>OZ038385.1:72934863-74134863 GCA_964036045.1 Eutreptiella sp. 'Long Island Sound 2002'
CCCATTTTGGCCTTTTTGGCCTGTTCGCGTACCCTACCCCAAGGGGTTGAATTGTTAGTTTAACCCCTTGTAAAATCATTATTTTGTCCAATAAACGTATCCCCCAATGAGTTTTTGGTCCGGACCCCCCCAGACCCCCCCCCACTTGAAACCCACTTTTTGGAGCCTTTGAGGGGGGGGTGGGGGGGTGGAGGGGGGGGTCAAAAATGTCGGAAAAATGACCCCCCCCTTTTTTTGGGTCGAAAATCATGAATCTTTTGGTTGTTTTTCGATTTTGAGCGGAAAAAGTGTGTCCGGGTCCCGACTCCATAGGGTTTGTATGGGGCGGAGTGGGACGAGCGCTTATGCAGTTTATGCACTTTTCAGCCATTTTTGGTATGTTGGCGGTTTTGGCGACCTCGGTGACCCTGTGGTACCTACTCTGAGGGGTGTGAGTGGGGATGTTGTGACAGTATATGCCTACTAGGATACGGAAGGACGTTTTTTGCAGTCTCTAGCCTTGCCTAGGGCCGTTCACAACACGTGCCAAAGACGCGAAATGACTGTTTCCACCAATAATGGCCTAGTGAATGGGCCAGTACACAACCTGCTAATGCAGTTTTTCACCCGGACAGCTCAAAAAATCGAAGTTTTCGAAAGTTGTTTTTTTGATGTTGTGACCACTTAAAATGACCATCCAAGGTATGTAAAGCATGTTTTAGGCTGTATTTGCGTGTTTTTCATCCTATTTGGGTATTAGGTATGGGGGGGGGGGGGTTCTCCCAAGGGATTGGTACACAACCTGCTTGTGCAGTTTTCCACCGTGGGCAGCTCAAAAATCGAAGTTTTCGAAACTTATTTTTTTGATATTGTCACCACTTAAAATGACCATCCAAGGTATGTAAAGCATGTTTTAGGCTGTAATTGCGTGTTTTTCATCCTATTTGGGTATTAGGTCTGGGGGGGGGGGGTTCTCCCAAGGAATTGGTACACAACCTGCTTATGCAGCTTTTCACTCTGGGCAGCTCAAAAATCGAAGTTTTCGAAACTGGTTTTTAAGATATTGTGATCGCCTAAAATGACCATCGAAGGTATGTAAAGCATGTTTTAGGCTGTATTTACATGTTTTTCACCCTATTTGGGTATTGGCCGCACGGAGGGGGGGGGGGTCTCCCAAGGGATTGGTACACAACCTGCTTATGTAGTTTTTCACCATGGGCAGCTCAAAAATCGAAGTTTTCGAAACTTGTTTTTTTGATATTGTCACCACTTAAAATGACCATCCAAGGTATGTAAAGCATGTTTTAGGCCACATTTATGTAGTTTTTACCCTATTTAGGGTGTGTGTGGCTTGGGGTAGAATCTCTGCGAGGTGAACTTGCTGAAGGCAATAGAATTCATTGGGGGATCATTTTCTCTCCTAAAATGATTTTACAAGGGGTTGGACATCCGGTACCATACCTTGGGGTATGGTACGCGAATGACCCCAAAAAGGGGGGGGGGTATATGGCGTACGCACCTGCGCTTGATCTAACAACCCTCTTCGAGGTGATTTCTGTAAAGCGACATAACAAATGAAAGCAAGCGTGCAGAGCACAGGAAAAGTATGCATGCTTTGAAATGGCTGGCAATGTGACGTAACTCCCTTAATTTGGTAATGGCTCACTGGAGCCGATGGAAACCACATGCATCCTTGGAGGAAAGTTGGTTGTGCTGTCCAATTCCATTTCAGAGAAGGAGATTCAAAAATGCCCTGCCACAGTAAAGGCCAGGCAAGCAGGGTGGCACAACGCAATGATCCACAACAGAATTTTTGTGTTGACCAAATGACAATGTAACCATCAGGGTATGCCTTATCGGCCAAGCATCTCAACGAGACGCCAGGACTGCTCAGTCCATTAACTCATCTGTCCTTGAACATAGTTTCTCATCTCTCTCAGGAACTGCTTTTTTGACTCCCCGGCTAAAGTAACGCTCTCCTTCACCAGATCAGCTGGACCTCATACCATCCTTCTCTTCGGCTTGCATACCTGTCTAGTTGAAATCCCCCCTCTCCACCTGTGGCACATTCACATATCTTGCTGGTCACACAGCCAACACAGCCCATATACCTTTTACATTGTATGGAGGTGTCTTGAGCTGGCTAAATAGCAGGCGATTCTACCATTTTTGGGTGGCACCATTCCATGGTGGAACAAGATGTTCAGAACACATCGAGATTTTCCTAATATTTTGGGATCGAGACTTACGACTAGGACCAAGCTGAGTCCGCTCATTGCATAGGAAATCACCTCGCAGAGGTTGTTAGATCAAAGCCAGGCAGGCGTATATATGGGGAAAACGCCACATACCCCCCATTTTGGGCCTATTCGCGTACCCTACCCCAAGGAATTGAATTGTTAGTTTAACCCCTTGTAAAATCATTATTTTGTCCGATAAACGCATCCCCCAATGAGTTTTGGTCCGGACCCCCCCAGACCCCCCCCACTTGAAACCCACTTTTTAGGGGGGGGGGGGTGGGGGGGGGGGGGGGGGGGTCAAAAATGTCGAAAAAATGACCCCCCCTTTTTTTGGGTCGAAAATCATGAATCTTTTGGTTTTTTTCGATTTTGAGCCGAAAAAGTGTTTCCGGGTCCCGACTTCATAGGGTTTGTATGGGGCGGAGTGGGACGAGCGCTTATGCAGTTTATGCACTTTTCAGCCATTTTTGCTATGTTGGCGGTTTTGGCGACCACGGTGACCCTGTGGTACCTACTCTGAGGGTGCTAGTGGGGATGTTGTGACAGTATATGCCTACTGGGATATGGAAGGACGTTTTTTGCAGTTTTTAGCCTTGCTTAGGGCCGTTCACAACCCGTGCCAAAGACGCGAAATGACTGCTTCCACCAATAATGGCCTAGTGAATGGGCCGGTACGCAACCTGCTTGTGCAGTTTTTTCACCCCGTAGAGCTCAAAAATCGAAGTTTTCGAAACTTATTCATTTGATATTGTGACCACCTAAAATGACCATCCAAGGTGTGCAAAGCATGTTTTAGGCCGTATTTTATGTTTTTCACCCTATTTGGGTATCGAATCCGGGGGGGGGGGTCTCCCAAGGGATTGGTACACAACCTGCCTATGCAGTTTTTCACCCCGGGCTGCTCAAAAATGGAAGTTTTTTGAAACTTATTTTTTTTGATATTGTGACCACCTAAAATGGCCATCCAGGGTATGTAAAGCATGTTTTAGGCCGTATTTACGTGTTTTCACCCTATTTGGGTATTAGGTTCGGGGGGGGGGGGGGGGTCTGCCAAGGGATGGGTACACAACCTGCTTATGCAGTTTTTCCCCCTGGGCAGCCCCAAAAATCGAAGTTTTGGAAACTTGTTATTTTGATATTGTGACCACTTAAAATGACCATCCAAGGTATATAAAGCATGTTTCAGGCCATATGTACATGTTTTCACCCTATTTGGGTATTAGGTCCGGGGGGGGGGGGGGCTGGGGGGCTCCCAAGGATTGGTACACAACCTGCTAATGCAGTTTTTCACCCTAGGCTGCTCAACAAATCGAACGTCTTCGAAACTTGTTTCTTTGATACCGTGATCACCTAAAATGATCATCCAAGGTATGCAAAGCATGTTTTAGCCCGTATTTATGTAGTTTCCACCCTATTTTGGGTGTGTGTTGCTCGGGGTAGATTCTCTGCGAGGTGGACTTGCCGAAGGCAATAGAATCACCTCGCAGAGGTTTGTTAGATCAAAGCCAGGCAGGCGTATATAGGGGAAAACGCCACATACCCCCCCATTTTGGCCTTTTTGGGCCTATTCGCGTACCCTACCCCAAGGGGTTGAATTGTTAGTTTAACCCCTTGTAAAATCATTATTTTGTCCAATAAACGCATCCCCCAATGAGTTTTTGGTCCGGACCCCCCCTAGACCCCCCCATTTGAAACCCACTTTTTTGAGGTTTTCAAGGAGGGGGGGGGGGGGTGGGGGTGGGGGGGGATGGGGGGGGGGGGGTCAAAAAACGACCCCCTTTTTTTGGGTCGCAAATCATGAATCTTTTGGTTTTTTTCGATTTTGAGCCGAAAAAGTGTTTCCGGGTCCCGACTCCATAGGGTTTGTATGGGGCGGAGTGGGACGAGCGCTTATGCAGTTTATGCACTTTTTCAGCCATTTTTGCTATGTTGGCGGTTTTGGCGACCTCGGTGACCCCGTGGTACCCACTTTGAGGGGTGTAAGTGGGGATGTTGTGACAGTATATGCCTACTAGGATACGGAAGGACGTTTTTTGCAGTCTCTAGCTTTGCTTAGGGCCGTTCACAACCCGTGCCAAAGACGCGAAATGACTGTTTCCAACAATAATGGCTTAGTGAATGGGCTGGTACACAACCTGCTTATGCAATTTTTCACCCCGGACAGCTCAAAAATCGAAGTTTCCGAAACTTACTTTTTTGACATCTTGATCACCTAAAATGACCATCCAAGGTATGTAAAGCATGTTTTAGGCCGTATTTACGTGTTTTTCACCCGATTTGGGTATTAGGTCCGGGGGGGGGGGGGGTCTTCCAAGGGATTGGTACACAACCTGCTTATGCACTTTTTCACTATGGGCAGCTCAAAAATGGAAGTTTTCGAAACTTGTTTTTTTGATGTTGTGACCACCCGAAATGACCATCCAAGGTATGTAAAGCATGTTTTAGGCCGTATTTGCGTGTTTTTCACCTTATTTGGGTGTTAGGTCCGGGGGGAGGGGGTCTCCCAAGGGATTGGTACACAACCTGCTTATGCAGTTTTTCAACCCGGACAGCTCAAAAATCGAAGTTTTCGAAACTTGTTTTTTTGATATTGTGACCACCTAAAATGACCATCCAAGCTATGGAAAGCATGTTTTAGGCCGTATTTACGTGTTTTTCACCCTTTTTGGGTGTTAGGTCGGGGGGGGGGGGGGGGGCGGCTCCCAAAGGACGGGTACACAACCTGCTTATGCAGTTTTTCACCCCGGACAGCTCAAAAATGGAAGTTTTTGAAACATATTTTTTTGATATTGTTACCACCCAAAATGACCATCCAAGGTATGTAAAGCATGTTTTAGGCCGTATTTACGTGTTTTTCACCCGATTTGGGTATTAGGTCCAAGGGGGGGGGGGGTCTCCCAAGGGATTGGTACACAACCTGCTTATGCAGTTTGTCACCCTGGGCACCTCAAAAATGGAAGTTTTCGAAACTTGTTTTTTTGATACCGTGATCACCTAAAATGATCATCCAAGGTATGTAAAGCATGTTTTAGCCGGTATTTATGTAGTTTCCACCCTATTTTGGGTGTGTGTTGCTCGCGGTAGATTCTCTGCGAGGTGGACTTGCCGAAGGCAATAGAATTGCTGTGGAAGAAGAACGGCCCTCATTGGAGATGCCTGCGTGATACACTTGCGATCATCCTGAACTTTTAGGATGCTTGAAACAGGCTGAGATTGGCCAGACGGCTCAAAATAACACAAAACTTCTTTTTTTTGGTGGTTCAGACTAAGATGAGCTGGCGTAGCCTGCTCACTTCACAGTACTCGAGATAACCTCTCAGGATCAAGGTCCAGAGCTGTCCAGTGCTACTATGATCACACAATGGCCACACAAAACTTCTTTCACGTGATGTGCATTTCCTCTACTTTGCCTTGGGCTACTTGGATGCCAGTTTTGAGCCACAATATCCCCAGAAATACTTTTTTCTGCGCCTGCTGCTTGCTGCTGCTTGCTGCTGCTGAAATGCATTGCTCACCCCAGACCCAAAGAGGGGTTGTAAAACCTCCACTGGGAAACCTAGCTCAGCAACCATCATTTTATCATCAATCTTGAACCAGATTTGGCCCACGAAAATCATATTTCCTAAAGCAGTCCTGGTTCATCCCAACCCAACCCACATTGCCGCTCACCCAAATGTCTTGATCCTGTGCAAACAGACTCTGGTACTGTAGCCCTTGATATGCACTGGACTTAACAGCTCATCACTGCTTCCTTGAGGTTCAGTATTTCCCACCGTAGTAGTGCTGTCGCATTGCAGACCCACGATCCACAGTCATAGAAACTGTCCACAACATCCAATACTTGAAGGTGAAACCCCTCCAACTTCATGCCATCACAAGCACCATGTGCCAGGCATTGTCCTAACATGTGCAAATGCAGGGCAAATGGTTGCAGAAGATCCTGGAGTGGGTCAGTGATGGGCAGGCTGCAGCTGTGGGGACGCAGCACTTAAATACATCATGCAGCATCATGAAACAGAAACTGAAACCAGAAGCTGAACTAATGGATCAGGTCAGCTAGGAGGACACGGCAGGCCAAACTGACACAGAGAATCGCACGGGCAGCGGCTGCTGACAAAATGGCTGCATAAAACTAGAACAAACGGAATCACTTGGTGCCCTATAGAATGATAGGACGCCTTACGGCAGACCCTCTCAACCTCAGCCCGTTGACACCAAGCGAGGTTCCCAGTCCTGAGGCACACCAGATTACACCACGCCCCTGTAGAAGGGGCGGTCGTGAGCAACAAAAAATGTTATTATGAGCCCTCAAAGGTGATTCCAATGTGTGCATCTTCAACCTTTCTTGATCGTTGGCATTTTGCACACAACACTCCACAGATAGATACATAGAGGCTCCAACGTTTTGCCTGTGTACAGTGACACTCAGCATATTTGCCATATACATGTGCTGGAAGAGAGATGGATTTGGTTCACATCACAGTGGCTGATGTACACACTTTTCAAGGGCATCGCAGTCTACGTCCCTACCTCGAGGGGGTGTGGTGTGGTTTGGCGTCCGCACATGCTGTGCCATGGTGTGGACCACTGTGCACGGCGTGCAAAGTTCGTGGCCATTCTCAGAACCCCAAAACCAGAGATTCGTCCAGAACTACCCTTGGCCCACCTTTGACTCAGCGTTGGGTTGGTTGGCTGGCAAAATAAGTGCTGAATGGGTACCCGCAGCATCAGCAGCAGCAGCAAAAGGTCAAAACGCCAAATAAACCGTTGACAGTTTTCCATGCGTCACAGGCATGTTGGTTCGCGATTAGGGTCCAGGGTTAAGGGGTAAAATTACATTGAGCTCGTCCCAGCCCAGCTCGTCAACTACAGATATATCGTGACAGCCAGCAAAAGCAGGCCTGTATGGGAAGAGATGGAAAACTCAGAATATCAGCTGTTTCAGGCGCTGAAAGCCTGAGAAAGCCTGACTGCAATTACGCCATCGCCTTTGGTTCACCCGCATCAAGCCATCCAGCCCCCACCCCTACCCCGGGCGAGGGTGGGTTTTGGGGTTGCTGGGTTGGTTGAGGTTTGGGACTGCAGGCAAATGAAATGGTGTATGTGAGGTGTTGGCCAGCAGGTGCATAGGTGCACTGGCAATGGGTGAGGAGGTTGGTGGTTGGGTGGCTCAGCTGCAGCCAACCGAGGTCCTCGGGCGGGCCAACCAGAAACCAGAAACCAGAAACCCCCCCGTCGTGTGGACAAGCCGTATCTTACACACTGGAAGGCGAGGGGGATTAAACGACCCTTGACCGAAGATGAATCCTCCTCATCCGAGGCGCTCCCATGGGGCCCTGGTGGCCCTGAACCACCCTGCTCGTCGTTCGGCAGAGGAGCCCCCTGGCCCTCACAGTCCTGTGAGAGGCCCACATTTAGGAGGGCACAAGCTTATTAAGCTCCGAATCGCTGGTGTGTCAAAGGCTGCAAAATCAGGGAGTGGGTCACCCGGCCCACCCTCCCTCTTGGGCTGCCTTGTCGAGCTCGGTGCCCACAAGCAGGGGCTCGTGTGCCGGTGGTGAATATTTAGGAGGTAGGTCAGCATAGGTCGTCGGGTCAATATATACTTTGGGCACCCCTGCCTTGACGAGGCAGGCCAGCAATTGCGCCGGGGGCGGGGGGGAGTGGGCGTAGCTCGTTGGGCCATGCTGCACGCAAAAGCAACCATGCGACAGGAGGTTGCCAGGACAAAGAGCGGACACCAGAAAGTTGTCGGGCGATGGCAAAACCGAAGTGCCAGATTCCAAAACCAGTCAACATCCTGTTGCTCCTGACCACCTGCCTCTGGGTCTCCCCGTGTCTCTGCCCTACGTCCTGCTTACCTTGCGGGGATCCGCAACCCCGCTATGTGTAGGAACTGCACGTGTTTGTGCTATAATTGTGGGTAACTCTTTTTTGGTGCCTGTCACTTGCACTGGCAGCAGCCTCTCCGGAGAGGCTCGGAAATGCAGACTGTCCAATACAACCCCCCGCCCTCGTCCGAGGTGCGGCCTGTGCCCTGTGTGCACAACGCACAGCCATATCAGCATCTCTTGAGAGCGTCTTTTGGGACAATGGCTGGGAATGAGTGCATCCACATGACTGCACGCCATCAGTCTGTGGCGCACAGGGGCCCGAAGCCAACTCACGAAATGCCCCAACATAACCACCTCGCGTCAACAAAACATCGAAGTCCCGCCTGCGGCTGCTGGGAATCGCTGCCCACAAACGCCGACCGTCTGCGGCCTATTCACACCGCCGGTGCGCGCACTACATCCCCAGCCGTGCGCCAACTGCGCCAACCTCCAGACTGTTGGCGCACGCCAATGTGAACACTACGCTTCAAGTGTGTCCAAACAGGGCACAAATTAGCTGATTAACTGACTGTCTACATCCACCCAATCTTGGGGGGGAAGATTCACAAAAAAGAAAGTGGCCTCTGATGGTGATGTACGCGCCCCTTTTCAGACCCCCCCCTTCGGTGGAAAGGGTCATCCCAGCCCCGCCCCCATCTCCAAAAAAAAAAAAAAAGTGGATGCGCGCCACCCCCTGCCATGCCCGGTTGGTATTCCCTGGTCATTGCCTTGTCACGTGCCAGTCAGTCATGGTGGACCACAAACAGTCAACATATCATACAACAGCATGACAACGCAGAAAGAAAGAAGGCGGAGCACATCCCACATCAACAGTGCCTTCTGGCGGCTGTGCGCCGCACGCATGCAAACAACCGCCAGTGTACACTGTTCATGGGGATTGAATGCGCCGGAATTCGCGGAATCCCAACCCACAATGTGCGAAGTTGGAAGGGAAGTGTATCTATGGGCCACGCCCGTCGGGGGGGTCAGGATTGCAATCGTCGCATGCCGATACCACATTCCAGGGCAAACTCAATGCGGATAAGACCTGAGTACATGCGCCGGATGCAGCCACAAACCCAAATGTGACCAGCACATGTTCTGTGGGTACCCGCCTGTTGTTACACAGGCCTTAGGGCTAGCTCCACCGTTGCGCTTGAGGGGGAGTGGGGCTCAGGGGGTTCAAGAGCGGTTGCAGAAGCGGTACTGACGGTCGACAAAGCGGTTGGGAGGCGATCTCTGGCGGGTAAAAACCGGCTGGAGGGCCATTGGAGGCGTCAGAAGCGGCTGGCAGGGCTCAACGTCATAAAGGGGGGGAGGGGGGCAACCCCTCCCCCTCCCCCAAAAGCGCAACCCTGGTCACTCTGATAGGTGTGGGTAAAAGTGGAGGCATCAATCAATCCCCCCAGGTGTGTCCACACTGCGTACCTCGCTCCTCCCGGTCAGCAAGTATTGACACAGTTCCAGAAATTGACGGCGTGAAGCCTGTGTGGAAAGGCAGCCTGAGGATCGGTGATGGCTCAGACAAAGACTTTTTGAGTACAAACAATCCTTCGCAACATTTTACGACAAAAATATGATCAGTGCGTTGAGGGGCGATCATTTTAACGCATACACGCCAGGGCACCCTGAAGCGGGCTGGCGCCAGAAACAACGAGTCCGAAAATGTGCTTGCGCAAGGGGACCTGGGGTTGGCAGGTCCAGTGGATGCATGATGTCCAGTATGCTCAGCTGGATTTCCCAGCCTGCCCAGTACGGTGTATGGGACAGCGACAAACTGGCAATGAGCCTGCGCCTACTGCGTCTCAGACGGGTAAAGGGGCGAGGGAAAATGTGCGGCAACACGGGGTCGGGGGGCAACTACAATCGGTCCTGATGCAACACCCCCCCCAGCTTTCTGTCAAAACTTGCCGGGGGGCGGGGGCAGTTGAGGCGGGGGGGGGGGTATTGGCAGCTTGGCCGGGGGGGGGGTCCCAAGGGCGTGGGCCTGTGCGCGACCCACTACTACCACATGCATACCTCAAGGGGGGGTGTGTGTCTGGGGGCATGGGGGTATAGAGGTATGTATGCGATAACAGCGATTTCTCGTCTTTGCCAGGAAGAAAGTCTTAAGGATCTTAAGGACCAAAGGCATAGTACCCCCTTCAACTGAGCATGGGACAAAAAATTTGGCGCCATCGCCCCCACACCGCTATGTTTCCAAAACTCGGGGGGGGGGGGGGGGGGCTGGGGGGGGTGTCGCATACAAGGACCGGGCCCGGCCGCGCCCCCTGTGGTGCGGCAGTGTGTAGAAAGGGTGTTGATCGCGAAAAGGCAATGTAATCAGTTGCGAGGTGGATGCCTGCAGGCAGTTACCACTTGCAAGGCCAAGCAAGAGAGAAGGGGGAGGGCAACTTCAAAAAAGGAACAGTATAAACAAAATCAACTGATAAACCCGTCCAACAAGTCACGATTGGTTTTTCTTGTGGTAGTCCTTCATGGTGAAGCATATCAGTGACTTGAGCTGAGCTAGCCTGCCAGGGGCAGAGCAAAGAAAAATGCGCAGGAAATACGACACCAAAGGGGACTCAACGAACAAGTCGCTGTTGTTCAACCCAACCCGCATTGGCACCAGAACACGACTGACCACGACACATAAGCAAAAACCACCCCAACGTTCAACAGTACAAGGGGCCATAGAGTGCGCAAGAAGTGCATCCATGGGATATCGCACCCATGGGGTAGCTTTTCGTATCCTGCCAACCCTCTCCGGCTGCTGTCCTACCATGGGTCCACTGTATTCCATCTTGCATGCTTACCAGACAGCGGAGGTTTGATCGTTGATTTTGTAGCTAAATTACTGGCCCAACTCTTGATTGATGGTTCAGGAATGGTATGCATAGGAGCATGGGCCACGCTTCATGAGACCAACCCATGCAATGAACCGGATGTCCATGCAATGTCCCCTGCTGGAGGCCATTCGGTTCAGAGCTGCACTGGTTCTTGACGTGGTGCACCACGCTCCTTCCGCATCCGGATGCGTGCCAGCCAGCCCCTGTGCCGGAGTAGTGCCACAGCCCGAGGCCAGCTCCCGACAATGTATCAAAAAGGATGATGTGGTCAACGCAGTTTCAAGAAAGCGCCTTGGCTACTGCAAAGCCAGCACCTTGTGCTGTCCATCAACCAAAATTGAGGCAACCCTCCATCACTTTATTCCTCCATTGTAACAACAATCAGCCGGTTAACACTGATGGAATGCTAAGCCAATCCCGTGCATTTGCGCGGATGCTGCAGTGAGGGTCCGGTCCATTTGCGGGGCTCCATTCAATGTGGCGTGGGTGGTTTAGAATACAGCAGGCACTGGCGGGCCTGTGAGTGCGAGCGCAAGACACTCCAGCAAGCCACCCAGGAAACCCATGGGAGGCAAGGCACATGCTTGGACACACATGGTGGGCAGAATTGTGCCTGCCAATGGGCACCCACAGCGTATCTCGGTTGTGGAGACTCGCCCATTCGACTCGAAAGGACACACCCACCCCATGGAAGCATCAGAAACGGGTGAGGGAGAGGGGAGGTCTGAGACCCAAAATTTTTGTGTACAAACAATGGCCCAACAAAAATCTCCCCCAGGCAAATTTCATTTTTCCCCAATGCAAAATTTTCAGTCCAGGGAGGGCGGGGCGGGGTCTGAAGGCGGGGTTCTCTCAACTGCTCCGCTACTTACTTCTCATAGCACAACCCTCTTGTCTGTACATCCTTCGTGTTGGTGATCAACAGTAGTCTGTGGTGCTGCTGGCCAAAGCTGCAGGTCCTTCTGACTGTTACAGCCGATGCGTACCAACAGCCCACACCGGCTCGGCTCGTTCTTGGCGTTTTGTACGGGCATTGGCCTGGTCGATGGTGGGGCTTCTCTGCTCCGGCCAAACGCCCAGGCTCTGTCACAAGAGCACAGAGGCACTGCACATGGCCTCGCAACGCCACAAGCGGTCTTCCACTCGGTCAAACCTCCACAATGCCTTTGCCCAGTGGCGTCAGTCGAGACTGCGGCCCGGTTGGGCGCCTGATGAGACGCAGGGGGGAGCAGCATGATACGTATTGGCACTGAGGGAGGATACGTCCATGGTACTCTTAGTTCATGCTACATGCTACACGTCCAAGTTGGACCTTCGCATACAAAAGGTTCCAGTGCAAATGGGAAATCATTGGGGGGTCTTTCTTGGGAGCCCAAGCACACTTCAGAGACACCAGACCTCCCAGGAGTTGGAGTACACCCTGAGTGCGGCCACATCTCAAACTGAATGAAGTTATCGAATGCCAAACGGAATAACACATGACTGAAAATACTCAGGAACAGTGCAATACTTATCAAACATGGACGGCCATGTAAAATCCTCGCTGAAGCGCTTCTTCCTCGTGATCGTCCCACTCCACCTCTTTCCGCCTCACTTCTACTTTGTTCAATGGCTGATAATGGCGGCGTTTAAGACATCCGAATCAAAATCCCAAATTCTGAAAATCTGAAATCCGGGCCAAAAGACTGATCTTCACCATGAAAACGCCACGTCTTGGAGAGGAGGTTCAGGAGGAGAAAGGTCAGGGGACTTACATGGCTGTCCATGTTGTGTAACTACAGTACCTGAAGCTTCAGTTTCTCCAAGGAAGATGGAGGGGGGGCTGGGGACTGAATGGTGATTTTCAGGGTCTTCAGGGAGGGAACAACAACCTTTTTAGCCCAAAATTCAAAATTTGCGTCCAAGCCGCAAAGTCTGTAGCCGCAAATCTATACCCCCAGAAACAACGCCTTGTGGTGGTTGGACAAGGCGGCGGCGGGGGGGAGGTGTCGGCTCATGACGTGGGGTGGATTAGGGCTAAGGGCAGACCTTCCTTTCGAGCCAGTCTTGGACCCATTAAGGATCAGCTGGTTGTTGACCCCAGCCACAGTGGTGAAGCTGCCAGGGGGCTTGGGCACATTGTGGATGGACAAGCGGCGTTGCAGCTTCGCTTCCGTCTCCAGGTTCATGGGCGGTTGTGGTGATGAGAAGGTCGCGCTCGCAGATGCTCTGAACGAGTGAAAAGTATGGGACCACGGGGCTCACGAAACGGGCCAAAGATATTTCGACACCTGCTCCGAATTACCAGACAGCAAACGCAAACCTCTGCCCTTTCTCAAGGGCCATCTGCTTTAATTTATGCATTTCAAGGGAAGTACGAATCGGAAGCAAGGCTCAGACAATCGCTGCCAGACTTCTGATGAACTGCCGGGTTCTCCATAGAAAATCGGGGGAAACAGACAAACGGGGGGAATGTGGCAAAACGGGAGGGGGGGAGCTTGGAGCGGGGAGTGGGGGAAGACTGGCGCAGTATGGCCATTGGCACGAAGCACAATTTGGAGGGATGGGAGGGGTGCACAACCCTTGGGACTGTGCTGTGTGCAGACACCTTGACAAACCCAGCCAGAATTCTGATGTCAGTTTTGTTTCTCTGGTGCTTTTCTATGACCAGCAGACATGTCTAGTGTACAAACACCACAGATCCAGTGGGAACACAAGTTGGGGTGCACTGCCAAGCAATCTGGGTGCAAGATGCAAGCAAACTGGACCCCCATCACTGATTCCAGCAGTTGTTTCGCCAGTCCTCTACCCCGTCTCATTTCCC
This sequence comes from Eutreptiella sp. 'Long Island Sound 2002', assembly GCA_964036045.1. Lineage (NCBI taxonomy): Eukaryota > Euglenozoa > Euglenophyceae > Eutreptiales > Eutreptiaceae > Eutreptiella > Eutreptiella sp. 'Long Island Sound 2002'. The sequence goes on from OZ038385.1 coordinate 72,948,590, forward strand.
CCCATTTCCCCCAGTTTTGGCAAAAAGCAGATTCCCAGTTTTCCCTGTTTCCCCCTGTTTCAAGTTTTTCTACGACCATCCGAGCAAACTTGCATAAATGGAATTGCCTTGCCCTTGCATAAGATAGCAACCACGACAAATGACTCTGACTCACCCTCACCCTCTATCGCCGTATCTGTGCCCGTGCCCGTGTTTGTGTCTGCCCCTCTCACCTCTCTTTGTCCGTCGCTCTCCTGTTCAACATCTGTCTCACCTCTGCCTTTGCCTCTGTCCCCGTCTCCACCTGTGTCTGTGCCTACGGTTTTGCTTCTGTATGTCTGCGTCTCTGTGTCTGCCACTGTCTGTTCAATTTTTTTTAAGCTCTTGTCCTCCGACTGTGGTAGGGGGTTGTGCAACCATCCCTGTCCTCCCTGCTCAATGCGGCAGGAGTTCCATAGTCTTTCGAGTCCTCACTGCAACTGCGGCTCCCAAGCAGAAGTTGCACAAATGCTGAAAGAAGACCTTGAAGGGTGTTACTCTCTCAACCTGCAGCACACACCCTGGGCATGCTAGGCGGCCGGCAAACCGCAGACGATACCCGGAGTACCAAAAATATTCTTGGAAGTGAGTTTGCCTCATTTCATCTCTCCAAGTAGCAATTATGGTCAGATTGTGTTTTTTTTTGCATTTGCTTTGACATTCCAAAGGAAAAAAACCGGCGCTTGCTTTGACATTTCAAGAACAAAAAGTATTTTTTGAATTCTGTTTGCAGGTGTTATGCGAGCGCTCGTGTGACACTGCCCCGCCTGATGGCCTCTGCACTGATGACTAATAGGCTGCGCACTGTTTCGCATTACTCTGTACTGATGTCTGATCCGCTCGGTACTGATGTCTGATGCGCTCTGTATTGATACGCTCTTTGCTGATGTCGAGAGAGACAGAAAGAGATGGAGGCACAGATACTTGAAAAAAATGGTCGCCCACATGTAGCGCTCGCATGACACTTGCTCAACAAACCCTCTTGTTTCAATGCCTCTCCCCTGCTCGCGTGAAACTTGACCCGTGTGTCTCGAAATGAGGTGCGCCAGGGTCCAGTCGACGCCACAGCGCGCTTTCCGTCACGTACAGCAAGTGCGAAAGGCGCGCACGTGTGCACTCACCCACACGAAACGAACACCGGCACATACGAATGAAACGCGCGTACCTTCGGGCGGGGGTGGCCGCGGCCGGTTTGCTGCTGTTGGACGGGTACAACTGGAGCTCCGCCACGGCCACCGGGGGCGTCTCCTGCACCTCCGTGGACTGCAGCAGGCGCTCGAGCCCGTTCAGCGGAGAGCTCGAGCCCACGGCCGCCGCGTTCGGGTCCGAGCCCACCCACAGATCCGCGTCGGTGGCCGCGCGAGTGACGGGCAGCGAGAGGCGCCGGTCCACGGCACGGCCGCGCGGCGGCAGCTCTGGACTGACCGGCACCAGCGGGGGCCCGGCCTTCGGCTCCGGGTCGCACGGCGGGGGGGACCCGGGGGTGCCCGGGCCGCTGGTGCGGCGGACCGGCAGGTTCTGGGGCCGGGGGTACGTGGGCGACCCGGCGGCCGGGCCGATGATGAGGTCCTGGGGGTTGGGCAGCACGTAGGACGACCCCACGAGGCTCGGGACGCCGTACAGCGTCCCCGCGGCCATGACGGGGGAGGCGGTGGAGTCCCCGGAGGCGGAGGAGGCGGCGCGGGTGCCCGTCTCGGAGGGCCCCCCGGGCGTCGTCTCCGCGGGGGAGCCTTGGCCCGGACGCCCCGGCCGCGCCGGAGTGGCCGCAGCGGCGCCGTCCCTCGCTCCCGAGCCCCGCGGGTCACAACCCGCGGCGGCCCCGCGCATCATCGGTCGCGCCCCCACGCCGGTCTGGACGCCCGCACCAGCCTCAGCGCCTTGACGCGCACCCTCGTCCGCGGCGCTCCCACTGCCGTCGACCAGCAATGCCGCACCCGACGCACTTTGGGTCGCATCCGCCGCGGAGCTCCCGCATGCCCCAGCCCCCCCCTCCGCGTTCGCCCCGGCCCCAGCGCCCCCACTCGCCGCCCCCCCTCCGCCCCCCACGACAACCGCCTTGGCGCCCCCGGCACCGGCCCCCGGTACACCCACACCAATAGCGAAACTCCCGCTGAGCCGCACGGTGCTCTCGCTCGACCCCGGGGTGCTCCCTTGCACAGTGCTCAGGTTGGCCTCCGTCCCTGCGCTCCAGCTCAGCTCTGGGCTCACCTTGACTTCCCTCTCGGGACTGTCTGAGGCACCGTCCGAGTGGCTCCAGCTCCAGCCCGCGGCGCCCCCATCCAGACTTGCTCCAATCGAACCTCCGCGCTCCGCAAGGCCGTCCGAACTCGCGCCTGCCAAGTCGCTGTCCAAATCTGCGATTGAACGAGGGCGGTCTCCAGGAGCAATGCAAAGGGGGGGGAAATAGCGGCGTCCGTCCAACCCAGCTCGACGGTTGGAGGGCACCCGGGGGGGGGGGGGGGGCGACTACAACCGGTCCTGATGCGACACCCCCCCAGCAATCTGCCCAAACTTGGGGGGGGGGCAGTTGGGGGGGGGGGGGGGGTCGGCGGGAGGGTGGGGCTGGGGGGGGTATTGGCAGCTCGGCCGGGGGGCGGGCTGCGCGCGACCCACTACTACCACATGCATACCTCAAGGGGGTGTGTGTGTCTGGGGGCCATGGGGGTATAGAGGTATGTATGCGATAATAGCGATTTCTCGTCTTTGCCGAGAGGAAAGTCTTAGGGGTCTTAAGGACCAAAGGCATAGTACCCCCTTCAACTAAGCATGGGACAAAAAATTTGGCGCCGTTGGCGCCACGGCCCCTGCACCGCTATGTTTCCAAAACTCGGGGGGGGGGGGGGGGGGGCTGGGGGTGTCGCATACAAGGACCGGGCCCGGCTGCCCCCCCCCGGGGGAGGGCAACTGCCGGCGGTTAGAGGGGAACTGCCGGCGGTTAGAGGGGAACCGACGGCGGTTAGAGGGCAACTGCCGGCGGTTAGAGGGGAACCAACGTGACTCCAGCACTCCCTGGGGGCGGTCCTTGATCCGGAAAGGGAAAATCGCAGCCCCCTCTAATGCCCGCCCTGAACAGACCTCCCGCCGGCCGCACTGCGTTCCACACCTCCAGTCCACTTTGTGGGGCTGGCCCCTGCCACCGCCGGCGCGCCCTCATCGGGTCCCCTGGCGGACACGCGGTGGCTCTTCGAGGGGGCGCCATCCGCCTCGGCCCCAGGGCCGTCCGCGTCCGGCCCACCGCCGGAAGACCCCCCGATCGCAGAGCCCAGTCCCGGACTGCTCCGGCCATTGCTGCGCACGTCGAGGCCCATCACCGCAGAGGCACGGCCCACCGGACCAGTGCCGCCGCAGACGGCGCTCGATGACGCACTGCGGTCCTGCGACGCCGCGGCCGCCGCCGCGTACGGCCCCCCGCCGCTTTGGTCCGGGGCCCTCGCGCCCGCCGCGGTTGGGCCGACGGGGTGCGTCCCGGCCAAGCCCCCGGCCTCGGGGTGAGGGCTGCTCGCGGCAGTGGCGAGCCCCCCCCTCTGCCGGGCGGGGCCACTGGCCGACAGGATGACCTCTGTGCGGCCGCCCGCTTTCTTTGCGGAGGCGGCGGCGGTCGTCTGGTCTTGGGACGTGGCGGAGCGGCCGGAGTCGCCGGACGCAGACGAGTAGTTCGAGCGCGGTCTGCCTTGGGACTTGGGCTCGGACGTACTGCACATGAAAAGGAATGCGCATCACACACAACTTTGGGACTGCTTCGCCAGCGGGGCAGTGCCTACCGCTGCTCCACCGCGGAGTGCCGCCGGTCCACCGCCCACCACCGCACCGCACCGCTGCGCACGCGCCGGGATCGGGGACACTTTAGATATGGTGGGCACGGATGGGGCGCCCCGATGGCATATTGCTCACCAGTCAAGAAGAGCACCTGCAGGCGTCCGTCAGACCCAGCACGGCGGTTGGAGGGAGCGGACAGCGGTTGGAGGGGAGCCGACGGCAGTTGGAGGGGCACAGCTGTGGAAATAAGCTGACTCGGCCGAACGTCCTGAGGAAACTTTTGCCAGAGAAAAATTTGCCACTTCAATGGAGCCTTTGGGGGTGCTGAAGGAGGGTCTTACCAGCATTTGAAAAAGCGGGCACCATCGGCTGCAACGGCCGTTGGGAGGCATTTCTGGCAAACACAAACCGGTTCGGACACCGCTGGGGCGGACAGAAGCGGTTGGCAGGGCCGACCATCACCTCAAACATGGAAGAGGCGGGGGTTTGCCCCCACCCCTCTTCAAGCGCAACTCTCTTAGCAGCGGTCATCTTAGAAGCATAATGGGCATTGGAGGTGGTATTGTCCGACACCTTTTGCTTCTTGGAAGGCTGCTTTGATCACGTGCGCTTGGCGGGCATTGCGCTCAAAAAAATGCGCAAATCGAAGTAGCCTAGCCAATGAGTAGCCGAACACATGGAAACACAGGGAAACAACAAAAACCCAGCTGACGAACCTTAACACTGTGCAACACATTACGGAAAACTTACAAAAGAAAGCGAAAAATTACGAAAATTACGAAATATTACAATCGTAATTGCCCCCACCACGCAATGCCCCTGCCATGAGGGTTCGGGTGCATCGCCCCACCAAAGCATGGCGCGCATAGCAAAACACAGCCCTCGGCATCCCTTGTGCAGTTCACAGACCTGGAGCTGGTTCTACAAGCGTTGTTCCTGCGGTTGTTCGGGGAGGCGTATTCCGAGTCCGACGGTTCACTGGGCTCTGGCGTCAGCCGCAATGAGGACCTGCATCGAAGCCAGGCGTGGATTGGCACATGCAGAATGCACACAACCGAACCCGGAGGGCCAACGATGTCCTCATCGCAGACACACACCTTAGTGGGGTGGGAGCGTCCCATTGCGACATGGGGGCTCAACATGGGCAAAACATCTGCTGACCACACACTCAAAAATCAAAATTAGATCCACTCTCACATTCACATTCACGCTCACCCCCCCCCCTCACCATGGGGGGGGGGGGACTACAACCGGTCCTGATGCGACACCCCCCCCAAGCTATCTGTCAAAACTGGGGGGGGGGGGGGCTAAGGGGGCAGTTGGGGGGGGGGGGGGTCGGCTGGAGGGTCGGGGGGGGGTGTCAACTGGAGGGTCTGGGCGGGCGGGTTCGGCCGTGGGGGGGGGGGGGGGATTCCCAAGGTTGGGGCGCCTACGCGCGACCAACAACAACCACATGCATACCTCTAGGGGGGATGTGTGTCTGGTACGGGTTTGGGGAAGCTGCTGGTGGCTGTTGTGAAGCAAGGGCTGTAGATTGGCAGGTGTGTCCACAGTGGTTGTGGTGATCTTCACTTCGCAACAAACGACATTTGTTTAGCGCCTCGTCTTGCTAATCTGGCGCTCAAAACATGGATGGTTTGATGAAAGGGAACAGGGTTTTTCATAGAAACGTGATTGGGCTGCCCCGGATGAAACGTGATTTAACGTGATTTAACGTGATTTGACGTGATTTAACGTGATTTTTAACGTGATTTCTGGGTTGCAATTCCATGCTGCTCTGTGGATTCTGGACATGGTAAACCCCTGTACACCAATCTCATTCATCAGCCCTGTCCTTGGGAACATGTAACACAGGGCAATGCACTGGACAGGTTTGTAGGAGACAATTCTCAGTCCACCAAAATCATTTCTTCACACATTTGAATGCTACAGGAATAGTACAGATGAGATATTGGATGCGAGAAACAACCTAAATGCATCAGTCCTTAGTGAAGCGCTGCTCCACATCCCCATTGAAAAACATTGTGACACATGCTTCACGTACACGCTCTCCCATGCTTTGCCGGTTGGGAGCATCAATTAGGCCAGCCAAACTGAAAGAACGCTCCACAGCAGCGGAGGACAAGGGAAACCACAAAAACGGTTCCACTGCTGCAGGCAACAGTCCTCCACGCTGGGACCAAAAAGTATCAATATCCTTACAACATTGCACATTAGCCTTCTCAATTCGGGTGTACCTCCCCCATTCCTCTTGTAGTTGTCTGTTGCGTTTCATTTTTGACTCCCGTAGATCATCATCATCATCATCTGAAATTGGCACAGCAAATAAATCTGAGTACAGCTCCCAACGTGCATCCATGTCTCTCACATTTCGGGGGTCCAAAATGCGGAATTTTTTCAGTAAAGCGAGAAGCGACTTCTGGTTCTCCAAATATTTTTTCAGCTCTGTCAGCAGATGCTTCTGTGCTGCGCTGAACTTGTTTTTCAATGCCAATCTGGCGGCGCTGTTGGCCATGGCTTCAAGGGCAGTGACCACCCGAGGGTGGTAAGTGTTGGCCTCCAAAGCAGACTGTAAATCAGCCAAACAGTCCAACATGATCACAGCCACTGGTTCACCCTCTGTTTGAGCAACATTAATGGCAGTGATGAAGATTTCAGTGGCCTCACAAGCAAACACCATAGTTGCTTTTTTGGCACTCTGATCCACCGCCAGCTCAAAAATACGTACCAAGTTTGAGTCCAAATCGGCAATAATTGATTTTGCCACATTGTTCAACCCATGGCTCAAGCAAGACACCCAGACAGCTTTAGGACATACCGGTTTCAGAATGTCGTCGTACGCTTTCCTCAGCACAGATGCACGGTCAGAGGAAAAGGCATATACGTCACCAGGGTCAACCCGCATCTGGTTCAGCACCTTCACAACTGCGGGTGTTCGAGTGTTATCATTCACTTCTGGGATTGTCGTGCTTGGGGGGGGTTGCGTTGATGTTGCTGCCACAGGTGGTGATTCAACCGGCGCACTTAGACCAGGCTGCTTGTTTAGTTTCCCTGCATTCAACTTGGCACGTTTGTGACTGGCGGACGACAAATGGTTTTTGGCATGGCTCTTCTCCAGCCAAGACACGGAGCATTGGCATGACGTACACCACATAATTTCTTCACCCTTGGCAATGAAATCGTCAGGAAATTGCCGGGCACGCTTCACTGCGTTGAAAGTGCTGCCCCGCTTCCATACTCTGGCTGTTGCACTGTTGGTCTCTGGGTCATCAGGCATAATGAAAAGGAGCACAGACAAAGGGGCCTGACACGGAAATGGCGCGTGTTGTCATCCGCTGGACTTGATCTGGTCTTGATTACCTACAGAGAACACAGTGTCAGTTGACACCGTGTCTCACTTCTATGTTGCGCATTCACATGGCATGCCAGGGAAGGACAGGCCCAAACCCAATGAAACGTGATTTAACGTGATTTAACGTGGTTTAACGTGATTTGGCAAATCGGCTCAAAACGTGGTAAAACGTGATTTAACGTGATTTAACGTGCCACGTTTCAGTGAAAAACCCTGAAGGGAAGCATGCACAAAAAAACTTCAGCGCCGTTGGCGCCATGGCCCCGACACCACTATCTCTCAAAACCCCGGGGGGGGGAGGGGGCTGGGGGGTGTCGCACACAAGGACCGGGCCCAGCCACCCCCCCCCGTGCCCCTCACTTACTGACTGCCTCGCTCACTGACTCACCCAACCACTTGCTCACTCACTTCAAAACACCCATCACCCACTCTGCAATCCTCTATGCGCCTCCATCCATGAAGACAACCACACACACTACGAGAACCACAAACAAGAACGGAGCAAGAAAAGCGGTGAAAGAAAACTCCTCAAGAACAGCAGAGCTGTCCTAGACGTCTTTCGGTCTGTTGGTAGAGAATGAGCAAATGCAGTTCCGGACAGTGGGTTCAGTGAGATGCAGACTGTGCTTGTGCCCTCACCTACTCTAGTATTCAGTCCTGCACCATACAACAGACCAGGAAGTACCCCTTGGAGGAGTTTGTGTTCATGACTGCCCAAAATATCAACCTGTGTTAGGTGCAACCACCCAACCACACACACACACACACACACACACACACACACACAAATGGCCATGGGGATCACATAGAGGAGTGGGATAGCAGTAGATGCATGTCTCCACACCAGGCTGGCGCATAGCCTTCTGGTTGGAATGCGCTGGGGATGACGGTGTCTGTGTATCGTGTCCCTTCCCACTCCGCGTTCCGGGTAAGCCAGTGAATGAGCCTGGTGACTACTGCAGCGTGGGTCAGGCGATTGGTTGGTGTCAGGCGATTGTGTACACCGCGCGCATAGTATTTTCCGCACCCCACAGGGATGTGCAGCACACACGGCGCACAGCTTTATGCAGGGCTCGCATGACGACCATGCGGTTATAGTCGCTTGCTAGGGCTACTTGGGCCCAGGCCAGTGCTGACAGAATTTGCGCTGCCCACACACACGCGCGCGCGTGCACACGCTGCAAGAACCCAGAGGCACGGCCTGAAGCCAAAGGGCACAGGCAAGGGTCGTGCACTGGATATCGGGACACACACACACACACACAGACACACACACCACGGACATATAGATTGGTGAGTTGATTACGGTTGGATAGCTTGACAGGGGTGGATGAGTTGTAAAATACAACTTGCAACTATAAACGTAACAAGCGCGCACGCACGCGCATACACACGTCCACATACACACACACGCAAATACAGCGTGACACCACAACCACGAGCAGCGAAATCGGCAGGTGGTGTCGTGCAACGTCTCATCAAGATAGCTCGTCAATCAAAGGAGGAAAAAAGACGCGGAGAGGGAGGAACGTACCTGTTCTGCTCCCTCGACGAACTGGAGTAGCCAGACCTGGGCGACACCATCCCCCGCAGGGACGCCAACCCCGCAGCAACGCCCGCCGGCCCTGCGGCCGCCATGCCCCTCCCGGGAGACAGCATTCCGTCCACCGGATGCCCCGCCCCCGACACCGCGGCAGCCTCACCCGCCGCCGTCCGGCGCGGCGGCGACATCATCCCCATCACGCTGAGCAACGGGCTGGACCCCGCACCCCGCGGGGGAGACATCACCTCCGCCGCCCCCGAGGCCCACGCCCCCCCAGCGGCCGCCGCTTGCGTGGCCCGCGGTGGCGACATCATTCCGACCCCCGTCACGCCTGAGGGCGCCTGCTCGGAGGTCCTCAGGCGCAGGTACTGGGCCGAGCCACTATGGGCCTTGGGCTTCTTGCCGCCGGGGTCCTCGTGGCCCGAGGCGGAGGAGGCGGCGTGGGGCTTGGCGGGCTTGCCCGTCGTGGCGCGGGTGGTGCTCTGGCGGATCTTGGGGATGAAAGCGGAGGCCGCGGGCACCGACGGAGGGTCCGTGGGGCCAGTGGTGCCGTTGGTGGCTGCCTCGTGCGTGACCTGCTTTGTCTGAGGAGAGGAACATGAGGGCGCAGTACCACTGGTCATCCCCCGTCCCCAAGCAGCCCACCCCACCGGACTTGCCACTGCGCCCGCCAGCTCTTGCATGCTCAGCAGGAGCGGCATCCTACTGACTCCAGCTGCACCGCGTGTCCGGGGGCAGCTGGTTCATACTGAGTCTCAGGTACGACAGGAGCGGACATCACCGAGTGGCACATGGTGCAGGGCTCGTTCCTTCCGAAGCTCAGTTTCCCTGCCGGGCACTAGTGGCATATCTGCCCCATCCGCCGCTCCATATGCCTTACTCATTCACGGCAGCCAACCCGAAACACTTGGTGTCCCTCAAAAAAGCCCGGTGGTTGAAGGGCAACCGACGGCGGTTGATGATCAAAACGACAGCAGTTTGGAAGGCAGTCGTTCAGGGTGGTCTGTAGGACTTGATGAAAGAAGAAGAAGAAAGTGTGTCCTTGAATGAGTGCCCTGTCATCCACTGTCAAGGCGTCTGAGCTGTTACTGGGTGATTCTTGACGTTGGGGCTCCACAGATACCTCATGCAACATCAAAAAAGAGGGGACCGACAGATACCTCGTGCAGGATCTTTTCACGTTTCATTAAAATTTCCCTCTGCTTCTGCTGCCACTTCATCAGGGCCTCGATTGCCCTTTGCTCTTGTGCAGATCGCATCTTACTGGGTGAACCGGGGTTGACGACAGGCACTTGCGGCTCTGCGGTGTCTGGTTCATGCATCACCTGAGGTGCGGTGCCGGGGTGGCAGAAAAGCCGCAGATGACAAGCCTCGAGTGGCCACATTTGACCACACACAAATCGCCACAGACAACACTCACATCTTGGGCTTAAACTGGGCCTGCAGAGGGCCTGTTCTTGCACGGGGCATTGTAGTCCATTGGTACTGTACATTGGGGGGGGGGGGGGGGGATGCAGCTTGGCCTTGGGGCGGGGCTTGTTGGGCTTTGGAACCTACCCCACCCATAGCAGGGATTCTTCACCATAATGCAGGGCTTCGAGGGGGGGCTGTGGTGTGTGGTTATCTGTTGTTACATACATTTTTTTTGGGGGGGGCGGGGTCCGAGATCATTTTGTGGGGATTGTATGTTCTGTGGCTCGGCTTTTAGAATCCCATACTTGCACATTTCGCTGCTTATTACCCTATTCCTTACACGGAGTGGCTGTTTGCTACACTGATCTCCCCTGCATCTTTTCCACCTTCAATACAAGTCCTGGTCGGCCTCTGGTTGGACAGTCAGGGAAGCCCAAGATATGTGCTTACAGTCTAGGGTGGTCGAAAATACGAGCAGATCCATGTGGCACGTTGAATCCCAGGGACCCTTGCTGACCATTGCTGTCTGTTTATGTATGGTCTGCTAGATTAAGCTACTTCATCAAATGCCGTGTGGTTTGATTTTCAGCTTTTGGGCAATACCAACTTGGATTGATAGTAATAACCACAACCAATCATGCCAGCGAGAGTGCTGGCATTCTTCTTTGCAGCGTACGGTTTACATACCTGTATCATATCATATTTATGCATGTTTACATGTTTGTATCGCAACAACTCATGTGCAAAGGAAGGAAGCGTAATGGGGTGAGCAAAGGGGCAAGTGCCATGGTGAGCACTAATGGGTACAATTAAAAGAAGGAAGGAGCCTGAAGACTTCTCAAATGAGGACGGTGATTCTTCAGATTGCTCAAGCTCCTCCGATTCATCATGTGACTCAGACAGTGACGACATAGACTGCTCATATGTTTCAAAAATTTCTGAAACTTCTGAAAACTGGTCCAATGCTCGTGTCTTTGGCGGCTGGGTGGGTGGTTGGCTTTCCAACAGCCCCCCCTCCCCATGGGGGTGGGATAATGCTGGGTCCCTGGGTTTTCCCAAATTCTGGGTGGCTGGGCCTCGTATCCCCCCCACCCCCTCAGATAAGCACATCCCTGATCATGGCATTCGATATGTACCGCAATGGAAGGGTTTGGGGGGTGAGCCAAGGCAGGGTAAAGTTGATCCAGCTCAGCACCTATGTGGCATTTTCCCAAGCAGTGATATTTGGGTCTCCAAGTGAGTGGAATGCATATGTATCTGGGCTCATGGTTTTTTTCGTCAGCCTGAGGTGAAGATACTTTTGACAAACAAGGCAATTGTGATGATTTTGCAGGGGGCATAGAAAGGTGGAGGCCATTGGTGATTGTCGCAGTGCTGCGAATCCAAAAATCAATATGTATACCATCCATGGGCATTTGGACTCAACATGTATCAATGAGTCTCTCTCACATGGTGGACGTCAGCACTGGCACTTGAAAATATATGACACAAGCAAATGAAGCGACCCTCATTGGCTGAGCTTGCAAAAAAGAAAGCCAGGGGTGGTCTGAAGGCACACTGAACTCAAGCCTCATCAATTATGTGGCACGTTATCAGCAGAGCCTGACATGTACAGGCAACAATTCTGTGCGATTCCAGATAAGCACCCTCCTCTGTATCCTTGAGCACCTGCTTGCCCTTCCCTTTAGACTTCTGGGCACCGCAATCATCAGCACGTGCCAACCGGAAGTGTGCACGCCGTGCATTAGGATGCATGTGCCCCCAGACAGTGTCAAAATGATACTCTGTCCAGAGTACACTGTCCAGAGCCAAAATCATAAACTGCCCAACCAAATGCTCCCGTCAAGCTTTCTCAGGGTCAGCTACATAAGAGCCCACACTCACAAAGTTTTTTCATATTGTGCCTAGACATGGAGACTGCAGCAGACAGTGGATGAAAAGCAAAAACCCCAGAATCCCAGAAACGGCCCACCCCCATGGGAGGGGGGGGGGGTGGGTTTGGACACCCACCCACCCAGAATTTCCAAGACATCCCCCCAACCCCCCCGTCCCATAGGCTGAACACTACCGACATCCCTGGCCATGATACCATGCTATAGTAATCGTACAATGAGAGTGATCAAGATGTCCACATTGTCCCAAGCAATGGGTCTTATGACAGCCCAAAATTTCTTCTTCATGCGTGGCAGCTGCTCAACCTGGCCCCCTCATCTGAGCCCCCCTCCCCTCCTTTGAGTCTTAGTCCCCTTCAAAATTGACAGATTTTGTGTGCTTGGCATCTTTTTTCAAGATTGGTCTAGGAAATGGCATTGTATGTCTGTGTATTGCAAGCTCTTTGACGCGAGCACAGGAAAAAGGGTTCATGCATTCAGAAATACATCATGAACATGCTCAGTGCACATGATGACATCAAAGTATTCATCCCACAAGCCCAAAGGTGAATCAATTACAGATTGCCATGTCATATAGCTTTGCGCAGCTCCTGCCATTGTGCAGGGTCCTTGTTCTGTAGCGTCTAATGCACTCAGCTTCAAACAAGGTAACACATGTTCACATCTGGTTGGTTCCACTGCATGTAAATAAGCATGCAGAATGTGCAGCAAACTAACTTTTTGACACCCTTTATCCACTACCATAGTTAAGACACACACAGGGTGCATCTGCTTGTGAGTCTCACTGAGCTTACACAGAAGCCTTGAGATGATCAACACACCTCTTCAGCCTCCTTCATAAGACCACGAATCTTCTTCGCCTCGACACTGTTCTTTGCTGTGGTCTGGATGATCGCATGACTAGCAGCTTCCATCGCCGCTGAGAAAGTAGGCCGCTTGGTGTCCTGCAAGGGGTCCAAAACCAAATACCCCCACTACTTCAACAACTATGCATTGCTGTGCTCTTACATGTGTTCACTCACACCAGGTCGAGAGAGGCATACAGTGAGTGGCATCACAGCCCCTGGAGGGCCTTGCCCTGTCTCACAGCAATCCGCCTTGAAAACCAGCCCAGTCCAATGCAAGTATGTGAGACTTAATTGGCAGGAAAAACGGTAACAGAGATGTGCACTTGCAGTCTGTACAGCCCTGATACCAGAACGGGGGGGGGGGGGGTGAAGAAGTCTGCTACCCAACCTGAACAGAGCACCGGTCATCCAGTAGCGGCTGTCAGTCAGTGGCGGACTGGCAGCAGAGATTCACAACCTTGCACTGTCCTGAAAAACATACGTCGCATTCCTCAAGGACAGCCCTGAATATTCGCAAATGCACTTGGGTTATGGCACCAACACCAGTAAGTGTACATTCCAGGGGTTGAGGCGTGGCTGAGCCTTCCGCAGACCCTGCTGTTGTAGGGCAAATGTACATCTCAAAATGATCGCCAAACCCGCTGATCAATTTCAGGTCTGCACACTGCAGTTGAATGAATGCGAATTTTTGTTTACGTGGAGCCACTAAGCGGGCGCAGAAAAATCCACTATAGTGGTGGTGGAGGGATACAGACAGCGAGAGACAGTATTCCTGTGACATGCACGCAGGCACTAACAGACGGATGGGCACACATACAGTACACCCACAGGGACACAGCTAAAATGAGGCGTGCATGCACTGCACGCAGCAAGCCTCTCATAGTAAATACGCATGCATCCATCGAGAAGCAGCAGACCTGACAAAACTTGTGCAAGGGCTCGCCACAACCCACGCAAAGCTTTGAATATCCAGGAGGGGCACATTTGCAGCAATAAGCACCCCTTATTTCTTCGGACAACCCTGGAAAGCAATCAACCAGCATGTCTGGGGTGTGGGGTCTCATCAGGAGTCAGTTGGGGGGGAAAAAAGCGCCTGCTCCACTTTGCTTGACCCGCCCATATCTTTAATGGGACAGCCCACATCGTTATTGGCATGGGGGGCGGTTCACTTCAGTTCCGGACCCCAACCCCCCCCGCTGCGTGGGCAGGGGGGTCCAGAGGGAGGGGGGTGTCAGTTTTTGTTCGGGTTTGGGGGCGATTTTGAGTTCCCTGTTGCATGCTGAGCATTCTGAATATACCCAAGCGGAGGGGGGTACAATCTCCTTTTACCATTCATCCACCACAAACGAAAAATAGTAGGGCACGAGCGCCAATCCCACAGGGCCTGGGTGAGCCTGGGTACGCCCGGGTACGCCTGGGTACGCCCAGGCCAAATCAAGAAGAGGTGGGGGAGCACCCCCACCCCCAAAAAAAGCAGTGGCACACCTGAACCAAAAACCCCTCGTGTGGGCTGCCTAGCCATGGTGCATAAATACGTTTGTGTGACCCTCAAAATGCCCTCGGTGTTTTCTCACGGCTGGATTGATCTCACAACATCGCTGGTGGTTTTGCTTGCGGTGTCTCCTCAAGACGGCACACCTGGCATCCTACAGCAAGGCCCACGTGTGCAGTGTGAATCGTGACAAAGACGTGCACATCCGATGCAAATGCAAACAGTAAGTGATCATTCCCGGGCGGCCAGGTGTGTCTCGAGGAATGTCCGAGCGCCCGAAGCTTCATCGGGTACTACGTCCAGCCAGTCGAAGGTCGGCCTCTGGACCGGCCCTGCGCACGCCCCCAGTGACAAGCCAACGCATGGAAGGCTCTGGCATGTCTGAACTTGGGTCCACACTCACGAGATGCGACCACTGGGAGCGCGGGTCATGCAGGTAGACAGACGACCAGGCAGGCAGACGTGTGGGCACAGCTCCACGTCCTCAGGGGGAAAGGCTGCGGGTTGGTGAAGGAGGACCTCTGGTGGTGGTGATTTTTGGTTGTTGCCGAACAACATTGTTTGCCCGAACTGAGGCCCGGAACGCAGGGAAAATCCATTTTTGGCTCAGCCACAAACGCTGGAGACAATTTTGCCCAATTACTTGTGGAGGATTTGGGGGTGGGGGGGGGGGGGGTTCCAGGACGGGGGGGGGCAGACCCCCCTCCCCCCGGATGGGGCTGAATCTGTAAGTGGAGCTCTGGGGTTTGGGAAGGGCACTTGTAAGGCTGTGAGCACGCTTAATGTACCATCTGCATGGTCCACCCCCTGGCCACGAATCGATGGCTTCTCAGGCGAATGCTCGGAGGCCATGCTGACCACCGGTATAGGGGCTTTGGTACTTTGCAGCACTTTGGACACCGAAGCCTACAGACGAGGTTGCAATGCAAGATGGATGAAGTGGAGGGGAGGGGCAGAGATCGATCCGGCCCCAAACGGTACACAGATGGGCAGCCAGAGGTGCCCATGCAGAGAGCTAGGCATGAGGGTGTGCGACCCGATGTGCATTGCGCAACGTGCCACCCAGCAACACCCGCTCACGGGACATCCAGAACATGGCAGCGACTGCGTGACTCAGCAAGATCCAACTCCATGTGATCGCGTCTGATGCGGGCGGACGCCAGTGGCACGTCTGGCGTCCACCGCCACGGAATGGTGGCGGGCCGTGATAATGATGATGAGATTCTGCATCTGTGCTACGTCTGCGGTCTTTGCGCGCACGCATACATTTGTGCGCGTGTGTGGGCTTATGGCCGCCAAGCGGAGGTTGTCCAGTACTTGGGTTCCGTTCAGGCAGGTGCTTATCCAGGGAAGGGGGAGGGATTCAGAGGCCTGCCCACTCTGATTTTTGAGAAAACCCAGGGACCCCAAAATGCCTTCACTGCAATCTCAGTTCAAGACAGTGCAAATTGTACTGTGCTCTGTGAGCTCCTCGGATTCTCTGGTCCCTGATCCGCCCTGGCTAGGGTCGTCATATTGTGGCGTCTCTCCAGCTTCACCGCTGCCTCTGGCAAGCTCCGATACCTCTGGTGAACTGAGGGGGGGTTGTGGCGTGGGCCCGGAGGGGAAGGGGGGGAGGGGGGCTTAGGCAACAGGCTTGGCTAAGACCGGATTCCCAGGGGGGCCTGGGTGTCAGGAGTCACTGAACACGACACTTCTCACACCGCTCGTAGTCTCCTTAGTCCCCGGGGCTGAGGTATGCCCCTCCGTCCCCAGAAACACGCCCGGGCCCTCCTGGGGCGGCACTGGCCTCTCACAACAGCACAGCGGCAGCAGCACGACAAAGCGGATGCAGAGCGGCATACTTTTGGAGGAGAGTCAACTTTGCTCTGGTAGGTCAGCAACAGCTGGTTAGAGGAGTGCACCACTTCACTGCAAAGGGAGAGGGCTTGTGGCAGAAACTGCAGATGTGACGACGCGACAGCACATTGAAGAAGGACGGGGAGTGGCTGGTAGCTTGAAGTATAGTACAACCAACGCCCAGTGCCATGTCCCTTGTGTGACCTCAGAGGGATGTCTGTCCCACTCTCACCTTGTAAAAATATGTTTCCCCAGTGGCTTGGGATCAGCAATGTAGACAATTTCCTCTCGAAAACTCAGACAGGTGCACACACCGGGAATACTAACCGGCACAGTTGCTCAGCCTTCATGGCAATCCCCCCCCCCTCATTTGTTCCTTGCTGTTTCTGGCAGCTTCTGCCCCTTGGCGTCCCTCCCATGCCGGCGCCAGCATGCTTCACATGAAGTTTTTCCCAAGACAGCAAAGATTGGAGGATGCTCACTCCAACTGATGTGGGAAATGTACCACAGGACCAGAGAGTTCCGGATCACCAAGTATTACCCATCAGTGGTGTGAGGCATTTTGGGGCATTTTGCTTTTTCTAGAAAGGCCAGGATAGGATGGCAGGGTGGGTGGTGGGTGGGTGGGTAGGTGGGGTGGAAATGAGGGAGGGGGGGGGGGGGGTCTAGAGGTCAGACATGGCCTGCCATCTCTTGGCCAGACAATGCACTGCTACGGCCGCGTTGCAGCCTTTTGCCATGCAGAAATCAACCCGCCAGCGGCCAGAATCGGAACAATGGGGGCAATCTTGAGTAAACCTTTCTCCCAACAACTGAGGACTTTGCGTGAAAAAGCTGTCCTGAATGTAAAACATTTGGAATAATACTAATGAAGTTTTAACAAATGAATCAGTTAAAATTTTTAGACAGACCAATGTTGTAAATCCTATTTATATGATGGCTTTTTCAGGTGCTTGGGGAAGTTCGTCAACTTGTTGGTAAACCCCTTGCAGTGTGCTCCGTGAATACCCCCACACCACACAGAAAGAATACACACACCCCGTATTAAATTGGGCCCTTTCAAGTGTCCCAAGGGGGTTACGTTCCACTGTACATGATTGTTTGCACGGGGAACTCGTAGACACAGTGAACTAGTAATTCACTGAGCCAGGCTACGTTTGACCCAAGAAACCCACAGGGCAGCACACCAAACTGACTGTGCTTCCTGACAACAAACACAATCTCGCTTCGACACATCCCACCGCACATCCACCCACGAGCCCATGCCAGACGAGGGCACAGCACCTCATGGTATTGCATGATGATTACCTTCGACAAAGGGTTCAACAATGTGCTGTGGCTGCAACATCTCAAACAGATGGGCCCTCCCAGTTGCTCCTTGACAGCGCATTTTCTTAAGTAACAAAAATGATAGTGCCACCGTCCAGAGCATGTTATTGCATGTGGCTTTAGCCAAAGGGCTGCCATTCCAATGCTCCCGAGGAGGATACGTTGTTCAGTCACCGTATGGTATTTGAGGGGGCTTAGCCCCAAAGCAGGGCAGTTTCTTCCGCATGATCTAACACTTACTCCAAGCTTATTGTGCTCTGATCTTGGTTTGGTTGGAGGTACGGTGGCCAATCACCGACCCAAGTTTTGTCGAACCGAATCCCCTCCCCCCGACACGGACAGCCCACTTCCTGCTGAATGGTGCACAACCGGGCACAACAGCGAGCCTACGACCAGGAAGGTCCCGGATCCTTCCCTAAGGGTGTCGGATCTGATGGAAGGGGTTGCGGAAGCGCCCGACACACAAAATGAAACATCAATCAACCCACCGACATCTGCGGGTGCACAAATCCAACGTGGCCTGTAAACTCGAATCGAAGTTTTTCAGTGACCCCATCGGCGGAAATCGCCCACAACAAGACAAAAAGCCCCACTTCCCCTTGGGGCCCTGCTTGGCCTTGCTCGGCATTCCCCGCATTGGAAGGCCAGCCACTGGCCTTGGCCTCAGCCCTTTACTGCGTAGGCTTCTACTCTGTTGCCAGTGACGTCGCCACAAGGGAGGGAAAGAGAGGGCCGGCAAGAGGCTGCACACCGAGAGAGCAAAAGAAAACAGGGCAACCAACAATCCCCTGAGCAAGAGATTGCAGTGTGACCCCACCCCAAATTCTCGCTGCCAGTCCGCCGCATGACTCATTGTTATGAACTGCTGTGCATGGCAACCCGCTGTAGGCGCACCCCTTTTCGTGGTGGTATTCGCGGGTTCCTCGATGAGTACTGCGCTTCCTTGGCTTCCGTTTCTAGTGTTATTTTCTCACGTCACAGCGTTGGAGTGGTCGAAGCTGCTGTACCAGCACCCCGAATAAAAGTAAGAGCAGGCAGCAGGCGGCAGGCGGCAGGCCCAGGCAGTAGAAGTGAGGGTCGACTCCCAGGAAATCACGTTGCACTCAATCACAGTGTTGCTTCAAGCAGGACAACTCTATCAGGCATGACCCAGGCCTTGTTTCCCACAACAACCAGTGCAAACATGTCTCCCCGCACTCTTGACCACAAGCATTACCCTCAGAAAACTGCCGGTCCGGTTAGGGTTACGGCTTGCCGTTTCTCGGCGTGCAAAGCCACGTTTCAATTCACATGCTGCTCAGACTGCGCAGTCCAAACCGATGCGCAGTGCGGGGAGAATCACTCCCTGAGGTGAATGAACCGTGCCAAATCACTAAGACCCGTACACACGTCTCCGTGCACTGTGTGCCCCGTATCTGCTCCGTCCGATCCCTTTTGAGACATCCCTTAGATCAAGCCTGGTCAAGGGAGGGGGGGGTGCCAAAATGAGGGCATTTTTGTGTCTTCAAAGGGAGCGATTGCGCTTCAGATCCGGCGTCCAGGCAAGCACCCCGCTATCTTGTTTTGAAGGGGCTGGACAGCCCTCCCACATTTTGATGCAACAGCGGTCCAGACCTGAGTGCGCTATTGCCCCGCCCCCAGTGCCTCACTTCCCACCCCATCCCTAAAACCACGGCAGGGCCTGACTTGACACTCCACCCTCCCCAATTTGCGGCCCCCTGGTGCAAGGCCACTGCAGACCTCTGGAGCTGCTGCTGCTCAACTTCAATCACTTTCAACGTCGCTTTCTCTCGCTCGCAAAGCTGTTTGTGCGCTCGGTTGCACAAACCATGGGCAATCTAAAGCGCAGTGTGATGCATGTGTGCAAGCGGAGCGATCCGGCCAGGCAGAACCAACTGCATTTGTGAGAGAAAAAGGAGGAGCAACGCAGCCCCACGCCCCCAAATATCAGCAGCGCCAGACAGACTAAACCCGACCTGACACCCTGTGTGTACAGGGGACACAATGGGGTGTGTGCAGGGGACACAATGGGGTGTGCACAGGAGATGCAATGGGATGTGCACAGGGGATGCAATGGGATGTACACAGGGGAAACCATGGGGTATTCCGTCCTCAGCACATTGTGGCGCTCGCCATCTTCTGTATGGAAACCCTTAAAGTCATCTATATTCTCTTCGCATCTTGCCTGTCGTGCCCTCTTGAGATCGAATACAAACTGTTCATACGTGCAGCCTGATTTGCTGGGCAAATGCCCAACGCTGCATTGATGCAGTGCGAGTGCATGCGGCACCCGTGGGAAAACTCAGTGCGACTGAAATGATAACTGGGCCCCAATTTGTTGAGCGGTACGCAGTCGCACTCGTGCGCAAACATGCACAGGGCATTGCAATGTGCTTACGGTGAACGGCAATCTATGATAGGGCGGGTTTCCTGACGGGTTCGCACGGTGGAGAGCGGGGGGGGGGGGGGTATTTCGTTGCTGCCAGTGCAACTATTGTTCGCTTCGTGCAGGTGTACTTCATGGGCAGTCGAGCTGAGAGCTGCTGCTGTTTCTTTTTCCAGACGCCCTGGATGGATATTCTCGGGCATGCACTATTGCACACTGCACTCCTGCATCCAGGCTGTGCATGAGAGGAATTCTTTGATGTTGGGGGGTGCCAGAAAGAGGAAGTTGGAGAGCCTGCCCCTTGCCACGCCGTGGCACCGTGTGAGTGGCGTAATGGACGATGTGGGATAGAAGAAACGCCTGCAACAACTGGAGCGGCAAAAACGGCAGACACTTGCCAGGGATCAGTGGAGCAACTGGGGTCAGGAACATAGAAGCACAAATTACCATACCCTAAATGGACTCCACCTCCTCGGGAACCTACTTTGCATGCGGCACTCACAAAGGTGCTAGGGGAAGTTCGTCAACTTGTTGGTAAACCCCTTGCAGTGTGCTCCGTGAATACCCCCACACCACACAGAAAGAATACACACACACCGTATTAAATTGGGCCCTTTCAAGTGTCCCAAGGGGGTTACGTTACGCCGTACGACGCATGTCTAAAGGCGCCAGCACTGGATCCATGTGCACATGGAGACCACAACCACCCCGTGCACATGACTGCAATCAGGGACCTCGGTCAAACTGGCATTCCAATGCTTCAACGTGTCAATTTGGAGCTGCAACTTCTCGCGTGAGGCCAGGCCCACCAATGGCGTGTGGGTTTGCCAATCTGCAGAACCAGGGAGGAAAATGCCACACATTGACTGTGGTACTCACCTTCTCACCTCTGGAACTCCTCTGCTAATACTCACCATCTGTTCATGAGTCTATTTACATACACACATAAATTGGGCGGGGCGGGGTGGAGTACATACACAAAAAATAAGATTGGTCCTGATATCTTGCAAAATGAATCCGTGCTGCTCACCAGCCGGCATAAGGTTTTGCAATTCTGGTGCTACAGCGGGTTTTTTGTGGGGTTTTTTGACATTTTGTCCCACAGCAGTACCGCTCAGACCGCTGTGAGTGGTGTCCATGTGCACTGTTGGAACGAAATCTGCCAATGCCACATGTGTTGCCCGTTATATAGGTCTCATACCTCTTTCCCCTTCGGGCTCCCTCTCACCGCAACACTACGTTTTGTCCGACCGACGAAAACGCCCACTCCAAGAACCCCGACCCGAAAAAATACCTCCAACCCGAACAATCTGCATAACCCCAACACTTCGGCGAGGGTGTGTCGTTGAAAATGTCAGCTAACCCTTTGCGCGACCTAGCTTCTATTCCGTTTCAGTCGATGACGCACATGCATGATTTCAGTGCCTTCTGGTCGTCGTACAGTTGCGCCCCAACGGAGCCCTCAGTAATGGTGGTCAACCGGTTAGGACTGGTTGGGACTGCAGCGGCAACAGGTCGGTCTTTTCGTCCAAATTGCAGTGGTGCCCCGAATTTTGCAAAACACGGGACACCGGCGGGAATCGAACCACATTCCATTTCTAGGTCGTAGTCCCAACCAGTTGACCACAATATTACTGTTCCCGACTGTTCGCCAGTGCCAGCAAGGCGAAGATATTCGACAATGACGCCCCTTTACATTTCAGTGGATAACGCACATGCATGATTTCAGTGCCTCCTGGTCGCACAACATCAACGAGGATGTGAAGAAATGAACACGTGTAAGGGGCAAGACATTCTGGACTCGTGAGCTTGCACAGCCGTTCGAATACTTCCCTGTTGACCCGCCTTCTGACATGTCTCTGTGCACACCTGCAAGCGCATCCACTTGGATATTGTTGTCACTGCAGATCTGGTGCAGAAGCCCTTCAAGATCAACTAGCTCAGCATCAAGGGCAATCAACTCAGGCTCCAAAGGTTCGGCCAGATCCACTGGTGCTATAACCCAATGATGCTCGCCCGCATCTTGACCAGAAACCTCCGCGTGCTTCACTCTGGAGAGTTCATCGAGCCTGGAACGCGGAGGGCACGAATGAAGCGGATGCAACAATGCGACACTTGTGGCCGCGGTCGTGCCGGAGGTCTGGCACACACATGACGATGAAAGCAATGGTGCGATAATATGAGCACCCAAGCACAAGGGCAGGGAATTGGGCAAATAAACGGACACACCTGGAGACCACTGCCATCAGCTCTTTGTTGGAGCTTTTGAACTGTTGCAACGTCGTCTTCAGTTTAGCAGCCACTTTCACCTGCCAAAATAGACCGAATGCAATTGGCCCATACCAACTTGCATGACCTTGTGCTGGCTGCGGCAGGCGTCGGCAGCGCCCCTACTTGACCTGGCAAGCGCAAGGACACGCACGCACCACGTACGCACACACACACACACACAGCATGAAAAAATACAACGCTCAGATAGGCAGTGAGTGCAGCAGCAAATCGTGGAGTGTCAGGTCCTGGTGAAGCCGCTGTCAATGTCACACAAACACACACACAAAACACACACACGTACGCAGCACGCACACACACACACACACATTGGGAACTGCAAAAACAAGAAGACACAGGAGGAGGAGGAGGAGATGTGGTCCCCCAGTAAGGCGCACCTACTCGCCAACCCCATGGTGCCTGCTGGCCCCCACCGACTAGGAGAAGTGGTCGTCGGTGGGGTGACCCTGACCGCGGGTCTTCCTGGCTCAGCATCATGGCTGCAGCTCTCCTCTTCGTCTCCTCCCCATGGACTACTGACCCACACAACACCCCGACTGTGTGTTCTGGGTACCACTCAGGCAGCCTTGGAGGGGGGCTTGGCAGGAGCCGGCTTCACACCCGGCTGGCAGCCAAGCCCCCGAGGTGCATGGACACGCGCACTGGGTGTGAGCCCTTAGCCCGCCAGGTACTACTGAAGGGCAGCATTTGGCCGGCGGGTCACGGGGGCCTGGTCCGACGCTCAGACACACCGCCTTCGGCACACCCGCCTCGGGTCTACGGCCACAGCACCCACGTGCGGCCTTGGTAACTCGGTCGCACCACCTACCGAGCGCGGGCACCCACACCGGCACCCACACTCAGCAGACCTACACGTGGTCCCATCCACCGGAGGACGGCCCACTCCTCTTGGGGCTGACTCCTTCCACTCCGGCAGGGGGGAGCCCGGCCCCCCCTCCCTCAGCACCCATGGTGGAGTCCGACCTGCCCCGCCACAGGCACCCCCGCCCTGTGGCGGCCAGCAGGGGTGGGAGGGTCACCTCTGGCCACTTGGCGTCCGTGTAATGACCCCTGCTGGCCACAGCTATCCCCACCCGTCAGGTGACAGGGGGACTCAGGCCGCCTTGGCACAGGGGGGCCACCTGTGGGCTCAAGGGGCCGGCCGCTGCTGGACAGTTGTCGTGCCCCAGCTGCCATAACAACAGGTGGCTATCGGGGCGCACAGCATCCCCGCTGCATTGGGCAGCACCTGGGACAGCGCCCCCCCCTTTCTAGGGAGGGGGCTGCCCACTCTTTTAACTACACCCAGCCACCATACCAACAGGCAGCCATCAGGGTGCATGGCATCCCCGTTGCATCGGGCAGCTCCGGGACCGCCCCCCGTGTCTGGGGAGGGGGCCGCCCCCCTCTCTACCCATGACCAACCCCAGTCACTCGCCAGCTGGGGTTCGAGTGTCCCAGAAGCCGGCAGTTTTTTTTTGTCTTTAAAAAAAATGACAGCGCTGATGAAGTTTGAGGCTGTGGTGAATTCACTTTGTTTGGTCCCCCTCCGAAACTGCAGATGACGAGAAGTCTATAATACTGAGCCAACCGTCAGGATAACAGCGCAACGGTGCCCCCCGCTCGTCACCCAGGCCGCCATACCAACAGGCGGCCATCGGGGTGCACCTACACCGGAGTCCCACCGATCTTGGACAAGCCGTGCGGGGATAGGCATGCCCCGGGGGTCATGGCCCAGAGGTCCTGTGCTTGTGTTTGCCCCTCCCCAGACCGATGCCTGCTAGCCTAATAGCCGCTTGGTGGTATGGCGGCCGGGGTTTGGGTAGCAACATGGGGGGGGGGGGCTTTAGCTGCCTTTTGGTACGGCAGCCAGGGTGGGTGCTTTTGGCATTGAGCGTGGCCATGTGCCAGCAGCGGTCGAGGCTGCGGTGGGCCCTGCGGATGTGATCCGCCACTGTGGGGGTCTACACACCCTTGGACCCAAGTGCCGTACCCACTGGGGCAGGCACGGCACCCTCGGAAACTGGCACTAGGTCCCGGGACCCTGAACCCTGGGGCGTCCCTATCCCCTCACGGCCTGTCCAAGACCAGTGGAACTTGGGTGTATCCGCCGCTGTAGGGGTCTACACGCCCCCAGACCCGAGCATTGCACCCACCGAGGCAGGCACGGTGCCCACGGAAGCTGGCCGCACTGCCTTCGTCGGGGGCAGCGCTGCGCACGGAGAGCGGCTGCAGCACTACCTACCATCACCCACCCCCCTGTGTGACATTCCGTCTGGTTGTTGCTCCTTTACGGGGCCTTGGACGGTCACCCGTTCTTCCCTTCGCATGTTGTGTCGGGTTGCTGCTTTCTGTCGGCCGCTGCGGCCGGTGCTCTTGCTGGTGTCGTTTCCGCGTTCGCGGAGCCCAGTAGTTGGTGTGTTGGGGTTGTGCTGAATGTGGCATGGTGTGCCGTTTGCGCGTCAGCGGCGCCCAATAATTGGCGTATTGAGGGTGTGCTGGTTGTTGCCGGGGTCGTTTGATTGTTTTTGTTGTCCACACACCTTTGTCCACAGGCCGTCCATAGCCTGCCTCGCTGTGTTTCTGTGAGGCCCAGGTGCCCTGTTCCTCCATGCCCTGTCCGGGCCGTCCACCATATGTCCTTTTCCCCCTCACGGCTGGTCTGCCCCTGATGGGCTCCCACTCCTGTTGCGCAAATAGCCCATCTGGGCTACGGGAGACACCCCCCACCTGATGCTGGTTGAGCAGGGGTTGCCCTGGCACCAGGTAGCGATAGGGCTGGCTGGCCAAGCCATCCCCTTTGTTGTCGCTGCCGCCCATGCGCACGCTCCACCATCCGCTCCATTCTGGTTCTCTGTTCCCGCTGTTTTGGTTGCCTCTCCTGCCTTGCTGTGCCCCTCCTCCTTGTATGTTGTGCCCGCCCTTGTCCCTCTTGGTGTGGCTCCCGCGATCTGTGTGTCTGTGTTGCTCCTCCCCCTGTATGGTGGCGCTCCTGGGTGCCCATGTCGCGCACCCCCTCCTGTCCCACCCGCCTGCCCCCCCGTACGAGGATTTCACATCTCCGTACGACGTGGACGGTCCCGTGCGCGGTTGGCTGGTCACGGCCCTGTTGCCACCCCTGTGGTGGGCACCTCCCGGCGCGTGGGGTGCAGCGCCCGCCCTTGTGGAGTACGTGGGCACCTTGTAGAGGGAGGGGGGGGTGGGGTGTTTGCTAATGGCTCGCTCAGCGTGCGCCGCATTTGGTGGTTGCTCCCGTGCTCGCACCTCATGGTTGCCTTGTGTCTTGTTGTGTGTCCTGTTGGGGCTCTTCTCACTTCCATGTGTGGGGCGGCCCTGTGCCCAGTTGTTTTGCTGCTTGCGTTCCTCCCAGTTTCGGGCTCTTTCTTTTTCTGCTGGCATGCCCACTCCTTCTAGTGTGCGGCGCCGGGGGGGGTAGCATGTCGCTCCCTGCATCCCATTGTGGCTGTCGGGTTGTCCCACTCGCAGTTGGGTGGTGCCAGGGGCATCGGGCACTTTTGCACATGTCTCCAAATATACAAACTGACCTGTCACTGGTGTTTGCTAGGGTTGTTCTGGGGTGAATGGGTTGCGTTGTTGCTCTTTTGCTTTCTGGGCTGCCGGGGGGCTCCCCGTTTGAGGACTTCACTCCGGGCTATCCACGCCTCGGAGCTAGGTACTCGTGTGAGTCCACCCCCTGGTTGGTCGTGTGCAGTGACCACCAATGGTTTGGACGTTGTGTCTCATAAGCGTGCCCAAGGCCCCTGCACTAGGCCCTGGTGACAGAACTTAGCTACTTGCGGGCAGTACATGTTTTACGTCGCTGCCCAATGGACAACCGCATAGCCGGCTGCCACCCCCCCCGCAAGGGCGACCCCCTTACTTAGGTTTGGGTTGCCTTCTCCTCCCAGTGTGGTCGGGATGGTGATGGCTCCCGGGAGTGCATCAAGGAAGCACCCCTTCTATGTTGTGTGTAAGTGCGGCCTTGGTTGTTGCATGTGTGGTGGGCGCCGTGTTGGCGTTGGGGTGTGGGGTCTTGGGCTCTTGGTGATGCTCCACGTGCGTGCCTTGTGTGTGGGCGGCGGTGGCTGTGTGTGGGTGAAGTGCCCGTGTGGTGGGTCCGGCCCCCACCCTGGGTGTTAGGTGTTTGGCTGGTGTTCGTGCTCACGGCGGGTGGTGTGGCTGTCCGCCGCTGTTGTTGTGGTACACTACTTTGCTTTGCTCTGCTGTACGTGTGTGCTGCGTGCTATCGTGTGCTGGCGAGTTTCATTGTGTGCTTCTGCCGGCTTTGGCCTGCTGCACTGCGTTGCGTTATGTGCTCTGCTGCCTCCGTGAGGCGTGCCCCCCCCCCCCCGGTTGGAGGAGGGGGGGGGGGGGGGTGATGGTAGGTAGTGCTGCAGCCGCTCTCCGTGCGCAGCGCTGCCCCCAATGAAGGCAGTGCGGCCAGCTTCCGTGGGCACCGTGCCTGCCTCGGTGGGTGCAATGCGTGTAGACCCCTACAGCGGTGGATACACCCAAGTTCCACTGGTCTTGGACAGGCCGTGAGGGGATAGGGACGTCCCAGGGTTCAGGGTCCCAGGGAGTGCCAGTTTCCGAGGGTGCCGTGCCTGCCCCAGTGGGTACGGCACTTGGGTCCAAGGGCTTGTAGACCCCCACAGCGGCTGATACATCGGAGTCCCACTAGTCTTGGACAGGCCGTCCAGGGATAGGGACACCCCGGGGGTCATGGCCTAGAGGTCCTGTGCTTGTGTTTGCCCCTCCCTAGACCGCCGCCAGCTCCACGGCGTTCACAGCGGCCACGTCTTGTCTTGCTGTCAGCCCCGTGGCCCTCGCGATGTTCACCCTGTTGCCTGGGGCGGGAGCCGCCCCACCATTCACCCATCGCGGTCACCTTACCAACACGCGGCTATTGGGGCGCGGCCATGAGGCACTCCCGCCCAACTGAGGGCTCCACCCGCCGCCGTGGGGCCCCTCACGATGTAGGCAAGACGCAAAAGCTCGGAGGAGGGGCGGGCCGCTGCCCCTTCTCCACCAGCAGGCAGATGGCCATGCACGCCCCCATGGTCGCCTATCTCACCCATCAGTGTTGGTCCGCCGGATCGGTTGAGGACTGGCGCCGTGGCACATGACGGGGGTACACACCCCACCCCCGACTACACCAGGGCGGCGGTCAGTCACCTGCCCGTGCGCCCGCCCCAGCCCCCTTGCACTGGCACCCGTCCTCCGCCCCCCTGCGCCCCTCTCTCTTGCCCCCTGGGGCTATCGGTGCTCTTGCGCCTCCGGTGTCATCCCGCGGCTGCCATACCAACAATCGGCTATCGGGTTCATGCCGTCGAGTGCAGCGCCCTCGGCCCTGGGCATCAGGCCCCTGGACCCCGGCACCACACCCAAAGCTGCCTCGTCTGCAACCCCCCGAATGCCATACCAACAAACGGCTATCGGGGTGCCCCCCTGGCTGAGGAGGGGGGGGGGGGGGCTGCCCCACCGCCACTGGCCGACCCTATCCCCCTCCACGGGGACTCAGGCTCCTTCGGCGCTGGGCTGGGGTGTGCGGCACGCAACCTCGCGGCTATGCCACCCCCCAGGTTGCGTGTTAGCCCAGGGCCCAACCCTGGTTTCACCCCTACACCGCGTTGAGGTCACGCGCTCCTGGGCAGCCGTGGGGGAGTCACACACACGCGCGCGCGTGCACACACGCACACACACGATTGCGAAACAGCCACACACACATGTCTGTGTGTGTGTCTATGTTTGTGTCTCTGTGTGTGCGTAACATGTGCGTGGATGTGTGTTTGGCTGTGTGTCGGACAAGATGTCGGACACTCAGCTAACTTGCTTCATTTCGTGCCCTGTTTCTCGAGCTCCTTAACAGCTCCCGATTAACGACATGCAGATGATGCCCTGGGACGCAGCGCACAGCACCTGCCGCGCAATCTGCACCCCGACCAATGGATTGCATGGCACCAGAAGAAATACGGCGAAAAATTAGAAGATATGGTGCCAGTCAGCTATTCTCAAAAAACAGTATAAGAGAGGTGTGGGGGGTTGGGGGTGGGACCCTCAGCGTGAAAATAGCAGCACCACAAAATCTCGTAGAAGAAGGCTATCAATGCATCATGGTTCTCACATAATCACAATATTGACATTGACTGAGCTGAAAGCAACAAGCACCAACAGTACCTCCCCGCAAATAGTGCAGCCGAGTGGTTGATATCCAGTTGCACACCCTCTTTAGGGGGAATCATTGCACTATGCGTGCACTGCGCACTACTTTTCAGACACTTCCCAACAAAAGCTCCAAAATAGCCCCCCTTCCAAAGTGCCTCCAAATCTAGCCCTCAAAGTGAGGCCATCATTTGCCTCCCATTATTCCATCCCTGGGCCAAGAGCGGCATGCAAAAACACAAGATGGCATTCTTTTGGAGACCGCTTCTACTAAACAAGTGGAATTCAGTGTATGAAACCCACAGGAAAGCATGGAATGGGGCCAACCAACTTACACCATGATTGTTGATCAGGCCAATTATCACATGCTTCTTTGGGGAAGATCGTGGTGACATTGGGCTACCGGATGCAAATGAAGAATGTCAAGAAGAACAACATCACTAGGGCACATATCGTTGACGTCCACGAGATCCTCGTCACTGTTCAGTGACGAGATTTGTGCCTTGAACACTCAACTTTGATGCTTTCACCATCAAATCAAGTACCCCCCCCCCTCGCAAAGGGGGGCGGCCAAATACCTTCATTCCCAGGTTCTCGATCTTGAGAGCGCCCACCCACTCTCTCACCTGCTTCAGATTCTCATAGCCTTGCCTTCGAACTTTGTCGATTTGTTCCTAGCAAATACGTTAGGCGTGACATCATTTCGGTACGTGACAATCGAGCGTAATCCAGGATATTCCAGTCGCAAAACGGCATCCCAAGAGACAACAGTTTTTGTGACAATCATTGGATTGATCTAACCCATCCCAATGGCGTAACCTTAATGATTGACAACGCACAGGGCCGTACCCCAGGGCCGTACGGTTGTGTGGGCCCCGTTTTCCAGTGGAAATCCAGACACTCCCATCGGATAGCACGGACTGGAGTAAGCGGCTGGGTCCAATGTACTTCGTGGTAACTCGTGGTTGGGCAATGGCGATGAAGTGATGGGGGCATACACTCGACTCGAGCATCACGGCCTTTTTAAGTTGGGGCGGTAGACCAGATTCAGCTGTGCATTCCGTGTTCCGTGTCCTGCACGGGTCCGCCTCAGAAGAAAATGTGGCGCTATGCGGACTGCTTTAGTGAACGTCCATGTGCAGGACCCGACCTGGAGGGCTGCGTGTGCGTCCACCGCCGGACCGTGCCCAACCGATTCAAGAGAACAACATTAGGGCGCCTTCTCTCGTGTGTGGCACAATACTGAAATGTAATGCAGTGCAGTGTCGTGTAGTGTCGTGCAGTGCAGTGTGGTGTAGTGCAGTGCATAGTGAAAGAGTGAGATCGGGTGGGAAACTCTGAACCATCACATCCAAAATGTGAGCGGCTGACACTCGTTTTAGAATTATCACTACCGCATGGTAGCCGCTCTCCATACAACGCAAAGTGCAAAAACCCAACTAGATATCGTTTGCCACCAATTCAAACACCACAAAACCCTCTCTCCAAATAATCATGGGGACAGTGTTGCTGGCACACTGCCCAGATGGTATGCAATCCGGCGACTCTGGCGATTTCCATGCATGCGTTGACGGATATCAGCTGGTTCCCAACCACGCTCGGGTCACTATCAATTCGATTCGTTCGAGGCTAATTGCCAAGGTCGGTTGGTGAACCCCCAATCAGCGTGTAGGGGGTGGGCGGGGGGTTCGGTTGCCGCATGCCACTGTGACGCACTTCAACATCCGGTGGCTCTGATGGTTGCCCCATCGAATCCTCCAGACACTGTGCGTTTTCTTTGCATTGGAGTGTCAGGCCAACCAAGCAACACCCTCCATTTCTCGTGCTATAGTACCGTGTGCTGTAGTGCAGTACCGTACAGTGTAGCTTAGCGCAGCGACAAACCTGCACGCCCTTTGCTTTGCGCTCATAGTAAGCTTTGACAGATTCCGCATCCATCTGGGCCCGCATGAGTCGTTGATCTTGGGTCCCTGCCAGTTGCAGAGTCTCAATCTGCACCTGCGCCGCTTTCAGCATTTTCGATAACTCTTCGATCTGCTCATCTTTGGCTTTCAGCTGCTCGTCCTTGCTGCAGAAGGAAGTCGTGTGATGTAGGCACCCGCAAAACACAGACTAACACAACACGACCACTGCGCGCCGAGGAGTTTGAGATGGCAAGAAGAAAAATCAGCAGCGATCGCAAAATCACCCTCTTGTGCGACAATGCGTCTCGTCTCAAACTGCCCAGATGATTCGTGCGGATTGCTTCATCATTCATCCTCCGAATGCAGTATTCGTTTCACAGGTGCACCTCGGTGCTGCGCCTCCAAATCACATGTATCATGGTCAGCATGATGCGGCTTGGCACTGCAAACCCCACAACCCCGGCACAGACCCCAAACTGTAAACCACTCCTGTCTTCGGTGTGTCCGGTGACCCAATTTAACCACAAAGACAAACGACGAAAAGGGGCAGCACCCGCAAAACGCTGGCGACCGTCGCAATGTCAAATCACCACAGAGCTAGCCACTACATTTGTCGTCGGTGGGTGAGCCCGCTTCAAATCATATCCGATTTTGGGGCGTTTTGCATGGGGGGGACTTTGCGCATTCACTTTTAAGCCGTCCACTCGGATTCTCGGTAGATGTACGCCCGGCCTTGCCGGGGGATTCCATTGCTATATGCCACAATAATGCTAGTGCCCATCCGTTCTCTTGTGCACTCATTCGTTGTGTTGTGCCATTTGTTTTGTCCTTTGTTTGCCCGTCCTCAAAAGGATTCGTTCCCATTCGTCCAAATCCCGTTCGCCACCAAACAAAGACACATCCCCTGGGAGGCTAGTATCTTGCTTGAGGTCATTGACCAAGAAATCCCGAATATCCGCGAGTGGAAGTGCAGTGGTGAGTGTCTCACGGGATTTGTGATATTGGAAGGGTCCCGGAGAAAGTTCCAATGTTCATAGCATGCGCCTTGCGATCTGCTTCGCACTTTGTCCCGCATGGGCAATGGACCAACGGGCCACGGTGTACCTTGCCACTTGTTTCCTTTGCATTTGAATCACGACATCAAGTTTCTTGTTCTTCATATTCAAGGTTTTCTCTTTTGCTTCACTTTTCGACATAGTTTGGACGATCATCTCATCCTAATTGACAAGAGGCACATGGGCATGCACTACCGTTAAACAAACCCGACAACCGCGAAGCCCCACCGAGGGATGTTGGTTTTTGCAATGCCTAACAAGAAGTGCAATTGCGTTGTCGTCGCCGGTTTCTTTTTCGTCTAATGCAACCAACCCATCGATTTGGAAGGTCCCATTAGGGCAAGCGGCGTCCAAGATTTGTTGCTGGTCAACGGACATGCAACGAAACAACTCATTAGGATTCCCATCCTAGCGGAGAAGTGCAGCCACAATTGATCGTTGGGGATTTTGGTATCGCTGCAATCATAAAAATGTTTCCAAGTGCGACACAGGGGCGGTTGATGATGGAGGTAGTTGTGCAAGTAGCCAACAAAGCAAGCAATTGCACAAGAGAAGACCGCTCACTGGACCATAGGCTGAAAAGAGTGTAGCAGCGATGCACATATCCTGTGTCCTAACATGCATCTTCAGAGGGAAGCACGACGTTGCGGTGCATTTGTTGAGGATTGCATATGATGGCCTCACTCTACTAGGTCGCTAAACGATTCATGGATTGGCCATACTACTACCATTCCGTGAAAAGCTTGGATGCAAAATGTTCACCCTTACACTCGACTTACCTTTTTGGCCATCATCATCCGAACGGCCTCCTTGAGAGGAATTTTGGCTTTCCCCTATTAAGAAAATGCGTGAAACCTACAAAACACTAACTGGTGCGAGAAGCACGTGCCATAGCGACAACCAAAGGCAAAACCACGAAATTCGTCAACGACATGAACCTCATCTACAACATGCTTCTTGGAATTGCTCGGAGATTGTAGCCGAAATGATGTCTGTTTAACATGGTTTGAAGTTTTGGGATGGGGGCTCCCAGATCCCTTTGGGGTGCCGGACTTCGGAGTGCCACATCCTTTCGGGGTAGCCACTCCTTTGGAAGTGCCCGACATTTTGTTGTGGTGCGCTCCTTTTGGGGTGTTGGATGAGTGCTTGTTCGTGCCTGCTGATTGTCGCCGCGTAGGGTCATCCTTGGGGCTAGGTGCTGCGGTCTTCGACTCGGCCAAATTCACATCCACCGAAAGTAAATGTTTCGCCTTTTTGGCCACAAGGTTCTTGTTCTCCATGTTCTTGTACGTTGCCTAAAAAGCAAAGATATGGGCAACATATGTGTGCAATTCAACACTAGGGTGACCCCACCACAACCACAACACGCGGAATCGAGGAACCACGTTCAAAACCCCGGCCTGCCGTTCCCTATTATGGTTCCACAATCAAGTTTGAAATAGAACGCCCGAAGTGCCGGGAGGTCTGACGAAGGGGGACGGACAACATGAGGCATTTTGGTTTGCACCATGGTTGGCGGTGTCAAGGCGAGCACTCATCCCTCCCTCTTGCGTTATTGTGTCGGGGCATGAAGCGCTTGGCATCGCAAACGACAAAGTAGGATATCATACCCAAGGTCACTTTGCCGCACAAACTTTATAAAAAGCTGCCGGTCGTGGCCAAGTGGATTCGTGGCTTACGTGCCACAAACAGAGAAACAAAAAGGAGTCATACGACACGGGGCTACCCAAGGAGAGTGCGACTATCACGAGTTTAACGCCCTACTCACGGTTTACATGGTGAGAGGGTCTACCCTTAACAAAAACTAACTGCACTCGAGCGGAATCAAGGAGCACGTTGTGCTAGAGAAAAGGATGCCAAAAAGTACGGAGGTTAGAAAGTGAAGACGTCAAGTTTTGAATTGATTGCCTCATGCGCATATGGTTTCTCTATCGTTCAAAAGACGCGTTCTGCACCCACGCAACCGCAAATGTCGTGTTAAATGTCATCGGCTTTGCGTCAACATGGAATAACACGCTATGCGATAAAGATCGTGTCCCATGCTTTGAGGACTATGGGTTTCGAAAGCAAAAGAATAGAGTTCGTGTCACGAAATCCATGACAACGTTTATTCCTTTTCTCTCAAGACAGAACAGTCAAGCCTCAATACATGATCGTAGTCGTTCACTTAAGTAACTCAGCTAACCTATTCACCTACATTCACCCTCATGCCTACGGTTTTAGTGGACACATACATGGTTGCTAGCTTTTCGCACATTCTATGCTCGTCGTGAGACGAACTACGCGGAGGCTTGGAAAAAATGACATCCAAATGAAAACCATGAAAAAACTTGCGCAAAAACCTTGTAAAATCCTCAAACAAATTCGTAACTCAAGTTGTAGTGGTGGATCCTGATTTCCCCTAATTAAGATCCCTTATCTCACTCGGGAAAGTGAGAAACTAGGAATAATCACGTTTCAAAACTGAGTGCGAAATTAGGAATAATGTTAGGCTGGATATGGCTAAGCAGATACGGGCTTGGGAAGCCCCGTATTCCGAATCTGAGAAGTTACGACGGGGGGGGGAGGTCCGAAGGTCAAAATTCTCAAGTGGTGTTGAAAGTGGTCCCCAGACTGGGTCTGGGCTTGGAGGCTGGGTTCATCAGTTCAGGCTCGAGGTGCGCTCAGCTTGTGACGCAAGTGTTATCCGGAGAAAACGCGTTTCTCCGGATAACACTTGCGAGCTTGTGAGTGCACGAGCGCCAAAGGCAAAGCGCGGTGTCGCTGTCGCTCAATATTCTGTTGCCCCCTTTTTTGACACCAAATTCCCTTCCAACCGTCACTTGCAAGATTTTACCTCAAATTTTGCTTCTTCAGGATCTACTTCTGTTTCAGCTTCAGGCCAGCCAAAAATCAAAGCAACTTGGTTGCCTTGCTTGTTGGGTAAGGTTGCTGAATCTGTCTATAGAGTAACTCTTCCCCACCTGTTGCCGTGGAGCTGGAGAAGTGAATACCGTTCTTTGAGTTTGTGTGTTTCATGGGCCTCCATTTCTTGCGGTGACACAGTAGTAATATTGTCCGGGCTTAGCCCCCTTAGTGCTAAATTAGGAACAGCGTCCACGTACCATAAGCTTCCGAGTGCAGAAAAAAAATAAGGAATAACACAATAGTTTTTGGTGCAAAAGTCAAAGTTCACATCACAATGTTACTATTGTGCTGCCTGATCCACAATCTCATCCTCCACATTGTTGCTTTGAGGTGCACTCGAGCTAGAGGTTGAACTAGAGCTTGAGCTTGAACTGGAGCTTACGTTGGAGGGAAGCAGCGGGCTTCAATGCCCTTGCTTTCTCCTTAATGGCAGGGTCGTGTCGCCAAGGGCCCACAAGCTCATACTTCTGGAACCGACGCAAATAGAATGCTACCAAATTGATAAGCACCTTCATGCGCCGGAACAACTTCTCCATTCCCGCCTCACCATGTCCACGCCAAGGAGCGTGTATGATGGCAAAGGTCCCTCCCTTTGGCGTTTTCCCTTCTCCTTTTGTCTCTTGTGTTGAATACTTTCCTTGGGAGCCATGGGACACAAATTCCTGAATGAAAACATAAAAGTAAAAATAAACAAATAAATAAAAAAAATGAATGCAAAAAAAACATGAAATAAAAGCAAAAAAATGACGTTTAGATCTTCTTACAAAACGAAAAAAATAAAAGGAACTAATCATCTTTTTTTCATAGTCATGACGTCATCTGCCTATGCAACCGTTACTTTCGGGTCAAAAACGGTTTTTTCGGTTAAAATCAAAATGTGGTGAAATGGCAAAGAGCACGAGAAACTGTGTGCGTAGAGGGGTCACAACCCATAGTGCACTTGCGTGGAGCCCCCAAAAGGGGGGTTTTGGCCAAAAAAGGGCATCTCAAGCGCCTGCGAGTGCCTGCGACCGTGGGCACCCCCTCCATGTTGCAAATTTGACAGCGTACTTTTCCAAGTGGGTCTCTTGTCGGTTTGGTCGGGAAAAAGCAACATCCGTCTTCGCATTTTTGGTGCCCGCATCGCAATACGGACAGCCGCACACACACTCAACGCATAAGAATTGTGACACGGGAGGGAACACTTCTTACTCTCACCCCCCGTGAGAGTAAAACCACCACCATTAGCACCACGACTAGCAAAAGGCGCTTTAAGAGATCCAACCCAATTTCGGATAATATGATGCTGAGTCGCAATTTTTGGATATTGATGGTTTCGTTTTGTATGTCGTATTGGTCTGTGTTCCTTTGAGCCACATTTGCGAATTTTGCTTTGTCATCCTCACAATGCAATAAACTTGAACCAATCACGGCTTCACCAACCCTCCATTCACTACCCTTCCCACCATGTAGCTCCTCCTTTCAAAATACCCGCGGAAAGTCAACTAATCGGATAGTGCATAGCGCAATTTGAGAAACAGATCCTAGGCATGCGCGAATACCATGGATTTTCGTTTTTTCGAGGCACTACTCCTCCCCCCCCGACTGTAGACCCACCCAGAACCCCCCATTTATAAGACCCACCCCTTTTTTGAGCCCCTCCTTGGCAAAGACAGCCATAAGACCCATAAGACCCACTTCAAAAAGACCTCTTTATAAGACCCACCCGGGAAAATTTTGCGGAGCACAAGGAAATGAAGCAAAGTTGTCCTCAACCTCACCCCCAACCCAAAAAAATGACAAAAAACATTCATTGGATGCTTTGCGTGATGGGATGGTGTCATGTGACTTGGATTGATTTGGATCCTCTTCTTCCAAACCTTCTTCATCATGTGGATCTTGAATGTGTGCATCGGATTCACTCATAATAATGACACGGAGAAAAATAAGATAAAACTTTTTTTTCAGGAATTGTACCAAGATTGTTGAACCTCAAAATACATTTATGCATCAATGTTTCTATTCATTATGTGAAAATGTGTAGTGACATAATGATGATGTCATTGCCCCCCAAAACAGTTTTTTTCGGTTGAAAAATAAAAATGGATAAAAGTTGCGTCACCGAAAGCGGCATTCTTTGGTGGCCGAGAAAACAGGTCACAGTGTGCTCTGTATCAAAGAAGTATGAGACCCACTTCAAAAAGACCACTATATAAGACCCACCTGACATGGCTCAGGATAAAAGAATTATAAGACCCGGGTCTACAGTCGGGGGGGGGGGAGTACTCAAAGAGGATGAAGGTTTGAAACTCTGTGCCCACGTGGGTTGTAGGATGCCGGGCAACGTTGCACTCGACGACCTACCCTCCCTTCAAGGTCTCTTGCTTTTCATGCTCCATGCGGCCTTTTCAAGTGTTGTTCAAAGCCCGTAGAAATAAACGGCTTCCTGGTTCACTTAAACTCCCTCAAATCCGCCACCTTCGACAACGACATTCATTGCTCACCCGAGACGTATTCCCCTATCGAGGTGCGAATTATGCTGCTTGGAGTGACATCGCCACCTTCCAGCCCGTGAAGAAGTATTTTGACTGGTATAACAAAAGGTATCCTGATCCCATTCATCTCTCAACACTTCCAAACTTGGGAACAAGATACGCAAAACTTCCAATTGCCGGGGAAAGGCTCGTGGAAAACCACCTAGGGGACCGAAGTGGTCATAGTTCACAGGTCCATGGTCTAGTTGCACATAGCCCTCCCTCGTCCCTACCGAGCCATCACTAAGGGCTTGCACAGAAACAAGAGAGGGAAGGGCCTGAAGCATGGGTCATATGTCACCTCCCTCCATGGCTCTTTTCCTCTCATTTTGGCGGAGCTTGGGCTTCGAAGACTCCAACAACGATAAATTAGTCACCCAATTTCAAGTTGCACAATGGACGCGAACAACATGAATTTCAGTCAAGTCTTTGTCAACGAAAGTTCAAATGGCAAATGCAAGGGAGGGGTTGAAATTTCGACGTCATAGGTCGCATATGCATCCAGGTTATAGACACGGGACCTCAAACCCGAGTCGAGTTCAAAGCACCCGGAAATAGAAATATGTATTTGTACCCCTTGAGGGCACCATCCATCCGACTTAAAAGGGGATGTGTTATGACTTGTTTCGACGCCTTGCGCCGACGAAGCGCGCTTTGATGCCCACGTTTCCTAAGATCCAAAGGCTAGGGGAGCACACCGGCTTCCACAAGGGGGCCCACGTGTGGGCAAAGTGTCTCAAGGGTCCACAATGGCCCGTGCGGGGAGGAAATCGGGAGTGGCTACTTAACCCCTACCGCCTCGGGGTTCCCCAACGCCCAGCGCAGGGAGGAAATCAGCTGTGCAACACTCATGAGGGAAGGGACATTTTGAGCTACAATGGGGGGTGCAACTTTGAGAGCACCTCCAAAAGGCAACCTTACAAAGGCCCGCATCTTGGTGAGGAAGGTAGGTGTACTTGCAGCTTGAAGCAAGAAGTGAACAAGTGCCAAACCCAGCCAACTCCACACGTTCGATGTACTGGGCTCAGTAGAAAAGTATTCCTTCCCTGTAGAAACCGCAAAAGCGCAACCATGACACCCTGGTTCGAACGCAATTCGCATATCACTCGCTTTTAGCCCGCGTTTTGTGTTCTCTCCTAAAACCCCGATTATTGACGAAGTTGGCCTTCGTCCCCCTTATTGCATGCAAGGATTCAGGACCATCTATTCGGTTCACCCCTTCAACACTGAACACGATGCACGGAGACTATAGCTTGAACTGCTACAAAACAAATGTAATGTACCACGTGTTCTCAGGTTGCTATCCTTTCGGACACATTTCCACAACAGATGAGTTGCTTGTGATAGTTCAATGGGGACACGGCCACTTCCTTGACTGAAAATCAAACACCCAACAACGGAGACCCATACCTTCTCCCCGAGACAGCAGGGGTTATGTAGCCACTTCAAATTTCCTCCCCGCGCTGGGCGCTCCATCGGAAGCCAAGTACCCCACAGTCTATCGGGAGCCAAGTACCACAGCGGCATGGGCCTTCAACATGCATGAAAAACATGTAATCTACAATGGTGCAAAATTTGCGTGAATCCACAATCGTTCAAACCGAAGGTTTCGTGAGGTTTCAACGGAGCACTAATGGATAGAATGGTGACCCTCTCACCACGGGAGCCCTGTAAGAAACGGAGTGGTCGACCCAACCTACCGCTGCCCATCCGGGCCACCGTCATTGTCCGCTTGTTTCGCTCCATCCTGGCCAAGATATTTGTTGTCTTAGGTTTGGGGAGAAAGACAGCATTGTTTGGGCTCGGCGCTTTGAAATGGTTCAAGCAAAATATTTGCCGGAGTACAAGCTCCAACGAATTTTGGAAATATTGCACGACATGAGAGCAAATCAGATATCGGTATCGCCTTTCGTGCTCTACCCCGCTTAACTCTTCCTCCACACTTGTCTATCTGCTTGTATTCACCCATTCATCAACACCTGGATCAACACCACTTGCATTTGCATGGTTTCAAGCATCTCGTTGTGGTATGCTTTGCATGGGCGCTTGTCCGTGCCTGGCGGCTATTGCCTGCTCCCTACGCAGCATGTCCCCTACTCTCAGCTCCTTCTCTGCTTGCCGGCAGCTTTCTACTTACCTACGAGCGTGTCGCAGCCTGCACAAACGTTGATGTTCGAACGGGAGCGGCGTGTGTTGTGCGTTCTTGCTGGGGAATCAGGAACACAAAGCGTACGCCGAGCATGCGTACGCCCCAGTGTACAAGCATGAACCCCCGGTGGTTCCTCTTTCACAGGTGGTGTTGCAAACCATTTGGCCTCTTCCCCTGTTTCCTGTTTTGAAGCCGGACTAAGCCTCTTCCTGGGGTGGGAACCCAGATCTTCTCTCGCACAAGGGGATACCGGGCTCATGGGGCTGATATGTGCCAACGGGCGGGGGAGATGGACAGGACAGTCTAGGGGGACGTGCATCTGCGCTGTTAGATTCCAAGGGATACCAAGACTGACGTCTTGCATAATAGAAGACATGCCTGTGCTACAGCTGAAGGTAGGTCCCACCAGGGCCGAGGATTTGATACCCCTGTTTGCGCAGTTGACAGCGCGCATCACTGGCGAGGCTCTGAAATGCTTTGACGGCATCCCAGAAGCTGACCAAGCGCGTGCCGCGCCGTTGCGGGACAAATTGATGGCCTTATACCAGGAGCAGCAGGCGGCAGAGGAGGAAAAGCAGCGGCAGAAGGAATTGAAGCAGCAAAAGAGGGAGCAGAGGGAGCAGAGGGAGCAGATGGCTCAGCAAGCATCCGGCATCAGCCCATCCCCCGAGCCACAGGCGGAAGCTCCAGCCCCAAAACCGTGGTATGCAGTGATATTGGAGGCGCCCGCGGCGATCGCACAGCGGTTCAAAGACAGAATCTGAGCCGCAGTTGCTGAGGAAGAGCAGCGGTGTTACTGATGGAGGACTGCTCGATGCCATGCCAACAGCGCTCATGTGTTCAGAGTTGGCGGCCTGAGGATGCAGCGAGACCTCATTTCGCCTTTCTATATCACAGTGGGACCAGCTTTTCAACAGGGCCGTGCCTCTGGCCAACGTCTGTGGCGCGTGCAAATCAGGAGGGGAAGCCCTGGCCCCAACTGGAGGGAAAATGGGGTTGGCCTGGGGCCAAGACTTTCATTTGAATCAAGAGCAAATGACAGTGCATGGGGGGTGGCGGCGTGATACGGGTGCAGTGCTGCCGGGGATAGCAACTCCAGAGCTCTGATTCGGGAGCTGATGTGCAAAGGGGGCTTAGCGTGAACAGCTGCTCCGGAAATGCGCTGAGAACGGTACACTGCGGGATCCAAACGGGTCCTCAGTTCGGTCATGGAAGCGTTTTCCAGCAGACTCCCCGATCCAGGGGAGGTGGCCTGGTAGTCTCCACGCCACTGTGGCACAGCTGCAAGACAGCCAGGCAGGCATCGATGGGAGGACCAGGCGTTAAAGGTGAGAGGTGGCAGTTGGCAGAGAGCTGTCTCTTCGTCTGCTTCTAATCCAAGGCAGGGGAATGGAATTCGAGCCTGTTTCTCCAGCAGACGGAGTTGCACGTTGGATGAGAGGCTCATGTGACGTGGTGTGGAGATCACTTCGGGAATATGGGTGGGGTTTGACAGGGGCTACTGTGGAGGGGAAGGACCAGGCAAATCTGACTCTGAAGACGACATGCTATGAGAGGAACCCATTCCTCTGTTCAATTGGAATCTTGTAGCAGGATGCCGTAGGCGCATAGCACGTCGCCCGGGTTTGAAACAGAAGTGAGGGTGAGATTGGCTTCAAAAAGCGTTGTTTTATTTGATGCGTGAGGCAGGGATATGGCGTGATAATCCAGGGGTCAGTGCAGCAAACACCCGAACCCGGGGGAACAGGGTTATTTTTTCAGGACTTTTCAAAGGGCTCATTCCGAACTCTGCGCTTGCCTCCACAGACAACCCCACTCTTGGCGTAAACAAAGGTGATGATCGCGCGGTGTGTTTGTCGTATCTGTAGTGTCGCAACATCAAGCAACTTGGTTTGATCCGGGTGTGATCCGGTTTGATCCGGATGTGATCTGGGTGTGATCTGGTCTGATTTGGGTGTGATCCGGTTTCATAGTCATACGTGGCAAAGTGCACGATGGAGACAGTGTCGGCAAGAGTGGTCTGCTCTGTCACTTTACAGGTCAACGACACAACCCCACCCCCAAAAATATCAAGCGGTCACCTCGTGCGCCCGCTTGCGCATCTTCATCCTAGGGACTGGCATCCCACATGTCGGCTATCCCCAATGCATGAGTGGAGTTCCAGGTGCATGACCAACCCCACAACCGCACTCGCCCACATACACAACGCCATCTTTTCCTCATTATCTGCCTGAGTCCGTGTGGAAAGTGACACGACCATATGCAACACGCTGATCCCAATGCGCACTCTAGCAGTCGCATGTCGTGGTCAATTGATGGGGTTTGGCGGGGCAGCCTTTACAGAGGCACCCTTGTTCAAGCACCATCAAGCACCACTTGTTTCGTGTATTTGGGATAGTCGAAGTGCTCCATTGGATTCAGTACCTACAGGTCCAGAATGTGGTGCCTGTCGTAGTTTTTTTCGATTTCTGGGACACCCTGTTTCATGGCCAGGCACCCTTAGTGCAGCCCTTGTGTAGCTTAATGAGGTCACAGTGCTGCAGGTCAAAGTGCAGTGTTCCTACGGACATCAGTCGGCGCGTTTTCCCGATCTGTCAACTGTTGACCGTCTTGCTTATGTTTTATTGCTTTGCCTTTATTTTCAGCCTCTTCATTTGGAGGTCCAGGAGCTCTGTGGGAAATGGGGTGTTTGTGGATGTTTGTTGTACAGGGCCTCGGCACACAATACCTCGAGCCAAAGGTCTCACAGTCACCTAGACCCCCCAAACTGCACAGCCATGGCAACTGGCAAATCTCCCCAGCTACCACTCGGCCTGGGAACGGGTAATGGAGAATGCACTTGTGCAAATAATCATTGAGAAGTGCAATTGTCCTCTTTGATGGTGTGCCCCCCCCCCCCCTGACATGACCACGGTCATGACTGCATGCAAGTCTGCTGGCGCTGGCGGACGCCACAGGGGTGTGTTTCTGCATGGGTGAGCAGTGCTAACATTCTGTTCTGACAAAAATGACCTCGATGGACAAGGTCATACAACAGACATAGCACCTGGACACCTGTCACACTACACAGTACCCGGAATAACCCTCCTGATTTGTTGCCTCTCTCTCTGCGTTCTATTGCACACCCTCTGCTTTGCTTTAATTCATGAGTGGCCAGAGATTGTATGCCCTCACGCAGGCCCAAAGGATATTGAGTCAACAAAGACAGGACAAGGTTTACCCTAGTTTGAAATTCATGATGGCATAGGCCAAAAAGACTTGTAAGAATCTGACGCATGGGGCCATCACCAAGAAGAGAATATGAAGGAAAGCGCAGTGCCAAAGTACAGCATCACTCTGTGCCCATTTATTTCTCCACTCTCTTTCTGTTGTAGAGCTTCCTGCCGTCCATCATATGCACAACCCAGTGGGTGACGTCGTGCGATGGATGTCAAAGGAGCGTTGATGGTAGTCAGGCCATGGGGGTGTGGTGTGCATTCTGCGTGCGTAGCACCAAAAGAAGGGCATTCCCGACAGGCTGCTATATGCCTGAGAAGAACAATGGGCATATTTTGAATGCCAGGATAGGAGCGAAGTGTGTTCCACAACTTCAGTGTGAAAATCTCCTTCTCCTTGCTTTCTGCGGGCTTGAACCAAAGTCAGCTTCCTAGTCACCATAACCATTGCAAGAACAAGGGACTGTCAGCAGAAATTGTAATCGGACGCCTAACAAACAATACAGGTACTCCGATGCTAGAATGGCCATGTATAAGGCTGTGGCCGACAGTAGCCCACGTCATCGGTGAGGTACCCCTCAAGTGCAACATGTTTGTTACAAAGTGAAACCCATCCCCAACCTGCATCCAATTAAAGCCTCCTGTCAGTGTATTTAAGAGGATGCTGAGTACTTTGGCTGGTATTCACCTCAAAGTTGCATATAGTGCGAAAGCAAAGCCAATATCTCCCCAACACTGCGTTTTGATGAGGGTCGTTTGTTGGCTTTCTGTGGGCGAGAGGCAACAGTGCTGTGGAGAAGAGCGATCGCAATCGTACCCAGGGTGTAAAGAAGGACGCACATACGTTGGCCTTGAAACTTTTCGCCAGGTGAGTGGATCTACAGTTTCTTCTTCCTTGCTTGCACCCTAGACAACAGCCCTTTGCGTCTTCATGGCAAAGGGTTTTGGAATTCTCTCATCATATGTCCTCAGGCTTCGCTCTTCTGCCACCTTCCTTGTGATGCAAACTGATGAGCCTCGAGGTGTGCAATTTCAAGAACCAGAAGGTTTTTTAATGATGTGCAGGTTAAGCGAGAGAATTTTCTAACATTGCACACGAAGTGGTGCACGGATAGAAACATCCTGCCCCCTACCCCCAGATGTCAGCAACGAAGATGGTGGCAATGTGACTCTGCCAGGATGGAGGCGCCCATGCTGCCAGGCGCTACGGGTTTCACGTTATCCTGAGCACTTCCAAAATTTAGCACATTGGGACACAAGCACATACCGAGTTACAACTCCCACCCACCCATCCATCCACCCTAGCTGTCGCTCCACGACATCGGGTCACCCAGCCCAGAAGCTGGCCTGGAGTTTAGGTTTCCATGTCTTTTTGTGTGCGCATGCATGTGCACACATGCACACGTGTGCACCAGACGACATGTGGGGTGATCAACATGTTAAACAAAGATTCCTGGATTGATGGGGAAATTCGTTTGCCTATGCACTCTGCACAATGCTGCGAGTTGCTCTGTGCGTCCTTTGCAACCTGTCACTTCAAAGGTATTCAACATGTGATGTCTCTGACGCTGCACCTGCCCTCACTCTGGAGATGGTGTCTGATCGCATTGTGGTTTCTCGTTGCAAGGGCGCGGTCCCCAGGGCCCTGTGCGCGGGCGTATCGGCCCACACACTGCATGACCGGCTCCAACTGGAGTTCCTTGGCCAGCACCCTTGAATCACACACCCACTTGTGCCCGCAACTCGTTCGATTCATGGAGTCCTTGGACCCGCAGATTCAGAATTGCCTTCAATGGCAAGCGGGACGCTTCGTCCCCCCTTTGGATGCGCCTCTCCCACTGTGCCCAAGTCCTGCAAGCACCTGCGTTGCAGCCGCAGGTCCCCAGCAGTGGACACAGCAGGTGCAGCTGGCGGTCAAGGGTAACCAGACAGGAGACCGCTGTCCAGATCTGTTTCCGCATGGGATTGTGCAGAACGTCACGGTGGCACTAAGCGATGGCCCATTTTTCAGAGCCGAGCACGTGCCGTGGAATACAACGTTCGTGTTCGCGGGCAATTCACTTACGCGGCAAGTGTTCCGACGTCTGGTGGCGTGGATCCGTCAGGTATGGAGCAGCACGG
Organism: Eutreptiella sp. 'Long Island Sound 2002'; assembly: GCA_964036045.1. Taxonomy (NCBI): domain Eukaryota; phylum Euglenozoa; class Euglenophyceae; order Eutreptiales; family Eutreptiaceae; genus Eutreptiella; species Eutreptiella sp. 'Long Island Sound 2002'. The sequence goes on from OZ038385.1 coordinate 72,992,752, forward strand.
CAGGCGGTGACTGGGATTTGTAGGGGTGTACCAGCAGCAGCTCACTTAAGTGGCTGTCGGCTGACGTAGACTGTCTGACAGGGATTGCACTGACTGGAGTAGAGGCCGTCCGATCCATGCCGACGCCCTGAACCGAAGTTTCATGTGCCTTACACTGAAGTCTGATGATGTCTGATTTTTTTTTATTTAAGATCTCATTGACGCCACCCCGCTGTCTGATGGCCTCTGCACTGCAACAGACATCCGTACAGCCCGTAACAGACATCAATACAGAGTGTGTCAGACATCAGTGCAGACCATGTTAGACGTCAATACAAAGTGTATCAGACATCAGCACAGATCGTATCAAACATCAGTATTAGACGCCAATACAAAGTGTATCGGACGTCTACACAAAGATTCTCATCCTCATCAGTATGGAGTGTATCAGACATCAGTATAGATCGTATCAAACATCAGTACCAGACATCAGTCTACACAGTATCAGACATCGGTACTGCCTGTATCAGACGTCAGTACAGCAGACTGTATCAGACATGAGGACAAACCGTATCTAACATTATTACAGAGCGCATCGGACATCAGTACAGATCCTATCGAATGCCAATACAAAGGGTATCAGATATTTGCACAAAGTGTATCAGTAAGAATCGTGAGAATCGTGAGCACACAGGGTATCAAACATCAGTACAGACTGTATCAGACGTCAGTATTGATGCACGTCAGTACACACCGGATTAAACATCATTACAGAGCGCATCAGACATCAATACAGACCGTGCCAGGCATCAGTACAAATCGTATCAGACTTCAATACAAAGTGTATCAGACGTCAATACAAAGTGTATCAGAAATCTGCACATAGTGTATCAGACATCAGTACACAGGGTATCAGACATCAGTGCAGAATAATATGTCGGACATCAGACTGTATGAGACATCAGTGGACACCGGATCAGACCTCAGTACGAATCGAATAAAACATCAACGCAAGAGCGCATCGGACATCAGTGCAGACCGTATCACACATCAGTACACACCGTATCAGACATCAGTGCACACTGTATCAGACATCAAGACACACCGTACCCGACATCAGCAAAGAGCGTATCAGTACAGAGCGCATCAGACATCAGCACCGAGCGGATCAGACATCAGTGCAGACGGTATCAGACATCAGTACAGAGTAATGCGAAACAGTGCGCAGCCTATTAGACATCAGCGGTACTGATGTCTGATGCACTCTGTACTGATGTCTCATGTAATTTGTACTGAGGTTTGATACAGTCTGTACCATTGTCTCATACAGTCTGTTCTTCTCTTTTATTGAGATGTCTGATATGCTCTGCACTGATGTACCGTCTGTACTGATGTCTGTGACGGTCTGTATTGATCTGTATGTGATACAGTCTGCACTGATGTCTGATATGGTTTGCACTTTTTTTATTATATACGCAGTACTGATGTCTGATCTGATGTGTACAGATTTGATACGGTTGGTACTGATGTCTGTGTGTACTGAAGTCTGAGGCGGTCTGTACTGATGTCTGATATGGTCTGTAGTGATGCCCCATACGGTCTGTAGTGATGTCTCATACGGTGTGTAATGTCGTTTGTGGACACACTCTGACCAACCAGAGGTATGATAGGGATGACCCCCACCCCAACCACCTACCCACCCCCGCTAGCACGCACTCCATGCCTTTTCTCCAGGCTCCTCTTGTGGTAGAGCACTTCGTGCACCAGGACATGTGGTACGTGTACAACGCACACAGGGATTACCTGCACATTGGTCCTGATCCCATGAGCGCCACGCAGCATGGCTTTGCACCAGAGGACTCTGTTATGCTTGTCTACCGATACCTCAGAGATGCAGAAGAGATGCGCCAATTCAGGGAGACACGTGGGATGCTTGAGGCGTTTGAGGCCCTCCTTACCTCCGGCAATCTGACTATTTTGCCAAGTGGGACATGGAGCACGGTGCGTGGAGGCATGATGCAAGTGATGGAACCTTCCTTTGTGGCTCCAACTTGGGACATCACACGCCTTGCGGTTGGGGGATCTGAGGTTTGCAAGCACTGTGCTGAGTGTGTGCATACGTCTGTTTGCATGCAGTGTACAATGTGTGCTGCTCTGACCCTGATATGTTTGTTTGCCCCCCTCGTGTGCCGAGGATTCTGTTCTGTTGCTGGCTGATCACAACAGCCGCATCATCAAGGTGAGGGCCGCACCTTTCTACTCACAGCCAGGGACCATAGCTTCATGTCTGGGCACAACACAGGTTGGGTGATGTTTGCGGAAACAAATGTCGCAGGGGTTGGCACACAGGCCTGGGAGAATGACTTCCGGAAGATTATTACGTTTTGATTTTCCCCAATAGGAGAAATTTCCCAGTGAAAACATAATTGTTGTTGCAGTTGAGGTTTCACTGCCCAGAATCGTTTTACAGCATAATGATGATGTAGTGTCACTCAATAATATGGATTTTGTGATGAACCAGGGGGCATTCTATTAATGACCCACCCAAGAGGCTTTTTTTATCCTCACATATTTACCTCAAAATGATTGCCGCAATGATGAATAGCAAGCATGGAGTGTGCCTGTGTACCCAAGTGGGCAAACGCTCATGCAAACTCCTATTCCAATGGCACCTCCCAATGTGGAGAAGGGCCCCTTTGAAGCCCTTTTGAGGAGCCCCCACCCCACCTTGCAAGGCTGAAGTGCCCAATGGACCCCGACATCCCAACATATATACCTCAAAAATTATTAGCATGATGTGGCCATTCCAAGGTCATTCCCCATAGGATGGGTAGCCACCCAGACGGGTGTCCAGTTTTCTCCTCAGACCCTCAACTCCCACAAGAAGTTGATGCAGCACACCCCAAAAGAAATGGAAGCCACACACCCAAGAAGATCAAGAAGTTGATGCTGCCCACCCAGAAGATGGAGGTCACCCTAGGTGGTGAATAAGGTGCTAAGGCGCAGCCCAGAAATGGAGAAAGCCAACATTGCAAATGCCCAAATATTTATGCCGCACAACCTGAAAGACGCAGTCTGTGCAGGTCAAGAGGTTGATGGGTGTCCCCCCTCCACTTTAGGGCCAAGAAGTTGCTACAGCAACCCCAAAAAAGTGCAGAAACCAATGATTTAGACACCAAGTGGTCAAGAAGCTGCCATAGCACACACTCGAAAGATCACCCTCTCAAGGGCGAGAAGTTGATGCAGCCGAGGAGTCAAGGAGCACACTCTAGAAGGTCAAGACGCTGATGTGACACATCCCAGAAGATTAGGAAGTTGCCGCTTCACAATGGAGAAGGCCAACAACTCAATGTAGCACACACCCAATGAGGTTCGAAAGTTAGTGCAGCACATCCTCAGAAGGTTGGCGAGTCAGTGTATGCCGCAGCCATGCCTTGGAAAATGATCTCAGACTGGTCATACAGGGACACTTGAAAATGAGCCCTTGAGCGGACTATACATCCCCAGGCAGGTAAAGACGAGGTGGGAAAAGGGCTGGGTGTGTAGCATCATTTCTGATCCAAGCCGCTACACTATCACCCTGACGGCGCGGACCAAACTGTTCATCTCAGGCTTCGCCCACGGGGGGCTCGCCGGGACCGGACCCCTTACGCCGACTCCCCCCCCCTCCCGGAATTTGGTCCGAAAGTGCCGGACCATGGGCGCCAAAGGCACCCTAAGCAAAATTTGCTTGATCTAGTAGACGGAGGAGAACCCAATAATGGATGAAAACCAAATTGGACCAAATACCAATACCACCCCTGTGCTGAAGTTTCTCAGAGATGGCCCATACCCTAGTGGGTAAAGTAGTGTCTCTGCAATTGTAGGGTTATGGGTTCAATCCCCAGTAGGGGCAACATGCAGGACCCAGGGAGGGTCAAGGACGTAGTAGAAAATTTTTTTAGGTTTTTTTGTTGGTTTTTTTTTGGTGCTTTGATTTTGTCCCCTTTGTTGGGGATCCCCGAGAATGCAGGGTTGATGTAGCATTTCCGCCCTCTTTTGGGCCCGCTTTGATTTTATCCCCTTTGTTGGGGATCCCCGAGATATGTAGCATTTCCGCCCACTTTTGGACCCCCGAGAAGGCAAGGTTGAGGGAGCTAATTCTGATTTTGCCCCCCTTTGTTTGGGGACCCCCGAGAATGCAGGGGTGATGTAGCATTTCCGCCCTCTTTTGGGCCCGCTTTGATTTTGTCCCCTTTGTTGGGGATCCCCGAGAATGCAGGGGTGATGTAGCATTTCCGCCCTCTTTTGGGCCCGCTTTGATTTTATCCCCTTTGTTGGGGATCCCCGAGAATGCAGGGGTGATGTAGCATTTCCGCCCTCTTTTGGGCCCGCTTTGATTCCGAACAGTGTGGAATGCCGAATTTGCCAACAGACCGTGATGCATCGAGTGCTACGCACGCACATTGGGCAACACATTCTGCGTGGTCACCACATCGAAGGACAACCGGGACGGTCGTGCGCCAACATTTGTGGTTTTTGTGGATCACGGGATAAGTGCACAATCCGCTTGCCGTTGCACACGTGCTCTACACGTAAGCGGATGGTGGTGGCGGTCAGCTCTTGCCCATCGCAACTATCGACAATTTTTTGGAGCCGAATGTCAATGGCAACCAAGGCCAACCCTTGCACCAACCGACTGGTGAATTGCCCCTAGTGCACAACCACGGTTTGGTTGTACAGCATGGCCGCCCATTTTGCTGCCATCCATCCCAATGATCACCAGTTTGTCCCCCAAATTGGGTTTACCACCTCCACCCCCCCACTGCTCTCTTCTACAGGCTTTTGAAAAATTATTGCTAGATCATGATGTTTCGCTCACCCTCTCGACCACGGCAAGAACCTAACCGGGGTGGTAATGGGGAAGCAGCTCCAGCAGTGGCTGCCGCCCCCCCTGCCGCCTCCTCTTTAGTACCCGAGGATGCCTCCGAGGCCGAGCTCTGAGCGGCACTACATAAGCAGCAGATGGAACTGGAGGGCCTGAGGGCACGACTCGAGGCCCAAAAGCTTTCCGACAAAAGCGTGGTGCCGGATTTGACGCTCAATGGCATCGAGGATTTCCTGGGCAGGGACAAGATTCCACAGGGGATGCGGGAGTCCTCGGCAGCACTCAAGCAGTTCCTAGCAGAAAAGCAGTCACCTACACGACCTCCTGATGTCGGCGGAGAGGTGCAGGCCCAGCCGCCGCCAGGCGATGCCGTCTGGTCAACCATGCTTCGATCCCAGGGAGCATACCAAAAGAGGTACCACGCCCAGGAGATGAGCGCCAAGGCCAGGGAGACCCTGGACAAGTTGCCATGGGACGAGGCCCTACAGAAGGGGGGTGCCGCCTTTCGTGTACCGTGGAGTCCGGTTCCTTACAGAAGAGGGGATCCTGCGATGGGTGGCGGCCAACGGCAACCACATCCCAGTCAACGCCGCTCCGAGTGGGGACTGTCGCAAGTGCACGTCCGTGAGAGTCGAGGAGGGCAAGCACAGGCATTGGCACTTCCAGTGTCCCCACTGGTCGTGACTCTTCGAGTTCGACAGAGGCGCCTCAATTGGGGCGCCTTCCCCACGGCGGGGTGGCCTGCCGACATCCAGATGGGGGTCCCCGGACGAGTTGGGGGCCATGGTGTAGGGCCTGGAGGCGACGTCCTTTCGCCAAGCCAGGCAGATGTGGGATGAGGCAGCCAAAGGCGATGGAGAAGGAGGCATCCGAGAGAGAGAGGTGCAGGCATGGCGCCCCACCACCCGTCAGAGGTATCAATCAGCCATCGGTCAATTGGCGGCTGTCGAGGCGCAGGAGAGCCCGGATCTGGGAATGGCTGAAGTTCTGGTAGCGTGCCTCTCCGAAAAGTCTGACGAAGGCCAGTCAGCGTCGGGGATGCGAGGAATCTTCTCCGCGGTCCGCGCCCTTGAAGACATGTGCATCGACCCGCCCCTTGTCGGTGCCATCCACAGGCGTATCGCGGGGAGGGGGGGGGCAGGCCAAGGGCGCAGAATTATGCGACCCCAGCGATGCTCCGCCACTTGTGGCAGCGGGCGGCCTCGGAGAGGGACCGCGCCTTCGTGGCCCTTGTCGTTTTGTCCTGGATCTGCTTTTGGAGGGTCGGTTAGTCGGCGCCAGTCCGCCCCTTTGACCTACTTGATGTGGGAGGGGTATCCTTCTACCGCACGAAGTCGGGCGGCCCTAGGGGCTGGCATCGGAGACCGCTCTTCAAGTTTGGCATGTCCTGGGCTGACTACGTGTCGGAGTACTGCAAGCGACAGGACCTCCCCGCAGACGAACCCATCGTCGGCGAGGGGGAGGCGGTCCTTGAGGACTGCCTCACCACTCTCCTCCGTGGATCACGGTGGAGTGATTATGCATGGCACAGCCTCAGGAGAGGAGGCGCAGCCTCCTGTTGAAACCAAAAGCCAGGGTTGCCCTACTTTAAATGGTGGGGGGGCTGGGCTTCTACTGGGGTTGCCATGCGCTACGCGGCAGCTTTCCTTGATCATGGAGTGTTGGCGTCGTTGGCCTTGCCATGCCCTGGATCGGAAGTCGGGGAGCCTCCGGTGGTCAATTGCCTATCTCTTTGGGGTCCTGCTATGTTTGGGGCGGACGCGGTGGAAGAGTCCCTGGGTTACGTGGGGGCCGTCCTTGGTCCTGCTCTCTCACACCCTGGCGCTGTGGCTGTTGAGCCGCCTGCAACGGCGGTGGGGGGCAGCCACGGCGGCGCTCCTAGCCATGAATTGGACGGTTCTTCTACAAGCTCCGAGGGCTCCAGCTCCTGCGAGTTTTCCGACTCGGATGTCAGGATCATCGAGCCACCGGTCGGGAGGGGGGTTCCAGCGGACCCAGCCTTCAGGATCGGCACCGAGGAGCGACCAGCGGGGCCGAGCCAGGGTTGGGGGGCACGGCGGCGCAAACGCAAGCGACAGGCACCCCCGCCAACCACCCGGGAAAGACCTGGCAGGCGTAGAGTTAGGGCTCTGGGCGTCCCTAGTGATCTTGAAGGGGGGGGGCAGGCTGGCCCGCAGGTGGGAGTGGAGGCTGTCTCCTCCGGAATCCCCCCCACACCCCAGCGCTGTGTTCTTAGGCCCCGCTCCGCGCAAGTTGCGCTTGGGGCAGGACCACCGCCTAAACGACGTGCCCCTGGCGATGAGAGGCCGCGCCAGGGTACGGTCCAGCAGGCCACGGGCCTTTCAGCGAAATTCCAAGGACGCCAGAGGCAGTCCTGATCCCTTGCTTTCCCCTCTTTCATGTTCTTCCTCTTCTGCACATCGACATCTGGACTCTTCCCTACCCTTTCCCCCTTCGCCGAGACTGCCCTGCAGACCCCCCCCCCCCCCCGGAACCCCCCCCCTCCCCGCCCTCGTCCTTGCCGCTTGGGGCTGTGACGGGGGAGCTGCCTTTGTTTGTCCAGTTCATGAAGATCGTGGCACCATCCGTGCCGTGGATCGCCTGTAAATTATCGTGCCCTATGGAGCTCATGTTTAAGAGATCCCATATGTTTCTGGAGCGCATTTTTAGCACTGCGGAGGATTTCAGGCTGGAGGAGGCATTACCCCTTCTCCTACAGAGCTTTGCTGACTTCCCCCATTCCCCAGTTGACGCGCACTGACCCGACCCTCGCTGCAAAGGGTTTGGGTAAGATGGGCTCCTACGTTGTTCCCCAAGGCCTCTGGAGGGAGTTGGTCCCCGAATCCTTTTCGCGGGATGCCCTCAATTACAACGTCGAGGCCGACCCCAATGGAGGTTCCGGTTCGGTGGGACCGGGGGTGGTAGAGAGAGGGGTGGTGTCCACACTGATGAATTCCGGAGTGATTAGCGAGACCCCATTGCCGCCATCCCGCTTTCCGTTCATCATACCCAAAAGTAGCGAGAAGGTCAGTCTCATCCTATCCTGCTTGGGAATGAACGAGCGGATCGGCGACCCGCCTACTTTCCAATTGCCTTCATGGGAGGGAATAGCACAGATGCTGGCGACCACACCGCGATCCCGGCGTCTTTTTTGCACCTACGTGGATCTCACCAATGCGTTCTGGAGTTTTCGCCTCCCTCCAAAGATGCGCGCGGCATTCCGTTTTCGGGACCGACCGGGTGGCCAGGTCTTTGCTCTAGATAGGCTACCGTTTGGGTGTAATTTTTCGCCAATTTTTTGCCAGCGTATTTTGAGTGATTTGGCGAGACCCCCGGTGCCCCCCCACATGGAGTTGTTACATTACCTCGACGACTTTTTGTTGGTGAGGAGTGACCCCGCGGAGGTGTAGGCAGTGACTGACCGGGTGGTGGCAGCCCTACAGGCGGCATTGTTTATTGTCAGCTAGAAGTCCGCACTCCACCCTGTCCAGAAAATATTTTTTTGGGGTAAGTGGTTGGACCTTGAGGCTAGGGAGATTAGGTCGCACCCCAGGGCCTTCCTGCAGATGTTCCATGCGTGGGTGCGGGTTGCGTGCAAACCACGACCAAACAGCAGGATGCTGCCCAAGATTCTCGGTTTCCTACAGTGGCATGTCCGTCCCCTTGTTGGCTCCGGACCGTTCCTTGCCGGGGCCTACTATCATGAGAGATGGGGCAGATAGGAGCTACCCACCACGGTAAAGGTCTTACACTCTTTGATCACGGTTATGACGCGATGTGCGGAGCCATGGAAACCCCCATCCCATAGTACTTTCGGACTGGCGCGTGCACTGTTCGTAAAAGAAATGACCGGCCCGGACTTCTTTGGGCCATCCATTTTTGTCGATGCGGCGTGGGACAAGTTTGGATATCGGGTGGGGGGAGTAGTACCGAGGCGAGGTGTACTGTCCTCGGCAGTCCAGGGCCGGGTCCACAATCAACAGGAGGCAGAGCTCCAGGGTGTGGCGTGGGCGTACACGTGGCATGCTGCTTTGGATGGCGTGTGGTGACTATTTTTACCGACAACACGGCAACCGGTTACCAGGCGGTGGGCCTTAGGGCTAAGACGTGGCTCAAGCGCCAGATGCGGGTGCTCCAAGCACTGGTTTGGCGGTTGGCAGTGTCAGGTATGGTTGTGCGGTTTGTATGGGTCCCGTCCGCCTTGCAGCCAGCGGACCCGCTGAGTCGGTTGTTTTCAAACCACAATAGGAATGTGGGTGCGGCGGAAGTCAAGGCGTGGTGCATCTATGAACACCTCGTCTCTGTCCCAGAAGCATGCTCCGTCTTTGGGGTGGTGCTTGTCTGGCGCGGGAGCCGCCCAATGAGGCCTGCATGTGATGGAGCAGATGGGGGGGGGGGATGTGTCAGCTGAGCGGGGACTGTCCGTGCCCACATGTGCAGAGGTCATGGTGCGTCGCAAGCGGGCGCGTAGCCGCGTACGGGGGCACCATGGTGGCCGCCCACACCGCCGATCGGCGCAGGCAGTGGCCCGTTGCAGGGCACGTGCACAGCAACATCTGCGCGAAGTGCAGTCTCGGCGTCTTGCGAGGCGTCCCGTGCGCAGGGTGATCCTGGGCCACCAGGCCGGGTTGATTTTCGCGTAACCGTGCGCGGAGCAGGAGGCACCGGCCCTCCTCCAGGCGGCGGCGGTCGACTTGGCCAACCGCCTCCAGTCCAGCCCCGAGCAGGCAGTATGGAGGGATGGCAACCCTGACGTCAAGGTCCCGGACCAGCGCCACCACTGCCGCCATCGTTGGCGAGTCCTTGTGGAGGGGGCGGGGGGAGAGGTGGTTTACCTGTCCTTGTCGACTCACTACAGGGAAGGGGGCGTGGGCCTCCCTTATGTTTGGGTGCAAGGGACGCCGGCATTGGTCTGGCGAGTTGCCGGGTTTTAGAGCCTGAGGGCGCGCTGAGGGGCTTGCGGCGTGGCTCTTGTTGTCCCACAAATGTATCTTGAAGATTATTCCCGCTTGGTCGGGGATGTCTGCCTGCCGCCCTGTGGGACCTCTTTTTGAGGGCAATACGGTTGTTGAGGGTCTATCCCGCAGTGAATCCGGCCTACGGCTCTACCGCATGCTGACCCGCGATAGTCCTGCACGCCGGGCTATTGGCGCCGGCCATGTGCGTGATGCAGCTTGTAGAGTACCGAGGGCACGTAGGCCATTGGGTCAGGAGTGGGATTGACGGCCTGCGGGAGACCGAGCTGCGCGTCTCAGCAAGGAGCTGGCGCCGTGGCCGTGGGCTGTGGCAGCAGGCTCCGGGGTCTCTCCTCGCCTAATGCCTGTCGCGCCACGGATTCGTGGCACATTGTGGGGTAGCCCTACAAATTATATTCTATTTGCACCCTGCCACCTCTCCGCGAGCATAGCCCTGTTTCTATGGTGCTTGCCCTGCGTCGTGTCCGCCCGACCTTCCCCTCCACCCCAAACCGACCCCCACTCTTTCCACCCCCCCCCCCTTTCAGTCACGGGCCTAGTGGGTGGGAGTGGGGGAGGGTAGAAAGGTAAACCAGAGCGGTCTGCCTGCCCAGAGTCTTGGTGCTTGTGTGCCTTGGTAAACACCAGTTTGTCCCCCAAGCTGGGTTTACCACCTCGACCCCCCCACTGCTCTCTTCTACAGGCTTTTGAAAAATTATTGCTGCCCGCCCGCCCACCCAGGAGTCTGTCAGTGTGCAGAAGACCCTGTTTGCTTGCGCCTCTGGTGTGCGTGCATCATCATGATCTAGCTTTAGTTACTATTGCCCGCAAGTATGACGGCACTAAGAGTCCGGAGTCAGGGCGGCCCATGCGCGAGTGGAGGGTATAGCAAGTTGTTGCAAAGTGTCCAAGTTTGCCTGAGTCGTGCCATCATATGTTTCTATTGCCCGAATGGGCATTACTCTGAACTGCGGAAGCACTGTCGTCCTGCGTTTTGCGGCCCAGAGCGGTCTGCCTGCCCAGAGTCTTGGTGCTTGTGTGCCTTGGTAAACCCATTCCACATGGCCTTCGGGTCACCGAGGAGGAAGCATCCGTCCGCGGATGGAACATTGATGCCCTGAAGAGCGGCAAGAAGAAGCAAAACGTGGCTGGTGATATGCCGACTCCTTCCATCACCCCTTTTACCAACACCTCTGCCAACCCCTCCTCCTCCTCCTCTTCCTCCTCCTCCTCCTCTTCCTCCTCCTCCACAACTCCCCCGATGCCACCAACAACATCTCATACTTCATCCATGCCACCCTCTGAATCGGAGGCCACTACAGAGGGGGATTGTCGGACGCGGCCATTGAAGTCCACCGGGAAGCGAGCAAGAGACAAGAAGCGGCTAGAGGCTCTTCTCGAGGGCGGAAGGAAAAGAGCGCGTCCGACAAGTGATGAGTCTAGCGATGATGAGGACTACTCTGATCGTCCCTTGGACAAGCGCTATTAGGCCTCCTTTCTTCACCTCTGTCATCTCCACCACTTCCATCACCCGTGTTGTGGGACCCTGAGAAGGAGCACCCCACGAAGGGCACGCGACGCGTTCCTGCACACAATGTGCCACTGGTGTACGTGCGCTCGTTGTGGGCACGTAGTGCACGGAGAGAGCGTTTGTTTGGGGAAGGCGTAGTGCGCGCGGTGCAAACAGCCCCTCCCCGCCTTGCTCCTCCAACGGGTTTGGAACATACATCAACTCAGCCCTGAAAATGAGCATGGTTCGGCCTGGGTGGGGCGCCACTAGCAATAGTGGCCGGGAATTGACTCAGGGGTGCTATGCCCTTAAACAAAAGTACCACCTACCATGCCCCCCCCCCCCCTTGTTTCAAAAAATTTTCTCCCACATACATGCTTCGAAGTGATTAGCGCGAACAGGCGGTCATTTTATGCCATATATGTCAGGGTATGAAGCCTGCCCCCCCCCCTTCTTGGCTGCCCCCCCTTCTTGGCTGCCCCCTCCCCCCCCCCACCCTTGAAAGTGGTCCGAGAGTGGGAAGGAGTCGGCGTATGGCCCGATGCTACGCCCCCCCCCGTGGCTTCGCCTGCTATGAGACGATTAATACTGTTGTGTGCCTTGTCTTTCAAAAAGGTGCCTATCAGCGTTGAACGTGCTCTTGTTTCTTGTTCAACTTGACCAATAGGGAGATTGACACTGGGCCTTGTTGTGCATCTGTGTTTTGCCAATCGTGTGGATGTGTGTGTGTGTGTGTGTGTGCGTACGTATACCTATGTGGGTACGTTTGTGCACGCACCTATGTGTGTTCTATATATGTATTTGTGTATGTGTGGCTCCTGCAAGCCTCTTCTTTTACATGGTCTGGTAAGTTTCGAAATATTTGTTCCAGTGTTGTTCTAGCGCGTTGTTTTGGGCTGTTCTAGCGGCGTTCTAGCATCCGCGGCTAGACGCTTCGAGAACGCAAAAAGCTGGTTGTTCAGTTTTGGAGAAAACAGCAAAAAAATCTCGAAAATGGATTTGGGACAAGTAGGACCCAAGGTCTACATTCTGGGGGTTACGAATTCCATCAAACCCCCTCTGGTTTGTCTAATTGCTCAACCGTTTCGTTCTAGCCGTTCTAGTAGAATAGCTAGAACAAAATCCTAGAATGACATTGGGCGTTCTAGTGTGCACCAAGGGCAAGACATGCTGGTGGGCATGGTGGGCTTACAGGTCACCATGGACATTCGTCCTTTGGACTGGCCCTCGCCACACCTGAGCGCTAGCCATGCAACTGTGTTTGCACTTATGGGGCCTGAAGGAGTGCGGACCGTGTGCTGTACACTTATGAGGCCTCAAGCAGTGTGGTCCGTGTGCTGACTGAATGTTGCACCTACTGCACAGCAAGGCTTTGGGCCTTGACCCGTCTAGCCTTGTGTCATCAATGAGAGGGTCAAGAGTAAGCAGCTGCTTGCTTGGTCGGGTGCCACTTACAGAGGGAACATTAATTTGGACAGCTCAGCAAGTGATTTTGCACCAAGATTTTGATGCGAGAGTGACTCAGGAAAGAAAGAAGGGACAGTAGCACCCCTGCTGAGCTCAAGGCAATATTTGGCACAGTGGCAGTGGCCGCTTGGTGAGACAGCCAAAGGCAACATCCTGTTTGAACTAAGGCATTTCGTTGATTCAATCCCCAGTTTTTACTCAAAGGAAGATCCAGCAAAAAGCAGAATTGGCCTGGCATCAGCATGGAACGACGAGTGCCAAGAGAATGTGAGGACCTTTGTGTCTGCGTACCTCCGTTGCTTGTTACCGCGCATAGCAGCCACGACACTAGTACTGTATCAGGTGATTTCCGGGACCAAGCATGCTACCCATCGTTGCTAGCTGGAGTGCCCATGGTGCAGGAAGGCTAACCTGCAGGATTCAGCACCACCAACAAGGGCCTACATGGTGGGCACCTGGCTGATTTGCTCTGGGCCACTGCTCGTGAAAGGAGGGGTCGAGAATACCGCACGTGTCACTGATGAGGATGCCCCACACGACCTTGGAAGTTTCTGCATGGCGTGTCATTGAGCAGACTCAAATCACTACAAAATTTCACTGAATGTGAGTCTATATGGGAGCCTACTTGCTTGCATTTGTCTCAGGGCTTGAGGCTTGTTGTCCCCAGTGGTGCCGATGCGTGCTGTTGCGTATCCTCGTGTCCCTTGGGCGTCTGTTCATGTTTGCAGATCTGGACAGATGTGTGTGTATGTGAAGTGCGTGTGAATCTGGTGGTACCTGTGACAACACACTCACGGGACCCAGATCAACGCTCTCTCAGAACCCCTCCAATTCAGTGAGCCTTCATCGTATATCAGGAACGGATGTTGCTTGATCTCGTTGACGTCCTGGGCACACCTCCGGGGCCGCCGCTCACTGGCTCCGTGTGGCCTTTGCGATGCGGTTATTTGGCTGGCACGAAGATCACGCTTCCTGGGGCCAAGTTGAAGCTGCATCGGCATAGACATAGGGCTAAAGTGTTCTGCGTCACTATGCTAAAGATCTACGCAGGTCATTTCCGGGGGGACGTGCATTTCCAGTGCTCTGTCCGGGATGAGTGGCCGCATCCCATCGTTGCTGTGAAGTTCCCGCCAACCGGAGATTGTACGGACGGCATGAACTGGAATGTGATGCAGCGGTTTTTACAGTTTCAGTTGGACGTTCGCACCGCAGCTTGAACGCGTGCCAGCGGCTGTAGGACAGGGCATGCCCGGAAGCACCCGACAATGCTGCGGTTTCACCCGTTTTCTGCCGAAGGGGATCCCAGCTGGATCGATGCGGTGATCTCGAGGGGCAGTGATGTCCAGGGGTGGCACCCTCTGTGGTATGGATTTCCCTCAGTGGGTGGCATATCCCGTGCAGGGGCCCCCGCATCCATCCGAAGGAGCCCCCTCGCTTCGGATCCGATTTCCTGGGCACTGGGCAGGAGTAGCGTTCATCACTGCAGCAGAGAGACGAGGCATCGGCATCCGCTGATAACACATCGCTTAAAACGCAAGGAGCTTCGGAGCAGCATCATCCTTCTCCGCGCCGCAAAAGAGTCACAACCACGCGACTCGTCCTTCCGAGAAGCATTCACGCCCTGTGCCAACAGCGCGAGGATCGTGGTGGCGATGGCACAGGGCCGGGTCCACGAAATGAGCGGAATGCGTGTTTTACAAACGGGACCAGCGCGATGCCCACGCCAGTGTTCACCCACGGGCGTAACACAGTCCTCGCATTCTGCAGCTCACTGCCCTGGCAATGTACGCAGCTGGCACTGAGGCTGAACGCGGGGCTCGACTGGTGATTGGGTGACGTTCACTCAACCGACACTTAATTTGTCACGTCCAACAGCGGAACAAACCACATCCTTTTGGTGCCCTCGTGCAGTATCCCGTTTTCAGGCGATGCGGTCCCTATGTCCAACCGAGAAATCTGACATGTGCAAAGTACCAGCACGCGACTGGCACCCTTGGCACCCATACGTGGCAGTCTGGCCATACACAAAGGGGGCTCCAGAGTGTCCAACACAAAGTGCCCAAAAGAGGAGGACCCATACCTTGACCACGAGACACTGATGGCCCAGACCCTGAGATATCCGTGCAACGGGCAAGCAGTGCACTGCACTGTGTGGCAAGGCGGATGGGAGGTGGGGTGGCCCCCCAACTCTCATGGCAGATGGCACCCTGGGTAACACACTTCGCGCCGAGATTTGGCGACCCTGTTTAACCAGCAATGGCCCAACTGATAGTGCAGAGCCAAACGGTACCGCCAAGGGCGATGAGCATGGGCACTTGCCGTTCGGCCGGCATTGGTGGCATTTGCTTTGGCCTCATCGTCGCTGCTTCGTCCGAGGCGCGCTTGGATGTCCTCTTCTTGATGTCGTTGGTTCTATCATCGTCGAAATGGGATTTTCACGGTGTTCCGCTATGGCACTATCTCAGTGGAGTAGCAGTGCGGTCTGATTGTTCGCAGCGATGGTACAGTACCTCCCATGGTGACAGAGGAAGGGCACCAGCCTGCCCCCCGGTACCAGTGCGAAACTGCCTGAGCCTGGAGCAGTGTAGTCGCGCGGACTCAAACCGGGAATGTCTGCCATTGCAGTTTGCACCTGCAGACCGCACCGGTGCAGCAGGATACATGAATCAGCTGTTGCTGTGCGCATGTTGGCAACAATCTGTGGGAATATGCAGGAATTGCGCGGAGCCTTGCACCCCAGAAGATGTAGTCTATTGAAGACAACATGGAGCCCTGTGCCATATCTTCTGGTGTGTAATTGTGGTGGATTGTGTGTACTGCTTGAACTGATGTTGGCCATCATCCTTGTAAGTGGCTCGGTGTCTTCCCTTGGCCCCGCCTTGCCTTCAAGTCGCCCTTCATGCTGGGGTTCCATTACTTTGCCGATGCCAGAGGTTCCCAAAATCTTTGTGGAGGCTACACGCTTCACCGCCTCTCGTAGCAATGGCAATTGTTGGGTTCTTGTTGTAGAACCAAAAACAGGTACTTTCTTTTGCATTTCCTGGACATGCACGAAAAAAAGTGCGCTCAAGGACACAGCAACGAAAAAAGTGCACTTGAGGTGAAAAAAGAAAAATTTGTTTTTTTCGACTGCTTGTGGCACTGGCACCGAGCATCATTCACTGAAAGCTATTAAAGCCATGGTCGGAAAACCGACGTTAACACGGAGTTGCAGTGTTTGGACATGTCCGTGTTTGCACCACGGAATGGTACCTTCAAAAATAAAGGTTTGTGTGGGCTAGTCCAGGGGTGTGTACATCCTGTTGTAGGGGTGATGGCGTGAGCACAATTTCATCTGCTCAGAGAATAGGGGTTTTCCTTCGCTGGGGGACCTATGCAGAGAGGTCATTTGAACGGATCACAGGTAATGCCTGGATTTTGTAAAGTAGGGTACTCAGCCATGTTGGCCAGAGCCCAGGGGCACAATTTCAAGTTTTAGCGGAACCAAGGTCTCAAGATTGAGGAAGGGACTACATGATGGCAGCTGGAGCAAATGTCTCACTCCTACCCCCCTGCCCCCCTTTCCTTCTTGCCTTTCACACCCATGCCTGACAATTTGCTGCACTGACTGCCCCCCCTTTCACTCCAGTGTTTACAACCCATGCCTAACAAGTGTGTTTGTGGGGCAGATGCAACCGTGCCAGTGGCCGAACTGGGCGACGCTCTCCAACGTGCTGCTGTTGCAAAGTACCCACGGTGCCCAACTATTTGCACAACATGTTTCCACATCATCCTGAAAAGTGCCCTGCCTGCTCCAGAACCGACGCCGAGTGTACCTGCTGAAGACCTAACACGTCCCCCCACCGTCCCCCCCAGCCCTGCCACTGGTCATGCCCTTTCCGGTTCGCTAGACAACAGTTCCACTCCCGGTTCGGCAAACAACGGCTCCACCGAGGCCACGGTTGAAGACCCAGATGCAGAGTTTGCACCTTTGCACCGACAAGTCTTCGCGACTGCCCCTGGGCTACATTGGTAACCTGCGCAACGACCAACGGAGATGTGATGATTCGTGGAAGGTCATTGTAGATGACAGGCGCAAGTCTTCTGAGATCCGCCTTTCACCTGCGAACTAGGCACCCGCAGAGGCCTTTGGGAAATTGACGGGCCAGAAGTTTTCCAGAGAGCAGCGTGTCTTTCTGCGGGTGTGTGGTCAGTACATGGAAGAAGAATTACAGTGACCCCCACTGTTTGCCTGTCCACGCAAGCAGTGTGTCGTGGTTGCTGAGTGGGGACCTCTTTTCAGACGCAGAGTGATCCAGCCAGTTTTTTCCTGCTCATTTCCTCTGCAATGCAACCTGCCACCCACCTTCCTGTGCATTGCTGCAGTGTCTGACAGCCACAGTCATCAACTCCTGGGACATTTGCATCCCAACACATCCATTCCTGCATTGTATGCTCATTTTCTGCAGCTTTGGCAGTCTCCCCAGTCAGTCCCAAGTTCCAGATTCCTTGCTCAGACTTTGTTCAGAGGCATTATTCGGTGCACAAAGACGAGTGGTATTGCCTCGTAGAGGTTATTTTCAAGCACTACTCAGTGGGTGCACAATTTTGCCCATAATTTCATGCTCAAGTTTTGCTCTTTCCGAATATTTTCAGATGGTGGTCAACATGGGCAGACCAAGGTGCACACAGGGAGGGATGCTGGTTCTGTATTTGTTTGGCATGTCCAAAATGCCAACCCTGTTGACGCCACCCTACCACATGCATAGTGCACCGCTCTGCACACGACGAACAATTGTGCAAAAAAATTCAAAAGACCATTTTTGGCTTTTTCTGAGTGTCTATTTTTTTTCGATGTCACAGGATCACTGTACTTATGATGATCCCCGGCACTAAGCCCACAGACGCACTTTCTAACGAGTTCCCTGCCGTGGCTGTAAGTCCTGGGCTGTTTCTAGCGGGCTTTCACTTATCGCAATCACACACGCTACAGTGCAAACTGCCTTTGACAGGCGATGAGACCAAAATTGCCGTCTACAGGAGGGCTCTAGGCCCCCCACGATTATGTGGTTCAGCTCTCCACGACTAAAGTGAGAAAGTACTGGAACCGGCCGTCTGTACACCACAGCAAATATGATAAGAACGCCGCTCTACGGGCCGCTTTCTGCGCTGACATTTTTTGTGCAGTCTATAACGGCGTTCCCTACGGAAGCGCAAGTCCGTATAACTCCCGCTACGTCTTTTGTGCCATAGTTTGACTACCTGCGCCACCTTTCTCACGCATACGCAAAACATGGCTGGACAGTTCCGTCTTACGGCCAGACTCCTGCACAATGGCAGCGGTATGAAAATGGTGACAACACCGTTCAAGCAAACCTTTATCCGCAGGAATACCATTGCCACCACTGTGATCCATCAGGGAGTCATCTGGCGGACCAGCACCTGATAGCTGTCCGCCAGCCATACTTGGAAGAAAACTGGTCATGGTCACGTTGCGACGACATTAGTTGCTGACATGGCGGCAACGCCGATGATGCCCATCAGTCCGGTGCAACGGGAATAGGAGCCACAAATGAGTTCTGTCAAGACCAATCGCAGGTCGCCGTGCATACACCGAGTACACACACCGAGTGAATATTGAGCCGCAACTTTGTCTTATCGCCTATGAGGATGGATATTTTGGGGTGCTCTTCAACCAGTCAGTTGATATGAAGTACGAAAAAGTGTGTAACCGGTGCCACCATAGTAGCTTTAGTTATATTAAAGACACTAAGGGACACACTACATTTTTATTTTTATTTTTTGTCGCACACAAAATGGGATACATGCACTTTGATGTATAAAACCAATCACTATTTACGGGAAGATGATCTTGGGGTGCACTATTCGCAAAGTTGCCGGGAGTGCTGTGTGCGCGTGCAACGTTTTTTCATGTTTTTTCTTGCATTACGGTCCGTGACCCCTGTTTTGTTGCCTGCCCCCGTTCTATGACACAATTTTACGGCTGAAGCGCCGTCAAATGTTTACCTATGCAGGCACAAACAACGCGGCAGCGGTAGGCAATTCCAAGACTTGAAACAGGTATGCTTGTGTGTGTGTGCGTGGGTTAATGGCACAAGGAAATGTAAAAAGTCGGTGCCGGGCATCAGGCACTGTTGAATGGTGACCTACAGCTACATACGTGGCATAAGCATTGTCTTAAAGGACTGTGCAAGTATGTCAGTTGTTTACTGCTACTATCGTTGTCGTTTACGGCGCTTCAGCCGTAAAGATTTTATGGCGCTACCGCCGTAGATATTTTACGGTTGAAGCGGCGTAAAATGTGTTTATCGTCTTTTCCCCGTCCCCACTGGATTCTAGATCGGCGTCCAGATGCTGTGTGTCACCAGGGGGCCCAGAATGGTACTCCTGTTCGGTGTGACTGTCAAGAGACGCCGTGTACAGTGTTGTACCCAAGTCCGAGGCCCTTCCGTCACCAGCAGCATTGTCTTCTTTGTTTTGAGGTTGTTCGTGTGCTGCTGTTGGCGGGGCCCGTTTACCACCACGCGGTGCCATTTTGTGCTACTTTTGTGTCTGCAACACTTTGGAGGGTGCAATTTCACCCTCGGTGCACCAAGTTGCAGCACCTCTGTAACCCCTTCTGGCAGGTTGCGGTGCACACCCTATTCGGGGGAGGAAACGGGCATGCATGGCGGTTTGCCCCCCGTCTAGCACTCGTGGCCACATTCGCATCTACACGGAGTGGCACACTGCCAGTGAACAGACCCCTCTGTCAAGGTCCTGGGAACAAAGTGCAACTACAAACGGTGGTATTTTCCTACAAAATAGTGCATACCTGTAACAAATAAAAATTGGCAAGAATGCACACAGCTGAAATGCAACACGAACGAAGCCACAATTGTTTGTGTTCCATGTTGGTGAGCCAAGATGGTTTCTGGCGCTAGTGTCAAACCGCCGGTAACTGCCACATTGGTGTGTGTTGTAAATGCGAATAAAACACATTTCATGTCCCCAGAAGGGGTTTTGGCATACCCCCTGAAAAATGGGTTTTTCGAGTGTTTAATGGTAACCGATTATACCCTTCCACAGGTGTCTGTGTCACATTTGCATTCTTGCCACTACGGACATCAATGCCTGATGATGGGCTAAAAGACAAAACGCCGGACTATGATCAAATTTACGGCGCTTCAGCCGTAAAATTTTGCGGCGGAGGCGCCGTAAAACGGCGACGGACGACAAGCGCTACCACGCTACGTGGTGCTGGTTGGATACTGCAAAACCCCTGTAAGCACTGGGCTCTGCACATCAATGCTTAGCAAGGGTCTTTGTCACCCCTTCTTCACGTATGTATTTTCTGGTGCATTGTGACATACTTTGGGGCACGTTTCTTTTGCGTTGCATTTTTTTACGGCGCCGGCGCCATAAGTTTTCCCAAACAAAGGAATCTACTGCAAACCCACATGTTTGAACGATGTGCTCGCGTTTTTGTACGTTTTTTTGAGATTTACGGCGCCTGCATTTTTGGGGGGACTCCCGGCAACCTTGCGAATAGTGCACCCCAAGATGGTGAGACCACAAAGATATTTTGGTTTGCATTGAAAACAGTGCTGTCTTGTTCAAATGGTTTCTGATCAATAAAACTTCACTGCTGGCAGCGTGTGTTTGGGGTGCGTACTGTGTGTGGTCCTGTGTCAAGTGCGGGTGAGTGAGTGTGTGCGTGTGTGTGTAGGTGCAAACAACGAAGCAAAGCAAAGATCAATGAGAAAGACTCTCACTGAAGAGTTCTGCAGTGTACCCGGGGCATATATAGTATGTAGCAGTGCAAGAAATCAAAGGACATATATGTAAAGCAAAACTGGCAGAACACGCATAGATCTTGTTTATGAGATATTTATATCCATTTACACATGGGCTCTGGGCAAGTTGGCTGAGTACCCTCTTTTACAACATTCAGTCATTACTTGTGATCCTCTCCGATGAACTCTCTGCATAGGTCCCCCAGCTCCAAAGGGACACCCCTGTTGTGAAACACAAGTTCTGCGCAATGCACTCAAAACCTTCCACTTTCATGACATCCGTGCATATGGTACCTCCTCACCGCATGCACCACGCAACAAGGAAAGAGGGCCACTGGGTGCATATTGGGTCAGTCCCGAAACCCAGGTTCCCCTACTGTATGAAATTGTGAACATGGGCTCTGGCTAAGGTGGCGGAATAACCTACTGCGCAAAATACAGGCATTGCCTCTCATGGGTTGGCTTGGTGCAGTAGCACTCCTTGCAATCCCCCCCCCCCCCTGTGCAACTTTTTGATACATACATGATGATCATGTAAAAATCTTTTTTTAGCGTAGAATTTTTTTAGCACGGAATCTTTTTTTGGCGCGAAATCTTTTTTTCATGCTACAAAAAAAAAGATAAGTTGTAAAAAAATAAGATTTCGTATCTAAAAAAAAAGAGCTTGGACAAGTTTGGGTCTCAGCATCCAAAGTCAAGATTTGACTCGTTGAACTGAGACAAAACGTGGGGCGAAGGATGATCACTTGACCCTGAGATGGTCAGGCAAATGACAACATGTGAGGCACCGGGGGCAAGAGGGGGAAGGGTCGGCAGTGATGCTGCAACGGTGAGCAGTGGGCATGACATATCACTGCAAGTGGCCCTTGTCCAAACACACACCAAGTGCAGGAAATGGTAGGGAAATGGGGGAGGCATGATGTCTCGAAAAGACTGTAGTGACGGCTGGTTGCATGACTGGCCACGCCAAGCCCCTCCCTCTATGTACAACCCCATTGCGCCACTTTCTGGTTGCATGACTGGCCAGGCCAAGCAGCCCCCCCCCCTCTCCTCTGTGTACAACCCCATTGCGCCAATTTTATTCGGGGGCTGGGGAATGCAATCTCCTCGCCAAATTTGCGAGGGTCACGAAGCTGTGGTTAATGCCGCATGTTGTGCGTTTTACATGCTCTCTGGATGGCGGGGGTGATTTTGGTTGCAGTGGTGGTACTGAAACCAGGGCACTCGAGACCAATTTGGGGACGATAAATAGCAACAGTAGGCATGATGATCCTTGTTAGTGTGTGTACAGGGATGGCACCTTGTATGTTGTGTTCAATGTTGTTAGGTATAGTGTTAGTTATGCCTGTTGCGTGTTGGATATGTACATGTGTGTATGTGTGTTATGTGTGTGTCTGTGTGTGTATATGCATGCGTGTGTCTTAGGCGGCCGAAACAGGTACGTGTAACATTAACCGATCACGGACCCAAACACGGTGTTGATCCGAGTCATGTTTTCATTGAAATCTCGAACTATTCTTAATCTCAAAGTTTGTATTCAAATCGTCAAAATCTTTGATCCCGTCGTAACCCTTTTCCAAAACTGCAAAATGTCGATAGCTCTGTCATACACGTAAAGCACGTACAAGAACGCAAACACCAAACCCCAAAAGACACACCGTCTTCTGGGAGTCCATCACCGGAGTCCACGATGTTGTTGTTTCGCCCGCACCACTGCAAGGCTCGTCAGGGGGCACAGTGGTGCTTGTCCCCTACATACTATATACAATGTGCACAACAGAGCGAATGCTGGATGCCACAAACCCACAGCAAACACCAGGACGTTCGACCATAACCGTAACCCAAACCAACAATCACGATAGATCAATAATAGTCTAAAACTCACGAATCTACAATCATTTCACTCCAAAACATCGTAAATCCTGATCTTCATAATTATTCAGCCACGCTGGCAAATCGCCCTTGCGACGCGACAACGTCGCGCACGCTGACAAAGGCGCGCACGCTGCAACGCCTGTCCTAGTTGCTGTCGATGATGATCCTAGTTGCTGTCGATGATGATCCTAGTTGCCCCTGCTGCCCATTACACTCCCCTCCTAAGACCTGACAGGAGAACGAGGGTCTGATGCAAAGGCTAATACCAATATATGGGCAGCAGGGGCAACACAACGTATTGCCATACTATATCTCCGGGGGGGGGGGGATGCAGCGGTGGGGGACCCAGTACAACAGGACCACCCCACATACATATTCCTTGACAGAAAATGACCCCCTTCCCTGACGGGAGCATAACTGGGGGGCGTGGGATCCGTCAACGCTGCACGGCTGCCCAACAGTCGCAGCCCATGTCAAGCACGGTGGCCCCTCCTGTGCAAAGGGGGAGGCGCGGCACTCCTGCGGGCTGTCCTTAGCCCTTGCCTTACCCCCAAGGATAAATATACAGGCGTCCTGCCTGAACTTGCAGAGGCATGCCACACCCCAACTACACCCGACGCTGACCAACACTGCCTGCCATGGACACATGCAACGTCAGTGGATAGCTGCTCTCAGCTGCCGAACAGCGACACACAACCCCAACAGACACCCACCCAGCTCGTACAATACCCGCCCCTGCCAGACCTTGTGCCACACACGATGAACCACCCACAATGTGACCCACCACGCACTTTCACAGAAACAAATATAAAATAATAAGGTCCGAAACATAAAATTTACTCGGCGACTGAGATCGCCTTGGTCGGCATTCGTCACTGCCGACTTCCAGATCGCCAACGGGCAGCAGCTCTTAGGACCCCAGAGTTCACTTCTCCTCCTCCCATGCTGGATGAGGCTCCTTCGTTCCTTCGAACTTCACTTCTCCACTCAACCTTGGTCGTGGTCCCATCCTCGGCTGCCCGCGTGTAAGAACTGCAAACCTTCTTGGCGACCCACAGCTCTTCACCAAATGCTCCTTCGCTGAGCGTTGATAATGCGCTCCTTCGCTGAGCGCTCCTTCGTTGCGCTCCTTCGCTGAACGCACCTTCGCTCCTGCGCTGAGCGCTCCTTTGTTGCGCTCCTTCGCTGAACGCTCCTTCGCTCCTGCGCTGAGCGCTCCTTCGTTGCGCTCCTTCGCTCCTGCGCTGAGCGCTCCTTCGTTGCGCTCCTTCGCTGAACGCTGAGCGCTCCTTCGTTGCGCTCCTTGGCTGAACGCTCCTTCGCTCCTGCGCTGAGCGCTCCTTCGTTGAACGCTCCTTCGCTGCACGCACCTGCACTGCCGCTGCGCTCCTTCACTGAGCGCTGCTGCTGCTGTTGGCCTCACCGCCAGTTCAGTAGGTCTACAGGATGTCTTAGATGACGATTTTGTAACATTAACCGATCACGGACCCAAACACCGTGTTGATCCAAGTCATGTTTTCATTGAAATCTCGAACTATTCTTAATCTCAAAGTTTGTATTCAAATCGTCAAAATCTTTGATCCCGTCGTAACCCTTTTCCAAAACTGCAAAATGTCGATAGCTCTGTCATACTCGTAAAGCACGTACAAGAACGCAAACACCAAACCCCAAAAGACACACCGTCTTCTGGGAGTCCATCACCGGAGTCCACGATGTTGTTGTTTCGCCCGCACCACTGCAGGGCTCGTCAGGGGGACACAGTGGTGCTTGTCCCCTACATACTATATACACTGTGCACAACAGAGCGAATGCTGGATGCCACAAACCCACAGCAAACACCAGGACGTTCGACCATAACCGTAACCCAAACCAACAATCACGATAGATCAATAATAGTCTAAAACTCACGAATCTACAATCATTTCACTCCAAAACATCGTAAATCCTGATCTTCATAATTATTCAGCCACGCTGGCAAATCGCGCTTGCGACGCGACAACGTCGCGCACGCTGACAAAGGCGCGCACGCTGCAACGCCTGTCCTAGTTGCTGTCGATGATGATCCTAGTTGCTGTCGATGATGATCCTAGTTGCCCCTGCTGCCCATTACAGTACGCTTTTGTACCGCTCTTTTAAAAAACAAAACACCGAGAAATGATGTGGGCTTTTTCAGTGAATTACCCTGTTTTTTTGACCCTGATTTTTCATGCCTGTTTTTTCAGTTAAAAAAGGGACCTTTTTCCTGTCGTTGCAACAAACGAGGCTCCTTTGTGCAGGTGAGTACGATGGTATCTCAATAACGAAGGACAACCCACTGTGTGTCGCACCTCGTGTCGGTTATTATGCCCTTTTTTCTGCACCAGATTGCGACGCCTCGCAATGCAAGCATTCGATTTCATTTGTTTTACCAGAAGCGAATACACGGAAAATTCGCATAAGGGTAATTACGATAAATAACGTTCATTTTCGAATGCGAGGCCTCGCATTCCATTTTGAAATATGGGCAAAAGGTATAGTTTCAGGAATCGAAATGCGCCTCGCAATAATGGAACAAAAAACAATAAAATGCACAGATCCACCAACTACACAGCATGTGCATTCCCTTGATGCGGCGCTGCTGCATGGGCGCCCATACAGGTCCCGCCGGCATCCCCAGTTTTCATACTGTGGTCACCGCTGGCTTCACTGCCCAAGAGCTATGGTGGGCGGTTTGCAACTGGGTACCGCAGATGTGATCAACAAGAGAAATGTGGGAGCAGTTGACCGTTACCAGCAACCGAAAATGCGCACGCACGGCGGATTTGCGCGCAAAGATCGCTATGCGCGTGTGGCGTGTGTAGCAATTTGCTGGCAAGAAATTTTATTCAACCGTAGCGTTAAAGGAGCCTGTTTTTTGTGGAATTGTATAATAAAATGCACATTTTTGATTCTTTGAGATGATTGTTCATGCCACGTAACATGCCGTATTGAGCGAAGAGGGAGCTTGAACGGACTGTCAGGCGATTGCGAGCTTTCTGTGCAACGGAACACGGGTTTACCATTGCTGAATCACTATGGGCTGCCATTGAAAAGAACAAGAGTGGAGCTGTTTTCTTTTTTGATTTTGCGAGCTTATTGCGACTGAACCGGAAAACACGGCACTCACTACGGAGGTTTAAAAGCAGACCAGGGAGCCGAGCCACCAACCACTTCAAGGAGGAGGCCTTCAACTTATACAAAATTTTGCGCTTGCGATGCATACCCCAGCACCAGGACGAGGACGCCCCGGGTTTTGCCTCTATCGGTCGGCAGAACAGGCGCCGGTTGCGCAGAACAGGACTGCTGAGGCTGCCAGAGGAAACCATGAGGGAACGGTCTGCAGGAAAGATGCTTGAGACATGGCGATGGATGAAGAACCGGCAGGTTTGCGTCCGGATTGACAATTGTTACATTAAGCAGTATGGAACGCATCCAACGATCCAAGATCAGTCGCAAAATTGCACAGCCCTTTGCGTGGTTGAGCTTCCGTGCAGGTTGCCGTATTTTAGAGGACACCCAACCATAGATGTGCTCATCGGTAGCATCGGCAGTGTGGCTGCAGCGCTCGTCAGAATGAAACGGAGCTTTCATGGGATCATGACAGACCTGGGCCTGCTTGCGGACAAACCTCCAGCTATACCAAGCATCAGGGCGCCGCTTGACATCGTGCGAGATCCACAGTAAGAAGAAGTGCTTTTCCAATGCTTTAGGGTATACTTTAGTTGTATTAGAGGTGCTCTAAGCACTCTTGCATTTTTATCTTAGTATTGGCCCAACCAAAATGGGTGATAACACATTTTGACCTATGGAACCAAACACTAAATCAGGATGTTGTGTGGACCCCTTTATCCCCAAGCTATAGGCATTGAAACATCTTTTCCTGGGTTGCTGAGGCACTGATATGCTGAAGGCAGAGCCTATGAATTTATCTATGTTTTCTCATGAATGCTTAGCTATCCTAGTGGTATGCACCCTAGGGGGCTGGGGCACCTCTTTTTGAGAGGTCCTGGGTTCAATACCCAGTCACCCTAGCTAAGTAGGATTATCCCATGTGACATGGCAGTGACCTCAGCGCCACAAGCCATGCCACCTCAGCACCTATGGGACCCAAAAACAAAGAGTGCACATCTCAAGATGGCACTATGGATGAGAGTGAGCCCTTGGGGCAGTTTTCCAATCAGTTTTTCTCAAACATGTAAAATATTTCATCCTGAGTTGCAATATATGCTAACTGCGGTGGTCTATTGTTGGTAGTTGTCTTTATCTAACTCTTTGTGACTGCAGCCCTTCATGCTTTGATCCTGATCTTCTTCTACTTGGTTATCTCTGGCTTGGGTTATCCTGGATTGGCTGTATTGCAACAATAAAACATTTTCCTCATCAAAAACAAGCAGCAGGAACCCTACACCAGCAGCAAGCAGCAGAAGAGGCACAACAAAAACACAGTGTTGAAATCACTATGAACCTTTCTGCTAGAAGAGGCAGATAGTCTCTGCGTACCGGCAGCAACCCCGTGCCGTACATCCAGGTAGGTAGGTAGGTGCACTCGGTCGTGGAGAGGCGCCCCATGGTTCCCCCTGGCGTCGCCCCTGTGACAAAAAGGAAGAGGTTCCGCGCGTGAAGAGGGGAGGCGGCTTACTTCCCGATAGACCTGACTGGTGGCCCCCAACAAAGCGGCCCCGGGCAACACCGGGAGGGCTGATCGCCGCCAGCGTGACTGCTTGTCATGACGGGAGGGTGGGCCCCCGTGCTTGCGCACGTCCCCTCCTTTGGGCGGAACCCTAGGGGTTCACCGGACTTCCTGGCGTATCCCGTTCCCAAGGCATGCATGCATGTTCTTGGTACCGGGGTTCCGAGGTGCTTGGGTGTCGCACGCTCTGCCTCGAGTCCCAAAGCAGCGCAGGCCTTAGTATGCAGCCTTACCCCCGGTCTCCGGATCTCGTTTGGCCGGGTCACCTGCATGGCACGGGCTGCCTCAGTGCCCGGGCTATGGACACTGAGTTTCCTACTGTTGCGTGGCGCTTGTGTTTGGGTCCGGGTTGTGGTTGGGTTCGGGTTTCGGCTGCGCCCCGCCACTCTTGCCTGGGGTGTTGGGCTGTGTGTGCGCTTGTGTGTGTGCTCCGCTTGCACCCAGCCACTCCTGGCACGGGTGCGCGGTGTGGGTGTGTGTGTTTGGGCTCGGGCTTCGGCTGCGCCCCGCCACTCCTGGCTGGGGTGTTGGGCTGTGTGCGTGCTCTGCTTGCACCCAGCCACTCCTGGCACAGGTGCGCGGTGTGGGTGTGTTTCTTTGGGCTTGGGTTTTGGCTGCGCCCCGCCACTCCTGGCTGGGGTGTTGGGCTGTGTGCGTGCTCCGCTTGCACCCAGCCACTCCTGGCACGGGTGCGCGGTGTGGGTGTGTGTGTTTGGGCTCGGGTTTCGGCTGCGCTCCGCCACTCCTGGCTGGGGTGTTGGGCTGTGTGTGTGCTCTGCTTGCACCCAGCCACTCCTGGCACGGGTGCGCGGTGTGGGTGTGTGTGTTTGGGCTCGGGGTTTCGGCTGCGCCCCGCCACTCCTGGCTGGGGTGTTGGGCTGTGTGCGTGCTCCGCTTGCACCCTGCCACTCCTGGCACGGGTGCGCGGTGTGGGTGTGTTTGTTTGGGCTTGGGTTTCGGCTGCGCCCCGCCACTCCTGGCTGGGGTGTTGGGCTGTGTGCGTGCTCCGCTTGCACCCAGCCACTCCTGGCACGGGTGCGCGGTGTGGGTGTGTGTGTTTGGGCTCGGGTTTCGGCTGCGCTCCGCCACTCCTGGCTGGGGTGTTGGGCTGTGTGTGTGCTCCGCTTGCACCCAGCCACTCCTGGCACGGGTGCGCGGTGTGGGTGTGTGTGTTTGGGCTCGGGTTTCGGCTGCGCCCCGCCACTCCTGGCTGGGGTGTTGGGCTGTGTGCGTGCTCCGCTTGCACCCTGCCACTCCTGGCACGGGTGCGCGGTGTGGGTGTGTGTGTTTGGGCTCGGGTTTGGGCTGCGCCCCGCCACTCCTGGCTGGGGTGTAGGGCTGTGTGTGTGCTCCGCTTGCACCCAGCCACTCCTGGCACGGGTGCGCGGTGTGGGTGTGTGTGTTTAGGCTCGGGTTTCGGTTGCGCCCCGCCACTCCTGGCTGGGGGATTTTGGCTGTGTGCGTGCTCCGCTTGCACCCAGCCACTCCTGGCACGGGTGCGCGGTGTGGGTGTGTGTGTTTGGGCTCGGGTTTCGGCTGCGCCCCGCCACTCCTGGCTGGGGTGTTGGGCTGTGTGTGTGCTCCGCTTGCACCCAGCCACTCCTGGCACGGGTGCGCGGTGTGGGTGTGTGTGTTTAGGCTCGGGTTTTGGCTGCGCCCCGCCACTCCTGGCTGGGGTGTTGGGCTGTGTGTGTGCTCCGCTTGCACCCAGCCACTCCTGGCACGGGTGCGCGGTGTGGGTCTGTGTGTTTGGGCTCGGGTTTCGGCTGCGCCCCGCCACTCCTGGCTGGGGTGTTGGGCTGTGTGTGTGCTCCGCCTGCACCCAGCCAGTCCTGGCACGGGTGCGCGGTGTGGGTGTGTGTGTTTGGGCTTGGGTTTCGGCTGCGCCCCGCCACTCCTGGCTGGGGTGTTGGGCTGTGTGTGTGCTCGTGTGCGCGCTCTGCTTGCTTGGCACCTGTTCGTGTGCGATGGTTCGTTGCGTGTTGTGCGCGCTCTCCGGGTTTGTGGCACCCGGCGGCCGTCGCTGCTTGGCACCTGTCCGTGTGCCTTGGTTGTGGCCGGCGGCGTGCCTCTCTGGCGTGCCTCGTGGCCCCGCGTGGTGCGCCGCGCCTCGTCCGGTCCGGTCGCTCTCGGTGCTCCGGTCGGCTTTCCCGTCGCCGTGGTGCCTTTTCCCAGCCCGGGGGCGTGCGCCCTCGGCTTTACTGGGCGGCTGCGCGGGGCACGCGGAGGCCGGCCGAGAACCGGGCTCTTTGTGCCTGCCGCTGGCCCCCGCCGAGGCGGGGGCGCTGGGCTTGCTCCGCGTCGTACCCGTTCGGGGCCCCGCGATGGGGTTGTCCCTGGCGGGTCCCTCCGGCATTGGTCTTGGGCTGCGTGCGCTGCGGTGGTTGGCGTGTGTGGACCCGGTCACTGACGCGTCCGGTTTCCCGGACCATCCGTCGTTCGACGGGGGACTCGGCCGGTGCACCGGGGCTGTTTCGTGTGGACGCCGACACCGCCCCTTGCGGGTCGGAGGACGCCACGCCCGGGTCCCGCGCGTGTGTGCGTGTGCTTGCTCTTCTTGGCCGGGTCGGGCGGGCCGGCCTCCCGGGCGCGTTCTGGTGCGCCTCACCTTTTCCTTTGGCCGCTTTGGCTTTCTGCTTTGCTTGGCCGCTCCGTACCTTGTGTTTTTTTTTTCCTTGTCCGCGCCCGCGTTGTCTCTTGCTTTCTCTTGTTTCCGGCCCCGGGTGCCTTGGGCCTTGGCGCTGTGCTTTGCGTTTTTTTTTCTTTTTCCTCCCGCCTCTTGGCTCCCCGTGCGCTCTCGCTTTTTTTTTTTTCTCTTCCTGCTTGGCCGTCGGCCGCTCTTTGGTGCTTGGCCCCCCCCCTCCCCCCCGGCTTCCTTTGTGTCTGGCTGGTTTCGTCGCTGCCGCTCGGTGTGCCCCCCCCTTTTTTTTCTTTTTCTTTTTTTTTTCTGCGTGCGCCCCTGTTGTCTTTGGCCTTCTCTGGTTTCCGGCCCCGGGTGCCCTGGGCCTTGGCGCTGTGTTTTGTTTGCTTTGTGGGCCTTCCGCTTCTCGGCTCTCCGTGCGCTCTCTCCTTTTTCTGTGTCTCGCCTGGCCGTTGGTTGCTCCCTGGTGGTTGCTGCCCCCCCCCCCCTGCCGCTTGGTGCTCCGTTCTTTTTCTTTTTTTCGTTGTGCGCCCCCCTTCTCTCCGGCTTTCTCCGGTTTCCGGCCCCGGGTGCCTTGGGACTTGGCGCTGCGCGTTGTTTGCTTTGTTGGCCTCCCGCTTCTTGGTTCTCCGTGCGTTCTCGCCTCTTACGTGCCTCCCGTCTGGCCGTTGGCTGCTCCCCGGTGGTTGCCCCCCCCCCCCCTTTGTGTCTCGCGGTTTTCGTCGCTTCCCCCGGTGCTGTGTGCTGTTCGTTGTGCTGTGCTGTGTGTTCCGGGTTGCGGTGCTGCGCGTTGTGTCGCCCGGTGTTGTGCTGTTGTGTGCTGTGTTGTTTTGCTGCGCTCGGTTGGTGCCGCTGCTCGCCGTGCCGTGCCCTCTGGTGCTCCCCGTCGCCCTGGGGCCCTGTGCTTTGCGGCGCTCTGTTTTGCGGTGTTCCCCCCGTGCTGTGTGTGTTTTGTCGTTGCGTGGTGGTGTGTGCTGTTGTGCGCCGCTCTGCTTTGTGCTGTGTGTGTCCTTGGGTGCTGTGCTGTGCGTTCCCTGTCCTCTTCGCTCTGTGCGGTGCTGTGCTTCTCTGTGCTGGTGCGCTTGCGTTATGCTGTTCGTGTGGTGCGTGCTGTTGCTGGCGCCTGGTGCTGTGGTGCGCTGCCGTGTGTTGTGCTGTTTCCTTTGGTGTGCTGTGGTGCGGTGCTGGGTCTGGTGGCCCGTGGTTGTCTGCTGGTGCCGTGCTGTGGCGCCCTGCTGTCCGTTTTGCTTTGTTGGTGGTGTTGGTTTGTGTCTTTTCCCTGTGTGTGCGGTGCTGTGTTGCGCTGCGCGTCGTGTTGTTCGGTTCTGGTTGCGTCTGCGCTGTTGTTGGTGCCTCGTGCTGTGGCGTGTCCCTGTGTGTTGTGGTGTCTCCCTGGGCGTTCTGCGGTGTGGTGGTGCCGCTCTGGTGTGTCGTGGTGTCTTGCTGTGCTGTGCGTTGTCCTGTGGTGTCTTGCGCCCTGTGCTGTGTCCTGCGGTGCTGTGCTGCCTTGCGGTGTTGTGCTGCTGGGCTGTGCTGTGCGGTTGTCTGCGCTGCTGGTGTTTGATTTTCCTTTTGTCCTCTTTTCCTTTGCTAAATACCCCTGCTGTTTTTCCGTGCCTTTGAAAACTTTCTAAAAACCAAAAATGTAAACGTTTCTCCTTAGAAAATCAAACTCTACGCAACTCACGCACACAGGCAAGCAGCAATACCAAGGTGAAATTTCTGACTTACGTGTTGCCACGCGGCCGCGAAGATGGTGGTCTTGCTTGCAAGGGGTTGACCGCTTTTTCCCCAGGGCCGGTCGCCTAAGCTGACGAAACACGGCACTCACTACGGAGGTTTAAAAGCAGACCAGAGAGCCGAGCTGCCAACCACTTCAAGAAGGAGGTCTTCAACTTATACAAAATTCTGCGCTTGCGATGCATGAAACCAGACCGGGTGGTCAGGAGCAGAGGTCGCAGTGGCATGGGCAGCAACATTGCTTGGCACCGAAGACATAACGATAGTGTTGACTGAATAGTATCCTGCAAACAGATATGGTACACATAGCCAATGAAATACCTGATATGCACATATGAGAAATCCACCCTATCATCCACTAATTGAATAACTACTAAACATCCAAGATTGCCTTATCTATCCCACATCCTATGTTCCTAACAAGGAAATGGAATATGATATACCCTATCCCACATATATCCCATATATAGGGCCAAATAATGCTCCCTTAGGGGTAAAATGCCAGGGTAGGGTTGTGACCTGCTTCACCCCCCCACTTAAAACGACTGCCACGGGCAGGAAGTACATGCCCAAGAGGAACGTAGCAGTCACAAACAGCAGCAAATCACAGGTTAGCAGATTGCCTCCCATAGGGAATCCGACCTACGCCAGGCAATCTCCGAGCCAGCCGCACGGCCGCTGAAGTAGCTCCGATCGGTGGGAATCGAACCACCGCCGAAATACACAAATTGACAAACGGGATCCCGCAGGTCCCGCAATAAGTAGTAGGCGAAATCGCGAGCTGTTGCGCGTAGAGTCTGGTCCCTGCGTGTCGCATGAGGCATGTGGGGTCCAGCAGGTAAGGGCAGGTAGTTTTTCAAAGAATTAAAACTAAAGGCAAAGTGAAAGCACACTTTTAAACAAAACTGAAGGTAATGGTACATGCGAAGCGGTGCGACGCGAAAGTGCAAAAATTTCACTTTTTGAAAAAACTGCCAGGAGAATTGACGGGAGTGTCAAACAGCAACGTAGGACTGTGCCTGCACAAGGGAGCACGAGGGATAGTAGAGATAGAGGCCAGGGAAAGGATCACAAGGTACACAACAAAATCTGATGGCCCTCGACAAGGGGACTGTTACCACGGGGGGCTAACGGTCCTGTCCTGCAGTGCAACGCGGGGCAACCGTGGTAACAGTCCTTACAGCCACCACAGCCCTTTTTTCACAACCTGGAACAGTGAACACTGTGATTGTGTCTCATTGTTGCCTTGCGATGCATTACTGTCTTGCGCCTGCCTCTGTCTTGTGCATGCTTAGGCCCACTAATAAACACGGCCACGATGGCCCCACAGTGCGCGCGGTAGCTCACTAAGTAGAGGAAAGAGGTCACGATGGCCTCAGGGTAAACGATCGACGATCATTTAGGCACAAACCAAAACACGGGTACGATGCCCACACCTTGCACCCACGTGCTTTAGATCGTTTATGAGGGCTTGATGTGCTTGATGTTCTTGATGTCCTTGCCCGTAACGCTTGTAGTAATGAGTGAGCTCTTGCTTGTAAGATGTAAACTTGCTTGATTACTTGCTTGTAAAAGACCGAGACAAGGCCTAGCCAAAGGCCCACTTGTCAAACAGACCAGACACCAAAGAAAGATGATCCACCGACCAGGGTGAATGAACCAGTCACGGTTGTGACTGTACGATACGGGCACGGCTCAGCCAAGGGTCGTGTCCGTGTGGATGTCTAATTTAGCATGTGTGTCACACGTGATGCACCACATAGAGGGTAAAGGAGGAGGTACGGAGATGGGATGAGGGTGTGAGTAGACACACTTAAATAGACAAACCTCATAACCATGTAATAATAACCTGACCTCACTGCTAACCCCTCACCTAGGAGCCATACTACGTATATATATCACATATACACATAATAGAGCGATGCACACCGACAAACACAAGACACACTTGTGCGCGCACACCCATTGGCAGGGCCCGGGGGCACACACTCGCCCGGAGGGCATCACAGAGTGTGGGTCTCGCGGTGGCGGCCTTGGGGCACGTGATGGTGGCACTCCACACATACGGCACGTGCAAGAGCTTCCACAAACTACTCACGTACACACAACAAACAGTAAGCATATCCACAATAGAACACGTGTATAGATACGCCACCTTGTTGCTTGGTGTTCGTGTGTGTCTTGGGGGCGTGCGTATAAACACTCAGGTTAGCTTGCGTGTTACCTTTGTCGGTGGGTGTGCCACCGGCGGGCCGTAGCGCAGGGGGTCACCTCCAGGTTGCAAATTGGGGAGGTCGCCCGTACGTTCCCGCTGATGTATCAGCCCACCCTGCTCCTCGGGGGCACGATGACACGCCCCGAAGGAGTTTTACTCCCCCAACCCCTCTACACCGTGTATGACGGTTCATGTTTACACCTCCGTGTGTAAACTTGGGCCGGTGTACACGGCTACAAAACCCCAAAGGTAGGTGTCAACCTAGGTCTTGCTTGTTCGGGGGGCGGGTGATAACCAACGTAATAGGCAACCATATAATCCCGTAACTAAATTAATGGCATGCGCACACACATGCTACCATTGGCCATGGGCACATCCGGTTTTGGTGTGTCTCGGACAGAGAGACTCGTGTGTGTTGTGGAAATCCAAGTCCACGCACGGGTCTCTATAAAGAAAAATGCCACGCCCATATCCCA
The DNA here is from genome assembly GCA_964036045.1 of Eutreptiella sp. 'Long Island Sound 2002'. Taxonomy (NCBI): domain Eukaryota; phylum Euglenozoa; class Euglenophyceae; order Eutreptiales; family Eutreptiaceae; genus Eutreptiella; species Eutreptiella sp. 'Long Island Sound 2002'. The sequence continues at coordinate 73,026,960 of OZ038385.1, forward strand.
ACCCGTTTGGTTGGGTGTTGGGATAGAGGACCCCTCGGGTGATGTGGAAATCCAAGTCCACTTGTGGGGAACTCTAGAGAAAACATTAATATACATATTCTCTCATAAACATATGCATGTGCACACTCGCCCTTTTCATCATATTGTCTGTTCCCTCTCGTTGCAGGCAGGAATTCCCCCGAGAAATTCATCAAGGACATGAAGAGCACACCCAGCCAGCATGCGGCCCCATGCAATGGCAATGGACGGTACCCACTCCCAACCCGGGCACGCATAGCGACCGGGGACGAATACCCAGGCGGCGGAGACGGCCCAAATCCGCAACGCCACTCTTTGCCTTGGAAGACCCCACCCACTCATAGAGTGACGGGGCAAAGGCACCCATTGCAATTCATATTAGAATACTTGTATTGTAGAGGACGACCCCTCCCTCTAGGCTTAAGTCCTCGCCGTATGTAGTGGCAATTTTGCACGCCACGAAATTTTTTCCACGTAATGTGAGCCACACGAGTACTTCGTACCTTGTATACCTACCCTCGTGTGGACAAGGGCAAATCGGTGGAAAACCATCACGCCCAACACAAAAAGGGAAAATGGGTTGTACCCGCCAACCCAACGAAGTTTTCAAGTCTTCGCCATTTCGAGCAAATGATTTAGCTCGTTGGCTTGGGTCACGGGTCAGGGACGGTCGTGGGGTCGTGGTTTCGGTACGGGGCGGCACTCCGAAACCTTGCAAACACCACCATGCGCACAACCCGGCAGACTCTTCGGGAAGTGCTTGCCACGTTGTTAGCACCCTTGACAGGGGGCGTCATCGTGGGCAGGACTGACGGCAGTAGTCCTGGTGGTGGTAGGAGTGCTCCAGTAAGACCCAAGGATAGGGGTTTGAATGGCATTAAGACCCCCGAAAGAACACGTCCCACTTCCGCCCCAGGCTATATGCCACGCCACCCCACCCCAAGGACTCTCAAGCCTTTAGCGGTGAGAGAGGTAGACGGTGGGGTAAACCTGCGGTACCCACCGCCCTGCTCCGGTGGGGATTTTTGTAACCGAGGAGCGCGCCGTGCATGCACATCTTCTTTCCTGTCTCCCACCGCTTCTCGCTCTCTCCTCCCTTCCCCAAACAATAATATATCCATATTGGTTAGGGTTTTCTTTCGTGGCACGCTCATGAGAGCGGTCCACCAAGGTGGGCAAGGATGTCAACGGTTTGGGTGAGATTCTGTTTCTGCAAGTAATCTCTCCAAACTTTGTTGTAGGACGGTAAGAAGGTTTCAACGGGTTCCTCGGTATCCCAATCTTTGGTATAACCCTCCCACCGCACCTTGAAGAGAAGTCTCTTGCGGTAGGTACGGTGACTTAATATTTTCTTGACATTATAGGTGTCCTCCTCAAACTGGAAGGGCACCCTAGCAACCTCCTCCGTGTAATTTAGAGGCACGGGGGAGCGAGGGGAGTTGACCGTTTTCATTAAACAATCAACGTGGACGTCAACTAACCTCCGTTGGTCCACTTGAATAACATAGAGGTCGTGCGCTTTCTTGGCCACAACCTCATAGGGCCCATCCCAATAGGGACAAGTCTTATCGCCAAGATTTTTGCGTTGGCGACGGACCCATACGCGGTCCTCTTTTGAGAAATTGGGGGACATCCTCCTACTCTTATTATACTTACGAGCCATTGTCTCTTGCACTTGAATCATTGCCCTCCGTGCAAGAGCAATAAGCTCCTCACGCCGTTGGAAGTAGTGAGCGGCGTCTTGGGCCACCCCCTTAGGCTCAGCAAGAGGAGGCCCCTTAGTACGGTTGTGTTTACCAAACACAATCTCGTTAGGTGTATAACCTGAAGGACCTGTAGTCTCATGCCACGCTCGTACAACGGCGGGCAAAACCTCTACCCAATTAGTTTTCTTCTTCTTCAAGGTAATGGCTTTAGCAACGGCACGCCTTAGCTGCTTGCCAGTATTTTCGGCCTTGCCATTACCTTGGTGCCTACCCGCGAGACACATAGTCGAGCGGGCACCAATCTTAGAACAAAGGGTTTGGAGATATTGGCTCACAAATTGTGGCCCACGGTCGGAGCATATTTCACGAGGGGCTCCGAACCTATCCACCCAGCGCTCCATTACCAAATGGGCCGCTCTTCTCCCCGTTAGCCCTTCATCCTTGTCTTCATGACGGGGTTTAGGAATAGGGATCGCGATGAGGTAGCCGGAAAGCCGGCATACACATAGGAGCATTCGGTCATACACCTCTCCATCGTGGGAGGTGGAAGGGTAGTGAAACACATCAAGCGCTATGGAGTCCATGGGCTCCATAGGTATAGGCATAGGGGTCATGTACCCTTGCTTGCGCTTGGTGTCATGCGTGTGAATGGCACATGAGGGACACGTTTGACATTGCAGTTCCACTGCTTTGTACAACCCCTCACCTTCCACGCCATGGTTAATTTCCTTCCAGTGTTTTTCCACACTGGAGGTAGTTAAGTGAAATGCATCATGGTATTCGGCTACCAAACGATGCACTAGCGGCGTAGGAACACACCACCGTCCATTACGGACGAGCTTGTTATCCACCAACCTCACTCCATCTTGGAAGCTCCCATTCAAGGCATCTTGCCACATTTGTTTGTAGCGTTGACAATTTGGGTAGTGTTTAGCCCAATTTATCTCAAAAACATTGGGAGCATCCTCCCCATGTATAGGAGTTGCTTTCTTGTGGGACTTCCAAGATTTTTTTATCTTGACAATTCGCTCCAGTCTCCGAAGCTTTCTCTTTTGCTTTGTCCCCCCCCCCACTGGAGGCGAAGCCAGAGGGGGTGGATCACACGCGGGTGCCCCTTGAGCCCGAGGCGCCGCTTTAGACCTAGTAACAACGGGCGCCACAACCGCCCTAAATACAAGGGGGCGGGCGAGAAGTTCCTCCTTCTCGGCCGCCATCATGTCCCGCACATCCCCGGCCGCTTGGGCCGTCCCATGTATGGACACATCACCCAACGCCGGGTTAGCAGGGTAAGCCCAACGGGACAAGAAATCACCCACGGGGTTCACTGGCCCCGGAGTGTAAACCACATGGAGGTCGAATTTAGAGAACAATTCATGCCAACGTGCTTGGCGTGGAGAGGGACCCCCCACGGTTTTGAGGTCCTCCGTAGCCCAATTTTCAAGGCTACGGTGGTCCGTACGGACCTCCACGCGCTTGTTCCCCACCCAACCATGCCATTTTAAAAGCGCCGCCACAATGGCGTAGCATTCTTTCTCCCGAGGGCTCCAATTCAATTGGCTGCCTGACAATTTGCGGGAGAAAAAGGCAAGGGGGCGTAGGGCACCATCGGGACCTTCCTGTTGTAGGGCCGCCCCCACCGCCCAATTACTAGCGTCCGGGGTGAGGACAAAGTCCTTATCCCAATCGGCTAGTTGGAGGGGAACAATATCCGTAATAGCACGCTTGAGCTTCAAAAAGGCTTCGTTAGCCGAAGCATTCCATGTTAGGCCTATCTTTTTGCCATTCTTATGCTTAGGCAAATCCTTCAACATATTAATCAAAGGGGTAGCTATGGAGGCGTAGTTTTGGACATAGCCCGAATAATAGTTGGCGAGCACCAAGAACCCCCGGAGCTCCTGAACATTATCCAGTTTGTCCCAACGCTCAAGCGCCAACATTTTCCCTGGCGCCGGCCGACGTGTGCCATTTTCCAACACATGGCCACAAAACTCAACCGAACGAACAAAGAAATCGATTTTGCTAACCGAAGCAACCAACTCCTCTTTTCGTAGCCTATCCAACACGGCACGCACGTCGCGGTCGTGGTTAGCCAATAGCTCCTCCTCCGTCGCACCGGAGGAACCAATAATAATATCATCAATATATACGTCCGCACAATCCAAACCCTGCAAAACATGGTCCATGACCCGTTGAAAAATAGCGGGCCCATTCCTGATACCCATAGGCATAACACGCCATTGGTATCGCTTACCCGCCAAATTCATGGCGGTCTTAGCCCGAGATTCAGGGTGAAGGGGAAACTGATGAAACCCTTTACTCAAGTCCACAATAGTGAAAATCTTGTGTTTGGATTGATTTTCCAACATGTTTTCTATGAGGGGGAGGGGGTGTGCGTCGGGCAAGGTAGCCTCATTAAGTTGGCGGTAGTCCACCACGAGGCGCCATTTTCCTTTCTCTTTCTTGGGCACAATGAAACCGTTGGACGCCCATTCGGAGGCAGGGCACGGCTCAATCCAGCCACGAGCCAAAAAGTCCTCCACTATTTCTTGCTCCGCCGCGGCACGCTCCCCCACCAACCGTATAGGTTTTACGGACTTGGGTTTGGCGTTCGGGTATAGGTCAAGTTTAGCAAACCCCAACCGCTCCGTACCACGGACCTTAGGGTGTTCCTGGTCCGGACAGAGACGAACCTCCCCGCTAAAAACGTCCCGCTCATAGTCCGCGAGGATGCGCCTCCGCATGAGCTCCACCTCCGGAGACACAATAGGCTCTTGGGTGGTGACAACGCCACCCACACGAGAAGCCGCCAACAATCGTGTGGCGCCTTTACGTTTTCAGTAACGCTTAACGGTAGTGGCCCCCCCACCCAATAACTCTCGTTCAATTTTCGCAATGCGTGAACGCACGCATTCTTGTGCCTCCAAATCTTCGGGGGTAGGATCAAGAGTAACGGGTGCGAGGAGTTTTTTATGGGTCGCCTGATACGTGAGGGTGCGCACCGAAGCCAAATGGTTAGGCACGCTTTCATCCTCCGACTCTTCCTCCGAGGTCATGCCCGGCTCGCCATCCGTGTTGGGGTTAGAGACGGCTGGTGCCAAAACGGAGGCCACATGACATTTAGTGGCCGCCAAATTTTCCTCCGCAATACCACCGTCCACGTATAGCGCCACCGTGGACCAACCCCGTTGAGGAAGGGGCGTGATGTGGTCATTCTGATAGAGACAGGCTTTAGTCTCTGGCCCAGGAAGGTGGTACCCTTGCAAAGTAATTTCCATAAGGGGTTTCCACCACTCCCTATGTGTCCACTTCGGCCCTACGACGATGGCTCGTACTTTTTCTTGCCGAATTTTCCGAACACAATCGGAAAACGGATGATAGGGAGGGCACATCCAATACAATTTGGAGGGGTCCGCGGGAGTGGAAAAGAAATCTTCAAGCGGCGAAACCCAACGGGTAGCCTGAGCCATTACCGGGACCCTATTGAAGGCGTCCACGTCGGGGTTTTTGCCAAATTGTTTTTTGACACGTGCGGCCCAATATGGCGTGAGGCCATAGTCAGACTGGGTCCACATGGACCCATCACGCCGCGTAGGTAGAACATCACGGGCAAGGGCTTCGGGAGCAAATTCAACGAGCTCCAAAGCACAAGCCCGGTCCTGTACGGGGGCCACGGAGGAAGCGGTCAAGGCATAGGATATGTGTTTCTCGGCCTCAACACGGTTAGGCGATTCGCCACCAGGGGGCGTAACCACAATGGCCGGGGCAGGGTGCGTAGGAGTGACCGCCCCAATGACTGGAACGGTTAGGCCCCACACGGACTGGCGTGACACCTTACCATGATTGGGTTTCACCAAAAATGGTTTGCCGGTTCGTGGAGCCTCACGGAAGTCCTCAATCCAAAAACGGGGGTGCACTGGATGGTGAGAGTACAAACAATTGAAACGGGCAAAATGGCTCACACAATGTTCGTAACCCCATGGGTGCCCCAAAACCATATCCCAAGGTAAATTCGGGACAAGGTACGGGGACACGCCATACTGGGCGACACGAGGAAGTGAAACACTACCATCCACAACCCCCGCAAATTGAATTTTGACGTCTATTTGCTCGTCCCCCCCTGGCAAAGGCGTCTCATTATCTGCTTGGAGTAGGCGCCTCCGTTGAGCGGATTCATATTTTTCGGAGAGTTGGTCTCCAAAAACATTGGGGTTGGCCAAAGCGACCGCTTGGCACCCAAAATCCACCAAAACACGGAGGGCCTTGCGTTCTCCATTGGGCAAAACAACCTGAACGGAAAGTTCGGTTTGAATCTCACTAGTCACTATATGCCCCTTCATGACTCTCGCTGGAACGAGAGCCACGGTAGTGTCACAGGGGTGCCCGAGGTTTTCTTCTTTCGAAGGGGGCGCCTCTGGGCACTCCTACCAACGTCCGCGCCCGTTCGGCGCTCCCTTGCCTCCTTTATCGCCCTTGCCGCCGCCACCCTTATAACCACCACCACCCTTATCACCACCGCCACCCTTATCGCCACCCTTAGGCTTACCACCTTTAGACTTACCCGCAATGTTCCAATGAGTGTCATTGCACGGAGAATTAGGCTTACACGTCCAAAGGGTGGTATTGGTGGCACCCCAATCAATCCAAGACATGTCCATGTCCGTTTGTTTACGTGTTTTCCAATGTTTGGAACACGGAACCCGAAAGGTAGGTGGCGGTTTAGCCCCGGGGTCGACGGGTTTCTTCGCCGGAGGTTTAGAGTGACCCACGGCGTTGACGGAGGTGTCAGCGGGTCCGGAGGTGTCAGGGTCCGCCGTAGCCTCCGCATTAACCGCATTCACCGCGGTTTTATTGTGAGAAGGGCGATGAGTGTACGTCACCGTCGTCTTGTCTCCCTTATTGAGGCGTCCGAGAGCTTCCCTCTCCGACACGCTTTTATGGGCAAGGGCGTAGATTTCCGCAGGTTTCAACCGAGGCCTACGTTGCTCCACTTTCATAGTGTAGCCGCGTGTGTGAGGTGTGTTGTTGAGTTTCAAGATCCACTCCTGGAGAGCCGGGTCTTTGCAGTCAACTATCACCCCGGGCCCAGAATAGGAAACAATCTCAGGAACCGTAGTGCAAGCTTGAGCGCTATATTTCCTGACTTCTTTTTCGAATGGGGCGCGACCCGGCCAAGGGTCAAGGCCACTAAAATCCACCACATAGCTGTCTGGGCTATTCTTAGCCTCTTGCTTGACGACCTTCTCCTTGATCCACGGGAGCTTGCTTAGGAGCTGCTCCCGGATCACGTGGGGACGAGTCTCATTGCTCAGAGGCAACAAACGTTGCCAACGAGCGTAGAAATCTTCAAGGTCGATGAGGGTCACTTGCCCTTTAACCACCCTGGGGGTGAGGGCTCGCCACCTTTCATCAGCCCTTGAGGGGTCATACTCGTGGAAACGTTGTTCCAAAAAGTCCCACAACTCTTTGAGGGTGGGGGCCGTGCGTGTGTGGTGGGTGGCCTCGGCAACCCGGGCGTTGATGATCGCCTTTAACCATGGGGGCAAGGTACTCAAAATCATTTTTGCCTCGTTGGCCTTTCGGTACATGGGATCGCACCCCCCCAACCATTGTTGAAGCTTCTCCACCCACTCGTCGTAGCACTCTAGCTGCCCATTAAATTGCGGTTTAGGCATATCACTATCCTCCACCGCTTTGGTGTAACTATTTTGCACCATAGGCATTTGGTACGGGTGGTAAGCAGGGGGAGCCATGGTTGGGGGTGCACCTCCACTTGCACTTGGTGCAACCTTCACTGGAGAGACTGTACACGTATCCGTAGGATGAGAGGGCGTGTACGAAGGTTTCCTAGGGGAAGTGAAAAAATTTTTCGTGAGGGGATTAATGTTCCCCAACGAAGAGGTGTTCTTCTCTTCATTGGCCCACGGGGCCGTAGACTCCGTGGGGTATTCTTCGCCCTTAGGCGTCGCCCTCCACTCGGGAACAGCACGTTCCTTCTGCTTTTCGGCGATTCCCCTCCACGATGTAGGTTCTTGGGGGTGGGGGTGTTCGTGGTGTTCTTCGCCCCCCCCCGGCCACCCCGAATCCGGACAAGCGTTCGGATGGTAGATGCAATCGTGGGATGGGTGGACGGAGAAAGGAAGGACACACCCACCACCGGATGAACCGGCTGGCGCGCCCATGGGCGCCGTAGGCGCCGCCGGTGTAGGATCAGGAACGGGCGGAGGCGCCGATGGCGGGGGTAGGACCACCGTAACGGGTTCCGCAGGCGTGGAGTACCAGTGGTCCCACGCATCGATCCTAGATGCAACGGCGGCGTAACGTGTAGCGAGCGACTCCACTGCGCTAAAGCACTTAGCCGTGTTGCCGTTGGACATCTTAAGATGATCTGCCACGCTAGCCTCCACCACCTTAGAATCCCGGCGGTAGCCCTGAACCGCCGCGTCAAATTTAGCCAATGTAGACAAAATTTGGGTCATCCGGTCCCCGTAGGACTGACTGATGCCCACGGTAGAGGCTACTGCCTGAGAAAGTTCCTGATGGGATCGCTGCAACTCCAGATTCTGATTTCGCAGGTCCTTCACCTGTGCCATCAGAGATTGGATGCACGTTTTGTAGTGCACCGCACACCGGGGACAGCCACAGGTGTGCTGTAGGTCTTCCTCCCCCCGTGTAGGAGTGGGGCCCTCAGAATGTCGAAAAGATGGACCCCCCCCTCCACGAGGAGGCGATGACCCACCACCGCCCCCCCCAGCAGCCCCCCCTGCCACGGAGGGACCAGAGGGCCCCCCCGCAGGGCGAGACGGGGGTGTGGGGCGCGCAGCAACAGGCGCTGGCGCCCCCCCACTAGAGGGATGTCCCCCCCCCGAACCCCCACCACTAGATTGCCGAACCAGGTGCGGGATTCCTTGCACGTGCTCGATGTAAGCCACCTGGCGGTGGCGGGGTGACGGCGGAGGGGGAACATGACCAACAGTATTCGGTCGCGGCGGTGGGCGTGGGGAATCGTCCACCACAATATACTGTGGTGACTCATGAACCACCATAGGTGATCGAGTTCTCGGATGGGAAGCAAAAACAGGCTCCGATCCCGTTGCAACCTCTGGATCCCCCCCCCAATTGGGAAGTTGGGGGTCCTCCGTAGGAGATGTATTTGTGGGGGGAGAGACCAAATTTATTGGGAGGGTTGCTGAACCTCCCTCCAACTGATTCCCTCCCCCCCAGCACAGATTGTTGACCTTCGGCATTGCCGGAGAATCATCCACTAGGGATGGACGATCTTTCGTGCCACTCATAGGCACTGGAGATGTAGTACCGGCCCGGTCCTCCGTAGGCTCCGGAGATTCCACGACAAGACACGGGCGGTTTTTGACGCCGCTCATAGGCACCGGGGACTCTTCCACAGCAATGAACTGAGGGGCCGGAGAGTCCTCCACCGTGATGTAGTGGGGGGCCGGGGATTCTTCCACAAGCATGGGGCGATCCCTGGTCCCTGACATAGGTTCAGGAGGTGCAGGCGACGAGGCAACGGAAATAGGGGAATGATGGAGTTCATGACGTTCCAACACTCCAATCTCCTCCTCCTCATCGTCGTTCCACTGCTCCACCGCCAGGGGGAACCACTGGTCACACTCATCCTCCTCGATTTGCGTGGGGGATTCCTCGATGATCGTAGGATTTAGCCTGGATCCGCTCGGGGGATTGGGATACGCTCCCAAGGCAGGAGATTCCTCCACCAGGGAGGGAAACCGCCGCGATCCACTCATTGGAGTGGGCGACGATTCCACCACAGTGGGGTTCTGCCTAGTCCCCGACAGGGCTTGCTGGATCAGGGCCACGGCCTCTCGAGCCGGACCCAGATGGCCATGGGGATCAGGCGTGAGCGCGGGGACTCGACGGTTTTCAGCGTCGAGTTGGTCAACAATGGGGCTGATGGGCCCTGCCGCAAACAGGTTCTTTCTGACCTGAGGCTCTGGCAACTCCCCTAGCGACGGAGGAGTGTCAGAGTCGACCACGATAGGCCCCATTGGCGAAGCCATCGTACCCCAGTCGGCAGCGCGTGAGGGCGCAGCGTTCGTACGCTCGATCACCCCAGTAGATTGGTCGATTACTGCCCCATTCTCGGCGCTAGTAACGGTTCCCGAGCCCATAATAGGCGATTGTGGTCCTCTTATCGCTCCCTGAGGGTGGCCGTCTATTTCCCCCCCAACCATCCCAGGTACACCAGCTGGATTTCGAGGATGGGGGGCCCCGATGGGAACATTCGGGGATTTCGGCAACTTAGGATTTGTAGCCACTTGCGGCTTGGCCCGTTTTTGCGGCCCCTGCCCGGTCGATGGGGTCAGGGCCGAGGAGGTCCTGAGAGTGGGGACCTGGACACCCTCAGCTATCCCTCCCGGGGAAGAGATTTTTACTTGAATTTGGTCCATGATGTCTTGGACCGATCGCTTTCCGCGATGCCAAACGCCCAACAGAGACGAAAAATTTTCGCCTCTGCTACCATGAAACCAGACCGGGTGGTCAGGAGCAGAGGTCGCAGTGGCATGGGCAGCAACATTGCTTGGCACCGAAGACATAACGATAGTGTTGACTGAATAGTATCCTGCAAACAGATATGGTACACATAGCCAATGAAATACCTGATATGCACATATGAGAAATCCACCCTATCATCCACTATTTGAATAACTACTAAACATCCAAGATTGCCTTATCTATCCCACATCCTATGTTCCTAACAGGGAAATGGAATATGATATACCCTATCCCACATATATCCCATATATAGGGCCAAATAATGCTCCCTTAGGGGTAAAATGCCAGGGTAGGGTTGTGACCTGCTTCAACCCCAGCACCAGGACGAGGACGCCCCGGGTTTTGCCTCTATCGGTCGGCAGAACAGGCGCCGGTTGCGCAGAACAGGACTGCTGAGGCTGCGAGAGGAAACCATGAGGGAACGGTCTGCAGGAAAGACCGCCTAACCCCTAACCCCTAACCCTAAACATGGCGATGGATGGAGAACCGGCAGGTTTGCGTCCGGATTGACAATTGTTACATTAAGCAGTATGGAACGCATCCAACGATCCAAGATCAGTCGCAAAATTGCACAGCCCTTTGCGTGGTTGAGCTTCCGTGCAGGTTGCCGTATTTTACAGGACACCCAACCATAGATGTGCTCATCGGTAGCATCGGCAGTGTGGCTGCAGCGCTCTCAGAATGAAACGGAGCTTTCATGGGATCATGACAGACCTGGGCCTGCTTGCGGACAAACCTCCAGCAATACCGAGCATCAGGGCGCCGCTTGACATCGTGCGAGATCCACAGTAAGAAGAAGTGCTTTTCCAATGCTTTAGGGTATACGTTAGTTGTATTAGAGGTGCTCTAAGCACTGTTGCATTTTATCTTAGTATTGGCCCAACCAAAATGGGTGATAACACATTTTGACCTATGGAACCAAACACTAAATGAGGATGTTGTGTGGACCCCTTTATCCCCAAGCTATAGGCATTGAAACATCTTTTCCTGGGTTGCCGAGGCACTGATATACTGAAGGCAGAGCCTATGAATTTATCTATGTTTTCTCATGAATGCTTAGATATCCTAGTGGTATGCACCCTAGGGGGCTGGGGCACCTCTTTTTGAGAGGTACTGGGTTCAATACCCAGTCACCCTAGCTAAGTAGGATTATCCCATGTGACATGGCAGTGACCTCAGCGCCACAAGCCATGCCACCTCAGCACCTATGGGACCCAAAAACAAAGAGTGCACATCTCAAGATGGCACTATGGATGAGAGTGAGCCCTTGGGGCAGTTTTCCAATCAGTTTTTCTCAAACATGTAAAATATTTCATCCTGAGTTGCAATATATGCTAACTGCGGTGGTCTATTGTTGGTAGTTGTCTTTATCTAACTCTTTGTGACTGCAGCCTTTCATGCTTTGATCCTGATCTTCTTCTACTTGGTTATCTCTGGCTTGGGTTATCTCGATTGGTTGTATTTCAACAATAAAACATTTTCCTCATCAAAAAACAAGCAGCAGGAACCCTACACCAGCAGCAAGCAGCAGAAGAGGCACAACAAAAACACAGTGTTGAAATCACTATGAACCTCTCTGGTAGCAGAGGCAGACAGTCTCTGCGTACCGGCAGCAACCCCGTGCCGTACATCCAGTGCGCCGAGATCTGTCATATATAAGCAAGAAGGGCGAATATGGACACAAAGAAAGAGGACACCGACGTGAGGACGACGCCTGAGGCACCAGCAAAGCCAACACCTGGTGAACCTGGACCTGGACCTAGCGCTGTACCTTCGGTGCCCTTGCATGGGCCAGTGGACGTGGTTGATGACTCGCTGGAGGGACTTCAGTCGGCCTTCCGGGCCCTCTCAGTCGAGGAGGTGGACACCAATCCTGTGAAGAGAAAGAGAGAGAGAGAGAAGGATGCTGGAGAAAGCATGGCAGACGAAGGAGTAGACCATGGGCACGACCCGACGAGTGAGTCGACCTTCGAGGGCGCACCAAGCGCTTCTGGCCTCCACGCATCACCCTCTCCTACAACCACCACACTCCCAACTCCAGACCCAGCCGCTGCAACATCCACACCCATAACCACCCCGCCAATGGCTGAGGGCACAGGCTTTACTGGTATGCCTACCTACCCTGCCTATGGTGTGAACCCACCTACCACTGCGTTTCCAGAGGCAACTACTACCAGTGAGCCGGTGGCCTCCAGTTCTGCGCCGCGATGGTATGCGGCTGACTATCACCATCCTCTACCCACTACGGGAGCCTATGTGGATGTTCCTCGGTATGCAACCTTGAGTGGGCTGAGGAGAGGACCGGAGTCATGCGGGAGCAGGAGTAGAGGATCGGGCAGATCCTCCAACAGGTCCCTGACGCGATCAGAGATAAAAGAGGCTCTCCGAGGAGCCACCTCTGAACTTGTGGTCGATCTCACTCAAGAGATTGGGGCTAAACTAGAGCCCCTGATTCCGCCCTCAGCGTCACCTACCACGGTGGGAATGTCACCCCATCGAGTACAGGCTAACCACCTGGTGGGAGGGTTGACAAACACCCTGGGGAGTCTGAGGAGCCGACCGATGCCGACCCCTGCAGCGATACCAAGAAGCCCTTTCGTACCGAGAACGGCCCAGCCACCCTACAGCCACGTGGGGAGTTCTACGAGAGCCCAGCTGGACCGACTGGGGCTAACAGCCCTGAGGGCAATGGTTGACGTGGAGCACTATGGCTCCAGTGACCTAGGCGGAGACCCCTCTGACGATGAGCCGCCGTCGAAGACTTCTGCTTCGCCCTCGGAGGACGACAACCCCGAGAACCCAAATGGGCAGAAGAAAAAGAAGAAGAGGAAGACCCAGCACCCTGGGGGACGCAGGTCTCAGGAGGCTAAGGCCATTGCCACCTCCAAAATTGTGGTGAACCTGCCTGAGTTCACAGGCAAGGACCTCAGCAAGTTCGCTGAGAATTTTGGCCGGTTCCTTCGATTGACCGGCCAAACCCACGCTAGTGGACGGGTCAAGTGCGATCTGCTCCTGCAGTGTTGCAAGACGAAGTACCTGGAGAAGCAGGTCAAGCAGATCGTGAGTAAGTCCCCCACCTTTGCCGACGTGTTGGTTGCCTTGGAGAGGCAGTACCCGACGTATGAAACCGACCCCTCCATCAGGGCGGAGATCCAGAACCTGGCCGTGCTGCCCAACAACCCCAAACCTGGCAGGGTCTCTGAGCTATTGGCTGACCTGGATCACTGGGCTGGACGATTGACACCCGGTTCCTACAGCAGCGACGACGTGCTTTTCTGGTTGGTGGCTAAGCTCCCTCGCGAGCTGTGGGACGAGTGCCGTTCAACGGCAGAGCGCAAGGCTAGAGCCCTCCACTACGAGGATTTATGTGTACTAAACCTGGAGCTGGGGCTGGAGAAAGAAAGCGACCAGAACCTGAACAACTACCATCCTGGAGGGGGAGGCTCCGGAAGCCAAGGCAAAGGGTACCAAGGATCCAGACCTGGACAGGGGACTACCCCCAAACACGCCTGTATCATGGAAAACGTGAAGGAGCTCTTCCGGTGTGATGCCAGAGATGAGCAGGGCCACCTGCAGCACGCCCCTGACTGCGAGCAGCGAGACTGCTTTGTAGTCCAAGGGAAGAAGCAGGAGACCAACACCGGCGCCAAGGCGAAGATGCCGGATCATTACAGGTGTACTATCACCTGTGCCTTCTCTGGGAAGGGGAAGCACTATGAGGATGAGTGCTACCACAAGCAGCGCCTGTCGGCGAAGCTGAGGGGTGAGGATCCTGGCAAAGGCTCTGGCAAAGGTGGAGGCAAAGGCAACGGCAAAAACTCCGGCAAGGGCAAGTCAAAAGGACGTGTTAAAGGGCAAGACAAGAACCAAGGTGGACAAGGAGGAGGCGCTAACCGCCAGCCAGACAAGGACAACAAGAACGCTGACAAGAACGGAGGCAACCCCAACCCTAATCCAGGGGGGAGCCCCGAGCCCTCTGGAGGGCAGTCTGGTCCCACCACACGCTTGCAGACGCAGGCCCAGCGAGAACAAGGGGCCAAGCGTGAGCATGAAGATGGTGATGACGGCAACGCTAAGAAGAGAAGCCGTTTCATGCGGCTGGCCCGCAAATTGCGGAACAAGGGGTTCGAGGTGACCTGTCCCGCGGAGTTCTGACGGGGACGCTCTGGTGAGGCCCTGGACCTGGTGTTCTGGGTGGGTATCTGACTAGGGGGACGTGAATACCTTGGGGTATTGGATACTGGAGCCACCATATCTATACTGGCCAAGAATATTTTACCTTGTGGGAGCCTGAAGAACACCATGACCACCGCGGCTATACGAAAGGAAGATGGACATGTGGTGCACAGCTGCGGGGACTGTGAAGTGGAGGTACCTATGGGCTCCCGAACTATCGCCCATCGGTTCTATGTGATGAACACTGAGCCCTTCGACTTTGTATTGGGGACTGACTTCTTTGTGCTGCACTCCCAGATACAATCCCTGACGCTGCAAGCGCCCTACCTCCTCTACGTGGACCACGGCGAGGGCGGAGAGTCCGTGCCACTGGAGCAGTCTGAGCACACCTCGAGCTACCTGAGGGTATCGAAGGAGGAGCCCTCGAACATGATGGCGGCCTCCAAAACTGAGGACTACCAACTATTGGGGGAAGTCCTAGACCAAGGTCTGAAGGGGTATGGTTACTCTAGAGAAGACCTGAGTGTGGAGTTGTTCGCCAGTGACAAGCAACATGTCCTGGACCTTTATTGCAGCAAGGGGAAGAACTGCAGCTACAAATTTTACTGGCCCTCTTTCGGGATGGCCTACGGAAACCCCAGGTTCAGTGAACTGGGGAAGGTCTTGACCAAGGTGGCCTTGGAACGTTCCCGTATTGTCCTGTTTTCCCCCGATTGGGGAGCCCATGGGGGCAACGAATACTGGCGAACTGTACACACTTTCTGAGTGTCTATTTTTTTTCGAGTGTCTATTTTTTTTTGATTTTTCTTTTCGCATCATGCCTGTTAATATGTGCCGTACCGATCTGGAGCCTGGTCAGAGCCTTCTAGCGCCAGCTGCCAGCTGCACCAGATGCCAAACGCCAGCTGCAGAGCTATCAAATCTGGCGCAAGATCAAAGTTCCTTATCGCCGCAGTCCGAAAAGACTAGTCCACAACCTCTGTCAGTACATGAAATCTACGTTCTACGCTGCTTTCTACGCTCATACAGACCTACGCGTCGTTTCGCAGTCCAAAGCTTCCCCTACCGTGCTTCCGTACCGTGCAGGAACGGTGCAAGTTGCTTTTTTCATCTACAACAGCGCTGCTGGTTTCGACACGAAAACGCTCAAACTGAAGCTCAAACGCAAACAGAAGAAGACGACAAGAACACCACAAGTTGCGGGCGGCCCTCTAATGAATACAATGAATTACAAGAACGTGTGCGCCAAATTCTGCCGAAAAACGAGTTTACGAGGAATTACGCCGAAGTCCGTGCATACAATATGTCCGAGAATGCCACAAACGGAAAGTCGCAATTCGAAAGTCTCGACGCCGTACAACCCGTAACAAAGGTATGTAATCCGCACGTCTCAAGGTTCACGTCGCCAGCGCAAATTGAGCACAACAGCTCTCTTCTGAGTACCAAAGCAGTCGCCAACGACCGCCAGCCTACAAGGAAGGACTGCAGCGAAACTGAGTACAACAACCCTATCTCCAGTACCAAAACAGCGGCCTGCGACCGCCAACTCAAATGGGGTGACTACAGCGAAACCGAGCCGTTCTCTATTTGTCAAGCCGATGACAGAGAAGCAACTCCAACTTCGTACCAAGACCCATCCGGTAACCAGGAAGATCACGAAGATTCTGAATTCATCAAGAGATCAATTGAACTACAACTGTCGAATGAGGAATTCAACAGGGACTTTATTATCAAGCAACAAGGCAAGGACATGTCGAACCTCCAAGAACTGTTCAACAAGGCCTGTAATGAAGTGCAGCGAAAAATATGGAAGACCTTAAATCAGGCCAGAGAAATTCGCAAGAAACATGAGAGAAGAGAACGCAAGTCCATCGTGCATGCTCGTGACACGGACTTCGACTCACTATGCGACCTTCATTACCACGTCGTCAACCTCAAAGGGATTGCGTCTCAACACAGAGAACAGGTGCAGTCCCTATGGGAGGAATCTCAAAGATGCCGAATACTGCACGACAGCAATACCTCTCGACGGGACATCATAGACGAATAATCCCTTGATTTTGAGTACAACTTCATTACAATGATGTATTGCGAAAGAAGTTTGATTAAACTACCCAATAACACCTGAGCTCGTCAGTGCTTCTAAAGGCTTATATGTATGGCTGCCCAGGCAGCTTGATATATATGCAGACCTTCTTTTTTGCGCTGTACGCAACAGCTACAGTCGGTCCATTCTGCACTATTCGTGAGAGCTCTTCCTTTTCATATATATCTGATATTGGCTGCCCGGGCAAGACTTCTGTGCACTGCAATCAATTGCACTGCAATGTCACCATTGCCTGCTCTTGCTTGCTTGTTTGTTGCCTGCATTGTATGGATCCGGCACTGATTTTCCCCTAGGGTGAAAAATCGGGGTTGTTTTCCAAATGCGGTGAACAGGGAGATCACAGCCACAACATTTTCAGATATACTTATGCAGGTGGTGCCAGTTCTAATTCTTGGCATGTCTAAAACTTTTCCTTTGTATGTTATCTAACCTACCGACCTCAAAAACGTCACACTAATGTTTCTTTTTTTCGATACTTTTGTCAATTTTCTTCCAAGTTTACCAGTCTATTATCTTATCACTTCGATAAATTTTTCCTGGGACCACCTTGGTGAACCAGTGGCCTAATGAAAGCCAAAGCCACAACCTGCAATCACACCAACATTCATGCACCTCCACCAAACCAACACCAACACCCACACACGGTTTCCAACACCGGTCAGCACAGTTTACATGTATGAAAAGGTCATGTAGATAGTATGCACAGCATCTGTGTACATAGCCTGCTCATCCTTTACTGTAAGAACTCTGACAAAGTTTGTGACGTCTTAAAAATACTGGCGAACTGTAAGGTGTACATGCGCCCATAACCCACAGAAGCAGGTTGCGAGGTATAATGCCGCAGAATATAGGTCGCGCGTGAGTGCGTAAATGATAATGGGAGATTCAAGAATTTGTGTGTTATTTGGAAACACAGTTTATGTTTACATGTTTGTAGATACAACATGAACCCGTGTGGAATATCTTGAACGTTTGTCTCGACAAGGTCTCTGCTTGGACTTCTTGGTGTTTGCCGTGCCAGGGATACCAAAAGGCCTTACAAAGCGTTCAGATCCCACGGGGACTTTAATTCGTCGTTTCCGTGTCGTTCCTGTGATGTTCTGCGACGTTGCGTCTGTGAAGAACTATGAGAACTACTCCAAAACAAGACTGCTGAACATGATCCGACACCAGCGAGTCGTGGATGTCAAGATCAACAGGGTGGCAATTCGAGAACACTGCCGCAAAACTGGAGACTACAGCTTGGGTGAGCTGGACTACTTGCTGACGGCGAAGGAGCAACAGGAGTGTTTTGACAGCCACGAGAAAGGCTGCCAGTTGTGGTATTAAAATGATTCTCAAAGCCTGCGGCAAGTGCGGGCTCAAACTGAAGAGTACCAGCAACACGTAGATCGCGCTGTTGAACAGCTACAAGCAGCGGAGTCCTTTTGGGGCTCCTTTGAAACCACTGTGGAGGCCTTGGAGTCTGAGGTCAAGGTGATGAGCGCAGGGGCTGAAGATCACGCTCTGAAGAGCGCTCTGAATGGGATGCCGCAACAGCCGCGCAAGAGAGGAACGCGTGGCAAGGGGCGCTCCTCTGAAAGCAGTACCACTACTCATTAAGTGCAGGTTGTAGGAGCAGTGGCAATCCGACACGTGTGTTGTCTCTTTTGCACGAGTAGCGTTGCGCTCCGTGTGTTTTTTTTGCGCCGTGGCCGTTTTTGTGTAGCACCTTGCTCCTTTCACGTGCTGCGAGTAGCATTTAGTAGGCCGTGGGTGCGTTCCTGGCTGTGTTCCCTGCGTCTGCCTTGGTTAACGATTTTTCCCTTGTTGATAGACTTCAAGTGAGCTGTTCTCAAGACAGCTGCCTCCGTGATTTACGGTGCAAACGCGAGAGAAGCCGCACATGCCAGTAGCTCTGGTATGTGTTTGCGTGCTTCGCCGTTTGGTTTTCTGTCGTTGCTGCTTTTGTTTGTACTCTTTTCATTCGTATGTCAGTGAGAAGTTGGTGTTTCAGTCACAAGGAGAAGTGGGCGCCGAAGAGTGGACAAGTTTTTTTTGGGTGTGTCTGCTTCATGGTGCACTTGCGTAGTCGTGCGTTCGTAGTCTTCGTCCGCGCGTCGTGCGATTGGTTTCAGCTTCGTGCATGCATGCTTGCTGTGGTGTGTTAAGACGTGTAGGCCTGTGTGTTGCGAACGCTGTTAAGCTTGTTTGTACGTGCGCCTTTGCGCTGTTAGGCTAGCTTGTACGTGCGGTCGTGGTGTATGATGGTGAGATCTGATTGGATGATGCGTGCATGTCACAATGAGTTGTGTGTTGGTGCTCAGTTTTCCTTCAGCGCCATCGTCCTTTGATTCGTATGTACACACTGACATACGCTCTTTCTTTTGTTTTTGCGTCTGATTCGTTCTCAGGCATATTTTGAGAGAGCGTAGCTTCGGGTGTCCGACCTTGTCTCTTCGTTTCTTCGCTAGTTTGCTGGTTCGTGCTTTTTCTTTTCGTTTTGTGTATTGTCTCACAGGCAATGGCGAGAGCTGGAGTCCTGAAGTAAGTTAACGATGGGTTTTGAAGAAGTCCTCGCTGTATATACTAAGGAATTTTTTTCAGTGACTTGAGGACATTTACGGGAACAATTTTGACGCTCCACTTTGTTGCTCTGCCTTTGTTTGTCTTTTTTTTTTAGCATGGACAGGGTTTTGCAGAAGGTTCACTGCCTTTTGTGTGGCATTGTTGTGTTTTTGGCAAGCCTGTTATTTAGTGCCCATTGGCCGCGCACGCCATGTAACCAGTTTTTACTGTAAAAAGGGTTGGAGTCCCGTGTGTGCAGTGGTGCCTTGCGTGCCTTGGTACAGTCTGTGCTATGGTAGTTGATGTGACTGTTTTCTGTGGTTATTTTGAAACCTGGTTGTGGGTTAGCGCTTGTGGTCACCACTGTGACTCTTGGATTGTGTGTACCCTTGATGTGGCATATATATTCATGTATTTTAGTGGGCTGCCACTGCAGCCTGGGGGCTGATCACCCCATTGAGCATGGGTGCATACATGTTCTTTTTTTTGATATGCATGATTGGTTATGCTTGTAGGTGCGGGAGTGCCGGGCTCTCCGCCACCTTCTGATTTGTGTTTCGTGAGATCTCACTTTTACTTATTGATGCGCATGCACACCTATGGTGGCATATCAGCCACTTTTTGGTGCTTGTGGACCCCTCAGGTGTCTTGGAAGGGGGATGTAAGGTGTGCATGCGCCCATAACCCACAGAAGCAGGTTGCGAGTATAATGCCGCAGAATATAGGTCGCGCGTGAGTGTGTAAATGATAATGGGAGATTCAAGAATTTGTGTGTTATTTGGAAACACAGTTTATGTTTACATGTTTGTAGATATGACATGAACCCGTGTGGAATATCTTGAACGTTTGTCTCCACAAGGTCTGTGCTTGGACTTCTTGGTGTTCGCCGTGCCAGGCTGACCATCAGGCTGTTCTGAGGCTGGCTCCTGGGCAGGCTGACTATCAGCTCTGTTCGGTTACCTGATGAGGCCATCTACGTGCCTCTGGGGCGTAAGACGCCTATCGGGAATCCTGGATGGGGGAGTATGCTCAGCGTGGTCGACGGACGTCTTACCTCCATCCCCTGGGAGGACCTGGACTCGGCTCTGGTCCAGGCTATACAACGAGAAAGCGATGGACTCGCCTTGGGTGACTTGAAGGATCGGCTACAACCTCAAGAAGCTATTGAGACTATACCCGGAGGAGATGAATACGTCGTGACTCACACCAACGCCCCAAACTCTCCCTGCCTTGTACCTGTTCCTGATGGAGTCTCTGAGTGTGGACTATCGGAGCTCCCTAGCTCAATCCACTCAGATGACAAAACTGAGCACGACGCCTTCTTCGTGGAGACATGCGTGGAGGAAGTGGAGAACGTCGAGTACGTCGCCCCACTGAAACCCCTACTCTCTATGAGGGTGGAAGACCCCGTGGACGAAGAGTTGGATCCCCGATCCAGGCTGAGGGAGTATGTGGACTCCAAGAGGAGGTTGGTGGCGAAAAAGCGATGCTACGCTAAGCCTACCCGCAGCTCATGGCCACTGAAGCAAGGACGTAGGGGAGATCTATCCCAATTGAGGGAGGACCTCGAACCGAAGATCACCACTTGGCAAAGGGAGGTAGATGTTAAGCTCATGAAGAGCGTGTGGGGTGCCCATGTGAGGACCCCAGAGGAGGACGACCTCTCCGAGGAATGTTTATCTGAACCCCCTCGAGCGTGCCTATGTTGCCATCGTCCACCGGAGATGGTTGAACGAAACCTACTTTATGCCTACCAAGCCTTGAAGGATACTACCAAGGGCGAAGAGTCGGTGGAGGATCACCTCCCGACGTCTATTACTCAGGGGGCAAGCAACTTACACTCTGACGAGGACATGGAGGACAAGATCAAGCTATTGGACCCGCGGGTACAGACGCTTATAAGGACCTATCTGGAGGTGTTCGGGGAACTACCACCCCCAGCCTCATGTGACAAGCTGGTACAGATGGACCTCAAGCTGAAACCCGAGTTCGTGGGTCACAAGATCCGGAGGAGACCCTATCCGGCTCCTAAAGAGCAGGCCAACGAGATCGAGCGACAAATACAAGAATGCATCGACGCTGGCCTAGTCCTGGAGTACAAGGACGGGGACTACCCCCAACACTGCAGCCCCTGTTTCCTGGTGGCTAAACCTGGATCTACAGCCAAACGGCTTGTAGTGGACTACGGAGAGCTGAACAAGAAAACGCTGAGCCACTCAGGGTCCATTCCTAATATGGAGTCTACCCTTGAGAGGATAGGCTCCTGTCGCTACAAGACCAAGATGGACAAGAGGAGCCGATTCTGGCAGGTGAACCTGACGCCCAACGCTCGAGAGCTACTAGCCTTCATCACCCCTCAGGGGAGGGTGTTCAAGTGGAAGGTCATGCCGTTTGGTGTGGCCAACGCACCCGCTCTATTCCAAGAGCTGATGAACAAGATCTTGTCCATCCTACGAAGGAGACCTAAGGTGCAGGGACTCATATCCCGTGGGGCCCAGATGGAAGCACACTGCGACGATGTATGCCTCGGGACCAATACCCAGGAGGACCACCTAATCCTGTTGGGTGAGTTCTTTGCAGTCTGCCAAGAGAACCACACACGACTCAAGCTGGAGAAGTGTGAGTTCATGCAGGAGACCATGCAGTACCTGGGGCTTGACGTTGGCTATGGGTGGTGGACGCCAGCAGCCTCTAAGGCCAAACCCCTGATGGACGCTAAGGTACGACACGAAGACCCAAAGAAAGGACTTCATGATGTACGCAGTTTCATTGGGGCGTGCAACTTCTATCGCCGCCATATCCAAAACTTCACCTACACTAGCGCCATTCTGACGGACCTGATCAAGAAGAGTACTACTTGGCGCTGGGGCCCACAAGAGCAACAAGCGTTTGACGAGCTCAAAGACAAGGTGGCCAACGCTAAGTGCTTGGGAGTGCCTAGTGCACAGGGGGCGATTATCCTGGTGACCGACGCCAGCAATGTGGGCGGTGGTGGAATGTTGTTCCGATGGCAAGCACTAGAGAAGGAGGAGTTCGACTCGGATTTTTCCCAATGGGGGACTGAAGGTCTCAACCGAGATGGAACTCTCAAGCACAGCTACCCTGACGACAATTGGGTCCTAGTACCTCTGGGCCAATGGAACTGGTAATGGAACCAGGCCAGGGGGAACTACTCCACCTATGAGCAGGAATTGCTCGCGGGTATGCTGGTGCTATCCTCACAAGCACGACTGTTCGGGAGTAGCCCTGTGGTCTGGCTGTGCGAGCAAGAGCCAGTCCGCACTTTCCAGAAGGGTCCCCCACCTGAGAAGGCCAAGCTACGGCGCTGGTGGACCTACCTCAGCCAACTACGGCTGACGGTACACCATATCCAGTAGGGCTTGGAACCGGTTTTTCAGGTATCGCCAATAACCGGTACCTGTTTAGCATGGTTGTTTGAAACCAATAACCGGTTTCATTTTCTGCACACAAGCCAATAACCGGTTTTGTTTTTTTGCTAAACATCCGGTATTGGCAATTAAATCATAAATAGTTACATGGTTCTGTATTGTTCAAACCACTTGTACAACTGACAATTGGACACCCAAATTATCAATAACCGGTACCTGTTTAGATACATAAGTCCAAACCAATAACCGGTTTTTAATATGATGAAAAAACCAATAACCGGTTTGGATTTTTGAAGTGAGCAACAATAACCGGTTCTGGATGTCAAAAAAGGTTCCAAGCCTTAATATCCAGGAAATGAAGAACGAGTGTGCAGACTACATCAGCCGCAACAACTTCGACGCTCTGATTGGTGCCCCGTCTGAAGCGCTGGCTAAGGAGGCGTTCAGCCGTATGGACGTCCACTTGGACCTCAACATGACTATGATACGCCCCCTGGATGAACTCCAACAATAGGAGTACCTGAAGGAGTTTGGGGATATCTACAAGCGCCTGGAGAAACGCCTTGAACCCCTCCTGGTCAACCAAGATCAGTGGAAGAGGGACAAGAGCTACCTCTGGCACGAGGACCGCATGGTGGTACCCAGTGATAGAGTCCCAGCGCTGCTGAAGTGGACCCATGAGTCCAGCGGTCATGTGGGTGCTGACTGTACCCTGAGGCTATTCAAGCAGTGGTTCCACACTACGCCGACTGACGACCAAAGGCGGAAAACCCTCCAGCCCATCGTGGATAAGTGCCTGTGTAGGTCCTGCAAACCAGGGGATATCAGGGACAGAGGTCTTTACTCGCGCCTGCCCACCCCTCACTGTGCTAACAGTGTTCTATACGTGGACTATGCCGAAGTTCGGGGGCTATGACTTCGCCCTCCTGGTAACCTGTGGGTTGACCAGGTTCACCAGGGTGTTCCCATGTACCAAGCACATTACCGGGGAGGAGACTATCAAGATACTCCTGGAGGAGTGGTTTTGTGTCTATGGGGCGCCCAAGAAGATCAACTCCGATGAGGACGTACGAGTGCGCTCAGATACCGGCTGGTACAAGAGGGTCCTGAGATCCCTCAATGTCCAGGTGTCTACGGGGATTCCCTACTCACACACGAGCAACCCCCTATGTGAGCGACAGATTCGTGTCCTCAAGGAGAATGTAAGGATATGGTGCAAACCTGAACGCACCAGAGACTGGGTGAGACTACTCCCTGTCATATCCTTGATGACGAACTCCCAAGAGAGTTCGGCTACTGGCTACTCGCCCCATGAGCCATTCCTAGGGCGTCCGGCGTGGTTCCTACATGCCCCCTATCCAGAGAACACCCATTCTTCCGTGGGTGAGTTGGTCCAAGAGCAACAAGCGAAAGTCGACAAGGCCAAGGCTATGCTCCAGAGAGTGAGGGAGCGACAGTGGAACAAGAAGAACAAGCACCGAGTACCGGCCACCTACCAAGAGGGGGACTGGGTGCTGGTGCACCACAGCCGACTACCCGCCTGGCCACGCTCTACCAGCGATGACCCATACTTCAGGCCCTACAAGATTCTATCTGTGGATGGACACCGTATAACCGTGCGGTGTTCTCCCCGTCCAGGGGGGACCCTGGTGTGGGCTGCTCAACACCTGAAGCGCTACTATGATCCTGAAGACCCCTGTGGGGAAGAGTGGGAGCTGAACGACGAGGAAATCGCCGCCCTAGACCGACAAGGGGCTGCCAGCCCTATGGAAGTTGAAGGGGACTTCCCCGACATGAACGCAGAGGAGATGGCTAAGGAGGGCTTCTACCTGGTGAAGTCTGTCCTACGCCACCGCTATCGCCAGGGTTGGCGCTTCCTCACCCTCTGAGAAGGGTTTGGAGTCGAAGAGACCACCTGGGAACCCTTCTCTGCGTTTGTTCTACCTGAGGGATGCCTAAACTCAGTTCTGGTTGACTACTTCTCCCAGAACAACCTTGGTGAGTTGCTGAGGCTCGCTGAGACGCTTGCCTCCAACACTAAAGCTAGGGACTGAACCTTACCCCTAAATGTGCTACGTATGTCCGTGTGTGTCTCACCTCTCTCCCGGGCGTGGCTCCCGAATCAACGGGCATGCTGATGTCGGACCGAAGGTCCTAGTCAGTTTCTAGTACCACTCCTATGGCGCCCAATTTCTGTGCTGGCGCCTACCCTTTGGGGAAGATGGCAAAAGCCCTACCTACTAGAGGGGAGGGGTGGCTACGTGTGCTAAGGGCATAAAAAACGCCCATTTGTGCTAAAGGCCAAAAGCTAACACACTCCCCTGCCCACGTGGAAAGGCACGCGGGACAGGAGACACCACTACACTACAAACCCTACAGTGGCACCATCCTGGTGGGCGAGCACTTCTGCAACTGGCTCAAGCCCCCACTCAGGACTACCACTCCTACACGCACGCTCTACTGGGTGGCGTTGAAGATGAAGACAAGAGCCCTAGCGGCTCACCTGTGAGATTGCAAGAAAACACAGAGCTGCTAAGCTTCTGTGGCCTACCAGGGACGCCACAACGCGTTTCTCTGCTAGGGCTTGGAGGGAAGGAATGCTCTTGTTGCGTGCACAGCGGGGATGTTGAAGGTGTCGGGCTACGCTTGCCACTCCTGGCTGAGTCGTAGCTCGTTGTTTGTGTGATCAACCATGTATATTTTAGCACGGCTAGAGGGACTGCACCAGTTCACCCTGACCTTTCCACCTGAAGAGCAAAGGCGGATGAAGGAGCGTTTGCAGCGGAGGAACCAAGACCATCTCCACGTATTATACGCTTCTCAGATGGCCCTATAATACGCTGTCCACAAACACCCCTGTCAAGCAAGCAAGCTTAAGAAGCTCCACCCGTTCTCTTATAGAACGTGGGTCGGAGGTAGGTAGATAGGTCGACTCGGGACTGGGGTTGCCCCGCCGGGGGGTCTTACCAAGGGGCTTTTGCTCACCCACCCACGGCCCTACTGCACGTGCCCCGACAAAGCGGCTCCCCCACATGGGGGAAGGGCGGGGTCGCCGCGAGCAGTACCCTACAGCGGGTTCTGCCCAGAGAGGTAACCCATGTTGGACCGAAGTCTTACATTCCTCTCCTTCGGGCGGATGACACGTGGGGGAGGGTCCCATCGCACACCCTCATCAACCTCCGGATTCTGGGGCCCAGGGGCCGGGAGCCAGGCCAAAGGCCCTGTCCTGCAGGCACCCCCACCTGGGTTGGTTTTCAGCAGGCGTGGGGCGACTTGAAGAAGCACGTGCTACGGGACTCGCATGCCGTGGCGCACACTCACGCCTCCTGACTCGGTCGAACTTGCGCTCTCCCGGGGGGCCGGGGGTTCGAAGTAGGTCGTCGTGGTTGGTTGGTCGTTCGTTTAACGGTTCGGCGTAGTCTGGTGACGTTGGTCGGTCGGTGGTGTGGCGGCTGAGTCACGGTTTTGTTCGCGGACATGGTCGTCGGCGGGCGTGGCGCACCACGGTGTCGCGAACCCGATGGACGCCGTTCCCGTTTCGACCCGTGCACGCCTGGCTGTTTTGGTGTTGGCCGGCTTGCGTGTGGTCTGTTTACCGTCAAGTGGCGGCTGCAGCTGCGGTGTGGTCCGTGCGCGGTTGTTTTGGCCGCCTCATGGTCGGATTGGTCTGCGTGGATTTCGTCGCGCTGCTGCCGGTAGTCGTATCGCCGAACGTTGTTTGTGCAGCCAGCACGTCCGTGTTGGCGCTGGCTAGTTGCGTCTAGGTTGGTCCAAGTGCGGCGTAGTGCAATTTTTCAGCGCTGGTTGGCCGCGTTCGTACTGGTAGAGTCGCGGTGTTCTGTCGTGTTCGTGGGTATGGTCGCCAGTGGGCGTGGCGCACCACAGTGCCGCCATCCCGTTGGACGCTGTTCCCGTTTTGACCCCTGCAAGCCTGGCTGGTTCGGTGTTGGCCGGCTTGCGTGTGGTCTGTTTACGGTCATGTGGCGGCTGCAGCTGCGGTGTGGTTGGTGCGCGGTTGTCGCGGCCGCCTCATGGTCAGCTGGGTTCGTGTGGGTTCCGTCGCGCTGCTGCCGGTGGTCTTATCGTCAAATCCCGCCCGTGTAGCCGGCACGTTTGTGTCGGTGCTGGTTAGTTGCGTCTCCGTTTGTCCAAGTGTAGTGTAGTGTAGTTTGTTAACGTTGGTTGGCCGCGTCCGCAGCGGTAGAGTTACGGTGTTCCGCTGTGTTCATGGGAACGATGGTCGGCGGTCGTGGCTCACCAAGGTGTCGCCAGCCCGTTGGACGTCGTTCTCGTACCGGCCCATGCATGTCCGGCCAGTTTGGTTTTGGCCGGCGTGCGTGCGGTTTGTTTATGGTCACGTCGTGTTCGCTGTAGCGGTTTTGTTGGTGTGCGGTCGTGTTAGTCGCCTCTTGGTCAGTTCGTTCGGCGTTGGTTCCTTGTCGTTGCAGCGGGCGCTTGCGCAGTCAGATTTGTTGCGTGCAGGTGTTCTGCTTGTTGCGGTGTTGGCTGGTGCCAGTTGCGTGGGGCCGGCACGGTACGTTTTTACTGTGCGCCGTCTGCCCACCGTGGGGGGGAAAAGCAATGATAAGTGGTCGGACCGCTGTGAAAAATCTTTTCCAGATTCGGTGCCCTTTTCCCTGCCCCGCCCTGGCAGTGTTGCATGCACAACCCGTCATCCGGTATTTCGCGGTGCTCTGTAGCCGTCCTTCCAGTGTAGCCTGTGCCATTCATATGTACACCCCCCGCCGGTGGCAAGGCCCCGTCAGTCCCCGTTGGTGCGTCCCTGTGCTCCCCATGGGAGCCCCAGGGTGCTGTTGCGGCTCGGTGGTGCGGTGCTCGTGTTCGTGTCTGCCTGCCTGCCGTGCGCCATATCGTGCCGTGTTTTGCGGGTCATGTGGGTGGCGTGCCTGTGTCGCAGTGCTGAGTTTGGTGATTAGGATGGTTAGGGCGGTTCGGCTTGTGCTGTGGTGCCGGGACGTTCCGTCCGACGTGGTGGGCTGGGCTCGGCGTAACACATCTGTGCCCGCTGGCAGGGGGTCGGCGTGGCCCCGTGTGGCGAGCCTGTGGTCCCCCGCGTGCCCCGGGTGGGGTTTTGGAGGATAGGAATACCGGGCAGTGTTGCAGCCCCCCTCCCGCTTATTGACGCTGTTAACCTTCTGCGAGAAGGGTGTCCCTCGTACCATTCGCGTAGCTTATATGTGCCGTAACCCCCCAGGCGTCCCAGGCGTTTAACTTTCCCGGAGGAGGTGTGCGCCGCCCCCCCCGGTGCACGTATCCCTGGATGCTCGCCTTAGAAGGTAATACTTTGGACGATTGTTCGATAACATTCTCGTGGTCATCGGCCTGGCCGTGGGTCCCTCATGTTTGGCCTGGCCCTTTGCCTGGCCCCTTGTGGATCCGGCTCGCGGGAGAGGAGGGTGAGGTGGAGGGACGGGTCCGGGTGTGGCGCCGCCCCTTTCTCTGTTGCAGGCGGGTTGCGGGGGTCTGGGAAGCGTGGCCCCCGCCCGGGGGATGTAGGGGGAAGTCGTTGGGTTTTCGCCCGTGTTCAACACCAAGGGCTGCTAAGGCTAGCCTCCACTCTTCGGGCATCTGTTGCATGTGTCGGGCAGGTTGACGTCTTTCCCGTCGGTGTGTCCGACTGACAGGTGTTGCTGGGGTGTGTTGCGCGGCCACGCGTCGTTGGGTTGTACAAGGGGTCCTTTTGGGCGAGGTTGGCTCGCCCGGGGTCGTCGTGGTTTATGGCCGAGTGCGCAGCCGTTGGTGTGACGTCCATCACCCGGCCCTCCGGTGGGAGGAGGTGACCCCGCAGCCGTTGTGTCATCTCCTCCCTTGCGCATGGCCGGTGCGGGACTCGCGTCGCGCGTGTGTGGCTGTACGTCGTAGCTGCAGGTCCTGTGGCCGGGTGCGGCTCAGGGTCCTGGGAGGTTTCTCACGCGTCGCACAAGGGCGCTGCGGAGGGCACTGAAGATTTCGTGCACAAGGGCCGTGTGTGCCGCCCGGGCCTCCGTCTCAGTGCGGATAGCGGGCTGCAGTCTTTCACCCAGCGCCAGCGCCCAGATCTGGCGGATCGCGGTGTTCCACAACACTCCCATGGTCATCAGCCCAGCCGTGGGCCCCGCGTGTTTGGCTGGCCCCTTTGCCCGGCCCCTCGCTGATCCGTTACGCGGGAGAGGAGGGTCAGATGGGATGACGGGTCCGGGTGTTGCGCTGCCCCTTTCCCTGTTGCAGGCGGGTCGCGGGGGTCCGGGAAGTGCGGTCCCCGCCCGGGGGATGTGGGAGGAGGTCGTTGGGGTTTTTTTCGTGTCCGACACCATGGGCTGCTAAGGCTAGCCTCTACTCCGTGGGTGCCCGTTGCACGTGCCGGGTAGGTTGACGCCTTCCCCGTTGGTGTGCCCGGTCGACGGGCGTTGCTGGAGTCTGTTGCGCGGCCGCGCATTGTTGGGTTGTACGAGGGGGTCTCTTTGGGCGAGGTCGGTTCGCCCGGGGTCGTCGTGGTTCGTGGCAGACTCCGCAGCTGTTGGTGTGACATTCATCGTCCGGTCCTCTGGCGGGAGGAGGCGATCCCGCGTCTCCCGTGTCGTCTCTTCCCTTGCGCATGGCCGTTGGGGGACTCGTGTCGCGCGTGTGCGGCTGCGCGTCGTCGCTGCAGGTCCTGTGGCTGGCTGCGGCTCAAGGCCCTGGGGGGTTACCCACGCGTCGCACAAGGGCGCTGCGGAGGGCACTGAAGATTTCGTGCACAAGGGCCGCGTGTGCCGCCTGGGCCACCGTCTCAGTGCGGATGGCGGGCTGCAGTTGCTCGCCCAGTGCCAGCGCCCGGATCTGGTGGATTGCGAAGACGGGGCACAGGTTGGGCGCAGTGGGGGTCTCTGCTGTCCGTTCCGGGATGGCTTCCAACTGCTGCCGGCCGTCGAGGTAGAACCTCCACGCCGCTGACCACGCCCTGGTGTGTGGCCAGCGGCGTTGCGCCCACCGCCAGAGGCAGTAGAGGGCATGTCCTGGGTGCCAGGTGCCGGCTGTCCCCGACACGACGGCCGTCAGGGGGTCCGGGGGTTGGCCTGGGAGCAGGAGGGTGGGGCTGTCCGGCAGGTCCGCGGTTGCCAGCAGCATGGAGTCGACGGCCTCCAAGCTCCGGTGGCCCCTCTGCGGGTGCGGGATGATCCGCTCTTGGTAGTAGTGGCCATTCTCCAACACGATCATGGCGATGGTGCCGGGGTCAAGTTCGCGCTCTGGGGGCGCCGCGCGCGCCGTCTCCGGGTAGCGTGCCGCCGGGCTCCTGAGGTTCCGCCCCCTGCTACGGGTGGTCCTGCTTTCCCACGCCGCCAGGCCTTCGTACGGCGGGATACAGAGGGTTTCGCGCCTCGGTGGCGGGGCGGCCCGCTCTCGGCCCCTGGTGCTGGGCGCGGGTCTGAAGTCCGTCGGCGGCGCTATGAGCGTGTGTACCCAGCCCAAGTGTGGGACCCACACGCCCCCTTGGGCTTGTTGGTGGGTGTTGAAACACCAGATCCACACTTCAACAAGGTCGTCGGAGACCTGTGCGCCGGGGCTGACGAGCGCGTGGAGCTGCCGCACAAAGATTTCGGTTGTCGCGGCGTGTGGTAGGGGGACCACGGCGAAGAGCCTGTTTGGGTCGACGTCACGGAGGTGCTTCTGGAGGGTTGCCACCAGCTCGCTCCAGGATGTGGAAGCGTGGATGCCGTAGAGCGCTCTCAGTTCCGCGTAGTCGAAGGGACCCGTGCCCCCTTGCTGCGGTGGTCGGGGGGGTGGGGGGGACATGGCCGCCCGGTCCTGGTCCAGCGCTGCGCTAGCAGGGGAGGGGTGTCGTGAGGTGTTGCCAGGGTGTCCCCCAGGCACGTACTCCGTGGAGGGTTCCTGTTGCTGGGGCATCGGGCAGGGCGTGGCGGCAGGCGGTGGGCCAGCGGACTCCTGAGGGCCGGAGGTCCCTGTCATTTCTGCGTCCGCCCTTGGGCCGCCCGTGTCGTCCCCCGGTTGCTGCGATGTGCCCTCCGTTGCTTGGCGGTTCCGGGGCTGCGGGGGGGGGCTGTCCCCCCGCTCTTTGTGCAGTCCTTGGGTCTGCTGCAGGCTCCCTTGGTCGCGTGTCCGTGGCGTGTGGTCCCGCCGACAGTGGGTTGGCCGCTGACCCTGGGAGGGAGGCGGCGGACGAGCTGGATGCTTCGCCCGCCACCCGGCGGGGGTCCGCGTGAAGCGCTGCCTGCCGCTCACGCTCGACTGGCGTGAGAATGGTGGGGATGTGCGTCCGTTCGGTGCGGGGCGTCTTGGACCGGCGTCGGGGATCGGTGGTAGATGATGATCGCTGGGCGTGGGAGTTGCAGGGGCCCCCGTGGTCCCTGTCCATATCCTCATGGAAGACGACTCGCCGCGCCGCGGGAGGTGGCGTGCAGCTGCGGCGACGGGATAGGCCAGGGTTCCCTGTCTCTTGGCGTTGTTCCGGCATGCCGCCTTGCACCCCCGAGACGTGGGGACTGCCCGGGCTCCTCCGCGGGGCCAACGGTCGCAGGGCGCTTCTGTAT
This sequence comes from Eutreptiella sp. 'Long Island Sound 2002', assembly GCA_964036045.1. Lineage (NCBI taxonomy): Eukaryota > Euglenozoa > Euglenophyceae > Eutreptiales > Eutreptiaceae > Eutreptiella > Eutreptiella sp. 'Long Island Sound 2002'. Next base: position 73,057,963 of record OZ038385.1, read on the forward strand.
GTGCCAGAGGGGGAACCCATCCCGGGTGGTGGACCCCGTGGGCGGTCCTGGGAGTTTCGGCGCGCCGCCTGCTTGGGAGGCTGCGGGACGTCTTGGGACTGCGGCCGGCGGTGGCCTGAGGCGTGTCATTGGTAGCCCGGTGACCCAGGTATTTCCCAGATATCATGGTCCTGCATGGTGGCACGGATGCGCAGGGCGGCCCGGTGGTGCCACTGTCAGTGGAGTCCATTCATTTCATCCGGGCTGTAGGCCCCCATATGCGCCATGAGCCGGGTGGCCACATAGTGCCATTGGCCGGGGTGGTCCATGGTGGCGGGGGGCTTGACCCCGTCCGATGGCCAAATGTGACGTCTGCCATGGTGCGGGTTCCCTCCGCGAGGTGGCGGGACCGCGAACCAAGCAGCCATCGTATGCGGACTGCCAGGGCGAGCTGCTCCCCTGCGGTAAGCCTGGGGACCCAGAGGCCCACGTGTTGGGTCGCCGCTTGTTCCGCTTGTTCGCCGGGTGGGTGGCGTTGCCCTCCAAGCGTGCGTAGTCCAGGTGCCCCCGCCCCTAGGGTGGGGCGGTCCCCGGCGGCGGGCCAATAGGCTCGCTAGCGGTGTTGGTGGCCGCTTCCACGTGCGCACCCTCTCCTGGGGCGCAGTGCTCTTCCGTGGTCCGCTCTGCCGCGCCGCACGCGGTCGCCTGCCCCTCACCCGTAGTGGCAACCTGCCCCAGGGCGGTGTAATCGCGCTGGAGGTGTGCCTGTCGTGATGCCGTGAGGGGTGCGTCTTCCGCCTGGTAGCGTCGTGGCTCCGGATGGACGCGTGGCGCCGCCGGTGCTAGGACCGTCTGGGGGTCACCCCTGCAGGATTCCATGAAGGCATCAAAAGAGTCGTCGTCGCGGTTGTGTCCGCTGGGTGACGTTCCCCCGTCGGCCGCGCGCTGGGGCGTGTCGGGTGTGCCTTCCCGGATCTCTGACCCCGCGCGGGCTTCCGGTGCATCTCGCTGCAGCGCCCCCCCCGGCGTGCTTGCGTCTGCGCGAAGTGCTAGGTTCGCCAGGGGGGCGGCGCCCGCGCGATCTCTGGCTGAGGGTTGGTGAAGGCCGTCCTCACACTCGGTGTTCGGAGATGGCCCCTCAGGTTCCGTGTCAGGCCAGTTAGCGGCCAACGCCTCGCCGCCTCCGTGTGCCGCTATGGTTGGTGGGTCGGCACTCTGCATTGAAGGCCGGTCTGTCCCCCCGCCAGGCTCTCCCATTTGTGTTGGCGCTGGTGTCCGTTGTGGGGGCCCCCGCATTCCTTCCGCGCCCACCGTGGGCTCCCCGTGCTGCGGTTGGGTCGGCAGTGCAGGGGGCTCGGCTTCATCGTTCGTCGGTTGCTTTGTCCCTCGGGCGTGGCCTTCCGCCACAGGCGGCGGCTCGGGTCGGCTTCCCGGGCCCCCGGGCTGTGGGGCGCCCGCCGGGGCGGCGGTGCGTGCCGGGTCCGGGCCGGGGCCCGGGCCGGGGGCTGGGCGACCGGGAGATGACGGCTCTGCCGGCCGCGCCGTCTGCCCCGTTGGTGGGGCGTGGTGTCGCTGGGGCGCTGGTCCGTCGTGCGTCGTCGCCGGTAGGTCCTCCGCGCCGGACGTCGCCGGAGCCTGGGGGATTAGGCCCTCGGTGGGGTGGGGGGTGTGGGGGTGCACGGTGTCGGAGGGCCGGGCGGCGGTGGTGTCGGTCGGGGTATCGGTGTGTGCCTGCGTGGGGGGGCGGTCGGGCGGCGTGTATGCTGGGCCTGCTGCCGGCCGGTCGGGTGTGCCATGGTGTGGGCGGGGCCCCGGGTGGGCCTGTGTTGCTGCCGCTTGGCTGGCTGCCGGCCGTGGACCGTGCGCGGGCGCGACGGGTGGTGTTAGGGCCTGCGGGCTTCCTGTGGGGCTCGGGGCCGGTTCCCTGTGCGGGTGTGCGGTGCCGGGGGGTTGTTCGGGCTGGGTGCCCACCGCCCCCGTATTCGTGGGGCTGGGTATGGCTCCGCTCCCGGCAGGTGATGCCCGATGTCCCCGGATCCCTCTGGCCGTGTGGTGTTGTGTTGATTGTCGTTGCGCCGCCCGTTTGGACGCACGCTCTTGTCGGGGGCTCTGTGGCGTGCCGGCCCTCGATGGTGCCGGATCACCCGTAGTCCGCGTTGCGTTGGTGGCGCGCTGTTGGTGTGGTGCGGCGACGGGTGTGGCAGGGGCGGAGGTGGACGGGCTGGGGGACGCGGATGACGTTGCGGCCGATGTTCGGGCCCGTACATTCGTGGCCCTAGTTGCTGTCGTGGCGCGGGATCGGGGCGGCAGGGTGGTGATGGTCGCGGTGGTTCTCTGAGGGGAGTAGGATGAGCCGTCCAGTTGGGTACCTCGGGCCATCATCGTGGCCACTGCCGCATTGCCGTACGTGCCCGGTTGCGGCGGCGCGACGTGCGGCTTCTGGGCACGCTGTACCAGTGACCGGAGGCTTCGTGGAGGGGGGATGCCCCTACACGTGAGGTAGGCCGCCATCAGCCTCTCGGTCGCCCCCAGGGTCATGGCCCAGCCACGGTGGAAGAAATGCCCCCACTCGGCGCCATGCGCGCCGCGGGCGATGCCCGTCGCCCATTACGCGTCCCCCACCAGCCAGCCGAAGGCGATCGGGAGGCGAGTTGTGAGGGTGACGACGATGGTGCGGTACTTCTTGAGGTTCGTGGGGGTGACAGGGCCCCAACTGTCTGGCAGATTGCCAATGGGGGGTAGACTGCCCTGCGGCGCGTCGCCGTAGTGTTCGTAGTCGGGGACGTAAATCGTGGGGCCCGCCCCCGGGTCTGGCAGCGCCCAGGTTGGTGCACGCCAGGGGGGGCGGGGGGGTGGTGTCGCCGGGTCCCCGTTGGTGAGGACGTCCAACCACTTGACGTCGGGGCTGTCCTGCCTCGCGCCGTCGTTCCAGACGTTTTGCCGGATCAGAGTGCGCAGTGTCTGGAGTGTGAGGTCTTCGTCTTGCGTTTCGCGCGGCGGCGGAGCTGTGCAGAGTCGATGCGGTCGCCGGCAGAGTGGGCACGACCACAAGTTCGCCATGCACGGGCTGCAGAACCAGTGCAGCTGCTCAGTGCCGCCGCAGCCGAGGTCATGCCCACGAAGCGGGTTGCCGTCTTCGTCGTTCACCTCCATGCAGACCCCGCATTAGGGCTTGGAACTGGTTTTTCAGGTATTGCCAATAACCGGTACCTGTTTAGCATGGTTGTTTGAAACCAATAACCGGTTTCATTTTCTGCACACAAGCCAATAACCGGTTTTGTTTTTTTGCTAAACATCCGGTATTGGCAATTAAATCATAAATAGTTACGTGGTTCTGTATTGTCGAAGCCACTTGTACAACTGACAATACGACACCCAAATTATCAATAACCGGTACATGTTTAGATACATAAGTCCAAACCAATAACCGGTTTTTAATATGATGAAAAAACCAATAACCGGTTTGGATTTTTGAAGTGAGCAACAATAACCGGTTTTGGATGTCAAAAAAGGTTCCAAGCCTTACCCCGCATGGGTTCCCCGGCCGCGGATGTGGAGCTTCAACTTCGGGCATCCTGAGGAGAGGTATTGTTTGTAGGAAGATCGGGCCTCTACACGGAAGGGGGCGCGCGCGCTCCGGGTGGCGCGATGGCAGGTGCCTGGCGGTTGCCGCAGGCCCGTGCCTGCGGCTAGTCGCTAGGCTGTGCATGTTGGTAGTGGATGAGGAGGTCGAAATACATGCGGCGGTCGTGCGATGTTTGTTGTGCTTCCTGTGCGTATACCTGGACGCGGTGCTGTAGCTGTGCGTCCGCCCTCTTGATGGCGGTGAGTTGCATTGAAGCCGGTCCGGACCCCCGTGGCCATCTTTGGGTCACTTGGGGTGTGTATCTATGTGCCGGCAAGCCGCCATTGGCTGATATCATACTCTCCCATCCACCTGGCCTAACCTGATGTGATACTGTGATAGGTTTGGCCATTCCGGCTATGAGCGGCCATATTCAGTACCGAGGCGCCGCCAGCTGAGATTTATATATCAGAATATCAGGAATCAACAGGGTTTTTTTATCATAATGTTTCCGTAATTTTTCCGCCTTTCGTTCTGATTTTCAATGTATCGGCGACTGTCAGTTGGCTCGCAATTTTGCAGTAACCGATTGGTTAACTGTTATTTACAGATATTTTGGCGGAGACCCCGATGAAGGGTCAGATTTCATCAGTAAAGGGTTCGTTGGTTCCGCAATTTTCATATTATACATTCGCAAAATTAATCCAATTTTTTCACACTTTCAGAATGGGATTTTCGACTTCGACATCGCCGCACTTGATATGATGAATCTCGAGTGGTCATACATTTTTCCCCGATCACGAATCACCCTTCCTTTTGTTGTGTCCTTCATTTTGCTTGGAGATATAGGCGAAACAAAAGTGATTCGTGAGGCCACTTTGAAGAATCATATCTCCGGCTCACGGCGGGGAATATCAATTGTGAGGATTGGGTTGGAACCGCCTTGGTCTCAACTTAATTTAGGATGCGTCAAACGCCTTTGGTGTGTACACAGGCCCGGTGTAGCAAGGGATAATGGTCAAGAGGGTAGAAGGTGATATATAACTCTTGGACCGTGCAACCGAATATTTTAATGCGACTTTCGAGTGTGCAGCATGAGTGTTGGTGTTGCATAGAAACTTTCCTTGGGTTCCTACGTATTTTTAACGTGTAGTTATGTCCATGGAGGGGCATGGCATACCATGGTGGGAGCCACTATTTGAGGGTATGTGTTATATGCATGGTATGTGCTTCGATATGCTCACGCCCATGTTATATATCTCCGTTTGTAGGAAGATATATGGAGTCATACGTGGCAAGGGCCTTGCCCATGTCCCAATGGTGAGCTCCATAGCGCTAGACTAAGTCTACCGCTCATATAGTGCATCTGGCAGGGCTTACGGAGCGACCCACAAGCGCCATTATCAATTTTTCCATTTTCATGGTGCGTGTTGGGAGGAGGTTCGAAGGTGTCCCTATGCGTCCATGTGGGGATCGAACTGGGGGGATTGTTTGCAAATGGTCCCAAGCAATTGTGTTTTGAATCATATGTTGATACCAAGGGTGAGCGAAGTTATATACTATTGTAATTATCCTGAATTTGGCATTATTTGCACGTTTTTGACCTCATTTTATGCTCATTTTTGCGTTTTATGTGCCCAACTCGTCGGCTAACAGTAAAGTGCCTAGAGATCCGTGAACTGTGGTATGTTGCTTATATGTTGGCACCATATACCGGATCACGTGGTCACTTTGGCTTGGCACACGAGGCCTCACAAAATTAGGTCTCAAACTAATGAGCGGACTTGTGAAGCATGTCATGTACATACCCGGAGAAGTTTCGGAGCGAATGATGGAATATTCTTGGGCACGGACCTTTGGTCTATATCACCCTTGTATATTACTTTCCGGTTTGACACATGCATGGAGCATTTGAACATTTGCCGTATGCATTTTTGAGTATATAATTAAATTTTGGGCAATAATGTATGATTTGCCTGATTTTGCCATGTTGTGAGGTCATCTTCATGGGGCAGTTCTCCAAGCCCATTTGACTCCAAGTCCAACCAAGGTTATGTCAGGGTAGGGCATGGTCTGAGTGCTACTCTAGGCCATGACCCGCCACCTCCCCCATTGGGCTAGGATTTAGAGGCTTGGGAGTGAACACATTTTTGGGGTTTGTGTAGTGACCTTTGACACATGGCATTTAGCCATCTTATTTGACTTGGTTCAGGGCATCATGTTGGCAAGTCAAGGGAAGGTCCTGAGTCCAGGGAATGAGGGATCTATGGCTGTGATTGTGTATGTTTCCATCTTTCCCCAACTTTGCTTTATTTGTGTTCATATGCCAATTTCAGGGCTTTCCTCTTTGGTGCAATTCTTGTACATGCCCGCCACCGTGAGACAACCGGTGTGCTGAACAGCAGCCCGCAGTGTGGATTGGGTTATTGCTGTATTTGTGGGATCTGGTTGCTGTTCAGGGTTGAAGGAGGATTGTATTTTCTTTTTTGTTGGATTGTGGACCCTGGACTTTGAGAAATGCAATCGCTGATCAGGAGCAAGTCAGCAGGGGTGACAGGCGGAAGGGGCACAGCAGGGGCCGGTCCTGGTAGGGACCTTCTTTATGGTAGCAGAGGAGTACCTGCCCCCTACCGCCGCACCGGGGAATTGGGCCCTCATGAGCCCTGCCCAAGGACGCCCCGGGTGCAGATCATCGAGTCTGTGGAGTCAACGCCGGACTGGGAAGCCCGAGAAGAGCGTAGATGCTCAGAACGGACAGCCCTTGCAGGACATGGGCTGGACATGGAGGACCTGGCCTCCATGTGCGAAAGGCAATGCCGCAAGGCTTGCAATCTCCGCTCCGCTGCGGAGGAGTTGGAGGAGACGGGTAGCAACGGCAGAGCTCGGCGTTACCGGAAGCGCGGGTCCCCAAAGCCCGCGGCGGAAGCCAGGGCGATGGAGACGGATCCCAGCCCGGTCAAGTTGTGGTGAGCTGCAGATTCCGAGGGGCACTCCGAGGGCTATCGGACAGCTTATGAGCAACCTTTGGAGTCAGAGGAGATGGCCAGACCGCCCACAAGGGCGAACACGGCCCCAGAACCCAGCCTGGAGCATGACGCCGAGGCGTTGGAGAGGCCCGCCAGAGCCAGAACGGCGCCTGTGGCCCGGCACACGGAGCCAACTCGGGATAGCATGGGCGACACACCCATGGCGGAGGAGTCCGAGGCGCGCGGAACCGTGGGATGCGCCGGATCTGGTGGAAAGCACGTTGAGTGCCACTGCGAGCACGTATCCTTCCTCATCGGCAAGTACCCAAAGATGGGGATGGACGCCATCGTGCAGCACCTCGACCGCCTGGACAACGCGAAGGACGGCCTAGAGGAGGACGTCGCGGGAATCCTGGATGACCAATCAGCAGTGGAGAGAGACATGGCGGAGCTGCGAGCGGCACAGCACCGGTACCGGGACAATCTGGAGCTTGCCCTGCAGAAGCAGCAGCGAGTGGTGGACAGCCTCCTCCACCTGGTGGAGGACATGTCAGGACGCCTGAAAAGGCTAGAGGAGTTACCACCCCTCGCCTGGGGTCCTGAGCTCCCGGCAAAGCCAGCAGCGGCAGAGCTGGTGGAGCGGGTTAAGACCCTCAGGAGCGCCATGGAGACACCCGTGGGCGGCCCTGCAGAGGCACCTTACGCGCCTCCGCGTGTTGACCCGGGTGCGCTGCCGTTTGTTCCCATGTTCAGCGAATCCATAATGCTCGGGGAGCAAACGGCACCGGCTGGGTCCATGCGGGAAGGGCGCGCAACCACGGACCTGAGGAGCCTGACGGTACAGATGTCCCATGGTGCCCAGGATCCGCCGACCACTACGACTGCCCATGCAGTTTATGCGGAAGACGAGCTCCAGAGCCAGTCCATGCAGTAGCGAACCATGGGAAACGCGGACAGACATGGTCGAGGCCATCCAGGCGGAAACCTGTGGGTGAAGGACCCCAATACGGGGATATGGACAGCCGGTGGAGCAAGTCCTTCCCGCATTCCAAACCCCATGGGTTCAGGCCCAACTGGACTGCACTCCATGGAGGAGAGGGATGTACGGGGAGTATACTCACACCCTCCGGCCACAGGTGGTATCCGTCTCGGTGGAGTGGTGGCTGCGGACGTCGGGGACGCCATCAGGATTGACGACCTCAGGGGAATCAAGATCCCCTACTACGATGGCAACCCCTCCAACCGGGATGATTTCATCCTGGATTGGGAGGACTTCGCCGAGGAGGTCGTCGGCGAGATGAGGGGAGCGCCAAGGGACAAGTGGGTATGTCGGACATTCCCACACAGGCTGGCGCAGAACCTGAAGGGGGAGCTCAGGGATCAGATCCGCGAGGGAGTGATCCAGACAGAGCAGGCCTGCCTCCAGTGGCTGGAGGACGAAGAGAGAGTGGACGCCCCCAACCAGAAGTTGGAGGATTTGTGGTCCATTCCGCTGCCGTTGGAGCGGGGGGAACTGAGGGTCCGAGAATGGAATTGGTACATCTGAAAGTACCGAAGAAGACTCAAGCTGGTGGAGGACTGGAATGAGGCCAGCGAGATCCGACACCTGCTGAAGGACGTCCTCCCCGGGCACTGGAAGAGAAGAGTGGAGGATGAAGAGAAGAAGAGAGCAAAGAAGCGCGTGGCCGTATGGATCATGACATCGGAGGACACCCACGCCGGAATAATGGAGTTCTTCTGGCGAAACCTCGGCGAGCCCAGCCGAATGTTGGGGTTGAAGAACACCGTCTACGTGGAGGTATTCGGCGACGCCATGGGGACGCAGAGAGCCGCTGACGATGCAGGTCATCTTCGCCCGCATGCTCCTGGACGAGATCGTGAAGTACATCACGGTGGAGCTGAAGCTCAACGCCAAGAACGAGGCCCACGTGCAGGATCGACAGGGCCATGGACATCGAGGTCATCGGGAAGATCGCCAACACCGAGAGGTCCAGGGGGGGCCCGCACCCCACCGCACCCACAGCCGTTGGGTAGTGGGCCCCGGCAGCCCGCCCAGAGGGCGGGCAGTCGGGGGTGGGAGAGCGCCCCACCCCGGACGCCCCACACCCAGGCAGGAGGCGCCCCCCCCGGGCGCCCTCGTGCCGCCCCCACAGCGCGCAAAGCCAGCTCGCAAGAGCGCGCGCCGTGGGGTTGGTGACGGGTCCCCACGCCCGCACCCCCCCGCACCCACAGCCAGTGGGTAGTGGGCCCCGGCAGCCCGCCCAGAGGCCGGGCAGTCGGGGGTGGGAGAGCGCCGCACCCCGGACGCCCCACACCCAGGCAAGAGGCGCCCCCCCCCGGGCACCCTCTTGCCGCCCCCACAGTACGCAAGAGCGCGCGCTGTGGGGTTGGTGACGGGTCACCGCGCCCGCACCCCCCCGCACCCACAGCCAGTGGGTAGTGGGCCCCGGCAGCCCGCCCAGAGGGCGGGCAGTCGGGGGTGGGAGAGCGCCCTACCCCAGACGCCCCACATCCAGGCAGGAGGCGCCCCCCCCAGTAGGCGGGCAGCCGGGAGAGGGGAAGCACCTGACCCCAGATGCCCCTCACAACGGCGGACGGCGGCCCCCCCAGGGACGCCCTTCTGCCATCCCCACGGCGCGCAACGCCGGCCCGCAAGGGCGCGCGCCGTGGGGCCGGTGCTGGGTCCCCACACCCGCACCGACCGCACCTGGGACACACGGGTCGCGGAACCCTGGCTGCCCGCCCCAGAGGACGGGCGGCCGGGGGAGGGACAGCGCTTGACACCAGGCGCCCCTCACAACGGTGGCAGGCCACCCCCCCCGGGGACCGCCCCCTACCACCCCCACGGCACGCAGCCCCCACAGGGCATGCAGGCGAAGGGGACAGTGTTGGGCCCCCACACCCACACACCCGCGCCCACAACATGTGGGTGGCGGACCCCAACGGCCCGCCCAGTGGGCGGGCGGTCAGGGGAGGGGGAGCGCCTGACCTCAGACGCCCCTCACAACGGTGGAAGGCACCCCCCCCGGGGACGCCCTTCTGCCACCTTCACAGCGAGCAACGCCGGCCCGCAAGGGCGCTCGCTGTGGAACCGGTGCTGGGTCCCCACGCCCGCACCGACCGCACCCGGAACACACGGCTCGCGGTACCCCGGCTGCCCGACCCAGAGGACGGGCGGTCGGGGGAGGGACAGCGCCTGACACCAGACGCCCCTCACAACAGTGGCAGGCCACCCCCCCCCCGGGGACGGCCCCCCACCACACCACCCCCGCGGCACGCAGCCCCCACAAGGCATGCAGGCCAAGGGGACAGTGTTGGGCCCCCACACCTACACACCCGCGCCCACAGCACGTGGGTAGCGGACCCCAACAGCCCGCCCAGTGGGCGGGCAGTCGGGGGAGGGGGAGCGCCTGACTTCAGACGCCCCCCGCAACAACAGCCAGGTAGGGGGGAACCGGGACCCGACCGCCCCCCCCCAAGCACGCCAGACGGAGCAAGGGACCGGGGCAGGAAACGCGGAAGGGCACGGACCACGTGGAATGGCCCTACCAGCGCCCAGTGCCGGGACCGCGCAAGGTGCGCACGACACACCACCCAGGGGAGGGGAGAGCGGACGCCGCGGAAGCGCGAGTGCACACACACGCAAAGGGCACGCGGGGACTACCAGAAGGGCAACCGGACCGAGCTCGCGGAACGCAAAGACCGCGTGGAATGGCGTACCAGCGGGCGAGGGTAAGGGACACCCGGACGGGACGGCCCGCCACACGCAGCGCGGGACACACGGGGCGGGATAGGGGAAACGGGAGAGACACAACACCAGGTACCGGACCGAGCCCCCCGAACCGGCCGCGAGCGCCGCGCACACACGGACGGGGCACTGCACCCGCCAAGGCAGTAGTGGCGCACTGCGCCACGCCCCAACCCCTAGGCTAGGCAGCCTCTGCGCCAGCCCAAGGGGGTCCCACTGGCGACAAGCCAGTAGCACGGGCCCGGCAGCACCGGCGCCCCGAGCGACCACGCATAGAGGGGGCGACGCAGTGGGTAAGCGCCCGCAGCCACGGCTGCGAATTGATGCACAGACCGGGGAGTGGCGAAATGGGGAAGCCGGGGAGGGACGGGGCTCCGAGCTCTGTGAACACGGGGGACTCCCCCACCAGGCAGGAGGTGCGTCTTGGAGGGCCCCCCACTAGGACCCGGTGGGGAGGATATCACCTGGCCCGACCAGGTGGCCCCCCGGGGCCGAAAGGCGTCTAGTACCCGCAAAATCAAACCTCAAACCTCAAACCTCGGCGAGCCCAGCCGAATGTTGGGGTTGAAGAACGCCGTCTACGTGGAGGTATTCGGCGACACCATGGGGCAAAGGCTGATGCGCCTCAACAACGCGGAGTGGAGACGCGGAGAGCCGCTGGGGATGCAGGTCATCTTTGCCCGCATGAGCCTGGACGAGATCGTGAAGTACATCACGGTGGAGCTGAAGCTCAACGCCAAGAACGAGGCCCACGTGCAGGATCGACAGGGCCATGGACATCGAGGTCATCGGGAAGATCGCCAACACCGAGAGGTCCAGGGGGACACGGTCGGCACCGCGGAGAAAGGGAGTGGAAGCGGCCAAGATCTCTGGACCGCGACCACCCGAGAGGATCATGAAGAAGCCCACTTCTTCGCGTTCGTAGCGCACAATATGAAGGAGCATGGGCAGGACAGGTCCAGGTGGAACCGCCTGGACCCAAGGACCAAGAACGGCAAGGAACCGCGGAGGATCGGGAACCCGCCGCTCTCGTTCCGCGAGTACAGATCGCAGCACACCGGTTGCTGGGTCTGCTACGGCAAAGGAAACAACCATGCACACGACAACCGGCATTGCAAGGTATATGAGGAGGACAAGAAGACCTACTTCGCCGCCCATCCCGACAGGAAACCCAAGGAGCAACGAATTGCCGATTGGAAGGCAAAGGGCGGAGACGTTGGAAAAGGCCAAAGAAAGGGCCAAGGGAAAGGCGGAGGAAAGGCTATGGTGGGGGACCCGGTCCAGACCGATGCGTGAGGTCTCTCCTCCGAAAATCAGTGGAATCCCAGAGAAAGCGAAGGCACATCGGGTGCCGAAGAAGGCTCCAGAAGAGCCAAAACCACTGAATTTCGCCACTCTCAACTCCTGGAGCGCCCTACCAAGGGAAGTGTATGTTGGCAAGGGACGTGGCAAGAAGGAAGGAGTGACCACTGAGAGCCCCGTGGACGGGCAGGACCAGCCCAAGATCTACACCATCCGTGACCATACCCTCGAAGTCCTGGTGCAGCCGGATGTGCTAGAGTTGCATGCCGTGAGAGTCCTCCATACACCGCATGGCGACGAGCGGCAGTTGCACTTGAAGGTGCGTGTACGGTGCGGACAAGAGGAGTTGGTGGTGGATGTATTGGTGGATACGGGTGCCCAGGTGAGCCTGGTCCGGAGAGGGTTGTTCAAGGAGGAATCCCTGCAGCCCAGCCGTAGACCGGTACGCCTGAAGGTGGCCAATGGAGAGATTATGGGTGGTGGCACCCATGAGGCCACTATCAATATGGAATTCTGGGAGCATGAGTGCTTGAACCGCCCTGATTTGGCGAAGAGAAGCACTCTATCCGGGAACTTCTATGTGGCCGACATTACAGATTGGGATATGATCATGGGGTATGATTTCATGGTGGCAAATGCCATTGGAGCCCTTCCTTATCGTGCAACGCTGGTCCGGGAGGATGATGAATGCCTTACATGGCTGTCCACGGACTATGCATGCGGATCATCCAAATGGAATGCTGAGGAAGAGGATCGGATCGTCCGAGCGGTGCAAGCTGTGGGTGCCAAGTCCAGAGGAGACCGCGGAGTTCAGCTCACGGAGTATGGAATGGCGCCGCAGGTGTATGACAGGATGATCCAGACGCTGGGAGCCGAAGCTCCCGAGACTGACGTCTTCGCTTCCCGGGATGCCCCACTTTTGCGGAAGTATAGGAGGCATTGGCATCGAGGAGACTCAGCCTGGCACAGGCATTGGGGTTTGAAGGAGTGGGGGCCCATGTATTGGCATGGCTCCCTGGACAATACCAGACGTACGGTGGAGAAGATCGTCGCGGATAGGGCGAAGGGGATCCTGGTCATAACCGGCATAGGATCCACCCCATGTCCGCTGGAGGGTCTCGTGTCGACGCTGGACTCCATCACCCTGAACGAGATGTCATTCGGGCCAGAGGAGGAGTTGTTCATCGACACCAAGGGTGTATCAATGCCCTCCCCGGGTCAAGCGTGGGGTACCAAGGCTTTCCTGGTGGATGGGGCGCAAGCCCAGCCAACGGGTGATGAAGCATTCATCCGTAGGGTCCAGGCGGTGCCCATGAAGGTCATTGTTGAGCCCAAGGAGGGGACGGATCAGCCAGTGGATGGCATTGACGTCTTGTCCCACGCCGAGATCGACGACGCCGTCAACTACATGCGGATGGGGATGCATGACCGTGTGGCAGCCAAGAAGAGGCGGGACATGGTCACATCTCCGCATTGGTGGGATGACAAGATGTTGGTCACCGGCAAGTACGAGAAGGATGAGTTCGTGGCGAGGGTCATGGATCACATCGCGGACCAATTCGATGGTCCGGTAGGGTCGGACCCGCCGATGTGGGATTTTCCAAGAATCAGGGTAGATAGCGACAAGAACCAGGCCGACGCCGCAAATTTCCGAAGATTATCGGTGGGAAGTGCACCCCACGACGATGAAGACGGCACATCGGACGAGGAAAAGTCGGATTCGGACCCGGAAGAGGCCTATACCGCAGTGCGGTCGGTTGTATCGATACCGAAGCAAGCGGCTGAAGAGGCCCAGGAGAACCCCAAGGTCGCCGAGCTGAAGGAGAGGCTGATCAATGCCTATCCGCAGGTATTCAGTGGCGTCGCCAACAAGAACCCTCCAGATCGTGGGAGGTTTGGGACAGCGAGGATCAAGCTGAAGCCGAACCCCAAGATCTATCGTCATCAGGAGTACCAACTTCAGGGCGATCGGGCCGAGGCTATGAAGAAGTTGCTGGCCAAGTTCATTGAGCGGGGATGGATCGAACCCTCCAACAGTGAGTGGGCCAGCCCAGCCTTTATCGTGCCCAAGAAGGAGAAGGGCGAGTGGAGGTCGCCGGTGGATTACAGGGGTTTGAACGAGCAAACCGAGCACGACTCGTACTCCCTTCCCCTGATCAACACCATCCTCCAAAAGCAACAGAAAAAGCGGATCTTCACGGTGTTAGACCTGAAACACGGCTATCACCAGATGCCGCTACACCCGGACTCCAGGCCCTGCACAGTGATGTCGACGCCGCTGGGGCCCATGCAGTGGAAAGTGGTGCCTATGGGCGCCAAGAATGGCAACGCCGCTTTCCAGCGCATGATGGAAGAACTACTCGGTCCTGTCCGCGACTGTGCCGACCCCTTTGTGGATGACATCATCATCGGGTCCGGGACGGGGAACATGACTGAGGATGAGCTCATCAAAGCGCATGAGAAGGATCTGCGCCGAGTGCTCAGCGAGCTGGACAAGCACAACATGGTGTGCAAGCCCACCAAAGCCTCACTCTTCGTGAAGGAAGTGGAGGTTTGATACGCATTGAATTGCGTGGAGCCATCGTTGAGTTGGCTCGTAAAACGAAAATGGCCTCGGGCTTTTGGTCTTGTGAGCATTGTGTTTGGTCATTAACGTTCATGCTCACAAGGCCACAAAGTTAGCGTTTGCGCACGCAAACCACTTGGGTTTGCGAGACCCATAGGCTGCCTAAAACACCGCCATTGCCCGCTTCCCTAAGCAAGATGTTATGCCCGCGTGAAAGGGGCATGGATGAAAGACATAGGGGGGAGACGTAGGGTTCCGTGCGAACTCTTGGTCCTTGAGAAGCATGAGTTCGCACGATCGACGGAAAGCCTTGCGCGCTGATTTTCTCGAAAACGTAACGGCGAAAAATTCTGGTGAACACACCAGATGAAAGTACATTAAATACCCTCTAGATTCAGCCCTTAAGTTCTCTTAGAACCTCACAGGTACTCGAGAAAAGTCAATCACAAAACTCGCCACGGAGAAGCGACGAAGGCGCGAGAACAGGCGACATCAGGCGGCGATTTCACGACAATTAGAAATCGCGGTAGAAATCGGGTATTTCACCGATTTCTGCCCGAAAATCGATCAAGACAATAAAATCACGGTAATTCTACATCGATTTATTGGTTAGAAACCGGATTCCAGATTTCACGGGTTAGAGAACAGGGATAGCCGGTGTCAACGGCTTCCGCACGGGTGTGACGGCTCGCAGGCCTCTGGGCCATGGGCCATAACAGGTGTGACGGCTCACAGGCCTCCGGGCCATGGGCCATAGGTTCTGGGTACCGCTTCACCCCCCTCCTTAGAGCAAACCCTGGGGGGGGGGCTCGATAACACCCACGCATGGCAGCGGGTACCCAGGACCATTTCCTGAAGGGGGGGGGTGTCACATCCTCACTTCATCACAGTAAGATAGGTATGATGCTGTAAAAGCTCGTAGCACATGTATAGTATCAAGTATCAAATCCCGGGTCCTGGCGGCGATTGTTCGGCATCCAAAGGACCCGTTAACCCATACCAGGCGCACCGGGTGCCGGCTGCTACGGTCACCACCACAGTGGCAGTGGCATACACGGCCAACATAGGCGACACACGACGACCGAGGTGGTCCCACAGGTCGAGAGCGACCACAAAGATCCATCAGGCTACCCCAAGCTTCCCAAGGCCCGCCGACTGGGGAGAGTCCCCACGGGTCCTTCCTCGGGCGCACCATGTCCATATCCATACGACGCGAGTCCAGAGTGCCACAGCCGAACTCCTTAAGAGATCTTAAGGGAACTCCTCCTTAAGGGATCGGGCATCAAGGCCGTCTTTTCCCTCGCCCTATTACCACGAAGGCCATACATGAGGGAGTCCTCATGCAGTGTGGGCGGAGGCGTCGACTCCTCAAACCACCAGTTTCCCAGGCAGACTGACCGAGGTCAGGAGCACCGGAGGCCGCCATCCGAATGCAAGTGCGTCTGCGAATCGGTAGGCTCACACTGGGACTGACAGTGGCGGACCGCTGGGAGTGTAGTCAGGCAACTGGGCTTCCCGCCTGGCGCCATCAGGATCTCCACATCACAGCGAATAGGGCAACACGGTATCACGGGCACTCAAACAGTAGAATATGTACTGAGGTACTGGTCCAGGCTGGACCATATGTAAAAACATGTAAACGGCGACCCAGGGCGCCTCTGTATCCCGATTCGTGGTGAAAAACAGTCCATCCCTCAGCGATGGGCTGATGACACTTAACATACAGATGCACATATCCTGGAGGGCAGAAAAACAAGCAATAATCTGGGTAAATAGGCGTGTAAACACGCTCTGGACAGAGCGCCAAACCACGCCACGGTCAGGATAAGGCAATGCAGGAGGGTGGACGGAAAAACGGCTGAGTTCAGGCCATATATAGTCAGCTGACACACGTCGACTGGTCCGGATTCCGCAAGTGCCATGGAACCAGACCACACACCAAAAATTCGCAATGCCGATGACAGCGGCATCCGTTGCGCAACGACGTATGGGCTTCAAGGCCCCAAGAGCTCAAAAATACGAAGGTCAGTCGCCCTACCTGGTTTCCCAAGGATTCAGCAGGGGGGGGAGTGACGAATAGAATTGAAGAGAGGCGCCATCCTCCTCTGGATTCAGCAGGGGGGGGTATATGGCCACTCTGTCACCGAAAGATGGAAGAGAGCAAGCAAGTAAGGGACAATTCGTCGGCCTCACAAGCGCTCAAAACGCATCAGGGGAGAGCTCAGGGCGCTGATCAGGCACCCCTGGCTGCAATCGCCCGGGTGAGTGCTGCCAAGTCCGAAACGTGGATCTTGGTCTTGTGCTTGCGGATGTACTCCATGAAGGGAGTATTGACCCGCGGCACGAACGAGGAGACGGGTTCCCAGGTATCGTGGGACGGCCCATAGCCTCGCCAACGAACCTTGAACTCCAGACCTCCGGGTGCCGAGGCTTTCAGACGCTGAGCCAGGATCTTCTCGACAGTATAGTCGTCCTGCTCAGCATAGTCATCATCCGAATCAGCCTCATGTGCGGCATAGCTCAGGGACACATGTTGGCCACGGAGGTCGGGTTCCCGCACACGGAGTTGACTCTCGTGGCGCTCCCGGAACTGTCCGTGACCCACCTTGATGCGGTATGTGTCCTCACCAATCCTGCGGACCACCTCTCCGGGTGTGAACCAGGTTTTGGTGCGGTGGGTGCCCATGGGGCGGGGTCTGATCACCCACACCGGGTCTCCCACCCTGAACTTCTGCGCTGTCGAGCTCGGGGCGGACTTCTGACGCTCAGCATGCTCCTTCTCGAGCTGCTGGCGGATGTCCCGCGCCGTTTGCTCTTGCCGCGCGAAGAATTCCTTGGCATCCATAGCCATGCCATCACCAGACAAGGGAAGTCCCCTGCCCAGGGGGTCCCTGCCGAACAGAATCTGGTGAGGGGACAAACCGCCCGGAGTGGGGGTGTCATGATGGGCCTTCAGAGCAGGCCACATCTCCTCAAACCAGTTCTGACGTGGATTGGTGATGTGGATCTTGCGCAGCTTTTCGAACAGCTGCCGTCCAGCCACTTCAGCACGGCCGTTAGACCGGCTGAGATAGGCGACGCTCTTGGCATGACGTATTCCCATGAGGGAACACATAGCCTTGAACCAGCCACCAGTAAACTGGGGCCCTCGGTCACTGCAAATGGTGCGGGGGATGTCAAAGACGGTCAGCCAATGACGAATCATCATGACTGCCACTTCCTTGGCAAGCAACCCCTTTTTGCGTGCCGGAACGGCTACAACGTAGCCGCTGTGGCGGTCCACACAGAGAACCACACAGTCAAAGGTCTCCTTGCCAATGTGCACTTCGGGCATGGAGAAGACGTCCATGGCCACGCTCTCCATGGGCTGGTCAGGAACCGGGGTCCATTGGGGTTCCCCCTTGACGTTCCGGTTGTCGGGATTGCAGGCCTGGCAGACCGAACAACCCTTCCTGACCTTCTTGATGGCGGTGTAGAGAACGATATGGTCGATCTCGAACCGGCGCTGCATGTCAAGGGCTTGCTTCTTGACCCCTGGGTGCAGCATGGGGTGGTGCCAAGCTTCACACAGCTCGAGCACCCGGGACTCTGGTACTAGCAGCTTACCATTCCGGTAGAGCTTGCCATCTTCCTCAGTCAGCCCCTTTGGCCACTTCTGCCCGTCATCAGGGTCGGTCACAGCCCTATACTCGGCCGCAAAGGCCTCAGACTTGGCGTAGTCGTCGGTCCAGTCGTCCTGGAGGCAAGACTCCGGGAAGAGGTGCTTGTCGGACTCAGCTCCCTCAGGGGCGAGTACACTGACCGCTCTGCTCACCCTCGACGCGAGGGGGGCATCTGCAGCCATGACGACGAAGCATTTAGCACCCTCCTCCTCCATCAGGCGCTCCATTTCAATGATCCTCTTGGCTTCAGCGGTCTCAGCCTCATCGCCATGGGCAGAGATATCCTGCATGCCCTTGCTGGCGGGATAGGCCCACCTGCTGAGACAGTCCGCCACGGTGTTATCCTTTCCAGGAATATACACAACCGTGAGGTCGAACTTGGCCAAGGTCTCGTGCCATCTTGCCCGTCGGGAGGCGGGACCTGAGGGGGTGTCCACGTGCTCCTTGTGCCACGACTGCAGACTCTGATGGTCGGTGCAGACGGTGACGGGATGGAGGGCTATGTACCCGGCCCATTTCCTGAGAGCCATGACGATGGCATACGCCTCCTTTTCACGGGGCGTCCACGTCCGTCTCTGGCCTTCCGCCAGGACTCGGCTCCAGAAGGCCACGGGCACGTGCCTCCCGTCGTCAAGCACTTGCTCCAACACCGCGCCAATGGCGTAGTTGGAAGCGTCGGTGCGCAGGACGAACCCTCGGTCGGGATCCACGAGGTGCAGACCCACTGCGGATAGCAGCGCCTGCTTCATCCCCTCAAAGGCACGGTCGGACTCAGCTGTCCAGACCAGAGCCTTCTTGGACCCCTCCTTGGTCTCCTCTCGGTTGCCCTTGAGCATGGTCGTCATGGGGGCTGCATACTCGGCATACATTTTGATATACCCCGAGTAGTAATTGCAGAACCCCAGATACGCCCGTAGCTCAGAGACCGTCTTGGGCTTTTCCCAGTGCTCAATCGCGGCCACCTTGCCAGGTATGGGCTTTCGCTGCCCGTTCCCGACTACGTGGCCAGCGAAGACCACCTCGCTTACCGCAATGGTGGCCTTGTCACTGCTGCCCGTGAGTTTGTGCCGAACCAGAAGGTCCAGCACTCGAGTGACGTCCCTCTCGTGTGCCTCCAGGAGCTCCTCGTAGCTCATACTGGGGTCCCCGGACGCGATGATCACGTCGTCCACGAAGGGGTCCGCACAGTCGCGCACCGGCTCAAGCAGGTTCTCCAGCATCCGCTGAAAAGCCGCATTGCCGTTGGTAACGCCCATGGGCATCACCTTCCACTGGAGAGGTCCAAGTGGGGTGCTCATGGCTGTGCAGGCACGGGACTCCTCGGCGAGAGGCATCTGATGATAACCATGTTTCAGGTCAATCACCGTGAAGATCCTCCGCCGGTGTTGCTTTTGCGGCATGTCCTCAATGAGGGGCAGCGTATAGCTGTCGTGCTGCGTCTGGGCGTTCAGGCCGCGGTAGTCGACCACGAGCCGCCATTCACCGGCCACCTTCTTGGGGACGACGAAGCAGGGAGAGGCCCACTCGGAGTGGCACGGCTCGAGCCAGCATCTCTGGATGAAGTCACGGAGGATCTTCTCCATGGCCTCTTTCCTCTCGCCCCTCAGGGCAAACTCCCGGTGCCGATACACACGGGGGTCCTGCTTCAGTCGTATCTTGGCCTCGCCATACGGTCCACGTACCGGTGGAGGAAACACAGGCTTTCCGCTGAAGAAGGTATCACCATACTTCTGCTTCAGCCTGGCCCTCAGTGCCTGAATCTTGGGGCAGTCATCGGACTCTGCCTTGGCTTTTCCGGGCACTTGAACCACGGAGCTTACTTGAGGGGTAGCTACTCCGCTCGCTTTCGGCTCAGGTGGTCTTCCCAGGTGGCCCAAAGGGCCATCTCTGGTCTTGCCTCGGAATAGATCGCCGTAGGTGGGTGGGTTACCCCCGATTGGCTCGTCCTGGCTGGATAGGTGGTCCAGCACCCTCTGCACGAAGGTGTTCCCGTCATAGGAACCAGAGACGATCGAGTCCACTTCCCACCAGGCTCTGTCCTGGCCCTTGCCCTCACACTGGTTTCCCCAGTCGTGAAAGGGCTGATCCATATACCCCTGAACCAGATCCCATTCCTCTTCAGTGAGGGGGTCTTCCGATTCCGATTCTTCGATGTCAACAGGGGGAACCGCAAAGCATTGCCTCCAAGGCTCCGCTATGATGCGGTTGACACACACGAAGTCCGTGGTGTCGGCCTGATCAAGGCCCCCATCCACATAGTGGAAATCCGTTGGCCATCTCTGGGGTGGCATGGGCTGTCCCTTAGCGTCCTGATAGACACTCTCTCCAGCCGGTAGGACGACCTTGTTTAAGGTCACGTTGGTCAATGAGGCTACCCAATGTCGGGTACTTTCCTCCTCGGTGCATCCCATAGGAACAACCAGCACTGCCTTGGAGCGGTCCTTGCGAATCTTCGCTATCGCTCTTGGAATGTCCCAACGGGGCAATGGATCCACATCAATCCCTGATGCGGACCCCAGTGCTTCTTCCACGCGGAGTCCTGTGCGCTCCAGTACTTCTCACACACCCGAAGATGGGCGGAGGTTCCTGAAGAGAACGCATCCAGGGCCAGTTCCGAAGCTCCCAAGTCCGCGACAACTCGGCTCGCCACTTCCGGCCTTACGCCGTACTCCTGGTTTGCAGGACCAGTGGGCTCAGTGTCCAGCGCGGCCACTTCGAGCGGATTGCGTTCGGGGTGGATCCATTGGCATTCCACATGGTGCTCAGGTGACGAAAGCCACGAGAGTTGGTCGTCCTGGTACAGGGTCATGGAGGCCTGGGCCGGGAGAACGCCGGAGTCCGTCTCCATCATGAAGTCGTACCCGACGATCATGTCCAAGTCCATCTCGGCCTCGTAGAAGCGACCGTGCAGGAGGATTTCCTTGCCGAGGTCTGGGCGGCTCAGCTCACGATGGTTCACGAACTGCAGCCCAATGGCCGCTTCCTTCGTGCCTCCCACCATGTACTGGCCGTTCGCCACCTTCAGCCTGACAGGTTTCCGACTGTCGGTCAGACACTCTGGTGGAAGTAGGCCAGCCTTGACCAAGCTGACTTGAGCTCCCGTGTCGACCAACACGTCGAAAACCTTTTCCACTTCCCCGCATAAGGCACGGACCTTAAGATGCAACTGCCGCTCGCGACCGACACGGCGCACGGCGTGCAAACTCAGGATCTCCGGCCGTTCCAGAAGCTCAACAAGCGACTGGTGCAGGTCGTGGACAATGGGCTCAGGCTGCCCATCTGCAGCATCCAGCTGCGGTCCGGGTGATCCCCCGATACTCTCGGAAAGATCTTGTAGTACATCAAACACATTCTTGGTCGCGAAGGACGGACGGGTGCAAGGGTTCGTGCTTTCACTTGCCCTCACCCCGCCTCCGCGACTGGGCGCCAGACCGGGCCTTCCGCCCGCGGCAGTCCCCTTGTGCTTATCGACTCCCGACTGGGATGGTTCGGCGCTTCCCACGTCACCATCCTGCGACCGCCCTAGCTGGGGCCCTTGGCTGCAGGGGCTCCGCTAGGGGGCGTCGGTCGTGGAAGAAGGGGTGTTCTCCTCCGCATCAACCTCGTTGATGCCCTTCTTCCTTCTATCGCTGCGAGTAGGCTTCTTGTCCTTGTCCTTGTTCTGGTTGTTCTCTCTGTTCTTGTTGTCCGACCTGGGGACCCAGTTCCGCTTGATCTCCTGGATCTCCTTGGCCAACTCGGTCCCCTGCGACACCAGCTTGGAGAGCTCGTCCCTTTCCACCTCCACCTTGGCTTCCCGGATACCCGCGGGCGCACGGTTCTTCGACCCGTGCGCCTTCTTGTAAGCCTCCGTGTCGGCCTTGTGGACGGGGCATGTTCGGTGGTCATGGTTGAAGCCTCGCTTCCTCCCATAACACACGAAACAGCCCTGAGGGTGAGCACGTATGAACTCCCCCAAGGACAGCGGAGGGTCGCCGATGCGGCGAGGATCCCTCTTCTCCTGCTTCCTCCAACCCTGCTGCAGGGGCTTCCAGTTTCCCGGCTTGCTCCCCGCGCTCAGCTTCTTGGCCACGAAGGCACAAACGGCCACCTCGGCGGGCTCATCGTCGTCGTCATCGTCGACGAGAGTCTCATCGCCGCCGGCTCCCGCTGGGTCCATGGCAGCTTCCTCGCCAGGTCCCTCGCCAACGTAGTTGACGTCGCGGTCGCCGGGCCTCAGCCCGCGGGTGTGGTGGAGGTTTCGGTACTCTTTGAGTACTTCCTCGCCAACCCACTCCAGGATCTCGTCGCAGCTCATCCGCGCCGGGATGGCCTGCAGACGGATGGTCTGGCCGCTCAACTCACACTCGTCAAGGCGCCACATCGCGGTCTTCTCGCGATCGCCCGAGACGGTGACGAGGAGAGCGTTCCGCAGGGAGTGCCGTTTGACATCCCGGGCCACGTTCTTCTTCGCCCAAGCCACCACGTTCGTATGATACTCTTTGGGGAGCATCATCTTGACCGTGTGGTTGGACTTGGCCCTCTTGGATTCCTCCTTGGTGACCCTCTTGATCCATGCTTCCGGCAGCATGGAGAGCAGGCGAGCCTGCTCGTCACCCTCGTTCCAATCCTCCACGTTGCGGCGGTGGAGGGTGTATTTCCCTCGGAAGTCCCGCCAATCCCGCAGGCGGATCTCCCGTCCATCATGCTCAAGCTTGATGGACTTCCACCGCTTGGCAGCCACCTGCGGAGCGTCCACCCGCTCCTGCTCGTTGAGCCACTTCTTGGCTTCCTTGAGGGTCTTGATTTTCCCCTCCTTGGTCGCCATGAAGTATAGCTCTCCGAGCACTTCCGGCAGGCGGTACCTGAACCGTCTGAAGACATATCTCTCCGCATCCGCGTGAGGCATGTCTTCAGTGACGGTCAGCCCCCAATCGTCCAGCTTCTCCAAGAAGCGGTCGAGGTTGAGAGGGTTGCCGTCGTACATGGGGGGCTCGATGTCCTTCAAGTCTTCCCACACGGCGGCGTCCGCGGCCTTAGAGACCATGAACGCCGGCCGCGAGGTCGACCGAGGTTCCCATCGGCCTCGCCCACGGACTCCCACGGCCGCCACGTCCATCTCCTCCATGGAATCCCTGTGGCTACGCCGCGGTTCCTCCATGTACCCTAACCTGGTCCGTACTGCTTCCATGTACGCATCCTCATCACGGCGCTGGCGGCTGCGTTCAGCGGCCTCCCGTCGTACACCACGCGGCGGGCTGATGTCGAACTCCTCCAGGTCCAGATCCAGATCCTCACCTTCACCGACATCCCACTCCACGTCTCCTCTGGGGACCTCATCCCTGAGTCCACCATAACGTCCACCAGCCATTGGGATTGGCTCCAGGGCTGGTGCGGGGCGCCGGGGGCGTACCGGTGTCCGCGGTGGAGCACGGCGGTTGCGGTACTCTGCGCTGAGCCACTCATCACGCCAATCCTCACTGCCACTGCCGGGCGGCACGCGCTCGTTGCGGCGGCCCGCGCTGTGGTGAGAGGGGGCGGTGAGAGAGGGGGCACTGGCGCTGGGGAGACTCCTGGGGGCTCCGCCGGGGGCGTGGGCTCTGCCTGGACCTGGTCCGGGTCCCCAGCCGTCGTCCGACGAGCCAGACTCCAGGGGTGGGTGGTCGCTGCCGATGCTCCCACGGGCTTCCAGCGCGTCCAGCCTCTGCTGCAGGCCGCTGACGACGTTGGTCAGCAACTTGGTCTCGGCCCTGGCGATGTCCAGCTCCTTCTGCGCGCGCGCGGCGACCCTGGAGATGCGAGCCATCTCGCCCTTGCCCGTGTCTACCTCCAGCTCGAGCAACTGGACTCTCCTGCGGAGGTAGACAATCCACCGCCAGGTGGTATCCTGGTCGCCGTTCCCTGGTGGGTCGTCGGGGTCCCCAGGGGGTCCTCCAGGAGGGCCTCCACCGGGTCCGCCCGGTCCAGGGGGTCCTCCCCCGCCCGGTGGTCCGCCTCCAGGGGGTCCACTTGGTGGGCGTCCTCCAGGGGGTCCTGATGGTCCTCCGCCAGGGGGTCCCGGTGGGTCTCCGCCGGGTCGCCTCGGTGGGTCGAAGGATGTGCGCTTCTTCGTGATGCCGAAGTCCATGTCGTCATCCTCGTCCATGTCGCCCCACCTGGGCGTCTCGGTCTCGGAAGGCTCCGAGCTCCGGTAGGGAGGAGGGAGATCCTCATCCTCACCTTCCGTTTCCATGGGGACGTCTCCGCCTCCTCCGCCCGTCCAAGCCACCACTTGGCGATGTCGGCGGCCTCGTTCATCCCCGTCACTGGCGGTGAAGAAGGGGTCACTGTCGTGGGGGTGTCCACCTGCTGGCCTCCGCGGTCTCTCGGGGGTCTTCCCCTTGCCCTTCCTCCGTGGACGGGCGGTGGGGCCACTGCTCCCACTGCTGCCCGTGTCGGCCTCGTCCAGCGTCATCCTGGAGGAGGCGTCCCCTTCGAAAGGTTTTCGAAGGGTCTCCACTCGTGATCCTCCCGGGGGAGTCTCGCGGCGGAGTTTGGCCTCTGCCTCCTCCATTGCGGCGGCGGTGGCTGCAGCAGCCCGCACTTCAGCTTCTTCCCGAGCACGAGCCCCCTCGGCTTCCCGGGCCTGCTGCAGCCGCGCCTTCTGCGCTTCCAACGCCGCCAGCTCCGCCTCCGTCTTGGCCTTCTCCTCAGCGACCTTCCGTCGCGCGGCCTCGATGGCGTCCTTCTTGGCGGCGTCCGCCTGGGCCTTGGCCGTCGCTTCGGCGTGGGCCCTTTCCTCCGCCTCCTTCTTTGCCCTCTCTTGGGCAAGCGCCTCTTCCAGCGCCCTCACCTCGGCCTCCCTGCAGGCAATGGCCTCCTGCGTCACGCGGGCTTCCTCGTCGGCTGCCGCTAACTCACCGTTGACCTGGGCAGTCGCTGCCCCATGGGCGGCCACGGCCGTGAGTCCGGCCGCAATGGCCGCCACGGTCCGGGCGTGGATGGCCATGCCATGCGCCCACTCCGCAGCCTCCTCCTGGGCGATGCCGACGGCGCCCTGCACGGAAGCGCTGTGCTGCCTGGACCGTTGCCGGGCAACCCGAAGGTTGCAGGGCACCCCACAGACGCGCTCACAGGCGCGCGCCACGTCCCTGTCGGGAGCGACGCTGCTGCTGGAGCTGGCCTGGTCGGCCGGCATCCTCCCGCGGTGGGTGACTCCCCGTCGCTGCTGGGGCCTGCTGGGGCCTGCTGGGGCCTCAAGAGCAGCGGACGGGGCTTGGCCTTGGTCTGCCTGGCGACTCGGATGTAGTCGCCAAGGGTGGTGGAGCCGGGGTGATGACCACCATTGGCCCGTTGGGGACTGGGGGCTGGGGTTCCGCCCTTGGCGCCTTGGGCGGCTTCGGCGGCCAGGGACTCCTGGTACTCCCGCCACTTCCGGTCCCGCTTCCTGTCCCCGGCGGACCGCTTTCCCTTCCCCGGAGACGCGCTGCTGCTGCCCTGCAGCCTGCGCTCCCTCCCTGGTTCCGGGAAGTTCTTCTCGATCATGTCCCACATGGAGACATTGATCGAGGCGCCCGACGGGTAGGCGTTGGGGTCCTCGTCCTCCTCGATCCCGTCGGGGCGCAGCCCTTCGCCGGGCCTGTCCGGCCGGGTCCAGGTCCGCCAGCGCTTGCGGCGGAAGCGCCACTCGTACCCTTCCGCCCGCAGCCACTCCTCCACTGCCCGCAGGCGGTCCTCCCCCATGTCCTCGCGGAGCTCGAAGCTCCCGGGCATGCCGCCTTCACACTGGGGGTGGCTGTGGCGGTAGTGCTGGTCCCAGACCAACCCACGCAGCAGGCGTGCCGCATGGGGGTGGGGCCGCGGCCACGTCCTGCCCGCTTCCTGCCAGTTTACCATGGCAGCAGGGGCGTAGTTGGTCTTGAGGTCCTTGGTATGCACTCGTTCACCTCAACGAACTGCTGGTGGTTGTTGAGGCGGGTGCTGCAGCACTGGATTGGAAGTGCGGCTGGTGCTGGTCAGCCGGTGGTTGTGGAGGTGGTTGACGCGGCCTTGCTGGTCGGCCTATGGGACTCCAGGTCGGCCGATGGGGCTGATGCAGGAGTCCTGGTCTGTGCACCTCTTTCACGGTCGCTGCGCGGTCAGGGCGATGCTCTGGACGGCGCTGCGGGCTCCGTGACGAACTCGGCGCTGTCGCTGGGCGGCGCTGAGAGCCGCTGCGCTGCGCTGCGAGCGGCTGCGCTGCGCTGCGAGCTGCGAGCTGCGAGCTGCTGCGACGCGCTGCTCGGGGTTGGTGGCCCCGAGTGGCACGCGAGGGCTGGGTAACCCCGCGGCGGTGAAACGCTTTTGACGCGTTCCCGTGGGGGGCCGGCCACGGGATGCTGCGGTGGACACGCGCAAGTGAGCAGGCAGGCAAAGCACTACGCTCACAGGGGCATCAATGCGCTCATGTCATGTGACAAAGCGTTTCAGAATCCTTGCCACTCTGAAATGAGGGAACGAAAGTATGTACCGCAACACATCAGGATATGTACACATGGGGTTAAGACTGGACTGGGGTAAGGGCATCACAGGACAATAGACACTCTATCCCAACTTGTATCCCAATTCCAGGTCCGACCCTCTCAGTGGCTGGTGGGGGCGGGGGCTCAAACACAACCCATGCCCTGCTCAGTCCGGACCCTGAAACCCTGCCAATGGGAGAAGTGTATCGCCCAGCCACAGGCGAGTTCCTGGGAACGAAGACGCTCCAAAGCTGACCAACCGTCGCTCCCTATGCCCCCTTAACAGCAGGTCCCAACTCCACTCTGAGCTAGAGATATGGCCCCGCCATTATCCCTCAGGAGTTGGTAGCTGAAAATGGGCTGCTTCAGCCCAAACTGATATTAGCTTGAAAAACTCCAAAACTGACCCCTCGTCCGGACCCGCCAGAGGTAGGGACGAGGCAACTGACCCTATGCCCCTCGAGTACGAACTTGCTGGAGCCCTCACCCAAACTGGTTCCCTCTGAGGTCCCGGCATCAGGGCACTACGGGTTCGCCACGTGGGGTCATGATTGCCAAAATGGCAAAATCGGCCGTCTCGGGCGACCGTCCAGGGTAGGTAATCTTGGCGATGTTGACGCGCCAAGCCTTGATTCACAACCCTTGATATCCCCTTTGGTCCCATGCCCTGGGTTCTCGCTTGCTGTCACGCTGGCTGCTTACTGTTCACCGAGGGAATGACCACACGAACGGGGCAGAAAGCAACATGCGGTGCAAAGGTGGGGATCGTGGATCGCACCAAAAGTTAAATAACTCCGGATGAGCCTGAGGAGCAAATACGAAACTCAAGGGCGTTCAACCCTCGGTCATATGCTACAATATGCGCACCTTCTTCCTGGCTAGATTCTGTGCCCCATGGAGATATGGTAATTCCAATATGGCACACAATGGCAAAAACAGCGAAATTTGGCCCAAACGGCGCGCACTCATGATTCCATATCTCCATGGCCACGGCGAGGATTCTTTGAACCAAAGATGCGATAGGCACATGGGACTTAGGTCCCAATATGTGCCACTTGCCATCCCTCATGGTCGCCTCTAGCTATTTTTCCCATTGGGGGGAAAGTGACACACGTATGGGGCAGAATGGCAACATACCCCAAATTGGGTGACTCACAACTCTCCCATCAAGAGGAGAGGCCACATGGGGAAACACCCCAGTCGATGTGGGCTTATGTGCCCTCTCCGAATTGCCCTTACCCTTGGTCAAGTGGCGCACGCAACCTCGGGGGTAAAATCAGGGGGAGAAGGAGTTTGTGGCCATTTTGGGCAGAACGGCCAAAATTCACCCAAGAGCGGTCCCTCCAAATATCGTATCTCCGTATCGCAAGAGAAAGGGGCCCCGGGCTTTTGCATGGATGTAAACCGAAGCTTTGCTTCCCTTTTGCAACAAGGGTTGAGGTTCAAAGCACAATGAAAGCATTTTTAACACCTCAATCTTTGAAGCACACTATTTATGGGAAAAAGTGCATATATCGGCGATATTGGCATGAACATATCCTTGGGACCTTGAGGAGCAAAAATATGAGTAAACACTTTTGGAGTAGGCCCATAGTAGGTGCTTTCAAATATGCACCCTATGGTTAGATTGTCTCCGCCCACTCGTGTCATTAGTGCTTGCATATGAGCGCGTGTGCAAAGAGGCAATGTGGCACGCGTGCTCACAAGGCGAAATTATATAAAATAGAAGACAGGGTTGTAAAAATCAACCAAGCCATCCACGATGTCCTTCCTGGTCTCTACTTTACATATTGCCTTGGTTCGAGGCTCAACTCCCCATAGGCTTCGAGTACGAGCCTCGGGGGTTTTGCCATTTTGGCCTAATTTTCGACCAAAACTTGCCCTCTTTTGAAAATAGAGTTTTGGTACGCATTGAATTGCGTGGAGCCATCGTTGAGTTGGCTCGTAAAACGAAAATGGCCTCGGGCTTTTGGTCTTGTGAGCATTGTGTTTGGTCATTAACGTTCATGCTCACAAGGCCACAAAGTTAGCGTTTGCGCACGCAAACGACTTGGGTTTGCGAGACCCATAGGCTGCCTAAAACACCGCCATTGCCCGCTTCCCTAAGCAAGATGATATGCCCGCGTGAAAGGGGCATGGATGAAAGACATAGGGGGGAGACGTAGGGTTCCGTGCGAACTCTTGGTCCTTGAGAAGCATGAGTTCGCACGATCGACGGAAAGCCTTGCGCGCTGATTTTCTCGAAAACGTAACGGCGACAAATTCTGGTGAACACACCAGATGAAAGTACATTAAATACCCTCTAGATTCAGCCCTTAAGTTCTCTTAGAACCTCACAGGTACTCGAGAAAAGTCAATCACAAAACTCGCCACGGAGAAGCGACGAAGGCGCGAGAACAGGCGACATCAGGCGGCGATTTCACGACAATTAGAAATCGCGGTAGAAATCGGGTATTTCACCGATTTCTGCCCGAAAATCGATCAAGACAATAAAATCACGGTAATTCTACATCGATTTATTGGTTAGAAATCGGATTCCAGATTTCACGGGTTAGGGAACAGGGATAGCCGGTGTCAACGGCTTCCGCACGGGAGTGACGGCTCGCAGGCCTCTGGGCCATGGGCCATAACAGGTGTGACGGCTCACAGGCCTCCGGGCCATGGGCCATAGGTTCTGGGTACCGCTTCAGTTGGTCACGGGCAACGCCGTCCCATGCCTGGGAAGCTGGCGTCCCTGCACCACTGGGAGAAGCCCCAGACCATCAGCGAACTCCGATCCTTCATGTGGTTCTGCAACTACTATTCGGGCTATGTCCGGATGTATGCAGAATTGTCGGGGCCGCTGCACAATATGCTGCAGGTGGGCAAGTTCGATGGCCGGAAGGGGAGCAAGAAGAAGCTTGCCGGGACCCCTGAGGCCGAAGATGCGTTCAGCCGCCTGAAGGAGCGACTCCTGGGGCAGCTGGGGCTATTCCTGGTGGACCCGGACGAGGGATTCGTGCTACGGACGGACGCCTTGGACTATGCTGTAGGGACAGTCCTCGAGCAGATCCGGGACGACGGGTCACACGTACCCGTGGCGTTTTGGAGCCGGATCCTGGCCAAGGGCCAACGCTGAACCTGGACCGCGAGGGAGAAGGAGACGTACGCCATTGTTTGTGCGCTCAGGAAGTGGTCTGGCCACACCGGATTGCAACCGCTGGTGGTTTGTACGGACCATCAATCCTTGCAGAGCTGGCACAAGGAGCACGTAGACACCCGCTCGGGACCGGCGGCAAGGAGGGCCCGATGGCATGAGACATTCGCCAAGTTCGACCTCAGCGTCGTGTACGTCCCGGGGAAGGACAAGACTGTGGCGGATTGCCTCAGTCGATGGGCCTACCCCGCGGGCAAGGCATGGATGGACATATCCAGCCATGGGGACGCCGAGGAGACCGAGGAGGCCAAGCGCATCATCGAGATGGAGAAGGCCATGGAGCAAGAGGGGGTCAAGTGCTTTGTGGTGATGGCAAACCGTACGGACCTGGCCAAGTTCCGGGGCGCCCGAGTCCAAGCTATTTGAGAGGAAACCCTCGAGCAATGGATGGTGGCCCCCGTAGAGCTAGTCAGGTCGGTGTCCACAAAGCTGATAAAGTCCAAGGCTCTCGGTTGTCCCAAGGCAGCACAGGCACACACAGCCACGCGCGTGCCTGGCACTACGAAATGCTCGTCATCGTTAAGCTTTCAGGCAGCATAGGCGCAGTCAGCAGTGCAAGATCACAGTGATGTGCAAGAGTCTCAACCGTTGGCGATGGCATCGAGCAGGCCCCGTGTGTCCTCTCGTGTGCGGCAAACTTGCAAATCGTTCTCAACGTTTTCCTTGTGCAAATCCTGAAAATGCACAAGTGCGAAGCACGTGTAAGCCCTCGACGCTACTATCCTCTGCGACATACATTCAGTTCTGCGCAAGCAGCGTCGACAGCATCAGCCGTTAAAGTCTTCAGATCGTCAAACTGCGTCAACAGACTGTTCATAATAGTCTGAGATAGTGGTTCATTGTTTGAAAGAGAGGAAGCGGCAAACCGAAAAAGCAGTGCACTTTGGCAAAGTGAATTACCTGAACTTGATCAACCAGTTGTGTTTGTGTGTTCTCAAACTGCTCCGTCAGTTGCTTCAGCGTGTCGCTGCAGGTTGAAGATTAGTGGGGTGCTGAGTTGTGCTGTGCTGTGCCGTGCGGTGCTGGAATTGTGCTGTGTTGTGCTGTACGGTGCTGAATGGTGCTGCGCTCTGCTGTGCGGGCGTTGTACACACACACACACACACACACACACACACGAGTACCTTTTCTTTCTTGTTTCTTCTTCTTGCGGCCTTGTCTGAGATAACGGAGAGCATGTTCATAACAGAAACTATAAACAGAAAATGTGAAAAGAAGAGGACAAAAACGCAATCAGAAACAATTTTTGGATTAACTCAATGAAATGCTTGCATAAATAAACGTTCTTGCTGTCGGGACGAGTTCTTGCTGTCGGGACCTGTCGGGGTCATTGCTGATCGGGAAAGTTTGCAGTTGACACTTATCTCTATCATTTAGTTCTCAGTTTCAGGCGAAATCTACCTGCGGAATGAATCGATAAAAGATGAAAATTCACCAAACGCTAAAAGGTTATCCATCTAACAATGAAATGACATCTTCATAAGAATCCAAATAAATGTAAAACATTGGTTCTCATTTTCTTTACATATATCCACCTGTATAAAAATCCATGTACTATTTTGTCCCACTTGTTGTCTTCCACAGGCCTGTCGCTCTCCTGTCGCACCCCTGTCGCCTTCCTGTCGCCTTCCTGTCGCAAAAAAACACCCTGCCGCTCTCCTGTCGCTCTCCTGTTGCTCTCCTGTCGCTCTCCCGTCGCTTTCTCCTATCGCTTCCCCTGCGGCTTCCCTGTCGCAGCTAGCCCTGTTGCCCTCCTGTCGTCTTCCTGTCGCTTTCCTGTCGCTTATCCTGTCGCTATGTCTTGTTTCCTGTTGCTTCCCTGTCGTCTCCCTGTCGCCACCCTGTCGCCGCCCTGTCGCCCTCCTGTCGCCCTCCTGTCGCAC
The DNA here is from genome assembly GCA_964036045.1 of Eutreptiella sp. 'Long Island Sound 2002'. Classification (NCBI taxonomy): domain Eukaryota; phylum Euglenozoa; class Euglenophyceae; order Eutreptiales; family Eutreptiaceae; genus Eutreptiella; species Eutreptiella sp. 'Long Island Sound 2002'. The sequence goes on from OZ038385.1 coordinate 73,089,289, forward strand.
ATCCCCTGTCGCCTTCCTGTCGCCTGCCTGTCGCTTCCTGTCGCTTCCCTGCCGCTTTCCTGCCGCTGGCCTGTCGTCTTCCTGTCGTCACCCTGTCGTCTTCCTGTCGCCACCCTGTCGCCTTCCTGTCGCTCCCTGCCGCAATTCACCGTCGCCTGCCCCGCGTGGCCCGAATCTATTCGAGAGGAAACCCTCGAGCAATGGATGGTGGCCCCTGTAGAGCTAGTCAGGTCGGTGCTCACAGAGGACTGGTCGGATGACTATGCGGCATCCGAGCACTGGAGCAAGTACTGGAATGCCGTGAGCGCCCCGTCGGACGATGAATGGCCCGAGGGCTTGACCGAGGATGGGGATAAACTGTTCCTCAAGGACAAGCTATTGGTCCCAGAGAACCAAACGGAGGAGCTCATTGACCACTGGCATAACGCCCAGCTCATGCATCCTGGTCGGGACAAGATGCAGCAGGACCTGGAGTGGCGCTTCAAGTTCCCACCGGGGTACTACGCCCTCCTGGACAAGTACTGCAGCGACTGCGCCGTGTGTCGGGCCACGAAGAGCCCCAACCACTCCACAGCGGGCAACCCGGGGTATACGGCTATACCGGAGGCCCCTATGCGGTCCGTGGCCATGGATGTATTCGCCATCCCGGAGGTCACCGTGGAAGGAGAGACCTACGACTGTGTCATCCTGGTGGTGGATAGGCACAGCGGGTATATCGTGGCGGTCCCGGGCAAGAAATCCAAGAAGAAGGACAAGAAGGACAAGCATGGAGTGGGTCTGCAGGCCAAGACCGTCGCCAACGCCATGATCAGGCATTGGCTGACGATTTTTGATGTCCCAGCTGTCATCTGCAGCGATCGGGGCAGTCAATTTGTGGGGACGTGGTTCAAGACGATGTGCAAGCACATGGGGATTCGGCATGCCAAGACCGTGGCGTACCACAGCCGGTCGAATGGCCGGGCTGAGGTGGCCGGGCGGCAGATGTTCGAGAAGTTCCGCCAGCTACACATTGTCGAACCGGGCCAGAACTGGTATAACTCGCTGTGGAGAGTGCTCCAGGCGTATCACGACCTTCCGGGACCCACTGGACTGTCGCCCCATCGTATCCTGTTCCTATGGGATCGAGTGTCACGCACTCTCCCGTGGTTGAACCATGGCAAGGTGGCCCGGGATGCGAACGCTATGATGGCTGAGGCGGACGACACGGCGGCCAAGGTGTGCAAGGCACTTCAGGACGGACATGAGAAGAGGGCCAAGTACTTCAAGCAGGGAAAAGTCCAGAAGTATGCTCTCCAAGACACCGTATGGGTGGAGCGGCACCACAAGGATGTCCTGTCCAGGCATCGGCAGGCGTCTTGGTATGTGCCTGGGGTAATCGTGCGGAAGGTCGGGCAGGATGTGTATGCGCTTCGTGTGGGGGATAACAAGATCCTGGACCGCGACCATACCCAGCTTCGTCCCCGAGCACCAGACCCCAGCGGACGTCCTGTCACCTTCGAGTTTACGGCCGGCATTGTGGACTCGGACGCCGAGGGTGAGGACGACGACTTCACCGCCGAGAGAATCCTGGCGGACAAGCCGGACCCGGGGACGCCTGGGGGGAGGCTTTATAAAGTCCGTTGGAAGGGATTCGCCGCATCCAGGGATTCGTGGGAGCCTCCGAGCAGCTTTGTGCCGAGGTACACCACGGTCTGGATGGACTATCTGAAGAAAAAGAACATTTCTTTGGATGTCAAGGACGTGTTGGTCCATTTGGTGGCTGCAGTAGCACCGTAATGGATCACCCTTGGCATTTTTGTTTGTTTTCGTGCTTGGGAGACGGACGAGGGCGTTCATCCGGGGATTTTCGGGCCTTGATTGGCCATATACCCCCTTCACTCGATCTCCACATATATATTTTATTGTGGTATACTTATTTAGGTCGACCGACGACGTTTCTCTATCTTTGATCCCCTTGGTCCATGTTGTAGATCAAGAGGAGACCGGATATGGCGTAGGGCACCGATTATGAGTGTCCTCACCCCTCCCTTGGGGCATGGGGGACGCCTACGACGTGTGTGGGGCCTCCATGTGTCCTTGGGACATGGGGGGGGGGATTTGGAGCCCATTGGGGTCCTCCCGTCCTCTCTTCAATGACTTCCGAGCGGATACAACGCTCTGAGAAGGGGAGTGAAGCCGGTTCAGACCCCTGTGGCCATCTTTGGGTCACTTGGGGTGTGTATCTATTTGCCGACAAGCCGCCATTGGCTGATATCATACTCTCCCATCCACCTGGCCTAACCCGATGTGATAGTGTGATAGGTTTGGCCATTCCAGCTATGAGCGGCCATATTCAGTACGGAGGCGCCGCCAGCTGAGATTTATATATCAGAATATCAGGAATCAACAGGGTTTTTTTATCATAATGTTTCCGTAATTTTTCCGCCTTCCGTTCTGATTTTCAATGTATCGGCGACTGTCAGTTGGCTCGCGATTTTGCAGTAACCGATTGGTTAACTGTTATATACAGATACTTTGGCGAAAACCCCGATGAAGGGTCAGATTTCATCAGTAAAGCGTTCGTTGCTTCCGCAATTTTCATATTATACACTCGCAAAATTAATCTGATTTTTTCAGACTTTCAGAATCGGATTTTCGACTTCGACATCGCCGCACTTGATATTATGAATCTCGAGTGGTCATACATTTTTCCCCGATCACGAATCACCCTTCCTTTTGTTGTGTCCTTCATTTCGCTTGGAGATATAGACGAAACAAAAGTGATTCGTGAGGCCACTTTGAAGAATCATATCTCCGGCTCACGGCGGGGAATATCAATTGTGAGGATTGGGTTGGAACCGCCTTGGTCTCAACTTAATTTAGGAAGCGGCAAACACCTTTCGTGTGTACACATGCCCAGTGTAGCAAGGGATAAGGGCCAAGAGGGTAGAAGGTGATATATAACTCTTGGACCGTGCAACTGAATATTTTAATGCGACTTTCGAGTGTGCCGCATGAGTGTTGGTGTTGCATAGAACCTTTCCTTGGGTTCCCACGTATTTTTAACGTGTAGTTATGTCCATGGAGGGGCATGGCATACCATGGTGGGAGCCACTATTTCAGGGTATGTGTTATATGCATGGTATGTGCTTCGATATGCTCACACCCATGTTATATATCTCCGTTTGTGGGGAGATATATGGAGTCATACGTGGCAAGAGCTTCGCCCATGTCCCAATGGTGAGCTCCATAGCGCAAGACTAAGTCTACCGCTCATATAGTGCATGTGGGAGGGCTTACGGAGCGACCCACAAGCGCCATTATCCATTTTCCCATTTTTATGGTGCGTGTTGGGAGGAGGTTCGAAGGTGTCCCTATGCGTCCATGTGGGGATCCCAGTGGGAGGATTGTTTGTCCCAAGCAAATATTTTCTGAATCATATGTTGATACCATGGGTGAGCGAAGTTATATACTATTGTAATTATCTTGAATTTGGCATTATTTGCATGTTTTTGACCTCATTTTATGCTCATTTTTGCGTTTTATGTGCTCAACTGGTCGGCTAACAGTAAAGTGCCTAGAGATCTGTGAACTATGGTATGTTGCTTATATGTTGGCATATGCTTCGGTGTTGCACCTCACCATATATTGGATCACGTGGTCACTTTGGCTTGGCACACGAGGCCTCACAAAATTAGGTCTCAAACTCATGAGCGGACTTGTGAAGCATGTCATGTACATAACAGGAGGGGTTTCGGAGCCAATGATGGGAAATTCTTTGGCATGGACCTTTGGTCTATATCACCCTTGTATATTACTTTCCGGTTTGACACATGCGTGGAGCATTTGAACATTTGCCGTATGCATTTGTGAGTATATAATTAAATTTTGGGCAATAATGTGTGATTTGCCTAATTTTGCTATGTTGTGAGGTCATCTTCATGGGGCAGTTCTCCAAGCCCATTTGACTCCAAGTCCAACCAAGGTTATGCCAAGGTAGGGCATCGTCCTGAGTGCTACTCTAGGCCATGACCCGCCACTTTCCCTTTTGGGCTAGGATTTAGAGGCTTGGGAGTGAACACATTTTTGGGGTTTGTGTAGTGACTTTTGACACATGGCATTTAGCCATCCTATTTGACTTGGTTCAGGGCATCATGTTGGCAATTCAAGGGAAGGTCCTGAGTCCAGGGAATGAGGGATCTCTGGCTGTGATTGTGTATGTTTCCATCCTTCCCCAACTTTGCTTTATTTGTGTTCATATGCCAATTTCAGGGCTTTCCTCTTTGGTGCAATTCTTGTACATGCCCGCCACCGTGAGACAACCGGTGTGCTGAACGAAAGCCCGCAGTGTGGATTGGGTTATTGCTGTATTTGTGGGATCTGGTTGCTGTTCAGGGTTGAAGGAGGATTGTATTTTCTATATTTTTGGATTTTGGACCCTGGACTTTGAGAAATGCAATCGCTGATCAGGAGCAAGTCAGCAGGGGTGACAGGCGGAAGGGGCACAGCAGGGCCCGGTGCTGGTAGGGACCTTCTTGTGACGTATTGGGGCTCTAGGTTCTGGGGCGTGGTCGGCGACGACCCTGTAGAGCTGGAGTGGCACCGCTCCCCTGAGTACCGCCTCCTTGATCTCCGGTTGCCGCATCAGGTGAAGCCGGTTCGGACCCCCGTGGCCATCTTTGGGTCACTTGGGGTGTGTATCTATGGGCCGGCAAGCCGCCATTGGCTGATATCATACTCTCCCATCCACCTGACCTAACCTGATGTGATAGTGTGATAGGTTTGGCCATTCCAGCTATGAGCGGCCATACCCAATACCGAGGCGCCGCCGGCTGGGATTTATATATCAGAATATCAGGAAGAAACAGGGTTTTTTTATCATAATGTTTCCGTAATTTTTCAGCTATCCGTTCTGATTGTCAATGTATCGGCGACTGTCAGTTGGCTCGCGATTTTGCGGTAAACGATTGGTTAACTGTTATTTCCAGATAATTTAGCGGAAACCCCAATGAAGGGTCAGATTTCATCAGAAAAGGGTTCGTTGCTTCCGCAATTTTCATGTTATACACTCGCAAAATTGATCCGATTTTTTCAGACATTCAGAATCGGATTCTTGACTTCGAGGTCGCCGCACTGGATATGATGAGTTTTGAGTGGTCCTACATTTTTCCCCGATCACGAATCAACCTTGTTTTTCTTGTCTCCTCAATTTTTCATGGAGATATGGTCGAAACAAAATTGATTCGTGAGGCCACTTTGAAGAATCATATCTCCGGCTCATGGCGAGGAATTTCAATTTTGAGATATGGGCTGGAATCGCCTTGGTCTCAGCTTAATTGAGAAAGCGTCAAACGCCTTTAATGTGTACACCAGCATGGTGTAGCAAGGGATAATGGTCAAGAGGGTAGAAAGTGATATATACCTCTTGGACCATGCAACCGAATATTTTAATGCGACTTTGGAGTGTACCGCATGCGTGTTGGTGTTGCATAGGAACTTTCCTTGGGTTCCTACGTATTTCTAATGTGAAGATATGTCCATCGAGGGGCATGGCATACCATGGTGGGAGCCACTTTTAAGGGTATGTGTTGTATGGATGGTATGTGCTTCGCTATGCTTACGCCCATGTTATATATCTCCGTTTGTAGGAAGATATGTGGAGTCATACGTGGCAAGGGCTTTGCCCATGTCCCAATGGTGAGCTCCATAGCGCTAGACTAAGTCTACCGCACATATAGTGCACGTCAGAAGCCTTACATAGCGACCCATAAGCACCATTGCCAATTTTCCCATTTTCATGGTGCATGTCAAGAGGAGGTTCGAAGGTGTCTTCATGCGTCCATTTGGGGATCCAATTGGGGGGATTGTTCACAAATGGTTCCAAGCAATAGTGTGTTGAACCATATGTTGATACCATGGGTGAGCGAAGTTATATATTATTACGATTACTTTGAATGTGGCTTTATTTGCATGTTTTTGACCTCATTTTATGCTCATTTTTGTGTTTTATGTGCTCAACTGGTTGGCTTACAGTGAAGTGCCTAGAGATCTGTGAACTATGGTGTGTTGCTTTAATGTTGGCATATGCTTCGGTGTTGCACCTCACCATATGCCGGATCACGTGGTCACCTTGGCTTGGCACACCAGGCCTCACATAATTGGGTCTCAAATTCGTGAGTCGATTTGTGAAGCATGTCATGTGTGTATCCGGAGGGGTTTGGGAGCCAATGTTAGAATATTCTTGGGCATGGACCTTTGGTCTATATCACCCTTGTATATTACTTTCCGGTTTGACACATGCAGGGAGCATTTGAACATTTGCCGTATGCATGTTTGAGTATATAATTGAACTTTTGGGCATTATGGTGTGATTTGCCTAATTTTGCTATGTTGGGAGGTCATCTTCATGGGGCAATTCTCCAAGCCCATTTGACTCCAAGTCAAACCAAGGTTATGTCAGGGTAGGGCATGGTCTGAGTGCCACTCTAGGCCATGACACACCACCTCCCCTATTGGGCTAGCATTTAGAGGCTTGGGAGTGAACACATTTTTGGGGTTTGTGTAGTGACGTTTGGCACATGGCATTTGGTCATCCTATTTGGCTTGGTTCAGGGCAATATGTTGGCGAGTCAAGGGAAGGTCCTGAGTCCAGGGAATGGGGGGTCTATGGCTGTGATTGTGTATGTTTCCATCCTTCCCCAATTTTGCTTGAATTGTGTTCATATGCCAATTTCAGGGCTTCCTTTTCCATTATTCCATTGGTGCAATTCTATGTACATGCCCAACGCCCGTGTCTCCGTGTGCACCGTGAGACGACCGGCGTGATTGAAAGGAGTTGTTGAGTGTCAACGCGGGACCTCAAACACCCTTGGAAGCCCTCAGTGTGGATTATTTGGATTGGAGCTATTGTACTTGGGAGTTGGTTATTGCAAGGGATCAGGAATTGTGTGAAGGAGCCATATTTTACTATTTTTTGTGGGAAATTGTGCGGGATAAGGCAAGATCATGCAGAACCTGGTGAGAAGCAAGACCATAGGAGTGACAGGAAAAGGTGGAAGGGGTACAGCAGGGGCCGGTCCTGGTAGGGACCTTCATTATGGTAGCAGAGGAGTACCTGCCCCCTACCGCCGCACCGGGGACTTGGGCCCTCATGAGCCCTGCCCAAGGACGCCCCTGGTGCAGATCGTTGAGTCCGTGGAGTCGACGCCGGACTTGGAAACCTGAGAAGAGCAAAAATGCTCAGGACGGAGAGCCCTTGCAGGACATGGGCTAGACATGGAGGACCTGGCCTCCATGTGTGAAAGGCAATGCCGCAAGGCTTGCAATCTCCGCTCCACTGCGGAGGAGTTGGAGGAGACTGGCAGCAACGGTAGGGCCCGGCGTTACCGGAAGCGCGGGTCCCCAAAACCCGAGGGGGAAGCAAGAGCGATGGAGACGGATCCCAGCCCGGTCAGGCTGTGGTCAGCTGCAGATTCCGAGGGGCATTCCGATGGCTATCGGACCGCTTTCCCTTCGGAGTCGGAGGAGATGGCCAGACCGCCCACAAGGGCGAACACGGCCCCTGAACCCAGCCTGGAGCATGACGGCGAGGCGTTGGAGAGGCCTACCAGAGCCAGAACGGCGCCTCTGGCCCGGCACACGGAGCCAACGCGGGATAACATGGGCGACACACCCATGGCGGAGGAGTCTGAGGCGCCCGGAACCGTGGGATGCGCCGGATCAGGTGGAAAGCACGTTCAGTGCCACTGCGAGCACGTATCCTTCCTCATCGGCAAGTACCCAAAGATGGGGATGGACGCCATCGTGCAGCACCTCGACCGCCTGGACAACCAGAAGGACGGCCTAGAGGAGGACATCGCGGGGATCCTGGATCACCAGTCGGAAGCAGAGAGAGACATGGCGGAGCTGCGAGCGGAGGAGGACACGTACCGGGAGAAGTTGGAGATGGCCCTGCAGAAGCAGCAGCGAGTGGTGGACAGCCTCCTCCACCTGGTGGAGGACATGTCGGGACGCCTGAAATGGATAGAGGAGTTACAACCCCTCGCCTCGGGTCCGGAGCTCCCGGCAAGGCCGGCAACGGCAGAGCTGGTGGAGCGGGTTAAGACCCTCAGGGGCACCATGGAGAAACCCATGGGCGGCCCTGCAGAGGCACCTTACGCACCTCCGCGTGTTGACCCGGGTGCGCTGCTCTTTGTTCCCATGTACAGCGAATCCATAATGCTCGGGGAGCATACGGCACCGGCTGGCTCCATGCGGGAAGAGCATGCAACCACGGACCCGTGGAGCCTGACGGTACAGATGGCCCATGCCGCCCAGGATCAACCGATTGCTACGACTGCCCATGCAGTTTATGCGGAAGAGGAGGTCCAGACCATGCAGGGGCGAACCATGGGAAGGGCCGACGGACATGGTCGAGGCCATCCAGGCGGAAACCTGTGGGTGAAGGACCCCACTACTGGGATATGGACAGCCGGTGGAGCAAGTCCTTCCCGCATCCCAAACCCCATCGGTTCAGGCCCAACTGGACCGCACTCCATTGAGGAGAGGGATGTACGAGGAGTGTACTCACACCCCCCGGCCACACGTGGTATCTGTCTCGGTGGAGTGGTGGCTGCGGACGTCGGAGACGCCATCAGGATTGACGACCTCAGGGGAATCAAAATCCCCTACTACGATGGCAACCCCTCCAACCTGGATGACTTCATCCTGGATTGGGAGGACTTCGCCGAGGAGGTCGTCGGCGAGATGAAGGGAGCGCCAAGAGACAAGTGGGTATGTCGGACATTCCCACACAGGCTGGCGCAGGACCTGAAGGAGGAGCTCAGGGATCAGATCCGCGAAGGAGCGATCCAGACAGAGCACGCCTGCCTTCAGTGGCTGGAGGACGAGGAGCGAGTGGACGCCCCCAACCAGAAGTTGGAGGATTTCCGGTCCATTCCGCTGCCGCTGGAGCGCGGGGAATTGAGGGTCCGGGAATGGAATCGGTACGTCCGCAAGTACCGAAGAAGCCTCAAGCTGGTGGAGGACTGGAACGAGTCCAGCGAGATCCGACACCTGCTGAAGGACGTCGTCCCCCACAACTGGAGGAAGAGAGTGGAGGACGAGGAAAAGAAGAGAGCAAAGAAGCGCGTGGCCGTACGGATCATGGCATCGGAGGACACCCACGCCGGAATAATGGAGTTTTTCCGGCGAAACCTCGGCGAGCCCAGCCGAATGCTCGGGTTGAAGAACGCCGTCTACTTGGAGGTATTCGGCGACACCATGGGGCAAAGGCTGATGCGCCTCAACAACGCGGAGTGGAGGCGCGGAGAGCCGCTGAGGATGTAGGTCATCTTCGCCCGCATGAGCCTGGACGAGATCGTGAATTACATCACGGTAGAGCTGAAGCTCAATGCCAAGAACGAGGCCCACGTGCAGGATCGACAGGGCCATGGACATCGAGGTCATCAGGAAGATTGCCAACACCGAGAGGTCAAGGAGGACACGGTTGGCACCGCGGAGGAAGGGGGTGGAAGCGGCCAAAATCTCTGGACCGCGACCACCCGAGAGAATCAGGAAGAAGCCCACTTCTTCGCGTTCGTAGCGCACAATATGAAGGAGCATGTGCAGGACAGGTCCAGGTGGAACCGCCTGGACCCAGGGACCAAGAACCGCAGAGAACCGCGGAGGATCGGGAACCCTCCGCTCTCGTTCCGCGAGTACAGTTCACAGCACGACGGTTGCTGGGTCTGAGACAGCAAGGGGAACAACCATGCACATGACCACCGGCATTGCAAGGTATATGAGGATGACAAGAAGACCTACTTCGCCGCCCATCCCAACAAGAAGCCCAAGGAGCAACGAATTGCCGATTGGAAGGCAAAGGGCGGAGACGGTGGAAAAGGCCAGGGAAAGGGCCAAGGGAAAGGCGGAGGAAAAGGCTATGGTGGGGGACCCGGCCCAAACGGACGCGTGAGGTCGATCGAGGAAGTTGCTGAGGACTTGTTGAGGACGTTGGAGGAACTCAAAGCCCAGCAACTTCTTGGACAAAGTCTGAGCGGATCGCAGCAGGAGGGAGCTGCAGCAGGCCACGTCTAGAGGAGCCCCCACGGGAGTGGGACCTCGGAGGTCTCTCCTCTGAAAATCAGTGGAATCCCCGAGAAAGCGAAGGCACATCGGGTGCCGAAGAAGGCTCCGGAAGAGCCAAAACCATTGAGTTTTGCCACTCCCAACCCCTGGAGCGCCCTGCCAAGGGAAGTGTATGTGGGCAAGGGACGTGGCAAGAAAGAAGGAGCGACCACGGAGAGCCCCGTGGATGGGCAGGACCAGCCCAAGATCTACACCATCCGTGACCATACCCTCGAAGTCCTGATGCACCCGGATGTGCTAGAGTTGCATGCCGTGAGAGTCGTCCATACACCGCATGGTGACGAGCGGCAGTTGCACTTGAAGGTGCGTGTACGGTGCGGACAAGAGGAGTTGGTGGTGGATGTTTTGGTGGATACGGGTGCCCAGGTGAGCCTGGTCCGGAGAGGGTTGTTCAAGGAGGAATCCCTGCAGCCCAGCCGTAGACCGGTACGCCTGAAGGTGGCCAATGGAGAGATTATGGGTGGTGGCACCCATGAGGCCACTATCAGTATGGAATTCTGGGAGCATGAGCGCTTGAACCGCCCTGATTTGGCGAAGAGAAGCACTCTATCCGGGAACTTCTATGTGGCCGACATTACACATTGGGATATGATCATGGGGTATGACTTCATGGTGGCAAATGCCATTGGAGCCCTTCCTTATCGTGCAACGCTGGTCCGGGAGGATGATGAATGCCTTACATGGCTGTCCACGGACTATGCATGCGGATCATCCCAATGGAGTGCTGAGGAAGAGGATCGGATCGTCCAAGCGGTGCAAGCTGCGGGTGCCAAGTCCAGAGGAGACCGCGGAGTTCAGCTCACGGAGTACGGAATGGCGCCGCAGGTGTATACCAGGATGATCCAGACGCTGGGAGCCGAAGCGCCCGAGACGGACGTCTTTGCTTCCCGGGATGCCCCACTTTTGCATAAGTGTAGGAGGCATTGGCATCGAGGAGACTCAGCCTGGCACAGGCATTGGGGTTTGAAGTAGGGATGCAGATTCGCAGCGAATTCAATTTGAATTCGCCGAATTCGCTCCAAATTCGTTCGCAGCGCAAATTCGCTGCCAATTGGGCCTGAAATTCTTAGTACTGCGAATTCGGGGCGAATTCGCGCTGCGAATTTGCAGGCGACGGCAAAATGATCACGCCTGCGCCGCCTTTTCTCCAGATGAAAAACTAACTTTGAACTGTGCAATGCAATAATTTTTTTGACTTGACAAAATGAAAACTATGATGATTGCGCCTCGATTGAGCCGTTGCCTTTCTTGTGCGGTGCCCGCGTACCTGTTTCCGAAAACAAAATTTACTTCTGAGTTTTGAACACACCGCTGTGTTTGCGTAGCTCCACCTAACACGGCGGTACCCTCCATTCTCCCCAGAAGTCCACCAGTTTGGAGAAAAACCCGTCCCGAACTTTTGATTTTCGACTTTTGTTTTCTAATTTATGACAGTCAGAACGTGTTGCCCCTTGGCAACCACGCACTGTCGGGCGTGTGTGCAAGGAGAAGCAGCGGAGAGCAGCCTGACGCAGCCGCAGTGAGGCCCTGGGCACCCACAACGATGTGCACGGAGCTAATGACGTGCAAGGAGTTGCACCCAGCCAGCGCACCTGCTCCAACCTCCCTATAAGCTATGTACATAGCCCCTTGTAGCCCTTGCGTATCTTTGACAGCGGTACCCTCCTTACCTTTCCCGGTGCCGTGTATGTTCTCTCTCGGATTACTTCAAGTCCAACGATTCAATTCAAGAATGCAAACTTTGAAGGAGTGGGGGCCCATGTATTGGCATGGCTCCCTGGAAAATACCAGACGTACGGTGGAGAAGATCGTCGCGGATAGGGGAAGGGGATCCTGGTCATAACCGGCATAGGATCCACCCCATGTCCGCTGGAAGGTCTCAAGTCGACGCTGGATTCCATCACCCTGAACGAGATGTCATTCGGGCCAGAGGAGGAGTTATTCATCGACGCCAAGGGTTTATCAATGCCCTCCCCGGGTCAAGCGTGGGGTACCAAGGCTTTCCTGGTGGATGGGGCGCAAGCCCAGCCCACGGGTGATGAAGCATTCATCCGTAGGGTTGAGGCGGTGCCCATGCGGGTCATGTTTGAGCCGAAGGAGGGGACGGATCAGCCAATGGATGGCATTGACGTCCTGTCCCACGCCGAGATCGACCACATCGTCAACTACATGCGGATGGGGATGCACGACCGTGCAGCAGCCAAGAAGAGGCGGACCATGGTCACATCTCCGCATTGGTGGGATGACAAGATGTTGGTCACCGGCAAGTACGAGAAGGATGAGTTCGTGGCGAGGGTCATGGATCACATCGCGGACCAATATGATGGTCCGGCTGGGTCGGACCCGCCGACGTGGCATTTTCCAAGAATGGGGGCCGGTAGCGACAAGAACTCGGCTGATGCCGCAAATTTCCGAAGATTGGCGGTGGGAAGAGCTCCCCACGACGATGAAGACGGCATATCGGACGAGGAGAAGTCGGACTCAGACCCGGAAGAGGCCTATACTGCAGTGCGGTCGGTTGTATTGATACCGAAGCAAGCAGCTGAAGAGGCCCAGGAGAACCCGAAGGTCGCCGAGCTGAAGGAGAGGCTCATAAAGGCCTATCCGCGGCTATTCAGTGGCGTCGCCAACAAGAACCCTCCAGATCGTGGGAGGTTTGGCACAGCGAGGATCAAGCTGAAGCCGAACCCCAAGATCTATCGTCATCGGGAGTACCAACTTCAGGGCGATCGGGCCGAGGCTATGAAGAAGTTGTTGGCCGAGTTTATTGAGCGGGGCTGGATCGAATGCTCCGACAGTGAGTGGGCCAGCCCAGCCTTTATCGTGCCCAAGAAGGAGAAGGGCGAGTGAAGGTTGATGGTTGATTACAGGGGTTTGAACGAGCAAACCGAGCACGACTCGTACTCGCTTCCTCTGATGGACACCATCCTTCAAAAACAACAAACAAAGCGGATCTTCACGGTGTTAGACCTGAAACACGGCTATCACCAGATGCCGCTACACCCGGAATCCAGGCCCTGCACAGCGATGTCGACGCCGCTGGGGCCCATGCAGTGGAAAGTGGTGCCTATGGGCGCAAAGAATGGCAACGCCGCTTTCCAGCGCATGATGGAGGACCTACTCGGTTCTGTCCGCGACTGTGCCGACCCCTTTGTGGATGACATCATCATCGGGTCCGCCACGGAAGACATGACAGAGGACGAGCTCATTGAAGCGCATGAGAAGGATCTGCGCCGAGTGCTCAGCGAGCTGGACAAGCACAACATGGTGTGCAAGCCTACCAAAGCCTCACTCTTTGTGAAGGAAGTGGAGTTTGCAGGTCAAGTGGTTGGTCACGGGCAACGCCGTCCCATGCCTGGGAAGCTGGCGTCCCTGCACCACTGGGAGAAGCCCCAGACCATCAGCGAACTCCGATCCTTCATGGGGTTCTGCAATTACTATTCCGGCTATGTCCGAATGTATGCAGAACTATCGGGCCCGCTGCACAAGATGCTGCAGGTGGGCAAGTTCCATGGCCGAAAGGGGAGCAAGAAGAAGCTTGCATGGACCCCTGAGGCCGAAGATGCGTTCAGCCGCCTGAAGGAGCAACTCCTGGGGCAGCTGGGTCTATTCCTGGTGGACCCGGACGAGGGATTCGTGCTACGGACGGACGCCTCGGACTATGCTGTAGGGGCAGTCCTCGAGCAGGTCCGGGACGACGGGTCGCACGTACCCGTGGCGTTTTGGAGCCGGATCTTCGCCGAGGGCCAACGTGGAACCTGGACCGCGAGGGAGAAGGAGACGTACGCCATTGTTTGTGCGCTCAGGAAGTGGTCTGGCCACATCGGATTGCAACCGCTGGTGGTTTGTACGGACCATCAGTCCTTACAGAGCTGGCACAAGGAGCACGTCGACACCCCCTCGGGACCGGCGGCAAGGAGGGCCCGATGGCACGAGACGTTCGCCAAGTTCGACCTCAGCGTCGTATACGTCCCGGGGAAGGACAACACTGTGGCGGATTGCCTCAGTTGATGGGCCTACCCCGCGGGCAAGGCATGGATGGACATATCCAGCCATGGGGACGCCGAGGAGACCGAGGAGGCCAAGCGCATCATCGAGATGGAGAAGGCCATGGAGCAAGAGGGGGTCAATTGCTTTGTGGTGATGGCAAACCGTACAGACCTGGCCAAGTTCGGGGGCGCCCGAGTCCAAGCTACTCGAGAGGAAACCCTCGAGCAATGGATGGTGGCCCACGTAGAGCTAGTCAGGTCGCTGCTGACAGAGGACTGGTCGGATGACTTTGCGGCATCGGACCACCGGAGCAGGTACTGGAATGCCGTGAAGGCCCAGTCGGACGACGAATGGCCTGAGGGCTTGACCGAGGATGGGGATAAGTTATTCCTCAAGGACAAGCTACTGGTCCCTGTGAATCGAATGGAGGAGCTCATTGACCACTGGCATAACGCCCAGCTCATGCATCCTGGTCGGGACATGATGCAGCAGGACCTGGAGTGGCGTTTCAAATTCCCACCGGGGTACTGCCCAATCCTGGACAAGTACTGCAGCGACTGCGGCGTGTGTCGGGCCACGAAGAGCCTCAACCACTCCACGGCGGGCAACCCGGTGTACACGGCTATACCGGAGGCCCCTATGCGGTCCTTGGCCATGGATGTATTCGCCATGCCCGAGGTCACCGTGGAAGGAGAGACATAAGACTGTGTCATCCTGGCGGTGGATAGGCACAGCGGGTATATCGTGGCGGTCCCGGGCAAGAAGTCCAAGAAGAAGGACAAGAAGGACAAGTATGCAGTCGGTCTGCAGGCCAAGACCGTCGCTAATGCCATGATCAGGCATTGGCTGACGATTTGTGATGTCCCAGCTGTCATCTGCAGCGATTGGGGCAGTCAATTTGTGAAGACGTGGTTCAAGACGATGTGCAAGCACATGGAGATTCGGCACGCCAAGACCGTGGCGTAATACAGCCGGTCGAATGGCCGGGCTGAGGAGGCCGGGTGGCAGATGTTCGAGAAGTTCCGCCAGTTGCACATTGACGAACCGGGCTGGAATTGGTATAATTCGCTGTGGAGAGTTCTCCAGGCATACCACGACCTTCCGGGGCCCACTGGACTGTCGCCCCATCGTATCCTGTTCCTACGGGATCGAGTGTCACGCACTCTCCCGTGGTTGAACCATGGCAAGGTAGCCCGGGATGCGGGTGCCATGATGGCTGAGGTGGAGGACACGGCGGCCAAGGTGTGCAAAGCACTTCAGGACGAGCATGAGAAGAGGGCCAAGTATTTCAAGCAGGGAAAGGTCCAGAAGTATGCCCTCACAGATACCGTATGGGTGGAGCGGCACCACAAGGATGTCCTGTCCAGGCATCGGCAGGCGTCTTGGTATGTGCCTGGGGTAATCGTGCGGAAGGTCGGGCAGGATGTGTATGCAGTTCGTGTGGGGGATAACAAGATCGTGGACCGCGACCATACCCAGCTTTGTCCCCGAGCACCAGACCCCAGCCAACGTCACGTCACCTTCGAGTTCACAGCCGGCGATGTGGACTCGGATGAGGAGGGTGAGGACGACGACTTCACCGCCGAGAGAATCCTGGCGGACAAGCCGGACCCGGGGACGCCTGGGGGGAGGCTTTATAAAGTCCGTTGGAAGGGGTTCGCAGCATCCAGAGATTCGTGGGAACCTACGAGCAGTTTTGTGCCGAGGTATACCACGGTCTGGAGGGATTATCTAAGGAAAAAGAACATTTCCTTGGATGTCAAGGACGTGTTGGTCCATTTGGTGGCTGCAGCAGCACCGTAATGGATCCCCCTTGGCACTTTTGTTTGTTTTTGTGCTTGGGAGACGGGTGAGGGCATTCATCTGGGGATTTTTGAGCCTTGATTGGCCATATACCCCCTTCACTCGGTCTCCACACATATATATTTCATTGTGGTATACGTATTTAAATCGATCGACGACGTTCCTCTATCTTTGATCCCCTTGGTCCATGTTGTAGATCAGGAAGATAGCGGATCTGGCGGAGGGCACCGATTGTGAGTGTCCTCACCCCTCCCTTGGGGCATGGCGGACGCCTACGCCGTTTGTGGGGCCTCCATGTGTCCTTGGGGCATGGGGGAGGGGGTTGGAGCCCATTGGGGTCCTCCCATCCTCTCTTCAATGACTTCCGAGCGGAAACGACGCTCTGAGAAGGGGGGTGAAGCCGGTTCGGACCCCTGTGGCCATCTTTGGGTCACTTTGGGTGTGTATCTATGGGCCAACAAGCCGCCATTGGCTGATATCATACTCTCCCATCCACCTGGCCTAACCTGATGTGATAGTGTGATAGGTTTGGCCATTCCAGCTATGAGCGGCCATATTCAATACCGAGGCGCCGCCGGCTGAGATTTATATATCAGAATATCAGGAATCAACAGGGTTTTTTTATCACAATGTTTCCGTAATTTTTCAGCTTTCGTTCTGATTGTCAATGTATCGGCGACTGTCAGTTGGCTCCCGATTTTACAGTAACCGATTGGTGAACTGTTATTTCCAGATATTTTAGCGGAAACCCCGATGAAGGGTCAGATTTCATCAGAAAAGGGTTCGTTGCTTCCGCAATTTTCATGTTATACACTCGCAAAATGAATCCGATTTTTTCAGACATTCAGAATCGGATTTTCGACTTCGAGGTCGCCGCATTTGATATGATGAATCCTGAGTGGTCCTACATTTTTCCCCGATCACGAATCAACCTTCCTTTTGTTGTGTCCTCCATTTTTCTTGGAGATATAGTCGAAACAAAATTGATTCGTGAGGCCACTTTGAAGAATCATATCTCCGGCTCATGGCGAGGAATTTCAATTTTGAGATATGGGCTGGAATTGCCTTGGTCTCAACTTAATGGAGGGAGCGTCAAACGCCTTTGATGTGTACAGATGCCCGGTGTAGCAAGGGATAATGGTCAAGAGGGTAGAAAGTGATATATAACTCTTGGACCATGCAACTGAAAATTTAATGCGACTTTCGAGTGTGCCGCATGAGTGTTGGTGTTGCATAGGAACTTTTCTTGGGTTCCTACGTATTTTTAACGTCAAGATATGTCCATCGAGGGGCATGGCATAGCATGGTGGGGGCCACTTTTAAGCGTATGTGTTGTATGGATGGTATGTGCTTCGCTATGCTTACGCCCATGTTATATATCTCCGTTTGTAGGAAGATATGTGGAGTCATACGTGGCAAGGGCTTTGCCCATGTCTCAATGGTGAGCTCCATAGCGCTAGACTAAGTCTACCGCACATATAGTGCACGTCAGAAGCCTTACGGAGCGACCCATAAGCGCCATTGCCAATTTTCCCATTTTCATGGTGCATGTCAAGAGGAGGTTCGAAGGTGTCTTCATGCGTCCATTTGGGGATCCAAGTGGGGGGATTGTTCACAAATGGTTCCAAGCAATAGTGTGTTGAACCATATGTTGATACCATGGGTGAGCGAAGTTATATATTATTACGATTACTTTGAATGTGCCTTTATTTGCATGTCTTTGACCTCATTTTATGCTCATTTTTGTGTTTTATGTGCTCAACTGGTCAGCTAACTGTAAGGTGCCTAGAGATCTGTGAACTATGGTGTGTTGCTTATATGTTGGCATATGCTTCGGTGTTGCACCTCACCATATGCCGGATCACGTGGTCACTTTGGCCTGGCACACGAGGCCTCACAAAATTTGGTCTCAAATTCGTGAGTCGACTTGTGAATCATGGCATGTGTATATCCGGAGGAGTTTGGGAGCCAATGCTAGGATATTCTTGGGCATGAACCTTTGGTCTATATCACCCTTGTATATTACTTACCGGTTTGACACATGCATGGAGCATTTGAACATTTGCCGTATGCATTTTTGAGTATATCATTGAATTTTTGGGCATTATGGTGTGATTTGCCTAATTTTGCTATGTTGGGAGGTCATCTTCATGGGGCAATCCTCCAAGTCCAACCAAGGTTATGTCAGGGTAGGGCATGGTCATGAGTGCCACTCTAGGCCATGACACGCCACCTCCCCTATTAGGCTAGGATTTAGAGGCTTGGGAGTGAACACATTTTTGGGGTTTGTGTAGTGACTTTGGCACATGGCATTTAGTCATCACATTTGACTTGGTTCAGGGCAATATGTTGGCGAGTCAAGGGAAGGTCCTGAGTCCAGGGAATGAGGGGTCTATGGCTGTGATTGTGTATGTTTCCATCTTTCCCCAATTTTGCTTGAATTGTGTTCATATGCCAATTTCAAGGCTTCCTTTTCCATTATTCCATTGGTGCAATTCTATGTACATGCCCAACGCCCGTGTCTCCGTGTGCACCGTGAGACGACCGGCGTGTTGAAAGGAGTTGTTGAGTGTCAACGCGGGACCTCAAACACCCTTGGAAGCCCTCAGTGTGGATTATTTGGATTGGAGCTATTGTACTTGGGAGTTGGTTATTGCAAGGGATCAGGATTTGTGTGAAGGAGCCATATTTTACTATTTTTTGTGGGAAATTGTGCGGGATAAGGCAAGATCATGCAGAACCTGGTGAGAAGCAAGACCATAGGAGTGACAGGAAATGGTGAAAGGGGTACAGCAGGGGCCGGTCCTGGTAGGGACCCTCGTTACAGGCGCCGAACCTCATTAGCCAGTGGCCTGGCCGGGCCCCATCCGGCGTGATGTGCTATGGTGTTCTCCGGTGTCCACGTGGCCAGGTGGTTGTCCCCTTGGGCTAATGGGCAGCGTTTGAAGTGCTTTCATGTTTCTGGCTGTTGGAGATGGCAGGGGCATATGGTGTATTTTGGGGGAATGTCTATACCTCGCCAGGCATACCAGCGTGCCACCCTGTCTAGGAGGGGTAGTTGTTCCAGCAAGAGTTGGGCACGTCATGTCTGCAGGTGTACCGGTATTAGGGATGGGTCAAGAGCCAAGAAGTATAATGCGGTGCGCATTGTATGTTGGAGACGGCTCAGAAGGGCGCTGTCGGCTTGACTGCCTCGAATGTGCGCCATGGTGCGGACGGGTTGTGGGTAGTGGTATGCCCGTCCCGTGTCGTTATAGATGCGATCGTCTGGCACCCAGGCCGGTGGTTTCCCGGGGCGTGGGACTGGCGGCAGGTGTTGGAGATGTGTGTACATGTGGTCTCGGAGCGGCGGGTCCTCGCCGCCCGGCATATGCTCGGCAAGCTGGTTGTGGGCGTGCAAGTCTATGTGTCCGTTGCCCAGGCTATACCGATGAGATTCTTGTTTGACGAGATGCAGGACGACGTGTTTGGGGAGGTGCCGCAAGGCTGTCTAGAGGTGTAGGGCCTGGGTGCCCAGGCTAGAGTCAGTTGCCTTGTGCAGGGGCTGTCGTGCCAGCCTGCGGACGATTTGGAAGTCCACCGCTGCGTCTACCACTACCCATACATGGTGCGCGTGGTCACGTGGTTCTTGCTGGGTGTCATTGACGGCGTCCGGGACGATCGCCAGTGTCTTCAGTTCCCCGTGGGAGGAGGCCCGGAAGATGGTAGCCCCTGTGAGGTGGTGTTGGTGCAGTGCGCCTGTCATGTCTACTTTCAACTCTTAAGCCGCCCCCCCAGCGGCTGGGGTGAGGCTTGTAGTGCCGGAGGCATCCGCGAAAATGATTGTGTTGTGGCTGTCCGGGTGCGGCAGGCGGCATGGCATTGTTGGTTGGTAGGCATGGAGGTGTGCTCCCCGTTCGGTGGTGGCCCACGGCGTGTTGGTGTCCGGCCAGAGTCTCCGGGTACTATACACGCCTACCCCCTGGTGCATGATCCCGGTTGCCGCCGGGTTCATGCGGACATAGTCGTCGTTCCTCTCATGGCCCTGTGTCAGAGAGCCGTACACGTACTGGAGCAGGTACGCTGTCTGCGGGTGGAATGTGGTCCACTCGACCGTCTGCCAGTCTTGTACTTGGGAGCATCGGTGTTTGACGAGGTACGCGGGGGATGCCGGCGTGGCGCTGCAGTGCTCGGCTAGCACCAGGACAGTGATGGCCGGGTGCTGGGTGTCCCACGTTCCCCGGTGGAATCTCCATTCCGCCTTGGCGCTGGGGCCCCACGCCACTGTGGCCGTGTTCCTCTCCGCGGCCCGTTCGAAGTGCGTGTGTAGCCACCGGTGTTGTTCCGGGGTAGCGTGGGCCGTTGGCATGGGGTGGTAGCGCGCCAGTAACTGGGGAAGGGGCCACGGGGTGGCCAGCGCGTGGGGTTCACATCTCCAGCAAGTGGTGGGGGTGCCCGTCAGCTTGGCTTGCGATAGTGGCGGCGGACAGAAGGGGCGTGCCGTGGGTGGCGGTATGGTTCCCTCGCGGTGGGCTGAGTGGCAGTGGCCGTTTGTGTGTGTTCGGAAACAGGTAGTACGCCTCACGTACTTCCCCATCTGTTGGTTGGGGGTGCCCGGTTTGGGTGGCCGCACTGCGCATGTGGTTCTCCAGGAGTGATTTGTTGGGCCACTCCGGGTGTTGCAGGAATGGGACGTGGTGTGTGCCCACTCGTTGGAGGGCTCGCATCTGGCTTGGGGTGACCCGCACGAGGTGGAGGGTGGTGCCCACCAGGTCCAGAGTGGTGGTGCTTCCCGTTGGTCCGCCCCCCACATCGGTGTGAAGGCCCGCCAGAGGGCCGGTTTCAGTAAGAAAAAGTGCTTTTCCAATGCTTTGAGGCATACTCTAGTTGTATTAGGGATGCACTGAGCATCCAGGCATTTCTATCTTAGTATTGGCCCCACCAAAAGTGGTGATAACACTTTTTGACCTATGGAACCAAACATCCAATCAGGATATGGAGTGGACCCCTTAATCCCCTTTCAATGTGAGGCAAATCACCTTTTCCTGAGTTGACTGAGAACTGACATATCCAAGGCAGAGCCTATGAATTTATCTATGTTTTTCCATGAATACTTAGCTGTCCTAGTGGTATGCACCCTAGGGGGCTGGGTACCTCTTTTTGAGAGGTCCTGGGTTCAATTCCTGGTCAGCCTAGCTAAGTAGGAAGATCCCATGTGACATGGCAGTGACCTCATCGCCACATGCCCTGCCACCTCAGCACATATGGGACCCAAAACAAAGAGTGTACATCTCCTGAGATGGCACTATGGAGATAGAGTGACCATGGGGCAGTTTTCCAACTCTTTTCCAAAACATTTCAGCTATCTTTGTGAATATGCATTCCGATTTGACCTGAGTTGCAGTTTCTGTGAATATCCTTTCATCTTTCACTGTTTACACTGCAGCCATTCATGCTTTGATCGTGATTCTCTTCTCCTTGCACACCTCTGGCTTGGGCTATCCTGCATTTACTGTATTTCAGCAAACAAAAGCTTTTCATCTCCAAAAACAAGCAGCAGGAAACCCTACACCAGCAGCAAGCAGCAGGAGAGACAAAAACACAGTGTTGAAACCACTATAAACTTTTCTGGTAGCAAGAGGCAGACTGTCTCTGCGCACCGGCAGCAACCCCGCGCCGTACATCCAGTGCGCCGAGCAGTCACATATAAGCAGAAGGGCGAACGAAGATGGA
Source organism: Eutreptiella sp. 'Long Island Sound 2002' (assembly GCA_964036045.1). Classification (NCBI taxonomy): domain Eukaryota; phylum Euglenozoa; class Euglenophyceae; order Eutreptiales; family Eutreptiaceae; genus Eutreptiella; species Eutreptiella sp. 'Long Island Sound 2002'. Next base: position 73,110,901 of record OZ038385.1, read on the forward strand.
TACAAGGAAAGAGGACGCCAACGTGAAGACAGCGCCTGAGGCACCGGCAAGGCCAGCACCTGGTGAACCTGGACCTGGACCTCGCGCAGTACCTTCGGAGCCCCTACATGGGCCAGTGGAAGTGGCTGAGGACTCGTTGGATGGACTCCAGACGGCCTTCAGGGCCCTCTCCGTCGAGGAGGTGGTCACTCAGCCTGTGAAGAGGAAGAGAGAGAGGGAGAAGGATGCTGGAGACGAAGCAGACGAAGGAGAGGAACAAGGGCAAGACCTGACGAATGACCCTACCTTCGAAGGCGCACCAAGCGCTTCTGGCCTCCACGCATCACCCTCTCCTATAACCACCACACTCCCAATTCCACACCCAGCCGCTGCAACATCCACTCCCATAACCAACCCGCCTATGGCAGAGGGCACAGGCTTTACTGGCATGCCTCCCTACCCCGCCTATGGTATGGGCCCACCTACCACTGCGCTCCCTGAGGCAACTACTGCCAGTGAGCCGGTGGCTTCCAGCTCTGCGCCGCGATGGTATTCGGCTGAATATCCCCATCCACTACCCGCTACTGGAACCTATGTGGATGTTCCTGGGTATGCACCTGGGTATGCAACCTTGAGTGGGTTGAGGAGAGGACCTGAGTCTCTTGGAGGCAGGAGTAGAGGATCGGGGAGATCCTCCAACAGGTCCCTGACGCGGTCGGAGATCAACGAGGTGCTCCGAGGAGCCACTTCAAAAATCGTGGGCGACCTCACTCAAGAGATCCGAGAGAAACTGGAGCCCCTGATGATACCGCCCCAAGCGTGACCTACCACGGTAGGAATGTCACCCCACCGAGTACAGGCCAACCACCTGGCGGCAGCGTTGACAAACGCCCTGGGGAGCCTGAGGAGTCGACCGATGCCGACCCCTGCAGCGATACCGAGAAGTCCTTTCGTACCGAGAACGGCCCAGCCGCCCTACAGCCACGTGACGAACTCTACGAGGGCCGAGCTAGACCGGCTGGGGCTGACAGCCTTGAGGGCAATGGTGGACGTGGAGCCTTATGGCTCTAGTGATCTAGGCGGAGACCCCTCCGATGATGAGCCGCCGTCGATGACTTCTACTTCGCCCTCAGAGGACGATGACCCGGAGGACCCCGAGGACCCAAGGGGGAAGAAGAAGAAGAAGAAGAAGAAGAAGACCCGACGCTCTGAGGGACGCAGGTCTCAGGAGGCGAAGGCTATTGCCACCTACAAGATCATGGTGAACCTGCCTGAGTTCACAGGCAAGGACCTCAGCGAGTTCGGTGAGAATTTTGGCCGGTTTCTCCGATTGACCGGCCAAACTCACGCTAGTGGGCGAGTCAAGTGCGATCTGCTCCTGCAGTGCTGCAAGACCAAGTACCTGGAGAAGCAGGTCAGGCAGATCGTGACTAACTCCGCCACCTTTGCCGATGTGTTGGTTGCCCTGGAGAGGCAGTACCCGACCTACGAAACCGACCTCTCCATCAGGGCCGAGATCCAGAACCTGCCCGTGCTGCCCAACAACCCCAAACCTGGCAGGGTCTCTGAGCTGTTGGCTGACCTGGATCACTGGGCTGGACGACTGACGCCCGGTTCCTACAGCAGCGACGACCTGCTGTTCTGGTTGGTCGCCAAGCTCCCTCGAGAGCTATGGGACGAGTGCCGTTCGACGGCGGAGCGCAAGGCTAGATCCCTCCGCTACGAGGATCTATGCGTGCTACTCCTGGAGCTGGTGCTGGAGAAGGAGAGCGACCAGCACTTGAACAACTACCGTCCTGGTGGTGGAGGTTCTGGAGGCCATGGCAAAGGGTACCAAGGTTCCCGACCTGGGCAGGGGAGTACCCTCAAACACGCCCACGCCCGTATCATGGAGAACGTTAAGGAGCTATTCTGGTGTGATGCCAGGGACGAGCAGGGCCATCTGCAGCAGGCCCCTGACTGCGAGCAGCGAGACTGCCTCGTAGTCCAGGGGAAGCAGCAGGAGAAGAACACCGGCGCCAAAGCGAAGCTGCCGGATCATTACAGGTGCACCATCACGTGTGCATTCTGCGGGAAGCGGAAGCACTACGAGGATGAGTGCTACCATAAGCAACGCCTATCGGCGAAGCTTAAAGGTGAAAATCCTGGCAAAGGCTCAGGCAAAGGTGGAGGCAAAGGCAAAGGCAACGACTCCGGCAAGGGCAAGTCGAAAGGACGTGATCAAGGGCAAGACAAGGGTCAAGGTGGACGAGGAGGAGGCGCTAACCGCCAGCCAGACAAGGACAACAAGAATAAGAACGGAGGCAACCCCAACCGTAATCCAGGGGGGAATTCCGAGCCCTCTGGAGGGCAGTCTGGTCCTACCACACGCTCACAAACGCAGGCCCAGCAAGAACAAGGAGCCAAGCGTGAGCATGAAGGTGGTGATGACGGCAACGCTAAGAAGAGGAGCCGTTTCATGAGGATGGCCTGCAAACTGCGGAACAAGGGGTTCGAGGTGACCTGTCCCGCGGAGTTCTGACGGGGGACGCTCTGGTGGCACCCAAGACCTGGTGTTTTGGGTACGTATCCGACTAGGGGGACGCGAATACCTGGGGGTATTGGATACTGGCGCCACCATATCTATAGTGGCCAAGAAAATTTTACCTTGTGGGAGCCTGGGGAACACCATGACCACCGCTGCTATACGCATGGGGGATGGACATGTGGTGCACAGCTGCGGGGACTGTGAAGTGGAGGTACCTATGGGCTCCCGGACTATCGCCCATCGGTTCTATGTGATGGACACTGAGGCCTTCGACTTTCTACTTGGGACTGACTTCTTCGTACAGCACTCCCAGATACAATCCCTGACGCTGCAAGCGCCCTACCTCCTCTACGTGGACCACAGCAGTGGCAGAGAGTCTGTGCCACTGGAGCAGTCGGAACATACCTCGAGTTACCTGAGGCTATCGAAGGAGGAGCCCTCGAACATGATGGCGGCCTCCAAAACTGAGGACTATCAACTATTGGGGGAAGTCCTAGACCAAGGTCTGAAGGAGTTGGGTTACTCTCGAGAAGACCTGAGTGTGGAGTTGTTGGCCAGCGACAAGCAGCATGTACTGCACCTTTACTGCAGCAAGGGGAAGAACTGCAGCTACAAATTTTACTGGCCCTCTTTCGGGATGGCCTACGGGAACCCCAGGTTCAGTGAACTGGGGAAGGTGCTGACCAAGGTGGCCTTGGAACGTTCCCGTATGGTCCTGTGTTCCCCCGATTGGGGAGCCCATGGGGGCAACGAATACTGGCGAAACCTCCTGGACAGGCTGACTATCAGCTCTGTTCGGTTACCTGATGAGGCCATCTACGTGCCTCTGGGTCGTAAGACGCCTATTAGGAAACCCGGATGGGGGAGTATGCTGAGCGTGGTGGACGGAGGTCTTACCTCCATCCCCTGGGAGGATCTGGACCCGACTTTGGTCCAGGCTATACAACGAGAAAGCGACGGACTCGCCTTGGGTGACTTGAAGGATCGCCTACGACCTCAAGATGCTGTTGAGACTACACCCGGAGGAGATGAGTACGTCGTGACTGACACCAACGCCCCCAACTCTCCATGTCATGTACCTGTTCCTGATGGAGTCTCTGAGTGTGGGCTATCTGAGCTACCTAGCTCTATCCACTCAGATGACGAAACTGAGCACGATGCCTTCTTCGTGCAGACCCGTGTGGAGGAAGTGGACAACGCCGAGTACGTCGCCCCACTAAAAGCCCTACTCACCATGAGGGTTGGAAGACCCCGTGGACGAGGAGCTGGACCCTGGATCCAGGCTCACGGAGTATGTGGATTCCAAGAGGAAGTTGGTGGCGAAAAAGCTATGCTACGCGAAGCCTACCCGCAGCTCATGGCCACTGAAGCAAGGACGTATGGGAGACCTATCCCAATTGAAGGAGGACCTCGAACAGAAGACCACCACCTGGCAAAGGGAGGTAGATCTCAAGCTTATGAAGAGCGTGTGGGGCGCCCATGTGAGGACCCCAGAGGAGGACGACCTCTCGGAGGAATGTGTATGTGAACCCCCTCGAGCGTGCCTATGTTGCCATCGTCCACCGGAGATGGTTGAACAAGACCTTCTATATGCCTACCAAGGGCTGAAGGACACTACCACGGGCGAAGAGTCGGTGGAGGACCACCTCCCGACGTCTATCACTCAGGGGGCAGGCAACTTACACTCTGACGAGGACATGGAGGACAAGATCAAGGTATTGGACCCGCGGGTACAGAAGCTTATAAGAACCTATCTGGAGGTGTTCGGAGAAATACCCCCTCCAGCCTCATGTGACAAGCTGGTACAAATGGACCTCAAGCTGAAACCCGAGTTCGTGGGTCACAAGATCCGGAGGAGACCCTATCCAGCTCCTAAAGAGCAGGCCGACGAGATTGAGCGACAGATACAAGAATGTATCGACGCTGGCCTAGTCCTGGAGTACAAGGACGGGGACTACCCCCTACACTGCAGCCCCTGTTTCCTGGTGGCTAAACCTGGGTCTACAGCCAAACGGCTGGTAGTGGACTACGGAGAGCTGAACAAGAAAATGCTGAACCACTCAGGGTCCATTCCCAATATGGAGTCTACCCTGGAGAAGATAGGCTCCTGTCGCTACAAGACCAAGATGGACAAGAGGAGTTGATTCTGGCAGGTGGACCTGACGCCCAACGCTCGAGAGCTACTAGCCTTCATCACCCCTCAGGGGAGGGTGTTCAAGTGGAAGGTCATGCCGTTTGGCGTGGCTAACGCACCCGCTCTATTCCAAGGGCTGATGAACAAGATCTTGTCCATCCTACGAAGTCGACCTAAGGTGCAGGAGCTCATATCCCGTGGTGCCCAGATGGAGGCTCACATCGACGATGTATGCCTCGGGACCAATACTGAGGATGATCACCTAATCCTTTTGGGTGAGTTCTTTGCGGTCTGCCAGGAGAACCACACACGACTCAAGCTCGAGAAGTGTGAGTTCATGCAGGAGACCATGCAGTACCTGGGGTTTGATGTTGGCTATGGGTGGTGGACCCCAGCGGCCTCTAAGGCCAAACCCCTGATGGACGCTAAGGTACGACACGAAGACCCAAAGAAAGGACTTCATGATGTACGCAGTTTCATTGGGGCGTGCAAGTTCTATCGCCGCCACATCAAAAACTTCACCTACACCAGCGCCGTTCTGACGGACTTGATCAAGAAGAGTACTACTTGGCGCTGGGGCCCACAAGAGCAACAAGCGTTTGACGAGCTCAAAGACAAGGTAGCCAACGCTAAGTGCTTGGGCGTGCCTAGGGCACAAGGGGAGATTATCCTGGTGACCGACGCCAGCAATGTGGGCGGTGGTGGAACGTTGTTCCAATGGCAAGCACTAGAGAAGGAGGAGTTTGACTCGGCCATTTCCCAATGGGGGACGGAAGGTCTCAACCGAGATGGAACCCTCAAGCACAGCTACCCTGACGACAAGCGGGTCCTAGTACCTCTGGGCCACTGGGACTTGAAGTGGAACCAGGCCAGGGGGAACTACTCCACCTATGAGCAGGAATTGCTCGCGGGTATGCTGGTGCTATCCTCACAAGCACGACTGTTGGGGAGTAACCCTGTGGTCTGGCTGTGCGACCAAGAACCGGTCCGCAGTTTCCAGAAGGGCCCCCCACCTGAGAAGGCCAAGTTCCGGCGCTGGTGGATCTACCTCAGTCAACTACGGCTGACGCTACACCATATCCAGGGAGTGAAGAACGAGTGTGCCGACTACATCAGCCGCAACAACTTGGACGCCCTGATTCGTGCACGGTCTGGTGCGCTGGCTAAGGAGGCGTTCAGCCGTATGGACGTCCACTTGGACCTCAACATGACGATGATACGCCGCCTGGATGGACTCCAACAATCGGAGTACCTGAAGGAGTTTGGAGATATCTACAAGCGCCTGGAGAAACGCCTTGAACCCCTCCTGGTCAACCAAGACCAGTGGAAGAGGGACAAGAGCTACCTCTGGCACGAGGACCGCATTGTGGTGCCTAGTGACAGAGTCCCAGCGCTGCTGAAGTGGACCCATGGGTCCAGCGGTCATGTGGTTGCTGACCGTACCCTGAGACTGTTCAAGCAGTGGTTCCACACTACGTGGACTGACGACCAACTGCGGAAAACCCTCCAGCCTATCGTGGACAAGTGCCGGTGCAGGTCCTGTAAACCAGGGGATATCAGGGACAGAGGTCTCTACACGACCCTGCCCATCCCTCACTGTGCTAACAGTGTTCTATACGTGGACTACACGGAGATGCCGAAGTTCGGAGGCTATGACTTTGCCCTCGTGGTAACCTGTGGGTTGACCAGGTTTACCAGGGTGTTCCCATGTACCAAGCACATTACCGGGGAGGAGACTATCAAGATACTCCTGGAGGAGTGGTTTTGTGTCTATGGGGCGCCCAAGGAGATCAACTCCGATGGGGACGTACGAGTACGCTCAGATACCGGTTGGTACAAGAGGGTCCTGAGATCCCTCAATGTCCAGGTGTCTACGGGAATTCCCTACTCGCACACGAGCAACCCCCTTTGTGAGCGACAGATCCGTGTCCTGAAGGAGAATGTACGGATATGGTGCAAAACTGAACGCACCAGAGACTGGGTGAGACTACTCCCCGTCATATCCTTGATGATGAACTCCCAAGAGAGTTCAGCTACTGGCTACTCGCCCCATGAGCTATTCCTAGGGCGCCCGGCATGGTTCCTACATGCCCCCTATCCAGAGGACACCCATTCTTCTGTGGGTGAACGGGTCCAAGAGCTCCAAGCGAAGGTGGACAAGGCCAAGGCTATGCTCCAGAGAGTGAGGGAGCGTCAGTGGAACAAGAAGAACAAGCACTGAGTACCGGCCACCTACCAAGAGGGGGACTGCGTGCTGGTGCACCACAGTCGACTACCCGCCTGGCCACGCTCTACCAGCGATGACCCATACTTTGGGCCGTACAAGATTCTATCAGTGGATGGACACCGTATCACCGTGCGGTGTTCTCCCCGTCTAGGGCGGACCCTGGTGTGCGCTGCTCAACACCTGAAGCGCTACTATGATCCTGAAGACCTCTGTGGGGAGGAGTGGGAGCTGAACGACGAGGAAATCGCCGCTCTGGACCTACAAGGGGCTGCCAGCCCTATGGAAGTTGAAGGTGAACTCCCCGACATGAACGCCGAGGAGATGGCTAAGGAGGGCTTCTACCTGGTGAAGTCTGTCCTACGCCACCGCTATCGCCAGGGTTGGCGCTTCCTCACCCTCTGGGAAGGGTTTGGAGTCGAAGAGGCCACCTGGGAGCCCTTCTCTGCGTTTGTTCTACCTGAGGGACGCCTAAACTCAGTTCTGGTTGACTACTTGTCCCAGAACAACCTTGGTGAGTTGCTGAGGCTCGCTGAGACGCTTGCCTCCAAGACTAAAGCTAGGGACTGAACCTTACCCTTACCTGCCAAAGCGTATGTGTGAGTGTGCTATTCCTAAGGTCCTGAGAGCAGGCCGCAGAAGTGGTGTCCTAATTATACCCAAGTCTGCACGCTTGCTAAACCTGGAGGGTTGGTTTATTGATGCCACGGGGTACGCCCCAGGTCTCCCCTCCCCTAAGCGCCCAATTTCTGTGCTGGCGCAAAACCTTTGGGGAATACCCAGCGTACTAATCCAGGTATTGTTTTCCCTACCTATCTGTCCACTACAGGGAGGGGTGGCCGAAAGCTATGAAGGCATGAAAACACAGTTTTGCTAAGTGGCCAAAACACTGACCTAACCACTGCCACAGCCAACCAACCCTGCTAAAATTGAAGGAAACGGGTGGGACAGTGACACACACACTACAGGTCCTACACACCCTACAGTGGCACCATCCTGGTGGGCGAGCACTGCTGCAACTGGCTCAAGCCCCCACTCAGGACTACCACTCCTACACGCACACTCTACTGGGTGTTGTTGAAGAATATGTCGTGGGTCCTAACGACCCTCCTGTGAAGAAGACAAGAGAACACAGCGCTGCTAAGCAACTGTGGCCTAACAGGGGACGCCACAACGCGTTTCCCCTGCTAGGGCTTGGAGGGAAGAGGTGCTCTTTTTGCGTGCACGGCGCAGATGTCGATGGAGTCGGACTCCCTGCTCTGCCACAGGCAGAGGGGAGTCATTTGTTTGTGTGATCTGCGCCCTTGTTTAGCAGGGCATGAAAAAAATGGTATGCTGCTGCACCAATCACCCTACCTGCCCACCTGTAAAGCAAAGGCAAATGAAGGGGTGTTTGCGGCGGAGGAACCAAGCCACACTCCCCGTATCATACGGTTCTCAGTGTGACCTATAATACACTGTCCGCAAACGCGCTGAAGATCAGCTCCCCTGTCAAGCAAGCAAGCGTTAAGGGACTCCTCAGGTTCTCTTAAAGAACGTACCGAGGAGCACCTGGGTAGCCTAAACAAGGTTTACCGTGCGCACTTCGCGTGGCCTACCCTTTAATGCGTGTGTGAATGCGCGAGCATGCAGGAGTACCTTGGGCAAACCTGCCCATCTGAGCCTAAATCACGAACTCCACCAGGGGGTGGCCCCGCCTGGGCTTACTCACCTGACCTACCGCTGGAGAGAGAGAGCAAGTGGGCACGTGAGGGGCGCAAGCGAGAAACGTCATTATGCACTTGTGTGTATGTCTAATCACCCTGATCTGACCTCTTGGATATGTCAGTTCTCAGTCAACTCAGGAAAAGGTGATTTGCCTCACATTGAAAAGGGGATTAAGGGGTCCACTCCATATCCTGATTGGGTGTTTGGTTCCATGGGTTAAAAAGTGTTATCACCACTTTTGGTGGGGCCAATACTAAGATAGAAATGCCTGGATGCTCAGTGCATCCCTAATACAACTAGAGTATGCCTCAAAGCATTGGAAAAGCACTTTTCCTTACTCCCCCCTCGTGCTGTGGTGGCCACCACTGTCGCATTTTAGGAAAAAGGGATTTTTTCTTGGCCTTTCCTTGGTTTCCACATCTACTTTAAAATACCCATAGTTTCCCTCACACAGAAAAATGGGCGCTCACCATGGCTGGCGCTCTTTTGCTGCTCTGTTCGTAACATTTCCTACAGAAGACTCAGCGCTCATGGCGCTGCCGGGGCTCCTGTGGCTTGGTTGGGTTAGTTTGGGAGCATGCCAAAACATGTGCATGTGCATCCCTCCCTCCAAGACGCAGAGCGACACAAACCCAACGCAAGACACAATATACACACTCGCATGGGTTCTCGTAAACCTGCTGGCGACCTGTGACCTGTCTTAGGGCAAAGGGAGTCGTAAAAAAAATTAAATTGCCCCTTGGTGGGGTCTTGGGTTCTGCTCAGTCTCTCCAGGCTGCTGCGTTTCGGCCCGAACACGGCCTACTCAGCGAAGCTGCGCGTGGGTATCTGCAGAGGCAGGAATGGGAGAACTATGGACGAATCCACGCAAAAGCGAAGCGACGACACCAAAATGCGTCAAATGACGGCCTAGAATGTTTCTAAGACAACACAGCTGAGCAGAATCCAATTGTGCATCAGAAGCACATTTTTATAAAAATTATAGTCATCTCTAGATTTTTAAAATCAAGAAATTCCTACGCATAAAAAGGCGGCGCGCAGGAGCGGCTCCTAGCGAAGCGCCGCAAAATGCAGAAATAATGGCATTATAAACGTATGTCTCACGTAGTCTTGAAAATGACGAGACACACATTAATAAATAAACATACAGATTCCACCTACACTAATAGAAGTATCAAAAATTCAAGAATTCAAAAATCAACGAAAAGACTTCAATGAATCAGGTATAAACTACAGGTATGCTCGTCTCGTATGCCGCATACACATTGCTCGTCTCGTGTCTCCGTGAACGAGTCTTGTAGCAGTGCTAACAACAATAGGACGCGATAGAGGGATTGATTAGAAAGATTGCAGATGATTAGGCAGAGCCTATGAATTTATCTATGTTTTTCCATGAATACTTAGCTGTCCTAGTGGTATGCACCCTAGGGGGCTGGGCACCTCTTTTTGAGAGGTCCTGGGTTCAATTCCTGGTCAGCCTAGCTAAGTAGGAAGATCCCATGTGACATGGCAGTGACCTCATCGCCACATGCCCTGCCACCTCAGCACATATGGGACCCAAAACAAAGAGTGCACATCTCCTGAGATGGCACTATGGAGATAGAGTGACCATGGGGCAGTTTTCCAACTCTTTTCCAAAACATTTCAGCTCTCTTTGTGAATATGCATTCCGATTTGACCTGAGTTGCAGTTTCTGTGAATATCCTTTGATCTTTCACTGTTTACACTGCAGCCCTTCATGCTTTGATCCTGATTCTCTTCTCCTTGCACACCTCTGGCTTGGGCTATCCTGGATTTACTGTATTTCAGCAAACAGAAACTTTTCATCTCCAAGAACAAGCAGCAGGAAACCCTACACCAGCAGCAAGCAGCAGGAGAGACAAAAACACAGTGTTGAAACGGCTATAAACTTTTCTGTTTCCATGCACCGATGGTTCGTTTGGATGACGTGTTGGTGGTGGGGCAGCAGGAGTTGTAGGTGGTTCCATATGCGGGTCCCCACCTTGGCACCACGGGCCACCGGAGCAAGTGGAGTATGTACCCGGTGCCACGGTGCCCACGGTGCTCCTCCTAGCGCCCAACGGGCTCAAAGCCACGTTGCGGCCTGGCAGAGCAGGGGGCAACTTGTGGATGGTCGCTGGTGAAGTATGTATTGGGGGCAGGTGTTGCGATGGTATTGGGCCTCCCGCAGCGTCAGCGTGAGGACCTCTCGTACCTCCGGCTCATGATTGTGCATGAGACGATACAGGTGGGCCGCAGTGTGAGCTGTGTACCCGTTGTTGACGAGGTGATCGGTGTTGTCTCCGTAGTACGGTGGCGATGCCGCGCGTACCGTTGCATGTAGCGATGTGGGCCGGTGGTCGTGGATGGTCCACGCTTGTCGCACTGTGGTAGCGGCTGCTTGCAGCATGTGTCCGGGGTGCGTTAGGTGCAAGGCCTGGAATGCTATAGCTGCGTTGAGCACGGCTTGTAGGAAGTATGCCAGGGCCTGGGTGGAGAGTGCTGTGATGCGTGCTATGACCAGTGTCCGTGTCAGCTGCCGTATCAGGTTTGGTGGTAGAGTGACCCCGCCTGCGGTGGCCGCTTGTTGGACCCCCATGTAGGTGGCCGTGTTTACTGGGTTCATGGGCGGGTCCCCGGGGCGGAGGGGCGGCGGCGGTGCATTGTGCATGATGGTGGCAGATTTCACGTTGTGCACCAGCAGCTGGTTGCCCTCCAGATAGGTGGTGACGACGTGGAGGACTTTTGTGGCTCTGGTGGGGTCCGGGGTGGTCCGCAGGGGTTGACGTGCGGTGGCGGTCACCACCGCCATGTCGTCCGCAAACGCCAGGAGCGTGGTCCGTAGAAGGAAATGGTGCCACATCCAGGTATGTGCGTTGGATGTAAAACGCCAGCGGGAGGGTGACGAGTAGGAAGAGAAATGGGATTTCCGCACCCCCTTGCGGGACCCCGCTGGCGGGCTGGACCCATGGGGTGGTGCCCACGTCGGTTTTTATGGCGTACTTGCGGATGGCGAGGTACGCTTGCAGGAAGCCCTGGAAGGGGAGTCCCATGTGCTCCCAGACGGCCCGTAGGAGGCGTCGTGGGGTGTTGGGGTACGCCCCTTTGACATCCAGCGACGTGATGATGAGGCTGATAGGGTCCATGTCCACCGAGGCGTCTTGCATAAATATGGCCTCCAATGGTGACCTACCCGGTATGGCCCCCCAGATTGTGGGCGGTACAGCCCCGTGCACTGCCGGGGCCACCCCTTTGAGGATGAGCATCCATATGAGTTTGGCTTCCGTGGTGGCGCACACGATGGCTCTCCAGTTGTCGCGGTTCGCCCGGTCGCCTTTCTTATACAGCGGGTGTACTAGGTTTGCCCAGTCGGGTGGCACGTCCGTTTTCCCGATGGCGATAGCCTACAGGCGCGCGGCCAAGTGCCTCTTCAGGTTCAGCGGGAGCCTACGGTAGAGCTCTGCCGGGAGTCCGTCCATCCCCGGGGTTTTTCCCGGTTGTAGTTTGTACAACACCTCATCGAGCTCCCGAATGGCGAACGGGGTTCGGTGCATGTCTCGTCGCTGTGTCCGGTTGTAGAGTTTCGGCAGGTGGGATATCAGTTCCTCGGTGTATGCTGACAGCTCGCCATCCTCAGTGTTCTGTTGGCGTAGGAAGCTGTTGAGGACTTCTTCCAGGACCACCTTGGGATCGTTGGTCACTGTGCTATCCTGTAGGCATACCGCCTTGATGCCTCAGCGGCCTGTATCCCCCAGGACCTTGTCCACATCTTTCAGGGATTTGTAGGGTTGGGGGTTTTGGAAGTAGCGTTGTTGTTCTTGCGCCAGTTCCTTTGCCCGGCGGATGTGCCATTCTCTGAGTTGCAGGCGTGTGGTGTCCAGTCGTGCGGCAATTTCCTGGGCGTCATGTTGGGCTTGTAGGTCATGCGAGTGCACTGCCGTGTGCAGTGCTCGCTTGTTGTGCCATATGGTTGTGACCAGGGATCGTAGGTCCTGATGCGGGGTGGTATCGTCCTGTGTTCTGTGTTGTCCGTTGAGGCCGCATGCCGTGGCCGCTTGTCGCATGGCGAGGTTGAGGTCCGTCTTGTCTTGCTGGCCTAGGATGCGTTGTACGGTGCGGTAGTACGCTACCCATTTGTGGGTGTCGTGCTCTCCTGGCGGCTTGATGGGTGGTTGCTCTTCGTGGTCCATGCCATCCCCGGAGGCCGGGGGTACCTGAAGTACCTTGATTTGTATCCCCAGGGGTCGATGTCCGGTGATCTTGGATGGTAGGTCCTGGTATTGCGCCCGTGTCACCTCGATGTGTGCCGAGTCGGCATAGCAGAGGTCGATGCGGGAATCTGCCGCGCAAGGCTGTGGTGGTCTGTGCGAGGGCTGGCCTCGTAGAGAGACTGTGAGGTCCTGCAGGCCCAGATGTTGCATGGCCACTGGCACCGCTGCGTCCTCCGGCGTCTATCGCCCTCCACGATCGTCCGCTGATGGGGCTGCATTGAAGTCTCCTATGATGACAGTCGGCCCCATCATGGCAAGTTGTCGGTAGGCCTCCATGAGATGTTCGAGGAATGTCTCTGTGGCGTCTCCAAAGGGGACGTGTACGTTGATGACATTCAGTTGCCACGTTGGGCCTACCAGTTGGTATGCCGCGAGGCAGACTTCCACCCCCAGGTGGTGGTGGACGTGCATTTGGACTTCACCTTTGTGGGATATGGGCACTCCCTTGACCCACGTGGTGCGGTATTGGTGTCCCGTCCTGGTGAGGACGGGGGTTAGGCTGGGGCAGACTGCCTGGGTTTTGAGGGCCTGTTCCTGCCACACCATGGCGTCCGGGTCGCATTTCGCCATGATAGGTACGTCTTGTAGGTCCGGAGCTTTGGCCGCGTCATACAGGGCGCCTGGTTTGTTGAGGGACATGAGAGTGACGAGCGCAGTTGTGACCTCGTGGGCACGCGCCTTGGTGGCCCCTGGGGCGTCCCTGGCGCGGCGTGGTAGTAGTCAATGTCCCGGGCGCAGTTTGTGGTTGATTGCTGTGGCCACCCTTTGTTCCTCCGGTATATCCGGCTCCTCCAGCCATGTCTGCGGCACGTCACCTGTCCAGATGGTGCCCGGTGGTACCTGGTTGGCGGGTGTGCGGAGCTGCACCGGGCACAGCGGGAATTGTCTGTCGTCCCAGAGTTCGAGGTTCGAGGTCTCCACTTTTTCGCCCCACTCTGGGAGTGCTTGCCAATTGATTTTCAACTGTAGGTTGCTATGTTGGCCCGGTGTGGCCAGTCTTCCCTGTATCTTGCCCCGGAACCATACAAATTGTTTCGGTTGTCCTCTAAGCGTGGCTTCGTACACTCCCTGTACTTCTGCGCCGTCTGGCCATTCGGGGTGCATGGCGGCACGTTCCGCTGGCGTGAAAAATGGGCAGGCTGGGGCCTTCGGCTTCCGTTGTGGATCGGGTAGCGACGGCGCTGGAGCCACTTTGGGCTCCGGTTTGGGCCGTTTGGCCCGGCGGGCCGAGGCGTCCGCTCCCCCTGGGCAGGGCCTCGGTTTGGGTTGGGGCTGTTCTGGCGCCGGTTTGGGGGCCGGCTTTGGTGCGTCGCGGTGGAATATGCTGTACGCCGGTCCCTGTCCCTCCTGCGGCCTGTGCATACCCCGAAGCTGATTTGCGTGTTCTTGTAGGCTGGTGGTGCGGACTTTGAGAGTTCGCTCCGTGTCCGTGGGCCAGGACATCCAGCGCTGCGCCTGTGCTGTCCCCTGCTTTCGCACATAGGCCGCCAGGTTGCGCGTGAGTGTAAGCCAGGTCTCGGGCTGCGTGGTGTCCGTGGCTGGGGCATCCACTGTCCAGTGCATCGCCGCTTTGAGGGCCAACTGACGCGTTCCCGTGGGAGGCCGGCCACGGGACGCTGCGGTGACACGCACAGGTGAGCAGGCAGGCAAGGCACTACGCTCACAAGGGCATCAATACGCTCGTGTCATGTGACAAAGCGTTTCAGGATCCTTGCCACTCTGCAACAAGGGAACGAATGTATGTACAGCAACACATCAGGATATGTACACATGGGGTTAAGACTGGACTGGGGTAAGGGCATCACAGGACAATAGACACTCTATCCCAACTCGTATCCCAATTCCAGGTCGACCCTCTCAGTGGCTGGTGGGGGCGGGGGCTCAAACACAACCCATGCCCTGCTCAGTCCGGACCCTGAAACCCTGCCAATGGGAGAGGCGTCCCGCCCAGCCACAGGCGAGTTCCTCAGAAACAAGGTGCTCCAAAGCCAACCGACAGTCGCTCCCTATGCTCCCTTAACAGCAGGTCCCAACTATTCTCTGAGCCAGAGATATGACCCCGCCATTATCCCCTAGGAGTTGGTAGCTGAAAATGGGCTGTTTCAGCCCAAACTCGAATTAGCTCAAAAATCTCCAAAATTGACCTCTCGTCCGGACCTGCCAGAGGTAGGGACGAGGCAACTGACCCTATGCCCTTCGAGTACGAACTCTCTGGAGCCCTCACCCAACCTGGTTCCCTCTGAGGTCCGGGCATCAGGGCAACACGAATGAGTCAAGTGGGGTCATGATGCCAAAATCACCAAAATTGGCGTCATTCCCACGCGTGACTCGCCATGCCAAGGTAAGGCCAATGGCTCACAGGGTAGGAGGCAGGACCTAGGACTTATATCTGAGTGTACAACTTGAAGTTCGGTCCGGGCTCCCTGTGGGCTTAGAGAAATGGGGCCGCCAATTGACCACACGGAAGGGGGAAATTGGGGTCCCAAAATGGGGTCATTTTGGCTGCAAGAAATGAGCCAAAATTTGGGGTGCTCCCAATAGTATATCTCGACGCCGGCCTGAAGATCGGATCCGCCATTCCATACGCGATCCGCCAGGAGTCCAACAGAGACTCCCATGCCCTTGGCTAGCCAAGATCTCCATGCCACTTGGCGTGGTGACGATCTCAATTGGGTCCACAAATGCCAAAATGGCAAAATTGCCCACACTTATTTTGGGCTAGCGCCTTAACGAAGGTTGCTCCGCTTCACCCACGTGGTGTGTGAACCATGGGGACCAATATGCATAACACCCACATCATATATGGTCCATTGGTCCATGCGTCCGGCGTGCACGGATGGGCTGAACATAGTGCACGGCGGGCAGCAAAGGTGGAAAATTGCTCAAAATAGCCGAAAATGCGCACACTCATGGTTGGGGCAAATGAGGCACATGCCCAACTTGGACCGGACTGTGCCATAGGATTGGTATCAAGTCACATGTGTCCAACATATCTTTTGGGCATCGCCCAAATGATCCGGTTTTGGGAATGGCAGGGTCGCCAAGTGAGCCCATGATTTGGGATAGTCCCAAATTGCCAACATGGCGGCCACGGTATGCCAAGCCCAAGAGGAGTTAATTGCAGGGTCCAAGATATGTTGGGCACCGAAGTATGTACCCTCATAACATACTTAAGTTATGATGTCAATTGAGCGCAACGTTGAGATACACGGTCGCCACTTGACATCATGACGGGCCAAAAACGGCAAACATGGCACAAACACACACAAAAGTGCCATGAAAGGTGCACAATTATATTATAATATCTTCGGCTTGGATCGTGCAAACAACTAATCCTTCTAAACACAATGACCTGACACCAATGACCTTCGATCCCACATATGTGCTCCGCTTGGGGCGCTTTGAAAGGTTACGAGCGCTACTTCCCAAGTGGGCACATGAAAATATGGAAAATTGCAAAATACACACCTTGCTCCCAACGCATCGCTTTGGGATCGCCACACAAGCTTTCCTCCACGAAGGTTAGGCTTGCAATTGATCATGGGGGGTATGGAGAAGGGGCTTGCACAATATGAGGTCCATTGGCGGGTTTGGCTTGGAGCGATAGACCCGCCAAATGGGCACGCAACACAACAAAAGGCACATACTCCATATTGCCCAAAACGGTAGCTCCCCCCACGATATGTCATGCCCCTCCAAGGGCATAACTTTGTGTCAATCGCTCATAGGAACTCAAGGAGAGTTCCTATGCAACATCAACACTTGCGCGCTACACTCGAAAGTTATCTTAACGCACGCAATATCATGGCCAAAGAGTTATAACGCAAACTCTACCCTCTTGACCATGATCCATTACACCAGCGCGCACGTGTGGAGACGCAAGGCATATAAAGCTTCCTAAATTACGTCGGGAGTATTGTGAATACATCCCACGTTTCCTTATTGTCATTCCTCGCAAGCAGCACGAGATATGACCCTCACAAGTGGCCTCACGAATCAACTTTGTTTTGCCCCTATCTCTAAGACAAATGCTTAGGCGGCTCAAGTTGCATGGTCAACCTGCGCCCAAGACTGCCTCTCTACGGCACTGCGAAAAAATAGTCCTTTTGGGGGGGACGTAAAACGCAAGAACCAAAAATCCCGTGAAAAGCAATTAACCGGTCCATTTTCCTTTTTTTTCAACAAAACCGACTGCCCGGGAAAATGTTTTATTTCCACCAAAATGAACTTCTTTTTTGGGAAAACCACAACTTTTTGTTTCTTCTATCATTTATGCTTTGCAATAAAAACACCCGTGAGCTTTCAATCTTTTGGAAAACCATTTTCCGAAAACCATGTTGCACGCAGCACCAGAAGAAGCATTTTTTGGTACCACTTCTTTGCGCGAGGCCTCGCGCAAACACCAACAGAACAGCGCAATAAAATGCATCACAGAGAAAAATGTGCCGCACAAGGTGACAGCATAAAGGTCGTCGAAGAGGAATGCATAGCGCGAGCCCTCGCGCATAATATATCAGAACAAGCGAAGAAATTACTTTTTCTTCGGGACAGTTTGCATCTTAGAACCCATAGCCTTAGCAACGGACGTGTTACCCTTAGGCGGTGGCTTTGCGGGCGCGCTTCTTGGTTGGGACTGACGGGCTGGCTGCTTGAATGGAGCTCGGGCCCCGGTTTCCTCGGACCTCGGCTTCGCTGCCACTTTTTTCGCTGCCTTGCCCTGGGAGACCTACGCTTCCTCCTCCTCTTCTTCCTCGCTCTCCTCCTCTTCATCCCCATCGCTCTCGTCGGATTCTGCACCGGTAACCGACTTCGCTGCCTGAGGCTTGGAGGCAGTCTTCTTCTTCTTGGGGGCTGGTTCCCCACCAGTAGACTTCCGCTTTGCAGGGGCCAGTGCTTCTGCAGCTTGACCTTTCTCAACAGTCTCTTCCTCCTTCAGCGACAACGCCTCATAACCCACCTTGTCATCGCAAACCCATAGGGGAATACCACGGTTTGCCCAGTTGGCTTGCTGGTCCCAATCACCAGACGCGTGCAGTTTCGACTCTTGTGTCAATACATGGTTCAACTGAGTCTGCACCCTGTTGACCCAATCGGACAGATTGTCGGAGGTAACACCAAGAAGGTACATGCGAGAATCCAGCTCGACAGACGCGATCTTGCACACCAGATCCGGCTGATGATCAATGAACACAAACGCAGGCTTGAAAGTCTTATCCTGCTTCAGGTGAAAGAGGTGAGTGTCGAAATACCACATAACCGTCGTTATCGGAAGGTGACCGCCAAATTCAGCAGGATCCATCTCCTCTACTTGAGGAAGTCCAAACGTCAGATAATTCGGAATCTGCAATGAGAGAGAAGTTATTGCGCGAGGCCTCGCGCAAAGAGCGGACGTAATGAGGGAATTATACCTTTCTCGACCAGCTATCCGGTGACGCCATCAGCAACCAGCGAACGTCAAACGTTGTAAGATCCCCTGCAGGCTTCGGTTTGACTGGCCAACTGAAGATGGGAATAAGCAACATGTGGGCAATGCGCGGCGCGTTGAAATCATCGTTGTGAAGCCTCTCTGTTTCCGTTTCCAGCACGTGGAACATGTTCTCAGCAACAGTTTTGGAGCCGCAGATAAGGGTATCGGCACACGCCATCTCTTCATACAGCCAGGCTGGGCACATCGTCTCAGGAGCAAGATGTTCAAATATGTCGCCGTTGATGATAATCAGGTTCTTGTCAATCTCCATGAACCGCTTCGGAGGTTCGTGGTTCAGCGCTGCAATTCGGGTCGCCTTAACTGTGATAGTTTGACTCAATGATGGATCCTGCTGTTCCACTGTCTTGAAGTCACCAGTAACGCCAGCAGGTGGGGGGACCACACGGCTCTTGGTAGGCTCTTGACCCAGGAGTTTTTGGGCGTTGAGGATTTTCAGAGCGGCGGGTTTGCCTTTCTCTGCCACCTGCCACAGTGGTGCGCGAATCATGGATTTCCATGCCGGCCATGGACCGCGACTTTTGCCTTCAGACTCACGCCAATAGCCCCTTGTACCAAGAGTCACCTTCAGGGCAGGCCTTCCAAGTGCAGCAACCTCTTTGCGGGTCCGCATGTCTTTGGGTAAAGAACAGAAGTGGAGAGAGTGCGGCGCACTGATGCAGAAATGGAACCCAAGTCGCGTCGATGGTACACACCTTTCTCAGGTCGAACGTACTGGCCGTTGTGCGGCTGGTCCAGATGCATTGAGCACCGTACATCATCTTACAAATGCGGTAATGGATGTTCTCATCACATAAGACAGGGACAACTGGTCGGCTGTGCTGCGCCAAGTCCCTAGTAAATTGCAGTAGGTTAAGAAGCGATACGTTGCCGCTTACCTTTTCTTTGCTTAGACAGAGGGGTCGCCAATGTGGTCTCCTGGCAGGTACAGGGCGAATAATGTCAAGCGGTGCCCTAATGTTTCGCACAACAGGTCGCGTGCTTGCAAATCCTAGGTCCTGCAGGATACGTGCAAACGTTCCCTCGGTGTTTCCCAGCATGCGTGCAACAATAGGAACACGCCGTTCAAGGTCTTCCAGGCTAGGATGACCATGCCAGTAGCGGGGTGCATCCTTGAGTAGCAACACAGCCAACGCTGTTGCGTTCAGGCTTTTGTCGTTCTTGTCGGGATTTGTGGTAAACTGTTTGTTGTACCAGTTGTCCATCCACAACACAACCCACTGTTGGTAAATTTTGTCCCATGTAGTCTGTAACCTGACTGCGGCCTTCTCCTTCAGCGAAGGTGCGCTGTATCGCGCCAGACCTGACCTTGCTAAAATGCGACGCCCCGCCCTACTTCCCTCTACCGCAACAACCGACTTTGGTTTTCCCTGGTATGGAACTGCGCGGTGGCGCATCAGCAAATAGAGGCGCCAGGCCTCCTCTATCAAAACACCAACCCATCTCTTCCCTTCTGCCGCAATCGCCTTTTCAACGCTGCAACGCGTCTGTTCATTTTTGCGCAGACGCAGAAAAAACACAAACAACAATCGCGCGCCCTCGTCCCCCTGTTTTAGCCCTTCCCACAGTTCTTCTGCCGTGTGGTACGGCGGTTCCTCTGAGCAGACATCGCGGAAAACTCCGGATGCTGCGGCCACTGTCTTCTCGAGGTCCACCTCTTTTCGCAGGGGCATTGTTGCTGTAAAGAATAATTGCGTAACTGTATCTGCGTAAAAATCGCTGTTTGAAAAACTTTCTTGATTTCAAACATCAACCTGTCACTCAGTTTTCGCGCGACCGATTATTCTGTGATTCGCTTGTCGCATGCACCATTCTCGGTTACCTGTAACTGTCTGGTGATCCCACATTTCACTAGTTAATCCTGATTGTGGTACCCAGTTGCGGCGCGCTACCATCGCTGTTGGGCAGTGAAGTCAGTGGTGACCACAGTATGAAAACCGGAGATGCCGGCGGGACCTGTATGGGCGCCCATGCAGCAGCGCCGCATCAAGGGAACGTACAAACTGTGTAGCTGGTGGATCTGTCCAATTTTGGTTTTTATGAACGCTTGTGACCTCCATTGCGCGAGGCCTCGCGCAATGATCACCAAACCTTTAATGTTTTTCGTGCGCCGTTCCATGCGCGAGGCCTCGCGCTTGAAACTGCAGTTTGTTCGGGAACATTTATACTTTTCAAGATTCTTGGGTACACCATTGTTGCAGTTTATTCGATAATACATCCATTTCTATCACGCAATCCTGATAATGTTACTAAGTTACGTGTATAAATACGACAGCGTTCCATTTTTCGACAACCTGCCTAATGCCTCGTGCTGTAGCACATTAATCTGACGCAAATGAACGTCGTTGCGCGAGGCCTCGCGCAAAGAATAGTCACAAACCAATACTTTTCCCTGTCTCGCCCATGGAACACATCATTCTTATAGAAATATTTAATCCGCCATACTTGTTTGCGACGCTTTTATAATATCCACCAAAACAACTATTTTTCGATGCCTTTGGAAACCTGTCATGTTCCTACCTTTTCCTTCGTTTTTGACGATGCAACTTGAGCCGCCTAAGAAATGGAGGGCAAGATAAAAGGAAAGTTGATTCGTGCATAGGGAAGCACGTAGGTCCACTCGAAAGAGGCCAAATCAAGTGCGGGGATGTCGAAGTCGAAAATCCGATTTCGACATCCTGAAAAATTCGGATTGAGGTTGCGAGTGTAGAATGTGAAAATTGCGGATGCATCAACGCAATTCCTGAAGACTTTAGAGCCTTCGTCACGGATAGCGTTAAAATTTCCATTATAAACAGTTAAACTGGCGGTTACGGTAAAGTTGCGTTCCAACCGCCAGCAGTCATAACAGTGAATATCAGAACGGAAGCGTAAAAATTGACGGAAACAACATGAAAAAAAAACCCTGTTGATTCCTGACATTCTGATATATAAATCTCCGCTGGCGGTGCATCGGTTGCCGATGCGGGGCTTTACAGCACGGAACACGCTCCCGCCGGGCTCGCACCGGGCGTCAACGGGCGCCTTCCGTGCATGGGGTTAGTGGACCGGAGACCGGTCTTCCCTTCCGTACTTGGGGTTAGTGGACCGGAGACCGGTTGTATGCCGTAACCTAGCCATGGGGTTCTGGGTACCGCTTCACCCCCCTCCTTAGAGCAAACCCTGGGGGGGGCTCGATAACACCCAACCATGGCAGCGGGTACCCAGGACCATATCCTGAAGGGGGGGTGTCACATCCTCACTTCAGGCTGATTCGCAGGTTAGGCTCCAAACTCCACAGTAAGACAGGTATAGTGCTGTAGGGTCCTGTAACTTCAAGTATAGTATCAAGTATCAAGTCCCGGGTCCTGGCGGCGATTGTTCGGCATCCAAAGGACCCGTTAACCCATACCAGGCGCACCGGGTGCCGGTTGCTACGGTCACCACCACAGTGGCAGTGGCATACACAGCCAACATAGGCGTCACACGACGACCGAGGTGGTCCCACAGGTCGAGAGCGACCACAAAGATCCATCAGGCTACCCCAAGCTTCCCAAGGCCCGCCGACTGGGGAGAGTCCCCACGGGTCCTTCTTCGGGCGCACCATGTCCATATCCATACGACGCGAGTCCAGAGTGTCACAGCCGAACGAGCTCCTCCTTAAGGGATCGGGCATCAAGGCCGTCTTTTCCCTCGCCCTATTACCACGAAGGCCATACATGACGGAGTCCTCATGCAGTGTGGGCGGAGGCGTCGACTCCTCAAACCACCAGTTTCCCAGGCAGACTGACCGAGGTCAGGAGCACCGGAGGCCGCCATCCGACTGCAAGTGCGTCTGGGAATTGGTAGGCTCACACTGGGACTGACAGTGGCGGACCGCTGGGAGTGTAGTCAGGCAACTGGGCTTCCCGCCTGGCGCCATCAGGATCTCCACATCACAGCGAATAGGGCAACACGGTATCACGAGCACTCAAACAGTAGAATCTGTACTCAGGTACTGGTCCAGGCTGGACCAGGCTGTAAGAACATGTACACGGCGACTCAAGGCGCCTTTGTATACGATTCGCATCCCCTCGGGGGAAAAACAGTCCACATCTCAGTGATGGGCCGACAAGACCCAACATACAGATGCACATATCCTGGGGGGCAGAAAAAGATGCAATAAGCGGGGTAAATAGGCGTGTAAACACACTCTGGATAGAGCGCCAAACCACGCCCCGGTTAGGATAAGGCATGTGCAGGAGGGTGGACAGGAAAACGCCTGAGTTCAGGCCATATATAGTCTCCAGACACACGTCGACTGGTCTGGATTCCGCAAGTGCCATGGAACCAGACCACACACTCAAAAATCGCAATGCCGATGACAGCGGCATCCGTTGCGCAACGTCGTATGGGCTTCAAGGCCCCAAGAGCTCAGAAATATGAAGGTCAGTCGCCCTACCTGGTTTCCCAAGGATTCAGCAGGGGGGGGAGTGACAAATAGAAGTGAAAGAGAGGGGCCATCCTCCTCTGGATTCAGCAGGGGGGCGTATATGGCCACTCTGATGGCAGGTCACCGAAAGATGGAAGAGAGCAAGCAAGTAAGGGACGATCCGTCGACCTCACAAGCGCTGAAAACACATCAGGGGAGAGCTCAGGGCGCTGATCAGGCAGCCCTGGCTGCAATCGCCCGGGTGAGTGCTGCCAAGTCCGAAACGTGGATCTCGGTCTTGTGCTTGCGGATGTACTCCATGAAGGGAGTATTGACCCGCGGCACGAACGAGGAGACGGGTTCTAAGGTGTCGTGGGACGGCCCATAGCCTCGCCAACGAACCTTGAACTCCAGACCTCCTGGTGCCGAGGCTTTCGGACGCTGAGCCAGGATTTTCTCGACTGTATAGTCGTCCTGCTCCGCATAATCGTCGTCTGAGTCAGCCTCATGTGCGGCGTAGTTCAGGGACACATGTTGGCCGCGGAGGTCGGGTTCCCGCACACGGAGCTGACTCTCGTGGCGCTCTCGGAACTGTCCGTGACCCACCTTGATGCGGTAGGTGTCCTCACCAATCCTGCGGACCACCTCGCCGGGTGTGAACCAGGTCTTGGTGCGGTGGGTGCCCATGGGGCGGGGTCTGATCACCCACACTGGGTCTCCCACCCTGAACTTCTGCGCTGTCGAGCTCGGGGCGGACTTCTGACGCTCAGCATGCTCCTTCTCGAGCTGCTGGCGGATGTCCCGCGCCGTTTGCTCCTGCCGCGCGAAGAATTCCCTGGCATCCATAGCCATGCCATCACCAGACAAGGGAAGTCCCCTACCCAGGGGGTCCCTGCCGAACAGAATCTGGTGAGGGGACAAACCGCCCGGAGTGGGGGTGTCATGATGGGCCTTCAGAGCAGGCCACATCTCCTCAAACCAGTTCCGACGTGGATTGGTGATGTGGATCTTGCGCAGCTTCCCGAACAGCTGCCGTCCAGCCACTTCAGCACGGCCGTTAGACCGGCTGAGGTATGCGACGCTCTTGGCGTGACGTATTCCCATGAGAGAACACATAGCCTTGAACCAGCCACCAGTAAACTGGAGCCCTCGGTCACTGCAAATGGTGCGGGGGATGTCAAAGACGGTCAGCCAATGACGAATCATCATGACTGCTACTTCCTTGGCAAGCAACCCCTTTTTGCGTGCCGGAACGGCTACAACGTAGCCGCTGTGGCGGTCCATACAAAGAACCACACAGTCAAAGGTCTCCTTGCCAATGTGCACTTCGGGCATGGAGAAGACGTCCATGGCCACGCTCTCCATGGGCTGGTCAGGAACCGGGGTCCATAGGGGTTCCCCCTTGACGTTCCGGTTGTCGGGATTGCAGGCCTGACAGACCGAGCAACCCTTTCTGACCTTCTTGATGGCGGTGTAGAGAACGATATGGTCGATCTCGAACCGACGCTGCATGTCAAGAGCTTGCTTCTTGACCCCTGGGTGCAGCATGTGGTGGTGCCAACCTTCACAAAGCTCGAGCACCCGGGACTCCGGTACTAGCAGCTTACCATTTCGGTAGAGCTTGCCATCTTCCTCGATCAGCCCCTTTGGCCACTTCTGCCCGTCGTCAGGGTCGGTCACAGCCCTATACTCGGCCGCAAAGGCCTCAGACTTGGCGTAATCGTCGGTCCAGTCGTCCTGGAGGCAAGACTCCGGGAAGAGGTGCTTGTCGGACTCAGCTCCTTCAGGGGCGAGTACACTGACCGCTCTGCTCACCCTCGACGCGAGGGGGGCATCCGCAGCCATGACGACGAAGCATTTAGCACCCTACTCCTCCATCAGGCGCTCCATTTCGATGATCCTCTTGGCTTCAGCGGTCTCAGCCTCATCGCCATGGGCAGAGATATCCGTCATGCCCTTGCTGGCGGGATAGGCCCACCTGCTGAGACAGTCCGCCACGGTGTTATCCTTTCCAGGGATATACACAACCGTAAGGTCGAACTTGGCCAAGGTCTCATGCCATCTTGCCCGTCGGGAGGCGGGACCTGAGGGGGTGTCCACGTGCTCCTTGTGCCACGACTGCAGACTCTGATGGTCGGTGCAGACGGTGACGGGATGGAGGGCTATGTACCCAGCCCATTTCCTGAGAGCCATGACGATGGCATACGCCTCCTTTTCACGGGGCGTCCACGTCCGTCTCTGGCCCTCTGCCAGGACTCGGCTCCAGAAGGCCACGGGCACGTGCCTCCCGTCGTCAAGCACTTGCTCCAACACAGCGCCAATGGCGTAGTCGGAAGCGTCGGTGCGCAGGACGAACCCTCGGTCGGGATCTACGAGGTGCAGACCCATTGCGGATAGCAGCGCCTGCTTCATCCCCTCAAAGGCACGGTCGGACTCAGCTGTCCAGACCAGAGCCTTCTTGGACCCCTTCTTGGTCTCCTCTCGGTTGCCCTTGAGCATGGTCGTCATGGGGGCTGCATACTCGGCATACATTTTGATATACCCCGAGTAGTAATTGATGAACCCCAGATACGCCCGTAGCTCAGAGACCGTCTCTGGCTTTTCCCAGTGCTCAATCGCAGCCACCTTGCCAGGTATGGGCTTGCGCTGCCCGTTCCCAACTACGTGGCCAGCGAAGACCACCTCGCTTACCGCAATGGTGGCCTTGTCACTGCTGCCCGTAAGTTTGTGCCGAACCAGAAGGTCCAGCACTCGAGTGACGTCCCTCCCGTGTGCCTGGAGGAGCTCCTCGTAGCTCATACTGGGGTCCGCGGACGCGATGCTCACGTCGTCCACGAAGGGGTCCGCACAGTCGCGCACCGGCTCATGCACGTTCTCCAGCATCCGCTGAAAAGCCGCATTGCCGTTGGTAACGCCCATGGGCATCACCTTCCACTGGAGAGGTCCAAGTGGGGTGCTCATGGCTGTGCAGGCACGGGACTCCTCGGCGAGAGGCATCTGATGATGACCATGTTTCAGGTCAATCACCGTGAAGATCCTGCGCCGGTGTTGTTTTTGCAGCATGTCCTCAATGAGGGGAAGCGTATAGCTATCATGCTGCGTTTGGGCGTTCAGGCCGCGGTAGTCGACCACGAGCCGCCACTCACCGGCAACCTTCTTGAGGACGACGAAGCACGGAGAGGCCCATTCGGAGTGGCACGGCTCGAGCCAGCCTCTCTGGATGAAGTCACGGAGGATCTTCTCCATGGCTCCTTTCCTCTCGCCCCTCAGGGCAAACTCCCGGTGCCGATACACACGGGGGTCCTGCTTCAGTCGTATCTTGGCCTCGCCATACGGTCCACGTACCGGTGGCGGAAACACAGGCTTTCCGCTGAAGAAGGTATCCCCATACTTCTGCTTCAGCCTGGCCCTCAATGCCTGAATCTTGGGGCAATCGTCGGACTTCGCCTTTGCTTTCCGGGCACTTGAACCACGGAGCTTACTTGAGGGGTAGCTACTCCGCTCGTCTTCGGCTCAGGCGGTCTTCCCAGGTGGCCCAAAGGGCCATCTCTGGTCTTGCCTCGGAATAGATCGCCGTAGGTGGGTGGGTTACCCCCGATTGGCTCGTCCTGGCTGGACAGGTGGTCCAGTACCCTCCTTACGAAGGTATCTCCATCGTAGGAACCAGAGACGATCAAGTCCACTTCCCACCAGGCTTTGTCCTGGCCTTTGCCCTCACGCTGGTTTCCCCAGTCGTGAAAGGGCTGATCCATATACCCCTGAACCAGATCCCACTCCTCTTCAGTGAGGGGGTCTTCCGATTCCGATTCTTCGATGTCAACAGGGGGAACCGCGAAGCATCGCCGCCATGGCTCCGCTATGATGCGGTTGACACACACGAAGTCCGTGGTGTCGGCCTGATCAAGGCCCCCATCCACATAGTGGAATTCCGTTGGCCATCTCTGGGGTGGCATGGGCTGTCCCTTAGCGTCCTGATAGACACTCTCTCCAGCCGGTAGGACGACCTTGTTTAAGGTCATGTTGGTCAATGAGGCTACCCAATGTCGGGTACTTTCCTCCTCGGTGCATCCCATAGGAACAACCAGCACTACCTTGGAGCGGTCCTTGCGAATCTTCGCTATCGCTCTTGGAATGTCCCATCGAGGACAATGGATCCACATCAAGCCCTGATGCGGACCCTAGTGCTTCTTCCACGCGGAGTCCTGTGCGCTCCAGTACTTCTCACATACCCGAAGATGGGCGGAGGTTCCTGAAGAGAACGCATTCAGGGCCAGATCCGACGCTCCCAGGTCCGCGACCACTCGGTTCGCCACTTCCGGCATTACGCTGTACTCCTGGTTTGCTGGCCCAGTGGGCTCAGTGTCCAGCGCGGCCACTTCGAGCGGATTGCGTTCGGGGTGGATCCATTGGCATTCCACATGGTGCTCAGGTGACGAAAGCCACGAGAGCTGGTCGTCCTGGTACAGGGTCATGGAGGCCTGGGCCGGGAGGACGCCGGAGTCCGTCTCCATCATGAAGTCGTACCCGACGATCATGTCCCAGTCCATCTCGGCCTCATAGAAGCGACCGTGCAGGAGGATTTCCTTGCCGAGGTCTGGGCGGCTCAGCTCACGATGGTTCACGAAATGCAGCCCAATGGCCGCTTCCTTCGTGCCTCCCACCATGTACTGGCCGTTCGCCACCTTCAGCCTGACAGGTTTCCGACTGTCGGTCAGACACTCTGGTGGAAGTAGGCCAGCCTTGACCAAGCTGACTTGAGCTCCCGTGTCGACCAACACGTCGAAAACATTTTCCACTTCCCCGCATAAGGCACGGACCTTAAGATGCAACTGCCGCTCGCGACCGACACGGCGCACGGCGTGCAAACTCAGGATCTCTGGCCGTTCCAGAAGCTCAACAAGCGACTGGTGCAGGTCGTGGACAATGGGGTCAGGCCGCCCATCTGCAGCATCCAGCTGCGGTCCGGGTGATCCTCCGATACTCTCGGATAGATCCTGTAGTACATCAAACACATTCTTGGTCGCGAAGGACGGACGGGTGCAAGGGTTCGTGCCTTCACTTGCCCTCACCCCGCCTCCGCGACTGGGTGCCAGACCGGGCCTTCCGCCCGCGGCAGTCCCTTTGTGCTTACCGACTCCCGACTGGGATGGTTCGGCGCTTCCCACGTCACCATCCTGCGACCGCCCTAGCTGGGGCCCTTGGCTGCAGGGGCTCCGCTAGGGGGCATCGGTTGTGGAAGAAGGGGTGTTCTCCTCCGCATCAACCTCGTTGACGCCCTTCCTCCTTCTTTCGCTGCGAGTAGGCTTCTTGTCCTTGTCCTTGTTCTGGTTGTTCTGGTTGTTCTCCTTGTTCTTGTTGTCCGACCTGGGGACCCAGTTCCTCTTGATCTCCTGGATCTCCTTGGCCAACTCGGTCCCCTGCGACACCAGCTTGGAGAGCTCGTCCCTGTCCACCTCCACCTTGGCTTCCCGGATACCCGCGGGCGCACGCTTCTTCGATCCGTGCGCCTTCTTGTAAGCCTCCGTGTCGGCCTTGTGGACGGGGCATGTTCGGTGGTCATGGTTGAAGCCTCGCTTCCTCCCATAACACACGAAACAGCCCTGAGTGTGAGCTCGTATGAACTCCCCAAAGGACAGCGGAGGGTCGCCAATGCGGCGAGGGTCCCTCTTCTCCTGCTTCCTCCAACCCTGCTGCAGGGGCTTCCAGTTTCCCGGTTTGCTCCCCGTGCTCAGGTTCTTGGCCACGAAGGCACAAACGGCCACCTCGGCGGGCTCATCGTCGTTGTCATCGTCGACGAGAGTCTCATCGCCGCCGGCTCCCGCTGGGTCCATGGCAGCTTTCCCTGCCAGGTCCCTCGCCAACGTAGTTGACGTCGCGGTCGCCGGGCCCCAACCCGCGGGTGTGGTGGAGGTTTCGGTACTCCTTGAGTACTTCCTCGCCAACCCACTCCAGGATCTCGTCGCAGCTCATCCGCGCCGGGATGGGCTGCAGACGGATGGTCTGGCCGCTCAACTCACACTCGTCAAGGCGCCACATCGCGGTCTTCTCGCGATCGCCCGAGACGGTGATGAGGGGAGCGTTCCGCAGGAAGTGCTGTTTGACATCCCGGGCCACGTTCTTCCTCGTCCAAGCCACCACGTTCGTATGATACTGTTTGGGGAGCATCATCTTGACCGTGTGGTTGGACTTGGCCCTCTTGGATTCCTCCTTGGTGACCCTCTTGATCCATGCTTCCGGCAGCATGGAGAGCAGGCGAGCCTGCTCGTCACCCTCGTTCCAATCCTCCACGTTGCGGCGGAAGAGGGTGTATTTCCCTCGGAAGTCACGCCAATCCCGCAGGCGGATCTCCCGTCCATCATGCTCAAGCTTGATGGACTTCCAGCGCTTGGCAGCCACCTGCGGAGCGTCCACCCGCTCCTGCTCGTTGAGCCACTTCTTGGCTTTCTTGAGGGTCTTGATTCTCCCCTCCTTGGTCGCCACGAAGTATAGCTCTCCGAGCACTTCCGGCAGGCGGTACCTGAACCGTCTGAAGACATATCTCTCCGCATCCGCGGGAGGCAGGTCTTCAGTGACGGTCAGCCCCCAATCGTCCAGCTTCTCCAAGAAGCGGTCGAGGTTGAGGGGGTTGCCGTCGTACATGGGGGGCTTGATGTCCTTCAAGTCTTCCCACACGGCGGCATCCGCGGCCTTAGAGACCATGAACGCCGGCCGCGAGGTCGACCGAGGTTCCCATCGGCCTCTCCCACGGACTCCCACGGCCGCGACGTCCATCTCCTCCATGGAATCCCTGTGGCTACGCCGCGGTTCCTCCATGTACGCTGAACCCAGATGTTCACGCCGTACTCCTTCCATGTACGCATCCTCATCACGGAGCCGGCGGCTGCGTTCAGCGGCCTCCCGTCGTACACCACGCGGCGGGCTGACGTCGAACTCCTCCAGGTCCAGGTCCAGGTCCTCACCTTCACCGACATCCCACTCCACGTCTCCTCTGGGGACCTCATCTCTGAGTCCACCATAACGTCCACCAGCCATTGGGATTGGCTCCAGGGCTGGTGCGGGGCGCCGGGGGCGTACCGGTGTCCGCGGTGGAGCACGGCGGTTGCGGTGCTCCGCGCTGAGCCACTCATCACGCCGATCCTCACTGCCACTGCCGGGCGGCACGCGCTCGTTGCGGCGGCCCGCGCTGTGGTGAGAGGGGGCGGTGAGAGAGGGGGCACTGGCGCTGGGGCGACTCCTGGGGGCTCCGCCGGGGGCATGGGGTCTGCCTGGACCTGGTCCGGGTCCCCAGCCGTCGTCTGACGAGCCAGACTCCAGGGGTGGGTGGTCGCTGCCGACGCTCCCACAGGCTTCCAGCGCGTCCAGCCTCTGCTGCAGGCCGCTGATGACCGTGTTCAGCTGCCTGGTCTCGGCCCTGGCGATGTCCAGCTCTCTCTGCGCGCGCGCGGCGACCTCGGAGATGCGAGTCATCTCGCCCTTGCCCGTGTCTACCTCGCGCTCGAGGACCTGGACCCTCCTGCGGAGGTAGACAATCCACCGCCAGGTGGTATCCGGGTCACCGTTCCCTGGTGGGTCGTCGGGGTCCCCAGGGGGTCCTCCAGGAGGGCCTCTGCCGGGTCCGCCCGGTCCAGGGGGTCCTCCCCCGCCCGGTGGTCCGCCTCCAGGGGGTCCACTTGGTGGGCGTCCTCCAGGGGGTCCTGATGGTCCTCCGCCAGGGGGTCCCGGTGGGTCTCCGCCGGGTCGCCTCGGTGGGTCCGAGGATGGGCGCTTCTTCGTGATGCCCAAGTCCACGTCGTCATCCTCGTCCATGTCGCCCCACCTGGGCGTCTCGGTCTCGGAAGACTCCGAGCTCCGGTAGGGAGGGGGGAGATCCTCATCCTCACCTTCCGGTTCCATGGGGACGTCTCCGCCTCCTCCGCCCGTCCAAGCCACCACTTGGCGATGTCGGCAGCCTCGTTCATCCCCTGTCGCTGGACCGTCGCTGGCAGTGAAGAAGGGGTCACTGTCGTGGGGGTGTCCGCCCGCTGGCCTCCGTGGCCTCTCGGGGGTCTTCCTCTTGAACTTCCTCCGTCGATGAGCAGTGGGGCCACTGCTCCCACTGCTGCCCGTGTCGGCCTCGTCCAGCGTCATCTTGGAGGAGGCGTCCCCTTCGAAAAGCTTTCGAAGGGTCTCCACTCGTGATCCTCCCGGGGGAGTCTCGCGGCGGAGTTTGGCCTCTGCCTCCTCCATTGCGGCGGCAGTGGCTGCGGCAGCTCGCACTTCGGCTTCCTCCCGACCACAAGCCGCCTCGGCTTCCCGGGCCTGCTGCAGCCGCGCCTTCTGCGCCTCCAACGCCGCCAGCTCCGCCTCCATCTTGGCCTTCTCCTCAGCGACCTTCCGTCGCGCGGCCTCGATGGCGTTCTTCTTGGCGGCGTCCGCCTGGGCCTTAGCCGTCGCTTCGGCGTGGGCCCTTTCCTCCGCCTCCTTCTTTGCCCTCTCTTGGGCAAGCGCCTCTTCCAGCGCCCTCACCTCGGCCTCCCTGCAGGCAATGGCCTCCTGTGTCAGGCGGGCTTCCTCGTCGGCTGCCGCCAACTCACCGTTGACCTGGGCAGTCGCTGCCCCATGGGCGGCTACGGCCGTGAGTCCGGCCGCAATGGCCGCCACGGTCTGGGCGTGGATGGCCATGCCATGCGCCCACTCCGCAGCCTCCTCCTGGGCGATGCCGACGGCGCCCTCCACGGCAGCGCTGTGCTGCCTGGCCCGTTGCCGGGCAACCCGAAGGTTGCAGGGCACCCCACAGGCGCGCTCACAGGCGCGCGCCACGTCCCTGTCGGGAGCGACGCTGCTGCTGGAGCTGGCCTGGTCGGCCGGCATCCTCCCGCGGTGGGCCGACTCCACGTCGCTGCTGGGTCCTGCTGGGGCCGGCTGGGGCCTCAGGAGCAGCGGACGGGGCTTGGCCTTGGTCTGCCTGGCGACTTGGATGAAGTCGCCGAGGGTGGCATGGCCGGGGTGATGACCACCATTGGCCCGTTGGGGACTGGGGGCTGGGGTTCCGGCCTTGGCGCCTTGGGCGGCTTCGGCGCCCAGGGACTCCTGGTACTCCCGCCACTTCTGGTCCCGCTTCCTGTCCCCGGCGGACCGCTTCTCCTTCCCCGGAGACGCGCTGCTGCTGCCCTGCAGCCTGCGCTCGCTCCCCGGTTCCGGGAAGTTCTTCTCGATCATGTCCCACATGGAGACATTGATCGAGGCGCCCGACGGGTACACGTTGGGCTCCTCGTCCTCCTCAATCCTGTCGGGGCGCAGGCCTTCGCCAGGCCTGTCCGGCCGGGTCCACGTCCTCCAGCGCCTCTGCTGGGAGCGGAAGGCGAACCCTTCCGCCCGCAGCCAGTCCTCCACGGCCTGCAGGCGGTCGGGGGCGATGTCCGTGCGGAGCTCGAAGCTCCCGGGCATGCCGCCTTCGCACTGGGGGTGGCTGTGGCGGTAGTGCTGGTCCCAAACCAACCCACGCAGTAGGTGCGCTGCATGGGGGTGGGGCCGCGGCCACGTCCTACCCGCTTCTTGCCAATTCACCATGGCAGCGGGGGCGTAGTTGGTCTTGAGGTCCTTGGTGTGCACTCGTCCCACTCAACGAACTGGTGGTGGTTGTTGAGGCGGGTGCTGCAGCACTGGATTGGGAGTGCGGCTGGTGCTGGTCAGCCGGTGGTTGTGGAGGTGGTTGACGCGGCCTTGCTGGTCGGCCGATGGGACTCGCTGATGCAGGAGTCCTGGTCTGTGCACCTCTTCCACGGTCGCTGCGCAGTCAGGGCGATGCTCTGGACGGCGCTGCGGGCTCCGTGATGAACTCGGCGCTGTCGCTGGGCGGCGCTCCGAGCCGCTGCGCTGCGCTCTGAGCTGCTGCGCTGCGCTGTGAGCTGCGAGCTGCGAGCTGCTGCGCCGCGCTGCTCGGGGTTGGTGGCCCCGAGTGGCACGCGAGGGCTGGGTAACCCCGCGGCGGTGAAACGCTTTTGACGCGTTCCCGTGGGGGGCCGGCCACGGGACGCTGCGGTGACACGCACAGGTGAGCAGGCAGGCAAGGCACTACGCTCACAAGGGCATCAATACGCTTGTGTCATGTGACAAAGCGTTTCAGGATCCTTGCCACTCTGCAACAAGGGAACGAATGTATGTACAGCAACACATCAGGATATGTACACATGGGGTTAAGACTGGACTGGGGTAAGGACATCACAGGACAATAGACACTCTATCCCAACCTGTATCCCAATTCCAGGTCGACCCTCTCAGTGGCTGGTGGGGGCGGGGGCTCAAACACAACCCATGCCCTGCTCAGTCCGGACCCTGAAACCCTGCCAATGGGAGAGGTGTCCCGCCCAGCCACAGGCGAGTTCCTGGAAACCAAGGGGCTCCAAAGCCAACCGACAGTCGCTCCCTATGCTGCCTTAACAGCAGGTCCCAACTATTCTCTGAGCCAGAGATATGACCCCGCCATTATCCCCTAGGAGTTGGTAGCTGAAAATGGGCTGTTTCAGCCCAAACTCGAATTAGCTCAAAAATCTCCAAAATCAACCTCTCGTCCGGACACGCCAGAGTTAGGGACGAGGCAACTGACCCTATGCCCTTCGAGTACCAACTCCCTGGAGCCCTCACCCAACCTGGCTCCCTCTGAGGTCCCGGCATCAGGGCAACAGGAATGAGTCAAGTGGGGTCATGATGCCAAAATCACCAAAATTGGCGTCATCCCCACGCGTGGCTCGCCCCGCCAAGGTAAGGCCAATGACTCACAGGGTAGGAGGCAGGACCTAGGACTTTCATCTGAGTGTACACCTTGAAGTTCGGTCCGGGCTCCCTGTGGGCTTAGAGAAATGCAGCCGCCAATTGACCACACGGAAGGGGGAAATTGGGGTCCCAAAATGGGGTCATTTTGGCTGCTCGAAATGAGCCAAAATTTGGGGTGCTCCCAATAGTATATCTCCACGCCGGCCTGGAGATCCGATTCGCCATTCCATACGCGATCCACCAGGAGGCCAATGAAGACTCCCATGCCCTTGGTACTCAAAGATCTTCATGCCACTTGGCGTGGTGATGATCCCAATTGGGTCCACAAATGCCAAAATGGCAAAATTGCCCACACTTATTTTGGGCTAGCGCCTTAACGAAGGTTGCTCCGCTTCAATCACGTGGTGTGTGAACCATGGGGACCAATATGCATAACACCCACGTCATATATGGTCCATTGGTCCATGCGTCCGGCGTGCACGGGTGGGCTGAACATAGTGCACGGCGGGCAGCAAAGGTGGAAAATTGCTCAAAATAGCCGAAAATGCGCACACTCATGGTTGGGGCAAATGAGGCACATGCCCAACTTGGACCGGAGTGTGCCATAGGATTGGTATCAAGTCACATGTGTCCAACATATCTTTCGGGCATCGCCCAACTCCTCCGGTTTTGGGAATGGCAGGGTCGCCAAGTGAGCCCATGATTTGGGATAGTCCCAAATCGCCAACATGGCGGCCACGGTATGCCAAGCCCAAGGGGAGTTAATCGCAGGGTCCAAGATATGTTGGGCACCGAAGTATGTACCCTCATAATATACTTGGGTCATGATGTCAATTGAGCGCAACGTTGAGATACACGGTCGCCACTTGACATCATGACGGGCCAAAAACGGCAAACATAGCACAAACACACACAAAAGTGCCATGAAAGGTGCACATTTATATTATAATATCTTCGGCTTGGATCGTGCAAACAACTAATCCTTCTAAACACAATGACTTGACACCAATGACCTTCGATCCCACATATGTGCTCCGCTTGGGGCGCTTTGAAAGGTTACGAGCGCTACTTCCCAAGTGGGCACATGAAAATGTGGAGAAATGGAAAATACACACCTTGCTCCCAATGCATCGCTTTGGCATCGCCACACAAGCTGTCCTCCACGAAGGTTAGGCTTGCAATTGATCGTGGGGAGTATGGAGAAGGGGCTTGCACAATATGAGGTCCATTGGCGGGTTTGGCGTGGAGCGATAGACCCGCCAAATGGGCACGCAACACAACACAAGGCACATACTCCATATTGCCCAAAGAGGTAGCTCCCCCCACGATATGTCATGCCCCTCCAAGGGCATAACTTTGTGTCAATCGCTCATAGGAACTCAAGGAGAGTTCCTATGCAACATCAACACCTGCGCGGTACACTCGAAAGTTATCTTAACGCACGCAATATCATGGCCAAAGAGTTATAACGCAAACTCTACCCTCTTGACCATGATCCATTACACTAGCGCGCACCTGTGGAGACGCAAGGCATATAAAGCTTCCTAAATTACGTCGGGAGTATTGTGAATACATCCCACGTTTCCTTATTGTCATTCCTCGCAAGCAGCACGAGATATGACCCTCACAAGTGGCCTCACGAATCAACTTTGTTTTGCCCCTATCTCTAAGACAAATGGAGGGCAAGATAAAAGGAAAGTTAATTCGTGCATAGGGAAGCACGTAGGTCCACTCGAAAGAGGTCAAATCAAGTGCGGGGATGTCGAAGTCGAAAATCCGATTTCGACATCCTGAAACATTCGGATTGAGGTTGCGAGTGTAGAATGTGAAAATTGCGGATGCATCAACGCAATTCCTGAAGACTTTAGAGCCTTCGTCACGGATAGCGTTAAAACTTCCATTATAAACAGTTAAACTGGCGGTTACGGTAAAGTCGCGATCCAACCGCCAGCAGTCATAACAGTGAATATCAGAACGGAAGCGTAAAAATTGACGGAAACAACATGAAAATAAAACCCTGTTGATTCCTGATATTCTGATATATAAATCTCCGCTGGCGGTGCATCGGTTGCCGATGCGGGGCTTTACGGCACGGAACACGCTCCCGCCGGGCTCGCACCTGGCGTCAACGGGCGCCTTCCGTGCATGGGGTTAGTGGACCGGAGACCGGTCTTCCCTTCCGTACTTGGGGTTAGTGGACCGGAGACCGGTTGTATGCCGTAACCTAGCCATGGGGTTCTGGGTACCGCTTCACAACCAGTGCGCCCTGGGGTGGTTGGTCGGGTGGGTGGAGTGGTTAAAGCGGTCCCCCAGTGCCAGTGGGGTCGCCGGTTTTGCTTCCGTTCTGAATCAGTGGACCCTGTCCGTTGTGCCTGTGGCGTTCCACTGTGCCACCCACCATGTGTGTTGGTGGCACGTTAGTGTCACCGGGGGGGTTTCCTGGGGGCCTGTCAATAAAGGCCGCCCAGTCAGTGACCTTCGGACCTTCGGTTTTCCGGTCGTGCTGTTCCAGTGGACTGATCAGGGTCACCAGATGGTTCATAAAGTCCGGCGTCAGGGTGTCTTCTGTGCCCTGTACTCTGTTCTTACGCGCCGTTGGGTGGCCCACGGCAACGTTTCACGCGTCCATGGTGGCCGCCAGGCTGTTGGCCGCCAGAATGATGACATCGTCCGTCAGGCACTCCACGATGAAGTACTTTTCCCCCGCCAGGGTGGTCGGGAGTTGGGCCGTGTGTTTCAAGGTGAGGTGTAGTAGCGCCCTGTTGGGGCCTGGGGCGTTTGGGTCCACGGGCCTGGGGTCGCGTGTGCCGTGTCTCGCCAACGGGTGCCGTGGTTTGTCGGTGTTGGGTAGTCGTGGCCCCAGGGCCATGTGGTGTACCTGATCTAGAGGGGTTGCCTGGCCGGTGGTGTCGCCGGTCGTGAGGTACACTCCTTTGGCGCCTGTTACCGTGTTTAGGTATATACCTGGGAGTGGGACGGGTTGTGGGGGCAATGGTTGGAGTAGGGCGTGGGGGCAGGGGTGGCCGCAGGGGGGGTCCCCGGGCCGCAGTCCTGGGCAGGGGCCATCCATGCTGTGGGGTACGGGATATAGTATGTAGGGCCCCGCCACCCTGCGTAGTTTTTTGGGGTTTAGGTTGTTCAACCACCCCCCCAACCTGATGGTGACAGAGCCCTGGTGGATCCAGGTGGCTTCGTCGCGGTCAATGTCGTGTTGTAGGGTCCTTCTGATGGTGCCCCACGTTCGGCTGTGGGTGGTGTCATCTGGGGCGGGGCACCCCGTGTCTATGAGAGGCATTCTGGCGTTTGCGAGGGCGGAGTTTATTATGTTTAGGGGGGGGGGGGTTGTTGTGGGTGCCGGTGACGGTGTTCCCCACGGGTTTGATGCTCTGGCGTGGCACTTGCCTCCCGTGGAGGGGTTGGTGCCAGGACGGGTCCGGGTGCCAGATGGGGGCTGGTAGGTCCCCGTATCGTGCCCAGGTGTACACCGTGTATGCCGTGCCCTCGGTGTCGGCCTGCAGTCTGTACGTGGACTTCCGTGCCTCGCCGTAAGTACCTAGCGCGTTTGAGGTGGGGATGGTGTAGTTGAGGTGTCTGTGCGCCAGGGCGTGCGTGATTTGTATTTCCGTGCCCTTCCGTTTGTCGCCATGGTCTTCTAGTATGAAGTGTACCATCCATGGGCTGTGGGACTGGAGGTTACTGTCTTTGTTGTGCAACGGCGGGTGTATTTGGCGTCCAGCCTGCTGCGCTTTGTTGGCGTTGTGGTGGGCGCGTTGCTCGACAAGGACGTTCGGTGTCCAGTCCTGCGGGGCACCCTCCCTGTGCGCCATGGCTTCGGCCGCCTTGGCGAGTGCCGTGACGGTAGGGGGCAGTGGGGGTTCAGCGACCTGGGGCACCATGCCGGTGTCTGTTGGGAAGTTCCAGTATATTGTGAACAACCCCGGCTGGTGGGCGTTGTGGGTGTCCGGGAGGGTCAGAGAGAGCGCCTCTTTGATCTGGGTTACCGCCTCTGGATGTATGGTAGTGGGGTAGTGCCAGAGGTTGTGCTTGGTGGGGTCCCGGTGTGTCCACGCGGTTTGTCCCGCGGGTTCCATTGTCTGCGGCGTGAGGGTGTCGTCAAGGGCGACCTCGTCGAGGCGGTTGGCTTCAGCGGCCCACCTTGTCTGCCATTCCGTCAGTGTGGGGTCGTCCTCGGCGCAGTCTAGGGTGTAGTGGATAGCTATCCACTCCGGGTCGGGGTCGACGGTAATATCGGTACCCGTTGTCGCGTTTATCCAGATCGCCTGTGTGAGTCTCGCCTGGGGCGTCTGGTCGTTGTCGTGCAGGGCTGTACCTTCCATGGCTGCCGTGCCCTGGGTGGTTAGAAAGAGGTGCATTGCCTGCGTTAGTTGTACTTGGTGTGGAGTAAGGAGGCGCATGGATACCATCGTTGCTATCCTTGGGTGGATTTTCTTCCTATCGATGGTGCCCGTCGGTAGTCGCCATGTTGTTGCCGTGCTCCTTGTGTGGTTTCCCCCTCGTGTAGTTGGTAGTTGTCCGGGACGTGACGCAAGTTGAGAGGCTTGTTGAGTTGTTGAACAGTTGTGGTGGCGTTTGGGGGGTTCGGTCCTTTTCTGGGCTGCTGGGCTGTGCCCTTGTTGGGGGGGCCGTGTTCGTGTTGTGTGGGCGTTTGGGGTTTCGTAGGACTGGGGGGTATGTGTGGCTCCGGTATCGGCTGTGGCATTGTAGGCCGAAGGCTGGTGATGTTGTGTGCTCCGGTGGCTGCATCTTCGTGCAGGTAGAACTCCAGCGCTGGTGGCCCAATAGGGTGCCACTCGCGTGGGTCATCGTGCAGGGTGTGGAGGTGGATTCTTTGTTGAGTGGACCAGCTGTGGTAGGCCAGGATGGCGTTCGTGATGGCGGGGTTGCTGTTGTCTCCAAACGGGTGGTCGGGTCTCGAGCAGTCTTTGAACGTGGTGCGAACGGTCGTGGCCAGTGCTCCGATGTCTCCGTCCGGCACTACGTCGTCCCATGTTGTGCGGGACGTGGCACCCGGTGGGCCCGTGTGTCCCTCCAGGACCTCCGTTTCGTACTTGGTCCAGTCTTGTAGCATGTGTTCCACATACGCGTCCTCCGTGTACTGCTGGATGCTGTGCTCCGCTAGGGTGCGGGCATGGGCCAGCTGTTGGTACAGGGTCCAGTGTCGGGGGGCTGGTCTCGGTGGGGGGGTCGCGGCGGGCTCGGGCGTAGGCTCCTTCTTCTTGCTTTCCCTGTGTCCGTGCCGGGTGGCGTGTACTAGGGTGTACTCGTCATCTTCTCACCCGGGCTTCCATTCCAGGTGGGCTTCCCCCGTGGACGCAGTAGATTCGGGCCACCTGGCTGTCCTGTCACCAACCTGTCGCCTCCCTGTCGCCTCCCTGTCGCTGTTTTGGCACTTTTAGCCCCCTGTCGCTCCCCTGTCGCTTGCCTGTTGCTCTCCTGTCGCTCCCCTGTGGCTCCCCTGTCGCTCCCCTGTCGCTCCCCTGTCGCTCCCCTGTCGCTTCCCTGTCGCTTTCCTGCCGCCCTCCGGTCGCTATCCTGTCGCTTCCTGTCGCTTCCTGTTGTTTCCTGTCGCCATGCTAATTTTTGCCTGGCGCCTTCCTGTCGCTCTCCTGTCGCTCTCCTTTCGTTCCCTCCTGTCGCTCTCCTGTCGCTCTTTCCTGTTGCCTCCCTGTCGCCCTCCTGTCGCTTGCCTGTCGTCTTGCTGCGCTTCCCTGTTGCCTCCATGTCGCCTCCCTGTCGCCTCCCTGTCGCCCAATGTGGTAACCTGTCGCTCTCCTGTTGCTTGCCTGTCGCTTGCCTGTCGCTTGCCTGTCGCTTGCCTGCCGCCTCCCTGTCGCCTCCCTGTCGCCTCCCTGTCGCCACCCTGTCGCCCAACGTGGTAACCTGTTGCTCTCCTGTTGCTAGGCTGTCGCTTGCCTGTCGCTTGCCTGTCGCCTTCCTGTCACCTCCCTGTCGCCTCCCTGTCGCCTCCCTGTCGCCCAATGTGTTACCCTATCAATGGAAAGCCACAAACACCTCAAACAGGCAGTTCGATAGTAACAAAAATGTTCTTTGTTCATGCCAAATTGTCAGATCTCGCCTTA
The DNA here is from genome assembly GCA_964036045.1 of Eutreptiella sp. 'Long Island Sound 2002'. NCBI lineage: Eukaryota > Euglenozoa > Euglenophyceae > Eutreptiales > Eutreptiaceae > Eutreptiella > Eutreptiella sp. 'Long Island Sound 2002'. The sequence goes on from OZ038385.1 coordinate 73,150,471, forward strand.
GCAAACCTCCCCAAAGGCGTGCAAAGCAATGATGCAAATCGCAGATCAATGGTCCAATCATTTGCATTGTTTGACAATCATAAATTCCTAACACCCTTGGTGATCTACTATGCACATTTGCATGGCCGCTCAGCTGTAGGCTCGCAACCATTTTGCAAATCAAAGTGAATCTCACAATTATGTAGTACACACGCCGCGAAGAACAAGTAGGTCAACTCATTACATTCGTATGATCCACCTCGGCTCTTAACTCGATGAAAAAGTCCAAACTTCTTGATGTTAGAGATGCTTGCAAATCGTTCTCAACGTTTTCCTTGTGCAAATCCTGAAAATGCACAAGTGCGAAGCACGCGTAAGCCCTCGACACTACTACCCTCTGCGATATACATTCAGTTCTGCGCAAGCAGCGTCGACAGCATCAGCCGTTAAAGTCTTCAGATCGTCAAACTGCGTCAACAGACTGTTCATAATAGTCTGAGATAGTGGTTCATTGTTTGAGAGAGAGGAAGCGGCAAACTGAAAAAGCAGTGCACTTTGGCAAAGTGAATCACCTGGACTTGATCAACCAGCTGTGTTTGTGTGTTCTCAAACTGCTCCGTCATTTGCTTCAGCGTGTCGCTGCAGGTTGAAGATTCGTGGGGTGCTGAGTTGTGCTGTGCTGTGCGGTGCGGTGCTGAAATTGTGCTGTGCTGTGCTGTACGGTGCTGAATGGTGCTGCGCTCTGCTGTGCGGGCGTTGTACACACACACACACACACACACACACAAGTACCTTTTCTTTCTTGTTTCTTCTTCTTGCGGCCTTGTCTGAGATAACGGAGAGCATGTTCATAACAGAAACTATAAACAGAAAATGTGAAAAGAAGAGGACAAAAACGCAATCAGAAACAATTTTTGGATTAACTCAATGAAATGCTTGCATCAATAAAAGTTCTTGCTGTCGGGACGAGTTCTGGCTGTCTGGACCTGTCGGGGTCATTGCTGATCAGGAACGTTTGCAGTTGACACTCATCTTTATCATTTAGTTCTCAGTTTCAGGCGAAATCTACCTGCGGAATGAATCGATAAAAGATGAAAATTCACCAAACGCTAAAAGGTTATCCATCTAACAATGAAATGACATCTTCATAAGAATCCAAATAAATGTAAAACATTGGTTCTCATTTTCTTTACATATATCCACCTGTATAAAAATCCATGTACTATTTTGTCCCACTTGTTGTCTTCCACAGGCCTGTCGCTCTCCTGTCGCACCCCTGTCGCCTTTCTGTCGCCTTCCTGTCGCCTTCTCGTCGCAAAAAAACACCCTGCCGCTCTCCTGTCGCTCTCCTGTCGCTCTCCTGTCGCTTTCTCCTGTCGCTTCCCTGTCGTTTCCCTGTCGCCGCTAGCCCTGTTGCCCTCCTGTCGTCTTCCTGTCGCTTTCCTGTCGCTTATCCTGTCGCTATGTCTTGTTTCCTGTCGCTTCCCTGTCGTCTCCCTGTCGCCACCCTGTCGCCGCCCTGTCGCCCTCCTGTCGCCCTCCTGTCGCACCTACCCTGTCGCCTTCCTGTCGCCTGCCTGTCGCTTCCTGTCGCTTCCCTGCCGCTTTCCTGCTGCTGGCCTGTCGTCTTCCTGTCGCCACCCTGTCGTCTTCCTGTCACCACCCTGTCGCCTTCCTGTCGCTCCCTGCCGCATTTCACCGTCGCCTGCCTCGCGTGGCCCGAATCTAGTGGTCGGGTGGCATGTCCCGGTGCGTGCGTAGGGGGGCCCTGTCTTGTCATGCAGGACGATGGTGTGGCCCCGTGTCAAACTGTGTAGGGTGAGGACGAGAGCCGCCGCTGATTCCTCGAGGGTTGCTGGCGCTGGGGCGTCTGCTTCCTGGATGAAGGCCAGGGCTTCCTTCGCGTGTGGGGCTCCCGTGAGGTTCGTCCATGCTCCAGTTTTGGTCTCCCGTCCCTGCACCACCACTCCTTCCGGTGATGGTTGCTGGGCGTTTTGCATGTCCCTCCGCAGCTCCTGGATGTATGCCCCTGGGTCTCGGTTGCTTCCTGTGTCCGTTATCCGTTGATCCGTTTCGTTGAGTGCCCGGTATAGGCTCCATGTGGGTCGTTGGTGCGCGTCAGCCGCCACCTGCAGCACGCGTTGGATGCTGTCCTGCAGTGGGTCGTTGTCCAGGTCCATGGGGTCGTGGTTCGGGGAGACGTCGAGGCCACTGGGCAGTGACCCCAGGGGTGGGTCATGGGCCTCAGGAGGGGCGGATAGTTGGGATTGGGTTTCCATCGCTGTGCCGGATGTGCCACTGGGCACGGATAGTGGTGCTTCGTGTGCGTGGTCCTCTGGCGGGCTTGGCTGTGTTATCTCCGCGACCATTGTCTCCGTTTGCGGTTCCGGTCACGGGGAGTTGTCCCGGTTGTCGTGGTGCGGCGCCTTGTGCTGAGGCGTGCCGCAGTGGTCCGTGTCTTGGGCGGTGTACTCCGTGCGGTCGGGGCTTGGTGTACGCCTGTGCGGCGTTGCGTTTGTGGATTGGTTCATGGTTCGGTCACTGTAGTCCGTGTGCTGTGACGGGCTCGGGTCCTGTTCCGGGTCGTAGGTGCTGCCCCGCGTTATGTGGCTGTAGTTTGTGTTTTGGCTATACTCCGTGCGGTCCTGGCTCGGGGTACGCTGGCGTGTTACGGTACTTGCGGTTCGGCTTGTGGCGCTGTAGTTGGTACGTCGTGATGGAGTTTGGTCCGGTTCCGGTTCAATTTGGCGTCGTGTCGCTGCCCCCCGTATCGTCTCCCCCCCCAGGGGCCCGGTTGTGCCAGCAGTGCCGGGGTCATAGTTCGTGTGGTCGTGGGTCGTTGGCTCCTGATGTTCGCTGTGTACCGCGTGGGTGGGACGTGGGGGTGGTGTGCCTGGTGCGTGCTTCCGGCTTCTGGGGCCGCCGAGACCGTCGGGGCCGGCCGGGCGTTGTGTGGCCCCTTGGGTTGTTGTCGATGGCGTGCTCAGCGTTGCGGGTTCCCCCCGGGCGTCGTCGTCCTGGTGCTCCTGCTCCATCGTGTCCTGTGTTCGTATTGCGTGTGTGGTCTTTCTTGCACGCCACGTATGTGGGCGCCGAGGCATCGCCTGTACGAGCACCTCATACTGTATCGCTGCGTGTTGTCCCATGCGTGTGTGCACCATACGGGATTGGTAGGTGGCATACCTCTTGCCCTTGGTGTCGGCGTCTCCTGGATTCTGTTTGCCCGCTGTATTGCACGGCACAAATCGCGCTCTTTATCGTCGGTCAGCAGCAGCCATGTGGAGGAGCTGCGGCACATAGGGGGTAGGGTCAGGTCGTGTTGGGTTGCGGCATTTTGTTTGTGGTTTGTGGCGTGGCGTCACGTAGTCGTGTTGTCATGTTGTGCCGCGTTGGCTGGCGTTGGGTTGTGTGGCGTCGCGTGGTTGTGGCGTTGCGTCGTGTCGCAGCGTGTGCTGTGTTGTTTTGTTGTGTGGCGTTAGGTGGTGTCTTGTGGTGCCGGGCGTTGGCTGGGCCATGCCGCGTTTTATGTTTTTTTTTTGTTGTTGGTTGTGCTGTGCAGCATTGCGCTGTGTTGTGTGGTGTTGTGTAGCTGCCGTTGGGCTGTGGTGTTGCGTGTTGCGTGCCGTTGTTGTGTAACACCGGTTTTTGTCGTGTGCCGCCTTGTGGTACGTTACTGTGTGTTGCCGTGGTATTGTGTGGCGCGTCGCAGTGTGTTGCGCTGTGTAGGGTCATGTCGGGGTGGTGGTATATGGTTGCGTCTGGTTGCCGTTGGCGGTGGTGTTTACGTTGTGTGTAGTGGTGTGCGGTTGTAGTGCGTTGTGGCGTGTCGTGTTTTGTGTTGGTACCAGGTGGGTTCCCCGGGTTGCGCCCACCTTTGCGTTGCTTTGTTGTGCTGTATGTTGTTGTGTGCGTGTACTGGGTTGTGTGTTTCGTGGTGTCCGTTTTTGCGTGTCAGGTCGGGGTTGGTTTGGTGTTGGGTTTGATTGTGTCGTATTATGTGTTGTGGCGCGTGTTGTGTCGTAACGTGTTGTGTTGTTGTGTTGTGTTTTGGTGCGTTGGGTTGGACGTTGGTGTGTGGCGTGGAGCATTGTTTTACGGTGTTGTGCGTTCTTACTTGTTGGTTTGTCGCGTTGTATAGCATGTTGCGTTTCGCACCGTTGCCAGGTCGTTGGTTGTGGATTAGTTCTTCTTGTTGTCGGGTTTGTTGTTGTGTGTTATGTCTCGGCGTTGCGTGGTATTGTGTTTTTCTTTTGTTGGTTGTGCCCCATTGTTGTGCCATGTAGTTCCGTTGGGTTATGTCGTGTTGTGTCGTTTGGTGTGGCTCTCCCGTGGTTTTGTGGTGGCGTGCTCGTTGCGGTGTTGTGTTGTGCCGTGTTGTGTTGTTGTGAGCAGTGTTCTGAGGTGTTGGGGTATGTGTTGTGTCTGGGTACGCGGTTTTGTTGCGTTGTTGTCAGGCGTTGTACGGTTGTGTGAGTTGTTTGTGTGTGTTCGTAACATACAGCCTTATGTCATGTCTTGTTGCCGTGTGTCGTTTAACGGCTTGTTATGCCGTTGGTTCTCCGTCATGTTCGGCGTTTGCTCCATCCCCTGGTGCCGGTCACACCGGTCTGCTCCGCGGGGCGTGGCATACCACGTGGTATAATAGCCATGGACATGGGAATGAGAGGTTGCACCGGTAGCTAACGTGTGCTACTTTGCACTTGGCAACTTCACTCTTTGATTTTTGGCGGCACCCAAGAGTAAGCGCTTTTATGTGTGGTTGTTTGGTGTTTGTTTGCCTTGTGCTTCCTTGCCGTTCCCGTAGCGTAGACTTGACTTCGTCCCTCTCCTCTTTTTCCGCGTTGGTCTCGTGCTTCTTTGGTGTTGTGTCGTTGCCGTGTGTTGTTTAGCGGTGTGTTGTTTCGTTGGTTCTTCGTCATGTCCAGTGTTTGCTCCGCTCCGTGGTGTTGGTCACGTTGTTTTGCTCCGTGGTCAAGGTAGGCACCATCTGGCATAACGAGACAAGGGGATGAGAGGTTTCATCGGTTGTTAGCGTGCTATGCTTTATATTCGGTGACTCCACTCTTTGGTTTTGGCGGCGCCCAAGAGCAAGCGCTTTTACTTCTGATTGTTTGGCGTTTGTTTACCATTTTTATCCTTGCCGCACCCGTAGCCTAGTCTTGAGTTCGTCTTTATATTCAGTGACTCCAATCTTTGGTTTAGGCGGCGCCCAAGAGCAAGCCCTTTAACTTGTGATTGTTTTGGCGCTTGTGTACCATCCTTGCCGCACCCGTCGCATAGTCATGAGTTCGTCACTTTGTCTTCCTCCGCGCTGTCCTTGTGCTGCTTTGGTGTCGTGGTTGCTTGGGGCGCGGCCTTCTCTTGGCGGCTCAATACCTTGCCGCGTCGGAACATACTTTTTGTCTTCTTTGTCGTTGCTCTTCGTGTCCACGCTCCATTGCACTAGTCCTACCACATGCACTTTGCTAGTTGTTTTGGGGCACGAATGGGTTGCACTGTCTTGTCTGGTTCTCCCCTCTGTTCTCCTCGTGGTCTGGTTGTATGGATTTCTCTGCTGAACTCGCCAAACAGCGGCGCAAATATAGAACGTGGGGTGGAGCCCCTGGGTAACCTAAACAAGGTTTACCGTGCGCATTCCGCGTGGCCTACCCTTTAATGCGCGTGTGAATGCACGAGCATGCACGAGTTTACCGTCAACGTCTGTTTTTCTTCCTAATCTTTTCCACAATCACGAACTACACCAGGTGGTGGCCCCACCTGGGCTTACCTACCTTACTCACGCTGGTAAGTGAAGCAAGGTGAAGGAAAAGCGAGACACAAGCGAGAAACGACGCTATGCATATGTGTGTATGTCTAATCACCCTGGACTTACCTCTAATCATCTGCAATCTTTCTAATCTATCCCTCTATCGTTTGTTAGCGCTGCTACAAGGCACGTTCACGGAGACACAAGACGAGCAATGTGCATGCTGCATACGAGACGAGCACACCTGTGGTTTATACCTGATTCATTGAAGTCCTTCTGTTGATTTTTGAAATCTTGAATCTTGAATTCTTACTGTCAATGTGGGTGCAATCTTTACGTTTGCCTATTTATGTGTGTTTCGTCATTTTCGTCATTCTGCGTAACATACGTTTATAACACGGGGACACGCACGCAAGCAACACGGCCAGGAAAGGCGAAGAGCCGCCCCCCCACCACCACCAACCCATCCGGGAGAGACGGGAAACCCACCACCACAAACCACACAGTGAAAGGGGGGGTAGAACAAAAGGGGCCCACGGGAAACGCAGGCGAGGGACCCAGCCTCAGGGGTTTGGGGCCGCCCCCGGTGACCGTATCGGCCCCACCTGAGCACACGCAATAAAGTGGGATACGCCCAGGACCGTTGGTCAGCGGCCCCCGGTGGCACCGGCCTGGGGGGGTGACCAATGGGCCTGACCAAGAGCACTCCCCACGGCACGTACTGCGATTCGGGCCCAGCGAGGGGCTGCGGGTAGGGCACATCGTCCATCGGGCCAGGCAAGAGACACGCCTATCCCGCAGGGACTCCCCTGCGACCCACAGTGTACCCAACCCCGGTGTGGGGAATGGCTGGAGTACCTGGCTACGGAGCAGGTCCATTTGTACCGAGCGGGTACAAATGGACGGCTCGTACAACAGAGTTACACCCTGACGGGGAGGGCAAGCATCGGCCCCCCGAAGGGGAAACACCAGGGGAAGGGACCCGAGCCAGCGTCAAGGACCCCCCCCCCCCACCCATCACAGCCGGAAAGGCCCGGGCAAAGCACCAGGGGAACACCGCCCCAAGCGACGCGGCAAAGAGAAAGAGGTGGGAGGGCACACCTAGGGGGCGACGGGGGGACACACCACCACCACCAGACCCCAGCCAGGGGGGGCAGGGAACCACACCCGGACCCCACAGCCGGGGCGGGAGGGGGGCCACGACACACAGCCCCCGCACCCACACCGAGCCGCCAAACCAAGCCCAGAAAGGTGAGGACAGGCACCCAAACGCACCACCAACACACCGCACACACGCCCACGCCTGCACACAACACACACCGCCACAGCCGCCACCGACACGAGCCCAACAAACGCACACCACACACCGAAGCGCGAGCACCGCCCGCACCACAAACGCACACAACACACGAACACCCGAAGAACAAGAACCCAGCAACCCCCCGCCAAGGGAGCTGCAGGGCCGCCAGAAACACCGCTAGGACACAAGGGTAGACCCACCAAGCCCTCAGCCTGGAGTGGCGAGCGCCCACACCCAGCAACACCCAACCATCCACGCCCAAACCCAGGACCAGTAACTGCGACACCCACACCAGCACCGCCACCAACACCCAAACCGAACGCCACAACACCCTCACCAGCGGAAACACCCGGAACCAACGGAGACACCGTCGGCAACACCAGCAACCCCAGGACCCAGCACAACAGCCAAGACACCCTTGCCAACACCAAACCAACACAAGAAGCCATCTAACACTGACCAACGACCACACTGTAAGGTTTTCGTGCAACCTATATTTTCGCTTTTTTCAGTGTATTTTCCTGATATATGTGTACAAACTGAAATCGGCTATCTCAGCACTGTTTTGGACAGTGTTGGTATCAGTCAATCAGGAATTTCTGTAGTTTTACACTGATGGTGTTTTCACCATTTTCTGTGCTATAAAACTGAGTTTGGGTCGGCGACGGCCAGTCCTGAGATCGCGCGCGCCGATCTAGAAATTGTCGATTTCTGACGATTTTTAAGAGAATTCAATCAGTTGTATTGATAAGATTAATTCTACATCAGTTTTAAGTATAAGCGGATGTTACGGCACTATCGCGACGCCGTTCCGTGCTAGTTTTTTTGGCGCAAGTATGCCATGTTCATGAATTTTTGTAAAATTGTAGGTGTCTTGAATCCTGAAGTTAAGTACACCAAATCACAGCCCATTAGTAGGGCTTTGCATGCATATGCTGATTTGGTTTCCAAACGCGTCGGTGCACCGGCACCACGCGTTGGGGGGAGACCCAAGAACATGTTGTAAATTTGCATTGTTTTGCTCATATTTCATTGTTATATGTCCCCCTTTGTTCATATCTTCTTAGGACATGAAAGGGACCGTTTCGAAATCACTCCCGTGATTTCGTCGAATGTTGAGTATGTTGCCGTCGCCTTGTGTGGTCGCCTTTGGGGTACATTTTTGGGTTATTTGAAGGAAAACTTGAATAAGTTTCAAGGAAAACTAGCTCTAAGTCATTCATTTCCAAAAATGAAAAGAATTTCGAAACGCCCTCAACGACGCCGACGCCGACGACGACGACGTTGAAGACGACGACCACGACGATGCAAACATCGTCGACGAGATCTATGGAGCAATTGGTAAACCCCAAAATCATGTTCAAGCAGGTCCTTGGTGCCTACACCATTTGAGGACCATTTGACTACTTTTAGCCCTATTACAAGGACATTGACGACCAAGGAGACCTTCAGCATCGCGCTGGGAGTGCGTAGCGCTGAAGAACAAGTTTCAGCGCGATTATCCCAATGGTGTTTGCGACTTGATATTTTTCATTTGATTACTCCAGTTGGGTGCCATGGACAAAGTGCCATGGACCTTCCGATGGTTCTCAAGATTGATTACTCCAGTTGGGTGCCATGGACAAAGTGCCATGGACCTTTGGATGGTTCTTAAGATTATATCATGATCATTGGTGAGTTCTCAACCTCCAGCAAGGACGACAGCGCTGCCCACATCCTGCAGATTACGAAGTGGTCAAGTTGGAAGTCAAAAATATGAAGATTTCAGAAAAAATAATTCATGGTATGGGCCAAGAAGATTGGTGACCTTAATTGCAATCATAATAACTATGGGCCATGAGAAATGGTCTTATTGGTTATTTCTGTATTATCTTATATGATCAGTGGATGATTTTACAAGCTGTGAATTTTTCTGATTTGGTTTGTGTTGTCTTTGATTTTAGGGTCAGGACATCTCAGAAGTGCATTTTTTTCCATTGTTGACTATTTTTTATTTTAAATTCTGTGCAGAGGTCATTTTTTTATGATTAATTTCTGTCCAGGATTGCAGAAATTTTACTGTGATTGTGCCTGGGGGTCAGAGGACCCTATGTGTGAGGCATTTGTGAGTGCCATGAGTGGTGTGTGTGTAGACATGTACATTACATGCGGGTACCGGAACCCAGCGGTGCCTCCTAAAATCCCAGGTCCGGGATCAAAGTAAAAATCTGTGTTTTTTTATTGCTCCGCGGCTTATCTTCATAGATTCAGCCACAGAAGCACCCATTTTCTGTGGGTGTTTCTGAGCTTGGGAGGGGAGTGTTAACCCGTGGAGCAATTCAGTTGCGTGGTTAACACCCGACCCAAATGCTTTGCATTTTTCCCACCCGATTTTGTTGTTGCACTGCACCTTCTTTGTGCTTTTCAGCCTGAGATGTGTCTCAGGACTTGGGAGGGGAGTGTAAGGTTTTCGTGCAACCTATATTTTCGCTTTTTTCAGTGTATTTTCCTGATATATGTGTACAAACTGAAATCGGCTATCTCAGCACTGTTTTGGACAGTGTTGGTATCAGTCAATCAGGAATTTCTGTAGTTTTACACTGATGGTGTTTTCACCATTTTCTGTGCTATAAAACTGAGTTTGGGTCGGCGACGGCCAGTCCTGAGATCGCGCGCGCCGATCCAGAAATTGTCGATTTCTGACGATTTTTAAGAGAATTCAATCAGTTGTATTGATAAGATTAATTCTACATCAGTTTTAAGTATAAGCGGATGTTACGGCACTATCGCGACGCCGTTTCGTGCTAGTTTTTTTGGCGCAAGTATGCCATGTTCATGAATTTTTGTAAAATTGTAGGTGTCTTGAATCCTGAAGTTAAATACACCAAATCACAGCCCATTAGTAGGGCTTTGCATGCATATGCTGATTTGGTTTCCAAACGCGTCGGTGCACCGGCACCACGCGTTGGGGGGAGACCCATGAACATGTTGTAAATATGCATTGTTTTGCTCATATTTCATTGTTATATGTCCCCCTTTGTTCATATCTTCTTAGGACATGAAAGGGACCGTTTCGAAATCACTCCTGTGATTTCGTCGAATGTTGAGTATGTTCCCGTCGCCTGGTGTGGTCGCCTTTGGGGTACATTTTTGGGTTATTTGAAGGAAAACTTGGATAAGTTTCAGGGAAAACAAGCTCTAAGTCATTCATTTCCAAAACTTCAGTTGCGTGGTTAACACACACCCGCCCCACCCACCGACGCGCACCCAGAACCACCGCCGCCAGCATCCGCACCATCGGAAACACCAACACCACCAACAATCAAGCCAGCACAACACCCTCACCATCACCATCACCGGCCGCACCGCCGTCCTCACCATCGCCTACGATACCTACGCACACCAACACCGGATACAACACCTACATCACCCAAGCCAACGGCATCAACAACACCAACGCCACCATCACCCCACCATCAGCGTCACCACCGGCAACCTCCGCCACCAGAGGCAACCAACGCCACCACAACCGGTGAACCAACAAACCACCAAGCCCTCGCCAGAGGAGGCGAGGGCACACGCCCAGAACCATCAACAACAACACCCTCGCCACCAAAACAACCACAGGGCGCCACCCACCACGCAGTCACGAGCGGCACCTATACCACCGGCGCCACGAACACCATTCTCACCCACGACATCACCCGGGGCATCGCCTGCACCACCCTCACCAACGACATCACCAGCAGCCCACACCACCTACTGCACACCCTCCCAGACAGAGCCACAGGAACCAGCCAGCGCCCACCCCCGAACACAGGCCACTGACCACCCACACAGGGACCGACACCAACCACCAGCAGCATCAGCAACATCAGAGACGCCGTAAACCATAGCAACGCCCGCAACGACCTCACCACCGGCATCACCGACAGCACCACCGGCAGTGCGACCTCAGCAACAGCAACGCGGAGCGTCAACGACAGCCACCACGGCGACACCACCCGGTGCAACACCATCGGCATCAACGACACCAAGGGGGGCCAGGGCCAACACACCGACCAGCAACGCCCATGGGAACCTCCGCCAGGAGTGGCGAGGTCCCATCCCCACCGTCAGAACACCACCATCCACCAGGGCATCACCTACGACGCCCTCGCCTTCGGCATCACCGGCGGCGCCAACACCCAGAGCTCCGCTGGCGGCGCCCTCACCAACACCGTCACCAACACCACCGACAGCGGCAACACAGCAACACCGCCACCCACCCACAGCATCGACACCCTCGACCACAACCGGTGCAACACCTACCACTACAGACCCAAGGACAGCCGAAAAAAATACCCCAACACCGGAGACAACCAGCACCACCAGGACCACAAGCCGACCAACCACCAGCCACAACCCTACGTGCTCATTTGGATCAGGTACCCTTGAATCACCCAAGTGAAACAGTGGTTCAACCGAGTTCAACCGCGCACTTTCATTACGGCTTCCCCACGGTTGAACCCCTATCGTGATACAGCAACAAATTGCTAAGTAGCAACCTGAAAACCGCTATTTTTCAGCCCTGCAAGAGATGCCACACCCCCTAAAAAGAATGTTTTTGAAAGCCTTCTTACCTCATTCATGCAAAACAGTGGAGACCTATTTCTCTTGGATCATATTTCACGGCGGTGGTGGTGTAGGTGCCAGTGGCGGCGGCTGTTTTGGTGAAACCGCACGGCTTCACCATCAACTTTTTGTTAGGCGTGGTGACATACACCCCTGCGCCTTGTTTGGATTCCCCTTAGGACTTTGGACGCTTTTTAGTGAACAACAATTACATGCAAGCCTACACTCGATTGTCAGAAGCTTGTTTCCTCATGGATTGCACTAAAATGTAACCGGCTTTCGAGGTGGTTCAACGAGTGGACAGGCGCGCGGTTGCACCGGCTTCACCGGTTCAACCGCTGTTGCACGAAGCGCTACACAAAAAACACATCTTCACCTTGAGAAGCCAAACGTGACCAGTTCATTCTGCATTGCCACAGGCAGACGTCCCCATGCGATGCCTGTGTACGGTACGAGCACCATGCGCTGTCCAGACCACGCCAGAGGCATGTGGGGCCTAAGAGCGTTAAACAAGACCCCATATCGAGGATCCACAATGTGTCCTCATAATAAATCACGCCCCCAACGTATCCATGCAGGACGAGAAGGCCCATTTGCACAAAGTAGGGCACTGGTAAACAGTTCCCCCCCAACAAAATCACCCAGGGCTATTTCCCCCGTAAGGGGACTGTCATCCTTTGGATGTGTATGTACAGGCATGGGATGATCGCCCACCCCATGGACCACTGCGAGCGCAGTGTAGGTTAGTTGGGGGAGTACACTTCGGATCTGTGCGTTCACGCGCCGAACCAGGTCCGGATCTCTCCTCGTTTGCACTGCAACTTGCACACGGTGATGCCCCTGCACCATTACGGCCCCCCACAACTGCCTACGGTACCGTGCTCCATGTCGCTCCCGCCACTGCCACCCCCTCATTCCCTTGAGGCACGTGAAAAGTCAGTCGTTTGGGAGTGGCTCTTCCTTCACGTGAGGCACTGGTGCACCAACCTCTGGGACTGCCTCTTCGTTATCTTCCTGCTTACCTGCAGGCATTTCCTCATCCTACGGCGCTCCACCAACCTCCTCAATCTCCTCTTCACCAACCGGGGCTGCAGGCGAGTCCTCCCCACTGTCCTTGTGCTCCTGCACCCCTGGACCAGCAGACTCCACCTTTTCCTCTTTGACCACCTGTTCTTCACTCTCCTTTGGCTCTGGCACCTCCGGCGGACTAGGCACAGGAATGTGCTTCTCAGTGTCCTTTGGCTCTGGAATCACGGGCGGCGTCGGCACAGGAAGCCCATTGTCACTGTCCTTTTCCGCTTCAGCTTCCGGCGCGGGAGTGACCTCCTTCTCCTCGAGTGGACTGTACCAGGGGGAGTCCTCCATTGTCTTCTTGCGCTCCTCATCGATCGCTTCCTGTTTCTGGGCGCGGCGCTATTTCAACGCCTCCTCGGCAGCGTGGGGGTTACTGAAGCTTGTGCTGTCCTTGACTGCAATGACTGGCCACATTGTCCCAGCTGCATCGCCCTCCTCCTCCCACTGCGGGGGAAGGAAGACCCATTCTCCCCCCTTTTTGGGCCGGGGGGTCCCCTTCGTGGCTTTCCCCGGGGTACCCACGGCCAGACGTGGTTCGCCATCAGGACCGTCCACAATGACCCATCGAATCGGCGTGTTGGCCGCCCATCCGAACCGCTGTCGCAGCTGTTTGCGCGTGTCCTCAACCGCCAGTCGTCGTTGTTGGGCTTGATCCAGGCTCTGCAGTAAGGAAAAAATAGTGAAACCGTGGTTCAGGCGGTTCAAGCGTGCGGTTGAACTACACTTTACCGGTTCAACCGTGCACACCTCCAGAGCTGACGCATGCGCCAATTCTGCCCTGATCGCTTTCTCCTCCTCGCCATCCTTCGATCCCACAGCCAACTCAGTTGCCAGGGCCTTCACATCCTGCACCGTGTCGCTGGGGAGCTTGCCGGAGTCACTCTCGGAACTGGGGGCCGGAACTACCTTCTTCTTCTTCTTTTTTGGGATATGCTTTGCGGCTGGGACCCATTCGTGCTCTTCAAAAAGGGGGTCTGACTTGTCCGTCTCACTGTTGTCCGGGGCGATTTTCTGCTTTTTCGAGGAACCACCGCTGCCAGTTTTGGCTTTCTTCTTCGGCTTCTTGTCGCCAGAGACTTGGGCCTTCGCGGGCGGTGCTTCAGTCTTTGCACTTGTCAGCTTCTCCTTCCAGAGCTCCTTCCGGGCTGACTGAAACAGGGACTTCGGAACCACTTTGCTGCCGGGGGTGCTCGTCTCTTTTGATGGCGGTGGTGCTGGAAGACGTGGAGGCTTGGGGGCCTTTCCACTGCTCTCGGATGCTGCACCTGCTCCAAGTGGGCGGTCCCACACATTCTTGTAGAACTCCTCAAAGCTCTCTCCCACACGACTTGGTTGGGGCGCGGTGCTGACGGCTGGACTGGACTCCAGGGGCGTTGACCTCTGCCGTTCTGGCGCAGGACTGCCTTGCACGGCATTCCTCTATTCCCGCAAGCCCCGCTGCACGCCACGACTCATGCGGTCGACCACTTGAGCGGCGCCAGGGATCTGCCGATACCACACGTCCCACCACTCCACGATGGGCATGGGTGGCCATCGCCCGCGGACGACAATGCCAGGGCCACGCCGATCCTCCACGAACATGTGCTCAGGGACATCACTGGCGGTCAACTGCAGAGAAAGCAAGGAGGCAGGTGAACCGCAGAAGTGGGGGAACGGGATTCAGTGTGTAGGAAGGTGACGCTCAACTGTGCACAGTTGAAGACGGTGAAGGCGGTTCAGCCGCACGGTTGAACCCGCTGAAACGACGGTTGAACTACTGCACACCTGTTGCACCCCTTGGATCGCTGGAACCACACTTGGCTGCACGAATGGCGATGGTGCCATTGCCGTTGGCGCCGCTGCTGCCGTCGCGGCGCTTGCCTTGGCCTTCTTGTGCTTTCCCCCACCTGAGATGGTGGCGCCCATAGCCAGCATGCTGCTCGGAGTCGCCGTGTACGGCTGGACCTCCGATTCGTCGAACCAACCTGGTGGCAACTCCACCGGGGCCTTGAAGAAGAAGCGTGGACCGTGTCCTGCGCTGTGACCACCGCCCCGGCCCACGGCATCCGCGCCAAACCAGGACGCGCTCCTGGCAACACCGCACCCCCCAGTGGCCTATATCCTGAACAGGGCATCCAGACCTGGTTCGTCCAGGGACATGTGGCCTTGGGGGTCGCTCGAGAGGGCCACACGCAGCACCTACAAGCAGAAAACGCACCACACGAATGCACATCAGAACACTCATAGACACAGAAACACACAGCAACCAAACGCAGCATGCGTCATATCAAAACATCTACCAAAAGACCAAACAACACCAGCACAATCAACTACCAAACAACAAGACAACAGCAGACCAGCACAACGACCCCAAAACTCACTCATACACAGACCTTCCACTCCGGAAACTCCCCGGCGCTCAGGCACTTCGTCTCCCAGGGGTAGGACTGGACCCCATCCTTGTCTTCTTGGCCGTGCTTCCTCATCCACAGCGTCAGGGCACGGCGGAACACGTACTTCGGCGTCACGTCAGCCAGCCACCGCCACTCAGGCGTCTCGGGCGCCAGGGTGGTGTCGGGGTTGCAGGTGTTGTGGACCACCACTTCTTCCTTCAGCGGGAACTTGTCGGTCAGGTGGGGAGGTGGAGGCGCTGCCGCTGCTTGTGGCGCTGGCGCGGCAGGTGGATCGGCGCCTTGTCTTGTACCCAGTGCCCGCAGGCAGTCCTGCAACGCCTTCCCAAAAGACTCCGGGTCCATGGCGCAAAGGCACCTGAGAGAAGCAGGGGTGAAACCGTGGGGAAGCCGGTTCAACCGCACGGGTGAACCTCCTGAACCACGGTTGAACCACACACACACCTCCTAGTTGCCAACTTCCAATTGAGCGTGCACTACGCGCTCATCTTCCCGTCGCCGCCGCCCGTCCCATCGAGGCATCTCCTTGTAGAGGAGGGTGCGCTCGTGCGCATGTCGGAGCATTGCCTCATCCTTTTCCTCCTTGGTAGCCTTACGACCACCATACCGGGAACTTGTGGTTAGAAAGTTGTCTTTAAAGACATAGTTAAGCGACTCAACAATGTCGCCACAAAACATGCCCCCCCCCCATTGGTGCAAATTACCCAATACGATGGCCCCCTCGTTGCGGAGCCAAAGCAAGTAGGGTGATCGTTTATGGGGACATATAGTGTTTTGAAACCTCTTTGCAATTTGTGCACACCCTTGGACGAATGGATCATATGTCCACCGATAGATAGCGGTTAGCAATTTCCCCATGTCCTCAACGGTAGTGGTGATGGGCAATGGGCAACCAATTGGCAAACAAGTGCCATGTCTCTTCCCCATCGGGGAAGGACCGGCCTTTCAAAGAAACATTGGTCTTAGCGTCCTTTAGGAGGCTTTGAACCTTGGATCGTTGTGGTACCGTCAACATTGTGGCTCGTGTGCGCACAAACGTTGTTAAGTATTCACCACATCGTATCACAAGATGAGAAACACACATGATGACACACCCTATACGGTCATCCACTTTCAATAGTGGACTTTCGATGCACCCTTTTGCACCAACACAACTGATCCTTGTTTCCTATACTTTAGGAATTTTGCTTCAAGTCTTGTACTTCGTCGCCATTTACACCCTACCCATCTTTCTTTCACCCTAGACCATGTCGCAAAAGAATAAATTGAACCAATTTCATAAAAAGTTGATAGACCAAGTATATGACGAAGCCAAGGGCTATCGCCTCCAATAATGACAACCGTTTGCACCCAAAACCCTCGGAGCAACATGTAGCCACGGTCAATAATTTGTTGTGTTTTTTTTAGTGTCTCTCCAAAGAGGACACGCACAAGATCCGTTTCATGCTCACTTACGAGAGCAAGGTCAAGGGTCCAATTGTAGAGCAAAGTTCGTGCTTTTTGCATGTGGTTTGCAAAACCACATGCAATTTGGCACCATGACCTTGCTCCACATGGAAACTCATCACCACGCACTATAAGTACATAGAGGTGATCATCCCTAAATCTTGGGAAGTGCATTTCTTCTGGCACATCCCTTTGATCACCTATATATTGTATCCAATCATCCACATCCCAACGAACCCCAACTCTTCCATCCTTTATGGTCGTTTTTAGTACTTGTCTCTCACTTAACGTGGACCAAGCTTTATTCATCGTTGCATACGACAGAAAGCAATGTGTCCATGGGACGGTGCTTGCACAGGTTTTCTTCTCTTTGGCATCGGCCCACAAAATAAGCTTCTTGTACCTAGGGACTGTTGAACCGAGAAATTGGGATAAAGTGCGCGGTTGAACCTGCGGTTGAATGGGTTGCCGTCATGGCACCAAAAAGCGTCCAATGGTACAAACCACAACGTATTCACATTTGTGACGCGGGCAACACATTGCAACTCATATGTTCATGCTTTGGGCAACATTCAGCGATGATTTTGCCGTGCAAACGCTGTCATGAAGCACAATCACAATTGTTCATTTGTGATAAGGGTTCAACCGCACCGTTGAACCACGTTGAACCACTTGTAGGCATGTGTGCATTATGCCACATACCTTCGCTTCGGCATCCCAAGGTCCAAAATGAGGCGCACAGCGTCGGATCCTGTGGAAGCTTTTTTTGTAGCCCTTTTTGTCTGTGGGGAAGCCCTCTGTGTGTTACCAATTCGGTCAGCAAGTTGTTTCCATAGGTGTTTTGTCGTGCCGTTTGTGCAAAAAAAGGTGAACAAGTCGTCCACCAGCTGTTGGTCCCCCCACCCGCTGTAGTGGTCGTTCACCGCATGCAGCCAGTGGTGGGACATTTTTTAAAAAAGGTTTGTCACGCGTCAGTTTCAGGTGGTTATGCAAATATTTTGTTCAGAAAAGCGCGCGCCGCTGGCGCAGCCGCCGCCGCCAGCGCTGGCGGTGATTCAACCGCGGTTCAACCGTGGTTCAGCGGTTCAACCGCGCCCCTTCCGAGTTCAACCGGGTTAAACCGGGTAAAACCACTGTGTGAAGTACCTGATCCAAATGAGCACGTAGGGAAGTGGCACGCCCGGAACCGCCGACCACCCAAACGCAGGCCGCGCCCAGCACCAACACCGACAAAACCCACGCCATCAGACCACCTCGAGACACGTCAACCACCAAGTATCACCTATGACAACCTCACTGTCGGCAACACCAGCGTGGCCAACACCCACGGCACTATCCACACCACCACCAACCCCACCAACGACGTGCCAAGGTGCCGTCACCTACAACACCCCTACCACCACCACCACGACCCCGGCGCAGAGTAACACCTAGGGCGCCCCCACCGTGGGCGTCACCAAAGACGCCAGCAGGGCTGGCAAACAAACGCCACCAGCGCCACTCACCGGGCCCCCAGCCAGGGGTAGCAACAGCAACAGCACACACTAAACCCACCAACACCGACGCCAGCGGCACCGCAGGGCAACACACCGCCTGCCTACAACACCCTCACCATTCGCATCACCGCCCACCGCATCGACATCACCCGTGGATCGTCATCAACCACCCCAGGCAGCACAAACAACCGCAACAACACCATCACATCCACCACCCTCACAAGCAACAGCACCAGCGGCACCCTCCGCCAGGTGTGGCGAGGAGAAAAACCAACAACGCGGAGCCACCCAGCGTCCCCGGCACTTTCACCATCGGAGCACCACCACCGGCACCGACCCCCAACGCACCACCATCACCGTCACCAACGCCACCGACACCTGACACAAGAACCACACAGCGCGCACCAACGGCGTCAGCTGAACAGTCACCGACATGGCCCGCACCAACCTCACCGGCGGCAAAGCCCGGTTAACCACCTGCGGCCGCGAACCGCAGGCACTAACAACCAGAGCATCGCCGACAACACTCCTGGCCAACACCCGCACCGCCCTCAACAACACCACCGAAAGCAGCACCGTCGACCGATAGCCACATCACCCTCACAAACCACCTGAAGACGGGTCCCCCTTCCCATCCCCCCCCCCCCACGAACAACAACGGCATCGCCCACACCCCCCACTATCTGCACAACCAGCGACACCATCACCAGCACCAACCGAAACCGACGACGGCAGCCTCACCAACAACCGACACCCCCACTACCGCTGCCACCAGCGCCACCACCACCAGTCACGCCACCCACCGTAGGTGCCATCCACCAACGCCGCACCCTAAACCACACCTACACCCAAACTCTGCAGCAACACCAGCCGACACCCCACCAGCGACATCACCCTCCGCCAGAAGACGATGATCAGCACCAGCAGGAAAGCCAGCCCTTGGCGCCCACAACAGCGCAAAGACCTCCCGCACCCGGACCCACACCCAGAAGCAGCGCCTACGCCGACCCACCATCAATGTCACCAACACCCGAGAAGACACCAACCTCGATGAACTAACGACCACAACCACCTGGGATTTTATGGGGTCCAAAAATCCCAAAACCAGATACAGTCAGAAATACTACTTTTTTTGTCAAATTCTACCATAAAGAGGATATTTTCCGGAGTTAGCCCCCCCCCCCCCCACCGCACTGCCGCCACCGCACTCACGCGGTGGACATCACTGCCAGAACACCCGGCCGGGCCGTCAATGGCACTGCCGCCCATGGCACCACCTGCACTCACCAGCGCCACCACCACCCCACGCAAGGCCAGGAACCTGGCATCGCCAACGGCCTCAACGAACGTCGACACCATCAACACCACCACCACCGGACGGGGACTACCCACAGACCAAGAACAGCTCCACCACCATCAACCAGTTCACCACCCGCGGCACCCCACCGTCGCCAACACCACCCTCACCACCACAGCACCTACCACATCTCCACCGCCGGCAGCGACGTGCGCCACATCACCCGTCATCTACAGCACCCTCGCCACCACCGCTACGTCCGGCCCACATGCGTTACGCCCCTAATGGCCAGAGACAACACCCTCACCATGGACACCACCGGCAACACCACATACGCCCCATACGTCACCCTCGCCATGCTCACCAGCCATCAGCCTCACCATCAGTGTCCACGACGTCAGAGGCACCAACACCACCGGCGTCGACGAAAGCGACAACAGTGACCGGCTGACCCACCAACTAACCACCATCAACTAGCCCTGCACCAACCTCATCTACACTAACGCCCATACCACCCTCGCCAACGGCACGCCCAGTGGCACAATCATCCACTCGAGCACCCACACCACCCTCACCACCAACATCACCACCACCCCCCAAGGGTCAGGGCTCGCGGGGAACGGAACAGCAGAGCGAGCAAGCCACTACCCGAACGCGTCGCCCACCCTCTCGTACACCGCTCCGCAACATGCCCCCCCGCTTCCCCCGACAGGACGTGCGCTGCAGCCCACTGCTAGGACGACGACTACGACGTCCTCCCGGCCATCCGACACCTACTGGCAGCCACGGCCCCGCGCCCACAAGCCCACCAGCAACCCACGGAACCGCAGGAGCCCGACCATCCCATGCCACCATGATCCATATCCCCCGCGTCCACCGCAGACCAGAACGCGGAACACCAGCGAGAGGAGCCCGAGCCCGACCGCGCCGCCACCCCCCCACCGCCCCCCCCCCACCCAAAGGACATCTACGCCACACTGGCCAGCACCCTAGCCCCCATGGACGCCGAGCAGTACTACCAGTCCATCCAACGACACCTCCCGGCGGATCACGCGACCCTCCAGGGGTGGAAGCAGGAGAACAGGAAGGACAACGAGTGGGGCACGGAGGAAGACCTTCTCTGGGAAGACACCTGGAAAGGCACCAAGGACACCTTCCTGGAAGCAGCAGCCCAAACCTACCCCCGCCCACCCGAGGACATCAGGCAAGGCCTCCACGCCTTCCTAGCGTTCCACAGCTGGAATCACCGCCACACCATCACCCTCCACCCCCTCGACCACAATCCACAGCGATGGACACCTGAAGACGACGCCACCGCCGCCATCACCGTACAGCAAAGCCCCGAGAACCCGGAGGAGTACCACATCACCTGGAACGATCCGGCACCCCACCCCCCCGCCTCCCCCACCCTCCCAGATGTCTTTGCTACCATCAGCGCAAAACTGCAGGAGGCGAAAGCCCCACAACAACCGGACGAAGAGATGCCCCAGGCACCATCCCCACCAACCACACAAGAAAGCCCCCGCACCCGAGACACACGGGTCGCGGAACCCTGGCTGCCCGCTCCAGAGGACGGGAGGCCGGGGGAGGGACAGCGCCTGACACCAGGCGCCCCTCACAACGGTGGCAGGCCACCCCCCTCGGGGACGGCCCCCCACCGGCCCCGCGGCACGCAGCCCCCACAGGGCATGCAGGCCAAGGGGACAGCGTTGGGCCCCCACACCCCCACACCCGCGCCACAGCACGTGGGTGGCGGACCCCAACAGCCCGCCCAGCGGGCGGGCAGTCGGGGGAGGGACAGCGCTTGACCCCAGACGCCTCTCACAATGGTGAAAGGCACCCCCCCCGGGGACGCCGTTCCGCCACCCCCACAACGAGCAACGCCGGCCCGCAAGGGCGCACGCTGTGGGGCCGGTGCTGGGTCCCCACGCCCGCACCGACCGCACCAGGGACACACGGGTCGCGGAACCCTGGCTGCCCGCTCCAGAGGACGGGCGGCCGGGGGAGGGACAGCGCTTGACCCCAGGCGCCCCTTACAATGGTGGAAGGCACCCCCCCCGGGGACGCCCTTCCGCCAACCCCACAACGAGCAACGCCGGCCCGCAAGGGCCCACGCTGTGGGGCCGGTGCTGGGTCCCCACGCCCGCACCGACCGCACCCGGGACACACGGGTCGCGGTACTCTGCCTGCCCGCTCCAGAGGACGGGGGGCCGGGGGAGGGACAGCGCCTGACAACAGACGCCCCTCACAACAGTGGCAGGCCAACCCCCCCGGGGACGGCCCCCCACCACTCCCGCGGCACGCAGCCCCCACAGGGCATGCAGGCCAAGGAAACAGTGTTGGGCCCCCACACCCACACACCCGCGCCCACAGCAGGTGGGTGGCGGACCCCAACAGCCCGCCCAGTGGGCGGGCAGTCGGGGGAGGGACAGCGCCTGACCTCAGACGCCCCTCACAACGGTGGAAGGCACCCCCCCCGCGGACTCCGTTCCGCCACCCCCACAGCGAGCAACTCCGGTGCGCAAGGGCGAACGCTGTGGGACCGGTGCTGGGTCCCCACGCCCGCACCGACGGCACCCGAGACACACAGGTCGCGGAACCCTGGCTGCCCGCTCCAGAGGACGGGCGGCCGGGGGAGGGACAGCGCCTGACACCAGGCGCCCCTCACAACGGTGGCAGGCCACCCCCACCTGAACGGCCCCCCACGACCCCCGCGGCACGCAGCCACCACAGGGCATGCAGGCCAAGGGGACAGTGTTGGGCCCCCACACCCACACACACTCGCGCCCACAGCACGTGGGTGGCGGACCCCAACAGCCCGCCCCAGTGGGCGGGCAGTCGGTGGAGGGACAGCGCCTGACCTGAAACGCCCCTCACAATGGTGGAAGGCACCCCCCCCCGGGGACGCCCTTCCGCCACCCCCACAGCGAGCAACGCCGGCACGCAAGGGCGCACGCTGTGGGGCCGGTGCTTGGTCCCCACGCCCCCACCGACCGCACCCGTGACACACGGGTCGCGGAACCCTGGCTGCCTGCTCCAGAGGATGGGCGGCCGGGGGAGGGACAGCGCCTGACACCAGACGCCTCTCACAATGGTTAAAGGCACCCCCCCCGGGGACGCCCTTCCGCCACCCCCACCAACGAGCAACGCCGGCCCGCAAGGGCGCACGCTGTGGGGCCGGTGCTGGGTCCCCACGCCCGCACCGACCGCACCCGGGACACACGGGTCGCGGAACCCTGGCTGCCCGCTCCAGAGGACGGGCGGCCGGGGAAGGGACAGCGCCTGACAACAGACGCTGCTCACAACAGTGGCAGGCCACCCCCCCCGGGGACGGCCCCCCACCACCCCCGCAGCACGCAGCCCCCACAGGGCATGCAGGCCAAGGGGACAGTGTTGGGCCCCCACACCCACACACCCGCGCCCACAGCACGTGGGTGGCGGACCCCAACAGTTCGCCCAGTGGGCGGGCAGTCGGGGGAGGGACAGCGCCTGACCTCAGACGCCCCTCACAACGGTGGGAGGCACGCCCCCCCGGAAGGCCCTTCCGCCACCCCCACAGCGAGCAACGCCAGCCCGCAAGGGCGCACGCTGTGGGACCGGTGCTGGGTCCTCACGCCCGCACCGACCGCACCCGAGACACACGGGTCGCGGAACCCCGGCTGCCCGCTCCAGAGGACGGGCGGCCGGGGGAGGGACAGCGCCTGACACCAGGCGCCCCTCACAACGGTGGCAGGCCACCCCCCCTCCGGGACGGCCCCCCACCACCCGCGCGGCACGCAGCACCCACAGGGCATGCAGGCCAAGGGGACAGTGTTGGGCCCCCACACCTACACACCCGCGCCCACAGCACGTGGGTGGCGGACCCCAACAGCCCGCCCCAGTTGGCGGGCAGTCGGTGGAGGGACAGCGCCTGACCTCAGACGCCCCTCAAAATGGTGGAAGGCACCCCCCCGGGGACGCCCTTCCGCCACCCCCACAGCGAGCAACGCAGGCCCGCAAGGGCGCACGCTGTGGGGCTGGTGCTGGGTCCCCACGCCCGCATCGACCGCACCCGGGACACCGGGTCGCGGAACCCTGGCTGCCCGCTCCAGAGGACGGGAGGCCGGGGGAGGGACAGCGCCTGACACCAGGCGCCCCTCAAAACGGTGGCAGGCCACCCCCCCCGGGGACGCCCCCCCACCACCCCCGCGGCACAGAGCCCCCACAGGGCATGCAGGCCAAGGGGACAGTGTTGGCCCCCCACACCCACACACCCGCGCCCACAGCACGTGGGTGGCGGACCCCAACGGCCCGCCAAGCGGGCGGGCAGTCAAGGGAGGGACAGCGCCTGACCTCAGACGCCCCTCAAAATGGTGGAAGGCACCCCCCCCGGGGATGGCCTTCCGCCACCCCCACAGCGAGCAACGCAGGCCCGCAAGGGCGCACGCTGTGGGGCCGGTGCTGGGTCCCCACGCCCGCACCGACCGCACCCGGGACACACGGGTCGCGGAACCCTTGCTGCCCGCTCCAGAGGACGGGCGGCAGGGGGAGGGACAGCGCCTGACACCAGGAGCCCCTCACAACGCCGGCAGGCCACCCCCCGGGGACGGCCCCCCACCAGCCCCGTGGCACGCAGCCCCCGCAGGCCATGCAGGCCAGAGGGACAGTGTTGGGCCCCCACACCCACACACTTGCGCCCGCAGCACGTCGGTAGGGGACCCGAACGGCCCGCCCAATGGGCGCGCAGTCGGGGGAGGGACAGCGCCTGACCTCAGGCGCCCCTCACACAATGGTGGAAGGCACCATCGCCGGGGACGCCCTTCCGCCACCCCCACAGCGAGGAATGCCGGCCCGCAAGGGCGCACGCTGTGGGGCCGGTGCTGGGTCCCCACGCCCGCACCGACCGCACCGGGGACACACGGGTCGCGGAACCCCGGCTACCCGCTCCAGAGGACGGGCGGCCGGGGGAGGGACAGCGCCTGACGCCAGACGCCCCTCGCACCAGCTACGGGACATCCGCACCCCACCCCCTGCTCTTAGGCACAGCGACACAACAATGGCGGAACCCTCGGCCCCACGCAAAACACGCCCCCGATCTCCGACGCTGGATGCAGCACACGAGGTCATCAGGCTGCAGGGACTCAAAGACGGCGAAGGAGACCCCCTACAAGGGGACGCGGGCACAGACTCCGACCTGGAGGCAGTACCGGAGCCCTGCACGGGAAGCGCGCCCGCGGAACCTGCGCCGCCGGCGGGCAGCGTGCCCACCCTCTGCCCCGCGTGGAAACGGGGCCACTGCACCGGCGAAGGCTGGTACCCCAAACAGCACCCTCAGCCCGGCACCGATGACGGGGCGCTGCCCGAGGTGGGACCCGCGGCCGCATGCGCCGCCCTACGCTACGGGCTGGCGCAGGGCTGGATCCTGGATGAGACTGCACCCGGCAGCGTGAACATCCAGGAGGCCGTCGAATGAGTCACCCACGCGGGACAGGCGGCAGTGGCCTTACACACCCGGGGCTGCCACGGCGGACCCGCAGAGGGGATCATTGTGGAAACCTCGGGAATGGTGCTGGTCCTGGCGCCCGACATGGTCCGAGGGGTGCTCCACGCATCCCGTGTGCGGCGGGCGCGCCCACAGTGGACCATCCAGGTTTACACCCCCCCACGGGCGTGGCCCTTCTCCGCGTTGGCGGTGCTCGCCGTCATGTGGCACCTGGCACCGGAGGACGCCCCCAAAGGGACCGCGGAGGAAATTGCCCGGGACCTCCACACCTGGCCGGCCGACCAGGACTACCCCTGGCGCAGGCCCCGGGGCGGCCTCCCAGTGGCACCCGCGGCAGAGGGGCTCAGCCTCGCGGCAACCCTCCAACGGCACCCAGACAGGAGGGCACGCCACTTCCTGCAGACGGGCACGGTCCCGGCCGCCCCGCCAGACTCCGAGTGGCGATGGGACGCAGGGGAGGCACAACCGCTGCCGGGCCCCTGGGTCCTCCCGTTGTGGTATTTGCCAATGGGCACCCTGGCCCACGCCACTCAAGCCGTCAAGGGGGCTTTCCCGCAGCCGCTCCTCCCCGGCGTGGCCCTGCTCCGCAGCCTGCAGGCGGAGGCGGCCTGGGTACGGTGGAAGGAAGGAGGCGGACGCTCGAGCCCCTATTTCCCCCTGGTCCAGGGCCAGTCGCTGCTCCACGCCGAGGGCATGGGGACCGTGGAATGGGCCGCGATCGTGCCCGGCACGGCGTGCAGGTGGATCACCGCGGCCGCCCCACAGCCCATGCGATCACCGCCGGCGTGCTACCGCCTCCTACGGATGGTCCCCTCTTTGGCCCCCAAACACGCCTTTACGAGGGATGTATTGAGGGCCATACTGAGCCACACCAGGGAGTGGCTAACGAACCCGGGTGCACGGTACCCGCCGGGGCCGGTACTGGAACAGCTCACATCCCCCACACCCGGGGTCCGCCACGCCCTGCACAGAGCGTCGGCTCTCACGGAGCAGCTCAACGACGAGGTGCTAGACCTGGCGCTGGAGCCGCTGCGGGTGCTTTACCCGCAGACCCACATCCCACCCGCGGGCACGTCCAACCGCCTGGGCCGCCTGGGGTTACAGCGCCGCGTCAAGGCCGCGCACCCGTGAGGCTTGGTGGAACAGTGGCTAACGCTCTGCAACCCGTCCGCCGCGGAAGGCCACGGGTACCTACACCAACTCCTCTTCCTACCACGGGCGGCCCCGGAACACCGCCGGCAAAACCCGTACCACACGCACCCGGAGTGCCGAGGCGCGCAGGGCTTCCCGCAGCCAGTCCCGCCTCTCTCTCGCCGGGGCAGGGCCCGGAGGCGCTGCAGCAGGGCCCCCCGCTCGACACCGCCACCACGGTAAAACACAGGGGACGCGACGACGCGGATGGTGCCGAACGGGACATCAGGAACTGCGGAGCGGTGGCCTGGATGGCAGCCTGCAGGCACCTCGCCCTAGATACCACGGGGCTCCGGCAGTACAGACCAGCGGACCGCACGGCGCTGGCGTCCGCGGTCGCGGCCGTCACCATGGGTCCTGTGGCGGCGTGGGCGGCGCAACTGCTGCCCCACGTCCCCTGCCGCGACGTGAAGCCTCGCCGGCCGGCCGCAACGCATGCGCCGACGGCACCCCTCACGGCGGAGCAGCTATACGTCGTCGCGGCGGCGCTGCTGGCGGACGGCGGGGAGAGATTTGTCCACCACCACGGCCAAGCGCAGATTGCGGGAACCATACAAGGGCCGCAGCGCGATGCACAACACCCGTGGCACGCCACACTCCGCGGGCGCACCCGCGTCTGGGATGCGGGCGATGGCACACCCCCTCCCGGGCCTCAGCAGGGGGAGGCACTGGTGCTGCAGACAGCAGGCTACCAGGCCATCCTGCACGGCCACGCCGGAGGGTACCGGTCGCACATCCTGACCGGGGGGCGCTGGACTGTCTGGCACAGCACCGCCAGGCAAGGGGCAATCCCGCCCCTGCCCCACATCGACTGGCAGCAGGGGCCCACCCAGGCCTACTATATGTCGGCGGACCCCTGGCCGCTGGCAGTCCTGCTACACACCATCAGCGCCCCCAACAAGAGGCAGGAACCGGGATGGGTCAACCCCCGCGCACTGGTGTGGAGCCCCGACCAGGAGGAGCATCTACGGGCCGCGTGGCAGGGAGACACCATCAGGGCCACGGACGTCCCGGACCTCCACGCGGGGCCAATAACGCACGCCCGCCCGGCGGCTACCCTGGCGGTGGCCCAACGGGGACAGCAGAACCCGCAGTGGGTGGTCTACGTGTTCAGCCTGGCGGACGAGCACATCGTTGTCTGCGACCCCGAGCGCCTGCCTGGGCCCGAAGCCGTGGTCCGCGTGGCAGACTGTACCCGCATGATCGTCAAGGCGCTACGGGAGGGCGAACACAACGCCCTCCTGCTCCAGGTCAGGCTGAAGGACAACGCCCGGGCGGCGAGGCCGGGGGTGTGGCCGGCAGCGGCGCACCCCGCCGACCTAGAGCTCCAGCTGGCGGTCCCAACCACAGTGTACCACTGGCTACGAGCCTTCCATGACCTGCGATGGAGGGGCAAACCCGACCGCTAAATCGGCTCCACGCACTGGCAAAGTGGCTGCAAGCAGACGCGCAGCGCGATGCTATCCGGAGTCTCGGGCCCGCGCCCGCGACACGAGCCCTCGATGCGGCGGCCCCAGGCCGCACGCTGGCGCCACACACGGTTCCACTGGCCAACCTGCCCTTCAAACCAGCGACAGAGGGCGCCATCCGGAAGTTGGTGCCGCTCCCCCCGGCGCGAGGGGCCACGGAACCAACGAAATGCCCCCCATGTGCAGACAAGTACTACACAAGCGGGGCGATGCTGGAACACCTGGCGTGGCACGCGGTGCACGCTGCAGCCCCGGTGGACGACAAGGAGGCGGCCTCCAACATCCTGCAAGGGAGGGCACGGAGGTCCCCATTTCACGCCCCGTACGCCCGGCGCCCCCCGCCTCAGGCGGCCGACCACGCAGACGGCGATGAGGAGGCACCCGGGGCGGCCCCGGGGACCGGCGGTGCGGCCCAACCAGGGTCCATCCCCGCGGGGCTGGCCCCCCTGGCCCCCCTGGTTCCACCGGCCCCCATGGCCCCCCTGTGGGCCCCGCTGGGAACGGGCTCGAACCCCATGGCCCCGGCGCAACCGGATGCCCTGGCTGCGCCGGCGGACCCAGCGGGGATGCCGATGCGGGATAGCTGACTCCAGGAGGACACGGCGGGCGACGCCCTATGGCTCCTCTCGTGGAACCTGCGCAACGGCCCCGTACCGCCAGACCGGTCCCTCCGGGACACGCTCCGGCGGCGCCGGGGGCCAGCGGCCTGCACCGACAAGGAGCACCTCATCACCGGCATGCTACCCCAGCAGGGGGGCTTTGCCATAATGCTCCAGGAAACAGGGATCGCCACCCGGTCACAGGGGATGCACGTGGCCGCGGCGCTCCGGGACAAGGGGTACACCCCCTTCTTCAGCAGCTGGCGGAGACGGGAGCCACTTCCACCTCGAGAGGGGGGGGCCTCCTCACCGCGGTGAGCAGCAAGTACGTGACGGAGCACGAGGTGCTCAGTTTCACGGAAATCTTCCCCGGGAAGGCCGCGACCCTGGAGATCCGCACGGACAGGGGAGGCCTCACCCTCATCAACGTCCACGGGCCGCAAGCAGGCTGCTCCCCGTGGGCGGGACGGGCGGCGTTCTGGGCCGACATACAAATGTATGCCACGGCACGCCGCCTCGGTGGGAGACACCCGGTGGTCATCGCCGGCGACACCAACATCTACATGGATGCCACCACCAACCCGGCCACGGAGCACTTCCGCGCGGGCTGGGGGGCCTGCGGTTTCCGGAGGGCCACAGCAGGAGGCAACGAGGACATGACCCCCACGCTCCACCCGTCCCGACACAGGGTGGACATCTTCTTGGTCAACGAGCCCCTCCTGCCGTGGTCCCTGCGAGAAAGCGTCTGGGCTCGCGGCATGGCACACCCCCAGGTGATCGGCTCGGACCACCTCCCGGTCCGCCTGGCCCTGCCGAGCCTCCTCAGCGCAGCGGGGCGCGCGGCGGTGCCCACCCCCTACAGCCACACGGAGGGCCACCTCCTCCCGTACGACGCCGAGGCGCTGCCGGCGTCCCACCACACGCCCCAGGGCGTCATGCGTCGCGTGGAGGTGTTCGAACACCTTGTCCACCGCAGCCGCGGGCATGGACCCGTAGGCGTGCTGCTCTGCGGGACCCAGCCAGGGCGCCAGGGAGGGTTCATCCTGCGCGGCGGTGACCGCTGCCCACAGGCAGTGTTGGACGGGCGCGGCCCGGCAGAGGGGGACCCCCGGAGAGCAGAAAGCGGCTCCAGGCGGCGGTCCTCCGCTATAACACCCTGGCAGCGTGCGCGCTGACGGCGTACCAGGCGGACGCGGCACGGCATGGCATCCGGTCTGAGGCGGCGCTCCGGCTCGCGGAGGAGCTGCGGGGTGCGTCGCCCGCGTTCCGCCCGACCACACGGGGCCAGCTACAGGAGGAGCTGGAGAGGCAAGCAGCCGCCCTCGAGGAGGACATTCGCCAACTCCGCGCACTCCTGGCGGCAGACCGCAAGCGCGCCCTCAAGGACTTCTGGCGCCGCCACACCCCCGACATCGCCCAGCGATGGAAAGCCGTGCAGGGAGCCAAAGAGGTAGAGGCCCCGGGCCCGTCAGGCCTCTGGAAAGTGCGGGTCCCCAACACCCAAACGCTCCTCACGGAGGCCCACGACGTGATGTTCGCAGTTCGCGCCTTCTGGCAAGAACTGTATGACAAACGCCCGGTGGACCTCCCAGGCTTCCAGGCAGTCCTCGGCCGCCATGTCCCCCGGGTCCCTGAAGGGGCCTGGACACACGTCCAGCAGTACTCCATGCAGGACCTGCAGTCCGCCCTGGACAAGGCCGATGGCAAGGCCCCAGGTCCCAACCACGTGGAGGCCTGTTTCATCAAGGCCCTCCCAGCACCCGTCCAGTGGCTCCTGGGCCACTCCTACCGGGCCATCCTCCGCGGCGCCCCACCGCCGATGCACTGGAGGGACGCGCACATCTGGCTCAGCCCCAAGGTACCGGGCTCCGCCAGACTGGACAACTACAGGCCCATAGTCCTGGGCCAGCTGGACATGAAGCTGCTCACGGGCACCCTCACCAAGCGCATCACGGAAGTGCTCACACGGCACGGAGTGGTCAGCGACTGGCAGCATGGGGCTTTCCCTGGCTCCAGCACAGGCCCCCCACTGTTCATGGCGCAGCAGCAGCTCCAGCGGGAAAGGCCCAACTAGGTTTTCTCCTTCGACGCCCGCAAGGCCTTCGACACTGCCCCGCACGGCGCACTCCACCTCATCCTGCGCCACCTCTCCGTGCCGCCAGAGGTCATCGACCTCCTGCTCTTCCTTCACACGTGCGCCAGGCTGCGCATCATCACCGGGCACGGGCTAACGCAGCCCGTCCACATGCTGCGCGGCGTCTGGCAGGGCAACCCCGAGAGCCCCCTGCTGTACGCGCTCCTCCTGGAGCCCTTGCTCGGGGCGCAGGGGCACCGCCTGCGCCCGCCGGGAGGGGCCGAGCACAGCCTCATCCAGGCCTACATCGACGACCTGCTGGTGGTGGCCCACACGCTGCAGCACTTCGTCGAGGGCGTGGAGGCGGTGGCCGCGTACCTGGGGATGATGGGCATGGAGCTCAACCCCTGCAAGTGCGCAATGGCCACCACGGAGGGGGTCCCGGGCCTGCAGCTGCGCACTCTGTCCCCACCTCGAAAACCCATGGCACTGGGTACCAGCGGCAGACTCCGTCCCCTACCTGGGACTCCAGCTGCAGCCGGACGGGGAGTTCTCCCTGCAGCGCAAGCACCGGCTACGCCTGGCGGCGGTGCACCACTGGTGCCTCAACACCCTCGCGCCACCGAACGTAGTGCAGGACGTCATCCTGGCGATCCTCGGGGGGGTGACACAGTACGTCGCCCCTTTCATCGCCGACCACTCCGACACCGCGCACCACCTGGACCACATCACGGTCCAGGTCGCGAAGGACAGGGCGCGGTACGCCTTCGACGCCTCGCGGGACAGCCTGCAGGATGACCGGACCCTGGGGCTCAAACGGGTACCAACGCGGTGCCAGCATGCAGCGGTGGCCCTCGTGGGTACACTCGTCCACCACCGCCCAACCTCCGTGCGCGCCGAGGTCACCAAGATGTTCTGGGAAATAGCCGGCGCGCACGGAATATGTCCCGAGGTGCAATACCCCGTCCCGGAGTTCGCAAATCTAGCGGGGGGTGACTGGGTCCACCGCATACCCTGGGCCCTGGCCACCCTGGGAGTGGGGCTGTACAACCCCATCGCTTGCCCCAGGGCGGCCCATGTCCAACTACAGTCCCCGCCGGGCAACATCGTCACGCTGCGCACTGCCAAGCTGCGACACCGCGACACGTGCCGCCTGACGGTGCCGCACACAACGCCGTGGCATGGGCACCACGGGCCACGCCACCCCTTCCCCGACAACGAAGACCCGTGGCCGACGGCGGTGCCGGAATGCCTCAACCAATACGCCCATGAACACCTCCACCTTTGCCGCCGCGAGCAGGAGCCCACCAACCACCCCGGGTGGCGCGACGCCTTGGTCCACCTCTTCCACACCACCGGCACGCGGGACCCCCGCCTGAGACTGGTCCACCCCACGAGGGCTAAGCAGGACGCCCACACCGGCCCACGGGTGACCCCGGACGGCCTGCACCTCCACGTCCGGGGCTACTGCCGCCGGGGCGGCCTATCCCCCCCCACGCGGGGGGCGGTGTACCACCCGCCGGCAGCCCTCATGTACATCCTCCACGACGTACTCGCGGAAAGCGAGCACCAAGAGCCTAACGCGGATGTGGCATGGCCCGAGCCCCTGCGCCCCCGGCCCCACGCGCCGACGCCGTTGTGGTTGGTGACCACGGATGACCAATGCACCCAAGCGGCGGGGGGAGGCGCAGCTCCAGGCCGAGTGGGTAATAGTGCACGTGGGGGCAGGCCAGCCCAAACCCC
This sequence comes from Eutreptiella sp. 'Long Island Sound 2002', assembly GCA_964036045.1. Taxonomy (NCBI): domain Eukaryota; phylum Euglenozoa; class Euglenophyceae; order Eutreptiales; family Eutreptiaceae; genus Eutreptiella; species Eutreptiella sp. 'Long Island Sound 2002'. The sequence continues at coordinate 73,182,350 of OZ038385.1, forward strand.
GTGGACTCCCCCGTGGCACTGCCCTGCTGGTAGCTACGGGGGTGCCGCACGACCCACACATGGCAGTGCACGCGCTGGAGGACCAGCCGGAGGACACGGGACACCTGGTGGTGCACCAGCGCGGAGGCCCGGCGTGGCTCAAGGAACATGTGACGGCACTTCGGTCCTGGGCAAGCACAATCCCCGGAGCGGAAATCCGGCTGAACAACCAGCCGGCGATCAGCCCCGGCGACACCAGGGCGCTGAGCGTGGACCAACTGACCCCCAGCCACCCCGACGTCCGGTGGCACTCCGCCGACCTCAACGCGGGGTCGCTCAGCCCAGCCGGGTACTACTGGATCCCGGAGGCCTGGGGCCACACCTACGGCCCCCCACGATGCGGGCGCTCGGCGAGGTCGCGCAGCGGGCGCAGACGGACCATGCGCTGACGCACCGGGGACACACACCTTTGGGCGCGGCCCACGCCACAGCCTATGTCCACGCCCGGGACCTCACCGCGACGGCCACCAACCGCCGGGCGCTGCGGGCCCGAGACGGCCACACGCCGGTGCAGCGCAGGCTCCGCGTCCGTAAGGAGCGGCTCTCCTGCGTCGCCGTCATCCCACAACCGTGCCTCCTATGCGGCGGCCCGGAGGAGACCCTGGTGCACATGCGAGTGGGGTGCGCCCACTCACGGCTACTCTAGCCCCACTACCGCCAGGCGGTACACGAGGCGGCCCTCCAACCCCCACCCGGGGACAAAGCCCTGTGGGTGGCCTCGTGGCGCTCCGCAGGCGCCACATGGACGGAAGTCTTCTGCTCCGGACTGGTGCCCGAGGACGCAGAGGCGCAGCTCCGCGCCATAGCCCGCTACGACCCGCCGGTAGGGACCTCTGTGGACTATTTCCTCCACCACATGCTCCGGCTGGGGGACTTCGCATGGGAGCTTCGCAACCGCCCGCTGGAGCAACTCCTCCGCAAGCCCCTAAGCGCGGCGGCCTGGGCGCACCGATGGCTCACTGCGGCGGAGGGCGACCACCCCCCCCTCCCCCGCGCCCTGACAAGGACTTTCTGGCCTCCCTCCGTGTCGTGAATGGCACTCTGTAGTGCCCGCCACAAGAGGGCCCCCACCTGTACCAGGACCTGCCGGGGGGGTTCTGAAAGCACCTACAAGACGCCCTCTTCCCACCGTGGATCATCGGGCGCGGCTCCATGACCGCGTGGGGGGCATGCATAGTGGGTGAGGAATGGGCGCGCGTGTGGAGCCGGTGGTGCGCTGCCACGCGCGCCCCGGACACCCCTGCGCAACGATACGCCGCCATCCCGCTCGAGGGATGGGGGCCGGACACCCGGCCGAGACCCACCGTGATCCGCGGGGCGGGACCTGACCACCCGTGGGACGCGGTGACGGGGGAACGGCTGCAAGCGGGCCTGGGGCCGCAAACAGGATGGACTGGGGACGTGTCCTCACTCGTCAGGACACCCGTCCCCCCCCGCATCGTCCTTCACGCCGCCAACGTACTCCGGGCTACGGAGATACGCAACTGGGGACACGCCGCGGCCACCGTCCGGTGGCACCCCCAAGAGGACGGGGCCGCCCAGCTCGCCGTGGCGCACTTCAAAGCTTGGGGGCCGGTATACGACGACGCCCTGTCCCGGCTGGGCGACACCCAGGGGCCCTTGCTCCTCATGCTCCCCACCGACATAGCAGCCGCGCGGCGCCAGGAGCTGGACGGCTGCGAAAGGGCGGCGAGTGGGACGGAAGGCAGTCGCGGACGGCACCCTACTGGCCCTCCTCCACCAGGACGCCGCGAACGGATGCCAATGGGATACGCTGGCGCCCCACCTCACCGGGCGCCACGTGTACATGGCAACCCCCCCCCAGAGGCACCCCCGCCCGGCGTGGGACGACCTCATCGCCGCCTTCCACGACCACGGGATTCTCCCCGACGACACGTGGCGGGAGATCCAGCGGAAGACGCTCGGCAGGGACTACCGGCGCCGCGTCCGCGCCCGCCTGCTGGAGATCCGGGACCCCCTTCGACAGAGGTGGGACGACCTCTGGCTCCGCCATCTCGACCCTTCGTCGCCGCCCTCCCACCTCCCACACACCTGCCGGCTCTGCGGGGAATATGACACGGTGTCCTCCGCAGCGTCGACAGGCGCCAACAGGTGCGCGCGGTGCGCCCAGGTGGCCGCGTGCCCCTTGCCCGAACCTCGCGCAGGCCCGCGAAGGCGCACAGAGGAAGAGGCCCTGCACCGGCGCATCGAGGGGGCACACGTCCCCTCACACGAACGCGCGGGCCCCGCGGGCGCTGCCCTTCTGTGGATCCACGTGCACCTGCGGGACCCCACATCCGTTGCGCACCTGTCGCACGTGTTCGCGCCCTGACCCCCACCCGCCGCCGCCCTTTGCAGAGCCCGCAGCACCATGCCACGCCGACGGGGGGCTGGGCCGGGACACGCCAGGGCCCGCCGCAAAGCGCAAGAGGCGACCGTCCGGGGCCTGGTGGCGGACGCGGTGGCGGAGGCGCACGAGGCGCACGCTGCCGCACGGCGTGACCTGACGGGCAGTGCAAGGGCTTTCCTCAACGCCCTGAACAGAGCAGGGGCCCCTACGCTGCTCCCGGCGATGCACCAGATCGTGAACGCCGTCGAGCCGGGGCTCATCAGCCCGGAGGCGGCCCTCTACGGGCACTGGATGGAGTGGCACGCGTCCAACCGGGCGGGCCGGCCCCTGTCCATGGGGGATACCCTGCGGCTGACGGGAGCGGGGTCTGCCATGTCCCTCCGCAGCAGCGCTGCGGCCCTGCTGCACGCCCTCAGGACACGCTACCCGGGGGACGCGGCCCCGTACCTGAACCAGGTGCGGGCCACATACCCGGGGGGAGTGTCCGAGCTGGATGCGGCGCTCCACCTTCTACACCCACCGGACGAGGACCTGGAGGTGGGTGAAATCACGGTGTTCGTGGAAGGCGCGGACGAGGCCCCCGCCCGCCCCCGGCCGACCAACCCCGTGTACGACCGCAACAGGCCGACCCCCCCGTACGCCATCGTAAGCGAGGCATTCCCCAGGGAGCCCACCTGGTGCCCCGCCCTCCCGCCGGCGACGCACGCGCCCCGCGGCTGGGTGAACCCAGACCTGTCCCCCCCCCTCTCCAGAACCAGGGGTGCCCACCACAGGGGGCAGGTCCTCTAACAAGAGTGCCCTGGCACCCCCCTGCTCCTCCTCGTCGTCGCGACCCGCGGGGACCCGAAACGGGTCCTGGGGATCACCTCCACCTACCTCTATGGGGCAGCACCCGTACCCCGCCCCCCCCTCCCGGCGCCCGCGGCGCGGGACGGGGTACACACCTTCCTGCAAACACAGGAGGTCACCGCCGTTACGGGGGCCCACCTAGTGCGGCTCCCCCCGGCACCACCCGACGACCCCCGGGGGCCCAGGGCCCTGGGCCCCGCCCCAGATTTGGGGCTGTGGCGCGACGCGTGGACCGCGTGGCTCCCCCGCCTCCCCTCTCAATGCCGATGGATGGCCGCCGGCCCCCGCCTGTGCGGGGCTAACGCCACAGCCGGCCCCCCACCCCCTCCCCCCCGCAGAGCACCGCACGGCACTGCCCACGGCACGGCACTGATGCACCAGGAGGTAGTGGGAGGGGCACACCTGCCACCACGCATGCCTACCAGGATAACAGTGAAGGCAGACTCCGATGGCTCCCCCGAGCGGGACGACCGCCACCACCGCCGGTCCCGCTCCCGCTCCCCCGTCTCCCCGCCGCCCAAGCAGCAAGCCCTGCCGCCCCGCCCCGGGAGGGGGCCCCAGACGCGCAGGAAGCGGAGACTGCAGCCCCAGCGAGCCACGCCGCGGCCCCGACCGCGGCCCCCGGCACGCCGCCGACACGGGGGTTGCCCCGGCGCAGAAACCGGGCGCATTGCGGAGGGCTGCCGCAGCCGCAGAGGGGAGCAGGGAGGGCGCGCGAGGGGTTGCGACCGCGGCCCCGGCGAGCCGGAACCGCCTCGGCCGGCCATGCTGCGGCCCCCAGCACGCCGCGAAAGCGGGGGAAGGACCCCGCACGTGCCACGGGCGCCTCGCCGGCGGCCGCCGCAGCAGCAGCAGTGGGCAGGGAGAGCGCGAAGTACCGCGCCCACGCCAACCCCACCCACACCCACACCCACACCAGTCCCCCCAAGCCGTTCCCCCCCAAGCCCTTCCCCCCGGGGCGGGCGCGGCACGCCCGCCCCCCGGCGCCCGAGCGCTCGCTGCCAGGCGTGACGCTGCCGCAGCTGCAAAGACAGCAGGACGCCCGGCGCGTGATCCAGGAAGGAGGGGACGGCGCGCAGGCAGAGCTGCATGCCAGCCACGGGGGCGCGGAGCGGGGGACAGGAGGCAACAGAGGAAGTGCCCAGGAGCGCGCGCAAGGAGCGGGCCAGGGCAGGGAGCAAGGGCGCAGCAGCGGAGGGGGACAGAGAGCAGGCAGCGGACGACGCGACTCAGGGCAGGGGGCCGGGAAGGGGCCAGGGCACGGGAAGGGCGCGCAGGGGCGCGGGCAGGGCGCCCAGGTGCAGGGAGCGGGGCGAGGGACGGTGGGCGAGCGGGCAGGCCAGGGCGTGGGGGACAGGGGGCGGGACCCAGGGCATGGGCAGGGGGCCGGAAGGGGGCCCAAGGGCAAGGGCACGGGCGCCACGGGCCCCAAGGGACAGACGTGACGCGGCATGGGAGCCCGGGGGAAGGGCGGGCTGAAGGGAGGGGGGCGGGGGGCGGGTCGCCCCCGCAGGCGGACGTGCAGCCGGTGAGGTGCATCCCCCCCGGCATCAAACAGATGCCGGCGCACCACACCCACCGCCACCACCACCACCACCACCACCTCTACAACATCGACCCTGGCGCCGGCGAGTTCATCCCCCCCCAACCCCCACGGCCCCAGCACCAGCCAGCCCCCCCCGCGCCGAGAGCGGAGCCGGCGCGGATGGCCTCGGCGGGGGGGGGGACGGCGCGCGGCATCGGCGCCGCAGGCACAGGGGCAGAAGGGGGAGCCGGCGCGAGGGGCAGAGGGGGCCCGGCCCTGGGACCGGGACTGGGGCACGGTCCCGGACACTCTGGGGGATGAGGCCCTCCCCCTGGTGGGGGAGGTGTACGGGTGGTTGTGCTGGGCCAACCAGGGGACCACCAGGGGGTTGAGGAACCGGCCCTTCGATGCCGTGCGCCTCCGGAGCGACAGAGGAAACTGAGAGGTACCCCCGGGGGGGTGGGCAGCCCCAGAGGACCCCGAGAGGGTCCTCAGGTCAGTGATCTGGGCGGCGTGGCCCGACAGGGAGCCGACGTGGCCGGCCTTCCTGGAAGGGGTAGCGGTACTCCGCATCACGGATGCGGACGCCAACAACTGGCTCCCCCGGGCCTTGCGCAGCGCCCTCACCCACTGGCGCTACCGCCGGCGCAACCTGCCGCCGCCACAGCCCCAGCCCCCACACAAGCGGCGGCGCAGGTGACGGCCCAGACGGCGGACGCGAGAAAGTGGAGGGGGGAGCTGGACCCCCCGACCCACGCCCCTCCCCGGTACGGCGTGACGGAGGAGCGCGCGCCACCTCCCGCGGGAGAAAGGGCAGAGACAACGAGCGCGGGGGGGAACCTACTGCCCTGCAGCCCGCTAACCGCTGACCGCTAACCCTCACGGCCGCCCCCGGCCGGCCAGCGCCGCGCGACGACGGCAGGGGGGACGAGGGGCCCCAGCGAGGGCCTGCACGAGGGTCCGGCTCTAGGTAGAGGGGGGTGGGGGAAGGGTGCGACCCTCCAGCCGATGGCTGGCCCCCGGGGCCAGGACCGCCATGCGGTCCCCCCCTCGGCCGTCAGGAGGCGGCGCCAGGGGACCAGAGGGCCCCCCCCACTCCCCCTCTGGTGCCACCCCCTTGTCGCGGCGAACAAGGGACACCCTTCCCACGGGCCGGCTCAGCCCTGTGGATGAGGCTGAACTCGGCCCCCTTTCCTGCGCAAGGTCACTGAGCGCGCTGTGTCGGCGTTGCACTCAGACCAGCTACAGCCCCTCAAACATGGGCCAGGGAAGCCACACCAAAACAACAAAAGCAGCTCAGCGCGCCGACCCCACAAACCCCTGAAAGTGGCTCCCCCCGGGCAAGCGGCCCCTGACCCCGCGGCCTCGGGCACCATGCATACATGGTGGGTAACTAGCGCCGTAACCAGAGGCTGGACGTCCAGCGCTGAGCCAGCCATCCCGCGGAAAGGGGGACGTCCCCCGAGCGCGGCCCGCCACACAACGACCACCGACAACCAGGGCCGGCGCCGTGGGATGGTACACCCCAACACAGGCAGCACACACAGACCAAGAACAGAGCGCCGTCGGAGCGACCGCGAGAGGCGCGGCAGTGCGCGCGTACACAGCCCCACACACTTGCCGCAACAGCCACCACCCTCCCAGGGCCGCTCTCGGCCCACCCCTCGCCTCGCAGGCCCCACTACCAGCAGCTACGACTCTACCGCTGACGTGCAGACCGCCACCAACTGCCTCGGATGAGCACAAGGCCGACCCAGTGATCACAGCGAATGGAGCAGGTGTCCACCGTTGAACGACTGCTACCTCAACACGGCGGAGCTGGTCCCATCCTGAATGCGGCCGTGACGAATGGAGCTGGTATCTGGCAATGAACGACTAACTCCTCTACACGCCAGAGCTGGTCCCATCCTGACTGCGGCCTTGACGAACGGAGCGGGTATCTAGCAAAGAACGTCTACCACCTCCACACGGCGAAACTGGCTTCATCCCGATTGCGGCCGCGGCGAATGGAGCGAATGTCCGACAATGAACGACTACCACCTCAACGCGGCGGAGCTGGTTCCACCCAGATTACGACCAATGGCTTGGCTGATGCACCACGGGACAGGCTTGCCACAGCCCGTGGAATCCACACCCAGATCACCCTGAACCACCCAAAACTGTCCAGACGCCGATGTACGGGTGCTGGTTACGGGCATGACAGGAGTGCAGGCCAAGACACATGCGGTGGGAAAGTTACAGTGCTAGCGGGTACATGAAGAGGCGAGATGTGTCAACTCCTCCTCTGCTGCCCCCGTGCCCCTGGCCATACCCCGACCCCCCTTGGACGCTGACCGCTAAGCCTGCTACGAGGTGACAATGAAGCAGTAGTGCAGCAAGAAAGCCACAGACCGCTTCTGCGAATGCCACAGAATTACCGACGCAGCAGGGTGGCACTGAGGGGCCGGAACGCGCTGGTGCCTAAACTCGATGCGGTGACGCTGCGCTCTGCGTCTGTCCCCTCCTGTGACCTGTACGTGAACCCACCACGCCTCCCAATACCCCGTACTATGCAGGTACCATGCCAGCTTTCACCTCCATCTCTCCGGAACAACAACGCGAGCAACTGCGACCCGCGGAGTCCTGGCCCTTCCTGCGCATCACGTGGAGCCCCAATGACCGGCAGCTGCTCGGTGATGCTCGTCACTTCGCCACCAAGACGGATGTCAGGGCCATTTGCCTGCACGGGAACCCTCTCCTCATCGGCCCGCAGCTCTGGTGGTACGTGCTCACCGAGGGCTATGCGTCGGAGCTGGAGGTGGAGGCCCTGCGGGAGCACAGCTCTGAGCACCAATGGCTCCCCTACCGTGAGCTGATGTCACGTTTCCTACGCTGGGCAGCCTCCAGTTTCCTGCACGGCTGCCGTGAGCACGCGACGGACTTTGGCGACGCGCCCATCGCTGCGCTGGATTTCAATGGCATCGTTGACGTGCTCGCTGGCATCTCCAAGGTCACGCCCAAGCTCTTGCGCGTTGTGGCGCTGCACTGGCTCGCCCAATGGCAGGCTGGGCGCGACGGGAAAACACTGGCGTATGCCAAGGCCGTCAAGTACGAGAAAGACAACGACAAGGTGGGATGGGGCTTAGGGCCAGCGCCGCTGTCCTGCAGAGAGTGGCAGACAGAGCTGCTCAAACACGAAACGTCGGGTCGCCTACTCACCCCTGACGCCAGAACCAAGCTGACAGCCCTGGCCCTTGTACCGGAAGCCAGTGCGGCCCCCAATTCAGCGACGTCCCCGCCGTGGAAAAAGCTGCTGCGTTCTGGTGCCCTGGTAGAGGACGCGGATATGATCAGGCAGCTGGAAGGCCTCCGCACTCTCCCTGATGCGTCAGACCCGGTAATCTCTGCCGCGCTCTCCTCCCTCATCACGGATGGTGGCTTCGACCTCGGCACCCGCGTGGCGATTCAATTGTCGCAGGCAAAAACGGCGGCAGAGCTATCCCTCGCTGCCAACTCTGCCTGGACAGGCTGCACTTCGTCCCAGCGTCTCCGTTTGCGTGTGCAGCTGGCCGAGTTCCTCAAGGAAGTCATAACGCAGTATGGCCCTGCAGTAGACTCGGCGGCGGTAAACACCACACTCGCGCTCCTGGCACCTGTCATCATGGCCGCCCAGCAGCGTGGATACTCATCGTGGTCAACGGCTGCCGCTGCAGTCAGCCGGTGTGATGCCCTGCCGCCTACTGTACTGGGACCTTTATCCACAGCCGTGGATATTGAGACCTTCCGCCTCGGCATCCGGAATACCCTCGACCACCTCGTCACTACGGTGCAGCATGATGCGCTTGTCGAGAAGGTTACGGACGTACTCTCTTTCGCGGGCCTCGCGAGCACAGACTGGTTCGTGTCCGGAGCTTTACGACCGTCTGCCACCATGGCCGCTCGCGCACCGGGCATGGGAGCCCAGTCCTCAGTGCAGGCGAGTGCCTCACCTAAGCCCTGTGCTGCACGCGCACTCTCTCTCGCAACCCCTACGGTGGCCACAGGCTTCCAGCCACCCACCTCGACGCCGGCCACATCATGCATCCGCGTAAGCGGCTTGGACACCTGCAGCGCGGTGGAAGCCACAAGCGAGCTCAGTGTCGCCCTCGGGACGCCCATATACATCGATCAAGAGGACATCAAGAGGGGCTACGCATTTGCCACCATATCGCCCGAACTGTACAACAACCTCTTCTCGCTTACCTCCAAGAGGGTGTTCGCATTCCCGTCGGGTGAAAGCTGCACCATGTCCGCTCACGGGGCGAACAACGAGGCGTACATAGCGGATAATGATAAGCACCTCAACGTGGCCCCTGCCCAACGACAGGTTGAATCCGGGCGCCCGAAGCGGAAGCTGGTCACCACCCCCAAGCTCAACAAGTCCCAGCGTCGCCAACGCCAGGCGCAGGCTGCAGTGTCCAACCCCCCAGGGCCGAAGACGGCGGAATCGCAACTTCATGTCGCTCCGCCCCACGACCAGTCCACAGGGCGCCAAGTACAATATGCCAGAGGACACACCTGGGACGGGTACCGTCAGAACTGACTCTTTCTTCCTCACCTGCTTCCAGCCTGCTGCTCCCCCATACTCTCCCTCCTAACCGCCCTTCAACATCTCGCCACCGCGGCCCCCCTGCAATCCCTGTATGACAATGTCAACAACACCGCCGAGCAGCAAGCTAACGAGCATGTCACCTGCCCCAGTACGGCAGCGGTATGTCTCTCCTGTGGCACATACATGCCTGACTGGCACCGGTTGCCCGGCCCGTGCCCGACATGCCATGCAGTGGCAGTTAGGACCCCCCCAGTGGTCCAGCCCGCGTCTGTTACAGATGGACATGCTCACCCCAGTGTGCGGTCCCTCCTCAACGACATTCTGCGACAATCCCAACGGCTGCTGGACCGTGGTCCCATAGTGATGTCCTGCCCAGTCCAAATGGGTGATACAGTACTGATATTTTGGGACCGCTTGGAGACCTGCAGAGACCTCCCGGTGGCAGCACACCCGTACACATACCGTCGCACCGGACATGCTGGCCCATGGACACTCCAGCGCAGCGACAGACAGTACGCGACGAATGTAGTGGCACCCACTTGCAACCAATGCTACGTTCTCGTTCCAGGGCACCCAGAGGTCGTTCATGCTGTGGATGATACTGCCCTCCCATGGGGCCATCCGTGTGTCCCCGCGAACCCGGAGCCAGCCATACCCCTCCCACGCCTGTCCCAGCTCACACCGCCTGCCCTAACAACTGACAGCCCTGACCTCACACCCATGCGTGTCCTCGGGGGCAACGTGGGTGGGTTGGAAGCCCAACTGTCACTCCTACGCCTATGGTTGGTGTCCCTCTCGCCCGACATTGTCACCCTGCAAGAAGTATGGAACACGCAGCTAGTTGACCAACTCTTTCAGGGCCACATGCTGTATAAAGCGGGCTCCGTGGAGGGCCAAGGCCGCGGGCTCGTGATTGGGTGGAGGCGCTCTCTAAGCCCGCCCGGCACTGACCCAGACCTTCTGCGGGACTCCAGGGAGGACCTGGCCCTCATCCTCCCCATGACGCTGTATGGTGCCGTCCTCGTGGTCAATGCACACCTCCCGCCCAAACTCCGAGACCGTGTGTGCCATGCCATCATGCGCGCCTGGTCAACTCTTCGAACCGCCACCAACCCCAAGTACGCCATCATCCAGGCGGACATGAACATGCCGAGGAGTGGCCACACGCCACTGGCACAAGCCCTACGTCGAACCGGCGCACTAGCGCACTTCACCCCCCTACTGGCTGCCGACTGCGCCACCAACTTCACTGTGGTCCAGGGTGTCCCGGCCGCCACAGCCATCGACCATGTGCTGGTGCACGGCATGTGGTCCAGCACACGTCATGTGCTGATACCCCTCAAGCACACCCATCTGGCCATCCTCGCCGAGCTCACCCCGAGAGATGCCAAGCCTGACCCATACGCCTGAAGCCCCCGCGACCACCTCCGCGCGCTGGCCCTGATACTCAATGTGGTCTGGGGATATCTGGCCCATACCCCAGCAAGTCCAGACCAATTCCTCGCAGTGTTTCTGCACTATGCGCGCCAGTATGCCCGCCTACGGGAGTCAGCACGAGCCATCATCGACTCTCTCAAACTGCCGCCACCCCCGTATGACAGGTCCCAGCTGCACCGGGTGGAAGAGATGCTCCGGGCGCGCCACCTCGCCCATGAGCTGCAAACGAAGAGGGAAGCGCTGGCGCACGTGGCCGTGGATGCAGTAACCAAACGATTCCTGGCACCCCCAGGGAAGCCCCTGCGCCCGTACACTGGAATCCTCCCACACCCGGATGCCCACAAGCCAAGTGTGCGTGACCAACTGCATGAGACGCACCGCCAGGCACTAGAGATCCAACGTGACCGCCATGTACTGATCGACCACTCCGCCTTGGAAGCCCGCTCCTCACGTGAACCTTGGGACGCCCTCTTCCACCCACCCACCGACCTGCCCCTATACCTCTTCCTGCTAGTACTGCATCATGGAGTGTCTCCGGCAGACAGAGGGGCCATTGACCGACTAGCGGCTGCGCTAGCCTCTGCGGGCCCACTGTCCCCGTACCGCATCACTGCAGCCATGCGCCGCCTCTCGTCCCTGGCGACAACAGTGGACAACTTCCCTCCGGCACTACTGCACGGCGCCGAGGGGGGCCTGCATGCCGCCTGTGTGCAACTGGCGCACCGCCGCCGGTTGAATCCAGAGTCTGTGATCAATGTCATCACCGGACTGGGGTCCTACAAGGGCGCTCCGAAGCCCGTCCACCTGTTCGAGTCCCACCGTCCTCTGTCGATCACATCGCCGCTTGCCGCCTTTGAGGCTGCCGCTGGAGGGCAGCTCATACGGACCACGGCGGAACTGACTGGCAACGCCACTCCTGAGTTGTTTGCGTACAGGACCGAGGTGCAGCCCGCGTGCATGGTGTTCGCCATCAGAGCAGCAGCGGTACGAACACTCCTTCAGTGGAGCCTGGTGGCTATCTGCAAGTGGGACGAGTCCCACGCTTATTGTCGCATCCCGAGGGCAGCCGCGACACAGACATTGCGCCTGACGCCCGGGACCTGGAACTTTGGCGACTGGTTCACCGACTACTACACCCGCTTGCAGATTCGAGTACTCACAGATGTGGGATTCACAGCGCCGATAGTTACCCAGGAAGGCGCCAATCAAGGATGTGCAGCGGCAGATCAATGCTTTCAGGGCACGCAAGCATGCCTCAACACGACCATGCGCCATTATGCAGACGTCGGCTTGCCGAGCATGCGTGGCCCCCTGCCATGCACACGGGCCAGCTTTAGCGACGACAGAATATTCCTGGCCCCCTCCATGCGTCGCCTGCTGCAAGCTATAATGGATTGCGTTCATTGCTCGCGGGCCGTTGGACGCACCCCCAACCCTCACAAGCTGGAGTTCACCCTTGTCTCATACCGATGTGCCTGGTATGGACACCAGAACACAGCCACACGCTCCCACACTTGTGGGCATCCCCCTGCTACCCGGGCTGCCGGTCCGGAAGACGATGGCCAAATTCATCCCCAAGTTCCGGCGCCAGCTGACCAGCATGCGAGCAGAAGCACACATGAACCCACTTCTGCGCGTTCGCTCCTTCACGGCGTACGCTCTCTCAGCCCTTGACTTTGTCGCCCGTGGGTTCTTGTTCACGCCCTTGTCACTGGCCACTCTGCAGACACTGACCCGCCGGCACTGGCGACGCTCGTACCGGCTTCCCAAGTGGACCCCTCATTGGTACCTTCACCGCCCATTGCATGCGGGTGGCCCAGGATGTCCAGACCTGCATATCAGGAATGCCATCCAGCTGATGACCACACTGCTGCAAGCGTCTGTGGGCAGGCACCCACTGGCCCAGGCAGGAGCGAACTACCTGCTGCACAGTGGCCAGCACCTGACTGAGGGCCCGCTACTTCGGAGCCTCCTTGGTCCGGGTGGCATTGAGGTTCATGCAGTCCCCGGCCCGACCCTGGCGCCGTGCCTGCAGCACACACAAGGCTCCCTTGGTGGGCTGTGTGAACTGGATGTCGTCTACTTGGCGTATGACGCGGCGGTCTCGGGCAATTCTGTCGCTGGAGGGGCAGTATTCTGGCATCCTACGACCGGGGAGCTCATGACCATGCAGTCCGCTTGCCAAATCTTTCGCCCTTCAGGAACTGACGGCGAGTGGCTCGCACGCTTGGTCCCCCTGCAGGCCCTCAGTCGCTGGAGCGGCACGGTCGTGTACGTCACCGACGGCGCCAACTCATGCACTCGGCGGTTCACCAGGGGGCCCAGGTCGTCATCACTGCTCGTGCGTGGCTTCAAGCACGTCCAGACCATGTGCGCCCACCTGCGTCATCGGGACTTCTGGGTGCATGCTCAGCATTCGTCCCTCGCGACGGACATCCTGGCCAACCTCAATCGGCGGGCCCACACGCTGGCACAGGAATATCAGGGACAAGCGCAGCCCTACCGCCTGCCCATCCTCGACGCTTACGCGGGATGCGCAGTGGCCACCGTCGACAGGAGCGTACTCTTGGACCCAGCGCGACATATTGAGGTCGTTCACAGCCGACTACTCACCACAGCACTGCCCTCCTTGGCGAATTGGGACACAGGACCGTGGACGAGCCTGTACCTGGCGGACGACTTGAAAGAAGTGGATGTATGCCGAGCACTACAGCATCGTTTGTATGCCCTAGCACCGGCCCCACCGGGGGTTGGCTGCTACGTGTGCCCCTACTGCACCGTCTCCGTTCACAACCTGCAGTACCACTTACTCCACCGCTGCCCCCGGGCCTTTGTGGCTCTTCTGCGAGCAGCGGCCGCATTTTGGACGAGTGCTACGCTTCTGGTTCATCTTGGTCGCTATGCGAGCCACCTTCAGGTGATCAGAGGCACCCTCCTCTGCGACCACGAGGGCGAAGCTGTCTTTGGGGTTCAGGCAGACCTGTCGGTACCGGTGCTGCCTTCTGCGACCTACAGCGCTCACATCCTCTCTCTGACCGGGCTCTGGTACTCTACGTCGACTACGCGGACATTGCAGCGTGTGGCCAACGTCAACCGTCAGGAGGTCCTCCGTCGGGTACTGCAGGCTGCACACACCACGAGACCGAGACAGACGCTGGAGGACCTCATGGCGTCGCACCCCTGGAGCATTGCGGGACGTCAAGTAAGGTGGACGATGCCGCCGTACAGATCGCTGCCAGCGGCAGTCGTTCTTTTTTCAGACCAGTGCCTCACCTTTGAGTGTAGTGCAACATTGACACTGGTCCTACGGTCATTACCGTGGACCAGACTATTTCTGGCTGCAACGCCTGTCCTGCCCTTGCCGGCACCCGAGGCTTCAGGTGCCCCGCTGTATGTCATCTGCACGCTGGGCCCCACACCAGGCACCGCTCCACATTTGGCTACCATGACCAGCGACACCCATCCACACGTATATATAATAGACTCTAACGAAGATCCAGAGTGGCTGTTTGCCCAGCACTCGCCCCTCCGCGTCGTCTGGCGCTGCGCCGGTCAACAAATAGTCATCACACACGGAGTACCGTGGGACCAAACACTCTTCCATACAGCCGAGTGAACCAAGCGACTATCACCCAGAGTTGTGCATGTCAGTGCTGTGCAGGGTAAGGAGGCATGCACCAGAACGCACTGGCACATACCAAGCACCACCCACACAAGAACGCCCAGCACCCGGCACACAGCGTGGGACAAGGCGCAGCCCCGAGCAGCGGATCCCGGCGTGCCTTACAGACAGTGCCGCGAACACGCCACGCGCGATGTGCGGCGCGACGGCGACGACGAGCTGCCAGTGCGGACCAAGACACGCGCATGGCGCAGCTGTTGGGTGACCGGCGGCGCCTGTGCCAGACGGAGACCACCAGCCAACCGTCGGGGCGTGCGGCCCCCAAAAGGGGCCAATATCGTCAGGTCATCTCTACCTCTACCTCTACCCCCCACTCCCCCCCCCCCTCCCTCCCAGGCCCAAGAGCGGACGGAGGCAGACCAAAGAAACGGCGGCCCCGCACCCCCCCCGAAGAGGCCGCTGCACCCGGGGTGCGGGGGCACCACGGCCTAGGCAGGCGCCCGCACGCCCTGCCCGCTGCCGACCGACGGCGGACCGGCGGCGCCCAGGACGGCGCAAACGGAGCGGCCCTTTCAGAGGCCGGCCCGGGGAAGAAGGGGGCGCGAACCAGGGCGGGGGGGTTCCCCCCCCCTCTCCCCCCCCCCCCCCCGCCGCACTGACCTGTTGGCGGCCGACCGGACCGCGCCCGACGCCCGCGGCCGCCCGGCAACCCCCACGGCACGAGTATACCCCGGGGGGGCACGCCAGAGACAACGGATGGCAGGCCGACGCCCAACGGGGCGGGGGGGCGACCCCCCCAGCCCCCCCCCCCCGTTCCCCCCCCCCCAGCTTGGCAGCCACAGGAGCGACCCTCCGCCCCCCCGGAGCCGAGGGGGCGCCCCCCCTCCCCCAGAAGGGACCGCGACGCGGGGGGGGGGGATGCGGCTGGACCTGCACACCGCGCGCCCCAGCGCCCCCAGCCGCCTGCTCCCGCGGGGGTCGCGGCCCACAGGCAAGCCCACACCAGCGCGCCGGAGCAACGCGCGGACCAAGCTTGGGGGCGGCGCACGGCGGCGCACCAGAACAGTATGGAGGCCGCGCCCCCCATGACGCTCCCATGACCACAGCCCACTCAGGGAGGGCAGAGGGGGGGTTCCTGTCTGCAGGGGCCCCCGGGGGAGCGGTCCACAGGCCGCCCCTCATCCCCCCCCACCCCGGGGCGGCCCCGCGACCCCGACTGCACGCGCACGCTGGAGGGGAGTGCACCGACGGCACGAGGGGCGCCAGGATGGGGTACCGCGGGCCGCCACCCAGAGGGGGAGCAGGGAGGCCGCGGCGCGAGTCCCCCCCCCCACCGCCCCACCGGCCCCCAAGCCGCGGGGGCCCCGGCCCCCACCCGCCGAGGCAGGGGGGATGGTCCCCCCTCCCCCCGCCCGAGAGAGGAGCCGGAGCGCGGCCCGCCCCCCCGCACCAGCCGCCGGCCCCAACAGGCACCGCGGGGAACAAGCGAGCCCGCGCCAACGCGCCAGGACGCCGCACAGATCGCGCCCAGTGAAGGCGGGCGAGCACGTACCGGAGTGGTATGGGGGGCCACGCCCCCCATGGACAGAACGACGCCAGTGACACCCGCTTTGTTGCCTGCCCAGGGAAGGCAGAGGGACGGAACGAGGCAGAGCGACCCCCCGCCCTACAGGCCCCCCCCGGCCGCGCAAACGGGGGGCACGGCGCACGCCCCCCCCCCCCCCCCCAAGCCCGCCCCCCGGCACACGAATGCCACGGACCCGCCCCGCGGCACGCAGCCCCCACAGGGCGTGCAGGTCAAGGGGACAGAGTAGGGCCCCCACACCCGCACGCCCGCGCCCACAGCACGTGGATAGCGGACCCCAACAGCCTGCCCAGTGGGCGGGCAGTCAGGGGAGGGGAAGCGCCTGACCCCAGACGCCCCTGGCAAAAGTGGAAGGCCCCCCCCCCGGGGACGCCCTTCCGCCACCACCACAACCCCAAGCCAAGTAGGGGGGAACCGGGGGCGGACCGCCCCCCCCGAAGCACGCCAGACGGAGCAAGGGACCGGGGCAGGACAGGCGGAGGGGCACGGACCACGTGGAACGGCCCTACCAGCGCGCAGTGCCGGGACCGCGCGAGGTGCGCACGCCACACCACCCAGGGGGAGGGGGGAGCGGACGCCGCGGGAGCGCGAGCGCACACACACGCAAAGGGCACGCGGGGACAACCAGAAGGGCAACCGGACCGAGCACGCAGAACGCACAGACCGCGTGCAATGGCGTACCAGCGAGCGAGGGTAAGGGACACCCGGACGGGACCGCCCATCACACGCAGCGCGGGACAGGCAGGGCGGGAAGGGGGAAACCGGAGAGACACAACACCAGGTACCGGCCCGAGCCCCCCGAACCGGCCGCGAGCGCCGCGCACACACAGAGGGGGCACTGCACCCGCCAAGGCAGTAGTGGCGCACTGCGCCACCCCCCAACCCCTAGGCTAGGCAGCCTCCGCGCCAGCCCAAGGGGGTCCCACTGGCGACAAGCCAGTAGCACGGGCCCGTCGGCGCCCGCGCTCCGGGCGACCACGCCTTAGGGGGGCGATGCGGTGGGTAAGCGCCCGCAGCCACGGCTGCGAATTGATGCACTGACCGGGGAGTGGCAAAACGGGGAAGCCAGGGAAGGACGGGGCTCCGAGCGCTGTGAATCCGGGGGACTCCGCCACCAGGCAGGAGCTGCGTCTTGGAGGGCCCCCCACTAGGACCCGGTGGGGAGGATATCACCTGGCCCGACCTGGTGGCCCCCCGGGGCCGAAAGGCGTCTAGTACCCGCAAAATCGAACCTCAAACCTCAAACCTCCCGGCCATCCGACACCTACTGGCAGCCACGGCCCCGCGCCCACAAGCCCACCAGAAACCCACGGAACCGCAGGAGCCCGACCACCCCATGCCACCACGATCCATATCCCCCGCATCCACCGCAGACCAGAACGCGGAACACAAGCGAGAGGAGCCCGAGCCCGCCCGCGCCGCCACGCCCCCGGCGCCCCCCCCCCCCCCCAAAGGACATCTACGCCACACTGGCCAGCACCCTAGCCCCCATGGATGCCGAGCAGTACTACCAGTCCATCCAACGAGACCTCCCGGCGGACCACGCGACCCTCCAGGGGTGCAAGCAGGAGAACAGGAACGACAACGAGTGGGGCATGGAGGAAGACCTTCTCTGGGAAGACACCTGGAAAGGCACCAAGGACGCCTTCCTGGAAGCAGCAGCCGAAACCTACCCCCGCCTGCCCGAGGACACCAGGCACGGCCTCCACGCCCTCCTAGCGTTCCACAGCTGGAAACACCGCCACACCATCACCCTCCACCCCCTCCACCACAATCACACCAATGGACACCTGAAGACGACGCCACCGCCGCCATCACCGTACAGCAAAGCCCCGAGAACCCGGAGGAGTACCACATCACCTGGAACGATCCGGCGCCCCACCCCCCCGCCTCCCTCACCCTCCCAGATGTCTTCGGACCATCAGCGCAAAACTGCAGGAGGCGAAAGCCCCACAACAACCAGACGAAGAGATGCCCGAGACACCATCCCCACCAACCACACAAGAAAGCCCCCGCACAGAGCCCCTCACCCACCACATCACCACAATGGAGCTCCCCCCACAGCACCGCACCACCCCGGACCGCAACGGGTTTCGGGACCTGCCACGGGAATGGGCGGTCCACAACGACACACTCCGACGGGACAAAATCACACCGGGGCTCCAGGCCATCTGCCTCCACTCGATCACCGAGCCCACCACCACCTGGGCACTACCGACGGGCCACCACCACCTCCTCCTGAACCGTCCAAGGGGATGCCACAATCACAACAACGGAGGGAGACCCCATAACAGCAGCCCCCACCCACGCCGTCCACACACCCCCGCAAGCATCGTCGGCACCTATGGCGGTACATCCGGGCCCCACCCCGTGGCAAGCCATCGTCATCACCTACCCCACCCCCAACGACCACACACACACCTGGCAGCAACGGTGGGTGGACATCCGGAGGGACCTCCTCCAAGAACACCTAGGGCTCACACGCACCCACCACACCCTACACCCGGTACGAGGAGTAGGCCAAGCACCAAACGGCATACAGACCCCGGGATTTTGGGCGTACGCCACACCCAAAAACCCACAAGCAGCGGAGGACATCAAGACCGCCCTATCCATCCAGCAAGCCCAAACCCAGACCCCGCACCCGAACACCCAACGAGGCTACACCGTTTGGTGGGCATACCTAGACCACGACACCCTCACCCCCCAACCAGGGGGCCCCCCTCTAGACACCAACACAACCGCCCTTGTCCAAGCCGCAGCGGCGGCAGCCACACAGGTAGGGGCCCCGGAAGCCTGGGGCCCGCAATACCTGGTCGAAACCAAAGTGGCGCCCCACGCGAAGGCCCAAGAAAAGCCCCCATCGCCGAAGCCACTCCACCCCCCACTCAAGCTGGACGCGAAGGAGCAGACCGCCCACGACGAATGGGCAACCCACTACATCATCCCCCACACCACCACCCGCAAGAACGACGCCGCCAAGAACACCGTCACCCGCCACCTCCCCCACACCAAACAGGTGTATGAACTGACGGCCCCCAACGTCCTCGTCACCCGTCGGCGACACGACGAGCGATACACCATACAGGCGGAAGGGGCCGCCGCAACCACCCTGTACACATGGGCAACACGGGGGGACCTCCCACACCCCACCCTCCACCACGCACCCTCCTGGCCCACCCCCTTCCACACAGCAGACCTCCCCAACAAGAAGCCCAAACACACAGGCATGCACACTCCCGCCCAGGAGGCCCAGCACCGGCACGATGCAAGGCGCAAGGCCCGCACCCTCCACGACAACCACACCGTCCCCCGCATCAGCGTCCCCCCCGCCAGAGTGTCAGATGCCACCCACAACCGCACGATCACAGGCATCATCACGGACTGCTTGAACCCAGCGGCGTCGCGGGCAGACGCCGTGTGGATCAGCGAAGGGCGCTCCGACACACGGGCGGTAGCGCGCCTCAACAACATCCAACCCCACAAACTCCAGCGCGCCATCTGACCCTTCGCCGTACACGTCACCCCGTACGGCATCGACCACCCCCTGTGTGAGCACCATGAACCGCCCTGCTCCACCCCATGCACCTCGCCCCTGCGCCAACCACTCCCGGCCCCCACCATCACGGGCGACATTTACCTGGGCACCGTACCGGGAGACCCGGGCATATACATCCTGCCCAACAGGTCCAGGGAACACGCCATCCCCCTCCACGGAGTAGAATCCCTCGCCCTGGGACCGCCCCCACCAAAACACCAACAGCAGCACATCCCGGGGGACAAACGGACGCGGGCGCCAGACGGGGGAAAAAAGGACCACCAACGCGCCCTAGCCCACATCACCGTCCACCCCACAGCCCACCTACCAAAGGACTTCGGCACGGAGCGCCACATCGTCCTGGAGGGGCAAGCCCACCACATCATCACCGCCACCCTATACACCCTCGCCGCCCACGAACGCCACTGGGACCCCACAGCCATCCCAGGGATGCCCCCACAACCGCAATTCCCCAAAGATCCCGTCACCCCCTTCCACATCGATCAACTCCTAAGCCGCAGGGCCACCCCACATCTCCACTGCTCCAGAATAGAACTAGCCATCGCATCGTGGGACACCCTGGACACGTTCCCCCAACAACCCGCCATCCACATCGTCAAAGCGGACGCCCAATGGTGATACCTCCACTGGGCACACCGAGTCCTCATGGCAGCCCAGGCCTACACCCCGGAAATAGAACCGGAAGACCCCCCACGAGGCCGGCAGCGACTCCTCCAGGCCACCACCCTCACAGGCCGCAAAGGCGCCCCATGGGAAGCCCTCCACACAGCACTCTACTGGGCTCAAGGGTGCCCAGACACACCGGAACCCACGGAGGCCTGGGTCAACCAGGCCAAGGCCATGAGGAACTACCACCTCCACCACCCTTTCGACGACAGCCCGGCCGCACTGCCATGGCCAACCAAACCCCCTGGAGACCGTGCGCAAGCTCGCCGACCTCACGCGCAGCCAGGCGAAAGCGACCATGCAAACGCCGGCAGAACCCCCGCTAAGGGATCCGGGCCAGCAAGCAACGTACCCCTTCTTCAAACCCCACGCCCCCCCAGCCCCACTACCTCCGGTCCCACCCTAGCGAGCGAGACAGAAAAGGGGCGCACTCACCCCCAACCAAGCCGGAAAAGCAGCGACCTCCCGACCCCCCGAACCCCCCCCCGACCCACCCGGCAAACCCGGACCAAGCATCCTCGTCATCCTCCCTCCCATCATTACCACCGCCCCACCCGGACCAGGCATCCTCATCATCCTCCCTCCCGCCACCAGCACCGCCCCCACCCGAGGCGTACCCAGGATTCGAAAAGGGCGCGAAGGTCCAGCAGCCCTTCCGCAACGACCACACAGGCGACTGGATCAGGTGTGAGGGCACAATCCAGTACCGCCTCTGCGACCTGGGGGACAACAGGGGGCCACAGATCCGGGTAGTCTGGCACCGCCAAATAGAGCTAGACCAAGGCAGCAGCGCCCCGGACAAGCCAGAGGGCCACACCCTGGAGCTCACCAGCGCCCACCCCATCCGGCTCAGCACCGACGAGAACAAGGCCCACAGAGGCACCAAATACACTGGGGAGCTCCCCCCGGAGTGGAGCCAAGGCCTCCCCCCGCCGCGCTTACCCAAGCGCCCACCACCCGGCAAAACGTCCCCGGGCCCCAGTCCCCCTCCCTGACGGGGCAAGGGCCGAGGGCACAAGCCTCCACAGCCCCTGCCCGCCCCCACCGAGGCCACCGTCAGCCTCCTCGACCTCAACCACCGACCCGTCACATACTCCAAGACGCCACAACCGCCCTCCATGAGCTCCCGATGGCACAGGGGCCGGGGTGGGTTCTGCACCTCCTCGCCTTCCAGGAACAAGGCCTACAACGCGACGACCCCCCAGAAACCACCCCAATATATATCCCAGACCAGAAAGCGTACAAATGCTACTGGCACAAGGGCACCCCCCTGTACGCCCGAACCGGCATCCACGTCCACCTCGTCCACCACCTCAGCATTCCAGGGAGGCCAGGCGTCTATGAGGTCGTCGGGGACGGATGGCAACTCAACGTCATCAACGCCCACGTCCCCTTCGGCGACGCCACGGAACCCTTCCTCCAAGCCCTGGCCGAGGCATACCGCCAGATGGCCATGCTCGCCCCAACAATCATCATCGGCGACATGAACGCCGCCCCCAACCCGGCAGACCGAGGGGGACAGGCCACACCCCAGGACCATGCAGTCCGCGACACCATCAAAATGCTGGGGCTCGTGGACCTGACGGCCAACCTCGAAGGCCAACCATCCCACTTCCCCCACCAAACGAAGGCAGCCCCCTCCCGCATCGATGTATGCTATGGCGACCCCACCACCATCATCCCGGCGAAAGCCCGATATGGACCCCTCCCGCTGGGACCCACAGGCCATAGCCCCCTGCACATCCGCCTCACCATCCCCAACCTTCCCCCCAGCCCCCCAGAGGATGCGGACCAAGGCCTACCACCCCCCCTGAGGATGCCCCCACTGCACGACAAACAGGCCTGGTCCCAATATCACAGGGCCATAGACCGCGCCCGGCGCATCCAACCGGACCTCACCGGCCTACTCACAGCCATGCGCACAGCCGCCGTCGCCTGCGGCTTCCAGCAACACCCCCACACTGACGACGACCGACCACACACGGCCCTAGGGGACATGCTCCATGACCTCTGGCATGCGAAGCAACAACTGGCGACCCTCCTCCACACCGACACCCCCCAAACCCAGCCGCCAGATACACCACTGCAGGGCGAAAATAGCCCACACCAGGGCAGACCTGCAGCGGTGGCACATCCACAGGCAACAGCGCATCACCAAAGAACAAGAGCGGTATGCGCAACATGAACTCCCCTACAAGGCCATCTGCCACCTCAACGACGCCATGACCGACACTGGCCACCGCACCATCACCACGGTCAGACAGGAGGACGGCTCCCTCACCAACAACCCACCCACAGTGCTCCAAGTTACCCGAGACAGCTTCCTCCGACAACACACGCCCAACCAAGACACACTGAATGCGGACACCCAGGCCAAAATCGACCGCCTCCCTCAGGTCTTCAACCACGCCCAGAGGAGGCAATTGGAAAATCGCCACTTCACCATCCACGAAGTCCGGAAGGCCATCCACAGTCTCCAGCAACACAAAACCGCAGGCTACGACGGCCGCCCTGCGGAGACATACTACCACCTCCCTGCCCACCTCCTCCGCATCCTTGCCCACCGCCTCTGGGACATCGTCACGGGGCAAGCCCCCCTGCCACCAGACTGGGCGAACGTTGTCCGCCCCCTCTACAAAAAAGGAGACTGGGCCAACCCGGACAACTGGCGCCCCATAGTCTGTGCAGTCACGGAGGTCAAAATCGTCTGGACCATCCTCCTACGCCGCATCCGCCCCCACCTGGACCACCACATACCCGTCAGCCTCTGGGGGGCCATCCCAGGCCGGTCCCCACACGAGGACATCTTCCTCCAGGACACCATCGCCAACATGGACCAGGTAGACCTCATCATCGCCTCCCTCGACGTCAAAGGAGCGTTCCCGAACACCCCCTGGCTCCTCCTGGAGGGGCTGTGGAAACGCCTAGGCCTCCCCTTCTACAACTTCGCCTCCGGCTACATCCGCACCCGCAAATACACGGTCCGCACTGGAGCAGGCCTCACCCCCTTCCTGGAGCCAGGCAGCGGGGTCCCCCAAGGAGGAGCAGAAGGCCCCTTCCTGTACCTACTCGTGACGCTCCTCCTGGCCCTCGCAATCAAACACAATTACCCGGCCTACGCACCCTACCCCCTCCTCTCCCCCCTGGTGGGCTTCGCGGATGACACCAACCTCACAGTCGCAAACACCCCACACGAACCCCATGCCCTGGACCCCGGGCCAGCGGTCACCCAACAGGCCAACGACTTACTGGACGTGACCATCTCCTACCTCTCCCGCAACAACCTCATCATCCACCCCACAAAGTCAGTGGCCATGATCAAGGGGTCTGCCACACCCCCCACCCTAGGGCCACAAGGGCCCGCCATTCAAGTCGTGACAACCACCACCCACCTGGGGGTAATCCAGGCCGCCAACCCTGAGGACGCCACCCTCCCTCCCAAGTTGCAATCACACCTCGCCCATCTCCCCAGATATGTGTTTCCAACCACCAAGGCCCTCTCCCTGTCCCACCAGAGCCTGGTGTACTACCTCACCGGGGTCTTGGACGCCTCCATAGGCTTCCAAGCACTCCACCTGACACACCCCACCACCGCCCTCCAACCGGCCACACGCGCCGTAACCAAGGCATGGGCAGCACACGGGGGCTGGCCCACCTCCATACCCAGCCGCGCCATCGGAGCGGCATGGCCCCACTATGGGGACGCCATAGGGGACGAGGTGAAAGCGGCCTACAACAGACACACCGCCCTCCTCCTTCACCGCATGACCCACAACGTGCGTGTGGCGGGCTGTCCTGTCCGGGTGTCCCTTACCCTCGCTCGGTGGTACGCCATTCAACGCGGTCTGTCGTTCCGCGAGCTCGGTCCGGTTGTCCTTCTGGTAGTCCCCGCGTGCCCTTTGCGTGTGTGTGCGCTCGCGCTCCCGCGGCGTCCGCTCCCTCCTCGCTGGGTGGTGTGGATTGCGCACCTCGCGCGGTCCCGGCACTGGGCGCTGGTAGGGCCGTTCCACGTTGTCCGTGCCCCTCCGCGTGTCCTGCCCCGGTCCCTTGCTCTGTCTGGCGTGCTTGGGGGGGGGCGGTCCGGTTCCGGCTCCCCCCCAGCTGGCTTGGGGCTGTGCGCCCCCCGTGGGGGTGGCGGAAGGGCGTCCCCGGGGGGATGCCTTCGTCTGTTGCGAGGGGCGTCTGATGTCAGGCGCTCCCCCTCCCCCGACTGCCCGCCCACTGGGCGGGCTGTTGGGGTCCACTACCCACGTGCTGTGGGCCCGAGTGTGTGGGTGTGGGGGCCCAACGCTGTCCCCTTGGCCTGCATGCCCTGTGGGGGCTGCGTGCCGCGGGGTTGGCGGGGGGCCGTCCCCGGGGGGCGGTGCCTTCGACCGTTGTGAGGGGCGTCTGGTGTCAGGCGCTGTCCCTCCCCCGGCCGCCCGCCCTCTGGGGCGGGCGGCCGGGGTTCCGCGACCCGTGTGTCACAGATGCGGCCGGTGCGGGCGTGGGGACCCAGCACCGGCCCCACAGCATGCGCCCTTGCGGGCCGGCGTTGCTCGCAGTGGGGTTGACGGAAGGGCGTCCCCGGGGGGGGTGCCTTCCACCGTTGTGAGGGGCGTCTGAGGTCAGGCGCTCCCCCTCTCCCGACTGCCCGCTCACTGGGCGGGCTGTTGGGGTCCGCCACCCACGTGCTGCGGGCGAGGGCGTGTGGGTGTGGGGGCCCATCACGGTCCCCTCGGCCTGCATGCCCTGTGGGGGCTGCGTGCCGTGGTAGTGTCGGGGGGCCGTCCCCTGGGGGGGTGGCCTGCCACCGTTGTGAGGGGCGTCTGGTGTCAGGCGCTGTCCCTCCCCCGGCCGCCCGCCCTCTGGGGCGGGCGGCCGGGGTTTGGCGACCCGTGTGTCACAGATGCGGCCGGTGCGGGCGTGGGGACCCTGCACCGGCCCCACAGCATGCGCCCTTGCGGGCCGGCGTTGCTCGCAGTGGGGTTGGCGGAAGGGCGTCCCCGGGGGGGGTGCCTTCCACCGTTGTGAGGGGCGTCTGAGGTCAGGCGCTCCCCCTCTCCCGACTGCCCGCCCACTGGGCGGGCTGTTGGGGTCCGCCACCCACGTGCTGCGGGCGCGGGCGTGTGGGTGTGGGGGCCCATCAGAGTCCCCTTGGCCTGCATACCCTGTGGGGGCTGCATGCCGCGATGGTTGTGGGGGGCTGTCCCCGGAAGGGGTGGCCTGCCACCGTTGTGAGGGGCGTCTGGTGTCAGGCGCTGTCCCTCCCCCGGCCGCCCGTCCTCTGGGGCGGGCAGCCGGGGTTCGGCGACCCGTGTGTCCCGGGTGCGGTCGGTGCGGGCGTGGCGACCCAGCACCGGCCCCACAGCGTGCGCCCTTGCGGGCCGGCGTTGGTCGCTGTGGGGGTGGCGGAAGGGCGTCCCCGGGGGGGGTGCCTTCCACCGTTGTGAGGGGCGTCTGAGGTCAGGCGCTGTCCCTCCCCCGACTGCCCGCCCACTGGGCGGGCTGTTGGGGTCCGCCACCCACGTGCTGTGGGCGCGGGTGGGTGGGTGTGGGGGCCCAACACTGTCCCCTTGGCCTGCATGCCCTGTGGGGGCTGCGTGCCGCGGGGGTGGTGGGGGGCCGTCCCCGGGGGGGTTGGCCTGCCACCGTTGTTTGGGGCGTCTGGTGTCAGGCGCTGTCCCTCCCCCGGCCGCCCATTCTCTGGGGCGGGCAGCCGGGGTTTCGCGACCCGTGTGTCCCGGGTGCGGTCGGTGCGGGCGTGGGGACCCAGCACCGGCCCCACAGCGTTCGCCCTTGCAGGCCGGCGTTGCTCGCTGTGGGAGTGGCGGAAGGGCGTCCCCGGGGGGGGGTGCCTTCCACCGTCATGAGGGGCGTCTGACGTCAGGCGCTCCCCCTCCCGCGACTGCCCGCCCACTGGGCGGGCTGTTGGGGTCTGACACGCACGTGCTGTGGGCGCGGGCGTGTGGGTGTGGGGGCCCAACACTGTCCCCTTTGCCTGCATGCCCTGTCGGGGCTGCGTGCCGCGGGGGTGGTGGGGGGCCGTCCCCGGGGGGGCTGGCCTGCCACCGTTGTGAGGGGCGTCTGGTGTCAGGCGCTGTCCCTCCCCCGGCCGCCCGTCCTCCCGGGCGGGCAGCCGGGGTTCCGCGACCCGTGGGTCCCGGGTGTGGTCCGTGCGGGCGTGGCGACCCAGCACCGGCCCCACAGCGTGCGCCCTTGCGGGCCGGCGTTGGTCGCTCTGGGGGTGGCGGAAGGGCGTCCCCGGGGGGGGTGCCTTCCACCATTGTGAGGGGCGTCTGAGGTCAGGCGCTGTCCCTCCCCCGACTGCCCGCCCACTGGGCGGGCTGTTGGGGTCCGCCACCCACGTGCTGTGGGCGCGGGTGTGTGGGTGTGGGGGCCCAACACTGTCCCCTTGGCCTGCATGCCCTGTGGGTGCTGCGTGCCGCGGGGGTGGTGGGGGGCCGTCCCGGAGGGGGGGTGGCCTGCCACCGTTGTTTGGGGCGTCTGGTGTCAGGCGCTGTCCCCCCCCCGGCCGCCCGTCCTCTGGGGCGGGCGGTCGGGGTTCCGCGACCCGTGTGTCCCGGGTGCGGTCGGTGCGGGCGTGGCGACCCAGCACCGGCCCCACAGTGTGCCCCCTTGCGGGCCGGCGTTGCTCGCAGTGGCGGTGGCGGAAGGGCGTCCCCGGGGGGGGGTGCCTTCCAACGTTGTGAGGGGCGTCTGAATTCAGGCGCTCCCCCTCCCCGGACTGCCCGCCCACTGGGCGGGCTGTTGGGGTCCGCCACCCACGTGCTGTGGGCGCGGGTGTGTGGGTGTGGGGGCCCAACACTGTCCCCTTGGCCTGCATGCCCTGTGGGGGCTGCGTGCCGCGGGGGTTGTGGGGGGCCGTCCCCGGGGGAGGTGGCCTGCCACCGTTATGAGGGGCGTCTGGTGTCAGGCGCTGTCCCCCCCCCGGCCGCCTGTCCTCTGGGGCGGGCAGCCGGGGTTCCGCGACCCGTGTGTCCCGGGTGCGGTCGGTGCGGGCGTGGGGACCCAGCACCGGCCCCACAGCCTGCGCCCTTGCGGGCCGGCGTTGCTCGCTGTGGGGGTGGCGGAAGGGCGTCCTGGGGGGGGGTGCCTTCCACCGTTGTGAGGGGCGTCTGAGGTCAGGCGCTCCCCCTCCCCCGACTGCCCGCCCACTCGGCGGGTTGTTGGGGTCCGTCAGCTGCGTGCTGCGGGCGCGGGTGTGTGGGTGTGGGGGCCCAACACCGTCCCCTTGGCCTGCATGCCCTGTGGGTGCTGCGTGCCGTGGGGGTGGTGGGGGGCCGTCCCCGGGGGGGGGTGGCCTGCCACCGTTGTGAGGGGCGTCTGGTGTCAGGCGCTGTCCCTCCCCCGGCCGCCTGTCCTCTGGGGCGGTCAGCCGGGGTTCCGCGACCCGTGTGTCCCGGGTGTGGTCGGTGCGGGCGTGGCGACCCAGCACCGGCCCCACAGCGTGCGCCCTTGCGGGCCGGCGTTGCTCGCTGTGGGGGTGGCGGAAGGGCGTCCCCGGGGGGGGTGCCTTCCACCATTGTGAGGGGCGTCTGAGGTCAGGCGCTGTCCCTCCCCCGACTGCCCGCCCACTGGGCGGGCTGTTGGAGTCCGCCACCCACGTGCTGTGGGCGCGGGTGTGTGGGTGTGGGGGCCCAACACCGTCCCCTTGGCCTGCATGCCCTGTGGGGGCTGCGTGCCGTGGGGGTGTCGGGGGGCCGTCCCCGGGGGGGGTGGCCTGCCACCGTTGTGAGGGGCGTCTGGTGTCAGGCGCTGTCCCTCCCCCGGCCGCCCGCCCTCTGGGGCGGGCGGCCGGGGTTCCGCGACCGGTGTGTCCCGGGTGCGGTCGGTGCGGGCGTGGGGACCCAGCACCGGCCCCACGGCGCGCGCCCTTGCGGGCCGGCGTTGCGCGCCGTGGGGGTGGCGGTAGGGCGTACCCGGGGGGGGTGCCGTCCGCCGTTGTGAGGGGCGTCTGCGGTCAGGCGATCCCCCTCGCCCGGCTGCCCGCCCTCTGGGCGGGCTGCCGGGGCTCGCTGGCCACGTGCTGTGGGTACGGGTGTGGGTGTCACCTATGATTTTGTGGGGCATTCTGCGGCCAAAACCGCATTTACGCTACCGCACTGGATCTGAAACGGCCCAACGGATCTGAAACGGCCGCGGTGCCAAAAATTTGTCTTTCAAACATGAATTTTTGCAAAATCCATTGCCCGAATACATTTGATTCTTTGGAACAAAAGTGTGGTTGTGTCAGAACATTACAATGGTGTGGTTGAATCTAAAGATGCCTGCCAAAAGTCGTTTTAATATTGTTGTTCTGCTTTTTTTGTGCTGCTCAGCTGTAGTGCAGATCGATCCGGACATTTCCGGCTATTGACTGCTAAATTTTGACACAACATTTCTGACTTATGCTGTGCAATTGCCTTCGTTTTGCTTTGCTTGCAAACACAACGTTGAACTGGTGAGAACTGTTGAGAACTGAGGTCCCTGGGACTTGATTTGTGTTGCTGGTAAAGGTTTCGGAACAGTTGACAGTTGACGTGCTGTGCACTTGCTTGTGTTGTGCCTTCTTTGCCCGGTCTTGGCTCTGTGAGTTTACTATTTGCCTGATTTGTTGCAAAGCCTGTTCTGCAACCCTTGACTCTCCCTGAAAAGGGATCTCCTGTGGTGCAGAAGTACCCATTCCAACGGTCAGGCTTTGTAGCTCATCTTTGGCAAATAGTCTCAAACTTGCAGGCACGGGCCCTTTGCACCGCACAATGCTCAAAAGAACTAGGCTTCACAAAGGTTGGCAGGTGTTTGAAATGACAATGAGAACTGAGGTGTGTGGTTAACTGAGAAGTCAGTTTGAACTGGTCCCACCCTACGATGCTCAAAAGAACTTTGCTTCACAAAGGTTGGCACAGGTTTTTGAACTGACTTGAGAACTGAGGTGTGCAGGTAACTCAGAACTCGGCTTGAACTGGTTGCAGCGTACGAGGCTCCAAAGAACTTCGCTTCACAAAGGTTGCCACAGGCTTTTGAAATGACGATGAGAACTGAGGTGTGTGGTTAACTGAGAACTCGTTTTGAACTGGTCGCACCGTACGAGGCGCTAAAGAACTTCGTGTCACAAAGGTTGGCCCAGGTTTTTGAAATGACGATGAGAACTAAGGTGTGTGGTTAACTGAGAACTCGGTTTGAACTGGTCGCAGCGTACAAGGCGCTAAAGAACTTCGTGTCACAAAGGTTGGCCCAGGTTTTTGAAATAAAGTTGAGAATTGAGGTGAGTGGGTAACTGAGAACTCGGTTTGTGGTGCAGTGGTGGTTCAAGCTGTCTTGAATGGTTGAGAACTGCTGTAAGGAACTGGATGTGTACTGCCGGTGAACGGCATGCTGCTGCTGCTGCTGCTTGCTGCTGCCTGTTTTGTGTCACTCCTGGTTTTCCACTTCCGTGCACAGTATACTTCGAGTTGACTTTGGGCATGGGCCTGATTTCGAGGACCTTCCACCTACGGGCATTCTTCACCTGCTTCGCGTTGCCCTCCACTTCTGCACAGTGGTGCTCTGCAATGGGCTGCTGCAATCTGGCGCTGGGCAACAGGCTTCACTGAAGGTCCTTTTGGGCCTGCTTTTTGGATTTCACTCTGGGTTTTGTGACCTCCGAGGTCGTTTTGGGCATCCTGGTTGGGCTTCACTCTGATTTCCGTGACCTGGGGCTGCTGATTTTGGTGGATTTCAGTTGACTTCGTCATTCTTGAACTGCAAGTGGAGATCTGTGCTGCTGGTGGTGGATTTGCAGCAAGTGTGTTTTGTGTTGCCACACTCCAGTATGTAGCAGTTTATTCATTGTGCACACACCCAAAAATCTGCCCCCCCCCCCCCGCTCAGTTGAGGTGTTGTGTACAACCCCAGGGATCCCCCCCCCCCCGGGGGCTCTGCACACTTTTGCCTCTTACCTATCATCAATTTCCTCCCTAGACTGACAATGTTAACCCCAAAGGACATAGAAGGGCAGTCTGTAGCGATGTCATCCTCCGACAAGTCCGCCCTGATGCAGTGATTACTGCTGCCACTCTGGGCGTAAAACTGCGTGAGCCAGTGTGGGCCCTGTGGGGTTCTATGCGTCCACTTGGTACACCCAGTACCACCATACCTGTGACCCTGCTGGCGGCTCGTGGTGAAGTTGTTACTGGGCCTAGAACCAAGGCCAACCCAGGCCTGGTAGAGGTGAGATACAAGCAGGAGAAGGGCAAGACATTTTGGCACCCACTGAGAGACATCCTCCCCATGGAACAATTACCACCAGGCTGCAGGGAGTTTCACCCGGACGTGATTATAGAATCTGAACAAGCAGAGGAAACGGGTACCAGTGGGTCAGACACTTCTTATGCTGCAGAATCCGATGAGGAGGCAGCAAGCCGCAAGCGCACAGCGCAGGGTACCCCTGGTAGTGGTCACAAGGCCAAGAAGAAGGCCAAACCGGCAGCCAAGAAGGCCAAAAAAGCCCCTGGTCGTTGTGTTGAACGAGAGGAGATATTACGGATGGCTGCTCAAATAGATCAAACCCGGAATGTACCAATGGACGTACTCAAAACATATTCAAAGGCTTCCCTCCATGCTCTGTTGGAACAATTTGAGTTGTACTTTCCACAAAGTGCAAAGCACGACATGTTGGTGCTACGCCTGAAGCAGGCAGTGGAGGCTGGGAAGAACCGTCCCCGTTTGGTGCCACCAGAGATGCCTGCAGGATACGGGTACAGCAGATTGCAAGAGCAGGCAGTGGATGGCACCAACGTGGACATTGCACACCCTGAGGACAAGGCACAGGATGTGGCCAACATGGGGGTGCATGACCATGTAGGACAGCAAAAGCAAAGCCCAGTGCAGGACCAACATGGTACAGGACTGCCTGAGTCCCCTGTGCGGCTTGAGCATACCTAGTGTCATTTATGCGGAGGTATTTGCTCCGTGCTTTACAAAAATTGTCTCTCCTCAGACACACAGGCAACCCTAGTATGCCCCACTGGAAGTGTCCAATAGGAATTGAGATCGGTGTGGAGGATTCTGCCTTAGGGCTGGCGCTATGGGCAGAGGGCCACCAGGTGCCCAGCACGGGGTGTGATCACACCATCACTGTAGGTTTGTCCCAACCTCAACCACCCGCACCCCCCCTCCTCTCCTCATGATAGCCACACAAGCAATGCAGAATCCCCACCTTTTTTCTCATCACACGCACTACATACATTGCTTGGTGTTCGCCCGCCTATCCATTTTCATACACGACACACAAATTGCGCCCTGCCCGTTTTTTATGACACCCGGACAATTGGTAGCACCCCCCCCCCCCCTGGTTTCTCATATCGCGCACCCTTCTCCTCACCTTACTTTACCTAATTCTTACCCTACCACAGTGCCTGCCACCCTGTCTTCATGCGATGTTCATTGTTCGCTTTGTGTCGTCTTCAGGCCAAAGGCAATCGGAGGCTCGATAGTGCTGCGGACATCCATGTGAGCAGCGACAGCGGAGATGGGGGCGATGACGGGAGCATGGTGATGGCGAAGAAGGATGCAGCAGCAACAGCGACGGAGAGGAAGCGCGCCGCAGCAGAGAAGGAGGCAGCCGACAAAGCGAAAAAGGCGGCGGCAGATCGGGCACAGAAGGAAGCAGCAGCAGCAGCAAAGGAGCAGGCGAAGAAACGGGCCGCAGCAGAGAAGCAGGCCGCCGACAAAGCAAAAAAGGCAGCTCAGAGGGAGGCTCAGAAGGAGGCTGCAGCAGCAGCAAAGGAGCAGAAGCGCGCGGCAGCGGAGAAGCGAGCAGCGGACAAGGCGAAAAAAGCGGCAGAGGACAAGGCAAAAAAAACGGCGCAAGCCCAGGCGAAGAAGGAAGCAGCAGCTGCTGTAGCAGCAGCAGCAGCAGCAGCAGCGCATGCGGAGCAGGGTGTCGAGGCAGAGGACAAAGCAGACACTACAATCCAAGCACGGGATGACGTTTCCTCCAAGCTCGAGTCCATTCTGGAGTTGCTGCGAAATCAAGGGCAGGGTCAGGAGGCAGGTAATCAGGGCTCAGTTTCACAGCAGACACAGTTGCCGACACAGATGCCGCAGATGCCGACACAGTTGGTAACACAGGTATTGCAAAGTTTGATGCCACCACCAACACAGCAACCAGTGCACCCATTGCAGAGTGTCCTGACAGCGTTGCCTCCACAAGGGTTGCCATTGCTGCCAGCACAAGCACAGAACCATAACACGCTGCAGCAACTTCTGCAAGGGCAGCAACTTCTGCAAGGGCAGCAATTTCTGCAAGGGCAGCATCTCCAGGGGCAGCAGCATTTTCTGCAGGGGCAGCAGCAGCATTTTCTGCAGGGGCAGCTGTTGCAGCAACTTCTGCAGGGGCAGCAGCAGCAGCAGCTTCTGCAAGGCCAGCAGGGACAGTCACAATGTTTGATTGCTTAACTTGAGCTACTTCTCTGTTTCTTGATCAGTGATTATTTCTCAGCAAACCATTGCTGCACAACAACCCACTGCACATTGTGCCAAGTTTGCTGACACCAGAGGCATGGAGCGCACTGCATGTTTTTTTGTGTTCCTCCATCCATTAGCTGTTGCTGAAATGCAGCGACTTTGCAGCTGCAAGACTCATTTTGCATATTACGATTCGTTGATGGTAGTCAGAGTTACAGTTCAGCCAGTGGCCTCTTCTGAATTTGTAAGTTAATTGATTACAGCTGTTTTTGAACCATCTGCTGAAGGTACAACACACAGCGATGACAATTTTTCTGTTGCTTCACCAGTTAATATTTATCAGCAACCCGCTGAAGTGCAACAACCCACTGCATGCTTGGCAAGGATTGATGGCAGCACAGGCATTTCCTGCATCCATTAGTTGTTGTTGCCATGCTGACATACAGCGAGCGATTTTGCATGTGCGAGACTCGTTTTGCATATTACGATTACGCAACCCTGTGAAGTGCAACAACCCATTGCATGCTTGGCAAGGATTGATTTTGCAACATTTGAAGTAATAAAACGCATGCGAGGCAGAGACTGCAAGAAGATCAGTTTTGGTCAGAGTTTAGGGCGGCGTACAAGTTTGACGACAGTTGGTAGGTGCAGTGATCGGTTGCTAGACATTGGGTGAAGCAAATGATTGGGCATTTGTATGATTTTTTTAGTGAAATGTTTGTTATGAAAAGTTGGGGTATTGACGAGCATATCACATTATAACTGCATGGTGCAAGACAAAAAGCACAAGGACAATGTGAATCGTGTGTAGATCAGGGTCAATCTATGTTGTCTACATACATTGCAATGGTTTCCATTTTGTATTGTGTTGGACAAGTAAGTAATTCATTTCTCCACACAAATTGAGTTTTTGTTTTGCCCGAAATATTGGATGTGCATGACATCTTGGCACTCAAAATGAGCCATGCGTCAACTGTTATCATGAATGATAGGCGAAAACCACAAAAGTTTCAAAACAAGCTTAATACACAACAAAGATGTGTCAATTTTGTCAACCATTTGGATAGAATCCGGGTTTTGGCCATTTTGTGCCCGGTAAAATCAAAGGTGTGTGCGGTGCGTGTGGTGTCTGTGCGGTGCGTGTCGTGGTGCGTGGTGCCGCTTTTCTCTTGTCCCTCTGGTGCTCCCCTCTCCGATGCTTCGGTGCGGTGTGCCGCCCGCAGTGTGCCGTGTGCCTGCCGTGCCCCCTTCCCTGCGCTTATCCCTTGCTCGGCTGCTGGCCACCCCTTGTTTCGTTCGTGGCTTTGTCGCTCTTTTCCCTTTTCTCTGCTCCCCCTTCTCCCTGGCATGCTATTTCTCCCTGCCTCCGCCCTGGTGTGTGTCTCTGTCTTTCTCTTCGCTGGCTTTCTCTCTCGTTGCGCCCTGTGAGACAAGAGGAAGGGTGGGGGTATGCGGGCCTTCGTCGTGCATTGTTGGCACCACGTTCGTTGCGGCGTCGTGGTGTACAACATAGCTGCCTTCGCACTTGTGTCTACGTGTGTGCGCACACTCCTCCCCCTTCGTGCCATACCATGGTGTGCTTATGTCTCTCTTCCCGTACCCACACCCTTTCGTGTGTTGTTTGTCGTGGTGCCGTTGTACTCCCTATGCAAAAAGAGACGTGCGTGGGTGGGGGCCCTCTTTCCTATTCCTCTCCCTGCTCCCTGGTTGGTTCCACACCTTCGTTGGTCTCGGTTGGTGGCGCGGGCCGGGCGCTCATTGCTTCTCTCGTGTGCGCGGCGTGGCACGACATGGTTACATACTTGCGTGGCTCCCTCCTTTCCCTCCTTATCTTTTCGTGTGATGCGTGTCTTGTCGCCGTTGTGCTCCTTGCGTGGTTGTAACATACTTATCTCACCCACATCTTTGCGTGTTCCGTGTGTCGCGGCGGCGTTGTGCTCCCCATGCAAACGGGCGTGCGGCATCCTCGGTTGGTCTCATACTCTTGCGATGG
This sequence comes from Eutreptiella sp. 'Long Island Sound 2002', assembly GCA_964036045.1. Lineage (NCBI taxonomy): Eukaryota > Euglenozoa > Euglenophyceae > Eutreptiales > Eutreptiaceae > Eutreptiella > Eutreptiella sp. 'Long Island Sound 2002'. The sequence continues at coordinate 73,216,974 of OZ038385.1, forward strand.
TGTGGTATGCCACCTACTTATCCCTCGTACGTGTTCTCCCCTCTCCTTTTTCTTACTGTGTTGTGCTTGTCACGGCGTATTTTAGCGTGCGTTGTTTGGCGTAGGTTTATATCCAACTTGCACTCGACACGGCTCCAAACACGTCTTTGGCCACCTTTGTTCATTGTCCTTCCCGCGTACGGAGTCCCCCGGGTTCACAGGGCTTGGAGCCCCGTCCCTCCCCGGCTTCCCCGTTTTGCCACTCCCCGGTCAGTGCATCAATTCGCAGCCGTGGCTGCGGGCGCTTACCCACCGCGTCGCCCCCCTAATGCGTGGTCGCCCGCGGCGCGGGAGCCGCTGGGCCCGTGCTACTGGCTTGTCGCCAGTGGGACCCCCTTTGGGCTGGCGCGGAGGCTGCCTAGCCTAGGGGTTCGGGCGTTGCGCAGTGCGCCACTACTGCCTTGGCGGGTGCAGTGCCCCATCCGTGTGTGCGCGGCGCTCGCGGCCGGTTCGGGGGGCTCGGGCCGGTACCTGGTGTTGTGTCTCTCCCGTTTCCCCCTTTCCGCCCCGCGTGTCCCGCGCTGCGTGTGGCGGGCTGTCCCGTCCGGGTGTCCCTTACCCGCGCTTGCTGGTACGCCATTCCACGCGGTCTGGGCGTTCCGCGAGCTCGGTCCGGTTGCCCTTCTGGTAGTCCCCGCATGCCCTTTGCGTGTGTGTGCGCTCGCGCTCCCGCGGCGTCCGCTCCCCCCCCCCTAGGTGGTGTGGCGTGCGCACCTCGCGCGGTCCCGGCACTGGGCGCCCGTAGGGCCGTTCCACGTGGTCCGTGCCCCTCCGCCTGTCCTGCCCCGGTCCCTTGCTCTGTCTGGCGTGGTTGGGGGGGGGGCGGTCCGCCCCCGGTTCCCCCCTACTTGGCTTGGGGTCGTGGGGGTGGCGGAGGGCGTCCTCGGGGGGGGGTGCCTTCCACTGTTGCGAGGGGCGTCTGAGTTCAGGCGCTCCCCCTCCCCAGACTGCCCGCCCACTGGGCGGGCTGTAGGGGTCCGCTACCCACGTGCTGTGGGTGCGGGCGTGTGGGTGTGGGGGCCCAACACTGTTCGCCTGGCCTGAACGCTCTGTGGGGGCTGCATGCCGCGAGGGTGGTGGGGGGCCGTCCCCCTACCTGTCCTGGGGCTGTGCGCCCCCCGTGGGGCGGGTCCGTGGCGTTCGTGTGCCGGGGGCGCGCAGGGGGGGGGGCGGCCCGTGCGCCGTGCCCCGCGTTTGCGCGGCCGGGGGGGGCCTGTAGGGCGGGGGGTTGCTCTGCCTCGTTCCGTCCCTCTGCCTTCCCTGGGCCGGCAACAAAGCGGGTGTCACTGGCGTCGTTCTGGTCATGGCGGGCGTGGTCCCCATACCACTCCGGTTCGTGCTCGCCCGCCTTCACTGGGCGCGATCTGTGCGGCGTCCTGGCGCGTAGGCGCGCGCTCGCTTCTTCCCCGCGGTTCCTGTGGGATTGGGCGGCTGGGGCGGGGGGGCGGGCCGTCCTCCGGCTCCTCTCTCGGGCGGGGGGAGGGGCGACCATCCCCCCTGCCTCGGGGGGCGGGGGCGGGGGCGGGGGCCCCCACGGCTTGCGGGTCGGTTGGGGGACCTGGGGGGGGGGGTCGCGCCGCGGCCTCCCTGCTCCCCCTCTGGGGGGCGGCCCGCGGTTCCGTTCATTGGCCCCCCTCTTGTCGTCGGCGCAATCCCCCCCGGCGTGGGCGCTCGGTCGGGGTTGCGAGACCGCCCCGGGGGGTGGGGGGGATGAGGGGCGGCCCGTGGACCGCTCCCCCGGAGGCCCCTTCAGACCTGAACTCCCCCTCTGTCCTCCCCGAGTAGGCAATGGTCATGGGGGGGGTCATGGGGGGCGCGGCCTCCATACTGTTCTGGTGCGCCGCCGTGCGACGCCCTCAGGCTTGGTCCGCGCGCCGCTCTGGCGCGCTGGTGTGGGCTCGCCTGTCGGCCGCGACCCCCGCGGGAGCAGGCGGCGGGGGGCGCTGGGGCGCCCGGTGTGCAGGTCCAGCCGCAACCCCCCCTCCCCGCGTCGCGGTCCCTTCTGGGGGAGGGGGGGCGTCCCCTTGGCTCCGGGGGCCGGAGGGTCGCCCCTGTGGCCCTCAACCTGGGGGGGGGGACGCCCCGTCGGGCGTCGGCCTGCCATCTGTTGTCTCTGGCGTGCCCCCCCGGGGTATACTCGTGCCGTGGGGGTTGCCGGGCGGCCGCGGGCGTCGGGCGCAGCCCGGTCGGCCGCCAACGGGTTACTGCAGCGGGGGAGGGGGGGAGGGGGGGGGGGAACCCCCCGCCCTGGTTCGCGCCCCCGTCATCCCCAGGCCGGTCTCCGAAGGGGCCGCCCCGTGTGCGCCGTCCTGGGCGCCGCCGGTCCGCCGTCGGTCGGCAGCGGGCAGGGCGGGAGCGTGCGGGCGGTTAACCGGGGGCGCTTGCCGGGGCCGCGGTGCCCCTCACCCCGGGTGCAGCGGCCTCTTCGGGGGGTTGCGGGGCCGCCGTCTCTTCCGGCTGCCTCTGTCCGCTCCTGGGCCTGAGGGGGAGGGGGGGGGGAGTGAGGGGGCCCCTCTGGTCCCCTGGCGCCGCCACCTGACGGCCGAGGGGGGGCGGCCTAGCGCTCCCGGCCTCGGGGGCCAGCCGTCGGTTGGGGGGTCGCACTCTTCCCCCGCCCCCCTCTATCTAGAGCCTGACCCTCGTGCAGGCCCTCGCTGGGGGCCCCTGTCCCCCCCGCTGTTGTGGCGCGGCGCTGGCCGGCCGAGGGCGGCCGTGAGGGTTAGCGGTCAGCGGTTAGCGGGCTGCGGGGCAGTAGGTTCCCCCCCGCACTCGTTGTCTCCGCCCTCCCTCCCGCGGGAGGTGGCACGCGCTCCTCCGTCACGCCGTATCGTGGGGGGGGCGTGGGTCGGGGGGCCCAGCTCCCCCCCCCACTCTCTCGCGTCCGCCGTCTGGGCCGTCACCTGCGCCGCCGCTTGTGTGGGTGCTGGGGCTGTGGCTGCGGCGGGTTGCGCCGGCAGTAGCGCCAGTGGGCGAGGGCGCTGCGCAAGGCCCGGGGGAGCCAGTTGTTGGCGTCCGCGTCCGTGATGCGGAGCATCGCCCCCCCTTCCAGGAAGGTCGGCCACGTCGGCCCCCTGTTGGGCCACGCCGCCCGGATCACTGACCTGAGGACCCTCTCGTGGTCCTCTGGGGCTGCCCACCCCCCCGCGGTACCTCCTGGTTACCTCCGTCCCTCCAGAGGAGCACGGCATCCAATGGCTGGTTCCTCAACCCCCTGGTGGTCCCCTGGTTGGCCCCGCTCAACCACACTTACACCTCCCCCACCAGAGGGAGGGCCTCATCTCCCAGAGGGTCCAGGACCGTGCCGCAGTCCCAGTCCCAGGGCCGGGCCCCCTCTGCCCCTCGCGCCGGCTCCCCATGCTGCCCCTGTGCCCGCGGCGCCGGTGCCGCGCCCTGCCCCCCTCCCGCCGAGGCAGTCCGCGCCGGCTCCTCTCTCGGTGCGGGGGGGCTGGCTGGTCCTGGGGTCGTGCGGGTTGGGGGGGGATGAGCTCTCCGGCGTCGGGGTCGATGTTGTAGAGCTGGTGGTGGTGGTGGTGGTGGTGGTGGGTGTGGTGTGCCGGCTTCTGTTGGATGCCGGGGGGGATGCACCTCACCGGCTGCACGTCCAGCTGCGGGGGCGCCCCGCCCCCCACCCCCCTCCCTTCGACTCGCCCTCCCCCCCGGGCTCCCATGCCCCGTCCCGCCTGTCCCTTGGGGCCCGTGGCGCCCTTGCCCTTGCCCTTTGGCCCCTTTCCAGCCCCCTGCCCGTGCCGTGGGTCCCGCCCCCTGTCACCCACGCCCTGGCCTGCCTGCTCGCCCACCGTCCCTCGCTCCGATCCATGCACCTGGGCGCCCTGCCCGCGCCCCTGCGCGCCCTTCCCGTGCCCTGGCCCCTTCCCTGCTCCCTGCCCTGAGTCGCGCCGTCTGCTGCCCGCGCTCTGTCCCCCTCCGCTGCTGCGCCCTTGCTCCTTGCCGCGTGTGCCCTGGCCCGCTCCCTGCGCGTGCCCCTGGGCACTTCCCCTGTTGCCTCCCGTCCCCCGCTCCGCGCTCCCGTGGCTGGCATGCAGCTCTGCCTGCGCGCCGTCCCCTCCTTCCTGGATCACGCGCCGGGCGCCCCGCTGCCTTTGCAGCTGCGACAGCGTGACGCCCGGCGGCGAGCGCTTGGGCGCCGGGGGGCGGACGTGCCGCGTCCGCCCCGGGGGGAAGGCCTTGGGGGGGAACAACTTTGGGGGGCTGGTGTGGGTGTAGGTGGGGTTGGCGTGGGCGCGGTACTTCGCGCCCTCCCTGCCCACTGCTGCTGCTGCGGCGGCCGCTGGTGAGGCGCCCGTGGCCCGTGCGGGGTCCTTCCCCCGCTTTCGTGGCGTGCTGGGGGCCGCGGCGTGGCCGGCCGAGGCGGTGGCGCGGCTCGCCCGGGCCGCGGTCACAACCCCTCGCGCGCCCTCCCTGCTCCCCTCTGGGGCTGCGGCAGCCCTCGGCGATGCGCCCGGTTCCTGCGCCGGGGCTACCCGCCGCGTCGGCGGCGTGCTGGGGGCCGCGGTCGAGGCCGCGGCGTGGCTCGCTGGTGCTGTGGTCTCCGCTCCCCGCGCGTCTGGGGCCCCCTTCCGGGGCGGGGCGGTAGGGCCTGCTGTTGGGGCGGGGGGGGCGGTCACCTCGGCCGGCTCAGGCTCCTGGGTCGACGGCCCGGTGTCAGCAGAGGCCGCCCGGGGCTGTCCAGCCGCCAGCAACCGCTCCTCGCGCTCCGCAGGGGTCTCCCCCGCCCCTTCCGGGGAGACGGGGGAGCGGGAGCGGGACCAGCGGTGGTGGCGGTCGTCCCGCTGGGCAGAGCCATCGGAGTCTGCCATAACTGTTATCCTGGTAGGCATGCGTGGTGGCAGGTCCTCCCTTCCCAGTACCTCCCGGTGCATCAGTGCTCTGCGGGGGGTAGGGGGGAAGGGGGTGTGGGGCCGGCCGTGGCGTCAGCCCCGTACAGGCAGGAGCCGGCGGCCATCCATCGGCATTGAGAGGGGAGGCGGGGGAGCCACGCGGCCCACGCGTCGCGCCACAGCTCCCAGTCTGGGGCGGGGCTCAGGGCGCTTGGCCCCCGGGGGTCGCCGGGTGGTGCCGGGGGGAGCCGCACTAGGTGGACCCCCGTAACAGCGGTGACCTCCTGTGTTCGCAGGAAGGTGTGTACCCCGTCCCGCGCCGTGGGCGCCGGGAGGGGGGGGCGGGGTACGGGTGCTGCCCCATAGAGGTGGGTGGGCATGATCACCAGGACCCGTTCCGGGTCCCCGCGGGTCGCGACGACGAGGAGGAGCAGGGGGGTGCCAGGGCGCTCTTGCCAGAGGACCTGCCCCCTGTGGTGGGCACCCCTGGTTCTGGAGAGGGGGGGGGACAGGTCTGGGTTGGCCGAGCCGCGGGGCGCATGCGTCGCCGGCGGGAGGGCGGGGCACCAGGTGGGCTCCCTGGGGAACGCCGTGCACACGATGGCGTACGGGGGGGTCGGCCTGGGGCCGTCGTACACCGTGTTGGTTGGCAGGGGGCGGGCGGGCGCCTCGTCCGCGCCTTCCACGAACACCGCGATTTCGCCCACCTCCAGGTCGTCGTCCGGTGGGTGTAGAACGTGGAGCGCCGCATCCAGCTCAGACACTCCCCCCGGGTATGTGGCCCGCACCTGGTTCAGGTACGGGGCCGTGTCCCCGGGGTAGCGCGTCCTGAGGGCGTGCAGCAGGGCTGGGGCGCTGCTGCGAAGGGACATGGCAGACCCCGCTCCTGTCAGCCGCAGGGTGTCCCCCATGGACAGGGGCCGGCCCGACCGGTTGGACTTGCGCCACTCCATCCAGTGCCCGTAGAGGGCCGCCTCCGGGCCAATGAGCCCCGGCTGGATGGCGTTCACGATCCGGTGCATCACCGGGAGTAGCGTAGGGGCCCCTGCTCAGTTCAGGGCGCGGACGGCCGGGAGGGCGGTCTCGTTGAGGAAAGCCCTCGCACTGCCCGTCAGGTCACGTCGTGCGGCAGCATGCGCCTCATGCGCCTCCGCCACCGCGTCCGCCACCAGGCCCCGGACGGTCGCCTCCTGCGCTTGGCGGCGGACCCTGGCGTGTCCCGGCCCATCCCCCCGTCGGCGTGGCATGGTACTGCGGGCTCTGCAAAGGGCGACGGCGGGTGGGGGTCAGGGCGCAAACACGTGCGACAGGTGCGCAACGGATGTGGGGTCCCGCAGGTGCACGTGGATCCACAGAAGGGCAGCGCGTGCGGCGCCCGCGCGTTCGTGTGGGGGGGCGTGTGCCCCCTCGATGCGCCGGTGCAAGGCCTCCTCCTCCGTGCGCCTGCGCGGGCCCGCGGGAGGATCGGGCCAGGGGCACGCGGCCACCTGGGCGCACCGCGCGCACCTGTTGGCGCCTGTCGACGCTGCGGAGGACACCGTGTCACATTCCCCGCAGAGTCGGCAGGTGTGTGGGAGGTGGGAGGGCGGCGAACAAGGGTTGAGATGGCAGAGCCAGAGGTCGTCCCACCTCTGTCGGAGGGGGTCCCGGATCTCCAGGGGCGGGCGCGGACGCGGCGCCGGTAGTCCCTGCCAAGCGTCTTCCGCTGGACCACCCGCCACGTGTCGTCGGGGAGAATCCCGTGGTAGTGGAAGGCGGCAATGAGGTCGTCCCACGCCGAGCGGGGGTGCCCCTGGGGGGGGGTTGCCATGTACACGTGGCGCCCGGTGAGGTGGGGCGCCAGCGTATCACATTGGCACCCGTTTGCGGCGTCCCGGTGGAGGAGGGCCAGTAGGGTGCCATCCCCGACCGCGTCCCTGCCCACTCGTAGCCCTTCGCAGCCGTCCAGCTCCTGGCGCAGCGCGGCTGCAAGGTCGGTGGGGAGCCTGAGGAGCAAGGTCCCCCGGATGTCGCCCAGCCAGGACAGGGCGTCGTCGTATACCGGCCCTCGGGTTTTGAAGTGCGCCACGGCGAGCTGGGCGGCCCCGTCCTCTGGGGGGTGCCATCGGACGGTGGCCGTGGCGTGTCCCCATTTGCGTATCTCCGTAGCCCGGAGTACGTTGGCGGCGTGAAGGACGATGCGGGGGGGGACGGGTGTCCTGACGAGTGAGGACACGTCCCCAGTCCATCCTGTTGGTGGCCCCGGGGCCGCGTGCAGCCATTCCCCCGTCGCCGCGTCCCACAGGTGGTCAGGTCCGGGCCCGCCGATCACGGTGGGTCTCGTCCGGGTGTCTGGCCCCCATCCCTTGAGCGGGATGGCGGCGTATCGTTGCGCAGGGGTCTCCGGGGCGCGCGTGGCGGCACACCACCGGCTCCACTCGCGCGCCCACTCCTCAGCCACTATGTGTGCCTCCCACGCGGTCATGGAGCCGCGCCCAATGATCCACGGTGGGAAGAGGGCGTCTTGTAGGTGCTTCGAGAAACTTCCCGGCAGGTCCTCGTACGGATGGGGGCTCTCTTGTGGTGGGCACTCCAGAGTGCCATTCACGACACGGAGGGAGGCTACAAAGTCCTTGTCAGGGTGCGGGGGAGGGGAGGGGTGGTTGCCCTCCGCCGCGGTGAGCCATCGGTGCGCCCGGGCCGCCGCGCTTAGGGGCTCCCGGAGGAGTTGGTCCAGCCGGTGGTTCCGAAGCTCCCATGCGAAGTCCCCCAGCCGGAGCATGTGGTGGAGGAAATCGTCCACAGAGGTCCCTCCCGGCGGGTCGTAGCAGGCTATGGTGCGGAGCTGCGCCTCTGCGTCCTCGGGCACCAGCCCAGAGCAGAAGATTTCCGTCCATGTGGCGCCTGCGGAGCGCCACGAGGCCACCCACAGCGCTTTGTCCCCGGGTGGGAGGTGGCGGGCTGCCTCGTGTACCGCCTGGCGGTAGTGGGGCCAGAGGAGCCGTGAGTGGGCGCACCCCACGTGCATGTGCACCGGGGTCTCCTCCGGGCTGCCGCATGGGAGGCACGGTTGTGGGAGGATGGCGACGCCAGAGAGCCGCTCCTTACGGACGCCGAGCCTGCGCTGCACCGGCGTGTGGCCGTCTCTGGCCCGCAGCGCCCGGCGGTTGGTGGCCGTCGCGGTGAGGTCCCGGGCGTGGACATAGGCTGTGGCGTGGGCCGCGCCCAGAGGTGTGTGTCCTCGGTGTGTCAGCGCATGGTCCGTCTGCGGCCGCTGCGCGACCTCGCCGAGCGTCCGCATCTTGGGGGGCCGTAGATCGAGGTGGCCGTCACAACCGGCGACAATGAGTTGGGCGTGGCCAGGGTCCGGGGGCGTGTTCTGCAGGACGGTGTCCTGGGACGCCGCCCAGTCCGCCTTGTGCAGTAGGGCGTCACTGTGGTGCGAGGTGGCTCGAACGTACCAGAACGGGTGCCCGGCGTGTCGCCCTCGCGCGCACAGGCCGTCCCGGAGCCACCGTAGGGGCATCTGGTTGACCACCTTCGCCGCGCCCGCGGGGACCGCCGTGGTCCGCTCGCGATCTGCGTGTCGCAGGAGGTGAAGGATGACTTTGGCGTCCACCGTGTGGACCCATGGTCGGTGGGGGAGATATTGTAGGGGGAGGGAGGCAGCCACCCCCTCCCCGTCGGGCTACGTGCCCGAGATGGCTACCGCCCATGTGCGGGTGAGGTCGGCGGCGAGAGCGACGCTGGTGGCGTGTTTGCAGGGTCCGCCCCCTGACGCGTCGGAAGAGGTGTGGCCCCAGGCCTCCGGGATCCAGTAGTACCCGGTGGGGCTGAGCCAGCCCGCGTTGAGGTCAGCGGAGTGCCACCGAACGTTGGGTTGGCTGGGGGTCAGTTGGTCCACGCTCAGCGCCCTGGTGTCGCCGGGGCTGATCGCCGGGTGGTTGTGCAGCCGGATTTCCGCTCCGGGGATCGTGCTTGCCCAGGACCGAAGTGCCGTCATATGTTCCTTGAGCCACGCCGGGCCTCCGCGCTGGTGCACCACCAGGTGTCCCGTGTCCTCCGGCTGGTCCTCCAGCGTGTGCATTGCCATGTGCGGGTCGTGCGGCACCCCCGTAGCTACCAGCAGGGCGGTGCCACGGGGGAGTCCAGGGGGCCTGGGCTGGCCTGGCCCCACCTGCACTATTACCCACTCGGCCTGGAGCTGCGCTTGCCCCGCCGCTCGTGTGCATTGGTCGTCCGTGGTCACCAACCACACCGGCGTCGGCGCGTGGAGCCGGGGGCGCAGGGGCTCGGGCCACGCCACATCCGCGTTAGGCTCTCGGTGCTCGCTTTCCGCGAGTACGTCGTGGAGGATGTACATGAGGGCTGCCGGCGGGTGGTACACCGCCCCCCGCGTGGGGGGGGGAAAGGCCGCCCCGGCGGCGGTAGCCCGCGACGTGGAGGTGCAGGCCGTCCGGGGTCACCCGTAGGCCGGTGTGGGCGTCCTGCTTAGCCCTCATGGGGTGGATGAGTCTCAGGCGGAGTCTCGTGTGCCGGTGGTGTGGAAGAGGTGGACCAAGGCGTCGCACCACCCGGTGTGGTTGGTGGGCTCCTGCTCGCGGCGGCAATAGTTGACGTGTTCATGGGCGCATTGGTTGAGGCATTCCGGCACCGCCGTCGGTCACGGGTCGTCGTTGTCGGGGAAGGGATGGCGTGGCCCGTGGTGCCCATGCCACAGCGTGGTGCACGGCACCGTCAGGCGGCACGTGTCGCGGTTTGGCAGCTTGACGGTGCGCAGCGTGACGATGTTGCCCGGTGGGGACTGTAGTTGGACGTGGGCCGCCCTGGGGCACGCGATGGGGTTGTACAGCCCCACTCCCAGGGCGGCCAGGGCCCGGGGCATGCGGTGGACCCAGTCACCTCCCGCTAGATTTGCGAACCCCGGGACGGGGTAGTTCACCTCCAGACATATTCCGTGCGCGCCGGCTATTTCCCAGAATATCTTGGTGACCTCGGCGCGCACGGAGGTTGAGTGGTGGTGGACAAGTGGACCCACGAGGGCCGCTGCTGCCTGCTGGCACCGCGTTGGTACCCGTGTGAGCCCCAGGGTCCGGTCATCCTGCAGGCTGTCCCGCGAGGCGTCGAAGGCGTGCCGCGCCCTGTCCTTCGCGACCTGGACCGTGATGTGGTCCAGGTGGCGCGCGGTGTCGGAGTCTTCGGCGATGAAAGGGGCGACGTACTGTGTCACCCCCCCGAGGATCGCCAGGATGACGTCCTGCACCACTTTCGGTGGCGCGAGGGTGCTGAGGCACCAGTGGTGCACCGCCGCCAGGGTAGGCGGTGCTTGCGCTGCAGGGAGAACTCCCCGTCCGGCTGCAGCTGGAGCCCCAGGTAGGGGACGGAGTCCGCCGCTAGTACCCAGTGCCATGGGTTTTCGAGGTGGGGACAGAGGCGCAGCTGCAGGCCCGGGACCCCCTCCGTGGTGGCCATTGCGCACTTGCGGGGGTTGAGCTCCATGCCAATCATCCCCAGGTACGCGGCTACTGCCTCCATGCCCTCGACGAAATGCTGCAGCGTGTGGGCCACTACCAGCAGGTTGTCGATGTAGGCCTGGATGAGGCTTTGCTCGGCCCCTCCCGGCGGGCGCAGGCGGTGCCCCTGCGCCCTGAGCAGGGGCTCCAGGAGGAGCGCGTACAGCAGGGGGCTCTCGGGGCTGCCCTGCCGGACGCCGCACAGCATGTGGACGGGCTGCGTTAGCCCGTGCGCGGTGATGATGCGCAGCCTGGCGCACGTGTGCAGGAAGAGTAGGAGGTCGATGACCTCCGGCGGCACGGAGAGCTGGCGCAGGATGAGGTGGAGGGCGCCGTGCGGGGCGGTGTCGAAGGCCTTGCGGGCGTCGAAGGAGAAAACGTAGTTGGACCTTCCCCGCTGGAGCTGCTGCTGCGCCATGAACAGTAGGGGGCCTGTGTTGGAGCCAGGGAGGGCCCCTTGCTGCCAGTCGCTGACCAGTCCGTGCCGTGTGAGCACTTCCGTGATGCGCTGGGTGAGGGGGCCCGTGAGCAGCTTCATGTCCAGCTGGCCCGAGGCTATGGGCCTGTAGTCGTCCAGTCTGGCGGAGCCCGGTACCTTGAGGCTGAGCCAGATGTGCGCGTCCCTCCAGTGCATCGGCGGCGGGGCGCCGCGGAGGATGGCTCGGTAGGAGTGGCCCAGGAGCCACTGGACGGGTGACGGGAGGGCCTTGATGAAACGGGCCTCCACGTGGTTGGGACCTGGGGCCTTGCCATCGGCCTTGTCCAGGGCGGACTGCAGGTCCTGCATGGAGTACTGCTGGACCTGTGTCCAAGCCCCGTCAGGGACCTGGGGGACATGGCGGCCGAGGACTGCCTGGAAGCCTGGGAGATCCACTGGGCGTTTGTCATACAGTTTCGGCCAGAAGGCGCGAACTGCGAACCTCACGTCGTGGGCCTCCGTGAGGAGCGCTTGGGTGTTGGGGACCCATACGTTCCAGAGGCCTGACGGGCACGGGGCCTCTACCTCTATGGCTCCCCGCACGGCTTTCCACCGCTGGGCGGTGTCGGGCGCGTGGCGGCGCCAGAGGTCCTTGATGGCGCGCTTGCGGTCTGCCGCCAGGGGTGCGTGGAGTTGGTGAATGTCCTCTTAGAGGGCGGCTGCTTGCCTCTCCATCTCCTCCTGTAGCTGGCCCTGTGTGGTCGGGCGGAAGCCGGGCGACGCACGCCACAGCTCCTCAGCGAGCCGGTGCGCCGCCTTCGACCGGATGCCATGCCGTGCCGCGGCCGCCTGGTACGCCGCCGGCGCGCACGCTGCCAGGGTGTCATAGCGGAGGACCGCCGCCTGGAGCCGCTTTCCGCTCTCCGGGGGGTCCCCCTCCGCCGGGTCTGTCCCCGCCGGGGACGGCTGCCGGCGTCCCACCACACGCGCTAGGGCGTCATGCGCCGCGTGGAGGTGTTCAAACACATTGTCCACCGCGGCCGTCGGCATGGACCCGTAGGCGTGCTGCTCTGGGGGACCCAGCCAGGGCGCCAGGGAGGGTTCATCCTGCGCGGCGGTGACCGCCGCCCACAGGCAGTGTTGGACAGGCGCGGCCTCGGCGTCGTACGGGAGGGGGCGGCCCTCCGTGTGGCTGTAGGGGGTGGGCATCACCGCGCGCCCCGCTGTGTTGGGGAGGCCCGGGAAGGCCAGGCGGACCGGGAGGTGGTCCGAGCCGATCACCTGGGGGTGTGCCATGCCGCGAGCCCAGACGCTTTCCCGCAGGGAGCACGGCAGGAGGGGCTGGTTGACCAGGAAGGTGTCCACCCTGTGCCGGGACGGGTGGAGCGTGGGGGTCATGTCCTCCTCGCCGCCTGCCGTGGCCCTCCGGAAACCGCAGGCCTCCCAGCCCGCGCGGAAGTGCTCCGTGGCCGGGTTGGAGGTTGCATCCATGTAGACATTGGTGCCACCCGCGATGACCACCGGGTGTCTCCCACCGAGGCTGCGTGCCCTGGCATACATTTGTATGTCGGCCCAGAAGGCCGCCCGTCCCGCCCACGGGGAGCAGCCTGCTTTCAGCCTCTGGACGTTGATGAGGGTGAGGCCTCCCCTGTCCGTGCGGATCTCCAGGGCCGCGGCCTTCCCGGGGACGATTTCCGTGAAACTGAGCACCTCGTGCTCCGCCACGTACTTGCTGCTGACCGCGGTGAGGAGGCCCCCCCCTCTCGAGGTGGAAGTGGCTCCCGTCTCCGCCAGCCGGCTGCTGAAGAAGGGGGTGTACCCCTTGTCCCAGAGCGCCCCGGCCACGTGCATCTCCTCCGCCCGGGTGGCGATCCCTGTTTCCTGGAGCATGATGGCAAAGCCCCGTCCTGGGGTAGCATGCCGGTGATGAGGTGCTCCTTGTCGGTACAGGCCGCCGGCCCCCAGCGCCGCCGGAGCGTGTCCCGGAGGGACCGGTCTGGCGGTACGAGGCCGTTGCGCAGGTTCCACGAGAGGAGCCATAGGGCGTCGTCCGCCGTGTCCTCCTGGAGTCAGCCATCCCGCATCGGCATCGCCGCTGGGGCCGCCGGTGCAACCAGGGCTCCCGGGTGCGCCGGAGCCATGGGGTGCGGAGAGCCCGTTCCCAGCGGGGCCCACAGGGGGGCCAGGGGGGCCAGCCCCGCGGGGATGGACCCTTGTTGGGCCGCACCGCCGGTCCCCGGGGCCCCTCCGGGTGCCTCCTCATCGCCGTCTGCGTGGTAGGCAGCCTGGGGCGGGGGGCGCCAGGCGTACGGGGCGTGCCATGGGGACCTCCGTGCCCTCCCTTGCAGGATGTTGGAGGCCGCCTCCTTGTCGTCCACCGGGGCTGCAGCGTGCACTGCGTGCCACGCCAGGTGTTCCAGCATTGCCCCGCTTGTGTAGTACTTGTCTGTACACAGGGGGCATTTCGTTGGCTACGTGGCCCCTCGCGCCGGGGGGAGCGGCACTGACTTCCGGATGGCGCCCTCCGTCGCTGGTTCCAAGGGCAGGTTGGCCAGTGGAACCGTGTGTGGCGCCAGCGCGCGGCCCGGAGCCGCCGCATCGAGGGCTCGTGTCGCGGGCGCGGGCCCGAGACTCCGGACGGCATCGCGCTGCGCATCTGCCTGCAGCCACGCTTGCCAGTGCGTGGAGCCGATTTGGCGGTCGGGTTTACCCCTCCATCGCGGGTCGTGGAAGGCTTGCAGCCAGTGGTACACTGTGGTCGGGACGGCCAGCTGGAGCTCTAGGTCGGCAGGGTGCGCCGCTGCCGGCCACACCCCCGGCTTCGCCGCCCGGGCGTTGTCCTTCAGCCGGACCTGGAGCAGGAGGGCGTGGTGTTCGCCCTCCCGTAGCGCCTTGACGATCATGCGGGTACAATCTGCCACGCAGACCACAGCTTGGAGCCCCGGCAGGCGCTCGAGGTCGCAGACAAGGATGTGCGCGTACGCCGCGCTGAACATGCAGACCACCCACTGTGGGCTCTGCTGTCCCCGTTGGGCCACCGCCAGGGTAGCCGATGGGCGGGCGTGCGTGATTGGCCCGGCGTGCAGGTCCGTGACGTCCGTGGCCCTGATGGCGTCTTCCTGCTACGCGGCCCGTAGATGCTCCTCCTGGTCGGGGCTCCACACCAGTGCGCGGGGGTTGACCCATCCCGGTTTCTGCCTCTTGTTGGGGGCGCTGACGGTGTGTAGCAGGACTGCCAGCGGCCAGGGGTCCGCCGACATATAGTAGGCCTAGGTGGGCCCCTGCTGCCAGTCGACGTGGGGCAGGTGCGGGAATGCCCCTTGCCTGGCGGTGCTGTGCCAGACAGTCCAGCGGCCCCCGGCCAGGACGTGCGACCGGTACCCTCCGGCGTGGCCGTGCAGGATGGCCTTGTAGCCTGCCGTCTGCAGCACCAGTGCCTCCCCCTGCTGAGGCCCGGGAGGGGGTGTGCCGCCGCCCGCATCCCAGACGCAGGTGCGCCCGCGGAGTTGGGCATGCCAAGGGCGGGGTGCATCGCGCTGCGGCCCTTGTATGCTTCCCGCAATCTGCGCCGGGCCGTGGTGGTGGACAAAGCTCTCCCCGCCGTCCGCCAGGAGCGCCGCCGCGACGACGTATAGCTGCTCCGCCGTGAGGGGTGCCGTCGGCGCGTGCGTTGCGCCGGCTGGCGGGGCTGCGTGTCGCGGCAGGGGACGTGGGGTAGCAGTTGCGCAGGCCACGCCGCCACGGGACCCATGGTGACGGCCGCGACCGCGGACGCCAGCGCCGTGCGGTCCGCTTGTCTGTACTGCTTGAGCCCCGTGGTATCTCGGGCGAGGTGCCTGCAGGCCGCCGTCCAGGCCACCGCTCCGCAGTTCGTGCAGTCTGGTTCGGCACCATCCGCGCCGTCGCTTCCCCTTTGCTGTACCGTGGTGGCGGTGTCGAGCAGGGGGCCCTGCTGCAGCGCTTCCGGGCCCTGCCTCGGCGAGAGGGTGGGCGGGACTGGCTGCGGGAAGCTCTGGGCGCCTTGGCGCTCCGGGTGCGTGTGGTACGGGTTTTGCCGGCGGTGCTCCGGGGCCGCCCGTGGTAGGAAGAGGAGTTGGTGTAGGTACCAGTGGCCTTGCGCGGCGGACGGGTTGCAGAGCGTTAGCCACTGTTCCACCACGCCTCCCCGGTGCGCGGCCTTGACGCGGCGCTGCAAACCCAGGCGGCCCAGGCGGTTGGACGTGCCCGCGGGTGGGATGTGGGTCTGCGGGTAAAGCACCCGCAGCGGCTCCAGCGCCAGGTCTAGAACCTCGTCGTTGAGCTGCTCCGTGAGAGCCGACGCCCTGTGCAGGGCGTGGCGGACCCCGGGTGTGGGGGCCGTGAGCTGTTCGAGCACCGGCCCCGGCGGGTACCGTGCACCCGGGTTCGTTAGCCACTCCCTGGTGTGGCTCAGTATGGCCCTCCATACGTCCCTCGTAAGGGCGTGTTCGGGGACCAAAGAGGGGACCATCTGTAGGAGGCGGTGGTACGCCGGCGGCGATCGCATGGGCTGTGGGGCGGCCGCAGTGATCCACCTGCACGATCGCCCCCCATTCCACGGTCCCCATGCCCTTGGCGTGGAGTAGCGCCTGGCCCTGGACCAGGGGGAAATAGGGGCTCGGTGGCCTCCCCCTTCCCTCCACCGTACCCAGGCCGCCCCCGCCTGCAGGCTGGGGAGCAGGGCCACGCCGAGGAGGAGTGGCTGCGGGAAAGCCCCCTTGACGGCTCTGGTGGCGTGGGCCAGGGTGCCCATGGGCAAATACCACAACGGGAGGACCCAGGGGCCCGGCAGTGATTGCGCCTCCCCTGTGTCCCATCGCCACTCGGAGTCTGGCGGGGCGGCCGGGACCAAGCCCGTCTGCAGGAAGTGGCATGCCCTCTTGTCAGGGTGCCGTTGGAGGGTTGCCGCGAGGCTGAGCCCCTGTGCCGCGGGTGCCACTGGGAGGCCGCCCGGGGGCCCGCGCCAGGGGTAATCCTGGCCCGCCGGCCAGGTGTGGAGGTGCCGGGCAATTTCCTCCGCGGTCTCTGTGGGGGCGTCCTCCGGTGCCAGGTGCCACATGACGGCGAGCACCGCCCACGTGGAGAAGGGCCACGCCCGTTGGGGGGATGTACACCTGGATGGTCCACTGTGGGCGTGCCAGCCGCACGCGGGATGCGTGGAGAACCCCTCGGACCATGTCCGCCGCCAGGACCAGACCATTCCCGAGAGCTCCACAATGATCCCCTCTGCGGGTCCGCCGTTGCGGCCCCGGGTGTGCAAGGCCACTGCCGCCTGCCCCGCGTGGGTGACTCCGTCGACGGCCTCCTGGATGTTCACGCTGCCGCGTGCGGTCTCATCCAGGATCCAGCCCTGCGCCAGCCCGTAGCGTAGGGCGGCGCGTGCGGCCGCACGTCCCAGCTCGGGCAGCGCTCCGTTATCGGGGCCGGGCTGGCAGTGCTGTTTGGGGCACCAGCCTTCGCCGGTGCAGTGGCCCCGTTTCCACGCGGGGCAGAGGGTGGGCACGCTGCCTGCCGGCGGCGCAGGTTCCGCGGGCGTGCTTCCCGCGGAGGGCTCCGGTATTTCCTCCAGGTCGGAGTCCGTGCCCGCGTCCTCTTCTGGGGGGTCTCCTTCGCCGCCTCTGAGTCCCAGCGCCCTGATGACCTCGTGTGCTGCGTCCAGCGTCGGAGAGCGGGGGCGTGTTTTGCGTGGGGCGGCGGGTTCTGCCATTGTTGTGTCGCTGTGCCTAAGAGCAGGGGGTGGGGTGCTGATTTCCCCTGGCTGGTGCACGTGCTGTGGGCGCGGCGGGGCGTGGGTTGGGGAGCTCGTACGCCGGTTCCGCTGGCCGGCATTCGTGTGTGGGTGGGGGCACTAGGTGCTCCCCCCCCCCGCGGTCCGTGGCGGCCCCGTTGCGAGGGGCGTCCCAGGCCCGGCGCTCTCCCCCCTCCGGCTGCCCTCCTCCTGGGGGCTGTTGGGGCCCGCTGCCGACGTGCTGTGGGCACGGGTGTGCAGGTACGGGGTCCAGCGCTGTCCCCGTGGCCCGTATTCCCTGTGTTCCTCAGAGGCGGGCAGCCAGGGTTTCGCGGCCCGCGTGTCCGTTGTGAGGGGCGTCTGCGGTCAGACGCTCCCCCTCCCCCGACTGCCCACCCACTGGGCGGGCTGTCGGGGTCTGTCATCCACTCTTGCTGTGGGCGCGGGTGTGCAGGTGTGGGGGCCCGGCGCTGTCCCCTCGGCTTGCATGCCCTGTGGGGGCCGTGCTCCGCGGGGGTGGTCGGGGCCGTCCTCGGGGGGCTGGCCCGCCACCCTTGCGAGGGGCGTCTTGTGTCAGGCGCTGTCCCTCCCCCGGTTGCCCGCCCTCTGGGCGGGTCGTCGGTGTCCGCCACCCACATGCTGTGGGCGCGGGCGTGCGGGTGTGGGGGCCCGGCACTGTCCCCTCTGCCTGGACGCCCTGTGGGAGCTGCGTGCCGCGGGGGTGGTGGGGGGCCGCCCCCGTGGGGTTGGCCTGCCACCGTTGCGAGGGGTGTCTGGGGACTCAGCACCGGTTCCACAGCGTGCGCCCTTGCGGGCCGGCGTTGCTCGCTGTTGGGATGGCGGAAGGGCGTCACGGGGGGGGTGCCTTCCACCGTTGTGAGGGGCGTCTGAGGTCAGGCGCTCCCCCTCCCCCGACTGCCCACCCACTGGGCGGGCTGTTGCGGTCTGCCACCCACGTGCTGTGGGCGCGGGTGTGTGGGTGTGGGGGTTCAACACTGTCCCCTTGGCCTGCATGCCCTGTGGGGGCCGCGCTCCGCGGGGGTGGTGGGGGGCCGTCCCCGGGGGGGATGGCCTGCCACCAATGTGAGGGGCGTCTGGTGTCAGGCGCTGTCCCTCCCCCGGCAGCCCGTCATCTGGGGCGGGCAGCCGGGGTTCCGCGACCCGTGTGTCCCGGGTGCGCTCGATGCGGGCGTGGGGAGCCAGTACCGGCCTTACAGCTTACGGCCTTGTTGGCCGGCGTTGCTTGCAGTGGGGGTGGTGGAAGGGCGTCCCCGGGGGGGGTGCCTTCCACCGTCGTGAGGGGCGTCTGAGGTCAGGCGCTCCCCCTCCCCCGACTGCCCGCCCACTGGGCGGGCTGTTGGGGTCCACCACCCACGTGCTGCGGGCGCGGGTGTGTGGCTGTGGGGGCCCATCACGGTCCCCTTGGCCTGCATGCCCTGTGGGGGCTGCATGCCGTGGGGTTGGTGGGGGGCCGTCCCCGGGGGGGGGGGCCTGCCACCGTTGTGGGGGGCGTCTGGTGTCAGGCGCTGTCCCTCCCCTGGCCGCCCGTCCTCTGGAGCGGGCGGCCAGGGTTCCGCGACCAGTGTGTCCCGGGTGCGGTCGGTGCGGGCGTGAGGACCCAGCACCGGCCCCACAGCGTGCGCCCGGGCGGGCAGGTCTTGCTCGCTCTGGGGGTGGCGGAAGGGCGTCCCCGGGGGGGGTGCCTTCCACCATTGTGGTGGGCGTCTGAGGTCAGGCGCTGTCCCTCCCCCGACTGCCCGCCCACTGGGCGGGCTGTTGGGGTCCGCCACCCACATGCTGTGGGCGCGGCTGTGTTGAGGTGGGGGCCCAACACTGTCCCGTTGGCCTGCATGCCCTGTGGGGGCTGAGTGCCGCGGGGGTGGTGGGGGGCCGTCCCCGGGGGGGTGGCCTGCCACCGTTGTGAGGGGCGTCTGGTGTCAGGCGCTGTCCCTCCCCCGGCCGCCTGTCCTCTGGAGCGGGTAGCCAGGGTTCCGCGACCCGTGTCTCCGGGGTGCGGTAGGTGGGGGCGTGGGGACCCAGCACCGGCCCCATAGCGTGCGCCCTGGGGGGCGGGCGTTGCTCGCTGTGGGAGTGGCGGAAGGGCGTCCCCGCGGGGGCTGCCTTCCACCATTGTGAGGGGCGTCTGAGGTCAGGCGCTGTCCCTCCCCCGACTGCCCGCCCACTGGGCGGGCTGTTGGGGTCCGCCACCCACGTGCTGTGGGCGCGGGTGTGTGGGTCTGGGGGCCCAACACTGTCTCCTTGGCCTGCATGCCCGGTGGGGGCTGCGTGCCGCGGGGGTGAGGTTTGAGGTTTGGGGTTTGATTTTGCGGGTACTAGACGCCTTTCGGCCCCGGGGGGGCACCTGGTCGGGCCAGGTGATATCCTCCCCACCGGGTCCTAGTGGGGGGCCCTCCAAGACGCACCTCCTGCCTGGTGGCGCAGTCCCCCGGGTTCACAGAGCTCGGAGCCCCGTCCTTCCCCGGCGTTCCCGTTTCGCCACTCCTCGGTCAGTGCATCAATTTGCAGCCGTGGCTGCGGGCGCTTACCCACTGCGTCGCCCCCCTAATGCGTGGTCGCCCGGGGCGCCGGCGCCGCCGGGCCCGTGCTACTGGCTTGTCGCCAGTGGGACCCCCTTTGGCTGGCGCGGAGGCTGCCTAGCCTAGGGGTTGGGGCGTGGCGCTGTGCGCCACTACTGCCTTGGCGGGTGCAGTGTCCCGTCTGTGTGTGCGCGGCGCTCGCGGCCGGTTCGGGGGGGGTTCGGGCCGGTACTTGGTGTTGTGTCTCTCCTGTTTCCCCCTCCCCGCCCCGCGTGTTCCGCGCTGCGTGTGGCGGGCCGTCCCGTCCGGGTGTCCCTTACCCTCGCTCGCTGGTACGCCATTCCATGCGGTCTGTGCGTTCCGCGCGCTCGGTTCGGTTGCCCCTCCGGTAGTCCCCGCGTGTCCTTTTCGTGTGTGTGCGCTCACGCTCTCGCGGTGTCCGCGCCCCCCCCCGCTGGGTGGTGTGGCGCGCGCATCTCGCGTGGTCCCGGCACTGGGCGCTGGTAGGGCCGTTCCACGTGGTCCGTGCTCCTCCGCGTGTCCTGCCCCGGTCCTGTGCTCCGTCTGGCGTGCTTGGGGGGGGGCGGTCCGGTCCCGGTTCCCCCCTACTTGGCTTGGGGTTGTGGGGGCGGCGGCCCCTGGCCGCCCGTCCTCCGGAGCGGGCGGCCAGGGTCCCGCGTCCCGCGTGTCCCGGGTGCGGTCGATGCGGGCGTGTGGACCCAGCACCGGCCCCACAGCGTGCGCCCTTGCGGGCCGGCGTTGTTCGCTGTGGGGGTGGCGGAAGGGCGTCCCCGGGGGGTGTGCCTTCTGCCGTTGTGAGGGGCGCCTGGTGTCAGGCGCTGTCCCTCCCCCGACCGCCCGTCCTCCGGAGCGGGCAGCCAGGGTTCCGCGACCCGTGTGTCCCGGGTGCGGTCGATGCGGGTGTGTGGACCCAGCACCGGCCCCACAGAGTGCGCCCTTGCGGGCCGGCGTTGCTCGCTGTGGGGGTGGCGGATGGGCGTCCCCGGGGGGGGTGCCTTCCATCGTTGTGAGGGGCGCCTGGTGTCAGGCGCTGTCCCTCCCCCGGCCGCCCGTCCTCTGGAGCGGGCAGCCAGGGTTCCGCGACCCGTGTGTCCCGGGTGCGGTCGGTGCGGGCGTGGGGACCCAGCACCGGCCCCACAGCGTGCGCCCTTGCGGGCTGGCGTTGCTCGCTGTGGGGGTGGCGGAAGGGCGTCCCCAGGGGGGGTGCCTTCCACCATTGTGAGGGGCGTCTGAGGTCAGGCGCTGTCCCTCCCCCGACTGCCCGCCAACTGGGCGGGCTGTTGGGGTCCGCCACCCACGTGCTGTCGGCGCGGGTGTGTGGGTGTGGGGGCCCAACACTGTCCCCTTGGCCTACATGCCCTGTGGGGGCTGCGTGCCGTGGGGGTGGTGGGGGGCCGTCCCCGGGGGGGGTGGCCTGCCACCGTTGTGAGGGGCGTCTGGTGTCAGGCGCTGTCCCTCCCCCGGCCGCCCGTCCTCTGGAGCGGGCAGCCAGGGTTCCACGACCCGTGTGTCCCGGGTGCGGTCGGTGCGGGCGTGGGGACCCAGCACCAGCCCCACAGCGTGCGCCCTTGCGGGCTGGCGTTGCTCGCTGTGGGGGTGGCGGAAGGGCGTCCCCTGGGGGGGTGCCTTCCACCATTGTGAGGGGCGTCTGAGGTCAGGCGCTGTCCCTCCCCCGACTGCCCGCCAACTGGGCGGGCTGTTGGGGTCCGCCACCCACGTGCTGTCGGCGCGGGTGTGTGGGTGTGGGGGCCCAACACTGTCCCCTTGGCCTACATGCCCTGTGGGGGCTGCGTGCCCTGGGGGTGGTGGGGGGCCGTCCCCGGGGGGGGGTGGCCTGCCACCGTTGTGAGGGGCCTCTGGTGTCAGGCGCTGTCCCTCCCCAGGCCGCCCGTCCTCTGGAGCAGGCAGCCAGGGTTCCGCGACCCGTGTGTCCCGGGTGCGGTCGGTGCGGGTGTGGGGATCCAGTACCGGCCCCACAGCGTGCGCCCTTGTGGGCAGGCTTTGTTCCCTGTGGGGGTGGTGGGAGGGCGTCCCCGGGGGGAATGCCTTCCACCATGGTGAGGGGCGTCTGGTGTCAGGCGCTGTCCCTCCCCCGGCCGCCTGTCCTCTGGAGCGGGTAGCCAGGGTTCCGCGACCCGTGTGTCCCAGGTGCAGTCGGTGCGGGCGTGCGGACCCGGCACCGGCCCCACAGCGTGCGCCCTTGCGGGCGGGCGTTGCTCGCTGTGGGGGTGGCAGAAGGGCGTCCCCGGGGGGGGTGCCTTCCACCATTGTGAGAAGCGTCTGAGGTCAGGCGCTGTCCCTCCCCCGACTGCCCGCCCACTGGGCGGGCTGTTGGGGTCCGCCACCCACTTGCTGTGGGCGCGGGTGTGTGGGTGTGGGGGCCTAGCACTGTCCCCTTGGCCTGCATGCCCTGTGGGGGCTGCGTGCCGCGGGGATGGTGGGGGGCCGTCCCCGGGGGGGGTGGCCTGCCACCGTTGTGAGGGGCGCCTGGTGTCAGGCGCTGTCCCTCCCCAGGCCGCCCGTCCTCTGGAGCGGGCGGCCGGGGTTCTGCGACTCGTGTGTCCCGGGTGCGGTCGGTGCGGGCGTGGGGACCCAGCACCGGCCCCACAGCGTGCGCCCTTGCGGGCCGGCTTTGCTCGCTGTGGGGGTGGCGGAACAGAGTCCCCGGCGGGGGTGCCTTCCACCATTGTGAGGGGCGTCTGAGGTCAGGCGCTGTCCCTCCTCCGACTGCCCGCCCACTGGGTGGGCTGTTGGGGTCCGCCACCCACGTGCTATTGGCGCGGGTGTGTGGGTGTGGGGGCTCAACACTGTCCCCTTGGCCTGCATGCCCTGTGGGGGCTGCGTGCCGCGGGGGTGGTGGGGGGCCGTCCCCATGGGGGGTGGCTTGCCACTGTTGTGAGGGGCGCCTGGTGTCAGGCGCTGTCCCTCCCCCGGCCGCCCGTCCTCTGGAACGGGCGGCCAGCGGGCGTTCCGCGAACCGTGTGTCCCGGGTGCGGTCGGTGCGGGCGTGGGGACCCAGCACCGGCCCCGAAGCGTGCGCCCTTGCGGGCCGGCGTTGCTCGCTGTTGGGTCGGCGGAAGGATGTCTGCGGGGGGGGTGCCTTCCACCATTGTGAGGGGCGTCTGAGGTCAGGTGCTCCCTGTCCCCCGACTGTGCGGTGTGTGTGGTGTCTGTGCGTGGTGCGTGGTGTGCGTGGTGCCGCTTTCCTCTTGTCCCTCTGGTGCTTCCCTCGCCGGTGCTTCGGTGCGGTGTGGTGCCCACAATGTGTCGTGTGCCTGCCGTGCCCCCTTCCCTGCGCGCATCCCTTGCTCGGCTGCTGGCCACCCCTTGTTTCGTTCGTTGCTTCGTCGCTCTTTTCCCTTTCCTCTGCTCCCCCTTCTCCCTGGCATGCACTTTTTCCCTGCCTCTGCCCTGGTGTGTGTCTCTGTCTTTCTCTTCGCCGGCTTTCTCTCTCGTTGCGCCCTGTGAGACAAGAGGAAGGGTGGGGGTATGTGGGCCTTCGTCGTGCATTGTTGGCACCACGTTCGTTGCGGCGTCGCAGCGTATAACACACCTGCCTTCGCACTTGTGTCTACGTGTGTGCGCACGCTCCTCCCCCTTCGTGCCATACCATGGTGTGCTTATGTCTCTCTTTCCGTACCCACACCCTTTCGTGTGTTGTTTGTCGTGGTGCCGTTGTACTCCCTATGCAAAAAGAGACGTGCGTGGGTGGGGGCCCTCTTTCCTATTCCTCTCCCTGGTCCCTGGTTGGTTCCACACCTTCGTTGGTCTCGGTTGGTGGCGCGGGCCGGGCGCTGGTTGCTTCTCTCGTGTGCGCGGCGTGGCACGACATGGTTACATACTTGCGTGGCTCCCTCCTTTCCCTCCTTATCTTCTCGTGTGATGCGTGTCCTGTCCCCGTTATGCTCCTTGCGTGGGTGTAACATACTTATCTCACCCACATCTTTGCGTGTTTCGGTCGCGGCGGCGTTGTCCTCCCCATGCAAACGGGCGCGCGGCGGCGGGGGTTTTGTCGTGCCATAGCATCTTGCCATTGCCATCCTCGGTTGGTCTCATACTCTTGCGGTGGTGTGGTATGTCATTTACTTATGCCTCGTACGTGTTCCCCCCTCTCCTATTTCTTACCGTGTTGTGCTTGTCACGGCGTATTTTAGTGTGCGTTGTTTGGCGTAGGTTTATATCCTACTTGCACTCGACACGGCTCCACACCCCTCTTTGGCGACCTTTGTTCATTGTCCTTCCCGCGTACGCGGCGTGACATGTAACATACTTGCGTGGCTCCCTCTTTACCCGCCTCTTTTCATGTTTGGCGTGTTCCAGCACCGCCGTACCCCCTATGCGAGTGGGCGTGCTGGGGCGGGGCTTTTGCATGCATGTGTGCATACTTGGGGTATGCCTCCACCATGGCGCGGTTTGTAACGTACACTTGCCTCCTTGCCATCTTATTGTGTATTGTGTTTGTTATGGCGTTATGAAGCGTTGCGTGGCATATAACATACTTGTTTTTCGGCGGCCGGTGGCGTTGTTGTTGCTTGTGTGTGTTATTCTTGCACCCGGCACCTCTTTGGTCACCTTTGTTCGTTGTCCTTCCCGCGCGCGCGGCATGACATGTGGCATACTTGTGTGGCTCCCTTTTTACCCACATCTTTTCGTGTTTTGCGTGTTACGGCGCCGCCGTACTCCCTATGCAAGTGGGCTTGCAATGCATGGTCTCATACTTGCAGTACGTGTCCACCGTGGCGCGGTTTGTAACATACTTGCTCTCTCCTTGCCTACGTCTTAGCCCGATGTGCTTGCTACGTCGTTATTTAGCGTTGCGCGGCATATAACATACTTGTTTTTCGGCGGCCGGTGGCATTGTTGTTGTTTGTGTGTGTTTTGTTTTGGGGCGCGCACAAGTCCCTAGCGCCTAGGGCACTCACTTTGCTAGGTGTTTTGGGGCAAGCAACGCTCAGCTTCCTCGCCGTCGCGACTCTATTGTTCTTCTTTTTTTGTGAGTGTCCTAAATTTTGCGACCTCGCCAAACAGCGGCGTAAAAGTTTTCAGGGGGTTTCTGAGGTCTGAAAAGACGATTTTTCGCTCTATTTTATCTGGCTGTGCGTCTTTTTCTTGGTTTATTTTTGTTTCTGCTGCGCGCGCGATCGACAACCTAGTATGTCCGACGCGAACCCCATGTCCCGGACCCCGGGCCAACGGTCACCCAACAGGCCAACGACTTACTGGACGTGACCATCTCCTACCTCTCCCGCAACAACCTCATCGTCCACCCCACAAAGTCAGTGGCCATGATCAAGGGGTCTGCCACACCCCCAACCCTAGGGCCACAAGGGCCCCCCATGCAAGTCGTGACAACCACCACCCGCCTGGGGGTAATCCAGGCCGCCAACCCTGAGGACGCCACTCTCCCTCCCAAGTTGCAATCACACCTTGCCCATCTCCCCAGATATGTGTCCCCAACCACCAAGGCCCTCTCTCTGTCCCACCAGAGCCTGGCGTACTACCTCAACGGGGTCTTGAACGCCTCCATAGGCTTCCAAGCACTCCACCTGACACACCCCACCACCGCCCTCCAACCGGCCACACGCGCCGTTACCAAGGCATGGGCAGCACACGGGGGCTGGCCCACCTCCATACCCACCCGCGCCATCCGAGCGGCATGGCCCCAATATGGGAACGCCATAGAGGACGAGGTGAAAGCGGCCTACACCAGACACACTGCCCTCCTCCTTCACCGCATGACCCACAACCACTCGCCGGAGGTCCGCAAGGTCACCACAATCCGCCTCCAAGCCGCACAACGGGCCCGCAACACATGCCCACGCTGGGTACTCCACCAGACGGGCATGTCCACCAACATGAACACGCGCCTGTGGAACCACCTGCAGCTTCTCCTCCCATCCCCACACCACGCCATACTCACCAACCACACGCGCCCAGAGGAAGGGCCTCTAGCGGTCCTCTGCAGGGACCTCCACCATCACCCCAAGGGCACCATCCACACCATAGACCTTGTCGGGGCTTCCATCACCGTAGTATATGTCACCCTCTCACAAATGCGGGTCCTTCACCACAGCGGAGCACACCACACCCCCTTCCTACAACTTCCCGGATGGCCGAAATACCGCCTCTTCCGCCAGTACCTCACGCAGACGGCACGAGCAGCGGGCCGCACTCTGCCAGGAAGCACAGACATGCGAGCAGCCTACCGGGACTTCAAAAAGCAGTACCCCCGCTCCATTGCACCGACACCACCCCACGCACCCACAGCCTCGAAACACGAACCCGTCCCCCCGGTGACGGGCCCAGTCCCACCACTAACCCTACTACTGGCCCCGAATGAAGCCAAACCCACGCAGACCACCGTCATCCACCACGGGGCAAAATGGCGCATACCGAAGCACCACATGACCGCCCGAGACCTACCAAAGGTCCCCCATGACTCCCAGAGCATGCCACGCACATGTTGGGCCTGTGGCCCCGAGGCACCAACCACGCCATGGCCCGTACTACACCTCATAGCACGCCACCACACCCACCCCACAACCCACCTACCACCACAGGCCTACGCATGGGTAGCCCCATGGTTCGACCGCACCGACACCAACCCCACGGTAGCGTGGAACCCCGACCACACGCCCAAATGGCTCTTCACCACTACACCCACCTGGCCCCGCTCCGACCCAGCAGGGGTCGCCATCTGTTACAGCATGTACGAACCAGGCAGAGCGGGCAAGCACGAGCACCCCTACTATCCTCTCCGCCACTCCTGCCACACACCGGAGCACCGAACACAAACCCTCACATGCCACGACCTAAACCAAGACACAGCCTACATCCTCCACTACATCTACTCCTACCTCACACAACGACAGCCGGAACAGGGACTCATAGCCATGTCCCCCCAAGCGAAACACATCATCTCCAAAGGAATAGGGGTGTACGCCACCCCCGTCCTGCAGCCCACAACCCCAGTGGCCCACCTCACCACGGGCCTCGCCATATACGCCTACCTGCCCATGAACCCATGGCGCCTCCCACAACCATCACCGGCGGACTGGCTCTTCTTCACCGACGGCTCAGGCGAATCCGCCCTCACGCCCATCACCGGGGGGGCCACCCTGCAGCTAACCCACACCGGGGGACACTACCACATGGACCACCACACGGGCCACACCACCTACGGGGCCTCCTTCCACGGGGAGCTCGGGGCCATGGCCGACGCCATTGCCGAGATTGCGGCCCACCTACCCGCCCACCTGCCGCACATCGTCCGGGTCTGGTTCGTGGTAGACGCCACTGTCGACACAGTCCCCTCCTCCGCATAGAAAGGCAACCACTCCACAAAGCCACCGCGACGAGCCTCGGCACCCAGGCACTGCTGCTCTGGAAAGCCCTTCGCAGCCTTCCCCCCTACGTCCAACTCCACATCGTGAAACAAGAGTCCCACAGGCACCAATACGGAAATGGTAAGGTCGACAACACCAGGCAGTACACCAGCGCACAACGCACCAGCCAACCCTCCAGATCCCTGACCTCGGCCAAAACCACACACACCTCCAACACATACCCCCCCGTACCCGAGCCCCATCAGACCCCGGACTGGGTACCAGAGGACGCCCCCTATTCCTCCCGCGACAGAGCATACCACTACTCCAACCCCATCCAACATCTCCCCCGCGTGCTCGGCGACGCAGACGGCCGGGCACACATCCAGGAGCTCCAGGAGAGACTGCAAATCCCCCTCTACCACTCAGCATTGCGCCCAGCAAACGTCCCAGCCCACCTCCAAAAATGACGCACTCAGCTCCTCAGGGAGCAACTACCATTCCTCACCAGGGTCGCCAGATGGCTCGCCCGCAAGCACATCCACGTCCCTGAAGAACACACCCGTTGCCCGTGCAACCACACCACCCGGGAGGACTGGGAACACTTCAAGAAATGCCCCCTCCATACAGGCAGGGACACGCTAGTGGGCTGGTCCCGGGCAGAAACCCTACGACAACACGAAGGCTGGCCAACCCACAGCCACGCAGACCAGGCCACCGAAGACCTCTTCCGGGATCCCCTGGTCAAGGAAGCCACCATGAGAGGGGCGGTGACACAGGCCCTGCACCGACACCTCACCAAACACACGGAAAGCCCCATGGAGGCAGCAGCGCACCCCCAGCTAGAAGCAGTCCGCAGAGCAGCGGCCCAAATGGTACACCGCAAACACCTCCTGTTAACACATGCGGAGCAACTCACCGACCGCACCGCCAGGGAACACATGCAGCATCTCATCCGCATGACCCAGACGTCCGCTAACCCACTCCGCGCCCCGCACGCGCCCCCCATCTCCATCCGCAGGCCTCCAAGACACCACCACAGCGCCCCAAAGCCCATCTCTCACCCAAGAAGCCACCCGGCACCCCCCCGCCCGGCCGAGCCCAACCAGGGCCAACCATACGTCGACGTAGACGCGCAAGACCCCGGCAACCCAACCAGCCCACCCCCCCCGGACCCGGGGCACCCCCCCCTCACACCAGCCACCATCCGCGACCCCGACCTCCTCCGAGCAACCCTCCAAGACAGGGCCCTGACCACTCCCCTGGGCTGGTACCGCCTACAAGAGGACTGGACCAAGGTCACCGTCAAAGCCCTCCGGGACCTGACCATCCCAGGCAACGGCCTCCACGAGGCCATCGTAGACCTCGTACTCTGGCGAGCCCGCACACACCCAGGGCCAGCACGTCAGCATCCCCCCCATCGAGTGGGGCCAGGCCCTGACAACGACACGGACATCAACGTCACACGTCGAGGGACCATACGCCTACGACGGGCCCCAGCGGAGAAGGACCACCCAGCAGACCCGAACCACCCAGAGCAGTGGGAAAAGGCCACCGCACCAACCCGCGACACCGCCCTCCGCGCCGCCGGCCTCCGCACCCCAGACGACGACCTCCCTCCCCCACTTACAGACAGTGACCACACCCCGCCGGGGTCTCCTGTAGAGTCCTTGAGCGCGGGCACTACTACGTGGTAGCCGCTACAGCTACGTCCCCCGGCGCGCAATGGCTCGTCAAAGGGACAGACACCATGCTCGCCCCAGGGGCCGCCCTACCAGTGGCAGTAGGGGACCCCAGCACCCCGCACAGGGTCCTCAGGGGCGTCCTCCAGCCGGGGGACAAGCCCCCAGCCCGCGCCCTGGCTTAAATCACCTCACAGAAGGCGGGCTACCACCTGGGACGGGCCATGCTCTTCCTGACCCACTGGATCCAGCGCCGCTGGCCACCGACGGGGACCGTGCCCTGGATTTGGGCCATCCCCACCGCCCACACACAAATCGAGGCGGGCCCGGACACGCGGCCAAACCCCCCCCCTCAGACCGCAGCACTCCCTCACCTGCGGGTACCACGCCATCCATAGGGTCCTCAGCCGCGTGGGTCTTAGCCCAGAGCTAGCATACCCCCTTTTCACCAATGACCAAGAGGTCCACCAGATACGCAAGCTCGTCTGCGAAATCCTTGCCGCGGTAGCAGAAGACGGCAAGCTTCTCCTCCAAACCGCCCGGCCTACAACTGACCACGCAAGCGCGCCGCTGCGAGCGGACACATACACCGAAACGGCACACCCCACCGCGCAATCCCCGCCCATGCCCCTCCCCTCTCGCTGCTCACCCGGAGACCCATACACGCCCACCATCGCGCGCACCCCCGGGCCCCGCGACACGGGCCTCCCCCACCCGCCCGAACACCAGCACACGCCCGCCACAGACGCAGCCGCCGGACACCCCTCACCACCCCCCACACTCGACAACCCGCACACACCCACCGAGGGGAGCCCCGAGCCCCGCGGCACGCCCACCCCACCCAGTGGCCCGCACACGCCCCCCGCGCACACCCCAGAAGACCCAGGCCCACCCCCCCCGGCCCCCGAAGGCAGCCCACGCGAACTCATCCCCCCCGCGGACGCCAACCCACCCAACCTCACACATTGCAGGACCCCGGCCCAGCCAAGCCTGGAAGGGAAAGGCCACAGCCCCGCACCTCCCTCCCCCGCCGCTGCCGACCAGATCGGCCCGCCGGGCCGCCAAATCATGACCGGGCTTCCCCAGCTGCCCGTTCCCAACCTACAACCCGAGGACATGCCCTCCATCCTCCCCGCTGTGGCCGCAGCAGAAGCCGCCGCCTACAAGCCCGCGACCGCCCGCATCACAGCCCAACCCGCGTCCACCACCTCCCCCTCATCCTCAGCCTCATCCACCTCCTCCACCTCATCCTCCGACCCCCCCGTCCCCGCTGCCCTGATCCACAAGGCCACGGCAAAAGCCAAAGCCGCGGCCGCACGCACCGACCCCCCGACCCCCACAGAGGCGACTCAGGCACCCCGGCAACGCACCGGGAAGACCCCCGACCCGGCACCGGCGCCCTCACACCTCTGAACAGAGGTCCTCCTCAACCTGGAACCGGACCTGAACCCCAAACCCGACCCCAAACCCAAGCCGGCGCCCAAACGAGCACACACAGCACCACAAACGCAACGACACAAACCCAAGCAACACTGCCCTAACCCAAACCCTAAACCAAGCCAGGACCCCCCACCCACCACAACCCACGCCCCCCTCCCACCAGCGGCCGCCGCCACCACAGAGGCGGCCAGCCAACACAACCCCGTCCAAACCCTCGTCAACATCCCCATCTCCAAGCGCCCCGTCATCCACCCCCCACAAACCACCACCGCCGCCGGCCAGACCGACCCAGGGACGTGGGACCCCTCGACCAAAATCACTGTAAAGCCCGGCCCCCGACCCGCCCCCCCTGCCCACCAAACAGTACAGCCCCAGGGGCTGCGCACGATGCCCGAACCCCCACCCCCACAAGGTGGACCGGAATACCAACAAGGGGTCCTAGGGCCATACCCGCAACACCAACCCCACCACTACCAACGCAACCACCACCAGCGGTCCCACCAGCACCACCACCAACACCAGCCCCACCACTACCACTGCCCACCACCCTACCCTACCGGGCCACAACCCCCCGTGCACGAACAGCACCAGCGTATGGGATGGCAGCCACCGAGCGCCCCGTACCCGCATACCCCACCTACCACCAGGGACCACCCCCCCCGTACCAGCCACCGTATCCCCCCGGCCACCACGTCCACGCCGAGGGGGCCCCCCGGGCCCCACCCCTCCAGGGACAGTCACTCGACCCATACCACCAGCCGCTGCCGCCACCACACCCCTACGTGGCGGATCCATGGCGGACGGGGGACCTCCTCCCCCCCCCCCCTCCCCCAGGTACCAGGCGGCACCACGCAAGGCCCCCCAGGACCCGCCGACACCTCCTGACTGGCCCGACTCGAGCGATGAGGACCGGTCCCGCAAACGGCGGTGCTCCCGCCCCCCCCCCGCACGGCACACTCACCCCCCGCGCCCACACTCCCCACACCGCCACCGCGCCTCAACCACCCACTCGCGCCGCTCCTGCTCCCCAAGGCGCCACCACGACCCCCCAGGACCCCGCTCCCGCCGCTCCCGCTCCCCCTGGTGCCACCACGCGCGCCACGGCCGCCCCATGTCCACCTCCCCCTCCCCCCACGGGCCCCACCGGACTTCTCGTTCCCCCCTCCGCCCGTACACGACCCCCACCCCCAGCCCCCGCCACCACCGCTCCCGCTCCCCCCGGCGCCGCCAGGCACGTCACCGCCGCCCCACGTCCACCTCCCTCTCCCCCCACAGGCCCCAGCAGGCTCCCTGTTCCCCCCGCCGCCCATACCCATCCACCACCCGCAGCCCCTGCCACCACTACTCTCGCTCCCCCAGGCGCCACCAAGCACGCCACCGCCGCCCCATGTCCACCTCCCCCTCCCGTTCCCCTCTCCGGCCGTACCTGTCCTCCACCCCCAGCCCCCGCCACCGCCGCTCCCGCTCCCCCAGGCACCGCCACCCCCGCCACCACCGCAGGTCCACGTCCTCCCCCCGCCGCTTCAGGACCTCGAGCTCAGACCCCTCCCCCCCCCGGGCCCCCGCCCACCTCACCTGGTGGTCTGCCCCCGCTTTGCAGGAGCTCCGCTGCTGGGTGAAGTGGGTCGGGGGAGCGGGAAGGCGAGAAGGGGTGCACATGGTACACACCTTCGAGCAAGTGCGCACCCGCAGCCCCGCAGACCCCAACGAGCCCGGCCTGGAGGCCATCATGCCGCAAGAGGCATGGGAGGCCCTCCTCCGCAACGCGGTCCAGGGCCTCTGCCCCCCCTACACCCCCCAAACCCTCCGCCAATGGCTCCAGGCCACCCACCCCCAGGCCTGGGCCATCGGCGCCCCCCCCCCACCCCACCATCACCACACCGGGAAGGAAAAGAGCACGGGCAAGGGGAGGGCAAGGGACAGCAAGGAACACTCAGGCAAAGGGGCACGGAGGGGCCCCAAGTGAGGGGCAGGCGCCCATAGGGACAGGGAACCGGAAGAGACACCACGTGGGGGCAGGAAACCACCCAAATACCAGGAAGGGGCAGGAGCGGGAAACGAGGCACAGAGGAAGAGGGCACCACGGCAGGCGCCACGACCCACACCCAGGAAGGGCATACCATGACGGAGGGACCAGCGCCGTCCCTCCCTCAGCGAACACCGCACGACTCCCGGGGACGCACACCCCCAACACGCACCGCCAAAGCAAGAATCGGACGCCGTACGGATCACACCAGCGCACACCCACCAGCCACCGGAAACCACACGGGGGATGGAGGGTACACCTACACGGGGAGAACGGGCTACACCCACAGAGGAAGCCACAGGGAACACCGCCGCGCGGCGCACCACCACGCCCTCACCGCCAGGCGACGACCCCGGCCGCCACAAGGGCCACCTCACAGGCACCGGAAGAGGACGAAGGCACGGCCACAGCAAGCAGGGCTGGGGACCGGGACCCCCAGAGGACACGGGACCAAGGCACAGGCCCCCAGGGAGGGCAACCCCACGGACACCTACCCGACCCACCAGCCCCAGCGGCACGCCCAGGCCCCCACAACATGGACCCAGCGAGCCACCCACACCTAACCGCACCCCCCAGCCACCAGCCAGTCACACTCCGACCCGCACTCCGCACCACGACACAGGCCAGGCTGACCTCCACCGACCCACCACGGCACAACACGAGACAGCGCGGCAAACCGCACCGCAGCGCGCCACAGTGGGACGCGCCAGGACAACGCACCCCAAAGCGCGAAACGCCACGCCACCACGCGACACAACGCGGCACAGAGCGGCACAACACGGCACGGCTGACCCTAACCTGAACGACTAACCAAAACAAGCCACCGCACACCCCGGAAGGCGCCGCACCAGCACGCCACTCACCGGCCGCGGGCCACACACAGGGCCACCGCGCGCGCAGCAAAAGCGGTGGCGGACCACCCAGAAGGTTAAAACCGGCACCGCGGAGGAGAAAGGACAGGGACAACCCCAGCCCCCTAACCCAGAGCCACACGAAGCCGCCTGGCGCAGCCGCCCAGCCGGCAGAGCCAGGACCTAACCCGGCAGGAAGGGGCGCCGAGCCCACAGTGTACATAACCCACCCGACCCATGGGGCGGGGACACAGCCAAGCAGAACGGAACCGCCAGCAACAACCCGGGAGACCACACTGAAAGCGGGCCAGTGCGTGCGCCAGCCCAGGGGAGGCAGAGGGAGGAACAGGCAGACCCCCCCCCAAAAAAAAACAGGGGGGGAGGGGGGGGGGGCGAGAGAACGACCCACAGCCACCAAACCGCCCGCCAACACCACAAGAGGCGGCCCGACCCCCCACCCAGAAGGCAGCGAAGACAGGACCCCCAAAAGGGGCACAGGGGGAGCACCCAGCTAAAACCGGCAACACCAAGCCAGGAACAGCGGCCCACCGGAAAAAGGGACACCCAAAACGCGCAGACACACGCCACGCTGGAAAAAAAAAAAGGAGCCAGCAACCCAGCCCGAAAGAGAGGGGATCGGGGGACAGGGACCACAAGGCGCGGGACAGGGAGAGCCAGCGACCGACACCACAAAGCGGAAGCAAGACACGCCCAAAAAAAAACACCCCCCGACGACCCAACCAAGAAGGGCGGGGCACAGCCGAGACCCGGGCCCAGCACGCACGCCCACACAGCACACCCCGGCCAGGAAAGGCGGGGAACAAGCGGGGCGCGCGCACAAAACCACACCGCTGCACAGCACCCCCAACCAGGAGGTGCAGGAGACCACGCGCGACGGGCGCACAAGCACACACACACCCCAACACCCCCCATGGAGTGGCGGGGCGCAGCCGAAACCCAAACCCCAGCACGCACGCCCGCATCGCACATGGGAACCGGAAACGGCGGGGTGCAGGCGGAGCGCGCACGCAACCACGCACGTCCCATATGCAGGCCGAAACCTAAGCCCAACCACAAACACCACAAACCCCAGCCGGCAAAACAGGGACGGCACCACAAACCATAGCCAAACACACCCGCCCAAGACCCCAGCCAGGACTGGCGGGGTTACCTAAACCCACACCCAACCGCAACCCGGACGCAAACACAAACGCCACACAACAGTAGGAAACCCAGTGTCCACAGCCCGGGCACTGAGGCAGCCCGTGCCATGCAGCTGACCCGGCCAAACGAGATCCAGAGCCCGAGGGTAAGGCTGCATCCTAAGGCCTGAGCTGCTTTGGGACTCGATGCGGAGCATGCGACACCCAAGCGCCTCGGAACCCTAGTACCAAGAACGTGCATGCATGCCTTGGGAACGGGATACGCCAGGAAGTCCGGTGAACCTCTAGGGTTCCGCCCAAAGGAGGGGACGTGCCCAAGCACGGGGGCACACCCTCCTGGCGAGACAAGCACGGCACGCCGGCGGCAATCAGCCCTCCCGGTGTTGCCCGGGGCCGCTTTGTTGGGGGCCAACAGTCAGGTCTAGCGGGATGTAAGCCGCCTCCCCTCTTCATGCGCGGACCCTCTTCCTGTTCGTCACAGGGGCGACGCCAGGGGGAACCATGGGGCGCCTCTCCATGACCGAGTGCACCTACCTACCTACCTGGGTTGCACTGTCTTGTCTGGTTCTCTCCTCTGTTCTCGTTGTGGTCTGATTGTATGGATTTCTCTGCTGCCCTTGCCAAACAGCGGCGCAAATATAGAACGTGGGGTGGAGCCCCTGGGTAACCTAAACAAGGTTTACCGTGCGCAATTCGCGTGGCCTACCCTTTAATCAGTGTGCGAATGCACGAGCATACACGTCAATCTCTGTTTTTCTTCCTAATCTTATGCACAATCACGAACTCCACCAGGGGGTGGCCCCACCTGGGCTTACCTACCTTACTCACGCTTGAGAGTGAAGCAAGGTGAGGAAAAAGCGAGACACAAGCGAGAAACGACGCTATGCATATGTCTGTATGTCTAATCACCCTGAACTTACCTCTAATCATCTGCAATCTTTCTAATCTGTCCCTCTATCGTTTGTTAGCGCTGCTACAAGGCACGTTCACGGAGACACCAGACAGGCAATGTGCATGCTGCATACGAGACGAGCACACCTGTGGTTTATACCTGATTCATTGAAGTCCTTCTGTTGATTTTTGAAATCTTGAATCTTGAATTCTTACTGTCAATGTGGGTGCAATCTTTACGTTTGCCTATTTATGTGTGTTTCGTCATTTTCGCCATTCTGCGTAACATACGTTTATAATCTTATTAATTCTTTATTTTCCGGCGCTTCGCTAGGAGCCGCTCCTGCGCGCCGCCTTTTTCTGCGTAAGAATTTCTTGATTTAAACAATCAAGAGATGACTACAAATTTTATAAAAATGTGCATCTGATGCACCATTGGATTCTGTCCAGGTGTGTGCCTTCAGAAAAATTCTAGGCCGTCATTTGACGGATTTAGGTCTTGTCGCTTCGCGTTTGCGTGGATTCGTTCCTCATCCTCCCATTTCTCTGTTGTACAGACCTCCTCGCAAAGCCTCGTTGAGTAGACCGCTGTTCCGGCCGAAGAGCAGCAGCAGGAGACTGAACCAGAATCAAGACCCCTCCAAGGGGCAACTCTAATTAAATCAGCGCACCCTCGCCCCAGTACCAGGACAGGTGTCTCCATCAGGTTCAATGAGACTTGGGTCGAGTGTCCTATGAGAGTCTGGCGCTGAGTTGTGTTACGCTGCAGCTTGGAGGGAGGGATGCAAATGCATATGGTCTTGGGATGCCCTATTCTAACCCCACCAAGCCACAGGAACCCCCGCAGCGCCAAGAGCGCTGAGTTTTCTGTTGGAGCTTGTCATCAACAATGCAGCAAGAGTCGCTGGCCATGGTAAAGCGCTCTTTTCCAGTGTTAGGGAAGCTATAGGTATTTTAAAGTAGGTGTGAAAACGAAGGAAAGGCCAAGAAAAAAATCCCTTTTTCCTGAAGATGCGACAGTAGTGGCCACCACAGCACAAGGCGGGAGTAAAAAAAAGTGATTTTCCAATGCTTTAGGGTATACGTTAGTTGTATTAGAGGTGCTCTAAGCACTCTTGCATTTTTATCTTAGTATTGGCCCAACCAAAAGGGTTGATAACACAATTTGACATATGGAACCAAACACTAAATCAGGATGTTGTGTGGACCCCTTTATCCCCAAGCTATAGGCATTAAAACATCTTTTCCTGGGTTGCTGAGGCACTGATATACTGAAGGCAGAGGCTATGAATTTATCTATGTTTTCTCATGAATGCTTAGCTATCCTAGTGGTATGCACCCTAGGGGGCTGGGGCACCTCTTTTTGAGAGGTCCTGGGTTCAATACCCAGTCAGCCTAGCTAAGTAGGAATATCCCATATGACATGGCAGTGACCTCAGCGCCACAAGCCATGCCACCTCAGCACCTATGGGACCCAAAAACAAAGAGTGCACAGCTCAAGATGGCACTATGGATGAGAGTGAGCCCTTGGGGCAGTTTTCCAATCAGTTTTTCTCAAACATTTAAAATATTTCATCCTGAGTTGCAATGTATGCCATTTGCTGTGGTCTATTGTTGGTAGTTGTCTTCATCTAACTCTTTGTGACTGCAGCCCTTCATGCTTTGATCCTGATCTTCTTCTACTTGCTTATCTCTGGCTTGGGTTATCCTGGATTGGTGAGCTGGACCGTGGGGGGGTGAAGCAGGTCACAACCCTACCCTGGCATTTTACCCCTAAGGGAGCATTATTTGGCCCTATATATGGGATATATGTGGGATAGGGTATATCATATTCCATTTCCTTGTTAGGAACATAGGATGTGGGATAGATAAGGCAATCTTGGATGTATAGTAGTTATTCAATTAGTGGATGATAGGGTGGATTTCTCATATGTGCATATCAGGTATTTCATTGGCTATGTGTACCATATCTGTTTGCAGGATACTATTCAGTCAACACTATCGTTATGTCTTCGGTGCCAAGCAATGTTGCTGCCCATGCCACTGCGACCTCTGCTCCTGACCACCCGGTCTGGTTTCATGGTAGCAGAGGCGAAAATTTTTCGTCTCTGTTGGGCGTTTGGCATCGCGGAAAGCGATCGGTCCAAGACATCATGGACCAGATTCAAGTTAAAATCTCTTCCCCGGGAGGGATAGCTGAGGGTGTCCAGGTCCCCACTCTCAGGACCTCCTCGGCCCTGACCACATCGACAGGGCAGGGGCCGCAAAAACGGGCCAAGCCCCAAGTGGCTACAAATCCTAAGTTTCCGAAATCCCCGAATGTTCCCATCGGGGCCCCCCATCCTCGAAATCCAGCTGGTGTACCTGGGATGGTTGGGGGGGAAATAGACGGCCACCCTCAGGGAGCGATAAGAGGACCACAATCGCCTATTATGGGCTCGGGAACCGTTACTAGCGCCGAGAATGGGGCAGTAATCGACCTATCAACTGGGGTGATCGAGCGTACGAGCGCTGCGCCCTCACGCGCTGCCGACTGGGGTACGATGGCTTCGCCAATGGGGCCTATCGTGGCCGACTCTGGCACTCCTCCGTCGCTAGGGGGGTTGCCAGAGCCTCAGGTCAGAAAAAACCTGTTTGCGGCAGGGCCCATCAGCCCCATTGTTGACCAACTCGACGCTGAAAACCGTCGAGTCCTCGCGCTCACGCCTGATCCCCATGGCCATCTGGGTCCGGCTCGAGAGGCCGTGGCCCTGATCCAGCAAGCCCTGTCGGGGACTAGGCAGAACCCCACTGTGGTGGAATCGTCGCCCACTCCAATGAGTGGATCGCGGCGGTTTCCCTCCCTGGTGGAGGAATCTCCTGCCTTGGGAGCGTATCCCAATCCCCCGAGCGGATCCAGGCTAAATCCTACGATCATCGAGGAATCCCCCACGCAAATCGAGGAGGATGAGTGTGACCAGTGGTTCCCCCTGGCGGTGGAGCAGTGGAACGACGATGAGGAGGAGGAGATTGGAGTGTTGGAACGTCATGAACTCCATCATTCCCCTATTTCCGTTGCCTCGTCGCCTGCACCTCCTGAACCTATGTCAGGGACCAGGGATCGCCCCATGCTTGTGGAAGAATCCCCGGCCCCCCACTACATCACGGTGGAGGACTCTCCGGCCCCTCAGTTCATTGTTGTGGAAGAGTCCCTGGTGCCTATGAGCGGCGTCAAAAACCGCCCGTGTCTTGTCGTGGAATCTCCGGAGCCTACAGAGGACCGGGCCGGTACTACATCTCCAGTGCCTATGAGTGGCACAAAAGATCGTCCATCCCTAGTGGATGATTCTCCGGCAATGCCGAAGGTCAACAATCTGAGCTGGGGGGGAGGGAATCAGGTGGAGGGAGGTTCAGCAACCCTCCCAATAAAGTTGGTCTCTCCCCCCACAAATACATCTCCTACGGAGGACCCCCAACTGCCCAATTGGGGGGGGGATCCAGAGGTTGCAACGGGATCGGAGCCTGTTTTTGCTTCCCATCGGAGAACTCGATCACCTATGGTGGTTCATGAGTCACCACAGTATATTGTGGTGGACGATTCCCCACCCCCACCGCCGCGACCGAATACTGTTGGTCATGTTCCCCCTCCGCCGTCACCCCGCCACCGCCAGGTGGCTTACATCGAGCACGTGCAAGGAATCCCGCACCTGGTTCGGCCATCTAGTGGTGGGGGTTCGGGGGGGAGACATCCCTCTAGTGGGGGGGCGCCAGCACCTGTTGCTGCGCGCCCCGCACCCCCGTCTCGCCCTGCGGGGGGGCCCTCTGGTCCCTCCGTGGCAGGGGGGGCTGCTGGGGGGGGCGGTGGTGGGTCATCTCCTCCTCGTGGAGGGGGGGGTCCGTCTTTTCGACATTCTGGGGGCCCCGCTCCTACACGGGGGGAGGAAGACCTACAGCACACCTGTGGCTGTCCCCGGTGTGTGGTGCACTACGAAACGTGCATCCAATCTCTGATGGCACAGGTGAAGGACCTGCGAAATCAGAATCTGGAGTTGCAGCGATCCCATCAGGAACTTTCTCAGGCAGTAGCCTCTACCGTGGGCATCAGTCAGTCCTACGGGGACCGGATGACCCAAATCTTGTCTACATTGGCTAAATTTGACGCGGCGGTTCAGGGCTACTGCCGGGATTCTAAGGTGGTGGAGGCTAGCGTGGCAGATCATCTTAAGATGTCCAACGGCAACACGGCTAAATGCTTTAGCGCAGTGGAGTCGCTCGCTACACGTTACGCCGCCGTTGCATCTAGGATCGATGCGTGGGACCACTGGTACTCCACGCCTGCGGAACCCGTTACGGTGGTCCTACCCCCGCCATCGGCGCCTCCGCCCGTTCCTGATCCTGCACCGGCGGCGCCTACGGCGCCCATGGGCGCGCCATCCGGTTCATCCGGTGGTGGGTGTGTCCTTCCTTTCTCCGGCCACCCATCCCACGATTGCATCTACCATCCGAACGCTTGTCCGGATTCAGGGTGGCCGAGGGGGCGGGAAGAACACCACGAACACCCCCACCCCCAAGAACCTACATCGTGGAGGGGAATCGCCGAAAAGCAGAAGGAACGTGCTGTTCCCGAGTGGTGGGCGACGCCTAAGGGCAAAGAACACCCCACGGAGCCTACGGCCCCGTGGGCCAATGAAGAGGAGAACACCTCTTCGTTGGGGAACATTAATCCCCTCACGAAAAAATTTTTCACTTCCCCTGGGAAACCTTCGTACACGCCCTCTCATCCTACGGATACGTGTACAGTCTCTCCAGTGAAGGTTGCACCAAGTGCAAGTGGAGGTGCACCCCCAACCAAGGCTCCCCCTGCTTACCACCCGTACCAAATGCCTATGGTGCAAAATAGTTACACCAAAGCGGTGGAGGATAGTGATATGCCTAAACCGCAATTTAATGGGCAGCTAGAGTGCTACGACGAGTGGGTGGAGAAGCTTCAACAATGGTTGGGGGGGTGTGATCCCATGTACAGAAAGGCCAACGAGGCAAAAATGATTTTGAGTACCTTGCCCCCATGGCTAAAGGCGATCATCAACGCCCGGGTTGCCGAGGCCACCCACCACACACGCACGGCCCCCACCCTCAAAGAGTTTTGGGACTTTTTGGAACAACGTTTCCACGAGTATGACCCCTCAAGGGCTGATGAAAGGTGGCAAGCCCTCACCCCCAGGGTGGTTAAAGGGCAAGTGACCCTCATCGACCTTGAAGATTTCTATGCTCGTTGGCAACGTTTGTTGCCTCTGAGCAATGAGACTCGTCCCCACGTGATCCGGGAGCAGCTCCTAAGCAAGCTCCCGTGGATCAAGGAGAAGGTCGTCAAGCAAGAGGCTAAGAATAGCCCAGACAGCTATGTGGTGGATTTTAGTGGCCTTGACCCTTCGCCGGGTCGCGCCCCATTCGAAAAAGAACTCAGGAAATATAGCGCTCAAGCTTGCACTACGGTTCCTGAGATTGTTTCCTATTCGGGGCCGGGGGTGATAGTTGACTGCAAAGACCCGGCTCTCCAGGAGTGGATCTTGAAACTCAACAACACACCTCACACACGCGGCTACACTATGAAAGTGGAGCAACGTAGGCTTCGTTTGAAGCCTGCGGAAATCTACGCCCTTGCCCATAGAAGCGTGTCGGAGAGGGAAGCTCTCGAACGCCTCAATAAAGGAGACAAGACGACGGTGACATACACTCATCGTCCTTCTCACAATAAAACCGCGGTGAATGCGGTTAATGCGGAGGCTACGGCGGACCCTGACACCTCCGAACCCGCTGACACCTCCGTCAACGCCATGGGTCACTCTAAACCTCCGGCGAAGAAACCCGTCGACCCCGGGGCTAAACCGCCACCTACCTTTTGGGTTCCGTGTTCCAAACATTGGAAAACACGTAAACAAACGGAGATGGACATGTCTTGGATTGATTGGGGTGCCACCAATACCACCCTTTGGACGTGTAAGCCTAATTCTCCGTGCAATGACACTCATTGGAACATTCCGGGTAAGTCTAAAGGTGGTAAGCCTAAGGGTGGCGATAAGGGTGGCGGTGGTGATAAGGGTGGTGGTTATAAGGGTGGCGGCGGCAAAGGCGATAAAGGAGGCAAGGGAGCGCCGAACGGGCGCGGACGTTGGTAGGAGTGCCCAGAGGCGCCCCCTTCGAAAGAAGAAAACCTCGGGCACCCCTGTGACACTACCGTGGCTCTCGTTCCATCGAGAGTCATGAAGGGGCATATAGTGACTAGTGAGATTCAAACCGAAGTTTCCGTTCAGGTTGTTTTGCCCAATGGAGAACGCAAGGCCCTCCGTGTTTTGGTGGATTTTGGGTGCCAAGCGGTCGCTTTGGCCAACCCCAATGTTTTTGGAGACCAACTCTCCAAAAAATATGAATCCCCCCAACGGAGGCGCCTACTCCAAGCCGATAATGAGACGCCTCTGCCGGGGGGGGACGAGCAAATAGACGTCAAAATTCAATTTACGGGGGTTGTGGATGGTAGTGTTTCACTTCCTCGTGTTGCCCAGTATGGCGTGTCCCCGTACCTTGTCCCGAATTTACCTTGGGATATGGTTTTGGGGCACCCATGGGGTTACGAACATTGTGTGAGCCATTTTGCCCGTTTCAATTGTTTGTACTCTCACCATCCAGTGCAACCCCGTTTTTGGATTGAGGACTTCCGTGAGGCTCCACGAACCGGCAAACCATTTTTGGTGAAACCCATTCATGGTAAGGTGTCACGTCAGTCCGTGTGGGGCCTAACCAGTCCAGTCATTGGGGCGGTCGCTCCTACCCACCCTGCCCCGGCCATTGTGGTTACGCCCCCTGGTGGCGAACCGCCTAACCGTGTTGAGGCCGAGAAACACATATCCTATGCCTTGACCGCTTCCTCCGTGGCCCCCGTACAGGACCGGGCTTGTGCTTTGGAGCTCGTTGAATTTGCTCCCCAAACCCTTGCCCGTGATGTTCTACCTACGCGGCGTGATGGGTCCATGTGGACCCAGTCTGACTATGGCCTCACGCCATATTGGGCCGCACGTGTCAAAAAACAATTTGGCAAAAACCCCGACGTGGACGCCTTCAATAGGGTCCCGGGTATGGCCCAGGCTACCAGTTGGGTTCCGCCGCTTGAAGATTTCTTTTCCACTCCCGCGGACCCCTCCAAATTGTATTGGATGTGCCCTCCCTATCATCGGTTTTCCGATTGTGTTCGGAAAATTCGGCAAGAAAAACTACGAGCCATCGTCGTAGGGCCGAAGTGGACACATAGGGAGTGGTGGAAACCCCTTATGGAAATTACTTTGCAAGGGTACCACCTTCCTGGGCCAGAGACTAAAGCCTGTCTCTATCAGAATGACCACCTCACGCCCCTTCCTCAACGGGGTTGGTCCACGGTGGCGCTATACGTGGACGGTGGTATTGCGGAGGAAAATTTGGCGGCCACTAAATGTCATGTGGCCTCCGTTTTGGCACCGGCCGTCTCTAACCCCAACACGGATGGCGAGCCGGGCATGACCTCGGAGGAAGAGTCGGAGGATGAAAGGGTGCCTAACCATTTGGCTTCGGTGCGCACCCTCACGTATCAGGCGACCCATAAAAAACTCCTCGCACCCGTTACTCTTGATCCTACCCCCGAAGATTTGGAGGCACAAGAATGCGTGCGTTCACGCATTGCGAAAATTGAACGAGAGTTATTGGGTGGGAGGGCCACTACCGTTAAGCGTTACCGAAAACG
Source organism: Eutreptiella sp. 'Long Island Sound 2002' (assembly GCA_964036045.1). Classification (NCBI taxonomy): domain Eukaryota; phylum Euglenozoa; class Euglenophyceae; order Eutreptiales; family Eutreptiaceae; genus Eutreptiella; species Eutreptiella sp. 'Long Island Sound 2002'. Next base: position 73,259,190 of record OZ038385.1, read on the forward strand.
TAAAGGCGCCACACGATTGTTGGCGGCTTCTCGTGTGGGTGGCGTTGTCACCACCCAAGAGCCTATTGTGTCTCCGGAGGTGGAGCTCATGAGGAGGCGCATCCTCGCGGACTATGAGCGGGATGTTTTTAGTGGGGAGGTTTGTCTCCGTCCGGGCCAGGAACACCCTAAGGTCCGTGGTATGGAGCGGTTGGGGTTTGCTAAACTTGACCTATACCCGAACGCCAAACCCAAGTCCGTAAAACCTATACGGTTGGTGGGGGAGCGTGCCGCGGCGGAGCAAGAAATAGTGGAGGACTTTTTGGCTCGTGGCTGGATTGAGCCGTGCCCTGCCTCCGAATGGGCGTCCAACGGTTTCGTTGTGCGCAAGAAAGAGAAGGGAAAATGGCGCCTCGTGGTGGACTACCGCCAACTTAATGAGGCTACCTTGCCCGACGCACACCCCCTCCCCCTCATAGAAAACATGTTGGAAAATCAATCCAAACACAAGATTTTCACTATTGTGGACTTGAGTAAAGGGTTTCATCAAATTTTCCTTCACCCTGAATCCCGGGCTAAGACCGCCATGAATTTGGCGGGTAAGCGATACCAATGGCGTGTTATGCCTATGGGTATCAAGAATGGGCCCGCTATTTTTCAACGGGTCATGGAGCATGTTTTGCAGGGTTTGGATTGTGCGGACGTATATATTGATGATATTATTATTGGTTCCTCCGGTGCGACGGAGGAGGAGCTATTGGCTAACCACGACCGCGACGTGCGTGCCGTATTGGATAGGCTACGAAAAGAGGAGTTGGTTGCTTCGGTTAGCAAAACCGATTTCTTTGTTCGTTCGGTTGAGTTTTGTGGCCATGTGTTGGAAAATGGCACACGTCGGCCGGCGCCAGGGAAAATGTTGGCGCTTGAGCGTTGGGACAAACCGGATAATGTTCGGGAGCTCCGGGGGTTCTTGGGGCTCGCCAACTATTATTCGGGCTATGTCCAAAACTCCGCATCCATAGCTACCCCTTTGATTAATATGTTGAAGGATTTGCCTAAGCATAAGAATGGCAAAAAGATAGGCCTAACATGGAATGCTTCGGCTAACGAGGCCTTTTTGAAGCTCAAGCGTGCTATTACGGATATTGTTCCCCTCCAACTAGCCGATTGGGATAAGGACTTTGTCCTCACCCCGGACGCTAGTAATTGGGCGGTGGGGGCGGCTCTACAGCAGGAAGGTCCCGATGGTGCCCTACGCCCCCTTGCCTTTTTCTCCCGCAAATTGTCAGGCAGCCAATTGAATTGGAGCCCTCGGGAGAAAGAATGCTACGCCATAGTGGCGGCGCTTTTAAAATGGCATGGTTGGGTGGGGAAGAAGCGCGTGGAGGTCCGTACGGACCACCGTAGCCTTAAAAATTGGGCTACGGAGGACCTCAAAACCGTGGGGGGTCCCTCCCCACGCCAAGCGCGTTGGCATGAATTGTTCTCTAAATTCGACCTCCATGTGGTTTACACTCCGGGGCCAGTGAACCCCGTGGGTGACTTCTTGTCCCGTTGGGCTTACCCTGCTAACCCGGCGTTGAGTGATGTGTCCATACATGGGACGGCTGAAGCGGCTGGGGATGTGCGGGACATGATGGCGGCCGAGAAGGAGGAACTTCTCGCCCGCCCCGTTGTATTTAGGGCGGTTGTGGCGCCCGTTGTTACTAGGTCTAAAGCGGCGCCTCGGGCTCAAGGGGCGCCCGCGTGTGATCCACCCCCTCTGGCTTCGCCTCCAGTGGGGGGGGGGACGAAGCAAAAGAGAAAGCTTCGGAGACTGGAGCGAATTGTCAAGATAAAAAAATCTTGGAAGTCCCACAAGAAAGCAACTCCTATACATGGGGAGGATGCTCCCAATGTTTTTGAGATAAATTGGGCTAAACACTACCCAAATTGTCAACGCTACAAACAAATGTGGCAAGATGCCTTGAATGGGAGCTTCCAAGATGGAGTGAGGTTGGTGGATAACAAGCTCGTCCGTAATGGACGGTGGTGTGTTCCTACGCCGCTAGTGCATTGTTTGGTAGCCGAATACCATGATGCACTTCACTTAACTACCTCCAGTGTGGAAAAACACTGGAAGGAAATTAACCATGGCGTGGAAGGTGAGGGGTTGTACAAAGCAGTGGAACTGCAATGTCAAACGTGTCCCTCATGTGCCATTCACACGCATGACAGCAAGCGCAAGCAAGGGTACATGACCCCTATGCCTATACCTATGGAGCCCATGGACTCCATAGCGCTTGATGTGTTTCACTACCCTTCCACCTCCCACGATGGAGAGGTGTATGACCGAATGCTCCTATGTGTATGCCGGCTTTCCGGCTACCTCATCGCGATCCCTATTCCTAAACCCCGTCATGAAGACAAGGATGAAGGGCTAACGGGGAGAAGAGCGGCCCATTTGGTAATGGAGCGCTGGGTGGATAGGTTCGGAGCCCCTCGTGAAATATGCTCCGACCGTGGGCCACAATTTGTGAGCCAATATTTCCAAACCCTTTGTTCTAAGATTGGTGCCCGCTCGACTATGTGTCTCGCGGGTAGGCACCAAGGTAATGGCAAGGCCGAAAATACTGGCAAGCAGCTAAGGCGTGCCGTTGCTAAAGCCATTACCTTGAAGAAAAAGAAAACTAATTGGGTAGAGGTTTTGCCCGCCGTTGTACGAGCGTGGCATGAGACTACAGGTCCTTCAGGTTATACACCTAAGGAGATTGTGTTTGGTAAACACAACCGTACTAAGGGGCCCCCTCTTGCTGAGCCTAAGGGGGTGGCCCAAGACGCCGCTCACTACTTCCAACGGCGTGAGGAGCTTATTGCTCTTGCACGGAGGGCTATGATTCAAGTGCAAGAGACAATGGCTCGTAAGTATAATAAGAGTAGGAGGATGTCCCCCAATTTCTCAAAAGGGGACCGCGTATGGGTCCGTCGCCAACGCAAAAATCTTGGCGATAAGACTTGTCCCTATTGGGATGGGCCCTATGAGGTTGTGGCCAAGAAGGCGCACGACCTCTATGTTATTCAAGTGGACCAACGGAGGTTAGTTGACGTCCACGTTGATTGTTCAATGAAAACGGTCAACTCCCCTCGCTCCCCCGTGCCTCTAAATTACACGGAGGAGGTTGCTAGAGTGCCCTCCCAGTTTGAGGAGGACACCTATAATGTCAAGAAAATATTAAGTCACCGTACTTACCGCAAGAGACTTCTCTTCAAGGTGCGGTGGGAGGGTTATACCAAAGATTGGGATACCGAGGAACCCGTTGAAACCTTCTTACCATCCTACAACAAAGTTTGGAGAGATTACTTGCAGAGACAGAATCTCACCCAAACCGTTGACATCCTTGCCCACCTTGGTGGACCGCTCTCATGAGCGTGCCACGAAAAGAAAACCCTAACCAATATGGATATATTATTGTTTGGGGAAGGGAGGAGAGAGCGAGAAGCGGTGGGAGACAGGAAAGAAGATGTGCATGCACGGCGCGCTCCTCGGTTACAAAAATCCCCACCGGAGCAGGGCGGTGGGTACCGCAGGTTTACCCCACCGTCTACCTCTCTCACCGCTAAAGGCTTGAGAGTCCTTGGGGTGGGGTGGCGTGGCATATAGCCTGGGGCGGAGGTGGGACGTGTTCTTTCGGGGGTATTAATGCCATTCAAACCCCTATCCTTGGGTCTTACTGGAGCACTCCTACCACCACCAGGACTACTGCCGTCAGTCCTGCCCACGATGACGCCCCCTGTCAAGGGTGCTAACAACGTGGCAAGCACTTCCCGAAGACTCTGCCGGGTTGTGCGCATGGTGGTGTTTGCAAGGTTTCGGAGTGCCGCCCCGTACCGAAACCACGACCCCACGACCGTCCCTGACCCGTGACCCAAGCCAACGAGCTAAATCATTTGCTCAAAATGGCGAAGGCTTGAAAACTTCGTTGGGTTGGCGGGTACAACCCATTTTCCCCTTTTGTGTTGGGCGTGATGGTTTTCCACCGATTTGCCCTTGTCCACACGAGGGTAGGTATACAAGGTACGAAGTACTCGTGTGGCTCACATTACGTGGAAAAAATTTCGTGGCGTGCAGAATTGCCACTACATACGGCGAGGACTTAAGCCTAGAGGGAGGGGTCATCCTCTACAATACAAGTATTCTAATATAAATTGCAATGGGTGCCTTTGCCCCGTCACTCTATGAGTGGGTGTGGTCTTCAAAGGCAAAGAGTGGCGTTGCGGATTTGGGCCGTCTCCGCCGCCTGGGTATTTGTCCCCGGTCGCTATGCGTGCCCGGGTTGGGAGTGGGTACCCTCCATTGCCATTGCATGGGGCTGCATGCTGGCTGGGTGTGCTCTTCATGTCCTTGATGAATTTCGCGGGGGAATTCCTGCCTGCAACGAGAGGGAACAAACAATATGATGAAAAGGGCGAGTGTGCACACGCATATGTTTATGAGAGAATATGTATATTAATGTTTTCTCTAGAGTTCCCCACGAGTTGACTTGGATTTCCACAACACCCGAGGGGTCCTCTATTCCAGCACCGGACCAAACGGGTTAGGATATGGGCGTGGCATTTTTCTTTATAGAGACCCGTGCGTGGACTTGGATTTCCACAACACACACGAGTCTCTCTGTCCGAGACACACCAAAACCGGGTGTGCCCGTGGCCAATGGTAGCGTGTGTGTGCGCATGCCATTAATTTAGTTACGGGATTATATGGTTGCCTATTGGGTTGGTTATCACCCGCCCCCTGAACAAGCAAGACCTAGGTTGACACCTACCTTTGGGGTTTTGTAGCCGTGTACACCGGCCCAAGTTTACAAACGGAGGTGTAAACATGAACCGTCATACACGGTGTAGAGGGGTTGGGGGAGGAAAACTCCTTCGGGGCGTGTCATCGTGCCCCCGGGGAGCAGGGTGGGCTGATACACCAGCGGGACCGTACGGGCGACCTCCCCAATTTGCAACCTGGAGGTGACCCCCTGCGCTACGGCCCGCCGGTGGCACACCCACCGACAAAGGTAACACGCAAGCTAACCTAAGTGTTTATACGCACGCCCCCAAGACGCACACGAACACCAAGCAACAAGGTGGCGTATCTATACACGTGTTCTATTGTGGATATGCTTACTGTTTGTTGTGTGTACGTGAGTAGTTTGTGGAAGCTCTTGCACGTGCCGTATGTGTGGAGTGCCCCCATCACGTGCCCCAAGGCCGCCACCGCGAGACCCACACTCTGTGATGCCCTCCGGGCGAGTGTGTGCCCCCGGGCCCTGCCAATGGGTGTGCGCGCACAAGTGTGTCTTGTGTTTGTCGGTGTGCATCGCTCTATTATGTGTATATATGATATATATACGTAGTATGGCTCCTAGGTGAGGGGTTAGCAGTGAGGTCAGGCTATTATTACATGGTTATGAGGTTTGTCCCTTTAAGTTCGTCTACTCACACCCTCATCCCATCTCCGTACCTCCTCCTTTACCCTCTATGTGGTGCATCACGTGTGACACACATGCTGAGTTAGACATCCGGACGGACACGACCCTTGGCTGAGCCGTGCCCGTATTGTACAGTCACAACCGTGACTGGTTCATTCATCCTGGTCTGTTTGACAAGTGGGCCTTTGGCTAGGCCTTGTCTCGGTCTTTTACAAGCAAGTAATCAAGCAAGTTTACATCTTACAAGCAAGAGCTCACTCATTACTACAAGCGTTACGGGCAAGCACATCAAGAACATCAAGCACATCAAGCCCTCATAAACGATCTAAAGCACATGGGTGCAAGGTGTGGGCATCGTACCCGTGTTTTGGTTTGTGCCTAAATGATCGTCGATTGTTTACCCTGAGGCCATCGTGACCTCTTTCCTCTACTTAGTGAGCTACCGCGCGCACTGTGGGGCCATCGTGGCCGTGTTTATTAGTGGGCCTAAGCATGCACAAGACAGAGGCAGGCGCAAGACAGTAATGCATCGCAAGGCAACAATAAGACACAATCACAGTGTTCACTGTTCCAGGTTGTGAAAAAAAGGGCTGTGGTGGCTGTAAGGACTGTTACCACGGTCGCCCCGAGTTGCACTGCAGGACAGGACCGTTAGCCCCCCGTGGTAACAGTCCCCTGGCCGAGGGCCATCAGATTTTGTTGTGTACCTTGTGATCCTTTCCCTGGCCTCTATCTCTGCTATCCCTCGTGCTCCCTTGTGCAGGCACAGTCCTACGTTGCTGTTTGACACTCCCGTCAATTCTCCTGGCAGTTTTTTCAAAAAGTGAAATTTTTGCACTTTGGCGTCGCACCGCTTCGCATGTACCATTACCTTCAGTTTTGTTTAAAAGTGTGATTTCACTTTGCCTTTAGTTTTAATTCTTTGAGAAACTACCTGCCCTTACCTGCTGGACCCCACATGCCTCATGCGACACGCAGGGACCAGACTCTACGCGCAACAGCTCGCGATTTCGCCTACTACTTATTGCGGGACCTGCGGGATCCCGTTCGTGGAATTCCGGGTTTCGGCGGTGGTTCGATTCCCACCGATCGGAGCTACTTCAGCGGCCGTGCGGCCGGCTCCGAGACTGCCTGCGTAGGTTCGATTCCCTATGGGAGCGAAACTGCTGACCTGTGATTTGCCGCTGTTTGTGACTGCTACGTTCCTCTTGGGCATCTACTTCCTGCCCGTGGCAGTCGTTTCAAGTGGGGGGGTGAAGCAGGTCACAACCCTACCCTGGCATTTTACCCCTAAGGGAGCATTATTTGGCCCTATATATGGGATATATGTGGGATAGGGTATATCATATTCCATTTCCTTGTTAGGAACATAGGATGTGGGATAGATAAGGCAATCTTGGATGTATAGTAGTTATTCAATTAGTGGATGATAGGGTGGTTTTCTCATATGTGCATATCAGGTATTTCATTGGCTATGTGTACCATATCTGTTTGCAGGATACTATTCAGTCAACACTATCGTTATGTCTTCGGTGCCAAGCAATGTTGCTGCCCATGCCACTGCGACCTCTGCTCCTGACCACCCGGTCTGGTTTCAGTATTTCAACCTCACGTCGGTTGGTTGTATTTCAACCTCACGACGTCTAACTAGCCGTAGGCGCAAAGAAAAACGCGTCGCGAGCAGCGCGTAAAACTCGAAAAAAAAATTTCTAAGCCGCCGCATCCCTTCGCCCTGCTTCCGTTCCTTTTCTTTCCTTCTTCATGCACCCACCTCCCTTCCCTCGTGCCCCCCCTCACTCCTTTTCGTCAGCTTAGGCGACTGGCCCTGGGGGAAAAGCGGTCAACCCCTTGCAAGCAAGACCACCATCTTCGCGGCCGCGTGGCAACACGTAAGTCAGAAATTTCACCTTGGTATTGCTGCTTGCCTGCGTGCGTGAGTTGCGTAGAGTTTGATTTTCTGAGGAGAAACGTTTTAATTTTTGGTTTTCAGAACGTTTTCAAAGGCACCGAAAAACAGCAGGGGTATTTAGCAAAGGTTTCAGGTGTGAGGTTTGATTTTGCGGGTACTAGACGCCTTTCGGCCCCGGGGGGCCACCTGGTCGGGCCAGGTGATATCCTCCCCACCGGGTCCTAGTGGGGGGCCCTCCAAGACGCACCTCCTGCCTGGTGGCGGAGTCCCCCAGGTTCACAGGGCTTGGAGCCCCGTCCTTCCCCGGCTTCCCCGTTTCGCCACTCCCCGGTCAGTGCATCAATTCGCAGCCGTGGCTGCGGGCGCTTACCCACTGCGTCGCCCCCCTAATGCGTGGTCGCCCGGGGCGCCGGCGCCGCCGGGCCCGTGCTACTGGCTTGTCGCCAGTGGGACCCCCTTGGGCTGGCGCGGAGGGTGCCTAGCCTAGGGGTTGGGGCGGGTGCAGTGCCCCCTCTGTGTGTGCGCGGCGCTCGCGGCCGGTTCGGGGGGTTCGGGCCAGTACCTGGTGTTGTGTCTCTCTCGTTTCCCCCTTCCCGCCCCGCGTGTCCCGCGCTGCGTGTGGTGGGCCGTCCCGTCCGGGTGTCCCTTACCCTCGCTCGCTGGTACGCCATTCCACGCGGTCTGTGCGTTCCGCGTGCTCGGTCCGGTTGCCCTTCTGGTAGTCCCCGCGTGCCCTTTGCGTGTGTGTGCGCTCGCGCTCCCGCGGCGTCTGCTCCCCCCCCTCCTGGGTGGTGTGGCGTGCGCACCTCGCGCGCTCCCGGCACTGGGCGCTGGTAGGGCCGTTCCACGTCGTCCGTGCCCCTCCGCGTGTCCTGCCCCGGTCCCTTGCTCTGTCTGGCGTGCTTGGGGGGGGGCGGTCCGGTTCCGGCTCCCTACTTGGCTTGGGGTTGTGGGGGTGGCGGAAGGGCGTCCCCGGGGGGGGGCAGGGGTATTTAGCAAAGGAAAAGAGGACAAAATGAAAAACAAACACCAGCAGCGCAGACAACGGCACAGCACAGCCCACCAGCACAACACCGCAAGGCAGCACAGCACTGCAGGACACAGCACAGGGCGCAGGACACCACAGGACAACGCACAGCACAGCAAGACACCACGACACACCAAAGCGGCACCACCACACCGCAGAACGCCCAGGGAGACACCACAACACACAGGGACACGCCACAGCACGAGGCACCAACAACAGCGCAGACGCAACCGGAACCACGCGCAGCGCAACACAACACCGCACACACAGGGAAGAGACACAAACCCACACCACAAGCAAAGGAACGGACAGCAGGGAGCCACAGCACGGCACCAGCAGACAACACCAGACCCAGCACTGCACCACAGCACACCATGGGAAACAGCACAACACACGGCAGCGCACCACAGCACCGGGCGCCAGCAACAGCACGCACCACATGAACAGCACAACGCAAGCGCACCAGCACAGTGAAGCACAGCATCGCACAGAGCGGAGTTGACAGGGAACGCACAGCACAGCACCCAAGGACACACACAGCACAAAGCAGAGCGGCGAACAACAGCACACACCACGACGCAACGACAAAACACACACAGCGCGGGGGAACACCGCAAAACAGAGCGCCGCAAAGCACAGGGCCGATGGCGACGGGGAGCACCAGAGGGCAGGGCACGACGAGCAGCGGCACCAACCGAGCGCAGCAAAACAACACAGCACACAACAGCACAACACCGGGCGACACAACGCGCAGCAGCGCACCGCAGCACCGCAACCCGGGACACACAGCACAGCACAACGCACGGCGCACAGTACCGGGCGGAAGCGACGAAAACCGCGAGACACAAAAAGGGGGGGGGGGGCAGCAACCACCTGGGAGCAGCCAACGGCCAGACGGGAGGCACTAAAGAGCCGAGAACGCACGGAGAGCCGAGAAGCGGGAGGCCAACAAAGCAAACAACGCGCAGCGCCGAGGCACAAGGCACGCGGGGCCGGAAACCAGAGAAAGCAGGAGAGAACGGGGGCGCACAACGCAAAAAAAAAAAAAAGAACGGAGCACCAAGCGGCAGGGGGGGGGGGGGGCAGCAACACCAAGGAGCAACCAACGGCCAGGCGAGACACAAAAAAAGGAGAGAGCGCACAGAGAGCCGAGAAGCGGGAGGCCCACAAAGCAAACAAAACACAGCGCCAAGGCCCAGGGCACCCGGGGCCGGAAACCAGAGAAAGCCAAAGACAACGGGGGCGCAGGCAGGAAAAAAAAAGGGGGGGGGGGCGACGACCCGAGCGGCAGCGACGAAACCAGCCAGACACACAGGAAGGGGGGGGGGGCACCAAGCACCAAGGAGCAGCCAACGGCCAAGAAGGAAAGAAAAAAAAAGCGAGGGCGCACAGGAAGCCGAGAGGCGGGAGGAAAAAAAAACGCAAAGCACAGCGCCAAGGCCCAAGGCACCCGGGGCCGGAAACCGGAGAAAGCGAGAGACAACGGGGGCGCAGACAAGGAGGAAAAAAAGGAAAACACAAGGAACGGAGCGGCCAAGCGAAGCAGAAAGCCAAAGCGGCCAGAGGAAAAGGTAAGGCGCACCACAACGCGCCCAGAAGGCCGGCCTGCCCGACCCGGCCAAGAAGAGCAAGCACACGCACACACGCGCGGGACCCGGGCGTGGCGTCCTCCGACCCGCAAGGGGCGGTGTCAGCGTCCACACGAAACAGCCCCGGTGCATCGGCCAAGTCCCCCGTTGAACGACGGACGGTCCAGGAAACCGGACGCGTCAGTGACCGGGTCCACACACGCCAACCACCGCAGCGCACGCAGCCCTAGACCAACGCCGGAGGGACCCGCCAGGGACAACCCCGTCGCGGGGCCCCGAACGAGTACAACGCGGAGCGAGCCCAGCGCCCCCGCCTCGGCGGGGGCCAGCGGCAGGCACAAAGAGCCCGGTTCTCGGCCGGCCTCCGCGTGCCCCGCGCACCCGCCCAGTAAAGCCGGGGGCGCAAGCCCTCGGGATGGGGAAAGGCACCACGGCGACAAGAAAGCCGACCGGAGCACCGAGAGCGACCTGACCTGACGAGGCGCGGTGCACCACGCGGGGCCACGAGGCACGCCAGAGAGGCACGCCGCCGACCACAACCAAGGCACACGGACAGGTGCCAAGCAGCGACGGCCGCCGGGTGCCACAAACCCGGAGAGCGCGCACAACATGCAACGAACCACGCCACAGGAACAGGTGCCAGGCAACAGCCAACCAAAACAGCACAAACCCCAGCCAGGAGTGGCGGGGCGCAGCCAAACCCGAGCCCAAACACACACAGCCAGACCGCGCACCCGCGCCAGGAGTGGCTGGGTGCAAGCGGAGCGCGCACACGAGCACACACACAGCCCAACACCCCAGCCAGGAGTGGCGGGACGCAGCCGAAACCCCAGCCCAAACACACACACCCACACCGCGCACCCCAGCCAGGAGTGGCGGGGTGCAAGCGGGACGCGCACACAGGCACACACACAGCCCAACACCCCAGCCAGGAGTGGCGGGGCGCAGCCAAAACCCGACCCCAAACATACACACCCACACCGCACACCCCAGCCAGGAGTGGCGGGGCGCAGCCGAAACCCAAGCCCAAACACACACACCCACACCGCGCACCCGTGCCAGGAATGGCTGGGTGCAAGCGGAGCGCGCACACGAGCACACACACAGCCCAACATCCCAGCCAGGAGTGGCGGGGCGCAGCCGAAACCCGAGCCCAAACACACACACCCACACCGCGCACCCCAGCCAGGAGTGGCGGGGTGCAAGCGGGGCGCGCACACGAGCACACACACAGCCCAACACCCCAGCCAGGAGTGGCGGGGTGCAGCTGAAACCCGAGCCCAAACACACACACCCACACCGCGCACCCGAGCCAGGAGTGGCGGGGTGCAAGCAGGGCGCGCACACGAGCACACACACAGCCCAACACCCCTGCCAGGAGTGGCGGGGTGCAGCCGAAACCCGAGCCCAAACACACACACCCACACCGCGCGACCGTGCCAGGAGTGGCTGGGTGCAAGCGGGGCGCGCACACGAGCACACACACAGCCCAACGGCCCAGCCAGGAGTGGCGGGGCGCAGCCGAAACCCGACCCCAAACATACACACCCACACCGCACACCCCAGCCAGGAGTGGCGGGGCGCAGCCGAAACCCAAGCCCAAACACACACACCCACACCGCGCACCCGTGCCAGGAGTGGCTGGGTGCAAGCGGAGCGCGCACACGAGCACACACACAGCCCAACACCCCAGCCAGGAGTGGCGGGGCGCAGCTGAAAGCCGAGCCAAAACACACACACCCACACCGCGCACCCCAGCCAGGAGTGGCAGGGTGCAAGCGGAGCGCGCACACGAGCACACACACAGCCAAACACCCAAGCCAGGAGTGGCGGGGTGCAGCCGAGACCCGAGCCAAAACACACACACCCACACCGCGCACCCGTGCCAGGAGTGGCTGGGTGCAAGCGGAGCACGCACACGAGCTAACACACACCACAAGACCCCAGCCAGGAGTGGCGGGGCGCAGCCTAAACCCGAGCCCAAACATACACATCCACACGGCACACCCCAGCCAGGAGTGGCGGGGTGCAAGCGGAGCGCGCACACGAGCACACACACAGCCCAACACCCCAGCCAGGAGTGGCGGGGTGCAGCCAAAACCTGAGCCCAAACACACACACCCACACCGCGCACCCCAGCCAGGAGTGGCGGGGTGCAAGCGGAGCGCGCACACGAGCACACACACAGCCCAACACCGCAGCCAGGAGTGGCGGGGCGCAGCCGAAACCCGAGCCCAAACACACACACCCACACCGCGCACCCCAGCCAGGAGTGGCGGGGTGCAAGCGGAGCGCGCACACGGGCACACACACAGCCCAACACCCCAGCCAGGAGTGGCGGGGCGCAGCCGAAACCCGAGCCCAAACACACACACCCACAGCGCGCACCCGTGCCAGGAGTGGCTGGGTGCTAGCGGGGCGCGCACACGAGCACACACACAGCCCAACACCCCAGCCAGGAGTGGCGGAGCGCAGCCAAAACCCGACCCCAAACATACACACCCACACCGCACACCCCAGCCAGGAGTGGCGGGGCGCAGCCGAAATTCAAGCCCAAACACACACACCCACACCGCGCAACCGTGCCAGGAGTGGCTGGGTGCAAGCGGAGCGCGCACACGAGCACACACACAGCCCAACACCCCAGCCAGGAGTGGCGGGGCGCAGCTGAAACCCGAGCCCAAACACACACACCCACACCGGGCACCCCAGCCAGGAGTGGCGGGGTGCAAGCGGAGCGCGCACACGGGCACACACACAGCCAAACACCCCAGCCAGGAGTGGCGGGGCGCAGCCAAAACCCGACCCTAAACATACAAACCCACACCGCACACCCCAGCCAGGAGTGGCGGGGCGCAGCCGAAACCCAAGCCCAAACACACACACCCACACCGCGCACCCGTGCCAGGAGTGGCTGGGTGCAAGCTGAGCGCGCACACGAGCACACACACAGCCCAACACCCCAGCCAGGAGTGGCGGGGCGCAGCTGAAACCCGAGCCCAAACACACACACCCACACCGCGCACCCCAGCCAGGAGTGGCGGGGTGCAAGCGGAGCGCGCACACGAGCACACACACAGCCCAACACCCCAGCCAGGAGTGGCGGGGTGCAGCCGAAACCCGAGCCAAAACACACACACCCACAACGCGCACCCGTGCCAGGAGTGGCCGGGTGCAAGGGGAGAACGCACACGAGCACACACACACCACAACACCCCAGCCAGGAGTGGCGGGGCACAGCCGAAACCCGAGCCCAAACACACACATCCACACCGCGCACCCGAGCCAGGAGTGGCGGGGTGCAAGCGGAGCGCGCACACGGGCACACACACAGCCCAACACCCCAGCCAGGAGTGGCGGGATGCAGCCGAAACCAGAGCCCAAACACACACACCCACACCGCGCACCCCAGCCAGGAGTGGCGGGGTGCAAGCGGAGCGCGCACACGGGCACACACACAGCCCAACACCCCAGCCAGGAGTGGCGGGGCGCAGCCAAAACCCGACCCCAAACATACACACCCACACCGCACACCCCAGCCAGGAGTGGCGGGGTGCAAGCGGAGCGCGCACACGAGCACACACACAGCCCAACACCCCAGCCAGGAGTGGCGGGGTGCAGCCAAAACCTGAGCCCAAACACACACACCCACACCGTGCACCCGTGCCAGGAGTGGCTGGGTGCAAGCGGGGCGCGCACACGAGCACACACACAGCCCAACACCCCAGCCAGGAGTGGCGGGGCGCAGCCGAAACCCGAGCCCAAACACACACACCCACACCGCGCACCCCAGCCAGAAGTGGCGGGGTGCAAGCGGAGGGCGCACACGAGCACACACACAGCCCAACACCGCAGCCAGGAGTGGTGGGGCGCAGCCGAAACCCGAGCCCAAACACACACACCCACACCGCGCACCCCAGCCAGGAGTGGCGGGGTGCAAGCGGAGCGCGCACACGGGCACACACACAGCCCAACACCCCAGCCAGGAGTGGCGGGGCCCAGCCGAAACCCGAGCCCAAACACACACACCCACAGCGCGCACCCGTGCCAGGAGTGGCTGGGTGCTAGCGGGGCGCGCACACGAGCACACACACAGCCCAACACCCCAGCCAGGAGTGGCGGAGCGCAGCCAAAACCCGACCCCAAACATACACACCCACACCGCACACCCCAGCCAGGAGTGGCGGGGCGCGGCCGAAATTCAAGCCCAAACACACACACCCACACCGCGCAACCGTGCCAGGAGTGGCTGGGTGCAAGCGGAGCGCGCACACGAGCACACACACAGCCCAACACCCCAGCCAGGAGTGGCGGGGCGCAGCCGAAACCCGAGCCCAAACACACACACCCACACCGGGCACCCCAGCCAGGAGTGGCGGGGTGCAAGCGGAGCGCGCACACGGGCACACACACAGCCAAACACCCCAGCCAGGAGTGGCGGGGCGCAGCCGAAACTGAGGCCCAAACACACACACCCACACCACGCACCCGTGCCAGGAGTGGCTGGGTGCAAGCGGGGCGCGCACACGAGCACACACACAGCCCAACAACCCAGCCAGGAGTGGCGGGGCGCAGCCAAAACCCGACCCCAAACATACACACCCACACCGCACACCCCAGCCAGGAGTGGCGGGGCGCAGCCGAAACCCGAGCCAAAACACACACACCCACACCGCGCACCCGTGCCAGGAGTGGCTGGGTGCAAGCGGAGCGCGCACACGAGCACACACACAGCCCAACACCCCAGCCAGGAGTGGCGGGGCGCAGCTGAAACCCGAGCCCAAACACACACACCCACACCGCGCACCCCAGCCAGGAGTGGCGGGGTGCAAGCGGAGCGCGCACACGAGCACACACACAGCCCAACACCCCAGCCAGGAGTGGCGGGGTGCAGCCGAGACCCGAGCCCAAACACACAGAGGCACACCGCGCACCCGTGCCAGGAGTGGCTGGGTGCAAGGGGAGAACGCACACGAGCACACACACACCACAACACCCCAGCCAGGAGTGGCGGGGCACAGCCGAAACCCGAGCCCAAACACACACATCCACACCGCGCACCCGAGCCAGGAGTGGCGGGGTGCAAGCGGAGCGCGCACACGGGCACACACACAGCCCAACACCCCAGCCAGGAGTGGCGGGATGCAGCCGAAACCAGAGCCCAAACACACACACCCACACCGCGCAACCCAGCCAGGAGTGGCGGGGTGCAAGCGGAGCGCGCACACGGGCACACACACAGCCCAACACCCCAGCCAGGAGTGGCGGGGCGCAGCCAAAACCCGAGCCCAAACATACACACCCACACCGCACACCCGAGCCAGGAGTGGCGGGGCGCAGCCGAAACCCAAGCCCAAACACACACACACACACCGCGCACCCGTGCCAGGGGTGGCTGGGTGCAAGCGGAGCGCGCACACGAGCACACACACAGCCCAACACCGCAGCCAGGAGTGGCGGGGCGCAGCTGAAAGCCGAGCCAAAACACACACACCCACACCGCGCACCCCAGCCAGGAGTGGCAGGGTGCAAGCGGAGCGCGCACACGAGCACACACACAGCCAAACACCCCAGCCAGGAGTGGCGGGGTGCAGCCGAAACCCAAGCCAAAACACACACACCCACACCGCGCACCCGTGCCAGGAGTGGCTGGGTGCAAGCGGAGCACGCACACGAGCACACACACACCACAAGACCCCAGCCAGGAGTGGCGGGGCGCAGCCGAAACCCGAGCCCAAACACACACATCCACACGGCACACCCCAGCCAGGAGTGGCGGGGTGCAAGCGGAGCGCGCACACGAGCACACACACAGCCCAACACCCAGGCCAGGAGTGGCGGGGTGCAGCCAAAACCTGAGCCCAAACACACACACCAACACCGCGCACCCGTGCCAGGAGTGGCTGGGTGCAAGCGGGGCGCGCACACGAGAACACACACAGCCCAACACCCCAGCCAGGAGTGGCGGGGCGCAGCCGAAACCCGAGCCCAAACACACACACCCACAACGCGCACCCCAGCCAGGAGTGGCGGGGTGCAAGCGGAGCGCGCACACGAGCACACACACAGCCCAACACCGCAGCCAGGAGTGGCGGGGCGCAGCCGAAACCCGAGCCCAAACACACACATCCACACCGCGCACCCCAGCCAGGAGTGGCGGGGTGCAAGCGGAGCGCGCACACGGGCACACACACAGCCCAACACCCCAGCCAGGAGTGGCGGGGCGCAGCCGAAACCCGAGCCCAAACACACACACCCACAGCGCGCACCCGTGCCAGGAGTGGCTGGGTGCAAGCGGGGCGTGCACACGAGCACACACACAGCCCAACACCCCAGCCAGGAGTGGCGGGGCGCAGCCGAAACCCGAGCCCAAACACACACACCCACACCGCGCACCCCAGCCAGGAGTGGCGGGGTGCAAGCGGAGCGCGCACACGGGCACACACACAGCCCAACACCCCAGCCAGGAGTGGCGGGGCGCAGCCGAAACTGAGGCCCAAACACACACACACACACCGCGCACCCGTGCCAGGAGTGGCTGGGTGCAAGCGGGGCGCGCACACGAGCACACACACAGTCCAACACCCCAGCCAGGAGTGGCGGGGCGCAGCCAAAACCCAACCCCAAACATACACACCCACACCGCACACCCCAGCCAGGAGTGGCGGGGCGCAGCCGAAACCCAAGCCCAAACACACACACCCACACCGCGCACCCGTGCCAGGAGTGGCTGGGTGCAAGGGGAGCGCGCACACGAGCACACACACAGCCCAACACCCCAGCCAGGAGTGGCGTGGCACAGCCGAGACCCGAGCCCAAACACACACACCCACACCGCGCACCCCAGCCAGGAGTGGCGGGGTGCAAGCGGAGCGCGCACACGGGCACACACACAGCCCAACACCCCAGCCAGGAGTGGCGGGGCGCAGCCGAAACCCGAGCCCAAACACACACATCCACACCGCGCACCCCAGCCAGGAGTGGCGGGGTGCAAGCGGAGCGCGCACACGAGCACACACACAGCCCAACACCGCAGCCAGGAGTGGCGGGGTGCAGCCGAAACCCGAGCCCAAACACACACATCCACACCGCGCACCCCAGCCAGGAGTGGCGGGGTGCAAGCGGAGCGCGCACACGGGCACACACACAGCCCAACACCCCAGCCAGGAGTGGCGGGGCGCAGCCGAAACCCGAGCCCAAACACACACAGCCACAGCGCGCACCCGTGCCAGGAGTGGCTGGGTGCAAGCGGGGCGTGCACACGAGCACACACACAGCCCAACACCCCAGCCAGGAGTGGCGGGGCGCAGCCGAAACCCGAGCCCAAACACACACACCCACACCGCGCACCCCAGCCAGGAGTGGCGGGGTGCAAGCGGAGCGCGCACACGGGCACACACACAGCCCAACACCCCAGCCAGGAGTGGCGGGGCGCAGCCGAAACTGAGGCCCAAACACACACACACACACCGCGCACCCGTGCCAGGAGTGGCTGGGTGCAAGCGGGGCGCGCACACGAGCACACACACAGCCCAACACCCCAGCCAGGAGTGGCGGGGCGCAGCCAGAACCCGACCCCAAACATACACACCCACACCGCACACCCCAGCCAGGAGTGGCGGGGCGCAGCCGAAACCCAAGCCCAAACACACACACCCACACCGCGCACCCGTGCCAGGAGTGGCTGGGTGCAAGGGGAGCGCGCACACGAGCACACACACAGCCCAACACCCCAGCCAGGAGTGGCGTGGCACAGCCGAGACCCGAGCCCAAACACACACACCCACACCGCGCACCCCAGCCAGGAGTGGCGGGGTGCAAGCGGAGCGCGCACACGGGCACACACACAGCCCAACACCCCAGCCAGGAGTGGCGGGGCGCAGCCGAAACTGAGGCCCAAACACACACACCCACACCGCGCACCCGTGCCAGGAGTGGCTGGGTGCAAGCGGGGCGCGCACAGGAGCACAGACACAGCCCAACACCCCAGCCAGGAGTGGCGGGATGCAGCCGAAACCCGAGCCCAAACACACACACCCACACCGCGCACCCGTCCCAGGAGTGGCTGGGTGCAAGCGGAGCGCGCACACGAGCACACACACAGCCCAACACCCCAGCCAGGAGTGGCGGGGCGCAGCTGAAACCCGAGCCCAAACACACACACCCACACCGCGCACCCGAGCCAGGAGTGGCGGGGTGCAAGCGGAGCGCGCACACGAGCACACACACAGCCCAACACCCCAGCCAGGAGTGGCGGGGTGCAGCTGAAACCCGAGCCAAAACACACACACCCACACCGCGCACCCGTGCCAGGAGTGGCTTGGTGCAAGCGGAGCAAGCACACGAGCACACACACACCACAACACCCCAGCCAGGAGTGGCGGGGCGCAGCCGAAACCCGAGCCCAAACACACACATCCACACCGCGCACCCCAGCCAGGAGTGGCGGGGTGCAAGCGGAGCGCGCACACGAGCACACACACAGCCCAACACCCCAGCCAGGAGTGGCGGGGCGCAGCTTAAACCCGAGCCCAAACACACACATGCACACCGCGCACCCCAGCCAGGAGTGGCGGGGTGCAAGCGGAGCGCGCACACGAGCACACACACAGCCCAACACCCCAGCCAGGAGTGGCGGGGTGCAGCCGAAACCCGAGCCAAAACACACACACCCACACCGCGCACCCGTGCCAGGAGTGGCTGGGTGCAAGCGGAGCACGCACACGAGCACACTCACACCACAACACCCCAGCCAGGAGTGGCGGGGTGCAGCCGAAACCCGAGCCCAGACACACACATCCACACCGCGCACCCCAGCCAGGAGTGGCGGGGTGCAAGCGGAGCGCGCACACGGGCACACACACAGCCCAACACCCGAGCCAGGAGTGGCGGGGTGCAGCCAAAACGCGAGCCCAGACACACACACCCACACCGCGCACCCGTGCAAGGAGTGCCTGGGTGCAAGCCGGGCGCGCACACGAGCACACACACAGCCCAACACCCCAGCCAGGAGTGGCGGGGCGCAGCCGAAACCCGAGCCCAAACACACACACCCACACCGCGCACCCGTGCCAGGAGTGGCTGGGTGCAAGCGGAGCGCGCACAAGAGCACACACACAGCCCAACACCCCAGCCAGGAGTGGCTGGGCGCAGCCGAAGCCCCAGCCCAAACACACACAACCACATCGCACACCCAAGCCAGGAGTGGCGGGGCGCAGCCGCAACCCGAGCCCAAACACACACAGCCACACCGCGCAACCGTGCCAGGAGTGGCTGGGTGCAAGCGGAGCGCGCACACGAGCACACACACAGCCCAACACCCCAGCCAGGAGTGGCGGGGCGCAGCCAAAACCCGAGCCCAAACACAAACACCCACACCGCACACCCCAGCAAGGAGTGGCGGGGCGCAGCCGAAACCTGAGCCAAAACACACACACCCACATCGCGCACCCGTGCCAGGAGTGGCTGGGTACAAGCGGAGCGCGCACACGAGCACACACACAGCCCAACACCCTAGCCAGGAGTGGCGGGGCGCAGCCGAAACCCGAGCCAAAACACACACACCCACACCGCACACCCCAGCCAGGAGTGGCTGGGTACAAGCGGAGTGCGCACACGAGCACACACACAGCCCAACACCCCGCCAGGAGTGGCGGGGCGCAGCCAAAACCCGAGCCCAAACACAAACACCCACACCGCACACCCCCGCAAGGAGTGGCGGGGCGCAGCCGAAACCTGAGCCAAAACACACACACCCACATCGCGCACCCGTGCCAGGAGTGGCTGGGTACAAGCGGAGCGCGCACACGAGCACACACACAGCCCAACACCCCAGTCAGGAGTGGCGGGGCGCAGCCAAAACCCGAGCCAGAACACACACACCCACACCGCGCACCCCAGCCAGGAGTGGCAGGGTGCAAGCAGAGCGCGCACACGAGCACACACACAGCCTAACACCCCAGCCAGGAGTGGCGGGGCGCAGCCAAAACCCGAGCCCAAGCACACACACCCAAGCCGCACACCCCAGCCAGGAGAGGCGGGGTACAGGAGGAGCACGCACACCAGCACACACACACCCCAACAGCCCAGCCAGGAGTGGCGGGGCGCAGCCGAAACCCGAGCCCAAACACACACACCCACACCGCACACCCCAGCCAGGAGTTGCTGGTTACAAGGGGGGCACCCACACGAGCACACACACACCCCAACACCCCAGCCAGGAGTGGCGGGGCGCAGCCCAAACCCGAGCCCAAACACACACACACACGGCGCGCACCCCAGCCAGGAGTGGCGGGGTGCAAGCAGAGCGCCCACACCAGCACACACACACCCCAACACCCCAGCCAGGAGTGGCGGGGTGCAGCCGAAACCCGAGCCTAAACACACGCACCCACGGCGCGCACCCCAGCCAGGAGTGGCCGGCTGCAGGCAGAGCGCCCACACCAGCACGCACACACCCCAACACCCCAGCCAGGAGTGGCGGGGCGCAGCCGAAACCGGAGCCCAAACACACACACCCACGGCGCGCGGCCCAGCCGGGAGTGGCTGTGTGCAAGCGGAGCGCGCACACGAGCACACACACAGCCCAACACCCCAGCCAGGAGTGGCGGGGCGCAGCCGAAACCCGAGCCCAAACACACACACCCACGGCGCACACCCCAGCCAAGAGTGGCGGGGCGCAGCCGAAACCCGAGCCCAAACACACACACCCACACCGCGCACCCGTGCCAGGAGTGGCTGGGTGCAAGCGGAGCGCGTATACGAGCACGCACACAGCCCAACAACCAAGCCAGCAGTGGCAGGGCGCAGCCGAAATCCGAGCCCAAACACACACACCCACACCGCGCACCCCAGCCAGGAGTGGCGGGGTGCAAGCAGAGCGCGCACACGAGCACACACACAGCCCAACACCCCAGCCAGGAGTGGCGTGGCACACCCGAGACCCGAGCCCAAACACACACACCCACACCGCGCACCCGTGCCAGGAGTGGCTGGGTGCAAGCAGAGCGCGCACACGAGCACACACACAGCCCAACACCCCAGCCAGGTGTGGCGGGGCGCAGCCGAAACCCGAGCCCAAAGACACACACACACACCGCGCACCCGGGCCAGGAGTGGCGGGGTGCAAGCGGAGCACGCACAGGAGCACACACACAGCCCAACACCCCAGCCAGGAGTGGCGGGGCGCAGCTGAAACCCGAGCCAGAACACACAGACCCACACCGCGCACCCCAGCCAGGAGAGGCAGGGTGCAAGCGGAGCGCGCACACGAGCACACACACAGCCCAACAGCCCAGCCAGGAGTGGCGGGGCGCAGCCAAAACCCGAGCCCAAGCACACACACCGAAGCCGCACACCCCAGCCAGGAGAGGCGGGGTACAGGAGGAGCACGCACACCAGCACACACACACCCCAACGGCCCAGCCAGGAGTGGCGGGGTACAAGGGGGGCACCAACACGAGCACACACACAGCCCAACACCCAGGCTAGGAGTGGCGGGGCGCAGCCGAAACCCGAGCCCAAACACACACACCCATGGCGCGCACCCCAGCCAGGAGTGGCGGGGTGCAAGCAGAGCGCCCACACCAGCACACACACACCCCAACACCCGGGCCAGGAGTGGCGGGGTGCAGCCGAAACCCGAGCCCAAACACACACACCCACACCGCACACCCGAGCCAGGAGTGGCGGGGCGCAGCCGAAACCCGAGCCCAAACACATACACCCACACCGCGCACCTGTGCCAGGAGTGGCTGGGTGCAAGCGGAGCGCGCACACGAGCACGCACACAGCCCAACAACCCAGCCAGGAGTGGCGGGGCGCAGCCGAGACCCGAGCCCAAACACACACACCCACACCGCGCACCCCAGCCAGGAGTGGCGGGGTGCAAGCGGAGCGCGCACACGAGCACACACACAGCCCAACACCCCAGCCAGGAGTGGCGGGGCACAGCCGAAACCCGAGCCCAAACACACACACCCACACCGCGCACCCGTGCCAGGAATGGCTGGGTGCAAGCGGAGCGCGCACACAGAGCGGAGCACAAGCACAAGCACAAGCACAAGCACAAGCACAAGCACACACACAGCTCAACAGCCCAGCCAGGAGTGGCGGGGTGCAGCCGAAACCCGAGCCCAAAGACACACACCCACACCTCACGTCCCAGCCAGGAGTGGCAGGGCGCAGCTGAAACCCGAGCCCAAACACACACACCAACACCGCGCACCCGTGCCAGGAGTGGCTGGGTGCAAGCGGAGCGCGCACAGGAGCACACACACAGCCCAACACCCCAGCCAGGAGTGACGCGTTCCCGCGGGCGGCCTGGCCACGGGACGCTGCGGTGGACACGCACAGGTGAGCAGGCAGGCAAAGCACTGAGCTCACAAGGGCATCATTACGCTCGTGTCATGTGACAAAGCGTTTCAGGATCCTTGCCACTCTGAAACAAGGGAACAAAAGTATGTACAGCAACACATCAGAATATGTACACATGGGGTTAAGACTGGACTGGGGTAAGGGCATCACAGGACAATAGACACTCAGTCCGAACTCGTATCCCAATCCCAGGTCCGACCCTCTCAGTGGCTGGTGGGGGCGGGGGCTCAAACACAACCCATGCCCTGCTCAGTCCGGACCCTGAAACCCTGCCAATAGGGGTGGTGTCCCGCCTAGCCACAGGCGAGTCCCTGGGAACCAAGGAGCTCATGTCATGTCATCTCATGGAGCGCTAGAGCCATCGTCCGCTGGCCCGCCCAGTGGGCGTCCATCGGCAGAACGTCTAGCCGTTACACAGACACGCACTCCGATGGAATGGGCCCCAGGTGAGGGGGGGCCGAGAGCACCATGCATGGCGCGAAGAAGAGAGGCGCCCGGACCAAGCAAGGTCCACCACGGGCAGGCGAGCGGACGCTCAGAAACACCAGTGCCGCCGACAGGCCCCGGCTTTCTGGGAACTGGTGGGTCTCACCTTAGACGGTCGACGCGCGCACTCGAGGCACACTTGGTGAGGCAGTGGTGCGTCTGCCCCTCACAGGCTGCACCGCTGACCCCGGGGGGGCGCCCGGGGTGGGTGGCGGCGTCGTCGGCCGGCCTGACTTGGGAACCAAGGGACTCCAAGGCCAAACGACAGTGGCTCCCTATGCTCCCTTAACGGCAGGTCCCAACTCCTCTCTGAGCCAGAGATATGGCCCCGCCATTATCCCTTAGGAGTTGGTAGCTGAAAATGGGCTGTTTCAGCCCAAACTGATATTAGCTCAAAAATCTCCAAAATTGACCCCTCGTCCGGACCCGCCAGAGGTAGGGACGAGACAACTGACCCTATGCCCTTCGAGTATGAACTCCCCAGAGCCCTCACCCAACCTGTTTCCCTCTGAGGTACCGGCATCAGGGCACCACGGGTTCGTCAAGTGGGGTCATGATGCCAAAATCACCAAAACTGGCATCATTCTCACGCGTGGCTCGCCCGGCCAGGGCAAGGCCAATGGCTCACAGGATAGGAGGCAGGACCTAGGACTTATATCTGAGTGTACAACTTCGAATTAGGTCCGGGCTCTCCTTGTGGGCATAGAGAAATGGGGCCGCCAATTGACCACACGGAGGGGTGAAATTGGGGTCCCAAAATGGGGTCATTTTGGCTGCTCGAAATGAGCCAAAATTCGGGGGTGCTCCCAATAGTATATCTCCACGCCGGCTTGGAGATCAAATCCGCCTATTCCATACGCGATCCACCCGGAGTCAAACAGGGCCTCCCATGCACTTGGCTCTCAAAGATCTCTATGCCACTAGGCGTGGTGACAATCCCAATTGGGTCCACAAATGCCAAAATGGCAAAATTGCCCACACTCACTTTGGGCTAGCACCTTAACGAAGGTTGCTCCGCTTCGCCCACATGGTGTGTGAGCCATGGGGACCAATATGCATAACACCCATGTCATATATGGTCCATTGGTCCATGCGTCCGGCGTGCACGAGGTAGCTGAACATGGTGCACGGCGGGCAGAAAATGTGGAAAATTGCTGAAAATGGCCGAAAATGCGCACACTCATGGTTGGGGCAAATGAGGCACATGCCCGACTTGGACCTGAGTGTGCCATAGCATTGGTATCAAGTCATATGTGTCCAACATATCTTTTGGGCGTCGCCCAACTCTTCCGGTATTGGGAATGGCAGGGTCGCCAAGTGAGCCCATGATTTGGGATAGTCCCAAATCGCCAACATGGCGGCCACGGTATGCCAAGCCCAAGAGGAGTTATTCGCCGGGTTCAAGATATGTTGGGCACCGAAGTATGTACCCTCAATACATACTTGAGTCATGATGTCAATTGAGCGCAACGTTGAGATACACGGCCGCCACTTGACATCATGACGGGCAAAAAACAGCAATATTGGCGAAAAAACAGCCAAAAATGCCTTGAAAGGCGCACGAAAATATTATAATATCTTCGGCTTGGATTGAGTAATCGACCAATCCTTCTAAACACAATGACTTGACACCAATGACCTCCGATTCCACATATGTGCTCCACTTGGGGCGCTTTGAAAGGTCACGAGCGCTACTTCCCAAGTGGGCACATGAAAATATGGAAAATTGCAAAACACACACCTTGCTCCCAACGCATCGCTTTGGGATCGCCACACAAGCTTCCCTCCACGAAGGTTAGGCTTGCAATTGATCGTGGGGAGTATAAGGAAGGGCCTCGTGCAATATGAGGTCCATTGGTGGGTGTATCGCTCTTAGCCAAACCCGCCAAATGGGCACGCAATACAACATATGGCACATACCATATATTTCCCAAAAATGTAGCTCCCCCCACGATATGTCATGCCCCTCCATAGGCATAACTTTGTGTCAATCGCTCATAGGAACTCAAGGAAAGTTCTTATGCAACACCAACACTCGCGCGCTACACTCCAAAGTTATCTTAACGCACGCAATATCATGGCCAAAGAGTTATAACGCAAACTCTACCCTCTTGACCTTGATCCATTACGCTAGCGCGCACGTGTGGAGACGCAAGGCGTATAAAGCTTCCTAAATTACGTCGGGAGTATTGAAGCGGTAGCGGCAGGGTCTCCCTACCGCTACCCGCTGTGGCTCGCACGTGCGCTGAACAGCGCAATTTATGACGTAAAATGGGATTACGAAGGCAACAGAGCAATAGCTAAAATTGCCGATTTTTGTGTTAAAATAGCAGTTTTTATAATAAATTTATGCTGTTGTGCCCCATTTTGTAATTATACGTGAGATTTCACTGTTTTTCCGTGTTTTCACAGGCATCTATGTAGATTCAAAAGCCTGTGGCTAACGCCTTAGAACAGTTTAAGCAACTTAAACCGACTCACGAAATATTCGATTCTTGCAGAAATTGCGGTGCTTTGCAGGAGGGTCACGAAAATGCTTCAAAACTGTTCTAACAACCCTGAACAGGGACAGCCGCAAGCCGCAGCGCATCGCAGCGCCGAGGAGCGGCGCTAACACGCGCTGGAACCGGAAGGCGCTGGGCGCAGCGCCGAGCAGCACCGCAATGTGGCCGTCAGCCGCAGCACGCCGCCAGAGGAGAGGCAGCAAGTGCCTCCGCAGCGCAACGTGGCCGTCAGCCGCAGCACGCCGCCAGAAGAGAGGCGGCAAGTGCCTCCGCAGCGTCCCGGATGAGCAGCAGCGACAGCAGCGGCATCAGGACGTGGGGACCGCAAAATGGCGGCTACAACCTGGACAGCATGAGCGACGCGTCAGACTGGAGTCCCAGTCCAAGGCCAAGTTCGAGCCGCAGTCCTGCGTTCGAGCAACCGAGGTATGGCCCTTCCAGCCGTCAACCGTATGGCCGTGGGAACCAGCACAGCGACAGCGTCGGCCGTCCCAAGAGCGGCAGTACCAGCCGCGATCCGGAATACCGTGACGGCCAACCAGCCGTCGAAAGAGAGCTCTTCCGCAAGCCGGACCATCGTCAAGCAGCGTGGGATCGCCAACCAGCGTCCTGGAGAACGCCGGAGCGCCAATCAGCGCACCACCGGAGACAAGGTCCAAGCCGTGGTCACGCAGACCGTGGTCAAGCGTCAAGGGAGCGCCAGACAGCGCCCCAGAAAGCGCCGGAGTACCGACTAGTACCCCAACGTGGAGGAGCGTTCGCCGGACATCCACGCAACCCCAGTCCCAGCCGGTTAAGTTCGGAGATCGCCATCCTACCAACCAAGACGGTGGAGTTGAAGGCCTGGGCCGTGGAGATGGCAGCGTGGGCGAGGAGTGCAGCAGCGGAGATCCGGACCCTGAAGTCGGAGCAGGAGAGTCTGCAAGAGCGAGTCCGTCGCCTGGAGAAGACGTCCAAGACGAAATCCGCTACGTGCGAAGCGAAGAAGAAGGTGGAAGTCGCCTTCCAGACGCCGAAAAAGACCGCCACGACCAGCGGAGCGGCCCAAGACAGTGGGACGCAGACGCCCGGCAGTGGCAGCCGTCGTTGGAGACGGTAATAATTCAAAATTCCGTTTGTTGGAACACCTGTGGGCAAGTCCAGTCTTGTCAGGCTCCACCAACCAGGTATATATGTGGGTCTTAAAACCCATGTATATATGGGGCGGATCAGCCCCTGGCACACGCACCCGCACTTGTACAGTACAGTGCACGGTGCCTGGGTAAGGCACGAACTGACACAGCAACGTTGATTTGATGCTGAGTTGTAGTGCTGTGTGCATGCCTGTCCTGTTGTTTGGTTTTTGAAAGCATGGAGGTTTTCGGGAAACTGAAAACTTTTTCAGGTTTTCGAAACGAACGGGGCAGGCCACCCAAGGCCTTTTTCTTTTTATTTTCCTAGGGTGGCAAAGCAGGTTTTTGCCTGAGGGTAGTATTGGTGCTCCCCACCGGACACCTAGGAAAAGGCTACCTCTGGGGTTTGTTTTTCCTCTTGGAGGATAAACAAACCTTTAAGAAGGGGGGTGAAGCGGTAGCGGCAGGGTCTCCCTACCGCTACCCGCTGTGGCTCGCACGTGCGCTGAACAGCGCAATTTATGACGTAAAATGGGATTACGAAGGCAACAGAGCAATAGCTAAAATTGCCGATTTTTGTGTTAAAATAGCAGTTTTTATAATAAAGTTATGCTGTTGTGCCCCATTTTGTAATTATACGTGAGATTTCACTGTTTTTCTGTGTTTTCACAGGCATCTATGTAGATTCGAAGGCCTGTGGCTAACGCCTTAGAACAGTTTAAGCAACTTAAACCGACTCACGAAATGTTCGATTCTTGCAGAAATTGCGGTGCTTTGCAGGAGGGTCACGAAAACGCTTCAGTATTGTGAATACATCCCACGTTTCCTTATTGTCATTCCTCGCAAGCGGCACGAGATATGACCCTCACAAGTGGCCTCACGAATCAACTTTGTTTTGCCCATATCTCTAAGACAAATGGAAGGCAAGACAAAAGGAAAGTTGATTCGTGCATAGGGAAGGACGTAGGTCCACTCGAAAGAGGTCAAATCAAGTGCGGGGATGTCGAAGTCGGAAATCTGATTTCGACATCCTGAAAAACTCGGATTAAGGTTGCGAGTGTAGAAGGTGAAAATTGCGGATGCATCAATGCAATTCCTGAAGACTTTAGAGTTATCGTCACGATTTGCGCTAAAATATCTGTCTATAACAGTTAAACTGGCGGTTACCCTAAAGTCGCGAACTAACCGCCAGCTGTCAAAACAGTGAGTATCAGAACGGAAGCGTAAAAATTGACAGAAACAATATGAAAATAAAACCCTGTTGATTCCTGATATTCTGATATATAAATCTCCGCTGGCGGCGCATCGGTTGCCGATGCGGGGCTTTACGGCACGAAACACGCTCCCGTCGGGCTCGCACCGGGCGTCAACGGGCGTCTTCCCTTCCGCACATGGGGTTAGTGGACCGGAGACCGGTTGTATGCCCTACCCTAGCCATGGGGTTCTGGGTACCGCTTCATCCCCCTCCTTAGAGCAAACCCTGGGGGAGGGCTCGATAACACCCACGCATGGCAGCGGGTACCCAGGACCATTTCCTGAAGGGGGGGGGTGTCACATCCTCACTTCAGGTTGATTCGCAGGTTAGGCTGCCCAAATCCCACAGTAAGACAGGGTGCCAATGGGATGCGCTGACGCCCCACCTCAGCGGGCGCCACGTGTACATGGCGAGCCCCCCCCAAGGGGCACCCCCGCCCGGCGTGGGACGACCTCATCGCCGCCTTCCACGACCACGGGATCCTCCCCGACGACACGTGGCAGGAGGTCCAGCGGAAGACGCTTGGCAAGGACTACCAGCGCTGCGTCCGCGCCCGCCTGCTGGAGATCCGGGACCCCCTCCGGGAGAGGTGGGACGACCTCTGGCTCCGCCATCTCGACCCTTGGTCGCCGCTCTCCCACCTCCCACACACCTGCCGACTCTGCGGAGAATGTGACGCGGTGTCCTCCGCAGCGTCGACAGGCGCCAACAGGTGCACGCGGTGCGCCCAGGTAGCCGCGTGCCCCTGGCCCGAACGTCCCGCAGGCCCGCGCAGGCGCTCAGAGGAGGAGGCCTTGCGCCGGCGCATCGAGGGGGCACACACCCCCTGGCGCGAACAAGCGGGCCCCGCGGGCGCTGCCCTTCTGTGGATCCACCTGCACCTGCGGGACCCCACATCCGTTGCGCACCTGTCGCACGTGTTCGCCCCCTAACCCCCACCCGCCGCCGCCCTTTGCAGAGCCCGCAGCACCATGCCACGCCGACGGGGGGATGGGCCGGGGCACACCAGGGCCCGCCGGAGAGCGCAGGAGGCGGCCGTCCGGGGCCTGGTGGCGGACGCGGTGGCGGAGGCACACGAAGCGCACGCTGCCGCACGGTGTGACCTGGAGGGCAGTGCGAGGGCTTTCCTCAACGAGACCGCCCTCCCGGCCGTCCGCGCCCTGAACGGAGCGAGGGCCCCTACGCCCCTCCCGGCAATGCACCGGATCGTGAACGCCGTCCGGCCGGGGCTCATCAGCCCGGAGGCGGCCCTCTACGGGCACTGGATGGAGTGGCGCGAGTCCAATCGGTCGGGCCGGCCCCTGTCCATGGGGGACACTCTGCGGCTGACGGGAGCAGGGTCTGCCATGTCCCTCCGCAGTAGCGCCCCAGCCCTGCTGCACGCCCTCAGGACGCGCTACCCCGGGGACGCGGCCCCGTACCTGAACCAGGCGCGGGCCACGTACCCGGGAGGAGTGTCCGAGCTGGATGCGGCGCTCCACCTTCTACACCCGCCGGACGAGGACCTGGAGGTGGGCGAGGTCACGGTGTTCGTGGAAGGCGCGGACGAGGCGTCCGCCCGCCCCCGGCCGACCAACCCGGTGTACGACGGCACCAGGCCTACCCCCCCGTACGCCGTCGTCTACGAGGCGTTCCCCAGGGAGCCCACTTGGTGCCCGGCCCTCCCGCCGGCGACGCACGCGCCCCGCGGCTGGGCTAACCCGGACCTGTCCCCCCCCCTCTCCAGGACCAGGGGTGCCCACTACAGGGGGCAGGTCCTCTGGCAGGAGTGCCCTGGCACCCCCCTGCTCCTCCTCGTCGTCGCGACCCACAGGGACCCGGGGCGGATCCTGGGCATCACCCCCACCCACCTCTATGGGGCAACACCCGTACCCCGCCCCCCCCTCCCGGCGCCCGCGGCGCGGGACGGAGTACACACCTTCCTGCGAACACAGGAGGTCACCGCCGTTACGGGGGTCCACCTGGTGCGGCTGCCCCCGACACCGCTCGACGACCCCCGGGGGCCCAGGGCCCTGGGCCCCGCCCCAGACTGGGAGCTGTGGCGCGACGCGTGGGCCGCGTGGCTCCCCCGCCTCCCCTCCCAATGCCGGTGGATGGCCGCAGGCCCCCGGCCGTGCGGGGCTGACGCCACAGCCGGCCCCCCACCCCCTCCCCCCCTCCCCCCCGCAGAGCACCACACGGCACTGCCAACGGCACGGCACTGATGCACCAGGAGGTAGTGGGAAGGGCGCGCCTGCCACCACGCATGCCTACCAGGGTAACAGTGATGGCAGACTCCGATGGGTCCCCCCAGCGGGACGACCGCCACCACCGCCGGTCCCGCTCCCGCTCCCCCGTCTCCTCCCCGGAGTGGACGGGGGAGACCCTCGCGGAGCACGAGGAGCGGAGGCTGGCGGAGGCGGCGGTGCTGGTCGGGCCGCCGCCGCAGGCCCGGGAGCCTGGGCCAGCCGAGACGACCGCCCCCGCCGCCCGAGCAGCCAGCCCCGCCGCCCCGCCCCGCCCGGACGCGCAGGAAGCAGAGACCGCAGCGAGCCACGCCGCGGCCCCGACCGCGGCCCCCGGCACGCCGCCGACACGGGGGGCAGCCCCGGCGCAGGAACCGGGCGCATCGCCGAGGGCTGCCGCAGCCGCAGAGGAGAGCAAGGACCCCGTACGGGCCACGGGCGCCTCGTCGGCGGCCGCCACGGCAGCGAAGGAGAGCGGGGAGGGTGTGCGAGGGGCTGCAGCCGCGACCCCGGCGGGCCGCGACACCACCTCGGCCGGCCGCGCCGCGACCTCCAGCACGCCGCGAACGCGGGGGACGGACCCCGCACGGGCCGCGGGCGCCTCGCCGGCGGCCGCCGCGGCAGCAGAGGAGAACGAGGAGGGCGTGAGAGGGGTTGCGACCGCGGCCCCGGCGGGCCGCACCACCGCCCCGGCCGACCACGCCGCGGCCCCCAGCACGCCGCGAAAGCAGGGGGGCGGACCCCGCACGAGCCACGGGCGCCTCGTCGGCGGCCGCCACGGCAGCGAAGGAGAGCGAGGAGGGCGCGCGAGGGGCTGCGGCCGCGACCCCGGCGGGCCGCGACACCGCCTCAGCCGGCCACGCCGCAACCCCCAGCACGCCGCGCAAGCGGGGGAAGAACCCCGCACGGGCCACGGACGCCTCGCCGGCGGCCGCCGCAGCAGCAGCAGTGTGCAGGGAGAGCGCAAAGTACCGCGTCCACGCCAACCCCACCCACACCCACACCAGTCCCCCCAAGCCGTTCCCCCCCAAGCCCTTCCCCCTGGGGCGGGAGCGGCACGTCTGCCCCCCGACGCGCGAGCGCTCGCCGCCGGGCGTCACGCTGCCGCAGCTGCAAAGGCAGCGGGACGCCCGGCGAGTGGTCCAGGAAGGGCGCAGCAGCGGGGGAGAGCAGAGCGCAGGCAGCGGACAGCGCGACTCGGGGCAGGGGGCCGGGAAGGGGCCAGGGCAAGGGAAGGGCGCGCAGGGGCACGGGCAGGGAGCCCAGGTGCAGGGGGCAGGGCGAGGGGAGGACGGAGAGCGAGCGGGCCAGGACGTGGGGGACGGGAGGCGGGACCCGCGACACGGGCAGGGGGCTGGAAAGGGGCCCAAGGGCAAGGGCAAGGGCGCCGCGGGCCCCAAGGGACAGGCGGGCTGGGGCATGGGAGCCCAGGGGGGAGGACGAGGCGAAGGGAGGGGGCCAGAGGGCGGGGCGCCCCCGCAGCCGGACGTGCAGCCGGTGACGTGCATCCCCCCCGGCATCCAACAGATGCCGGCACACCACACCCACCACCACCACCACCACCACCACCACCACCTCTACAACATCGACCCTGACGCCGGCGAGCTAGTCCCCCCCCAATTCCCACGACACCAGCACCATCAAGCCCCCCCCGCGCCGAGGGCGGAGCCGGCGCGGATGGCCTCGGCGGAGGGGGAACGGGGCACGGCATCGGCGCCGCAGGCGCAGGGGCAGCGAGGGGGGCCGGCACGGGGGGCGGAGGAGGGCCGGCCATGGGACCGGGACTGGGGCGCGGTCCAGGACCCTCTGGGGGAGGAGACCCTCCCCCTGGTGGGGGAGGTGTACGGGTGGTTGTGCTTGGCCAACCAGGGGACCTCCAGGAGGTCGAGGAACCGGCCCTTCGATGCCCTGCTCCTCCGGAGGGACGGAGGAAACCGAGAGGTACCCCCGGGGGGCTGGGCAGCCCCAGAGGACCATGCGAGGGTCCTCAGGTCAGTGATCCGGGCGGCGTGGCCCGACAGGGAGCCGACGTGGCCGGCCTTCCTGGAAGGGGGAGCGGTGCTCCGCATCACGGATGCGGACGCCAACAACCGGCTCCCCCGGGCTTTGAGCAGCGCCCTCGCCCACTGGCGCTACCGCCGGCACAACCCGCCGCAGCCGCAGCCCCAGCCCCCACACAAGCGGCGGCGCAGGTAAAGACCCAGACGGCGGGTACGGGAGAGTTGGGGGGGGGGGGCTGGGCCCCCCGACCCACGCCCCCCCCACGGTACGGCGTGACGAAGGAGCGCGCGCCACCTCCCGCGGGAGGGAGGGCAGAGACAACGAGCGCGGGGGGGATCCTACTGCCCCACAGCCCGCTAACCGCTGACCACTAACCCTCACGGCCGCCCCCACCCGCCAGCGCCACGCGACGACGGCGGGGGGGACAAGGGGCCCCAGCGAGGGCCTGCACGAGGGTCCGGCTCTAGGTAGAGGGGGGTGGCGGAAGGGTGCGACCCCCCAGCCGATGGCTGGCCCCTGGGGCCGGGACCGCCATGCGGCCCCCCCCTCGGCCGTCAGAGGGCGGCGCCAGGGGACCAGAGGGCCCCCGCCACTCCCCCCCCCCCCCCCTCCCTCTCAGAAACGGAGCGGTCACTCGGGTGGTGTGCCCTCTGGGCCCCCCCGTTTACGCGGGCAGTAGCACCGCCACCCAGGCCCCGAGCCCGGGCAGGCCCCACGGTACGGCACGACGCGTGAGAGCGGGCCACCTCCCGCGGGAGGGAGGGCGGAGACAACGAGCGCGGGGGGGAACCTTCTGCCCCGCAGCCCGCTAACCAGTGACCGCTAACCCTCACGGCCACCCCCGGCCGGCCAGCGCCGCGCGACAACGGCCGGGGGATGAGGGGCCCCAGCGAGGGCCTGCGCGAGAATCCGGCTCTCGGTAGAGGGGGGCGGGGGAAGGGCGCGACCCCCCGGCCGATGGCTGGCCCCCGGGGCCAGGACTGCCATGCCCCCCCCCCCCCCCCCTTTGTCGGCCCAAATTTCAGCCACCACAAAGCGAGGGTGCAGGCCGTGGGCTGGTTCCTCGTGGGGACCAGAAAACAGGGGAGCAGACCTTTTGCTGCCCCCAGCCCCCCCAACAGAAATGGGGCCGGACCAAAAGCAGGCCCAGCACCCCCCCCCCCCCGCATGCCCTCACACCCTCACTGCAGGCCGTCACATGGTGATCCAGGTCCCTCAGGGAGCGGACGCCGAGCGACAAGTATGTTGGGATCTGGGACCCGCATGGTAACCCAGCAGGTGGTCCTCCTCTCCCACGCAAGTGAACAGGTAGACCCATCCACCACCCTACCCCCCCCCCCCCCCCCAGCCTGCGCCCCCGACGGGAGGGGTGCACGGAGTCGGCGCCCTCAGGGCCTAAAAAGTGGAGGCTGTGAAGGGCTCACAGCTTGACCGCTGTGGGTATCCCTTGAGCGGCCTGCCTAGGGAACCTCCAGGTGTGCACGTGCCCCACCAACTTCATCACAGACGCCTAGGCCAGCACAGCCCCGTGCACTCCAGTGCAGTTGTGGGTGACCCCTGGAGGCCAGACAGCCACCAGCCGGCCCCTGCCCCCCCCCCCCCCCCCTTCCTCAACGGAGAGGCCATTCGGGTGTGGTGCCCTCTGGGCCCCCTCGTCTACGCGGGCTGTAGCGCCGCAGCCAGTGCAGCCAGCACTGGTGGCACCCAGGGCAGGGAAGCACACTCTGCGCCTTGGTGCCCCTCCATCTGCCCAGGGTACGCCCTCGGCCGTGGGAGCCGGACCAAGCCCGCGAGGCAGCACCACCTGTGCCTAAGGCAGTCAAGGAGTGCGGGTCTGACCCCAGTCGTGCCACGTACCACCGCCTTCCCGTGCCAATAGGCAGTCGTGGAGTGGTTGGGTAGCATGTCCTTGTGACGTGGAGGTTGCGAGCCCAGGCCCACATCTCCCCCGGCGGGCTCAGCGTCAGGCTCTCCAGCCTCCCTGCCGGGGCCTGGAGCACCAGGCACACACTTCCCCGCGCCATGTGCGCCAACGCCGAACAACAATGGAGCAAGCAGGTGTGCCACAGCCCCCCCCCCCCCCCTCAGACACACAAGGGCACATACACACAGGCACGGCGGCATCTCCCGCCCGCGAGCGCCACCGCGGGGTCTGGGGGCGGTCAACAGTCCGGTAGGCCTTGTGACCGGACACCCGGGTACGGCCGCCCAGTCGGGTCCCGCAGGGAAGGCGGCGCGGACCGTGGGTAGGCGACCAGGCGAGGCCTTGACCCAACCCAACCCGACCCCCCCCCCCCCCCGGCCAACAGGAAACATCGCCAGGGGACCAAAGGGCCCCCCCCACCCCCCCCCCCTCCCAAACAGGCCCGAGAGCGGGCGGGGGGGCGGCCCCCCCACCCCCCCCCCCCCCGCACCCACCTCAGCTGGGGAGCCACAGGCGCGGCCCTCCGCCCCCCCAGGGCCGGGGGGGCGCCCCCCCCCTCAGGAGGAACGGCGACGCGGTAAGGGCAACGGCGGCTGGACCTGCTCCCGCGAACCCACACCAGCGTGCCGGAGCAACGCGCACAACGGAACAGGAAGGAGGCCGCGCCCCACATGAC
This sequence comes from Eutreptiella sp. 'Long Island Sound 2002', assembly GCA_964036045.1. Classification (NCBI taxonomy): domain Eukaryota; phylum Euglenozoa; class Euglenophyceae; order Eutreptiales; family Eutreptiaceae; genus Eutreptiella; species Eutreptiella sp. 'Long Island Sound 2002'. The sequence continues at coordinate 73,293,708 of OZ038385.1, forward strand.
CCTCCCGTAACCACAGCCCACTCCGAGGTGACAGAGGGGGGGTTCAGGTCAGCTGGGGCCCCTGGGGGAGCGGCCCACGGGCCGCCCCTCACCCCCCCCCACCCCGGGGCGGCACTTCAGCCCCGACCGCACGCGCGCGCCGGAAGGGAGCGCGCCGGCGACACGGAGAGGGCCAGAAAGGAGTACCGCAGGCCGCCGCCCGGAACGAGAGCGGGGAGGCCGCGGCGCGACACCCCCCCCCCCCCCCGCCCCCCCACCAGCCCGCCAGCCGCGAGGGCCCCGGCCCCCACCCCCCGAGGCAGGGGGGATGGGCGCCCCCTGCCCGAAAGGGGAGCCGGAGTGTGACCCGCCCCCCCGCCCCAGCCGCCGGCTCACATGGGGGCCGCGAAGAACAAGCGGGCCCACGCCTACGCACCGGGACGCCGCACAGATCGTACCCAGAGAAGCCGGGTGAGCACGAACCGGAGTGGTATGGGGGGCCACGCCCCCCATGGACAGCACAACGCCAGTGACGCCCGCTTCGTTGCCTGCCCAGGGAAGGCAGAGGGACGGAAAGAGGCAGAGCGACCCCCCGCCCAACAGGCCCCGCCCCGGCCGCACAGCCGGAGAAAACAGCGCACGCCCCCCCCCCCCCCCCCCCAGCCCGCCCCCCAGCATAAGAACGCCATGGACCCGCCCCGCGGCGCGCAGCCCCCACAGGGACAGAGCAGGGCCCCCACACCCGCACGCCCGCGCCCACAACGCGGACCCCGACAGCCCACCCAGTGGACGGTCAGTCGGGGGAGGAGGAGCGCAAGACCCCAGACGCCCCACGCAACGGTCGAAGGCACCCCCCCGGGGACGCCCTGCCGCCGCCCCCACAACCCCAAGCCAAGTAGGGGGGAACCGGGACCGGACCGCCCCCCCCCGAGCACGCCAGACGGAGCAAGGGACCGAGGCAGGACACGCGGAGGGGCACGGACCACGTGGAACGGCCCTACCAGCGCCCAATGCCGGGACCACGCGAGATGCGCGCGCCACACCACCCAGCGGGGGGGGGGGCGGACACCGCGAGAGCGCGAGCGCACACACACGAAAGGGACACGCGGGGACCACCGGAAGGGCAACCGGACCGAGCGCGCGGAACGCACAGACCGCATGGAATGGCGTACCAGCGAGCGAGGGTAAGGGACAACCGGACGGGACGGCCCGCCACACGCAGCGCGGAACACGCGGGGCGGGGAGGGGGAAACGAAAGAGACACGACGCCAGGTGCCGGCCCGAACCCCCCCGAACCGGCCGCGAGCGCCGCGCACACACAGACGGGGCACTGCGCCCGCCAAGGCAGTAGTGGCGCACAGCGCCACACCCCAACCCCTAGGCTAGGCAGCCTCCGCGCCAGCCCAAAGGGGGTCCCACTGGCGACAAGCCAGTAGGACGGGCCCGGCGGCGCCGGCGCCCCGGGCGACCACGCATTAGGGGGGCGACGCAGTGGGTAAGCGCCCGCAGCCACGGCTGCGAATTGATGCACTGACCGGGGAGTGGGGAAACGGGGACGCCGGGGAAGGACGGGGCTCCGAGCTCTGTGAACCCGGGGGACTCCGCCACCAGGCAGGAGGTGCGTCTTGGAGGGCCCCCCACTAGGACCCGGTGGGGAGGATATCACCTGGCGCGACCAGGTGGCCCCCCGGGGCCGAAAGGCGTCTAGTACCCGCAAAATCAAACCTCAAACCTCAAACCCCACAGTAAGACAGGTACAGTGCTGTAGTTGTTAGTAACTGCAAGTATAGTATCAAGTATCAAGTCCCGGGTCCTGGCGGCGATTGTTCGGCATCCAAAGGACCCGTTAACCCATACCAGGCGCACCGGGTGCCGGCTGCTACGGTCACCACTGAAGCCGGTTCGGACCCCCGTGGCCATCTTGGGGTCACTTGGGGTGTGTATCTATGTGCCGGCAAGCCGCCATTGGCTGATATCATACTCTCCCATCCACCTGACCTAACCTGATGTGATAGTGTGATAGGTTTGGCCATTCCGGCTATGAGCGGCCATATTCAGTACCGAGGCGCCGCCAGCGGAGATTTATATATCGGAATATCAGGAATCAACAGGGTTTTATTATCATAATGTTTCCGTAATTTTTCAGCCTTTCGTTCTGATGGTCAATGTATCGGCGACTGTCAGTTGGCTCGCGATTTTGCGTTAACCGATTGGTTAACTGTTATTTCCAGATATTTTGGCGGAAACCCCGATGAAGGGTCAGATTTCATCAGTAAAGGGTTGGTTGCTTCCGCAATTTTCTAAATATGCACTCGAAATTTTCATCTGAATTTTTCGCGATGTCGAAATCGGATTTTCGACCTCGACATCGCCGCACTTGATTTGGTCTTCTTCGAGTGGTCATACTCTTTTCCCTATGCCCGAATCAGGTTTCCCTTATACTTGCCACCCATTTGACTTGGAGATATAAGGGAAACAAAAGTGAATTGTGGGACCACTTTGAAGGGCCATATCTACGCGCGAGTGTGAGGAAAGAGAATAAGGAAGGTTGGGTTGCAAGCGCCTTACTCTCAACTTAATTCAGAAAGCATCGAACGCCTTTGGTGTGTACACATCCCCGGTTTAGCAAGGGATAATGGTCAAGAGGGTATAAAGCGACATATAACTCTTGGACCGTGCAACCGAATATTTCAGAGCGACTTTCGAGTGTACCGCATGAGTATTGGGGTTGCATAGATACTTTCCTTGAGTTCCCACATATTTTTAACGTGAAGTTATGTCCATGGAGGGAGCCACTTTTGAGGGTATGTGTTATATGCATGGTATATGTCTTGATATGCTCACGCCCATGTTATATATCTTCGTGTGGCCGAAGAGATGGGGAGCCACGCGTGACAAGGGCTTTGCCCATGTCCCAATTGTGGAATTCAAAGCGCTAGACTAAGTCTACCGCATATGTATTGCTCATGGTATGTTTGGCAAGGAGATCCATGAGTGCACTCCCATTTTCATGGGGCATGTAGATACGAGTGGCGAAGGTATCTCCATGCGCCCGATTGGGGATCCAAGTGGGGGAATTGTTCGCAAATGGTTCAAATCATTTGTATATTGAACCATGAGCGGATATCATGGGTGAGCATAGAGATATTCTATCATGACAACTTTGTATTTGGACATATTTGCATGTTTTTGACCTCATTTTATGCTCATTTTTGTATTTTATGTGCTCAACTGGTCGGCTAACAGTAAAGTGCCTAGAGATCTGTGAACTATGGTATGTTGCTTATATGTTGGCATATGCTTCGGTGTTGCACCTCACCATATACCGGATCACGTAGTCACTTTGGCTTGGCACACGAGGCCTCACAAAATTAGGTCTCAAATTCATGTGTTGACTTGTGAAGCATGTCATGTACATAACCGAAGGAGTTTCGGGGCCAATGATGGAATATTCTTGGGCATGGACCTTTGGTCTATATCACCCTTGTAGATTACTATCCGGTTTGACACATGCATGGAGCATTTGGATATTTGCCGTATGCATTTTTGAGTATATAATTGACTTTTGGGCATAATGGTGTGATTTGCCTGATTTTGCCATGTTGTGAGGTCATCAGCATGGGGCAGTTCTCCAAGCCCAATCGACTCCAAGCCCAACCAAGGTTATGTCAGGGTAGGGCATGGTCCTGAGTGCCACTCTAGGCCATGACACGTTACCTCCCCTATTGGGCTAGGATTTAGAGGCTTGGGAGTGAACACATTTTTGGGGTTTATGGAATGACTTGTGACACATGGCATTCAGCCATCTCATTTGACCTGGTTCAGGGCAATATGTTGGTGAGTCAAGGGAGGGTCTTGAGTCCAGGGAATGAGGGGTTTATGGCTGTGAATGTGTATGTTTACCTCTTTCACCAACTTTGCTTTATTGGTGTTCATATGCCAATTTCAGGGCTTTCTTCCTTGGTGCAATTCTTGTACATGCCCGCCACCGTGGGACGACCGGTGTGCTGAACGGAAGCCCGCAGTGTGGATTGGATTATTGCTGGATTTGTGGGATCTGGTTGCTGTTCAGGGTTGAAGGAGGATTGTATTTTATTTTCTATATTTTTGGATTTGGAACCCTGGATTTTGATAAATGCAATCGTTGATCAGGAGCAAATCGGTAGGGGTTACAGGCGGAAGGGGCACAGCAGGGGCCGGTCCTGGTAGGGACCTTCTTTATGGTAGCAGAGGCGTACCTGCTGCCCCTACCTACCGCCGACCCGGGGACTTGAGCCCTTATGAGCACTGCCCAAGTACGCCCCGGGTGCGTATTGTGGACTCAGTGGAGACCACGCCGGAGATTGGAGCCATAGAAGAACCGAGACGTTCAAGAGCATGGCGAACTCCGGAAGTTGAAGCCCGAAGAGAAGTACGACATTCGGGAAGAGGAGGACGTGACATGGAGGACCTGGTCTCCATGTGTGAGCGTCCATGCCGAAAGGCATGCAACCTCCGCTCCGCCGCGGAGGACTCTGATGAGGCCTGCCATTCAGGCAGCAGTGGAGGACGGGCCCGGCGCTACCGGAAGCGCGGGTCACCCAAGTCCGCGGCAAGGGACGCCGGGGCTATGGATACGGACCCTAGCCCGGTCAGGCTGTGGGAATCGGAGGGGCACTCCGAGGGCTATCGGCCAGCCTATGAGCCACCTTCGGAGTCAGAGGAGACGGCCAGACCGCCCACAAGGGCGAACACGGCCCCAGAACCCAGCCTGGAGCACGACGCCGAGGGCTTGGAGAGGCCAGCCAGGGCCCGGACGGCACCTGTGCCCCGGCACACGGGACCAGAGACGGACGCCATAGGCGATACGCCCATGGGTGATGAGTCTGAGGCGCCGGAAACCGCGGGATGCGCTGGATCAGGCGGAAAGCACGCCGCGTGCCACTGCGAGCACGTGTCCTTCCTCATGGGCAAGTACCCGAAGATAGGGATGGACGCCATCGTGCACCGCCTCGACAGCCTGGACAACGCGAAGGACGGCCTGGAGACGGACGTCGCCGGGATCCTGGATGACCAGTCGGCCGCGGAGAAAGACATGGAGGAGCTGCGAGCGGAACGGGACCGGTACCGGGAGAATCTGGAGCTGGCCCTGGAGAAGCAGCAGCGAGTGGTGGACAGCCTCCTCCACCTGGTGGAGGATATGTCGGGACGCCTGAAAAGGCTAGAGGAGCTACAGCCCCTCGCCTCGGGTCCGGAGCTCCCGGCAAAGCCGGCCGCGGCAGAGCTGGTGGAGCGGGTTAAGACCCTCAGGAGCGCCATGGATAAACCCATGGGCGGCCCTGCAGAGGCACCATACGCGCCTCCGCGTGTTGACCCAGGTGCGCTGCCGTTTGTTCCCATGTTCAGCGAATCCACAATGCTCGGGGAACACACGGCACCGGCTGGGTCCATGCGGGAAGGGCACGTAACCACGGACCCGAGGAGCCTGACGGTACAGATGTCCCATGCCGCCCAGAATCTACCGATTACGACGAATATGGTAGTTTATGCAGAAGACGAGATCCAGAGCCAGACCATGCAGGGGCGAACCATGGGAAGCGCCGACGGACATGGTCGAGGTCATCCAGGCGGAAACCTGTCGGCGAAGGACCCCAATACGGGGATATGGACGGCCGATGGAGCAAGTCCTTCCCGCATCCCAAACCCCATGGGTTCAGGCCCAACTGGACCACACTCCGTGGAGGAGAGGGATATACCGGGAGTGTACTCACACCCCCCGGCCACAGGTGGTATCCGTCTCGGTGGAGTGGTGGCTGGGGACGTCGGAGACGCCATCAGGATTGACGACCTCAGGGGAATCAAAATCCCCTACTACGATGGCAACCCCTCCAACCTGGATGACTTCATCCTGGACTGGGAGGAATTCGCCGAGGAGGTCGTCGGCGAGATGCGGGGAGCGCCGCGGGACAAGTGGGTATGTCGGACATTCCCACACCGGCTGGCGCAGGACCTGAAGGAGGAGCTGCGGGATCAGATCCGGGAAGGATTGATCCGTACTGAGCAGGCCTGCCTCCAGTGGTTGGAGGATGAGGAGCGGGTGGACGCTCGGAACCAGAAGCTGGAGGACCTGTGGTCCATCCCGCTGCCGCTGGACCGCGGTGAGTTGCGGGTCCGGGAGTGGAACGGGTATCTGCGGAAGTACCGCAGATGCCTCAAGCTGGTGGAGGACTGGAACGAGGCCAGCGAGATCCGCCACCTCCTGAAGGACGTCCTCCCCGGCAACTGGAAGAGGAGAGTGGAGGACGAGGACAAGAAGCGCGCCAAGAAGCGGGTGGCGGTGAGGATCATGGCGGCGGAGGATACCCATGCGGGTATCATGGAGTTCTTCAGGAGGAACCTGGGCGAACCCAACCGGATGTTGGGACTGAAGAACGCCGTGTACGTGGAGGTGTTTGGAGACTCCATGGGGCAAAGGTTGCTGCGCCTCAACAACGTGGAGTGGAGGCGCGGGGAGCCGCTGAGGATGCAAGTCATCTTCGCCCGCATGAGCCTTGACGAGATCGTGAAGTACATCACGGTGGAGTTGAAGCTCAATGCAAAGAACGAGGCCCACGTGCAGGATCGACATGGTCATGGACAACGAGGCCACCGAGAAGACCGCCATCATTGGGAGATCCAGGAGGACACGGCCAACTCCGCGGAGGATGGTAGTGGAAGTGGCCAAGACCACTGGACCGGGTCCCGGGAGGATCATGAGGAGGCCCACTTCTTCGCGTTTGTGGCGCAGAACGTGAGGAACCATGGGCAGGATCGGTCCAGATGGAGCCAGGTGGGACCCAATAAGAGCAGAGCGCAAAGGAGGATTGGGAACCCATCGCTCTCGTTCCGGGAGTACAGGTCTCAGCACGACGGGTGCCGGGTCTGTTATGGCAAGGGAAACAACCATGCACATGACCACCGTCAGTGCAAGGTGTATGAGGCGGACAAGAAGGCCTACTTCGCCGCTCACCCCGAGAAGAAGCCCAAGGAGCAGCGGATTTCCGATTGGAAGGCGAAGGGCGGAGACGGGGGAAAAGGCCAAGGCAAAGGCCAAGGAAAAGGCTGAGGAAGAGGCTATAGTGGTGGACCTGGCCAAGACCGACGAGTGAGGTCGATCGAGGAAGTTGCTAAGGACATGTTGAGGACGTTGGAGGAACTCAAAGCCCTGCAACGTGGTGGACAAAGTCCTGGCGAATCGCAGCCGGAAGGGGCTGCGGGAAGTCAAGTCTAGAGGAGCCCCCACGGGAGTGGGACCTCGGAGGTCTCTCCTCCGAAAATCAGTGGAATCACTGAGGAATCAGAGGCACATCGGGTGCCAAAGAAGGCTCCGGAAGAGCCAAAACCACTGAGCTTCGCCACTCCCAACCCCTGGAGCGCCCTGCCAAGGGAAGTACATGTGGGTACGGGACATGGCAAGAAGGAAGGAGCGACCACGGAGAGCCCCGTGGACGGGCAGGACCAACCCAAGATCTACACCATCCGTGACCATACCCTTGAAGTCCTGATGCACCCGGACGTGCTAGAGTTGCATGCCGTGAGAGTCGTCCATACACCTCATGGCGACGAGCGGCAGTTGCACTTGGAAGTGCGAGTACGGTGCGGACGAGAGGAGAAGGTGGTGGATGTGTTGGTGGATACGGGTGCCCAGGTGAGCCTGGTCCGAAGAGGGTTGTTCAAGGAGGAACTCCTGCAACCCAGCCGGAGACCGGTCCGCCTGAAGGTCGCCAACGGAGAGATCATGGGTGGGGGCACCCATGAGGCCACTATCAGTATGGAATTCTGGGAACATGAGCGCTTGAACCGCCCTGATCTGGCGAAGAGAAGCACTCTATCCGGGAACTTCTATGTGGCCCACATTACAGATTGGGATATGATCATGGGGTATGACTTCATGGTGGCAAACGCCATCGGAGCCCTGCCCCATCGTGCAACGCTGGTCCGGGAGGATGATGAATGCCTCACATGGCTGTCCACGGACTATGCATGCAGATCATCCGAATGGAATGCTGAGGAAGAGGATCGGATCGTCCAAGCGGTGCAAGCTGTGGGTGCCAAGTCCAGAGGAGACCGCGGAGTTCAACTCACGGAGTATGGAATGGCGCCGCAGGTGTACAACAGGATGATCCAGACGCTGGGAGCCGAAGCGCCCGAGACGGACGTCTTCGCTTCCCGGGATGCCCCACTTCTGCGGAAGTGTAGGAGGCATTGGCATCGAGGAGACTCAGCCTGGCACAGGCATTGGGGTTTGAAGGAGTGACAACACCAGACGTACGGTGGAGAAGATCGTCGCGGATAGGGCGAAGGGGATCCTGGTCATAACTGGCATAGGATCCACCCCATGTCCGCTGGAGGGTGTCAAGTCGACGCTGGACTCCATCACCTTGAACGAGATGTCATTCGGGCCAGAGGAGGAGTTGTTCGTCGACGTCAAGGGTGTATCAATGCCCTCCCCGGATCAAGCGTGGGATACCAAGGCTTTGCTGGTGGATGGGGCACAAGCCCAACCCACGGGTAATGAAGCATTCATCCGTAGGGTGGAGGCGGTGCCCATGAAGGTCATGTTCGAGCCCAAGGAGGGGACGGATCAGCCAGTGGATGGCATTGACATCCTGTCCCATTCCGAGATCGACGACGTCGTCAACTACATGCGGATGGGGATGCACGACCGGGTGGCAGCCAAGAAAAGGCGGGCAATGGTCACACCTCCGCATTGGTGGGATGACAAGATGTTGGTCACCGGCAAGTACGAGAAGGATGAGTTCGCGGCGAGGGTCATGGATCACATCGCGGACCAATACGATGGTCCGGTTGGGTCGGACCCACCAACGTGGGGTTTTCCAAGAGTGGGAACCGGTAGCGACGAGCACCAGCCCGGAGCCGTAAATTTTCGAAGATTATCGGTGGGAATCGCGACCCACGACGATGAAGACGGCATATCGGACGAGGAGAAGTCGGACTCGGACCCAGAAGAGGCCTATACCGCAGTGCGGTCGGTTGTATCGATACCGAAGCAAGCGGCTGAAGAGGCCCAGGAGAACCCGAAGGTCGCCGAGCTGAAGGAGAGGGTGATCAATGCCTATCCGCGGCTATTCAGTGGCGTCGCCAACAAGAACCCTCCAGATCGTGGGAGGTTTGGCACAGCGAGGATCAAGCTGAAGCCGAACCCCAAGATCTATCGTCATCCGGAGTACCAACTTCAGGGCGATCGGGCCGAGGCCATGAAGAAGTTGTTGGCCGAGTTCATTGAGCGGGGATGGATCGAACCCTCCGACAGTGAGTGGGCCAGCCCAGCCTTCATCGTGCCCAAGAAGGAGAAGGGCGAGTGGAGATTGGTGGTTGATTACAGAGGTTTGAACGAGCAGACGGAGCACGACTCGTACTCGCTTCCCCTGATCGACTCCATCCTCCAAAAACAACAGAAAAAGCGGATTCTCACGGTGTTAGACCTGAAACACGGCTATCACCAGATGCTGCTACACCCGGACTCCAGGCCCTGCACAGCGATGTCGACGCCGCTGGGGCCCATGCAGTGGAAAGTGGTGCCTATGGGCGCCAAGAATGGCAACGCCGCTTTCCAGCGCATGATGGAGGACCTACTCGGTCCTGTCCGGGACTGTGCCGACCCCTTCGTGGATGACATCATCATCGGGTCCGGCACGGAGAACATGACTGAGGACGAGCTCATCGACGCGCATGAGAAGGATCTGCGCCGAGTGCTCAGCGAGTTGGACAAGCACAACATGGTGTGCAAGCCCACCAAAGCCTCACTCTTCGTGAAGGAAGTGGAGTTCGCGGGTCACGTGGTTGGTCACGGGCAACGCCGTCCCATGCCTGGGAAACTGGCGTCCCTGCACCACTGGGAGAAGCCCCAGACCATCAGCGAACTCCGGTCCTTCATGGGGTTCTGCAACTACTATTCGGGCTATGTCCGAATGTATGCAGAACTGTCGGGGCCGCTGCACAAGATGCTGCAAGTGGGCAAGTTCGATGGCCGGAAGGGGAGCAAGAAGAAGCTTGCCTGGACCCCTGAGGCTGAGGATGCGTTCAACCGCCTGAAGGAGCGACTCCTGGGGCAGTTGGGACTATTCTTGGTGGACCCGGACAAGGGATTCGTGCTACGGACGGACGCCTCGGACTATGCTGTAGGGGCAGTCCTCGAGCAGATTCGGGACGACGGGTCACACATACCCGTGGCGTTTTGGAGTCGGATCCTGGCCGAGGGCCAACGCCGCACCTGGACCGCGGGGGAGAAGGAGACGTACGCCATTGTTTGTGCGCTCAGGAAATGGTCTGGCCACATCGGATTGCAACCGGTGATGGTTTGCACAGACCATCAGTCCTTGCAGAGCTGGCACAAGGAGCACGTCGACACCCCCTCGGGACCGGCGGCAAGGAGGGCCCGATGGCATGAGACGTTCGCCAAGTTCGACCTCAGCGTCGTATATGTCCCGGGGAAGGACAACACTGTGGCAGATTGCCTCAGTCGATGGGCCTACCCCGCGGGCAAGGCTTGGATGGACATATCCAGCAATGGGGAGGCCGAGGAAACCGAGGAGGCCAAGCGCATCATCCAGATGGAGAAGGCCATGGAGCAAGAGGGGGTCAAGTGCTTTGTGGTGATGGCAAACCGTACGGACCTGGCCAAGTTCCGGGGTGCCCGCGTCCAAGCTATTCGAGAGGAAACCCTCGAGCAATGGATGGTGGCCCCTGTAGAGCTAGTCAGGTTGGTGCTCACAGAGGACTGGTCGGATGATTATGCGGCATCCGAGCACTGGAGCAAGTACTGGAATGCCGTGAGTGCCCCGTCGGACGACGAATGGCCCGAGGGCTTGACCGAGGATGGGGACAAGTTGTTCCTCAAGGACAAGCTGCTGGTGCCCGAGAACCGAGTGGAGGAGCTCATTGACCATTGGCACAACGCCCAGCTCATGCACCCTGGCCGAGACAAGATGCAGCAGGACCTGGAGTGGCGTTTCAAGTTCCCTCCGGGGTACTACGCCATCCTGGACAGGTACTGCAGCGACTGTGCCGTGTGTAGGGCCACGAAGAGCCCCAACCACTCCACAGCGGGCAACCCGGTGTATACGGCTATACCGGAGGCCCCTATGCGGTCCGTGGCCATGGATGTGTTCGCCATGCCTGAGGTCACCGTGGACGGAGAGACCTACGACTGTGTCATCCTGGCGGTGGACAGGCACAGCGGGTATATCGTGGCAGTCCCGGGCAAGAAATCCAAGAAGAAGGACAAGAAGGACATACATGGAGTGGGGCTGCAGGCCAAGACCGTCGCTAATGCCATGATCAGGCATTGGCTGACGATTTTCGATGTCCCAGCTGTCATCTGCAGCGATCGGGGCAGTCAATTCGTGGGGACGTGGTTCAAGACGATGTGCAAGCACATGGGGATTCCGAACGCCAAGACCGTGGCATACCACAGCCGGTCGAATGGCCGGGCTGAGGTGGCCGGGCGGCAGATGTTCGAGAAGTTCCGCCAGCTGCACATCGACGAACCAGGCCGGAATTGGTACAATTCGCTGTGGAGGGTACTCCAAGCGTATCACGACCTTCCGGGACCCACTGGACTGTCGCCCCATCGCATCCTGTTCCTACGGGATCGAGTGTCACGCACTCTCCCGTGGTTGAACCATGGCAAAGTGGCCCGGGATGCGAACGCCATGATGGCTGAGGCGGACGACACGGCGGCCAAGGTGTGCAAGGCACTTCAGGACGAGCATGATAAGAGGGCCAAGTACTTCAAGCAGGGAAAAGTCCAGAAGTATGCTCTCCAAGACACCGTATGGGTGGAGCGGCACCACAAGGATGTCCTGTCCAGGCATCGGCAGGCATCTTGGTATGTGCCGGGGGTAATCGTGCGGAAGGTCGGGCAGGATGTGTATGCGGTTCGTGTGGGGGATAACAAGATCCTGGACCGCGACCATACCCAGCTTCGTCCACGAGCACCGGACCCCAGCGGACGACCCGTCACCTTCGAGTTCACGGCCGGCGATGTGGACTCGGACGACGCGGGTGAGGACGACGACTTCACCGCTGAGAAGATCCTGGCGGACAAGCCGGACCAGGGGACGCCTGGGGGGAGGCTTTATAAAGTCCGTTGGAAGGGATTCGCCGCATCCAGGGATTCGTGGGAACCTCCGAGCAGTTTCGTGCCGAGGTATACCACGGTCTGGATGGACTACCTGAAGAAAAAGAGTATTTCTTTGGATGTCAAGGACGTGTTGGTCCATTTGGTTGCTGCTGTAGCACCGTAATGGATCCCCCCTTGGCATTTTGTTTGTTTCTGTGCTTGGGGAGACGGGTGAGGGCGTTCATCCGGGGATTTTTCGGCCTTGATTGGCCATATACCCCCTTCACTCGATCTCCACGTATATATTTCAGTGTGGTATACTTATTTGGGTCCACGGACGACGTTTTTCTATATTTGATCCCCTTGGTCCATGTTGTAGATCAAGAGGAGACCGGATATGGCGTAGGGCACCGATTTTCAGTGTCCTCACCCCTCCCTTGGGGTATGGGGGACGCCTACGACGTGTGTGGGGCCTCCATGTGTCCTTGGGACACCGGGGGGGGGGTTGCAGCCCATTGGGGTCCTCCCGTCCTCTCTTCGATGACTTCCGAGCGGTAACAACGCTCTGAGAAGGGGGGTGAAGCCGGTTTGGACCCCCGTGGCCATCTTGGGGTCACTTGGGGTGTGTATCTATGTGCCAACAAGCCGCCATTGGCTGATATCATACTCTCCCATCCACCTGACCTAACCTGATGTGATAGTGTGATAGGTTTGGCCATTCCGGCTATGAGCGGCCATATTCAGTACCGAGGCGCCGCCAGCGGAGATTTATATATCGGAATATCAGGAATCAACAGGGTTTTATTATCATAATGTTTCCGTAATTTTTCAGCCTTCCGTTCTGATGGTCAATGTATCGGCGACTGTCAGTTGGCTCGCGATTTTGCGTTAACCGATTGGTTAACTGTTATTTCCAGATATTTTGGCGGAAACCCTGATGAAGGGTCAGATTTCATCAGTAAAGGGTTCGTTGCTTCCGCAATTTTCTAAATATGCACTCGAAATTTTAATCTGAATTTTTCGCGATGTTGAAATCGGATTTTCGACCTCGACATCGCCGCACTTGATTTGGTCTTCTTCGAGTGGTCATACTCTTTTCCCTATGCCCGAATCAGGTTTCCCTTATACTTGCCACCCATTTGACTTGGAGATATAAGGGAAACAAAAGTGAATCGTGGGACCACTTTGAAGGGCCATATCTACGCGCGAGTGTGAGGAAAGAGAATAAGGAAGGTTGGGTTGCAAGCGCCTTACTCTCAACTTAATTTAAGAAGCATCAAACGCCTTTGGTGTGTACACATGCCCGGTGTAGCAAGGGATAATGGTCAAGAGGGTATAAAGCGACATATAACTCTTGGACCGTGCAACCGAATATTTCATAGCGACTTTCGACTGTACCGCATGAGTATTGGGGTTGCATAGATACTTTCCTTGAGTTCCCACGTATTTTTAACGTGAAGTTATGTCCATGGAGGGACATGACATACCATGGTGGGAGCCACTTTTGAGGGTATGTGTTATATGCATGGTATATGTATTGATATGCTCACGCCCATGTTATATATCTTCGTGTGGCCGAAGAGATGGGGAGCCACGCGTGACAAGGGTTTTGCCCATGTCCCAATTGTGGAATTCAAAGCGCTAGACTAAGTCTACCGCATATGTATTGCTCATGGTATGTTTGGCAAGGAGATCCATGAGTGCACTCCCATTTTCATGGGGCATGTAGATACGAGTGGCGAAGGTATCTCCATGCGCTCGATTGGGGATCCAAGTGGGGGAATTGTTCGCAAATGGTTCCAATCATTTGTATATTGAACCATGCGCGGATATCATGGGTGAGCATAGAGATATTCTATCATGACAACTTTGTATTTGGACATATTTGCATGTTTTTGACCTCATGGGCAGTGGCATACACGGCCAACATAGGCGTCACACGACGACCGAGGTGGTCCCACAGGTCGAGAGCGACCACAAAGATCCATCAGGCTACCCCAAGCTTCCCAAGGCCCGCAGGCTGGGGGAGAGTCCCCACGGGTCCTTACTCGGGCGCACCATGTCCATATCCACGACGCGAGTCCAGAGTGGTACAGCCGAACGAGCTCCTCCTTAAGGGATCGGGCATCAAGGCCGTCTTTTCCCTCACCCTATTACCACGAACGCCATACATGAGGGAGTCCTCATGCAGTGTGGGCGGACGCATCGACTCCTCAAACCACCAGTTTCCCAGGCAAACCTTCCCCATCCGACTGCAAGTGCGTCTGCGAGTCGGCAGGCTCAACTGGGACTGACAGTGGCGGACCGCTGGGAGTGTAGTCAGGCAACTGGGCTTCCCGCCTGGCGCCATCAGGATCTCCACACACAGCGAATAGGGCACACGGTATCACGGGCACTCAAACAGAAGAATCTGTACTTAGGTACTGGTCCAAGCTGGACCCTACGTAAGAACATGTAAACGGCGACTCAGGGCGCCTTCGTAGTCCATTCGCATCCCGTCGGGGGGGGGGGAAACAGCCCACACATACTGACATACAGATGCACATATCCTGGGGAACAGAAAGACAAGCAATAAGCGGGGTAATAGGCATGTAAACACACTCTGGACAGAGCGCCAAACCACGCCCCGGTCAGAATAAGGCATATGCAGGAGGGTGGACAGGAAAACGCCTGAGTTCAGGCCATATATAGTCTCGAGACACACGTCGACTGGTCTGGATTCCGCAAGTGCCATGGAACCAGACCACACACCAAAAAAGAATCGCAATGCCGATGACAGCGGCATCCGTTGCGCAACGTCGTATGGGCTTCAAGGCCCCAAGAGCTCGAAAAATAGGTCAGTCGCCCTACCTGGTTTTCCAAGGATTCAGCAGGCGGGGAGTGACGAATAGAGGTTGAAGAGAGGGGCCATCCTCCTCTGGATTCAGCAGGGGGGGGTATATGGCCACTCTGATGGCAGGTCACCGAAAGATGGAAGAGAGCAAGCAAGTGAGGGACGATCCGTCGGCCACACAAGCGCTCCAACTGCATCAGGGGAGAACCCAGGGCGCTGATCAGGCACCCCTGGCTGCAATCGCCCGGGCGAGTGCTGCCAAGTCCGAGACATGGATCTTGGTCTTGTGCTTGCGGATGTACTCCATGAAGGGAGTATTGACCCGCGGCACGAACGAGGAGACGGGTTCCCAGGTGTCGTGGGACGGCCCATAGCCTCGCCAACGAACCTTGAACTCCAGGCCTCCGGGTGCCGAGGCTTTCGGACGCTGGGCCAGGATCTTCTCGACTGTATAGTCGTCCTGCTCAGCATAATCGTCGTCCGAATCAGCCTCATGTGCGGCATAGTCCAGGGATACATGTCGGCCACGGAGGTCGGGTTCCCGCACAAGGAGTTGACTCTCGTGGCGCTCCCGGAACTGTCCGTGACCCACCTTGATGCGGTAGGTGTCCTCACCAATCCTGCGGACCACCCCTCTGGGTGTGAACCAGGTTTTGGTGCGGTGGGTGCCCATAGGGCGGGGTCTGATCACCCACACCGGGTCTCCCACCCTGAACTTCTGCGCTGTCGAGCTCGGGGCGGACTTCTGACGCTCAGCATGCTCCTTCTCGAGCTGCTGGCGGATGTCCCGCGCCGTTTGCTCTTGCCGCGCGAAGAATTCCTTGGCATCCATGGCCATGCCATCACCAGACAAGGGAAGTCCCCGACCCAGGGGGTCCCTGCCGAACAGAATCTGGTGAGGGGACAAACCACCCGGGGTGGGGGTGTCATGATGGGCCTTCAGAGCAGGCCACATCTCCTCAAACCAGTTCCGCCGTGGATTGGTGATGTGAATCTTGCGCAGCTTCTCGAACAGCTGCCGTCCAGCCACTTCAGCACGGCCGTTAGACCGGCTGAGATAGGCGACGCTCTTGGCATGACGTATCCCCATGAGGGAACACATAGCCTTGAACCAGCCACCAGTAAACTGGGGCCCTCCGTCACTGCAAATGGTGCGGGGGATGTCAAAGACGGTCAGCCAATGACAAATCATCATGACTGCCACTTCCTTGGCAAGCAACCCCTTTTTGCGTGCCGGAACGGCTACTACGTAGCCACTGTGGCGATCCACACAAAGAACCACACAGTCAAAGGTCTCCTTGCCAATGTGGACTTCGGCCATGGAGAAGACGTCCATGGCCACGCTCTCCATGGGCTGGTCAGGAACCGGGGTCCATTGGGCTTCCCCCTTGACGTTCCGGTTATCTGGATTGCAGGCCTGACAGACCGAGCAACCCTTCCTGACCTTCTTGATGGCGGTGTAGAGATTGATCTGGTCGATCTCGAACCGGCGCTGCATGTCAAGGGCTTGCTTCTCGACCCCTGGGTGCAGCATGTGGTGGTGCCAAGCTTCACAACGCTCGAGCACCCGGGACTCCGGTACTAGCAGCTTACCATTCCGGTAGAACTTGCCATCTTCCTCAGTCAGCCCCTTTGGCCACTTCTACCCATCCTCAGGGTCGGTCACAGCCCTATACTCGGCCGCAAAGGCCTCAGACTTGGCGTAATCGTCGGTCCAGTCGTCCTGGAGGCAAGACTCCGGGAAGAGGTGCTTGTCGGACTCAGCTCCCTCAGGGGCGAGTACCCTGACCGCTCTGCCCATCCTCGTTCCGAGGGGGGCATCCGCAGCCATGACGACGAAGCATTTTACACCCTCCTCCTCCATCAGGCGCTCCATTTCAATGATCCTCTTGGCTTCAGCGGTCTCAGCCTCATCGCCATGGGCAGAGATATATGTCATGCCCTTGCTGGCGGGATAGGCCCACCTGCTGAGACAGTCCGCCACGGTGTTGTCCTTTCCAGGAATATAAACAACCGTAAGGTCGAACTTGGCCAAGGTCTCATGCCATCTTGCCCGTCGGGAGGCGGGACCAGAGGGGGTGTCCACGTGCTCCTTGTGCCACGACTGCAGACTCCGATGGTCGGTGCAGACGGTGACGGGATGGAGGGCTATGTACCCAGCCCATTTCCTGAGAGCCATGACGATGGCATACGCCTCCTTTTCTCGGGGCGTCCACGTCCGTCTCTGGCCTTCCGCCAGGACTCGGCTCCAGAAGGCCACGGGCACGTGCCTCCCATCGTCAAGCACTTGTTCCAACACAGCGCCAACGGCGTAGTCGGAAGCGTCGGTGCGCAGGACGAACCCTCGGTCAGGATCCACGAGGTGCAGACCCACTGCGGACAGCAGCGCCTGCTTCATCCCCTCAAAGGCACGGTCGGACTCAGCTGTCCAGACCAGAGCCTTCTTGGACCCCTTCTTGGTCTCCTCTCGGTTGCCCTTGAGCATGGTCGTCAATGGGGCTGCATACTCGGCATACATCTTGATATACCCCGAGTAGTAATTGCAGAACCCCAGATACGCCCGTAGCTCAGAGACCGTTTTGGGCTTTTCCCAGTGCTCAATCGCAGCCACCTTGCCAGGTATGGGCTTTCGCTGCCCGTTCCCAGCTACGTGGCCCGTGAAGACCACCTTGCTTACCGCAATGGTGGCCTTGTCACTGCTGCCCGTGAATTTGTGCCGAACCAGAAGGTCCAGCACTCGAGTGACGTCCCTCTCGTGTGCCTCCAGGAGCTCCTCGTAGCTCATACTCGGGTCCCCGGACGCGATGATCACGTCGTCCACGAAGGGGTCCGCACAGTCACGCACCGGCTCAAGCAGGTTCTCCAGCATCCGCTGAAAAGCCGCATTGCCGTTGGTAACGCCCATGGGCATCACCTTCCACTGGAGAGGTCCAAGTGGGGTGCTCATGGCTGTGCAGGCACGGGACTCCTCGGCGAGAGGCATCTGATGATAACCATGTTTCAGGTCAATCACCTTGAAGATCCTCCGCCGGTGTTGCGTTTGCAGCATGTCCTCAATGAGGGGCAGCGTATAGCTGTCGTGCTGCGTTTGGGCGTTTAGGCCGCGGTAGTCGACCACGAGCCGCCACTCACCGGCCACCTTCTTGGGGACGACGAAGCATGGAGAGGCCCACTCGGAGTGGCACGGCTCGAGCCAGCCTCTCTCGATGAAGTCACGGAGCATCTTTCGGATTTACCCGAATAGGTGAGGAGGAAAGAAGAGATGGCGAAGCAATAGCACTACACAAGACACATATATGGGAAAATCAGTACTCCTTACATGCTCCAACCACTATTAACCTCCCATGCTCTTAAAACCGGTCACGCGCTCACTGAGTTGTTCAACTAGTGATTTGCTGTACCCAGAGCTTTGATTTCTGATGCAATCCAAAATGTTTTAAGGATATAAATTTTAACAAAATGACAGAAGGAAATGAGACACTGGATTTTCACGAGTTCGTGCTGAAATTGCCGGATTCGGCGTGGAACCTGAGTTCTGAGTCGTTGGAACATGCAGCACAGTTGGCAAAGGAAGGCGCAATGAGTGGTCTCAGTCCTTGGCAGGCAGCGTCACTGTATTCCAAACTTACAGGAAAGAAAACACTGGCCACTGTCAAAGACACGATGGCCTTGGTTCGTGATGCCTTACTCACCTTAAAGGGCGACGACATTGGCAGAACAGGAACGCCGTCGCATCGCGAAGACGTCTTCTTGGCATCCGAACCTTTGAGCGGTCCCAAGGACCACGGTGGCCCGGCGTCAGACAAGGAGTCCACGTTCGTGTGGCGCGATGAGGTTCTGTCGCTTCCTTCACGCTTGTCTGCACTGCTGGAAGAGCGAAAGGTTTTGCAAGACGAGTTTCGCAGAAAAAAGATGTTGAAGCACCTTCCAGTGTTCGACGAGTTCCATAGGGCAGCTGTTAATAACGCGCCAACGCACAAACATCCAGCGGACGCGGAGAAGCGTCGTTGGGAACAACAGGTAAAAGACGCCATGCGAGTCCTGGGAGTAGTCTTAGCACGCGAAGATGACACAACGGTAGCTCCGGAAGCACCTGTTTCATTGGTACTATGTGAACATTTGTTTGCAATGTTGGGTGCGTTGGACTACAGCATCCAAAGCTCCCGGCGAGTGGCAGTAGATAAACGGTTTGAACAACCTGCGATTGCACCAGAGTTACTCTCGAAGGATGACATGTCACTACTTCAGTCGCGCAACAAATTACAAAAAGACCTGAGAGGCACGCGTTTCTCCCCTTACTCGCATCGTAGTTCTTTCCGTTCGTTATCAACACGAGGTCGTTTTGATCCACGGAGATCTGGCAAAGGAGGCAAAGGCAAAGGTAAGGGTTTCACCCAAAGATTTGTGCCACGTAACGACAAGTTAGATGAACGACCACAGCAGTAGCTTGACTGTAGAGGATTTCCTTGGCGCCAGCCGTGTGCGTGCCACCGCCGATCCATCCCCACATGCCACTCTATTTGCGCTGTCGTGCACAATTGCATGAATGGGAAGCGTTGAAGGACACATACGCGGCGTCAGTGATTCGCAATGGGCTGCAGCTTGATTGGGTTGACGGTTCTGATCCGGATCAGCCAACCGACGACTTCCGTCCTCGTTCTTCCCACGCAGAGGTAACCGACCCTGAATTGGTAAAACACGTGTTGGATGCAGTGCAACAGGGTTGCATGGAACGCGTCGAGCGAAAAGACATTAAGTGTTGTGCAAGTATGTTCGCAGTGGACAAAGCGTCAGACGAGGCACATCCTGAGGGAGGCCGTCGACCTATCACCAATTTGAAGAACGTGAACCAGTTTGTACAGACCACCTATTTTCGTTTGGTCACTCTGTGGGGCATTTTACCATTCTTGAGACCCGGTCAGTATGCTTGCAAAATTGACTTGAAAAGTGCTTATTTTCACATGGGTATCCATCCGCGGGATTGACCTTATTTGGGGGTCTACGTCGATGGTGAATTTTACAGGTGGTGCGTTTTGCCGTTTGGATTAAACGTTGCACCACGGGAATGGCAACGCCTCATGCAACCAATTTTAAATGCCGTGCGCGAACGCGGAGCACTCGTTTGGGTCTACTTGGACGATTGGCTCATCATTGGCAATACTTACCGTGAATGTCTGGAACACACACGTTTTTTGGTACAACTTTTGCATCGGTTGGGTATATTGGTCAATGTCCCAAAATCATGTTTGGAGCCGTCTCAAGAAATTATAATGCTTGGTTTTATGCTAAACTTCAGGGAAGGATTCGTCGCGGTACCTCCAAAGCGCCTACAAGCAATTTTTCGGGACGTGAACAGACTGGCACACAGTCACACACCATCAGTGAGGCGATGCGCCTCCGTTCTTGGAAGAATCCGTTCCTTGTTGTTCGCCATGCCCCATATCCGACTCCTCAGCGACGCCCTGGCGGTGCACGTGGCGGTGGCAGTCCAGGCTGGCTGGGAGGCAGACGTGGCGCTCCCGGAGCGCGTGTCACGTCAGTTGATGGATCTGGCGGACGAGTTACACCAGTGGAAGGGACGCACCTTCGTAGTTTCCATGGGTCACGTCAGGGACATGTACTCGGACGCGTCAGATCTGGCGTGGGGCGGAGTCCTTCAAGGGAATGCCCAAGCAGCGTTCGGTTGGTTCCTGAATCGAGAGGAACACATAAACGTCAAAGAGTTCAGGGGAGCCCTACTGACTATTCAAGCGTATGCGCTGAGGGACACCACGCTGCGATTTTTCACCGACTCAATGGTCCTTTACTGGTATCTCCGCAAGTGGGGAGGTCGCAAGCCGCGGTTCAACGCATTGATTGTCCAACTGTGGAATTTTACACAAGCCAATCGCATCGAGATTCAACCGTTTTACGTGCACACCTCGGTGAATCCGGCGGACATTTGGTCTCGGCTTCGTTGGACACCGTCGGAGGCTACCTTCCCGTCGGACGTGTTGACTTGGATCCTGGAGGAGTTCAAAAGTTGGATTCAGCCGGAAATCGGTTGGATGTCAAGGAGTTCCAATGCGGTGTGCAGCAAGTTCGTCAGTCCGTGTCCTCAGCCGGGGGCTTACGCCATCGATGTCTTCTCCCAGAATCTAACTTTACTTTCACCGGGGTGGGTCTTCCCGCCGTTCAAGCACATACCTCAGTTGGTCAACAAAGTGTTGGAGTCACCAGGGGTGAAGGTTCTCATGGCTCTGCCGTACAGGCCGCGCGAGGTTTGGTGGAACCTATTGATGAAACACGTGAAGTTCGCAGTGAACACGTCGGAGTTCCGTTTGCAAATGCCAGACGGCACAGAGACACAACCACGTTTCGTGTTGACCTTGGCGTATGTTTGCGTGAATACTATCAATTGCGAGGAGCTACCAACGAAGAGGCGACGCTTATCATCAATGAAATCGGGAAGGACACCTTGAAACGTTACAAATCTGCGTGGCACATGTTTGGTACATTCTTGTTACAAGACGCGGCGCTTGCTCCACTGTTAAAGGTGGAGCGCTTTGGTCAAACCCCACTGATGACGGTGGCGGTGCAACTTTTAAAGTTTTCACGCACGCATTCTTTAAGTGCTGGGCGTATGGCGTATTCAGCAGTGTGTTTATTCCCGTGCTTTTCGCAACTACGTTTCAAGGGTATGCTACGCAACTTGAAACGTGACCGGTTCGTCAGTGTTCCTCATTATCATCGTTTCTATGATGTACGGCGTCTTATACAAGTCATGCATCAGCAACCTGCGGAGACGGAAGCTCAGCTGCGCTTGCAAGCCATTTTGTCCTTGAGATTCTTTGCCTTGTTCCGAGGCGTTGATCTGGCGCGATCACGTAGGGATATCCAACGCGCTGCTCAGCCTTGGTTCATTTCTGCTAAGCGCAGAGGGAGGAGATACTATGCACGTTATCCTATTCACAATGTTACGCCACCGTCAATTGATCCGCAGCGCTGCTTAGCGCGTTATTTGGAGGCTACTGGTGATTACGAGGGTTCTGAGATTTTTGTGTCCCTACGAAAGCCACGGAAGCCTTTATCATCTGATACCATCAACGGTCTCACTACTCGCTGGTTAAGGAAACACCTACTGGAATTGGGGGAACTGGAGACGGATTCGTTTTCCGCGCATTCTACACGAGGAGCAGCAGCAACTGCACTAATCTATCTTGGCGTGGATCCGCATGTGGTAGCAGCATTGGGTGATTGGTCCTGTTACGATACATTCAGAAAGTTTTACGACAGGAGCAGAGCTCTGTTGCGCATCGCGCAAGTTCTGGTCCCTCCTGATCTGGCGACTGGAGAAGCGGCGCGCGCTTCGCGCCTGGCGATTAATTAATTCTTATAAAGGGTTCAGTTCACGGGAGCTCAGTCTTCCGTTCTGTTGCCCATATATGGGGATTGTGTAGTGCTAGCTGAGCCAGCTCGGATTTACCCGAATAGGTGAGGAGGAAAGAAGAGATGGCGAAGCAATAGCACTACACAAGACACATATATGCCCACCCTGTCCCTCCCTTGAGCCAGCCTCCATGGCTTCCTTCCTCTCGCCCCTCAGGGCAAACTCCCGGTGTCGATACACACGGGGGTCCTGCTTCAGTCGTATCTTGGCCTTGCCATACGGTCCACGCACCGGTGGGGGAAACACAGGCTTACCGCTGAAGAAGGTATCACCATACTTCTGCTTCAGCCTGGCCCTCAATGCCTGGATCTTGGGGCAATCGTCGGACTCCGCCTTGGCTTTTCCGGGCACTTGAACAACGGAGCTTACTTGAGGGGTAGCGACCCCGCTCGGTTTCGGCTCAGGCGGTCTTCCCAGGTGGCCCAAAGGGCCATCTCTGGTCTTGCCTCGGAATTGACCGCGCGAGTTGGGTGCGTTACCCCCAATTGGCTCGTCCTGGCTGGACAAGTGGTCCAGCACCCTCTGCACGAAGGTGTTCCCATCATAGGAACCAGAGACGATCGAGTCCACTTCCCACCAGGCTTTGCCCTGGCCTTTGCCTTCACGCTGGTTTCCCCAGTCGTGAAAGGGCTGATCCATATACCCCTGAACCAGATCCAACTCCTCTTCAGTGAGGGGGTCTTCCGATTCTTCGATGTCAACGGGGGGAACCGCAAAGCATTGCCGCCATGGCTCTGCTATGATGCGGTTGACACACACGAAATCCGTGGTATCGGCCTGATCAAGGCCCCCATCCACATAGTGGAATTCCGTTGGCCATCTCTGGGCTGGCATGGGCTGTCCCTTAGCGTCCTGATAGACACTCTCTCCAGCCGGTAGGACGACCTTGTTTAAGGTCATGTTGGTCAATGAGGCTACCCAATGTCGGGTACTTTCCTCCTCAGTGCATCCCATAGGAACAACCAGCACTGCCTTGGAGCGGTCCTTGCGAATCTTCGCTATCGCTCTTGGAATGTTCCAACGGGGGCAATGGATCCACATCAAGCCCTGATGCGGACCCCAGTGCTTTTTCCACGCGGAGTCCTGGGCGCTCCAGTACTTCTCACAAACCGGCAGATGGGCGGAGGTTCCTGAAGAGAACGCATCCAGGGCAAGATCCGAAGCTCCCAGGTCCGCGACAACTCGGCTCGCCACTTCCGGCCTTACGCCGTACTCCTGGTTTGCAGGACCAGTTGGCTCAGTGTCCAGCGCGGCCACTTCGACCTGATTGCGTTCGGGGTGGATCCATTGGCATTCCACATGGTGCTCAGGTGACGAAAGCCACGAGAGTTGGTCGTCCTGGTACAGGGTCATGGAGGCCTGGGCCGGGAGAACGCCGGAGTCCGTCTCCATCATGAAGTCGTACCCAACGATCATGTCCCAGTCCATCTCGGCCTCGTAGAAGCGACCCTGCAGGAGGATTTCCTTGCCGAGGTCTGGGCGGCTCAGCTCACGGTGGTTCACGAACTGCAGCCCAATGGCCGCTTCCTTCGTGCCTCCCACCATGTACTGGCCGTTCGCCACCTTCAGCCTGACAGGTTTCCGACTGTCGGTCAAACACTCTGGCGGAAGTAGGCCAGCCTTGACCAAGCTGACCTGGGCGCCCGTGTCGACAAACACGTCGAAGACCTTTTCCACTTCCCCGCATAAGGCACGGACCTTAAGGTGCAACTGCCGCTCCCGTCCAACACGGCGCACGGTGTGCAAGCTCGAGATCTCCGGCCGTTCCAGAAGCTCGACAAGCGACTGGTGCAGGTCGTGGACAATGGGCTCAGGCTGCCCATCTGCAGCATCCAGCTGCGGTCCGGGTGATCCTCCGATACTCTCGGATAGATCTTGTAGTACATCAAACACATTCTTGGTCGCGAAGGACGGACGGGTGCAAGGGTTCGTGCCTTCACTTGCCCTCACCCCGCCTCCGCGACTGTCGGGTGCCGGACCGGGCCTTCCGCCCGCGGCATCCCTTTGTGCTTACCGACTCCCGATTGGGATGGTGTGGCGCTTCCCACGACACCATCCTGCGACCGCCCTAGCTGGGGCCCTTGGCTGCAGGGGCTCCGCTAGGGGGCGTTGGGTGTGGAGGTAGGAGCAGTCTCCTCGGCATCAACCTCGTTGACACCCTTCCTCCTCCTATTCCTAGGCTTCTTGTCCTTGTCCTTGTTCTGGTCGTTCTGATTGTTCTCCTTGTTCTTGTTGTCCGACCTGGGGACCCAGTTCCTCTTGATCTCCTGGATCTCCTTGGCTAACTCGGTCCCCTGCAACATCAGCTTGGAGAGCTCGTCCTTGTCGACCTCCACTTTGGCCTCCCGGATACCCGCAGGTGCACGCTTCTTCGACCCGTGCGCCTTCTTGTAGGCCTCCGTGTCAGCCTGGTGGATGGGGCATATTCGGTGGTCATGGTTGAAGCCTTTCTTCCTCCCATAACACACGAAACAGCCCTGAGGGTGAGCTCGTATGAACTCCCCAAAGGACAGCGGAGGGTCGCCAATGCGGCGAGGGTCCCTCTTCTCCTTCTTCTCCCAACCCGGCTGCAGGGGCTTTCAGCTTCCCTGTTTGCTCCCCGCGCTCAGATTGTTGGCCACGAAGGCACAAACGGCCACTTCGGCGGGCTCATCGTCGTCGTCATCGTCGACGAGAGTCTCATCGCCGCCGGCTCCCGCTGGGTCCATGGCAGCTTCCCCGCCAGGTCCCTCGCCAACGTAGTTGACGTCGCGGTCGCCGGGCCTCAACCCGCGGGTGTGGTGGAGGTTCCGGTACTCTTTGAGCACCTCCTCTCCAACCCACTCCAGGATGTCGTCGCAGCTCATCCGCGCCGGGATAGCCTGCAGACGGATGGTCTGGCCGCTCCCGTCACACTCGTCAAGGCGCCACATCGCGGTCTTCTCGCGATCGCCCGAGACGGTGATGAGGAGAGCGTTCGGCAGGGAGTGCCGTTTGACGTCCCGGGCCACGTTCTTCCTCGTCCAAGCCACCACGTTCGTATGATACTCTTTGGGGAGCATCATCTTGACCGTGTGGTTGGACTTGGCCCTCTTGGCTTCCTCCTTGGTGACTCTTCTGATCCATGCTTCCGGCAGCATGGAGAGCAGGCGAGCCTGCTCGTCACCTTCGTTCCAATCCTCCACATTGCGGCGGAAGAGGGTGTATTGCCCTCGGAAGTCCCGCCAGTCCCGTAGGCGGATCTCCCGTCCATCATGCTGAAGCTTGATGGACTTCCACCGCTTGGCAGCCACCTGCGGAGCGTCCACCCGCTCCTGCTCGTTGAGGCACTTCTTGGCTTCCTTGAGGGTCTTGATCTTCCCCTCCTTGGTCGCCACGAAGTATAGCTCTTGGAGCACTTCCGGCAGGCGGTACCTGAACCGTCTGAAGACATATTTCTCCGCATCTGCGGGATCCATGTCTTCAGTGACGGTCACCCCCCAATCGTCCAGCTTCTCCAAGAAGCGGTCGAGGTTGAGGGGGTTGCCATCGTACATGGGGGGCTTGATGTCCTTCAAGTCTTCCCACACAGCGGCATCCGCGGCCTTAGAGACCATGAACGCCGGCCGCGAGGTCGACCGAGGTTCCAATCGGCCTCGCCCACGGACTCCCACGGCCGCCACGTCCATCTCCTCCATGGAATCCCTGTGGCTACGCCGCGGTTCCTCCATGTACGCTGAACCTAGATGTTCACGCCGTACATCTTCCGTGTATGCCTCCACATCACGGCGCCGGCGGCTGCGTTCAGCGGCCTCCCGTCGTACACCACGCGGCGGGCTAATGTCGAACTCCTCCAGGTCTTCCTCCGCCAACATCCCGACATCCCACTCCACGTCTCCTCCGGGGACCTCATCCCTGAGTCCACCATAACGTCCGCCAGCCATTGGGATTGGCTCCGGGGCTGGTGCGGGGCGTCGGGGGCGTACCGGTGTCCGCGGTGGTGCACGGCGGTTGTGGTAGTCCGAACTGAGCCACTCATCCCGCCAATCCTCACTGCCACTGCCGGGCGGCACGCGTTTGTTGCGGCGGCCCGCGCTGTGGTGAGAGGGGGCGGTGAGAGAGGGGGCACTGGCGCTGCGGCGACTCCTGGGGGCTCCGCCGGGGGCGTGGGGTCTGCCTCGACCTGGTCCGGGTCCCCAGCCGTCGTCCGACGAGCCAGACTCCAGGGGTGGGTGGTCGCTGCCGACGCTCAAACGAGCTTCGAGCGCGTCCAGCCTCTGCTGCAGGCCGCTGATGACCTTGTTCAGCGACCTGGTCTCGCCCCTGGCGATGTCCAGCAGCCTCTGGGTGGCGGTGGCGACGCTGGCGCTCTTGACCATCTCGATCTTGGCGATGTCCAGCTCACTCTGCGCGCGCGCGGCGCCCCTGGCGATGCGAGTCATCTCGCCCTTGCCCGTGTCTACCTCGCGCTCGAGGAACTGGACCCTCCTGCGGAGGTAGACAATCCACCGCCAGGTGGAATCCGGGTCGCCGTTCCCTGGTGGATCGTCGGGGTCTCCAGGGGGTCCTCCAGGAGGCCCTCCGCCGGGTCCGCCCGGTCCAGGGGGTCCTCCCCCGCCCGGTGGTCCGCCTCCAGGGGGTCCACTTGGTGGGCGTCCACCAGGGGGTCCTGATGGTCCTCCACCAGGGGGTCCCGGTGGGTCTCCGCAGGGTCGCCTCGGTGGGTCCGAGGATGGGCGCTTCTTCGTGATGTCGAAGTCCATGTCGTCGTCCTCGTCCATGTCGCCCCACCTGGGCGTCTCGGTCACGGAGGACTCCGAGCTCCGGTAGGGAGGAGGGGGATCCTCATCCTCACCTTCCGGCTCCATGGGGACGTCTCCGCCTCCTCCGCCCGTCCAAGCCACCACTCCGTGATGTCGGCGGCCCCGTTCATCCCCGTCGCTGGCGGTGAAGAAGGGGTCGCTGTCGTGGGGGTGTCCGCCCGCTGGCCTCCGTGGCCTCTCGGGGGTCTTCCCCTTACCCTTCCTCCGTCGGTTGGCAGTGGGGCCACTGCTCCCACTGCTGCCCGTGTCGGCCTCTTCCAGCGTCATCTTGAAGGAGGCGTCCCCTTCGAAAAGCTTTCGAAGGGTCTCCACTCGTGATCCTCGCGGGGGAGTCTCGCGGCGGAGTTTGGCCTCTGCCTCCTCCATTGCGGCGGCGGTGGCTGCGGCAGCTCGCCCTTCGGCTTCCTCCCGAGCACGAGCCGCTTCGGCTTCCCGGGCCTGCTGCAGCCGAGCCTTCTCCGCTTCCAACGCCGCCAGCTCCGTCTCCGTCTTGACCCTCTCCTCAGCAACCTTCCGTCGCGCGGCCTCGATGGCGTCCTTCTTGGCGGCGTCCGCGTGGGCCTTAGCCGTTGCCTCGGCATGGGCCCTTTCCTCCGCCTCCTTCTTTGCCCTCTCTTGGGCAAGCGCCTCTTCCAGTGCCTTCACCTCGGCCTCCTTGAAGGCAATGGCCTCCTGGGTCAGGCGGGCTTCCTCGTCGGTTGCCGGCACCTCACCCCTGATCCGGGCAGCCACTGCCTCATGGGCGGCCGCAGCCGTGAGACCGGCCGCGATGGCTGCCACGGTCGAGGCGTGGTAGTCGATGCCTCTGCCCCACTTCGGTGGCCTCCTCATGGGCAATGCCGACGGCGCCCTCCACGGCAGCGTTCTGCTGCGTGGCCCAGTGCCGGGCAACCCGAAGGTTGCAGGGCACCCCACAGGTGCGCTCGAAGGCGCGCGCCACATCCCTTTGGTGGGGAGCGACGCTGCCGCTGGAGCTGGCCTGGTCGGCCGGCATCCTCCCACGGTGGGCCGACTCCACGTCGCTGCTGGGGCCTGACTTCCTCAGGAGCAGCGTACGGGGCTTGGCCTTGGTCTGCTTGGCGACTTCCAGGAAGTCACCAAGGGTGGTGTGGCCGGGGTGATGACCGCCATTGGCCCTTTGGGGGCTGTGGGCTGGGGTTCCGCCCCTGGCGCCTTGGGCGGCTTCGGCGGCCAGGGACTCCTGATACTCCCGCCACTTCCGGTCTCGCTTCCTGTCCCCGGCGGTGCGCTTCTCCTTCCCCGGAGACGCGCTGCTGCTGCTGCCCTGCAGCCTGCGCTCGCTCCCCGGTTCCGGGAAGGTCTTCTCGATCATGTCCCACATGGAGACATTGATCGTGGCGCCCGACGGGTACTCGTTGGAGTTCTCGTCCTCCTCGATCCCGTCGGGGCGCAGCCCTTCGCCGGGCCTGTCTGGCGGGGTCCAGGTCCTGCAGCGCCTCTGCTGGAAGCGGAAGGCAAACCCTTCCACCCGCAGCCAGTCCTCCACGGCCTGCAGGCGGTAGGGGCTCATGTCCGTGCGGAGCTCGAAGCTCCCGGGCATGCCGCCTTTGCACTGGGGGTGGCTGTGGCGGTAGTACTGGTCCCAAACCAACCCACGCAGTAGTCGCACTGCATGAGGGTGGGGCCGCGGCAACGTCTTACCCACTTCTTGCCAGTTTACCATGGCAGCGGGGGCGTAGTTGGTCTTGAGGTCCTTGGTGTGCACTCGTTCCGCTCAACGAACTGGTCCTGGTGGTGTTTGTTGAGGTGGGTGCTGCAGCACTGGACTGGGAGTGCGGCCGGTGCTGGTCGGCCGGTGGTTGTGGAAGTGGTCGACGCGACTGGGTGTGCGGCCTTGCTGGTCGGCCGATAGGACTCGCTGATGAGGGAGTCCTGGTCAGTCCACCTCCTTCACGGTCGCGGCGCTTCCGTGGTCGCTCAGGTCGATGCTCTGGGCGACGCTGCGGGCCGCTGCGCTGCGCTGCGAGCTGCGAGCTGCGAGCTGCTGCGCCGCGCTGCTCGGGGTTGGTGGCCCCGAGTGGCACGCGAGGGCTGGGTAACCCCGCGGCGGTGAAACGCTTTTGACGCGTTCCCGTGGGGGGCCTGGCCACGGGACGCTGCGGTGGACACGCACAGGTGAGCAGGCAGGCAAAGCACTACGCTCACAAGGGCATCATTACGCTCGTGTCATGTGACAAAGCGTTTCAGGATCCTTGCCACTCTGAAACAAGGGAACAAAAGTATGTACAGCAACACATCAGGATATGTGCACATGGGGTTAAGACTGGACTGGGGTAAGGGCCCAACAGGACAATAGACACTCAGTCCCAACTCGTATCCCAATCCCAGGTCCGACCCTCTCAGTGGCTGGTGGGGGCGGGGGCTCAAACACAACCCATGCCCTGCTCAGTCCGGACCCTGAAACCCTGCCAATAGGGGGGGTGTCCCGCCCAGCCACAGACGATTTCCAGGGAACCAAGAAAGTCCAAAGCCAACCGACGGTGGCTCCCAATGCTCCCTTAACGGCAGGTCCCAACTCCCCTCTGAGCCAGACATATGGCCCCGCCATTATCCCTTAGGAGTTGGTAGCTGAAAATGGGCTGTTTCAGCCCAAACTGATATTAGCTCAAAAATCTCTAAAATTGACCCCTCGTCCGGACCCGCCAGAGTTAGGGACGAGGCAACTGACCCTCTGCCCTTCGAGTATGAAATCCCTGGAGCCCTCACCCAACCTGGTTCCCTCTGAGATACCGGCATCAGGGCACCACGGGTTCGTCAAGTGGGGTCATGATGCCAAAATCACCAAAATTGGCATCATTCTCACGCGTGGTCCGCCCGGCCAGGGCAAGGCCAATGGCTCACAGGATAGGAGGCAGGACCTGGGGCTTATATCTGAGTGTACAACTTCGAATTAGGTCCGAGCTGTCCTTGTGGGCATAGAGAAATGGGGCCGCCAATTGACCACACGGAGGGGTGAAATTGGGGTCCCAAAATGGGGTCATTTTGGCTGCTCGAAATGAGCCAAAATTTGGGGGTGCTCCCAATAGTATATCTCCACGCCGGCTTGGAGATCGGATTCGCCATTCCATCCGCGATCCACCGGGAGTCAAACAGGGACTCCCATGCACTTGGCTCTCAAAGATCTTAATGCCACTAGGCGTGGTGACAATCCCAATTGGGTCCACAAATGCCAAAATGGCAAAATTGCCCACACTCACTTTGGGCTAGCACCTTAACGAAGGTTGCTCCGCTTCACCCACATGGTGTGTGAGCCATGGGGACCAATATGCATAACACCCATGTCATATATGGTCCATTGGTCCATGCGTCCGGCGTGCACGAGGTAGCTGAACATGGTGCACGGCGGGCAGAAAATGTGGAAAATTGCTCAAAATGGCCGAAAATGCGCACACTCATGGTTGGGGCAAATGAGGCACATGCCCGACTTGGACCGGAGTGTGCCATAGGATTGGTATCAAGTCATATTTGTCCAACATATCTTTTGGGCGTCGCCAAACTCCTCCGGTATTGGGAATGGCAGGGTCGCCAAGTGAGCCCATGATTTGGGATAGTCCCAAATCGCCAACATGGCGGCCACGGTATGCCAAGCCCAAGAGGATTTATTCGCCGGGTCCGAGATATGTTGGGCACCGAAGCATGTACCCTCATAACATACTTGAATCATGGTGTCAATTGAGCGCAACGTTGAGATACACGGTCGCCATTGACATCATGACGGGCAAAAAACAGCAATATTGGCGAAAAAACACCCAAAAGTGCCTTGAAAGGCGCACAAATATATTATAATATCTTCGGCTTGGATTGAGTAATCGACTAATCCTTTTGGAAACAATGACTTGACACCACTGACCTCCGATTCCACATATGTGCTCCACTTGGGGCGCTTTGAAAGGTCACGAGCGCTACTTCCCAAGTGGGCACATGAAAATATGGAAAATTGCAAAACACACACCTTGCTCCCAACGCATCGCTTTGGGATCGCCACACAAGCTTCCCTCCACGAAGGTTAGGCTTGCAATTGATTGTGGGGAGTATAAGGAAGGGCCTCGTGCAATATGAGGTCCATTGGTGGGTGTATCGCTCTTAGCCAAACCCGCCAAATGGGCACGCAATACAACATATGGCACATACCAACAGGGTTTTATTTTCATATTGTTTCCGTCAATTTTTACGCTTCCGTTCTGATACTCACTGTTTTGACAGCTGGCGGTTAGTTCGCGACTTTAGCGTAACCGCCAGTTTAACTGTTATATGCAGATATTTTAGCGCAAATCGTGACGAAGACTCTAAAGTCTTCAGGAATTGCATTGATGCATCCGCAATTTTCACATTCTACACTCGCAACCTTAATCCGAATTTTTCAGGATGTCAAAATCGGATTTTCGACTTCGACATCCCCGCACTTGATTTGACCTCTTTCGAGTGGACCTACGTCCTTCCCTATGCACGAATCAACTTTCCTTTTGTCTTGCCTTCCATTTGTCTCAGAGATATGGGCAAAACAAAGTTGATTCGTGAGGCCACTTGTGAGGGTCATATCTCGTGCCGCTTGCGAGGAATGACAATAAGGAAACGTGGGATGTATTCACAATACTCCCGGCGTAATTTAGGAAGCTTTATACGCCTTGCGTCTCCACACGTGCGCGCTAGCGTAATGGATCAAGTTCAAGAGGGTAGAGTTTGCGTTATAACTCTTTGGCCATGATATTGCATGCGTTAAGATAACTTTCGAGTGTAGCGCGCGAGTGTTGGTGTTGCATAGGAACTTTCCCTGAGTTCCTATGAGCGATTGAGACAAAGTTATGCCTATTGAGGGGCATGACATACCGTGGGGGGAGCTACCTTTTTGGGCAATATGTGGATTCCTGATATTCTGATATATAAATCTCCGCTGGCGGCGCATCGGTTGCCGATGCGGGGCTTTACGGCACGGAACACGCTCCCGTCGGGCTCGCACCGGGCGTCAACGGGCGTCTTCCCTTCCGCACATGGGGTTAGTGGACCGGAGACCGGTTGTATGCCATACCCTAGCCATGTGGTTCTGGGTACCGCTTCAGGAGTGGCGGGGCGCAGCTGAAACCCGAGCCAGAACACACACACCCACACCGCGCACCCCAGCCAGGAGTTGCAGGGTGCAAGCGGAGCGCGCACACGAGCACAAACACAGCCCAACAGCCCAGCCAGGAGTGGCGGGGCGCAGCCAAAACCCGAGCCGAAGCACACACAGCCAAGCCGCACACCCGAGCCAGGAGAGGCGGGGTACAGGAGGAGCACGCACACCAGCACACACACACCCCAACGGCCCAGCCAGGAGTGGCGGGGTACAAGGGGGGCACCAACACGAGCACACACACACCCCAATACCCCAGCCAGGAGTGGCGGGGCGCAGCCGAAACCCGACCCCAAACACACACACCCACGGCGCGCACGCCAGCCAGGAGTGGCGGGGTGCAAGCAGAGCGCCCACACCAGCACACACACACCCCAACACCCCAGCCAGGAGTGGCGGGGTGCAGCCGAAACCAAAGCCCAAACACACACACCCAGGGCGCGCACCCCAGCCAGGAGTGGCGGGGTGCAAGCGGAGCGCCCACACCAGCAGGCACACACCCCAACACCCCAGCCAGGAGTGGCGGGGCGCAGCCGAAACCCGAGCCCAAATACACACACCCACGGCGCGCACCCCAGCCAGGAGTGGCGGGGTGCAAGCGGAGCGCACACAGGAGCACACACACACCCCAACACCCCAGCCAGGAGTAGCGGGGCGCAGCCGAAATCCGAAGCCAACCACAACCCAGACCCAAACACAAGCGCCACGCAACAGTAGGAAACCCAGTGTCCATAGCCCGGGCACTGAGGCAGCCCGTGCCATGCAGGTGACCCGGCCAAACGAGATCCGGAGACCGGGGGTAAGACTGCACCCTAAGGTCTGCGCTGCTTTGGGACTCGAGGCGGATCGTGCGACACCCAAGCACCTCAGAACCCCAGTACCAAGAACATGCATGCATGCCTTGGGAACGGGATACGCTAGGAAGTCCGGTGAACCCCTAGGGTTCCGCCCAAAGGAGGGGACGTGCGCAAGCATGGGGGCCCAGCCTCCCGGCATGACAAGCAGTCACGCTGGGGGCGATCAGCCCTCCCGGTGTTGCCCGGGGCTGCTTTGTTGGGGGCCACCAGTCAGGTCTAGCGGGATGTAAGCCGCCTCCCCTCTTCACGCGCGGAACCTCTTCCTTTTTGTCACAGGGGTGACGCCAGGGGGAACCATGGGGTGCCCCTCCACGACCGAGTGCACCTACCTACCTACCTGCATACGAGACGAGCACACCTGTGGTTTATACCTGATTCATTGAAGTCCTTCTGTTGATTTTTGAAATCTTGAATCTTGAATTCTTACTGTCAATGTGGGTGCAATCTTTACGTTTGCCTATTTATGTGTGTTTCGTCATTTTCGTCATTCTGCGTAACATACGTTTATAATCTTATTCATTCTTTATTTTCCGGCGCTTCGCTAGGAGCCGCTCCTGCGCGCCGCCTTTTTCTGCGTAAGAATTTCTTGATTCAAAAAATCAAGAGATGACTACAAATTTTATAAAAATGTGCATCTGAGGCACCATTGGATTCTGTCCAGGTGTGTGCCTTCAGAAACATTCTAGGCCGTCATTTGACGGATTTAGGTCTTGTCGCTTCGCGTTTGCGTGGATTCGTCCCTCATCCTCCCATTTCTCTGTTGTACAGACCTCCTCGCAAAGCCTCGTTGAGTAGACCGCTGTTCGGGCCGAAAAGCAGCAGCAGGAAACTGAACCAGAATCGAGACCCCTCCAAGGGGCAACTCTAATTAAATCAGCGCACCCTCGCCCCAGTACCAGGACAGGTGTCTCCATCAGGTTCAATGAGACTCGGGTCGAGCGTCCTATGAGAGTCTGGCGTTGGGTTGTGTTACGCTGCAGCTTGGAGGGAGGGATGCAAATGCATATGGTCTTGGCATGCCCTATTCTAACCCCACCAAGCTACAGGAACACCCGCAGCGCCAAGAGCGCTGAGTTTTCTGTTGGAGATTGTCATCAACAATGCAGCAAGAGTCGCTGGCCATGGTAAAGCGCTCTTTTCCAGTGTTAGGGAAGGTATAGGTATTTTAAAGTAGGTGTGGAAACCAAGGAAAGGCCAAGAAAAAAATCCCTTTTTTCTGAAAATGCGACAGTAGTGGCCACCACAGCACAAGGGGGGAGTAAAAAAAAGTGATTTTCCAATGCTTTAGGGTATACTTTAGTTGTATCAGAGGTGCTCTAAGCACTCTCGCATTTTTATCTTAGTATTGGCCCAACCAAAATGGGTGATAACACATTTTGACCTATGGAACCAAACACTAAATCAGGATGTTGTGTGGACCCCTTTATCCCCAAGCTATAGGCATTAAAACATCTCTTCCTGGGTTGCTGAGGCACTGATATACTGAAGGCAGAGCCTATGAAGAGGTCCTGCGTTCAATACCCAGTCAGCCTAGCTAAGTAGGAATATCCCATGTGACATGGCAGTGACCTCAGCGCCACAAGCCATGCCACCTCAGCACCTATGGGACCCAAAAACAAAGAGTGCACATGTCAAGATGGCACTATGGATGAGAGTGAGCCCTTGGGGCAGTTTTCCAATCAGTTTTTCTCAAACATGTACAATATTTCATCCTGAGTTGCAATGTATGCTAATTGCTGTGGTCTAATGTTGGTAGTTGTCTTTATCTAACTGTTTGTGACTGCAGCCCTTCATGCTTTGATCCTGATCTTCTTCTACTTGCTTATCTCTGGCTTGGGTTATCCTGGATTGGTTGTATTTCAACAATAAAACATTTTCCTCATCAGAAACAAGCGGCAGGAACCCTACACCAGCAGCAAGCAGCAGGAGAGGCACAACAAAAACACAGTGTTGAAATCACTATCAAACTTCTTTCACTACCAAATCCTGGCTGGAAGCCGCTGCTGCTGAGTACGCATCAGGTATCCTCGTACAAGGGCCTGGTTGAGGTGTTGGACTACATTGCATCGCTGTGAAACCACACGCACCCCATTGTGCCCATCCTCGTTGATGAGAACATACACAAAAGATGCCTCAAGTTGCTGTGCTCCGACAGAACGCAGCGGTGGAACCGGCACGAAAAACTGAAAAGGACTCCGGTCATGTACGGCTGCTGGCATCCCTACAAATACCTTGTGACCAACGTATGGCGCCGCTTTCATTCGCTGTTTGTGTACTTCTGCTTTGGCCGCTTAGGAGTGGGAAAAACAGTAGGGTCGTCCCCGAAGCTCACAGTCATGGAGAGAACTATTGCCGGCATTCTCAAGTGTGCGCCGCATTTCCTGCGGCGGTTGCACAAGAAAGCGAACAGGTTACAGGCTGTTGCCGATCACGGTGGGACGGCGATTGATCAACGGAGGAGTGAGGTATGTAAAGCAATGTTGAACCTTTGGCAGAACTGGTGTCCGCTTGTCCTATACTGTGGATTTTTCATGAGACAATGCAATTGGTCCGGACGGCACCCTGGAACCGCCATCGACACCCAAAATGTTTTGTGACCCGTGTTCGTGCTTTTAGAATGAGCTCGGGAGGGCTGCAGCTGAGCCTGTTGTGTATGTGAGGACCATCGGTGTTGCGTTGCTGCATTGGCAGACCTTCAACAGCCGCCTGCAAGGATTGTGCTATGCTGAGGAGTTTGGCGAAGTCATGCTCAGTCGACTGGGGTCCATGAAGGATCGACACACTTGGGCTGTCACATAATGAAGGTCCCTACCAGGACCGGCCCCCGCTGTGCCCCTTCCGCCAGTAACCCCTGCTGACTTGCTCCTGATCAACGATTGCATTTATCAAAATCCAAGGTTCCAAACCCAAAAATATAGAAAATAAAATCCTCCTTCAACCCTGAATGGCAACCAGATCCCACAAATACAGCAATAACCCAATTCACAATCCAAATCAGGCTGCGGGCTTTCGTTCAGCACACCGGTATTCCCACGGTGGCGGGCATGTACAAGAATTGCACCAAGGAAGAAAGCCCTGAAATTGGCATATGAACACAAATAAAGCAAAGTTGGGGAAAGATGGAAACTTATACAATCACAGCCATAGACCCCTCATTCCCTGGACTCAAGACCTTCCCTTGACTCACCAACATGATGCCCTGAACCCAGTCCAATAAGATGGTTAAATGCCACATGTCAAAAGTCATTACATAAACCCCAAAAATGTGTTCACTCCCAAGCCTTTAAATCCTAGCCCAATAGGGGAGGTGGCGTGTCATGGCCTAGAGTGGCACTCAGGACCATGCCCTACCCTGACATAACCTTGGTTGGACTTGGAGTCGAATGGGCTTGCAGAAATGACCTATGAGTTTGAACTCATAACATGCCAAAAAACTGCCAAATCACACCATATTGGCCATATATCACATATATGCTCAAAATTGAAGTTACTACTTATCCGAAGGCTCAAAGCATGCATGGAATCCAAGTCTAGTATTCATGGAGGATAGAGACCAAAGGCCACTGCCCATGTACATCCCCATTTTACCCTCGAAACCCCTTCAGATATG
The DNA here is from genome assembly GCA_964036045.1 of Eutreptiella sp. 'Long Island Sound 2002'. Lineage (NCBI taxonomy): Eukaryota > Euglenozoa > Euglenophyceae > Eutreptiales > Eutreptiaceae > Eutreptiella > Eutreptiella sp. 'Long Island Sound 2002'. The sequence goes on from OZ038385.1 coordinate 73,330,431, forward strand.
GGCGCCACGCACTGCCCAAGTCAGCCCATGATTTTGAGACCAATTCTTGTAATCCTTCGTGCGCCAAGCCAAATGGAGTACGCGATCCGGCATATGGTGGTGTTCAACTCCAAAACATATGCCAACATATGAACAACATACCATGGTTCGACTCTCCATAGGCTTCTTGCTGTTTGCTGACCAGGTAAGTACACAAAACGCAAAAATGAGCAAAAATTGAGGTCAAAAACATGAAAATATGACCAAATACAAGGTTGTCATGATAGTATATCTCTATGCTCACCCATGATATCCGCTCATGATTCAATACACAAATGATTTGAACCATTTGCGAACAATTCCCCCACTTGGATCCCCAATCGGACGCATGGAGATACCTTCGCCACTAATATCTACATGCCCCATGAAAATGGGAGTGCACCCATGGATCTCTTTGTCAAAGATACCATGAGCAATACATACGCGGTAGACTTGGTCTAGCGCTTTGAATTCCACAATTGGGACATGGGCAAAACCCTTGTCACGTATTGCTCCCCATCTCTTCGGCCACACGAAGATATATAACATGGGCGTGAGCATATCAAGACATATACCATGCATATAAAACATACCCTCAAAAGTGGCTCCCACCATGATATGTCATGACCCTCCATGGACATAACTTCACGTTAAAAATACGTAGGAACCCAAGGAAAGTTGCTATGCAACCCCAACACTCATGCGGCACACTCGAAAGTCGCATTATAATATTCAGTTGCACGGTCCAAGAGTTATATATCACTTTATACCCTCTTGACCCTTTTCCCTTGCTACACCGGGCATGTGTGCGCACCAAAGGCGTTTGATGCTTCCTAAATTAACTTGAGACTGAGGCGCTTGCAACCCAACCTTCATTATTCTCTTTCCTCACACTCGCGCGGAGATATGGCCCTTCAAAGTGGTCCCACGATTCACTTTTGTTTCCCTTATATCTCCAAGTCAAATGGGTGGCAAGTATAAGGGAAACCTGATTCGGGCATAGGGAAAGGAGTATGACCACTCGACGAAGTCCAAATCAAGTGCGGCGATGTCGAAGTCGAAAATCTGATTTCGACATCGCGAAAAATTCTGATGAAAATCTCGAGTACTTATTTAGAGAATTGCGGAAGCAACGAACCCTTTGCTTATGAAATCTGACCCTTCAACGGAGTATCCGCCAAAATATCTGGAAATAACAGTTAACCAATCGGTTAACGCAAAATCGCGAGCCAACTGACGTTTGCCGATACATTGACCATCAGAACGAAAGGCTGAAAAATTACGGAAACATCATGATAATAAAACCCTGTTGATTCCTGATATTCCGATATATAAATCTCCGCTGGCGGCGCCTCGGTTCTGAATGTGGCCGCTCATAGCCGGAATGGCCAAACCTATCACACTATCACATCGGGTTAGTTCAGGTGGATGGGAGAGTATGATATCAGCCAATGGCGGCTTGCCGGCACATAGATACACACCCCAAGTGACCCCAAGATGGCCACGGGGGTCCGAACCGGCTTCACCCCACTTCTCAGAGCGTTGTATCCGCTCGGAAACCAATGAAGAGAGGACGGGAGGACCTCAATGGGCTCCAACCCCCCCCTCCATGTCCCAAGGACACATGGAGGCCCCACACACGTCGTAGGCGTCCCCCATGCCCCAAGGGAGGGGTGAGGACACTGATAATCAGCGCCCTACGCCATATCCGGTCTCCTCTTGATCTACAACATGGACCAAGGGGATCAAAGATAGAAAAACGTCGTCGGTCGACCTAAATAAGTATACCACAATGCAATATATATGTGGAGATCGAGTGAAGGGGGTATATGGCCGATCAAGGCCGAAAAATCCCCGGATGAACGCCCTCACTTGTCTCCCCATTCACAGAAACAAACAAAATGCCAAGGGGGATCCATTACGGTGCTACAGCAGCAACCAAATGGACCAATATGTCCTTGACATCCAAAGAAATATTCTTTTTCTTTAGGTAGTCCCTCCAGACCGTGCTGTACCTCGGCACAAAACTGCTCGGAGGTTCCCACGAGTCCCTTGATGCGGCGAATCCTTTCCAACGGACCTTATAAAGCCTACCCCCAGGCGTCCCCGGGTCCGGCTTGTCCGCCAGGATCTTCTCAGCGGTGAAGTCGTCGTCCTCACCCTCGTCGTCCGAGTCCACATCGCCGGCCGTGAACTCGAAGGTGACGGGACGTCCGCTGGGGTCTGGTGCTCGGGGACGAAGCTGGGTATGGTCGCGGTCCAGGATCTTGTTATCCCCCACACGAACCGCATACACATCCTGCCCGACCTTCCGCACGATTACCCCCGGCACATACCAAGATGCCTGCCGATCCCTTGACAGGACATCCTTGTGGTGCCGCTCCACCCACACGGTGTCTTGAAGAGCATACTTCTGGACTTTTCCTTGCTTGAAGTACTTGGCCCTCTTGTCATGCTCGTCCTGAAGTGCCTTGCACACTTTGGCCGCCGTGTCGTCCGCCTCAGCCATCATGGCGTTCGCATCCCGGGCCACTTTGCCATGGTTGATCCACGGGAGAGTGCGTGACACTCGATCCCGTAGGAACAAGATGCGATGGGGCGACAGTCCAGTGGGCCCCGGAAGGTCGTGATACGCTTGGAGTACCCTCCACAGCGAATTGTACCAATTCCGGCCCGGTTCGTCGATGTGCAGCTGGCGGAACTTCTCGAACATCTGCCGCCCGGCCACCTCAGCCCGGCCATTCGACCGGCTGTGGTATGCCACGGTCTTGGCGTGCCGAATCCCCATGTGCTTGCACATCGTCTTGAACCACGTCCCCACGAATTGACTGCCCCGATCGCTGCAGATGACAGCTGGGACATCGAAAATCGTCAGCCAATGCCTGATCATGGCATTAGCGACGGTCTTGGCCTGCAGCCCCACTCCATGCTTGTCCTTCTTGTCCTTCTTCTTGGACTTCTTGCCAGGGACCGCCACGATATACCCACTGTGCCTATCCACCGCCAGGATGACACAGTCGTAGGTCTCTCCTTCCACGGTGACCTCAGGCATGGCGAATACATCCATGGCCACGGACCGCATAGGGGCCTCCGGTATAGCCGTATACACCGGGTTGCCCGCTGTGGAGTGGTTGGGGCTCTTCGTGGCCCGACACACGGCACAGTCGCTGCAGTACCTATCCAGGATGGCGTAGTACCCCGGAGGGAACTTGAAACGCCACTCCAGGTCCTGCTGCATCTTGTCTCGGCCAGGGTGCATGAGCTGGGCGTTGTGCCAATGGTCAATGAGCTCCTCCACTCGGTTCTCGGGCACCAGCAGCCTGTCCTTGAGGAACAACTTGTCGCCATCCTCGGTCAAGCCCTCGGGCCACTCGTCGTCCGACGGGGCGCTCACGGCATTCCAGTACTTGCCCCAGTGCTCGGATGCTGCATAGTCATCTGACCAGTCCTTTGTGAGCACCGACCTGACTAGCTCTACAGGGGCCACCATCCATTGCTCGAGGGTTTCCTCTCGAATAGCTTGGACGCGGGCACCCCGGAACTTGGCCAGGTCCGTACGGTTTGCCATCACCACAAAGCACTTGACCCCCTCTTGCTCCATGACCTTCTCCATCTCGATGATGCGCTTGGCCTCCTCGGTTTCCTCGGCGTCCCCATGGCTGCATATGTCCATCCAAGCCTTGCCCGCGGGGTAGGCCCATCGACTGAGGCAATCTGCCACAGTGTTGTCCTTCCCCGGGACGTACACGACGCTGAGCTCGAACTTGGCGAACGTCTCGTGCCATCGGGCCCTCCTTGCCGCCGGTCCCGAGGGGGTGTCGACGTGCTCCTTGTGCCAGCTCTGCAAGGACTGATGGTCCGTGCAAACCACCACCGGTTGCAATCCGATGTGGCCAGACCACTTCCTGAGCGCACATACAATGCATACGTCTCCTTCTCCCTCGCGGTCCAGGTGCGGCGTTGGCCCTCGGCCAGGATCCGGCTCCAAAAGGCCACGGGAACATGAGTCCCGTCGTCCCGGACTTGCTCGAGGACTGCCCCCACGGCATAGTCCGAGGCGTCTGTCCGTAGCACGAATCCCCTGTCCGGGTCCACCAGAAACAGCCCCAACTGCCCCAGGAGTCGCTCCTTCAGGCTGTTGAACGCATCTTCAGCTTCAGGGGTCCAGGCAAGTTTCTTCTTGCTCCCCTTCCGACCATCGAACTTGCCCACCTGCAACATCTTGTGCAGCGGCCCCGACAGTTCTGCATACATCCGGACATAGCCCGAATAGTAATTGCAGAACCCCATGAAGGACCGGAGTTCGCTGATGGCCTGGGGCTTCTCCAAGTGGTGCAGGGACGCCAGCTTCCCAGGCATGGGACGGCGTTGCCCGTGACCAACCACGTGACCCGCGAACTCCACTTCCTTCACGAAGAGTGAGGCTTTGGTGGGTTTGCACACCATGTTGTGCTTGTCCAATTCGCTGAGCACTCGGCGCAGATCCTTCTCATGCGCGTCGATGAGCTCGTCCTCCGTCATGTTCTCCGTGCCGGACCCGATGATGATGTCGTCCACGAAGGGATCGGCACAGTCCCGGACAGGACCGAGTAGGTCCTCCATCATGCGCTGGAAAGCGGTGTTGCCGTTCTTGGCGCCCATAGGCACCACTTTCCACTGCATGGGCCCCAGCGGCGTCGACATCGCTGTACAGGGCCTGGAGTCCGGGTGTAGCGGCATCTGGTGATAACCGTGTTTCAGGTCTAACACCGTGAAGATCCGCTTTTTCTGCTGCTTTTGGAGGATGGAGTCGATCAGGGGAAGCGAGTACGAGTCGTGCTCGGTCTGCTCGTTCAAACCCCTATAATCCACCACCAACCTCCACTCGCCTTTCTCCTTCTTGGGCACGATGAAGGCTGGGCTGGCCCATTCACTGTCGGAGGGTTCGATCCATCCCCGCTCAATGAACTCGGCCAACAACTTCTTCATGGCCTCGGCCCGATCGCCCTGAAGTTGGTACTCCCGATGACGATAGATGTTCGGGTTCGGCTTCAGCTTGATCTTCGCTGTACCAAACCTCCCACGATCTGGAGGGTTCTTGTTGGCGACGCCACTGAATAGCCGCGGATAGGCCTTGATCAGCCTCTCCTTCAGCTCGGCGACCTTCGGGTTCTCCTGGGCCTCCTCAGCCGCTTGCTTCGGTATAGATACAACCGACCGCACTGCGGTATAGGCCTCTTCTGGGTCCAATTCCGACTTCTCCTCGTCCGATATGCCGTCTTCATCGTCGTGGGGAGCTCTTCCCACCGATAATCTTCGGAAATTTGCGGCATCGGGCTGGTGACTGTCGCTATCGGCACCCATTCTGGGAAAATCCCATGTTGGTGGCTCCGACCCAACCGGACCATCGTATTGGTCCGCGATGTGATCCATGACCCTCGCCACGAACTCGTCCCTCTCGTACTTGCCGGTGACCAACATCCTGTCATCCCACCAATGCGGAGATGTGACCATGGCTCGCCTCTTCTTGGCTGCCACACGGTCGTGCATCCCAATCCGCATGTAGTTGACGACGTCGTCGATCTCGGCGTGGGACAGGACGTCAATGCCATCAATAGGCTGATCCGTCCCCTCCTTGGGCTCAAACATGACCTTCATGGGCACCGCCTCCACCCTACGGATGAATACTTCATCACCCGTGGGCTGGGCTTGCGCCCCATCCACCAGGAAAGCCTTGGTACCCCACGCTTGACCCGGGGAGGGCATTGATACGCCCTTGGCGTCGATGAACAACTCCTCCTCTGGCCCGAATGACATCTCGTTCAGGGTGATGGAGTCCAGCGTCGACTTGAGACCCTCCAGCGGACATGGGGTGGATCCTATGCCGGTTATGACCAGGATCCCCTTCGCCCTATCCGCGATGATCTTCTCCACCGTACGTCTGGTATTGTCCAGGGAGCCATGCCAATACATGGGTCCCCACTCCCTCAAACCCCAATGCCGGTGCCAGGCTGAGTCTCCTCGATGCCAGTGCCGCCTACACTTCCTCAGAAGTGGGGCATCCCGGGAAGCAAAGACGTCCGTCTCGGGCGCTTCGGCTCCCAGCGTCTGGATCATCCTGGCGTACACTTGCGGCGCCATTCCATACTCCGTGAGCTGAACTCCACGGTCTCCTCTGGACTTGGCACCCACAGCTTGCACCGCTTGGACGATCCGATCTTCTTCCTCAGCATTCCATTGGGAGGATCCGCATGCATAGTCCGTGGACAGCCACGTGAGGCATTCATCATCCTCCCGGACCAGCGTTGCACGATGGGGAAGGGCTCCAATGGCATTTGCCACCATGAAGTCATACCCCATGATCATATCCCAATCGGTAATGTCGGCCACATAGAAGTTCCCGGATAGAGTGCTTCTCTCCGCCTGATCAGGGCGGTTCAAGCGCTCATGCTCCCAGAATTCCATGCTGATAGTGGCCTCATGGGTGCCACCACCCATAATCTCTCCGTTGGCGACCTTCAGGCGGACCGGTCTCCGGCTGGGCTGCAGGAATTCCTCCTTGAACAACCCTCTCCGGACCAGGCTCACCTGGGCACCCGTATCCACTAACACATCCACCACCTTCTCCTCTCGTCCGCACCGTACTCGCACTTTCAAGTGCAACTGCCGCTCGTCGCCATGAGGTGTATGCACGACTCTCACGGCATGCAACTCTAGCACGTCCGGGTGCATCAGGACTTCAAGGGTATGGTCACGGATGGTGTAGATCTTGGGTCCGAGGTCCCACTCCCGTGGGGGCTCCTCTAGACTTGGCTTCCCGCAGCCCCTTCCGGCTGCAATCCGCCAGGACTTTGTCCACCACGTTGCTGGGCTTTGAGTTCCTCCAACGTCCTCAACATGTCCTCAGCAACCTCCTCGATCGACCTCACTCGTCAGTCTTGACCAGGTCCACCACCATAGCCTCTTCCTCCGCCTCTTCCTTGGCCTTTGCCTTGGCCTTTTCCCCCGTCTCCGCCCTTCGCCTTCCAGTCGGAAATCCGCTGCTCCTTGGGCTTCTTCTCGGGGTGGGCGGCGAAGTAGCCCTTCTTGTCCGCCTCATACACCTTGCACTGACGGTGGTCATGTGCATGGTTGTTTCCCTTGCCATAACAGACCCAGCACCCGTCGTGCTGAGACCTGTACTCTCGGAACGAGAGCGGTGGGTTTCCGATCCTCCTTGGCTCTTTACCCTTCTTGGGTCCCACCTGGCTCCATCTGGACCGATCCTGCCCATTGTTCTTCACGTTGTGCGCCACAAACGCGAAGAAATGGGCCTCCTCGTGATCCTCCCGGGACCAGTGATCTTGACCACTTCCACTACCATCCTCCGCAGAGTTGGCCGTGTCCTCCTGGATCTCCCGATGATGGCGGTCTTCTCGGTGGCCTCGTTGTCCATGACCATGTCGATCCTGCACGTGGGCCTCGTTCTTCGCATTGAGCTTCAGCTCCACCGTGATGTACTTCACGATCTCGTCCAGTCTCATGCGGGCGAAGATGACCTGCATCCTCAGCGGCTCCCCGCGCCTCCACTCCACGTTGTTGAGGCGCAGCAACCTTTGCCCCATGGAGTCACCGAATACCTCCACGTACACGGCGTTCTTCAGGCCCAACATCCGGTTGGGTTCGCCCAGGTTCCTCCTGAAGAACTCCATGATACCCGCATGGGTATCCTCCGCCGCCATAATCCTCACCGCCACGCGCTTCTTCCCCCTCTTCTTCTCCTCGTCCTCCACTCCCCTCTTCCAGTTGCTGGGGAGGACGTCCTTCAGCAAGTGGCGGATTTCACTGGCCTCGTTCCAGTCTTCCACCAGCTTGAGGCATCTGCGGTACTTCCGCAGATACCGGTTCCACTCCCGGACCCGCAACTCACCGCCGTCCAGCGGCAGCGGGATGGACCACAGGTCCTCCAGCTTCTGATTCGGAGCGTCCACCCGCTCCTCATCCTCCAACCGCTGGAGGCAGGCCTGCTCCGTCCTGATCAGTCCTTCCCGGATCTGATCCCGCAGCTCCTCCTTCAGGTCCTGCGCCAGGCGGTGTGGGAATGTCCGGCATACCCACTTATCCCGCGACGCTCCCCGCATCTCGCCGACGACCTCCTCGGCGAAATCCTCCCAATCCAGGATGAAGTCATCCAGGTTGGAGGGGTTGCCATCGTAGTAGGGGATTTTGATTCCCCTGAGGTCGTCAATCCTGATGGCGTCTCCGACGTCTCCAGCCACTACTCCACCGAGACGGATACCACCTGTGGCCGGGGGGTGTGAGTACACTCCCCGTACATCCCTCTCCTCCATGGAGTGCGGTCCAGTTCGGCCGGGACCCATGGGGTTTGGAATGCGGGAAGGACTTGCTCCATCGGCCGTCCATATCCCCGTATTGGGGTCCTTCGCCCACAGGTTTCCGCTTGGATGGCCTCGACCATGTCCGTCGGCACTTCCCATGGTTCGCCCCTGCATGGTCTGGTTCTGGATCTCCTCTTCCGCATAAACTGCATATGTAGTCGTAGCGGGCGGTGGATCCTTGGCGGCATGGGACATCTGCACCGTCAGGCTCCTCGGGTCCGTGGTTACGTGCCCTTCCCGCATGGACCCAGCCGGTGCCGTGTGTTCCCCGAGCATTGTGGATTCGCTGAACATGGGAACAAACGGCAGCGCACCCGGGTCAACACGCGGAGGCGCGTATGGTGCCTCTGCAGGGCCGCCCATGGGTTTCTCCATGGCGCTCCTGAGGGTCTTAACCCGCTCCACCAGCTCTACCGCGGCCGGCTTCGCCGGGAGCTCCGGACCCGAGGCGAGGGGCTGTCGCTCCTCTAGCCTTTTCAGGCGTCCCGACATGTCCTCCACTAAGTGGAGGAGGCTGTCCACCACTTGCTGCTGCTTCTGCAGGGCCAGCTCCAGATTCTCCCGGTACCGGGCCTGATCCGCTCGCAGCTCCTCCATGTGGTGCTCCGCGGCCGACTGGTCGTCCAGGATCCCCGCGAAATCCTCCTCTAGAGCGTCCTTGGCGTTGTCCAGGCGGTCAAGGTGACGCACGATGGCGTCCATCCCCATCTTCGGGTACTTGCCCATGAGGAAGGACACGTGCTCACAGTGGCACGCGGCGTGCTGTCCGCCTGATCCAGCGCATCCCGCGGTTCCCGGCGCCTCGGACTCATCGCCCATGGGCGTATCGCCTATGGCGTCCGTCTCAGGTCCCGTATGCCGGGGCACAGGTGCCGTCCGGGCCCTGGCTGGCCTCTCCAAGCCCTCGGCGTCGTGCTGCAGGGCGGGCTCGGGGGCCGTGTTCGCCCTTGCGATCAGCGCGGACATCTCCGACTCCGAAGGTGGCTCGTAGGCTGTCCGATAGCCCTCGGAGTGCCCCTCGGATTCCCACAGCCTGACCGGGCTGGGGTCCGTGTTCATAGCCCCGGCGTCCCTTGCCGCGGACTTGGGTGACCCGCGCTTCCGGTAGCGCCGGGCTCGTCCTCCACTGCTGCCTGAATGGCAAGCCTCATCAGAGTCCTCCGCGGCGGAGCGGAGGTTGCATGCCTTTCGGCAGCGACGCTCACACATGGAGACCAGGTCCTCCATGTCACGTCCTCCTCTTCCCGAGTGTCGTTCTTCTCTTCGGGCTTCAACTTCCGGAGTTCGCCATGCTCTTGAACGTCTCGGTCCTTCTATGGCTCCAATCTCCGGCGTGGTCTCCACTGAGTCCACAATACGCACCCGGGGCGTACTTCGGCAGGGCTCATAAGGGCCCAAGTCCCCGGGTCGGCGGTTGGTAGGGGCAGCAGGTAAGCCTCTGCTACCATAATGAAGGTCCCTACCAGGACCGGCCCCCGCTGTGCCCCTTCCGCCAGTAACCCCTGCTGACTTGCTCCTGATCAACGATTGCATTTATCAAAATCCAAGGTTCCAAACCCAAAAATATAGAAAATAAAATCCTCCTTCAACCCTGAATGGCAACCAGATCCCACAAATACAGCAATAACCCAATTCACAATCCAAATCAGGCTGCGGGCTTTCGTTCAGCACACCGGTATTCCCACGGTGGCGGGCATGTACAAGAATTGCACCAAGGAAGAAAGCCCTGAAATTGGCATATGAACACAAATAAAGCAAAGTTGGGGAAAGATGGAAACTTATACAATCACAGCCATAGACCCCTCATTCCCTGGACTCGAGACCTTCCCTTGACTCACCAACATGATGCCCTGAACCCAGTCCAATAAGATGGTTAAATGCCACATGTCAAAAGTCATTACATAAACCCCAAAAATGTGTTCACTCCCAAGCCTTTAAATCCTAGCCCAATAGGGGAGGTGGCGTGTCATGGCCTAGAGTGGCACTCAGGACCATGCCCTACCCTGACATAACCTTGGTTGGACTTGGAGTCGAATGGGCTTGGAGAAATGACCTATGAGTTTGAACTCATAACATGCCAAAAAACTGCCAATTCACACCATATTGGCCATATATCACATATATGCTCAAAATTGAAGTTACTACTTATCCGAAGGCTCAAAGCATGCATGGAATCGAAGTCTAGTATTCATGGAGGATAGAGACCAAAGGCCACTGCCCATGTACATCCCCATTTTACCCTCGAAACCCCTTCAGATATGGGCGCCACGCACTGCCCAAGTCAGCCGATGATTTTGAGACCAATTCTTGTAATCCTTCGTGCGCCAAGCCAAATGGAGTACGCGATCCGGCATATGGTGGTGTTCAACTCCAAAACATATGCCAACATATGAACAACATACCATGGTTCGACTCTCCATAGGCTTCTTGCTGTTTGCTGACCAGGTAAGTACACAAAACGCAAAAATGAGCAAAAATTGAGGTCAAAAACATGAAAATATGACCAAATACAAGGTTGTCATGATAGTATATCTCTATGCTCACCCATGATATCCGCTCATGATTCAATACACAAATGATTGGAACCATTTGCGAACAATTCCCCCACTTGGATCCCCAATCGGGCGCATGGAGATACCTTCGCCACTAATATCTACATGCCCCATGAAAATGGGAGTGCACCCATGGATCTCTTTGTCAAACATACCATGAGCAATACATACGCGGTAGACTTGGTCTAGCGCTTTGAATTCCACAATTGGGACATGGGCAAAACCCTTGTCACGTATGGCTCCCCATCTCTTCGGCCACACGAAGATATATAACATGGGCGTGAGCATATCAAGACATATACCATGCATATAAAACATACCCTCAAAAGTGGCTCCCACCATGATATGTCATGACCCTCCATGGACATAACTTCACGTTAAAAATACGTAGGAACCCAAGGAAAGTTGCTATGCAACTAAAGAAGGTCCCTACCAGGACCGGCCCCCGCTGTGCCCCTTCCGCCTGTCACCCCTGCTGACTTGCTCCGGATCAACGATTGCATTTCTCAAAATCCTCAAAATCCAGGGTCCAAATCCAAAAATATAGAAAATGTAGTCCTCCTTCAACCCTGAACAGCAACCAGATCCCACAAGTATAGCAATAACCCAATTCACAATCCAAATCAGGCTGCGGGCTTTCGTTCAGCACACCGGTATTCCCACGGTGGCGGGCATGTACAAGAATTGCACCAAGGAAGAAAGCCCTGAAATTGGCATATGAACACAAATAAAGCAATGTTGGGGAAAGATGGAAACTTACACAATCACAGCCATAGACCCCTCATTCCCTGGACTCAAGACCTTCCCTTGACTCACCAACATGATGCCCTGAACCCAGTCCAAGAAGATGGTTAAATGCCATGTATCAAAAGTCACTACATAAACCCCCAAAATGTGTTCACCCCCAAGCCTATATATCCTAGCCCAATGAGGGAGGTGGCGTGTCATGGCCTAGAGTGGCACGCAGGACCATGCCCTACCCAGACATAACCTTGGTTGGACTTGGAGTCGAATGGGCTTGGAGAACTGCCCCATGAAGATGACCTCACAACATGGCAAAATCAGGCAAATCACACCATTATGCCCAAAAATCAATTATATACTCAAAAATGCATATGGCAAATGTTCATATGCTCCATGCATGTGTCAAACCGGAAAGTGATATACAAGGGTGATATAGACCAAAGGTCTATGCCCAAGAGTATCCCATCATTGGCTCAGAAACTCCTCCGATTATGTACATGGCATGCTTCACAAGTCAGCTCATGAGTTTGAGACCTAATTTTGTGAGGCCTCGTGCGCCAAGCCAAAGTGACCACGTGATCCGGCATATGGTGAGGTACAACACCGAAGCATATGCCAACAAAGAAGCAACATACCATAGTTCACGGATCTCTAGGCACTTTGCTGTTAGCCGACCAGTTGAGCACATAAAACACAAAAATGAGCATAAAATGAGGTCAAAAACATGAAAATATGTCCAAATACCAAGTTGTCATGATACTATATCTCTATGCTCACCCATGATATCCGCTCATGGTTCAATACACAAATGATTGGAACCATTTGCGAACAATTCCCCCACTTGGATCCCCAATCGGGCGCATGGAGATACCTTCGCCACTAATATCTACATGCCCCATGAAAATGGGAGTGCACCCATGGATCTCTTTGTCAAACATACCATGAGCAATACATACGCGGTAGACTTGGTCTAGCGCTTTGAATTCCACAATTGGGACATGGGCAAGGCCCTTGTCACGTATGGCTCCCCATCTCTTCGGCCACACGAAGATATATAACATGGGCGTGAGCATATCAAACATATACCATGCATACAACACATACCCTCAAAATATGGCTCCCACCATGATATGCCATGTCCCTCCATTGACATAACTTCACGTTAAAAATACGTAGGAACCCAAGGAAAGTTGCTATGCAACCCCAACACTCATGCGGTACACTCGAAAGTCGCATCAAAATATTCGGTTGCACGGTCCAAGAGTTATATATCACTTTATACCCTCTTGACCATTATCCCTTGCAATATCGGGCATGTGTACACACCAAAGGCGTTTGATGCTTCTCAAATTAAGTTAAGACCAAGGCAGTTCCAACCCAACCTTCCTTATTCTCTTTCCTCACACTCGCTCGTAGATATGGCTCTTCAAAGTGGTCCCACGATTCACTTTTGTTTCCCTTATATCTCCAAGTCAAATGGGTGGCAAGTATAAGGGAAACCTGATTCGGGCATAGGGAAAGGAGTATGACCACTCGAAGAAGTCCAAATCAAGTGCGGCGATGTCGAAGTCGAAAATCCGATTTCGACATCGCGAAAAATTCTGATGAAAATCTCGAGTGCTTATTTAGAAAATTGCGGAAGCAACGAACCCTTTGCTGATGAAGTCTGACCCTTCAACGGAGTATCCGCCAAAATATCTGGAAATAACAGTTAACCAATCGGTTAACGCAAAATCGCGAGCCAACTGACAGTCGCCGATACATTGACCATCAGAACGAAAGGCTGAAAAATTACGGAAACATCATGATAATAAAACCCTGTTGATTCCTGACATTCCGATATATAAATCTCCGCTGGCGGTGCCTCGGTACTGAATATGGCCGCTCATAGCCGGAATGGCCAAACCTATCACACTATCACATCGGGTTAGATCAGGTGGATCGGAGAGTATGATATCAGCCAATGGCGGCTTGCCGGCACAAAGATACACACCCCAAGTGACCCCAAGATGGCCACGGGGGTCCGAACCAGCTTCACCCCCCTTCTTAGAGCGTTGTATCCGCTCGGAAACCATTGAAGAGAGGACGGGAGGACCCCAATGGGCTCCAACCCCCCCCCCCATGTCCCAAGGACACATGGAGGCCCCACACACGTCGTAGGCGTCCCCCATGCCCCAAGGGAGGGGTGAGGACACTGATAATCAGTGCCCTACGCCATATCCGGTCTCCTCTTGATCTACAACATGGACCAAGGGGATCAAAGATGGAAAAACGTCGTCGATCGATCTAAATACGTATACCACGATGAAATATATACGTGGAGATCGAGTGAAGGGGGTATATGGCCAATCAAGGCCGAAAAATCCCCGGATGAACGCCCTCACTTGTCTCCCCATTCACAGAAACAAACAAAATGCCAACGGGAGATCCATTACGGTGCTACAGCAGCAACCAAATGGACCAACACGTCCTTGACATCTAAAGAAATATTCTTTTTCTTTAGGTAGTCCATCCAGACCGTGGTGTACCTCGGCACAAAACTGCTCGGAGGCTCCCACGAGTCCCTGGATGCGGCGAAACCCTTCCAACGGACTTTATAAAGCCTACCCCCAGGCGTCCCCGGGTCCGGCTTGTCCGCCAGGATCTTTTCTGCGGTGAAGTCGTCGTCCTCACCCTCGTCGTCCGAGTCCACATCGCCGGCCGTGAACTCGAAGGTGACGGGACGTCCGCTGGGGTCTGGTGCTCGGGGACGAAGCTGGGTATGGTCGCGGTCCAGGATCTTGTTATCCCCCACACGAACCGCATACACATCCTGCCCGACCTTCCGAACGATTACCCCCGGCACATACCAAGATGCCTGCCTATGCCTGGACAGGACATCCTTGTGGTGCCGCTCCACCCACACGGTGTCTTGGAGAGCATACTTCTGGACTTTTCCCTGCTTGAAGTACTTGGCCCTCTTGTCATGCTCGTCCTGAAGTGCCTTGCACACCTTGGCCGCCGTGTCGTCCGCCTCAGCCATCATGGCGCTCGCATCCCGGGCCACTTTGCCATGGTTCATCCACGGGAGAGTGCGTGACACTCGATCCCGTAGGAACAGGATGCGATGGGGCGACAGTCCAGTGGGTCCCGGAAGGTCATGGTACGCTTGGAGCACTCTCCACAGCGAATTGTACCAGTTCCAGCCCGGTTCGTCGATGTGCAGCTGGCGGAACTTCTCGAACATCTGCCGCCCGGCCACCTCAGCTCGGCCATTCGACCGGCTGTGGTACGCCACGGTCTTGGCGTGCCGAATGCCCATGTGCTTGCACATCGTCTTGAACCACGTCCCCACGAATTGACTGCCCCGATCGCTGCAGATGACAGCTGGGACATCGAAAATCGTCAGCCAATGCCTGATCATGGCATTAGCGACGGTCTTGGCCTGCAGCCCCACTCCATGCTTGTGCTTCTTGTCCTTCTTCTTGGACTTCTTGCCAGGGACCGCCACGATATACCCACTGTGCCTATCCACCGCCAGGATGACACAGTCGTAGGTCTCTCCTTCCACGGTGACCTCAGGCATGGCGAATACATCCATGGCCACGGACCGCATAGGGGCTTCCGGTATAGCCGTGTACACCGGGTTGCCCGCTGTGGAGTGGTTGGGGCTCTTCGTGGCCCGACACACGGCACAGTCGCTGCAGTACCTATCCAGGATGGCATAGTACCCCGGAGGGAACTTGAAACGCCACTCCAGGTCCTGCTGCATCTTGTCTCGGCCAGGGTGCATGAGCTGGGCGTTGTGCCAATGGTCAATGAGCTCCTCCACTTGGTTCTCGGGCACCAGCAGCTTGTCCTTGAGGAACAACTTGTCGCCATCCTCGGTCAAGCCCTCAGGCCACTCGTCGTCCGACGGGGCGCTCACGGCATTCCAATACTTGCTCCAGTGCTCGGATGCCGCGTAGTCATCCGACCAGTCCTCTGTGAGCACCGACCTGACTAGCCCTACAGGGGCCACCATCCATTGCTCGAGGGTTTCCTCTCGAATAGCTTGGACGCGGGCACCCCGGAACTTGGCCAGGTCCGTACGGTTCGCCATCACCACAAAGCACTTGACCCCCTCTTGCTCCATGACCTTCTCCATCTCGACGATGCGCTTGGCCTCCTCAGTCTCCTCAGCGTCGCCATGGCTGGATATGTCCATCCACGCCTTGCCCGCGGGGTAGGCCCATCGACTGAGGCAATCTGCCACAGTGTTGTCCTTCCCCGGGACGTACACGACGCTGAGGTCGAACTTGGCGAACGTCTCGTGCCATCGGGCCCTCCTAGCCGCTGGTCCTGAGGGGGTGTCGACATGCTCCTTGTGCCAGCTCTGTAGGGACTGATGGTCCGTGCAAACCACCACCGGCTGCAGTCCGATGACGCCAGACCACTTCCTGAGCGCACATACAATGGCGTATGTCTCCTTCTCCCTCGCGGTCCATGTTCGGCGTTGGCCCTCAGCCAGGATCCTGCTCCAAAACGCCACGGGAACATGAGTCCCGTCGTTCCGGACTTGCTCGAGGACTGCCCCCACGGCATAGTCCGAGGCGTCTGTCCGCAGCACGAATCCCTTGTCCGGGTCCACCAGGAACAGCCCCAACTGCCCCAGGAGTCGCTCCGTCAGGCGGTTGAACGCATCCTCAGCCTCAGGGGTCCAGGCAAGCTTATTCTTGCTCCCCCTCCGGCCATCGAATTTGCCCACTTGCAGCATCTTGTGCAGCGGCCCCGACAGTTCTGCATACATCCGGACATAGCCCGAATAGTAGTTGCAGAACCCCATGAAGGACCGGAGTTCGCTGATGGTCTGGGGCTTCTCCCAGTGATGCAGGGACGCCAGCTTCCCAGGCATGGGACGGCGTTGCCCGTGACCAACCACGTGACCCGCGAACTCCACTTCCTTCACGAAGAGTGAGGCTTTGGTGGGCTTGCACACCATGTTGTGCTTGTCCAACTCGCTGAGCACTCGGCGCAGATCCTTCTCATGCGCGTCGATGAGCTCGTCCTCAGTCATGTTCTCCGTGCCGGACCCGATGATGATGTCATCCACGAAGGGGTCGGCACAGTCCCGGACAGGACCGAGTAGGTCCTCCATCATGCGCTGGAAAGCGGCATTGCCATTCTTGGCGCCCATGGGCACCACTTTCCACTGCATGGGCCCCAGCGGCGTCGACATCGCTGTGCAGGGCCTGGAGTCCGGGTGTAGCGGCATCTGGTGATAACCGTGTTTCAGGTCCAGCACCGTGAAAATTCGCTTTTTCTGTTGTTTCTGGAGGATGGAGTTGATCAGGGGAAGCGAGTACGAGTCGTGCTCGGTCTGCTCGTTCAAACCTCTGTAATCAACCACCAACCTCCACTCGCCCTTCTCCTTCTTGGGCACGATGAAGGCTGGGCTGCCCCACTCACTGTCGGAGGGTTCGATCCATCCCCGCTCAATGAACTCGGCCAACAACTTCTTCATGGCCTCAGCCCGATCGCCCTGAAGTTGGTACTCCCGATGACGATAGATCTTCGGGTTCGGCTTCAGCTTGATCTTCGCTGTACCAAACCTCCCACCATCTGGAGGGTTCTTGTTGGCGACGCCACTGAATAGCCGCGGATAGGCCTTGATCAGCCTCTCCTTCAGCTCGGCGACCTTCGGGTTCTCCTGGGCCTCTTCAGCCGCTTGCTTCGGTATAGATACAACCGACCGCACTGCGGTATAGGCCTCTTCTGGGTCCAATTCCGACTTCTCCTCGTCCGATATACCGTCTTCATCGTCGTGGGGTGCACTTCCCACCGATAATCTTCGGAAATTTGCGGCCTCGGGCTGGTGACTGTCGCTATCGGCACCCATTCTTCGAAAATCCCATGTTGGTGGGTCCGACCCAATCGGACCATCGTATTGGTCCGCGATGTGATCCATGACCCTCGCCACGAACTCGTCCTTCTCGTACTTGCCGGTGACCAACATCTTGTCATCCCACCAATGCGGAGATGTGACCATGGCCCGCCTCTTCTTGGCTGCCACACGGTCGTGCATCCCCATCCGCATGTAGTTGACGACGTCGTCGATCTCGGCGTGGGACAGGATGTCAATACCATCAATAGGCTGATCCGTCCCCTCCTTGGGCTCAAACATGACCTTCATGGGCACCGCCTCCACCCTACGGATGAATGCTTCATCACCCGTGGGCTGGGCTTGCGCCCCATCCACCAGGAAAGCCTTGGTACCCCACGCTTGACCCGGGGAGGGCATTGATACACCCTTGGCGTCGATGAACAACTCCTCCTCTGGCCCGAATGACATCTCGTTCAGGGTGATGGAGTCCAGCGTCGACTTGAGACCCTCCAGCGGACATGGGGTGGATCCTATGCCGGTTATGACCAGGATCCCCTTCGCCCTATCCGCGATGATCTTCTCCACTGTACGTCTGGTGTTGTCACTCCTTCAAACCCCAATGCCTGTGCCAGGCTGAGTCTCCTCGATGCCAATGCCTCCTACACTTCCGCAGAAGTGGGGCATCCCGGGAAGCGAAGACGTCCGTCTCGGGCGCTTCGGCTCCCAGCGTCTGGATCATCCTGTCGTACACCTGCGGCGCCATTCCATACTCCGTGAGCTGAACTCCACGGTCTCCTCTGGACTTGGCACCCACAGCTTGCACCGCTTGGACGATCCGATCCTCTTCCTCGGCATTCCATTGGGATGATCCGCATGCATAGTCCGTGGACAGCCATGTGAGGCATTCGTCATCCTCCCGGACCAGCGTTGCGCGATGGGGAAGGGCTCCAATGGCATTCGCCACCATGAAGTCATACCCCATGATCATATCCCAATCAGTAATGTCGGCCACATAGAAGTTCCCGGATAGAGTGCTTCTCTTCGCCTGATCAGGGCGGTTCAAGCGCTCATGTTCCCAGAATTCCATACTGATAGTGGCCTCATGGGTGCCACCACCCATGATCTCTCCATTGGCGACCTTCAGGCGGACCGGTCTCCGGCTGGGCTGCAGGAGTTCCTCCTTGAACAACCCTCTCCGGACCAGGCTCACCTGGGCACCCGTATCCACTAACACATCCACCACCTTCTCCTCTCGTCCGCACCGTACTCGCACCTTCAAGTGCAACTGCCGCTCGTCGCCATGAGGTGTATGGACGACCCTCACGGCATGCAACTCTAGCACGTCCGGATGCATCAGGACTTCAAGGGTATGGTCACGGATGGTGTAGATCTTGGGTTGGTCCTGCCCGTCCACGGGGCTCTCCGTGGTCGCTCCTTCCTTCTTGCCATGTCCCGTACCCACATGCACTTCCCTTGGCAGGGCGCTCCAGGGGTTGGGAGTGGCGAAGCTCAGTGGTTTTGGCTCTTCTGGAGCCTTCTTCGGCACCCGATGTGCCTTCGCTTTCTCAGGGATTCCACTGATTTTCGGAGGAGAGACCTCCGAGGTCCCACTCCCGTGGGGGCTCCTCTAGACTTGGCTTCCCGCAGCCCCTTCCGGCTGCGATCCGCCAGGACTTTGTCCTCCACGTTGCTGGGCTTTGAGTTCCTCCAACGTCCTCAACATGTCCTCAGCAACTTCCTCGATCGACCTCACTCGTCGGTCTTGACCAGGTCCACCACCATAGCCTCTTCCTCCGCCTTTTCCTTGGCCTTTGCCTTGGCCTTTTCCCCCGTCTCCGCCCTTCGCCTTCTAGTCGGAAATCCGCTGCTCCTTGGGCTTCTTCTCGGGGTGAGCGGCGAAGTAGGCCTTCTTGTCCGCCTCATACACCTTGCACTGACAATGGTCGTGTGCATGGTTGTTTCCCTTGCCATAACAGACCCAGCACCCGTCGTGCTGAGACCTGTACTCTCGGAACGAGAGCGGTGGGTTCCCGATCCTCCTTGGCTCTTTGCCCTTCTTGGGTCCCACCTGGCTCCATCTGGACCGATCCTGCCCATTGTTCTTCACGTTGTGCGCCACAAACGCGAAGAAATGGGCCTCCTCGTGATCCTCCCGGGACCAGTGGTCTTGGCCACTTCCACTACCATCCTCCGCGGAGTTGGCCGTGTCCTCCTGGATCTCCCGATGATGGCGGTCTTCTCGGTGGCCTCGTTGTCCATGACCATGTCGATCCTGCACGTGGGCCTCGTTCCTGAAAGTGCTGCCCTGGGTCGTTGAGGGTGCCGGAGGGCTCGGGGCTGGCAAGACCATTGGGGCAGGCACGCGAGGAGTCTCCCTGGATGTTGTTATTGGGGGTAGAACCGGATACTCGGACACCAACAGAGGCGAGAGCAGCAACAACTGAAGCAAGGTCCATGCTGATTGTGGTCCGGCAGAAAATCCCAGTCTATGAAGAAAATTGATGCGAATTATTCTAAATACATCTGAGTGTCCAAAACTGTCTGAAAAGATTTAAATAATCCAATTATGTAAAAATGTTTGGCCGATCTGGCCCGCGAGCGCGCGTCAGCGGCAAATGGCGATTGCAGCTAAAATAGCGGAACGCGGCGGATTAACGGGAAATGGACCGCGGAATCAAATCCGGCATATCAGAAATATATAGGAAATATCCTGAGACTGAGCTGCGAGGCGGCGATTCCGCCGAAGCAAAGAAAATGACCAAAATGTAGCCAATCTGGGCAGAATGTCTGAAAATCTGAGCAGATGGGGCTAGCCGCACTTACACTCTGCCTCCAAAAACACACTGGGGTGTGTCGCTACGTCAACGAAGAACGTAGTGCGGGTAACTCCCAGAACAAAATAGAAATGTAGCCTCGATGGGGCGAAATCTGCTTGATCTGACCTGATTTGGGCTGAATTGGCACTGAATCAGGATGGATGAACCTGAAATGAGACAGAATGAGAAGTGACGAACAGTCCTCCGTGCAGTACAACATTAGGTTAAGGGGTAAAAAGCATGTAAACGTATCAAGAATCGATACCAAACCATGCATTGGTTGAGAATGAGGTAGATTATTGGTGGATTGTGTGGGGGGATCAAGAATTGGAGTGACATCTCAGCGCTCTGGCACAGTTTCGCTGTCGCGGGCACGCTACGGTGTCCTCGCCGAACTCTACATCGTGTTAATCCCGCTTTTCTCGTTCTGAAAAGTGCAGCATGTGCTTCAGATTTGGCGCATCTGGTGGATGATCACAAGATTCAGTAAGATTGGGAGTTAAATTGAGCAGAGATGAAGGAGATGAAGCAATCACAAAGAGGGAAAACAAATACACATGTAGTCTACAGACCCTAAGTGAATCACGGAAGGTTAGGGTGTTTTTCTGTGTACTTAGATCTAAACAGATCTTCGAGGAATGAGAGGAGATGACAAGGAAATCAAACTAAATTGTCCTAAAATCAACAAATTCCCTAAGATGAAAGTGAAATGCAGCGGAATGTCTAGAACTGAAACTACTAACACTTTCGTTTAGACTAAAGTTAATATATATTGTCGTTTATTCAGCTCAATTGTGCTTCCCGGCACGTTGGTTCGCGAGCATCTAACAGATTCTATGAAAATGTGGATCATGTGATGATGCATCATGATGGGACATGCTGGCCCTGGATCCTTGGCATGTAACGCGCCGAAGGTTCGCTGAAGGCGCTTTACTGACAGTATATAACTGAGAGACACCCAATTTACAGTGGCGGTGGTGTCAATCGACTTGGACAAGGCCAATCTTTCGATGGAGTCCCACAAGACACTTGGATTCACCATTCTCGACAGTTTCTGGTCGGATTGAGCTCACATTGGCGTGTGCCAAAAATACAACGAAGCTTACGGACTTCAGAGGTTGCTTTTAGAAGTCCCTAGAGCTCCTATCTGAAGGTTGTCTGAACAATTGACGTCTGGGTTTCGTACAACAGTGGCAGAATGATGGACAAACCTGAGAAATTCAAGGCAAATTTGAGAAATCTGGATCCGAATCTGGACTTTGGCTTCAGCATCACAGCAAATGAAGGTAAGATCTGAGTTCCTGGCGTCGCATCTGGTGCAGCCAGTACTACAGGGGGTGCCTGTAGGGGTGAATGTCGCCGGCCGGCGTTGACACTATGTACATTTGCTTCCATCTGCACGAGTAGCCAAATTCCAAAGATGCACAGACCAACAGAGACAAGATTACCCCGAATCTGCCTGAATTAAGCCTGAGTTTGGTTTTTTCTGAACACGGCAGCACACTCCGTGGCTTTCGGTTTTCGACTTTCGATACGTTACCGAACGGAGACCAAAGAAAAATTGATTGATTGACGTCAAATTATCAAACATTCGCAGTTCTCCACATCATGACATAAACAAAAAGGATGAACAGTGGATTGAGCAGAATGTGGTAGGATGGCTTCCTCAATTCGGCCAAGCACGAATACATGTGACCACCAACCTGTCTGGCCTGGCCCTCGTACGGCTTGGGCGCTGCAAATCAGCGGCCGAACTCGAAGCTTGGTCCTCATTTGGCTCCTGGGCTGGCCTGACCGCAGGAGGGGGGATCGACGGATCAGCCCTGGAATGTGGCTGCTGAGGGCCGTAAAAGGCTGGATCTCGATTCACCACAGGTCGTTTTCCGTCGCTCTCCACTTGTCTGTCTGGTTTCGACAAACAGTCTGTCAGGAGTACGCCAATTTTGGGGGTGTTTCTTCAGGAAGTCAATGAACCCCTTGGTGTATCCATGGACAAAAGATTGGGCTGGTTCCCAGTTGTTGTGACTGGAATCAAAGCCCCTCCACTCACACAGAAATTCCCATTCGCCCTTGGCGTCACGTCTTGCTTCAACAATCCTCTTGAGTTCATACTTCCCCCCTTCGATGACCCGATCAGACAAATGTTTCGCAGTCCAAAAAAGGGGTTTAACCCGATCCTTGGGGGAGGGGATCTCTTTCTTGAGGCGATCGCCCGAAACGTCAATTTCCCTGCTGACATCCACACGAATCCTCCACCTGTTCTTACCAAGACGCGCTGTAACAGCGAATGGCCCCTCCCACAAGGGAAGAAGCTTGTCATCTCCGTCCAGGGTGGTTTCGGATTTTCGAAGCCAAACTCGATCATCAACTTCAAAATTGTGGGGGTTTTTTCGGCCTTGATTTTGGACCCAAAGCCAATCAGCTTGATGCTTCTCGATTAATTTCGACACAGTTTTATCTGCTCGTTGGACTTCGTCCAAAAACAGCGAAGCATCTTTACAGGGGCGAGGATTATTCAACGGCATGTTCCACCAACACTTCTTTCGTCCAAAGACAATTTCATTTGGAGAAAGGCCATGATACAAAGGCGTGTTGTGGTAACGGCGAAGCATGGCGAACAGAATCTCAAGCCAATGGAAATCCTTTTCACTCGCGAGCTCCTTACGAAGCATATTTATTATTGAGCGGCCGGCTCTTTCGCCAGGCAGCGCTCGATGCGAGTGGATTTCACATCGGAGGTGGTGGATTCCAAGGCGAGCACATAATTCTCTCCACCATTCGGAGGTGTACTCTTTGCCTGAATCCGTCACCACCTCGGATGGGACGTCCCAACCTCCCATCCAGGTCTGCGCGCACCATTTGGCGGCAGCCTTGCCAGTCATCGACTCAATGTTGCAAGGCAACACTTGAATGTAGCCGGAATGACGGCACTGAATAAGGAGCACACCATTGACTTTTTTGTTAGTCCAATGGCACTCTTCGTCATCGAGTTCACCGAGATAGAAGAAATCACTGGTGACTCTGTTAAAGAGGCGCTCCGGAATAGGATGAGGCCTCAGATGGCCGTGCTTCTTCGCGCTGGGGGGCGTCGAGACAGCACATTGGGCACATCCGGCGGCTACTTTCATGCAGTGAGTATATAGCCGTGAGCCAAACAACCTATGTTTAATCATCGACCACAGTCGACGGCCATGTGCGTGGGGGGACTCCCATTTATGCCACCAGTTTAACACTCGGGGGGCCAGGGCGTCTGGTACGCACAATTTACCCTCCATCCACAGCTTCCCCCCATCCAACGAATACTCAGGAAAAATCCCATCCCTGTGAGCATCTTTGGATTTGAGATTTCCAAAGACCTCTTTAAACATGGGATCCTGCAGGTAATCGGACGTCCAGTCACGGATGATCAGGGAATCTTTCGGCAGGGGTGGAGTTTTGGCCGGATCTCGACGCTTAATGCCTTGGATCAACCGAAATCGACTTACTCGTCGGGTATAGTCAAACCGTTTCACACTCCCTGAGGAGGGATCGGTGACTTTCTCCACGACTTTCAGTGTTTTGGTGCAGATCTCATGGGCATGCGCCGGATCTGAGATGGCCGTGATGTCGTGACACGGCAATGCGTGCTGTTTAACAGCGCACTGCATGCATGCACGTCGAATGAGTTTCTTTTCTTCCTGATCCCATTCGATGATGACATGGCGGTCCTGCTCCGTACCATGGATGTTGGTACTTTGCAGCCCCTCTGAGGCGGGGTAAGCCCATCGGCTCAGAGCATCCGCTACCGTGTTGTGTTTTCCAGGCAAATACGACACATGGAGGTCAAACAGAGAGAGAAATTCGTGCCATCTGGCCCGTCGACCAGCTGGGCTCGCGACAGTATCAATGTGTTCGGTGGCCCGATACTCCAGAGATCGATGATCCGTCAGGACCTCGACTCGATTGGTGCCAACCCACGATTGGTACTTTTTTAAAGCACAGATGATGGCATATGTCTCTTGCTCACGCGGCGACCATTGCATTTGGCGTGAAGCTAGCTTCCGAGACCAAAATGCAAGAGGGTAATGATCGCCGGTGGCTTCATCAACCTGTTCAAGGACAGCTCCGATCGCGTACCTAGAAGCGTCGGTTCTAATGTAGAAGGGTCGGTCAAATTGGGGCACATGCAACGTGGCGACTTCGCAGAGGGCTGCCTTCAAGTGATGGAAGGCCTCCTCGCACTCGTCAGTCCACTTGACACGAACCTTTGAACCTACCCTGCCCGCATCTCTCCCTACCTTCAATAATTCAGTGAGGGGGGCAGCAAATTTGGCATAATTCGGCACAAAAGTGTGGTAAAAATTGCAACAACCCAGGAATCCTCTCAACTCCGTGATCGTCTCAGGGCGCTTCCACTTCTGAATAGCGACGAGCTTCCCTGGACTGGGTCGTCGGGTACCATTCTCAAGGAGAGAACCACAAAATTCGACTGATTTTAAAAATAATTTTCCCTTCTTTGGCCCACAAATCAGCTGATTGGCGTCAAGAATGTCCAAAACTTGGTTCAGCTGCTTCTCATGTAGGGCCATCAGCTCGGCTTCGGTCAGTCCCTCCCCTTCCGTCGCGATGATTATGTCATCTATGTACACACTCACAAAGGCACGAAGCTCAGGATGGGCTGAAAAAAGCACATCCTCCATCATTCTTTGAAAAAATGAGGGGGCGTTCTTCAGGCCCATGGGCATGACCGTCCATTGGACTGGGCCACATGGCGTGCACATACAGGTGAGAGGTCGGCTGTCCTTCCTCAACGGCATTTGGTGAAAGCCGTGACGGAGATCCAGCACAGAAAACAAACGACCTCTTGCCCTCTTGGCGATTTCCTCCTCAATGAGGGGCAGGGGGTGTGAATCCGCCTTGGTTTCGGCGTTGAGATTGCGAAAATCAACAACCATTCGCCAACAATCAATAGTGTTCTGGTCTGCAGGCGGTGGCTTCGGGACTGTGAAGGGTGCACAGCACCATTCGCTGGTCATACAACCCTCAAGCCAACCAAATTCCCTGAGATTTCTCTCGATGATTTTTCTGAGTATCTCATGTTTGTGTCCATGATTTTCATAAGGGCGCTGTTTTTTTGCCTTGTACCCTTCACGAAGCTCGATGAAGGCTTCACCGAACTGTCCACGGACAGGGGGGTCTTTGATCAACTTCCCTGAAAGGGCTGTGTCCTTCCGTTCCTCAAAAATCTTTTCTCTTGACTTGGAACACAATTCAGTGTCCACCTGATCGCCAGGAATTACTGTCGAAAAAACTTTGGCGACTTCTTCGGCTTTGGCAGGAAGAATCTTCTTACGGATGTCCCTAAACAGGTCCGTATCAACTGCCTCCTGAAGATAGGTGGGTCGTGTGTCGAAATCCCAGAGATTCTCCTCGTGATCCAGCTCCTCGAAAGGATCCATGAAAGCTTCCACAGGGGGTTTTTCATAAAAAACTCTGAATTTGCGGCGCGATTTCGAATTTTTCTTCGCCCGTGCACTGGAGATTCTTTTCGATGTCGATCGTATTGGGGAAGAGGGAGACGAGGCGGATCCATTGGACGTTGAATCACCTTGGGTATCTGACGGACAAAAATCAGAAAAAATAGATTCATCATCAGTACCACGCTCAACCTCAGATTCTGACCCAACACAAGAATCAGTACCAGAATCAGCAGAATTAGAGTCAGAAAGCTTTCCATCCACCAGGAATGCAAGCGAACTCCAGGACCGCTGTGGCAGGGGACCTGTGTCGTCCCTGGCATACAGCTTAATCTTCCTGGGAAGTTCGATGTAATCTACACAAATGTCTTGTAATTCCTGAAACCAAGGCTTGTCGTCCCACAAGGGCACAACTAAAATTGCCTGGGTTTTATCTTGCTTGATTTTGTGGATGACCTCCCGGATTAAGTGAAACGGAGGATTAATCCACAACTTCTTGTCCCATTTATGGGTCCAAGCGTCGCTAAAGTGCCTGTCAAAGCGCTTGTTCTCACGGTTAGCAAAGGCATCATACTGTGGCCAAAAGGAATGATGTTCATGAAAGTATTCACAAATTGCATCGCGCCATTTGTCGACAACTCTGTAGGATGAAGAGTGCCAGCGCGAAGGGCGTCGTGGCTGGGAGTCCCTACGAAGACATTATAACTCTTGGGAGTAATCGGCACTCCCATTCACCTCTGCAATGGTGACATCTTCACCAAATTTTGGTGTCACCTTTTGCTTCAAAAATTCTTCTGCACTTTTAAACCCTGCGTGCAAAAAACGAAATTCAGGACGCTCCAAGGGACCTGACTCCAGCAAAAAACAACGACGATGACCTACGGGCGCTACCCTGTTCTTGCGAAGCCAAGGATGGCCCAAATAAAGGTCATACTTTATGTCGGCACGATAGAAGTAGTCATCCTTAAGGACAACTTCTTCCACATTTTGCTCTTTCCAAAGGTCTTCAGCGACCAAATGAGTTGATATATAACAACCGCGTTGCCCACCTGCGAGAGAATGTCTAGAAACTCCCTCGAGGGTAACAGGATGAGGCGACTCAAACACGCAGTCGTCGGGTAAGAATGAATTGGATTGGAGATTTACCTCTGATCCATTGTCACACAAACAAGTGGCGAGGTGGAAATTTCCTTTGCAATCAGAGACCCACAGCTTTGTGACAAACTGACGAGCCCTGTGCTTGGACTGTACACCAACCTCGTCCACTACAACAGAAGGATCCGCTGCCGGATCCAGGGGAGAGGAGACAAGCGACCCTACATCAAGTAATGGTCGATCTGGAATCTGGGGATCATGCCTGAAATCGCCTGGGGAGGGGCGATTTTCGTGGCTCCCCTAGGCATTCTGACCTCCAGTGGCTGCGTTAACATTGTGGACACAGCCTGATTCGTCGATCCACTCATCTTGGAACGGATCATCTGCTGGATTCAGGGCATTTTCGACATAATCTCGATCCGCATCGGACACCTGATCTGCACCTGAGACCTGATCCACACGATGGTTGCCCTTTCCACGTCCACGGCCACGGCCGCCGGATGATGGACCACCACCGTCGCCACGCCCTCTGCCCTTACCAGAGAAAGGGGTTCCTGAAGGATTTCCCTTACCTTTACCCTGTGATCCTGGAGCATTTCCTTTGTTTGTACCGGATTGAGGGGTTTGGCCTGGATTTCGATTTCCGCCTCCGGCGTTGCCATTGGGACTTGTCTGGCCGTTCGGCTGCCCACCGGAGCCGGATGGAGTCCGATTTCCTTTGCCTTGGGACCCGCCAGGGCCTCCAGTATTTTTGTTTCCACCGGAGGGGGTCGGATTACCCTTTCCCCCCTTTGCACCATGCACCTGTCTGTCATTCCTGTCTGAATTCTGCGAATTACTGACATTTTCACCAATCACCTTGTGATCGTAAGCAGACCATCGGTGATTACCAGTAGAATGCGTCTTAGCTCGGTTCGTAGAACCTAAAAGAAGACAGATGCTACAATGATCCTGAACATTCCGGGTGTCATTCACCTTTTTGTTGCCCTTTTGGGCCCCATTTTGGGTGTTTTGCTGGGTATTCTTGTTTCCCCCAAGACCCTCATGGAAATTTTGATTAGCGGCGTCAGCAAGCCGCTCAACCTCTTCCCACAGTTCCTGCGGGGTGAACGAAAACACCCAGTTCTTGGCCTTCAGGCGATGGCCATGGAAACTTACTCCCCTGTTGAGGACTTGGACAAACAAGTCCCGATCCTCATGTTCATTAAATTTGATTTTCCACGTGTTTTCAGTGAATTTCACCTTGGTAAACGACGTGGGGGAGCACTTTTGAAGTGCCTCCCTGACTGTAAACCGGTTGGCCGAGGCATCGAAGCCATCGACCTCCGCCCACCAGGTCTTGACCTTTTCTTCGGACTGTTTATTCCGAAGGGTGGCGGCGGTTTCTGAGGGGATCTTGTCAAAAATCACATTTTTCAGCTCGGCACTAGAAAATTTTTCGCCTGAATGTTCAGATTCTTCTACGAGATTCCAGAAGCGCTGTCTCTTGTCTTGCACTTCGTGCAAGATTAATCGCGAGAACGAAGGAAAATTCTTCAACATCTGGTGGTAATGGTCCTCTGGCAGCCGGGATCCACGTACCTCCAACTGTTCCCACACCTCATCAAAGGTAAGGGGGGAACTTGAATCCTCACGATCACTCCAGGTCCTGAGCCAAGTATTGGCCGGCGCTCCCTCAAGGCAGTCCAAGAGGGCCATCAGGAACTGATCATCCTGGAGCTTTTGAGTCTTAACCCACAGTTTAAATTCCCGTTGGAACTGAGGCCAACGTCTGGGGTTCCCATTATACTTCGGTTGCTTGGCAACCTGACGAAGTCGCAATGAGGTAGGATTAAGGAGTGAATCCAGCCCAACACCAGCCGTAATGGCAGACACCTTGGCGGCATCATTAGCCACACCAGCTCCGGCGAGGGTCTGGGCGAGCAACATCTGGGCTATTGCATTCGAATCAACAGCAGGAAGGGCAGTACGGGAGGCAGTTCGCTTGGCATTCTGAGCCTCAGTCCTAGCCTTCGCCGACCTACTCTGAGATCAAGAGATTGTAACCCTTTCCTTTAGCTTAGTCCTGCTGATCCTGGCATCGGTGGTCTTAGAGTCCACCGAAGGAGCAATCGAAAAAATTTCTGTCGCCTCCTCCGACGGTTCTGTTGTTTGTTCCACCGATGATGCGCACTCAGACCGCATGTGTGTCTTGAAAAGATCTTTAATTCCCAGCGTCTGAATGATGAGTTGCATTTGATCTTTGAGCAATTGGAGCTCAGTATCTCGCTGTAATCTGCAAGAGCAGTCGGCAGGACAGTACATACCGTGTCCTGAAGGGCCTGAGCAGGCTGTCGGACCGCTAATCTCAGTGGTTCGCAGCCAGGAGTCCACTTGGGGAGCTCCTTCAGCCCTAATTTCCAGGCTCGCCTGCCTAGCTGCCTCTAAAATTCCTTCCTCAACCGCGGCGGCTAGATCGTCGCGGATGGAAACAGAGGGATGAGGGGCGGAGGGCCCGGCAACAGGTGCCTTGGTCTTCTCCTTCGGGAAGGGGCTTGCCTCCCAGATCTGCAAAAAAATGGCAAAAGAGTCATCTTCTTGAGAACACCACCACATCCTGGTATCAATTTCTTCTTGAAGGAGGAAAAAATATTCGAATAAAAAATCAGAGGCGATTCTTTCTTGTCCTATCAGCTTAGACGTGGCTAATAGACAAAGGGCCTCAAGCGCCTCAAGGTTACGGGTCACTTCTGAAGACAAATGGTTGTCCCATTGTGCCCAATTGGCTGGTCGATTATAGGTAGGTACCTCACCTGGACCACCCATCTCAATGTCGTCAATGTCGGCGTCGATGGTCTCAAAATGTGGACATTGGTAAGGAGTATTAGTACCTGCCAGGTCCGTAAGCTCGGCCGGAGCGTTGCCATCAGCGTAGGCTGGGAGATTCCAGCTGCTTGATGGCCAATTTCGACTGGGATCTTGATGGTAATCTGGGCCTCCACAGCTGCTGATTTGTGCCCTTCTTGGGCAATTTGGGCTTGCGCAAGGCATTCCTCTCAAGGCCTCGTTCGCACAGCACCACGGCAGCGTAATCGTTACGTCTCCGGAGGTGGCGGAGTCTACGGGGCCGTACTGGGGAGCTAGCTGTGGTTGGGACACCAAAGGAACAACATTCAGGTAGCCTCTGCTACCATGAAAGTGCTGCCCTGGGTCGTTGAGGGTGCCGGAGGGCTCGGGGCCGGCAAGACCATTGGGGCAGGCACGCGAGGAGTCTCCCTGGATGTTGTTATTGGGGGTAGAACCGGATACTCGGACACCAACAGAGGCGAGAGCAGCAACAACTGAAGCAAGGTCCATGCTGATTGTGGTCCGGCAGAAAATCCCAGTCTATGAAGAAAATTGATGCGAATTATTCTAAATACATCTGAGTGTCCAAAACTGTCTGAAAAGATTTAAATAATCCAATTATGTAAAAATGTTTGGCCGATCTGGCCCGCGAGCGCGCGTCAGCGGCAAATGGCGATTCCAGCTAAAATAGCGGAACGCGGCGGATTTACGGGAAATGGACCGCGGAATCAAATCCGGCATATCAGAAATATATAGGAAATATCCTGAGACTGAGCTGCGAGGCGGCGATTCCGCCGAAGCAAAGAAAATGACCAAAATGTAGCCAATCTGGGCAGCATGTCTGAAAATCTGAGCAGATGGGGCTAGCCGCACCTACAGTTCCTCGCATTGAGCTTCAACTCCACCGTGATGTACTTCACGATCTCGTCAAGGCTCATGCGGGCGAAGATGACTTGCATCCTCAGCGGCTCCCCGCGCCTCCACTCCACGTTGTTGAGGCGCAGCAACCTTTGCCCCATGGAGTCCCCGAATACCTCCACGTACACGGCGTTCTTCAGGCCCAACATCCGGTTGGGTTCGCCCAGGTCCCTCCTGAAGAACTCCATGATACCCGCATGGGTATCCTCCGCCGCCATGATCCTCACCGCCACGCGCTTCTTCGCGCGCTTCTTCTCCTCGTCCTCCACTCGCCTCTTCCAGTTCCCGGGGAGGACGTCCTTCAGGAGGTGGCGGATCTCGCTGGCCTCGTTCCAATCCTCCACCAGCTTGAGGCATCTGCGGTACTTCGGCAGATACCGGTTCCACTCCCGGACCCGCAACTCACCGCGGTCCAGCGGCAGTGGAATGGACCACAGGTCCTGAAGCGGTACCCAGAACCCCATGGCCAGGTTACGGCATACAACCGGTCTCCGGTCCACTAACCCCATGTACGGCGTGTTCCGTGCCGTGAAGCCCCGCATCGGCAACCGATGCACCGCCAGCGGAGATTTGTGTACCAGAATATCAGGAATCAACAGGGTTTTATTTTCATATTGTTTCCGTCAATTTTTACGCTTCCGTTCTGATACTCACTGTTTTGACTGCTGGCGGTTGGATCGCGACTTTACCGTAACCGCCAGTTTAACTGTTTATAATGGAAATTTTAACGCTATCCGTCACGAAGGCTCCAAAGTCGCCAGGAACTGCATGGATGCTTCCGCAATTTTCATAATTAATACTCGCAACCTTAATCCGAATTTTTCAGGATGTCGAAATCGGATTTTCGACTTCGACATCCCCGCACTTGATTTGACCTCTTTCGAGTGGACCTACGTGCTTCCCTATACACGAATCAACTTTCCTTCTCTCTTGCCCCCCATTTGTCTTAAAGATATGGGCAAAACAAAGTTGATTCGTGAGGCCACTTGTGAAGGTCATATCTCGTGCCGCTTGCGAGTATTGACGATAAGGAAACGTGGGATGTATTCACAATACTCCCGACGTAATTTAGGAAGCATTATATGCCTTGCGTTTCCACACGTGCGCGCTAGTGTAATGGATCATGGTCAAGACGGTAGAGTTTGCGTTATAACTCTTTGGCCATGACATTGCGTGCGTTAAGATAACTTTCGAGTGTAGCGCGCAAGTGTTGGTGTTGCATAGGAACTCTCCTTGAGTTCCTATGAGCGATTGACACAAAGTTATGCCCTTGGAGGGGCATGACATATCGTGGTGGGAGCTACCTTTTTAGGCAATATGGAGTATGTGCCTTGTGTTGTGTTGCGTGCCCATTTGGCGGGTCCATTACTCCAAGCCAAGCCCGCCAATGGACCACATATTGTGCAAGCCCCTTCTCCATACTCCCTACGGTCAATTGCAAGCCTAACCTTCGTGAAGGGAAGCTTGTGTGGTGATCCCGAAGCGATGCGTTGGGAGCAAGGTGTGTGTTTTACAATTTTCCATATTTTCTTGTGCCCACTTGGGAAGTAGCGCTCGTAACCTTATAAGGCGCCCCAAGTGGAGCACATATGTGGGATCGAAGGTCAATGGTGTCAAGTCATTATGTTTAGAAGGATTAGTTGATTGCACGATCCAGGCCAAAGATATTATAATATAATTGTGCGCCTTTCAAGGCACTTTGGTTTGTCTTTGTGCCAATTTTGCCGTTTTTGGCCCGTCATGATGTCAAGTGGCGACCTTGTATCTCAATGTTGCGCTCAATTGACATCATGACCTAAGTATGTTATGAGGGTACATACTTCGGTGCCCAACATATCTTGGACCCGGCGAATAACTCCTCTTGGGCTTGGCGTACCGTGGCTGCCATGTTGGCGATTTGGGACTATCCCAAATCATGGGCTCACTTGGCGACCCTGCCATTCCCAATACCGGAGGAGTTGGGCGACGCCCAAAAGATATGGTGGACACATATGACTTGATACCAATCCTATGGCACACTCCGGTCTGAGTCGGGCATGTGCCTCATTTGCCCCAACCATGAGTGTGCGCATTTTTGGCCATTTTGAGCAATTTTCCACTTTTGCTGCCCGTCGTGCACTATGTTCTAACCCTTGTGCACGCCGGACGCATGGACCAATGGACCATATATGACATGGGTGTTATGGGTAATGGTCCCCATGGTCCACACACCACGTGGGCGAAGCGGAGCCGCCTTCGTTAAGGCGCTAGGCCAAATTGAGTATGGGCAATTTTGCCATTTTTGCATTTGTGGACCCAATTGGGATCGTCACCACGCCAAGCAGCATAGAGATCTTTGAGAGACAAGGGCATGGGAGTCTCTGTTGGACTCCGAGTGGATCGCGTATGGAATGGCGGATCCGATCTCCAAGCCGACGTGGAGATATACTATTGGGAGCACACCGAATTTTGGCTCGTTTCAAGCAGCCAAAATGACCCAATTTTGGGACCCCAATTTCCCCCTTCCGTGTGGTCAATTGGCGGCCCCAATTCTCTAAGCCCATAGGGAGCCCGGACCTAAATCCAAGTTGTACACTCAGATATAGGTCCTAGGTCCTGCCCCCTACCCTGTGAGCCATTGGCCTTACCTTGGCCGAGGGAGCCACGCGTGGGAATGACGCCAATTTTGGTGATTTTGGCATCATGACCCCACTTGACTCATCCGTGTTGCCCTGATGCCGGGACCTCAGAGGGAACCAGGTTCGGTGAGGGCTCCAGGGAGTTCGTACTCAAAGGGCACAGGGTCAGTTGTCTCGTCCCTACCTCTGGCGGGTCCGGACGACGGGTCAATTATGGGGATTTTTGAGTTAGTTTCAGTTTGGGCTGAAACAGCCCATTTTCAGCTACCAACTCCTGGGTGATAATGGCGGGGCCATATCTCTGGCTCAGAGGGGAGTTGGGACCTGCCGTTGAGGGAGCATGGGGAGCTACTGTCGGTTGGCCTTGGAACCTATTGGTTCCCGGGAACTCGCCTCTGGCTGTGCGGGACACCTCTCCCATTGGCAGGGTTTCAGGGTCCGGACTGAGCAGGGCATGGGTCGTGTTTGAGCCCCCGCCCCTACCAGCCACTGAGAGGGTCGGACCTGGGATTGGGATATGAGTTGGGACTGAGTGTCTATTGTCCCTTGATGCCCTTACCCCAGTCCAGTCTTAACCCCATGTGTACATATCCTGATGTGTTGCTGTACATACTTTCGTTCCCTCTTTGCAGAGTGGCAAGGATTCTGAAACGCTTTGTCACATGACACAGGCGTATTGATGCCCTTGTGAGCGTAGTGCCTTGCCTGCCTGCTCACCTGTGCGTGTCACCGTAGCGTCCCGTGGCCGGCCCCCCACGGGAACGCGTCAAAAGCGTTTCACCGCCGCGGGGTTACCCAACCCTCGCGTGCCACTCGGGGCCACCAACCCCGAGCAGCGCGTCGCAGCAGCGCGGCGCAGCTCGCAGCTCGCAGCGCAGCGCAGCGTCTCGCAGCGCAGCGCAGCGGCTCGCAGCGCCACTCAGCGACAGCGCCGAGTTCGTCACGGAGCCCGCAGCGCCGTCCAGAGCATCGCCCTGACCGCGCAGCAACCGTGAAAGAGGTGCACAGACCCGGACTCCTGCATCAGCCCCATCGGCCGACCCGGAGTCCCATCGGCCGACCAGCAAGGCCGCGTCAACCACCTCCACAACCACCGGCTGACCAGCACCAGCCGCACATCCAGCCCAGTGCTGCAGCACCCGCCTCAACAACCACCACCAGTTCGTTGAGTTGAACGAGTGCATACCAAGGACCTCAAGACCAACTACGCCCCCGCTGCCATGGTGAATTGGCAGGAAGCGGGCAGGACGTGGCCGCGGCCCCACCCCCATGCAGCACGCCTGCTGCGTGGGTTGGTTTGGGACCAGCACTACCGCCACAGCCACCCCCAGTGCGAAGGCGGCATGCCCAGGAGCTTCGAGCTCCGCACGGACATCGCCCCCGACCGCCTGCAGGCCGTGGAGGACTGGCTGCGGGCGGAAGGGTACGAGTACCGCCACCAGCAGAGGCGCTGGAGGACGTGGACCCGGCCGGACAGGCCCGGCGAACGCCTGCGTCCCGACGGGATTGAGGAGGACGAGGAGCCCAACGTGTAATTGTCGGGCGCCTCGATCAACGTCTCCCTGTGGGACGTGATCGGGAGGAACTTCCCGGAACCGGGGAGCGAGCGCAGGCTGCAGGGCAGCAGCAGCGCGTCTCCGGGGAAGGAGAAGCGGTCCGCCGGGGACAAGAAGAGGGACCGGAGGTGGCGGGAGTACCAGGAGTCCCTGGCCGCCGAAGCCGCCCAAGGCGCCAAGGGCGGAACCCCAGCCCCCAGTCCCCAACGGGCCAATGGTGGTCACCACCCCGGCTCCACCACCCTTGGCGACTACATCCAAGTCGCCAAGCAGACCCAGGCCAAGCCCCGTCCGCTGCTCCTGAGGGCCCGGCAGGCCCCAGCAGGCCCCAGCAGCGACGTGGAGTCGGCCCACCGCGGGAGGATGCCGGCCGACCAGGCCAGCTCCAGCAGCAGCGTCGCTCCCGAAAGGGACGTGGCGCGCGCCTGTGAGCGCGCCTGTGGGGTGCCCTGCAACCGTCGGGTTGCCCGGCAACGGGCCAAGCAGTACAGCGCTGCCGTGGAGGGCGCCGCCGGCATCGCCCAGGAGGAGGCTGCGGAGTGGGCGCATGGCATGGCCATCCACACCCAGTCCGTGGCGGCCATTGCGGCCGGACTCACGGCCGTAGCCGCCCATGGGGCAGCAACTGCCCAGGTCAACGGTGAGTTGGCGGCAGCCGACGAGGAAGCCCGCCTGACGCAGGAGGCCATTGCCTGCAAGGAGGCCGAGGTGAAGGTGCTGGAAGAGGTGCTTGCCCAAGAGAGGGCAAAGAAGGAGGCGGAGGAAAGGGCCCACGCCGAAGCGACGGCTAAGGCCCAGGAGGACGCCGCCAAGAAGGAAGCCATCGAGGCCGCGCGACGGAAGGTCGCTGAGGAGAAGGCCAAGACGGAGGCGGAGCTGGCGGCGTTGGAGGCGCAGAAGGCGCAGCTGCAGCAGGCCCGGGAAGCCGAGGCGGCTCGTGCTCGGGAAGAAGCCGAAGCGCGAGCTGCTGCAGCCACCGCCGCCGCCATGGAGGAGGCAGAGGCCAAACCCGCCGCGATACTCCCCCGGGAGGATCACGAGTGGAGACCCTTCGAAAGCTTTTCGAAGGGGACGCCTCCTCCAGGATGAAGCTGGATGAGGCGGACACGGGCAGCAGTGGGAGCAGTGGCACCACCGCCCATCGACGGAGGAAGGGCAAGGGGAAGACCCCCGAGAGGCCGCGGAGGCCAACGGGTGGATACCCCCACGACAGTGACCCCTTCTTCACCGCCAGTGACCGGGATGAACGAGGCCGTCGACATCGCCAAGTGGTGGCTTGGACGCGCGGAGGCGGCGGAGACGTCCCCATGGAACCGGAAGGTGAGGATGAGGATCCCCCTCCTCCCTACCGGAGCTCCGAGTCCTCCGTGACCGAGACGCCCAGGTGGGGCGACATGGACGAGGATGACGACATGGAGTTCGGCATCACGAGGAAGCGCCCATCCTCGGACCCACCGAGGCGACCCGGCGGAGACCCACCGGGACCCCCTGGCGGAGGACCTTCTGGACCCCCTGGAGGACGCCCCCCAAGTGGACCCCCTGGAGGCGGACCACCGGGCGGGGGAGGACCCCCTGGACCGGGCGGACCCGGCGGAGGCCCTCCTGGAGGACCCCCTGGGGACCCCGACGACCCACCAGGGAACGGCGACCCGGATACCACCTGGCGGTGGATTGTCTACCTCCGCAGGAGAGTCCAGTTGCTCGAGCTGGAGGTAGACACGGGCAAGAGCGAGATGGCTCGCATCTCCACGGTCGCCGCGCGCGCGCAGAAGGACCTGGACATCGCCAGGGCCGAGACCAAGTCGCTGACCAACGTCGTCAGCGGCCTGCAGGAGAGGCTGGACGCGCTGGAAGCCCGCGGGAGCGTCGGCAGCGACCACCCACCCCTGGAGTCTGGCTCGTTGGACGACGGCTGGGGACCCGGACCAGGTCCAGGCAGACCCCACGCCCCCGGCGGAGCTCCCAGGAGTCGCCCCAGTGCCAGTGCCCCCTCTCTCACCGCCCCCTCTCACCACAGCGCGGGCCGCCGCAACGAACGCGTGCCGCCCGGCAGTGGCAGTGAGGAATGGCGTGATGAGTGGCTCAGCGCGGAGTACCGCAACCGCCGTGCTCCACCGCGGACACCGGTACGCCCCCGGCGCCCCGCACCACCACCTGGGCCACCACCTGGCCCGGTGCCAATCCCAACGGCTGGAGGACGTTATGGTGGACTCAGGGACGAGGTCCCCAGAGGAGACGTGGAGTGGGATGTCGGCGAAGGTGAGGACCTGGACCTGGACCTGGAGGAGTTCGACATCAGCCCGCCGCGTGGTGTACGACGGGAGTCCGCTGAACTCAGCCGCCGGCGCCGTGATGAAGAAGCGTACATGGAAAGAGTATGGCGTGAACATTTTGGTTCAGCGTACGTGGAGGAACCGCGGCGTAGCCACAGGGATTCCATGGAGGAGATGGACGTGGCGGCCGTGGGAGTCCGTGGGCGAGGCCGATGGGAACCTCGGTCGACCTCGCGGCCGGCGTTCATGGTCTCTAAGGCCGCGGATGCCGCCGTGTGGGAGGACTTGAAGGACATCAAGCCCCCCATGTACGACGGCAACCCCCTCAACCTCGACCGCTTCTTGGAGAAGCTGGACGATTGGGGGCTGACCGTCACTGAAGACCTGCCTCCCGCTGATGCGGAGAAGTATGTCTTCAAACGGTTCAGGTACCGCCTGCCGGAAGTGCTCGGAGAGCTATACTTCATGGCGACCAAGGAGGGGAAAATCAAGACCCTCAAGGAAGCCAAGAAGTGGCTCAACGAGCAGGAGCGGGTGGACGCTCCGCAGGTGGCGGCCAAGCGCTGGAAGTGCATCAAGCTTGAGCATGATGGACGGGAGATCCGCCTACGAGAGTGGCGAGACTTCCGAGGGAAATACACCCTCTTCCGCCGCAACGTGGAGGATTGGAACGAGGGTGACGAGCAGGCTCGCCTGCTCTCCATGCTGCCGGAAGCATGGATCAAGAGGGTCACCAAGGAGGAATCCAAGCGGGCCAAGTCCAACCACACGGTCAAGATGATGCTCCCCAAGGAGTATCATACGAACGTGGTGGCTTGGGCGAAGAAGAACGTGGCCCGGGATGTCAAACGGCACTCCCTGCGGAACGCTCTTCTCATCACCGTCTCGGGCGATCGCGAGAAGACCGCGATGTGGCGCCTTGACGATTGTGAGTTGAGCAGCCAGACCATCCGTCTGCAGCCCATCCCGGCGCGGATGAGCTGCGACGAGATCCTGGAGTGGGTTGGCGAGGAAGTACTCAAGGAGTACCGAAACCTCCACCACACCCGCGGGTTCAGGCCCGGCGACCGCGACGTCAACTACGTTGGCGAGGGACCTGGCGGGGAAGATGCCATGGACCCAGCGGGAGCCGGCGGCGATGAGACTCTCGTCGACGATGACGACGACGATGAGCCCGCCGAAGTGGCCGTGTGTGCCTTCGTGGCCAAGAACCTGAGCGCGGGGAGCAAGCCGGGAAACTGGAAGCCCCTGCAGCAGGGTTGGAGGAGGCAGGAGAAGAGGGACCCTCGCCGTATTGGCGACCCTCCGCTGTCCTTTGGGGAGTTCATACGAGCTCACCCTCAGGGCTGTTTCGTGTGTTATGGGAGGAAGCGAGGCTTCAACCATGACCACCGAACATGCCCTGTCCACAAGGCCGACACGGAGGCTTACAAGAAGGCGCACGGGTCGAAGAAGCGTGCGCCCGCGGGTATCCGGGAAGCCAAGATGGAGGTGGACAAGGACGAGCTGGCCAAGCTGATGTCGTCGGTGGGGACCGAATTGGCCAAGGAGATCCAGGAGATCAAGCGGAACTGGGTCCCCAGATCGGACAACAAGAACAAGGAGAACAACCAGAACAACCAGAACAAGGACAAGGACAAGAAGCCTACCCGTGGTGAGAGGAGGAAGAAGGGCGTCAACGACGTTGAGGCCGAGGAGAACACCCCCTCTTCCACAACCGACGCCCCCTAGCGGAGCCCCTGCAGCCAAGGGCCCCAGCTAGGGCGGTCGCAGGATGGTGACGTGGGAAGCGCCGAACCATCCCTGTCGGGAGTCGGTAAACACAAGGGGACTGCCGCGGGCGGAAGGCCCGGTCTGGCGCCCAGTCGCGGAGGCGGGGTGAGGGCAAGTGAAGGCACGAACCCTTGCACCCGTCCGTCCTTCGCGACCAAGAACGTGTTTGATGTACTACAGGATCTATCCGAGAGTATCGGAGGATCACCCGGACCGCAGCTGGATGCTGCAGATGGGCAGCCTGAGCCCATTGTCCACGACCTGCACCAGTCGCTTGTTGAGCTTCTGAAACGGCCGGAGATCCTGAGTTTGCACGCCGTGCGCCGTGTCGGTCGCGAGCGGCAGTTGCATCTTAAGGTCCGTGCCTTATGCGGGGAAGTGGAAAAGGTTTTCGACGTGTTGGTCGACACGGGAGCTCAAGTCAGCTTGGTCAAGGCTGGCCTACTTCCACCGGAGTGTCTAACCGACAGTCGGAAACCTGTCAGGCTGAAGGTGGCGAACGGTCAGTACATGACGGGAGGCACGAAGGAAGCGGCCATTGGGCTGCAGTTCGTGAACCATCGTGAACTGAGCCGCCCAGACCTCGGCAAGGAAATCCTCCTGCACGGTCGCTTCTACGAGGCCGAGATGGACTGGGACATGATCGTCGGGTACGACTTCATGATGGAGACGGACTCCGGCGTCCTCCCGGCCCAGGCTTCCATGACCCTGTACCAGGACGACCAACTCTCGTGGCTTTCGTCACCTGAGCACCATGTGGAATGCCAATGGATCCACCCCGAACGCAATCAGCTCGAAGTGGCCGCGCTGGACACTGAGCCAACTGGTCCTGCAAACCAGGAGTACGGCGTAAGGCCGGAAGTGGCGAGCCGAGTTGTCGCGGACTTGGGAGCTTCGGATCTGGCCCTGGATGCGTTCTCTTCAGGAACCTCCGCCCATCTGCGGGTGTGTGAGAAGTACTGGAGCGCACAGGACTCCGCGTGGAAGAAGCACTGGGGTCCGCATCAGGGACTGATGTGGATCCATTGCCCCCGTTGGGACATTCCAAGAGCGATAGCGAAGATTCGCAAGGACCGCTCCAAGGCAGTGCTGGTTGTTCCTATGGGATGCACCGAGGAGGAAAGTACCCGACATTGGGTAGCCTCATTGACCAACATGACCTTGAACAAGGTCATCCTACCGGCTGGAGAGAGTGTCTATCAGGACGCTAAGGGACAGCCCATGCCACCCAAGAGATGGCCAACAGAATTCCACTATGTGGATGGGGGCCTTGATCAGGCCGACACCACGGACTTCGTGTGTGTCAACCGTATCATAGCAGAGCCTTGGAGGCAAT
This sequence comes from Eutreptiella sp. 'Long Island Sound 2002', assembly GCA_964036045.1. Taxonomy (NCBI): domain Eukaryota; phylum Euglenozoa; class Euglenophyceae; order Eutreptiales; family Eutreptiaceae; genus Eutreptiella; species Eutreptiella sp. 'Long Island Sound 2002'. The sequence goes on from OZ038385.1 coordinate 73,370,611, forward strand.
GCTTTGCGGTTCCCCCTGTTGACATCTACGAATCGGACTCCGAAGACCCCCTCACTGAAGAGGAGTGGGATCTGGTTCAGGGGTATATGGATCAGCCCTTTCACGACTGGGGGAACCAGCGTGAGGGCAAAGGCCAGGACAAAGCCTGGTGGGAAGTGGACTCAATCGTCTCCGGTTCCTATGACGGGAATACCTTCGTACAGAAGGTGCTGGATCACATGTCCAGCCAAGACGAGCCGCCTGGCGGTAACCCACCCACCTACGGCGATCTATTCCGAGGCAAGACCAGAGATGGCCCTTTGGGCCACCTGGGAAGACCGCCTGAGCCGAAAGCGAGCGGGGTCGCTACCCCTCAAGTAAGCTCCGTGGTTCAAGTGCCCGGAAAAGCCAAGGCGGAGTCCGATGACTGCCCCAAGATCCAGGCGTTGAGGGCCAGGCTGAAGCAGAAGTATGGTGATACCTTCTTCAGCGGTAAGCCTGTGTCTCCCCCACCGGTGCGTGGACCGTATGGTGAGGCCAAGATACGACTGAAGCAGGACCCCCGTGTGTATCGACACCGGGAGTTTGCCCTGAGGGGCGAGAGGAAAGAGGCCATGGAGAAGATCCTCCGTGACTTCATCCGGAGAGGCTGGCTTGAGCCGTGCCACTCCGAATGGGCCTCTCCCTGCTTCGTCGTCCCGAAGAAGGTTGCCGGTGAGTGGCGGCTCGTGGTCGACTACCGCGGCCTGAACGCCCAAACGCAGCACAACAGCTATACGCTGCCCCTCATTGAGGACATGCTGCAAAAGCAACACCGGCGGAGGATCTTCACGGTGATCGACCTGAAACATGGTTATCATCAGATGCCTCTCGCCGAAGAGTCCCGTGCCTGCACAGCCATGAGCCCCCCACTTGGACCTCTCCAGTGGAAGGTGATGCCCATGGGCGTTACCAACGGCAATGCGGCTTTTCAGCGGATGCTGGAGAACCTGCTTGAGCCGGTGCGCGACTGTGCGGACCCCTTCGTGGACGACGTGATCATCGCGTCCGGGGACCCCAGCATGAGCTACGAGGAGCTCCTGGAGGCACACGAGAGGGACGTCACTCGAGTGCTGGACCTTCTGGTTCGGCACAAGCTCACGGGCAGCAGTGACAAGGCCACCATTGCGGTAAGCGAGGTGGTCTTCGCTGGCCACGTAGTTGGGAACGGGCAGCGAAAGCCCATACCTGGCAAAGTGGCCGCGATTGAGCACTGGGAAAAGCCCAAAACGGTCTCTGAGCTACGGGCGTATCTGGGGTTCTGCAACTACTACTCGGGGTATATCAAAATGTATGCCGAGTATGCAGCCCCCATGACGACCATGCTCAAGGGCAACCGAGAGGAGACCAAGAAGGGGTCCAAGAAGGCTCTGGTCTGGACTGAAGAGTCCGACCGTGCCTTTGAGGGGATGAAGCAGGCGCTGCTATCCGCAGTGGGTCTGCACCTCGTGGATCCCGACCGAGGGTTCGTCCTGCGCACCGACGCTTCCGACTACGCCGTTGGCGCTGTGTTGGAGCAAGTGCTTGACGACGGGAGGCACGTGCCCGTGGCCTTCTGGAGCCGAGTCCTGGCGGAAGGCCAGAGACGGACGTGGACGCCCCGTGAAAAGGAGGCGTATGCCATCGTCATGGCTCTCAGGAAATGGGCTGGGTACATAGCCCTCCATCCCGTCACCGTCTGCACCGACCATCAGAGTCTGCAGTCGTGGCACAAGGAGCACGTGGACACCCCCTCTGGTCCCGCCTCCCGACGGGCAAGATGGCACGAGACCTTGGCCAAGTTCGACCTTACGGTTGTTTATATTCCTGGAAAGGATAACACCGTGGCGGACTGTCTCAGTAGGTGGGCCTATCCCGCCAGCAAGGGCATGCAGGACATCTCTGCCCATGGCGATGAGGCTGAGACCGCTGAAGCCAAGAGGATCATTGAGATGGAGCGCCTGATGGAGGAGGAGGGTGCAAAATGCTTCGTCGTCATGGCTGCGGATGCCCCCCTCGCAACGAGGGTGAGCAGAGCGGTCAGAGTACTCGCCCCTGAGGGGTCCGAGTCCGACAAGCACCTCTTCCCGGAGTCTTGCCTCCAGGACGACTGGACCGACGACTACGCCAAGTCTGAGGCCTTTGCGGCCGAGTATGGGGCTGTGACCGACCCTGACGACGGACAGAAGTGGCCAAAGGGGCTGACTGAGGAAGATGGCAAGCTCTACCGGAATGGTAAGCTGCTAGTCCCAGAGTCCCGGGTGCTCGAGCTGTGTGAAGCTTGGCACCACCACATGCTGCACCCAGGGGTCAAGAAGCAAGCTCTTGACATGCAGCGTCGGTTCGAGATCGACCATATCGTTCTCTACACCGCCATCAAAAAGGTCAGGAAGGGTTGCTCGGTCTGTCAGGCCTGCAATCCCGACAACCGGAATGTCAAGGGGGAACCCCAATGGACCCCGGTTCCTGACCAGCCCATGGAGAGCGTGGCCATGGACGTCTTCTCCATGCCCGAAGTGCACATTGGCAAGGAGACCTTTGACTGTGTGGTTCTCTGTGTGGACCGCCACAGCGGCTACGTTGTAGCCGTTCCGGCACGCAAAAAGGGGTTGCTTGCCAAGGAAGTGGCAGTCATGATGATTCGTCATTGGCTGACCGTCTTTGACATCCCCCGCACCATTTGCAGTGACCGAGGGCCCCAGTTTACTGGTGGCTGGTTCAAGGCTATGTGTTCCCTCATGGGGATACGACATGCCAAGAGCGTCGCCTATCTCAGCCGGTCTAACGGCCGTGCTGAAGTGGCTGGACGGCAGCTGTTCGAGAAGCTGCGCAAGATCCACATCACCAATCCACGTCGGAACTGGTTTGAGGAGATGTGGCCTGCTCTGAAGGCCCATCATGACACCCCCACACCGGGCGGTTTGTCCCCTCACCAGATTCTGTTCCGCAGGGACCCCCTGGGTAGGGGACTTCCCTTATCTGGTGATGGCATGGCTATGGATGCCAAGGAATTCTTCGCGCGGCAAGAGCAAGCGGCGCGGGACATCCGCCAGCAGCTTGAAAAGGAGCATGCTGAGCGGCAGAAGTCCGCCCCGAGCTCGACAGCGCAGAAGTTCAGGGTGGGAGACCCGGTGTGGGTGATCAGACCCCGCCCCATGGGCACCCACCGCACCAAAACCTGGTTCACACCCGGCGAGGTGGTCCGCAGGATTGGTGAGGACACCTACCGCATCAAGGTGGGTCACGGACAGTTCCGGGAGCGCCACGAGAGTCAACTCCGTGTGCGGGAACCCGACCTCCGTGGCCGACATGTGTCCCTGGACTACGCCAAACATGAGGCCGATTCGGACGACGACTATGCTGAGCAGGACGACTATACTGTCGAGAAGATCCTGGCTCAGCGTCCGAAGGCCTCGGCACCCGGAGGTCTGGAGTTCAAGGTTCGTTGGCGAGGCTATGGGCCGTCCCACGACACCTGGGAACCCGTCTCCTCGTTTGTGCCGCGGGTCAATACTCCCTTCATGGAGTACATCCGCAAGCACAAGACCAAGATCCACGTTTCGGACTTGGCAGCACTCACCCGGGCGATTGCAGCCAGGGGTGCCTGATCAGCGCCCTGAGCTCTCCCCTGATGCGTTTTGAGCGCTTGTGAGGCCGACGAATCGTCCCTTACTTGCTTGCTCTCTTCCATCCTTCGGTGACGGAGTGGCCATATACCCCCCCCTGCTGAATCCAGAGGAGGATGGCCCCTCTCTTCAATTCCATTCGTCACTCCCCCCCTGCTGAATCCATGGGAAACCAGGTAGGGCGACTGACCTTCATTTTTCTGAGCTCTTGGGGCCTTGAAGCCCATACGACGTTGCGCAACGGATGCTGCTGTCATCGGCATTGCGAATTTTTGGTGTGTGGTCTGGTTCCATGGCACTTGCGGAATCCAGACCAGTCGACGTGTGTCAGCTGACTATATATGGCCTGAACTCAGGCGTTTTCCCGTCCACCCTCCTGCATTGCCTTATCCTGACCGTGGCGTGGTTTGGCGCTCTGTCCAGAGCGTGTTTACACGCCTATTTACCCAGATTATTGCTTGTTTTTCTGCCCTCCAGGATATGTGCATCTGTATGATAAGTGTCATCAGCCCATCGCTGAGGGATGGACTGCTTTTCACCACGAATCGGGATACAGAGGCGCCTTGAGTCGCCGTGTACATATTCTTACAGCCTGGTCCAGCCTGGACCAGTACTTGATTACATGTTCTTCTGTTTGAGTGCCTGTGATACCGTGTTGCCCTATTCGCTGTGATGTGTGGAGATCCTGATGGCGCCAGGCGGGAAGCCCAGTTGCCTGACTACACTCCCAGCGGTCCGCCACTGTCAGTCCCAGTGTGAGCCTACCGATTCGCAGATGCACTTGCATTCGGATGGCGGCCTCCGGTGCTCCTGACCTCGGTCAGTCTGCCTGGGAAACTGGTGGTTTGAGGAGTCGACGCCTCCGCCCACACTGCATGAGGACTCCCTCATGTATGGCCTTCGTGGCTGTAGGGCGAGGGAAAAGACGGCCTTGATGCCCGATCCCTTCAGGAGGAGTTCCCTTAAGATCTGGGGTTCTTAAGGAGTTCGACTATGGCACTCTGGACTCGCGTCGTATGGATATGGACATGGTGCGCCCGAGGAAGGACCCGTGGGGACTCTCCCCAGTTGGCGGGCCTTGGGAAGCTTGGGGTAGCCTGATGGATCTTTGTGGTCGCTCTCGACTTGTGGGACCACCTCGGTCGTCGTGTGTCGCCTATGTTGGCCGTGTATGCCACTGCCACTGTGGTGGTGACCGTAGCAGCCGGCACCCGGTGCGCCTGGTATGGGTTAACGGGTCCTTTGGATGCCGAACAATCGCCGCCAGGACCCGGGACTTGATACTTGATACTATACATGTGCTACGAGCTTATACAGCTCTACCTATCTTACTGTGACCTACTGAAGTGAGGATGTGACACCCCCCCCCTTCAGAAGAGGGTCCTGAGTACCCGCTGCCATGCGTGGTGTTATCGAGCCCCCCCAGGGTTTGCTCTAAGGAGGGGGGTGAAGCGGTACCCAGAACCCCATGGCCAGGTTACGGCATACAACCGGTCTCCGGTCCACTAACCCCATGTACGGCGTGTTCCGTGCCGTGAAGCCCCGCATCGGCAACCGATGCACCGCCAGCGGAGATTTGTGTACCAGAATATCAGGAATCAACAGGGTTTTATTTTCATATTGTTTCCGTCAATTTTTACGCTTCCGTTCTGATACTCACTGTTTTGACTGCTGGCGGTTGGATCGCGACTTTACCGTAACCGCCAGTTTAACTGTTTATAATGGAAATTTTAACGCTATCCGTCACGAAGGCTCCAAAGTCGCCAGGAACTGCATGGATGCTTCCGCAATTTTCATAATTAATACTCGCAACCTTAATCCGAATTTTTCAGGATGTCGAAATCGGATTTTCGACTTCGACATCCCCGCACTTGATTTGACCTCTTTCGAGTGGACCTACGTGCTTCCCTATACACGAATCAACTTTCCTTCTCTCTTGCCCCCCATTTGTCTTAAAGATATGGGCAAAACAAAGTTGATTCGTGAGGCCACTTGTGAAGGTCATATCTCGTGCCGCTTGCGAGTATTGACGATAAGGAAACGTGGGATGTATTCACAATACTCCCGACGTAATTTAGGAAGCATTATATGCCTTGCGTTTCCACACGTGCGCGCTAGTGTAATGGATCATGGTCAAGACGGTAGAGTTTGCGTTATAACTCTTTGGCCATGACATTGCGTGCGTTAAGATAACTTTCGAGTGTAGCGCGCAAGTGTTGGTGTTGCATAGGAACTCTCCTTGAGTTCCTATGAGCGATTGACACAAAGTTATGCCCTTGGAGGGGCATGACATATCGTGGTGGGAGCTACCTTTTTAGGCAATATGGAGTATGTGCCTTGTGTTGTGTTGCGTGCCCATTTGGCGGGTCCATTACTCCAAGCCAAGCCCGCCAATGGACCACATATTGTGCAAGCCCCCTCTCCATACTCCCTACGGTCAATTGCAAGCCTAACCTTCGTGAAGGGAAGCTTGTGTGGTGATCCCGAAGCGATGCGTTGGGAGCAAGGTGTGTGTTTTACAATTTTCCATATTTTCTTGTGCCCACTTGGGAAGTAGCGCTCGTAACCTTATAAGGCGCCCCAAGTGGAGCACATATGTGGGATCGAAGGTCAATGGTGTCAAGTCATTGTGTTTAGAAGGATTAGTTGATTGCACGATCCAGGCCAAAGATATTATAATATAATTGTGCGCCTTTCAAGGCACTTTGGTTTGTCTTTGTGCCAATTTTGCCGTTTTTGGCCCGTCATGATGTCAAGTGGCGACCTTGTATCTCAACGTTGCGCTCAATTGACATCATGACCCAAGTATGTTATGAGGGTACATACTTCGGTGCCCAACATATCTTGGACCCGGCGAATAACTCCTCTTGGGCTTGGCGTACCGTGGCTGCCATGTTGGCGATTTGGGACTATCCCAAATCATGGGCTCACTTGGCGACCCTGCCATTCCCAATACCGGAGGAGTTGGGCGACGCCCAAAAGATATGTTGGACACATATGACTTGATACCAATCCTATGGCACACTCCGGTCTGAGTCGGGCATGTGCCTCATTTGCCCCAACCATGAGTGTGCGCATTTTTGGCCATTTTGAGCAATTTTCCACTTTTGCTGCCCGTCGTGCACTATGTTCTAACCCTTGTGCACGCCGGACGCATGGACCAATGGACCATATATGACATGGGTGTTATGGGTAATGGTCCCCATGGTCCACACACCACGTGGGCGAAGCGGAGCCGCCTTCGTTAAGGCGCTAGGCCAAATTGAGTATGGGCAATTTTGCCATTTTTGCATTTGTGGACCCAATTGGGATCGTCACCACGCCAAGCAGCATAGAGATCTTTGAGAGACAAGTGCATGGGAGTCTCTGTTGGACTCCCAGTGGATCGCGTATGGAATGGCGGATCCGATCTCCAAGCCGGCGTGGAGATATACTATTGGGAGCACACCAAATTTTGGCTCGTTTCAAGCAGCCAAAATGACCCAATTTTGGGACCCCAATTTCCCCCTTCCGTGTGGTCAATTGGCGGCCCCAATTCTCTAAGCCCATAGGGAGCCCGGACCTAAATCCAAGTTGTACACTCAGATAGAGGTCCTAGGTCCTGCCCCCTACCCTGTGAGCCATTGGCCTTACCTTGGCCGAGCGAGCCACGCGTGGGAATGACGCCAATTTTGGTGATTTTGGCATCATGACCCCACTTGACTCATCCGTGTTGCCCTGATGCCGGGACCTCAGAGGGAACCAGGTTGGGTGAGGGCTCCAGGGAGTTCGTACTCGAAGGGCACAGGGTCAGTTGCCTCGTCCCTACCTCTGGCGGGTCCGGACGAGGGGTCAATTATGGGGATTTTTGAGTTAGTTTCAGTTTGGGCTGAAACAGCCCATTTTCAGCTACCAACTCCTGGGTGATAATGGCGGGGCCATATCTCTCGCTCAGAGAGGAGTTGGGACCTGCCGTTGAGGGAGCATGGGGAGCCACTGTCGGTTGGCCTTGGAACCCATTGGTTTGCAGAAACTCGCCTGTGGCTGTGCGGGACACCTCTCCCATTGGCAGGGTTTCAGGGTCCGGACTGAGCAGGGCATGGGTCGTGTTTGAGCCCCCGCCCCTACCAGCCACTGAGAGGGTCGGACCTGGGATTGGGATATGAGTTGGGACTGAGTGTCTATTGTCCCTTGATGCCCTTACCCCAGTCCAGTCTTAACCCCATGTGTACATATCCTGATGTGTTGCTGTACATACTTTCGTTCCCTCTTTGCAGAGTGGCAAGGATTCTGAAACGCTTTGTCACATGACACAGGCGTATTGATGCCCTTGTGAGCGTAGTGCCTTGCCTGCCTGCTCACCTGTGCGTGTCACCGCAGCGTCCCGTGGCCGGCCCCCCACGGGAACGCGTCAGTCCTCCAGCTTCTGATTCGGAGCGTCCACCCGCTCCTCATCCTCCAGCCACTGGAGGCAGGCCTGCTCCGTACGGATCAATCCTTCCCGGATCTGATCCCGCAGCTCCTCCTTGAGGTCCTGCGCCAGCCGGTGTGGGAATGTCCGACATACCCACTTGTCCCGCGGCGCTCCCCGCATCTCGCCGACGACCTCCTCGGCGAAGTCCTCCAAGTCCAGGATGAAGTCATCCAGGTTGGAGGGGTTCCCGTCGTAATAGGGGATTTGGATTCCCCTGAGGTCGTCGATCCTGATGGCGTCACCGACGTCTCCAGCCACCACTCCACCGAGACGGATACCACCTGTGGCCGGGGGGTGTGAGTACACTCCCCGTACATCCCTCTCCTCCATGGAATGCGGTCCAGTTGGGCCTGAACCCATGGGGTTTGGAATGCGGGAAGGATTTGCCCCATCGGCCGTCCATATCCCCGTATTGGGATCCTTCGCCCACAGGTTTCCGCTTGGATGGCCTCGACCATGTCCGTCGGCGCTTCCCATGGTTCGCCCCTGCATGGTCTGGTTCTGGATCTCGATCTTCTCTTCCGCATAGACTGCCATATTCGTCGTGAGCGGTACATCCCGGGCGGCATGGGACATCTGTACCGTCAGGCTCCTCGGGTCCGTGGTCACGTGCCCTTCCCGCATGGACCCAGCCGGTGCCGTGTGTTCCCCAAGCATTGTGGACTCGCTGAACAGGGGAACATACGGCAGCGCACCCGGGTCAACACGCGGAGGCGCGTATGGTGCCTCTGCAGGGCCGCCCATGGGTTTCTCCATGGCGCTCCTGAGGGTCTTAACCCGCTCCACCAGCTCTACCGCGGCCGGCTTTGCCGGGAGCTCCGGACCCGAGGCGAGGGGCTGTCGCTCCTCTAGCCTTCTCAGGCGTCCCGACATGTCCTCCACTAAGTGGAGGAGGCTGTCCACCACTTGCTGCTGCTTCTGCAGGGCCAGCTCCAGATTCTCCCGGTACCGGGCCTGATCCGCTCGCAGCTCCTCCATGTGGTTCTCCGCGGCCGACTGGTCGTCCAGGATCCCCGCGACGTCCTCCTCCAGAGCGTCCTTGGCGTTGTCCAGGCGGTCAAGGTGATGCACGATGGCGTCCATTCCCATCTTCGGGTACTTGCCCATGAGGAAGGACACGTGCTCGCAGTGGCACGCAGCGTGCCTTCCGCCGGATTCAGCGCAACCCGCGGTTCCCGGCACCTCAGACACATCGCCCATGGGCGTATCGCCTATGGCGTCCGTCTCTGGTCCCGTGTGCCGGGGCACAGGTGCCGTCCGGGCCCTGGCTGGCCTCTCCAAGCCCTCGGCGTCGTGCTGCAGGGCGGGCTCGGGGGCCGTATGCGCCCTGGCGATCGGCGCGGACATCTCCGGCTCCGAAGGTGGCTCGTGGGCTGTCCGATAGCCCTCGGAGTGCCCCTCGGATTCCCACAGCCTGACCGGGCTGGGGTCCGTGTCCATAGCCCCGGCGTCCCTTGCCGCGGACTTGGGTGACCCGCGCTTCCGGTAGCGCCGGGCCCGTCCTCCACTGCTGCCTGAATGGCAGGCCTCATCAGAGTCCTCCGCGGCGGAGCGGAGGTTGCATGCCCTCCGGCAGCGACGCTCACACATGGAGACCAAGTCCTCCATGTCACGTCCTCCTCTTCCCGAATGTCGTTCTTCTCTTCGGGCTTCAACCTCCGGAGTTCGCCATGCTCTTGAACGTCTCCGCTCGTTTATGGCTCCAATCTCCGGCGTGGTCTCCACCGAGTCCACAATACGCACCCGGGGCGTACTTGGGCAGGGCTCATAAGGGCCCAAGTCCCCGGGTCGGCGGTTGGTAGGGGCAGCAGGTAAGCCTCTGCTACCATAAAGAAGGTCCCTACCAGGACCGGCCCCCGCTGTGCCCCTTCCGCCTTTCACCCCTGCTGACTTGCTCCGGATCAACGATTGCATTTCTCAAAATCCTCAAAACCCAGGGTCTAAATCCAAAAATATGGAAAATGTAATCCTCCTTCAACCCTGAACAGCAACCAGATCCCACAAGTATAGCAATAACCCAATTCACAATCCAAATCAGGCTGCGGGCTTTCGTTCAGCACACCGGTATTCCCACGGTGGCGGGCATGTACAAGAATTGCACCAAGGAAGAAAGCCCTGAAATTGGCATATGAACACAAATAAAGCAATGTTGGGGAAAGATGGAAACTTACACAATCACAGCCATAGACCCCTCATTCCCTGGACTCAAGACCTTCCCTTGACTCACCAACATGATGCCATGAACCCAGTCCAAGAAGATGGTTAAATGCCATGTATCAAAAGTCACTACATAAACCCCAAAAATGTGTTCACCCCCAAGCCTATATATCCTAGCCCAATAGGGGAGGTGGCGTGTCATGGCCTAGAGTGGCACTCGGGACCATGCCCTACCCAGACATAACCTTGGTTGGACTTGGAGTCGAATGGGCTTGGAGAACTGCCCCATGAAGATGACCTCACAACATGGCAAAATCAGGCAAATCACACCATTATGCCCAAAAATCAATTATATACTCAAAAATGCATATGGCAAATGTTCATATGCTCCATGCATGTGTCAAACCGGAAAGTGATATACAAGGGTGATATAGACCAAAGGTCCATGCCCAAGAATATCCCATCATTGGCTCCGAAACTCCTCCGATTATGTACATGGCATGCTTCACAAGTCAGCTCATGAGTTTGAGACCTAATTTTGTGAGGCCTCGTGCGCCAAGCCAAAGTGACCACGTGATCCGGCATATGGTGAGGTACAACACCGAAGCATATGCCAACATATAAGCAACATACCATAGTTCACGGATCTCTAGGCACTTTGCTGTTAGCCGACCAGTTGAGCACATAAAACACAAAAATGAGCATAAAATGAGGTCAAAAACATGAAAATATGTCCAAATACCAAGTTGTCATGATACTATATCTCTATGCTCACCCATGATATCCGCTCATGGTTCAATACACAAATGATTGGAACCATTTGCGAACAATTCCCCCACTTGGATCCCCAATCGGGCGCATGGAGATACCTTCGCCACTAATATCTACATGCCCCATGAAAATGGGAGTGCACCCATGGATCTCTTTGTCAAACATACCATGAGCAATACATACGCGGTAGACTTGGTCTAGCGCTTTGAATTCCACAATTGGGACATGGGCAAAACCCTTGTCACGTATGGCTCCCCATCTCTTCGGCCACACGAAGATATATAACATGGGCGTGAGCATATCAAACATATACCATGCATACAACACATACCCTCAAAATATGGCTCCCACCATGATATGCCATGTCCCTCCATTGACATAACTTCACGTTAAAAATACGTAGGAACCCAAGGAAAGTTGCTATGCAACCCCAGAACTCATGCGGTACACTCGAAAGTCGCATCAAAATATTCGGTTGCACGGTCCAAGAGTTATATATCACTTTATACCCTCTTGACCATTATCCCTTGCAATATCGGGCATGTGTACACACCAAAGGCGTTTGATGCTTCCTAAATTAAGTTGAGACCAAGGCAGTTCCAACCCAACCTTCCTTATTCTCTTTCCTCACACTCGCTCGTAGATATGGCTCTTCAAAGTGGTCCCACGATTCGCTTTTGTTTCCCTTATATCTCCAAGTCAAATGGGTGGCAAGTATAAGGGAAACCTGATTCGGGCATAGGGAAAGGAGTATGACCACTCGAAGAAGTCCAAATCAAGTGCGGCGATGTCGAAGTCGAAAATCCGATTTCGACATCGCGAAAAATTCAGATTAAAATTTCGAGTGCTTATTTAGAAAATTGCGGAAGCAACGAACCCTTTGCTGATGAAATCTGACCCTTCAACGGAGTATCCGCCAAAATATCTGGAAATAACAGTTAACCAATAGGTTAACGCAAAATCGCGAGCCAACTGACAGTCGCCGATACATTGACCATCAGAACGAAAGGCTGAAAAATTACGGAAACATCATGATAATAAAACCCTGTTGATTCCTGACATTCCGATATATAAATCTCCGCTGGCGGTGCCTCGGTACTGAATATGGCCGCTCATAGCCGAAATGGCCAAACCTATCACACTATCACATCGGGTTAGATCAGGTGGATGGGAGAGTATGATATCAGCCAATGGCGGCTTGCCGGCACATAGATACACACCCCAAGTGACCCCAAGATGGCCACGGGGGTCCGAACCGGCTTCACAACCCCAACACTCATGCGGCACACTCAAAAGTCGCATTATAATATTCGGTTGCACGGTCCAAGAGTTATATATCACTTTATACCCTCTTGACCCTTTTCCCTTGCTACACCGGGCATGTGTGCGCACCAAAGGCGTTTGATGCTTCCTAATTAACTTGAGACTAAGGCGCTTGCAACCCAACCTTCCTTTTTCTCTTTCCTCACACTCGCGCGGAGATATGGCCCTTCAAAGTGGTCCCACGATTCACTTTTGTTTCCCTTATATCTCCAAGTCAAATGGGTGGCAAGTATAAGGGAAACCTGATTCGGGCATAGGGAAAGGAGTATGACCACTCGACGAAGTCCAAATCAAGTGCGGCGATGTCGAAGTCGAAAATCCGATTTCGACATCGCGAAAAATTCTGATTAAAATCTCGAGTACTTATTTAGAGAATTGCGGAAGCAACGAACCCTTTGCTGATGAAATCTGACCCTTCAACGGAATATCCGCCAAAATATCTGGAAATAACAGTTAACCAATCGGTTAACGCAAAATCGCGAGCCAACTGACGGTCGCCGATACATTGACCATCAGAACGAAAGGCTGAAAAATTACGGTAACATCATGATAATAAAACCCTGTTGATTCCTGATATTCCGATATATAAATCTCCGCTGGCGGCGCCTCGGTTCTGAATGTGGCCGCTCATAGCCGGAATGGCCAAACCTATCACACTATCACATCGGGTTAGTTCAGGTGGATGGGAGAGTATGATATCAGCCAATGGCGGCTTGCCGGCACATAGATACACACCCCAAGTGACCCCAAGATGGCCACGGGGGTCCGAACCGGCTTCACACACCCAGCGACGTCGAAGATTTGTTTGTCCAGATCTGCCCTGCGAGAATTAACAGACGCCTGCTGGTTAGTGGCTTGTCCTCCCACATCGAAACCGAGATCCGATAGCGCTTTCACTCGTATGTTATTGACGACCGCCTGAGAATTCGTTACTGTCCTTGGAAGTCGGGTACGTCGACCATGGAGAGACACTGGGAGGCTGATCCAGATTTTCAGTCCGACCCTTACAGCGAGCCGGACGTGGACACATACAGAACTGTGTTGACCGATGTTTTGCGTACATTTCTGAGGCAGCCCCGGAATCTCTCACCTTCCGTAATACGATTGATGGACAACAAGGTTCCTCTGCGGTCCGATGCGCAGCGCACGAACATTGTGGACACAATCTGGGCCTTTACCGATGCATAACATCGGGTTTAGGTTGATTCCCAACTCTGTTGTTGTTGTTGCGTGCACACCGGTGCTTTTGCTCACTACTGCGTGTTCGGAATGCGAGCCCTCGCAGTCGTCTTTTCAAAAAGTACGTTTTTGACTATATGTTGTTACCTTAATGCGAGGCCTTGCAATACGAAGTAGGTAATTGAAGGCAAATACCTACAATGTCGATCGCGAGCCATCGCAATCAAAGAAAAAATATGTACATTTCTCTCCCTTTTTACAGGCCTATTTCAACATGGCAGAGAGTTTGACGCCAACAAAAGCGGGTAGAGCATCACCAGACACGTCACAAATACCATCCACGCAGGAAACGGTGCCAGAGGAGTTCTTGAGGTTCTATCAGAAGCCTTTGCAGGTGGAGGTTGACGTTGGGAGCCTTTCCATCGACAAGAAGAAGAAGTACGGCTAGATCCGGAAGTATCAACAGACGCGAGTGGACGAGGTTATGAGAAGTCGTACGGCAAACCCCCGAGAGGGGCCCCTGACCGTGACTGCATGGCAATCACCAGGTACGTAACGCGGTTGCACCGCTGCTGTTTCATGTTCATCCTCCGAAACCCATGTTTTCATCTTCAGCCGACGATTGGATCATCATTGCAAAGCAGCACTGCGTTTGTGCACTGAAAACACTCCGAGACCAACGTCTTGAGAAGGGCCTCGACCCACCGCAGTGGATGCAAGTGGTCAAGGTCAACCTGTTGAAAACGGAAACAAGTTGGGCTACACGAGTAGCAATCGCCGGTTGGAAGCAGGCCATCGATCTGGACATCTCCGCCGTGCCACCGTCGGAAGCAGCTGACAACTTGCTTATGCATTTGCGAGATTCGCCGGCTGGGCCTGACGAGACTGCAAGGGAACACATTCACCGCACCATCCCGAAAGCCGCGAGCGGAAGTGCCTGGGTTCCACCACAAGTTTCCGACGATGAACTCCAAGTATGTTCCATTGTCGAATGCGAGGCCTCGCAATCCGAATATGGCCACTCATCCTCCACATGTGCAGAGTTATTCAGTCAAGGCGTTTGGACCGTTCTTCACTTGGGTGTACCATGCGGAGGACGCAGCGGTGACGTCGCTGGATAATTTCGAGAAGATGGACATGCCAGTGACGATGAACTAGTTGAAGTTCTTGCAGGGTCTGTACGAACCATCGCTCCTACAACGGGTTGCCGCCGACATGTCGAGACCGAAAACGAACATCAAGGAAATCTAGGACCGGGCCTCTGCCTACCAGAATTAGCAGTGGATCAATTGGCATTGGGGAGACGCGCCGAACAGCTTTATCCATCCGACCCGCAGTATGTTCCCCTCACAGGCAGGTAGGCAAACACGCAAACAAGGTAAACGCAACCTTTCCTATGTTTCCAGAGGCGAGTCCGGCAGAGAAGGTACCGTTGCACGACTGGGATGTCCTTTGGTTTTGGATCCCTTTGGGGGCTTGGCAGTGGAAACCTGAGGCTCCGTCGCCGAAATGGGAAACGCTCAGCAAGGCACGATTCTGGACGGCAATGATAAATACTCATCCAAAGCATGGGTCATCAATGGACCTTGGTCGCCTGTGTGCACGACTGGCATCGCCCTTGACCGAAGTCAAGTCCACGGAGTCCGTAAAAGTGGACGTGGTGAACATTGAGGTCACTGGAAAGGTGGTCAAAATGCTGTATGCCCCCTACAAAGATCCGCAAGATCCCCTGAAGTTTTTGGAGGCTCTGGACACCCACATGATCATTTTGAATGCGAATCTGGCGGACGGTGCAGATTGTAACAGGGCCAGAGCCCTAGCCCCTTGGGTTCTCCTGGTCTTGGTGTTTGGCGGCCATTTCTTGTAAGCTGGAGTTGTCCGGCGGCTCCTTATTTCCCTTTGGGACCTGTATGGGTTGAACTTCTTTGTCCACTCCCACGTGGACTTGTTCACTCCATGTTTGTTCCGCTGATCTCCGCCTGCTGTTTCGGAAAAGCCATGCTGCTTTTATCCAAAAATCCTGCAAACAACACGTGAACCCCGTCAGTGGCATGCAAGCTCAACACGTTTCATGTCGTCTTTTGCATCCTTCTGCATGAGGTTCATCCATACCCATTGTACGAAAGATTCATAGACCCTTGCCGGGCCTCACCACTGGCGCATACCTGCAGACACGTAACATACAAAGAACAGGGCATGCAACTGGCCCTTTCGTAAATGATCTACTCTACAACATTCGACAATCGTCTTTATAAATTCGGGGATTCGCAATAATTATAACTACAGCATTCAAAAGCCTTGTTATACTATAAATCTGTGAGTTTCCTAAACTCGGTAGTCAATGCTGACGGTCACATCTCTGATCTGGCGACCGCGTCCCGCGCTTTGCAGCGCGCTCTGTCTCCAAGCTCGCAAACAATAATAAAATATGCAAAAGCATATATAAAAAATAGACAGAAAAAATAGAAATATTAAACACGGCGCTGACCATTACGAGGTCTGTGCCGAAGACGGTCGTGGGGCAGCCGGACCGGCTTCACCCCCCTTCTTAGAAGTGAACCGACGGCCTTGGAACCGGCCGTTCATGCACATCCACTCCATCATATCCACTCCACCAAAACATCCACCACCAACTCCTCGTGTCCGCACCGTACACGCACCTTCAAGTGCAACTGCCGCTCGTCACCCTGCGGTGTGTGGATGACTCTCACGGCATGCAACTCTAGCACATCCGGGTGCATCAGGACTTCGAGGGCATGGCCACGGATGGTGTAGATCTTGGGCTGTTCCCGCCCGTCCACGGGGCTCTCCGTGGTCGCTCATATGTCGCTCATACGTCGCTTCGGCAGCCGGCACGCGTGGACGCCCCTTCCTCACGCCGGAGTACTCGCTCCCCAGGTTTGACGAAGTCCCTGTGGCGTGGGACGTTGTGCTTGGTCTGTGTGGCTCACGAAGACTTTGCTGGCGACGGCTTTCTTCTACCAACGCTTCCTCAACGGACACTTCGATGGCTGGCACATGTGCAGGGCCATGTAGAACAGATCTGGACCACATATTTTGCAGTGACCCGCTGCATCACGAGTATGCCGCTGGTCCTCCGGGATCTCAGGCATTTGAACAATAGGTGCCCACAGCGGCACCGTCATGCATAGTCGCTGCATGGTGTCTGCTGCATCCTCAACGGACTCTGAACTCGTTGATCCTGCTTCACTCACCACGCGAAACTCCATGGACTCCCTTGGACTGGTTTTGAAGAGCTCGTGCAGCGTTGCTTCATCCGTACCTGTCCACCAGGGATCTCCTTCGGCTGCGCTATCATCGGACTGGTGTTCGTAATCCACATGGCTGAAGTTGTCCTGACTGCGATTGCCGTTGCTCCGCGCATCCTCAGTAGTTGCAGCGCTGCGTGACTCCCACTCGCTACGCGATGATGGACTCGTTGCACGCGAATCTAAGCTGGGCAGTGGAGAATGAAAGTCACCGTCGTCGTCTGACATGCGGTGCGGCCTGGGCAAGGTGGGTACAAGACATGCCAGACCAATTATTCGGTCGGTCGGTCGGTCGGTCGGTCGGTCGGTCGGTCGGTCGGTCGGTCGGTCGGTTCGTCGGTCCGTCGGTCCGTCGGTCCGTCGGTCCGTCCGTCCGTCCGTCCGTCCGTCCGTCCGTCCGTCCGTCCGTCCGTCCGTCCGTCTGTCCGTCCGTTCGTCCTGCTAGTCCATTTATGAATCTTTCTGTAAAGGGCCAGAGCCCTAGCCCCTTGGGTTCTCCTGGTCTTGGTGTTTGGCGGCCATTTCTTGGAAGCTGGAGTTGTCCGGCGGCTCCTTATTTCCCTTTGGGAACTGTTTGGGTTGAACTTCTTTGTTCCCTCCCACGTGGACTTGTTCACTCCATGTTTGTTCCGCTGATCTCCGCCTGCTTTTTCGGAAAAGCCATGCTGCTTTTATCCAAAAATCCTGCAAACAACACGTGAACCCCGTCAGTGGCATGCAAGCTCAACACGTTTCATGTCATCTTTTGCATCCTTCTGCATGAGGTCCATCCATACCCATTGTACGAAAGATTCATAGACCCTTGCCGGGCCTCACCACTGGCGCATACTCGCACACATATAACATACAAAGAACAGGGCATGCACCTGGCCCTTTCGTAAACGATCTACTCTACAACATTCGAGAATCGTCTTTATAAATTTGGACATTCGCAATAATTATAACTACAGCGTTCAAAAGGCTTTTTATACTATAAATCCGTGAGTTTCCTAAACTCGGTAGTCAATGCTGACGGTCACATCTCTGATCTGGCGACCGCGTCCCGCGCTTTGCAGCGCGCTCTGTCTCCAAGCTCGCAAACAATAATAAAATATGCAAAAGTATATATAAAAAGTAGACACAAAAAATAGAAATATTAAACACGGCGCTGACCATTACGAGGTCTATGCCGAAGACGGTCATAGGGCAGCCGGACCGGCTTCAAGATCCTGTGAGTCCTGTTGTGATGGCCAAGTTGATTGACAACCCTGAAACTGTGCTTGTGATCTACGGCGAGGTGGAGACTGTTTGGGATGCCCTGCAAACAGTTTTGGAGACGCCTAGAATTGCGGAGAACGATTACCGGTATGAAAAAGTGCAAGTGTGTTACTGGCCACCTTGCACAGGCAAGACAGGAAAAGGCGGAATTCAAGTTAAAGCACTTGTTCTGCTGGCCGGTGTAAAGATCAAGAAGAAGGTATGTACAACGCTTTCGGATTGCGAGGCCTCGCAATGCCTTTGCCATCTTGCTACTCCTCACTACAGATCCCACCATACATCGGTTTGGGTCGCCGCGAACGTGATGAACCAGGGTTCATGCCCCTTGTGCTTTATACGTGCATGGCAACGCTGATGCGGACCAAAGACCGCACGGAGAATGTCATGATCTTCGATCGCGATGTGCACATGGCGGCGAAAGTGGCAGCGTTGGATGATCCTCCGCAAGTTTGTTCTCTGCAATTGACCAAACAGAAGCGGTCGGATTGGGCATGGAGCTACCGTCAAGAGGTGACACAGCGCGTGCAAGCGGGAATTGACCAGACCAGGTTGGCGCAGTGCGAGCTCTGGATCCAGTTCGGCATGCCAATGTGGGTTGAGGATGAGCATGTGGGGTATAAGCGTCTCGAGGTGTCCGCGGCAGCGGAGGAACCAAGTCAGGATGCCCATGCAGAAGGTGGAGACGAAGACGTGGATGAGCCTGGGGACGATGACGATGAACCGCTGCTGACAGGATCTGATCAGCAGTCTCCTCGGAAGTCCACGCAGGTTCGGGCATTCCAGGCTCGCGAGGCAGATGAGGACGAGCCGAGGGCGAGCCAGGCGCCGAAGCCGAAAAAGCCAAAGACCCAGGCGGCAGCTGAGCCGAAGGAGACGACACTGATGCAGCCCCAGGGAGTGAAGAGGATGCTGAGCCTTCCGGATCCGGGAACAGCAGTGGGCTCGGCAGCGCGGAGCAAGATGTTGGCAGCGGGATTGAAGAAGAAGAAGAAGCCTTAAAGGGCGTTGCAGTCCTATTTTGCGTGATATGTTGTCTTGCATCGCGAGGCTTCACATGCCAGTTTAGGCAATTTGCCATTTCAGCTCTGTTTTCCGAGGCGTAATCTGGAGATGACAATTATACTGACCCTAAGGCAACAGTCAGTATTGCGAGGCCTCGCATTCCGAAAGCCTCACGTCTCGACGCACAGAATGTATTGATACTCTGCATTCTGTTTTTGCTTGTTTCTGAGTGCTCTGAAGCTGTGTGCAATTGCAGTGAATTGCGTTGTTGCATGTCTCGTATTGCGAGGCCTCGCAATACGAATAGAAAAATGGTGTCATTTTGCAGCATTTTGGAAACGAGAGGCATAAAAAGTGAATTTTTAAGGCAGGAGAAAAAAGCATGCAGAGGAAAACGACAAAAAACAAGGTTTTCTAGTTCGAAAACCCCCAAAATGTGGTGCATTTTAGAGAAAAGTGGGTAAAACGGCAAAAATTGTGAGAGCTTTTTTGGAGGAAAATTACGCATTTTTGTGGGTAAATGGGCCAAAAAACCGAGTAGTCAAATTTTGTGGTAGAAAAAAGTAGGTAAATCGGGCAAATTACCCCTACCAAATCGTACCTGCTTCGGCCGCCTAAGTGTGTGTGTGTGTGTGTGTGTGTGTATGCAGCATGTTTGTTCTTTTGTGTGTGGGTGTCGTGCGTTTGTTTGTGTATGGGCCTGTGTTATTGTTTTGTAGCAGTGGTGCCTGACTTAGTGATGTGAAGCTCGGGGTACGTATCAGTGCGCCCGCCGGGGGCCATATGGTACTCTCTGAGTGGGCAATGGCGAAAAGATTGGGTGCTTGCGCTCATAATACGCACTTGTCATTCGGCGATGAAAACATAGAGCAAGAAAAGAGGCAACAACGACATGGTCAATTTTCAGATCAGCTCATTTAGATTCCGATGTGTGATTTGGTTCATACTTTAGTTCTTTCTTCTCTCATGAAAAAAAGCAGTGTTAACGAAGTGTGGTCGGCCGGGTTTACTCCACATTTGCTTGCGAGTGGTTTTGACTTCAAGTATTCTCTCCATGGGCCATCCAGGTTGTGCTTCTTTATGAACTCTATAAACCTCTATCACGGCTCCACGGATGTGGTGTTGAGGTACAAGCCGGTAGCATTCAACAATTGTAGTGGACGTTGGACTCTTCAGAATAGTCTAAGTAGTCAAGCAGCAATTGCACGAGAACACTAGGATCAAACAAGATACAGCTGTATCCAAATCAAAGCATGTAACAAAGAGGGGCCGCAAAGGATGGTACAATTTTAAGTACAAAGCATCAATGATTTATAAACAAAGCAAATGATTTTAGTATGAAAACTGTCAGCATTCTGGCCCAATAGGTAATGATAAGCATTTGATATGCACTGTTTTGAATGCCATGGAGTAGATCCGCAAGATGTATGCATGTATGGAAAACCAATTTCCGGATTTTTTAAAAAATAGAAAAAAAATGCTAATTTCTCAACTTTTCAATGACATCAATGCTCACAAAAGCAAGTAGGCTTACAACAAAAAAGTTGCAAAAGTGCAGCAATTCAATCTACCTCCATTTCACGTAGCTCAATACGAACCACATAACTGCGACAGAATACAAATAAATGACAAGGACAAAACAATTTCGCTTCATTGCCGAGTTAGTAATTGCATGTCAATGAGTGGGACATTCAACCCTGGACAAAGGTGCTAAAGCCGGCAGAGTGAAGGTCTACTAGGGGAAACCACGGCACATTGTTTGTACCTAAGAAGCACCATGATGACATTTGTAAACAGGCATGTACCATTCATGCACAGGTATCAACAAGTAGAACATGCTGAGTCCTGCCTTTAGGCGCACGAACTGCGCGTTGTGTATCGAATTCGACGTTTTTTTGAAACAGCCTCGTTCCAAAGATTTCCAAAATTTTTGAAGCTTGAAATTACGGCAAAGCCCTTGTTGGCGTAGACTGTTGTGCGGATGAAATATAACAGCAATTTTTTCATTGCGGTTTATTGTAGGTTGGAGATCAGTATCCAGTTTGTGGTTTGTGGCGAGAACATATGTTGTATGCATTGCCGTGCGGTGTGGTAATGCAAGCCGAACGGATGCTTTGATGCTCAATGTGTACGGTTGTGGCGTCAGCTGTCTTGATGGTTGAGTTGAGTTGAGCAAAACAGGATATTCAAAGTAAATTTTCACACTTTTGCAACGGATGTTGGAAGTAACTGCTCCAGCTTTCGTGAAGTTGGCATTAAGCTATAGTCAGCCACTCTGGGGTACACAAAGCCACATAAAGGATAGAGCCACTCTCTACATAAAGGATAGTGCCACTCTCTACAGCCACATGTAGCATAAAACTGAACAACAACGGAAGCATTGCGGTCTCAGAAATTCTGCAGTGAATACCAGCACTATAGTGCATTGGTAGTAATGAGCATCACCAGAGTAACGGTAGAGGCAAAAATTGGCATTCTCTTATCTGAACCCTGTTGCGCAACTGTCGGCGGAAGACCGGCCTCCAAGGTCCGAGACTTGGCACCATGATTCGAGGATTTGATCAAAGCATCGATGACTCCAAGTACATCCAAAAGTGGAAGGATGTTCTGTGCGCAAAAAGCCATGAACCTCGGAAAGTGAGATTCCATGACCAAGCCAGTGTGGCATCTAGGTTTGGATAAGTCCTGCCGTGCAGTAATAACTGTAAGATTGCAACAAAAATGGTGTGTGCTCAAAATTGACATTCATCTCAGGTTTCAAAATCACAACGTGACTGCAGCCGGCCCTCACTACTACTCACACTGGCTGGCCTGCCAGCAGCACCTTGGTGCTGCAAATGAGGACTGCCGCAAACTCCGGTGGTGGGCAGAGGCCATGACTCAGAACCGCTCGGTATCTCCCCTTGGGACCTCCTTTGTGTAGACTGAGTCTCTTGCGTGATCTTTTGCCACTGCTACACTGACCTGCACCTGTTTCAGAAAGATGAGTGGGACGATTGGTGGAAGGAAGAGCACTTTGACCTTCAGATTGGTCAGCACTGGAACAAGCTGACAGGAGATGTATGTAAACCGTACGTGTTTCCTGGCGACAGGGCAGGCGAGATGTTTGCTTTTGCCCCTGTGACACACCCTATCAACCACGACAACAGGAGTTTGAGGAAGCAGCCGGTGTGCTGAAAGATTTGAAGGAGAAGCGCGAGGGGCTTGTGACTAAGTTGAAGGAGTTGGTCAAGAGCAACGCTTCCGAAGATCCTATGGGTAAGATTAAGCAGAGCATTGCCGAAATGGAGGAAGTGTCAGAGAACCCTGTCTCTGACTTGGTTGAAGTGTGCTGCCCGTTATTTGCTAGGTCCCCTGAATGCAAAGAGAAGCAGCGTTATGTCGCTTTTCCTTCGCGTGCAGGCTGGTACTCTTTCAAAGGATGATGCTGAAGCCGCTGCAGCCGCCAAAATCAAGGTGTGCTGTGTTACGCAAGTTCTTCAATGTGTCCACTTCTCCTTTGCGGTTGAAGAAACCACAGACCTCGAGCCGCGGGTCACGTCTCCTGGTGTCTGCGCGACAACGTTTTGCACCAGTGGGTTGCAGCCCCCCTGTTGGCCCCGACGGTGTGCATCATGACCGTGTCAAGCAAGTCGAGTGGATGAGTTATCGTTGTGCCCAATTTTGCCACAGCAACTGAAGGCCCTTCAAGATGACGCCACTTGGGCAGAGATCAAGAATCCTTTGGTGAAAGGGGTGGCAGTTTCTTGCAACAAGTTGAAGATTGCTGCTCAGCTTTTTGCTGAAAAGGATGCTATGGTACGTCGTTTGCATACGCGTTGCTGCATGGGCACGTACGTTTCCCGTTTTCCACTCTTTCACCGTGTACGTCATGCACCAGGCCACAGAAGAGGTAAAGAAACGTGGAGAGATCAAGGTGGAAATTCCTCACGTATGTTCCTTGTCCTCCATTGTTCAGAGCTTTCACTGCCTTGACTTGTGCATTGTGCACGCGTTATTTTACGGTTCAGCACAGTGAGGGGAGCACTATTTTTGACAACGAGGGGAGACTGTGCTTTGCTTTTCTGTGCTGTGTTGTGCTGTGCTTGGCCCGCGGACCTGTCACTGGTTTGATTCTGGTTTGTTTCAAAACAACGGTGCATCGTGGTTCCCTCTCAATAAAGAGGATTTCAAGTTGATCGAGTTCATTTTGCCGTTGTATTGCAGATGCGTGTGGACTATGAGAAGCCTGGCCTCTACGAATACCGTACCTGGTTCGGTCAGTTCATCCCTCGGACACCCATGTATGGGTTTGTGGAAGAGGAAGAGGAATAACTTTCGAGTCATGGGTGGTGGATGGCCACCCGAGAGTCAACCGTTTCGTGGGGAAATACGGTGGACTCCTTGTCGCGATAGGGAGTAAAATCGCTTTCCCCAACCCCCTGCCCGACCCGATAACCCCAAAGCCAACATATCTCTTTATGACGTTCAAGGCTTAGCTCTTGACGACCAACACATTTGTGCTGGAGAGTACTGTAGCTGTAGCTCCACGGAGGGACAGTCAGCGAAAAATAGGGTATGATTCTAGACTCAGGGACGCTTTTGGGGGACACTTTCAGATGCCCCTTGGGGCTGGGAGAGAAGCTGGGATCTAATTCCAACTCAACCTGCATTGAGGCTCGAGTATCACTGGGTTCCTCCGGCTTATCACTATCTCGCTTGAAGGTGACTTTGTATTTCCAGCTTCAGAGGGTTGAATTTTCTACATGCTTTGGGTTGAGCCAGGCCCCTGTGGTCCATCCATTGAGGTGTTTGCAGATCAACCAAACATGTGTGCTGCTGAAGACCACAGTGGAATGAGTAATTTTGGTCGTGATTCAATGCACTGTTTGTTCTGCGGTTGTGATGTGATGCCCTCTTTGTTGTGCACATTGCAAAAGAACATATCAGTGGTTTTTCAGGTTTATGCACCAAATGTGATTTTATGAGGGTCAGTCAGCCTGGTCCGAACCAAGGTTTGCTCCTGAATTTGTTGCTGATGGTTCCAGCAGTTAATGCAACACTCCAGCCTGAAGGACAGAAACTGCTCCACTGCACAACAATTTCCGTGAAGATTCTGCCACAGGTTTCTTTGGTGAGGCCCTTTGGATGTGCAGTGATGGGAGCACATTGAGAGTGGTATTTGTGACCAAAATTCTGGTGTTTCTCCCGACGGCAAACATTATTCATATGCCCAGAAACAAAGAGGTCGCCAAAGCCACTCCAACAACAAACACAGAACAAAAACTGCATCATGCCCCACCTGCTTGTGTTGTTCATTGCTACAGGCCAACAAGCACGAGAAACAGCAATTGCGTTGACCAACTTAGCTAGATTGACTGTGAGCATGCACAATTAGCGCTGCACCTGCAGGGTTTTTTTTGGTGGCCCTGTGAATGCTAGACAAGCTGAACATTTGTAGAAGGAAACCTGAAAGGTTGCACTGAGGCATGTGCACTCTCAGCAATCAAAATATGACAAAAGTGAGAGCACATTTGTGAACATTGCATTGTTTTCCCTCTGAGTTCCAAGGTAAATCACGTTGAAGAGTTTTCGGAAAAGATACACCGGACACATATTTCCATATCATGAAGGAACAATCAGTTGATCATCTGAGAACCAATGAAAATATGTTTGTAGTGCTCACCTTTGTATTTTGGATTACACGGTGTAATGCAAATCACAAAGTCAAAATACAAATTGCAAACAGACCAACAAGAGGAGTCACAAAAAAAAAGAGGCAAGAATCTCAGTATTTGTGCAGAATGATCATACGGTGTAAGGCCACAGCACCGGGAAGTTGTGGTTTTACATGCACGGTACCATGGAATTCATGTGGAGGTGTGGCTGCAATTTTTCGTACATGAACCAACTTTGTGTTGCAATGGAGACCGCTTGCATCCACATAAACCAACTTCGTGGAGGCAGCGGTATGCAATCCCGGCGTCTGATGCCATACATACCCACTTTGCTACCACCACCAACACCCCGAGAAAACCTTAACCCAAAACCGTATGCATGATCAAACCCATTAGGACAATGGAATGTTGCCAAAGAGACCAAAGACCAAAGTGCAACCGAGATCAGGATCATTGCAAATCCACTTTTTGACAAACAATCAATTTTTGAACGCAAAACACTTCACAACATGTAGAACCGCATTTCGATTCATAGGTTGTAAATCCGCTAAGCTGGCACGGGTGCCCCTCCCAAAAAGGGGCATAGTGTCCCATTAACAAGAGCCGTATAAGTTTACAAATATTCCAATTGATTGGACTCTAGTAGATTCCGAAAAACTGCATCTGCCGATTGTTAGATGAATAACCGCCCATTATTGTTAATGTTCGCACATAAATTATGCATTTGATAATCAAAACTGCATCGCTTGGAGCTTTTAGACACATTAACTACTGGAATAACTGCGCGCACTAAAGACAATAGTGCTTCTGTTAGCTGTTCATTCAATTTCAGGAGTAATGCTTTGGGTATTGTACCAACTGCTTTGGTAGTAGGCTGTGGTAGCAAGTTATTTTTAAAATGCTTCATGAAGTCTTTGATAGTCTTCATTCGCCGTTCGCGCCTCACGGCGAGGATCTTGTTCAAATCCCCCCCGCAGGGGGCTGGCTTCTGTGGGGGTCGGGGTGTTGGGGGCCCCTGACCCCGCGCCAGAAGCAGTGACCAACTACTACGTTACGCGACCCCCCCCCCCTGGAAGACAGCCCTTCTCAAAACCCTGCAATGCAGCCCCTTAAAATAATCGCAATGGAATTCTAAGAACGCGACTTGTCTTCTTTTGGGCCGATGATGGTCGTTTTGGTGAATTAGGACTGTTTTAAGCAGCTTTTCAGGCAGTCTCCGAAAATTTGGGGCTGAATTCCGTATTGCCTCTTGCTTGCCAAGTTACATCATGTTGTAGCCCCTTAAAATGACTGGCTCGGGCCAAAACGTCAGAAAAGCAACCTCATTGGCCAAGTCAGTTGCCTTTTTGATGATTTACGGTGAAATTTGTGCGTTTTTAGGCAGTTTTTTGCCATTTTTTTCGCCATATTTGGCATGTATACTTGCTGCCCATCTGGCAAACCTTTTCCGCGGACGGGGCAACCATATTGTGCAAGAGGCAAGAGGCAGCACCCGCTATGCTACGTTTTTGTGGGGCTTGGCCCACAAAAACGGAGCCTAGCGGCCGGCGCTGGCGCCGTTGCTCCCGTGTTTTCATGGTTTTCTCCTTCTCCGCCTTTGAATGGTCTTTTTGCCTTTGTGCTCCTGGTCCTCCCTGTTCTCATCTGAGCATCCGTGCGACCCCACCTCGTGCATCTTTCCCCCGCTTGTTCAAATCCCCCCCGCAGGGGGCTGGCTTCTGTGGGGGTCGGGGTGTTGGGGGCCCCTGACCCCGCGCCAGAAGCAGTGACCAACTACTACGTTACGCCACCCCCCCCCCCTGGAAGACAGCCCTTCTCAAAACCCTGCAATGCAGCCCCTTAAAATGATCGCAATGGAATTCCAAGAACGCGACTTTTCTTCTTTTCGGCCGACGATGTTCGTTTTGGTGAATTAGGACCGTTTTAAGCAGTTTTTCGGGCAGTCTCCGAAAATTTGGGGCTGAATTCCGTATTGGCTCTTGCTTGCGAAGTTGGAGCATGTTGTAGCCCCTTAAAATGACCGGCTCGGGCCAAAACGTCAGAAAAGCAACCTCATTGGCCAAATCTGGTGCCGTTTCGATGATTTACGGTCAATTTTGAGCGTTTTTTGGCAGTTTTCTGCCATTTTTTTCGCCATATTTGGCATGTATACTTGCTGCCCATCTGGCAATCCTTTTCTGCCAATAGGGCAACCATATTGTGCAAAAAGCAGGAGGCAGCTCCCGCTAGGCTACGTTTTTGTGGGGCTTGGCCCACAAAAACGGAGCCTAGCGGCCGGCGCTGGCGCCGTTGCTCCCGTGTTTTCATGGTTTTCTCCTTCTCCGCCTTTGAATGGTCTTTTGCCTTTGTGTTCCTTGTCCTCCCCTTTCTCATCTGAACACCCGTGCGACCCCACCTCGTGCAACTTTCCCCCACTTGTTCAAATCCCCCCCGCAGGGGGCTGGCTTCTGTGGGGGTCGGGGTGTTGGGGGCCCCTGACCCCGCGCCAGAAGCAGTGACCAACTACTACGTTACACCACCCCCCCCCCCTGGAAGACAGCCCTTCTCAAAACCCCGCAATGCAGCCCCTTAAAATGATCGCAATGAAATTCTAAGAATGCGACTTTTCTTCTTTTTGGCCGACGATGTTCGTTTTGGTGAATTAGGACCGTTTTAAGCAGTTTTTCGGGCAGTCTCCGAAAATTTGGGGCTGAATTCCGTATTGGCTTTTGCTTGCGAAGTTACATCATGTTGTAGCCCCTTAAAATGACCGGCTCGGGCCAAAACGTCAGAAAAGCAACCTAATTGGCCAAATCAGGTGCCTTTTCGATGATTTACGGTCAATTTTGTGCGTTTTTTGGCAGTTTTCTGCCATTTTTTTCGCCATATTTGGCATGTATACTTGTTGCCCATCTAGCAAGCCTTTTTTGCCAATGGTGCAACCATATTGTGCAAGAGGCACGAAGCAGCACCCGCTAGGCTTCGTTTTTGTGGGGCTTGGCCCACAAAAACGGAGCCTAGCGGCCGGCGCTGGCGCCGTTGCTCCCGTGTTTTCATGGTTTTCTCCTTCTCCGCCTTTGAATGGTCTTTTTGCCTTTGTGCTCCTTGTCCTCCCCGTTCTCATCTGAGCACCCGTGCGACCCCACCTCGTGCAATTTCCCCCCGCTTGTTCAAATCCCCCCCGCAGGGGGCTGGCTTCTGTGGGGGTCGGGGTGTTGGGGGCCCCTGACCCCGCGCCAGAAGCAGTGACCAACTACTACGTTACGCCACCCCCCCCCCCTGGAAGACAGCCCTTCTCAAAACCCTGCAATGCAGCCCCTTAAAATGATCGCAATCGAATTCTAAGAATGCGACTTTTCTTCTCTTTGGCCGACGATGGTCGTTTTGGTGAATTAGGACTGTTTTAAGCAGTTTTTCGGGCAGTCTCCGAAAATTTGGGGCTGAATTCCGTATTGGCTTTTGCTTGCGAAGTTACATCATGTTGTAGCCCCTTAAAATGACCGGCTCGGGCCAGAACGTCAGAAAAGCAACCTAATTGGCCAAATCAGGTGCCTTTTTGATGATTTACCGTCAATTTTGTGCGTTTTTTGGCAGTTTTCTGCCATTTTTTCCGCCATATTTGGCATGTATACTTGCTGCCCATCTAGCAAGCCTTTTTTGCCAATGGTGCAACCATATTGTGCAAGAGGCACGAAGCAGCACCCGCTAGGCTTCGTTTTTGTGGGGCTTGGCCCACAAAAACGGAGCCTAGCGGCCGGCGCTGGCGCCGTTGCTCCCGTGTTTTCATGGTTTTCTCCTTCTCCGCCTTTGAATGGTCTTTTTGCCTTTGTGCTCCTTGTCCTCCCCGTTCTCATCTGAGCACCCGTGCGACCCCACCTCGTGCAATTTCCCCCCGCTTGTTCAAATCCCCCCCGCAGGGGGCTGGCTTCTGTGGGGGTCGGGGTGTTGGGGGCCCCTGACCCCGCGCCAGAAGCAGTGACCAACTACTACGTTACGCCACCCCCCCCCCCTGGAAGACAGCCCTTCTCAAAACCCTGCAATGCAGCCCCTTAAAATGATCGCAATGGAATTCTAAGAACGCGACTTTTCTTCTTTTTGGCCGATGATGGTCGTTTTGGCGCATTAGGGTCGTTTTAAGCAGCTTTTCGGGCAGTCTCCGAAAATTTGGGCTGAATTCCGTATTGGCTCTTGCTTGCGAAGTTACATCATGTTGTAGCCCCTTAAAATGACCAGCTCGGGCCAAAACGTCAGAAAAGCAACCTAATTGGCCAAATCTGGTGCCGTTTCGGTGATTTACGGTCAATTTTGTGCGTTTTTAGGCAGTTTTTTGCCATTTTTTTCGCCATATTTGGCATGTATACTTGGTGCCCATCTGGCAAGCCTTTTTTGCCAATGGTGCAACCATATTGTGCAAGAGGCACGAAGCAGCACCCGCTAGGCTTCGTTTTTGTGGGGCTTGGCCCACAAAAACGGAGCCTAGCGGCCGGCGCTGGCGCCGTTGCTCCCGTGTTTTCATGGTTTTCTCCTTCTCCGCCTTTGAATGGTCTTTTTGCCTTTGTGCTCCTTGTCGTCCCCGTTCTCATCTGAGCACCCGTGCGACCCCACCTCGTGCAATTTCCCCCCGCTTGTTCAATTCCCCCCCGCAGGGGGCTGGCTTCTGTGGGGGTCGGGGTGTTGGGGGCCCCTGACCCCGCGCAAGAAGCAGTGACCAACTACTACGTTACGCCACCCCCCCCCCCTGGAAGACAGCCCTTCTCAAAACCCTGCAATGCAGCCCCTTAAAATGATCGCAATCGAATTCTAAGAACGCGACTTTTCTTCTTTTTGGCCGACGATGGTCGTTTTTGTGAATTAGGACCGTTTTAAGCAGTTTTTCGGGCAGTCTCCGGAAATATGGGGCTGAATTCCGTATTGGCTCTTGCTTGCGAAGTTACATCATGTTGTAGCCCCTTAAAATGACCAGCTCGGGCCAAAACGTCAGAAAAGCAACCTCATTGGCCAAGTCAGGTGCCTTTTTGATGATTTACGGTCAATTTTGTGCGTTTTTTGGCAGTTTTTCTGCCATATTTGGCATGTATACTTGCTGCCCATCTGGCAACCCTTTTCTGCCAATAGGGCAACCATATTGTGCAAAAGGCAGGAGGCAGCTCCCGCTAGGCTACGTTTTTGTGGGGCTTGGGCCCACAAAAACGGAGCCTAGCGGCCGGCGCTGGCGCCGTTGCTCCCGTATTTTCATGGTTTTCTCCTTCTCCGACTTTGAATGGTCTTTTTGCCTTTGTGCTCCTTGTCCTCCCCGTTCTCATCTGAGCACCCGTGCGACCCCATCTCGTGCAATTTCCCCCCGCTTGTTCAAATCCCCCCCGCAGGGGGCTGGCTTCTGTGGGGGTCGGGGTGTTGGGGGCCCCTGACCCCGCGCCAGAAGCAGTGACCAACTACTACGTTACGCGACCCCCCCCCCCTGGAAGACAGCCCTCCTCAAAACCCTGCAATGCAGCCCCTTAAAATGATCGCAATGAAATTTTAAGAATGCGACTTTTCCTCTATTTGGCCGATAATGGTCGTTTTGGTGAATTAGGACCGTTTTAAGCAGCTTTTCGGGCAGTCTCCGGAAATTTGGGGCTGAATTCTTTTTTGGCTTATGCTTGCGAAGTTACATCATGTTGTAGCCCCTTAAAATGACCGGCTCGGGCCAAAACGTCAGAAAAGCAACCTCATTGGCCAAATCTGGTGCCGTTTCGATGATTTACGGTCAATTTTGTGCGTTTTTTGGCAGTTTTTTGCCATTTTTTTCGCCATATTTGGCATGTATACTTGCTGCCCATCTGGCAAGCCTTTTTTGCCAATGGTGCAACGATATTGTGCAAGAGGCACGAAGCAGCACCCGCTAGGCTACGTTTTTGTGGGGCTTGGCCCACAAAAACGGAGCCTAGCGGCCGGCGTTGGCGCCGTTGCTCCCGTGTTTTCATGGTTTTCTCCTTCTCCGCCTTTGAATGGTCTTTTTGCCTTTGTGCTCCTTGTCCTCCCCGTTCTCATCTGAGCACCCGTGCGACCCCACCTCGTGCAATTTCCCCCCGCTTGTTCAAATCCCCCCCGCAGGGGGCTGGCTTCTGTGGGGGTCGGGGTGTTGGGGGCCCCTGACCCCGCGCCAGAAGCAGTGACCAACTACTACGTTACGCCACCCCCCCCCCCTGGAAGACAGCCCTTCTCAAAACCCTGCAATGCAGCCCCTTAAAATGATCGCAATGGAATTCCAAGAATGCGACTTTTCTTCTTTTCGGCCGACGATGTTCGTTTTGGTGAATTAGGACCGTTTTAAGCAGTTTTTCGGGCAGTCTCCGAAAATTTGGGGCTGAATTCCGTATTGGCTTCTGCTTGCGAAGTTACATCATGTTGTAGCCCCTTAAAATGACCGGCTCGGGCCAAAACGTCAGAAAAGCAACCTCATTGGCCAAATCTGGTGCCGTTTCGATGATTTACGGTCAATTTTGAGCGTTTTTTGGCAGTTTTCTGCCATTTTTTTCGCCATATTTGGCATGTATACTTGCTGCCCATCTGGCAATCCTTTTCTGCCAATAGGGCAACCATATTGTGCAAAAAGCAGGAGGCAGCACCCGCTAGGCTACGTTTTTGTGGGGCTTGGCCCACAAAAACGGAGCCTAGCGGCCGGCGCTGGCGCCGTTGCTCCCGTGTTTTCATGGTTTTCTCCTTCTCCGCCTTTGAATGGTCTTTTGCCTTTGTGTTCCTTGTCCTCCCCTTTCTCATCTGAACACCCGTGCGACCCCACCTCGTGCAACTTTCCCCCACTTGTTCAATTCCCCCCCGCAGGGGGCTGGCTTCTGTGGGGGTCGGGGTGTTGGGGGCCCCTGACCCCGCGCCAGAAGCAGTGACCAACTACTACGTTACGCGACCCCCCCCCCCTGGAAGACAGCCCTTCTCAAAACCCTGCAATGCAGCCCCTTAAAATGATCGCAGTCGAATTCTAAGAATGCGACTTTTCTTCTTTTTGGCCGATGATGTTCGTTTTGGTGAATTAGGACGGTTTTAAGTAGTTTTTGGGGCAGTCTCCGGAAATTGGGGCTGAATTCCGTATTGGCTCTTGCTTGCGAAGTTGGAGCATGTTGTAGCTCCTTGAAATGACCGGCTCGGGCCAAAACGTCGGAAAAGCAACCTCATTGGCCAAATCTGGTGCCGTTTGGATGATTTACGGTCAATTTTGAGAATTTCTTGGCAGTTTTTTGCCATATTTTTCGCCATATTTGGCATGTATACTTGCTGCCCATCTGGCAAGCCTTTTCCGCGGACGGGGCAACCATATTATGCAAGAGGCAGAAGGCAGCACCCGCTAGGCTCCGTTTTTGTGGGGCTTGGCCCACAAAAGCGGAGCCTAGCGGCCGGCGCTGGCGCCGTTGCTCCCGTGTTTTCATGGTTTTCTCCTTCTCCGCCTTTGAATGGTCTTTTTGCCTTTGTGCTCCTTGTCCTCCCCGTTCTCATTTGAGGTTTGAGGTTTGAGGTTTGATTTTGCGGGTACTAGACGCCTTTCGGCCCCGGGGGGCCACCTGGTCGGGCCAGGTGATATCCTCCCCACCGGGTCCTAGTGGGGGGCCCTCCAAGACGCACCTCCTGCCTGGTGGCGGAGTCCCCCGGGTTCACAGAGCTCGGAGCCCCGTCCTTCCCCGGCGTCCCCGTTTCGCCACTCCCCGGTCAGTGCATCAATTCGCAGCCGTGGCCGCGGGCGCTTACCCACTGCGTCGCCCCCCTAATGCGTGGTCGCCCGGGGCACCGGCGCCGCCGGGCCCGTGCTACTGGCTTGTCGCCAGTGGGACCCCCTTGGGCTGGCGCGGTGGCTGCCTAGCCTAGGGGTTGGGGCGTGGCGCTGTGCGTCACTACTGCCTTGGCGGGTGCAGTGTCCCGTCTGTGTGTGCGCGGCGCTCGCGGCCGGTTCGGGGGGGTTCGGGCCGGTACCTGGTGTTGTGTTTCCCCTTCTTCCCCCTTCCCGCCCCGCGTATCCCGCGTTGCGTGTGGCGGGCCGTCCCGTCCGGGTGTCCCTTACCCTCGCTCGCTGGTACGCCATTCCAGGTGGTCTGTGCGTTCCGCGCGCTCGGTCCGGTTGCCCTTCTGGTGGTCCCCGCGTGTCCTTTTCGTGTGTGTGCGCTCGCGCTCTCGCGGTGTCCGCTCCCCGCTGGGTGGTGTGGCGCGCGCATCTCGCGTGGTCCCGGCACTGGGCGCTGGTAGGGCCGTTCCATGTGGTCCGTGCCCCTCCGCGTGTCCTGCCCCGGTCCCGTGCTCCGTCTGGCGTGCTTGGGGGGGGGCGGTCCGGTCCCGGTTCCCCCCTACTTGGCTTGGGGTTGCGGGGGCGGCGGCTGGGCGTCCCCGGGGGGGTGCCCTCGTCCGCGGGAGTCTCTTACGCCGCTGAGGGGTGTCGTCGGCTATGTATCCTGCCTTGAGGGTGGGGCTGTGCGCCGTCCACGCGCAGTCCACGCGCACGGGGTCGGGACTGGGGAGGGGGCTGGGTGGGGTGCGTTGGATCGCCGACTGACGTGCACTGGGGTAAGAGGCGGGCAGTAGCACCACCGGGTCGCCGACTGACTGTAGGGCGGGGGGTCGCTCTGTCTCTTTCCGTCCCTCTGCCTTCCCTGGGCAGGCAACAAAGCGGGCGTCACTGGCGTTGCGCCGTCCATGGGGGGCGTGGCCCCCCATACCACTCCGGTTCGTGTTCACCCAGCCTCTCCGGGTACGATCTGTGCGGCGTCCCTGTGCGCAGGCGTGGGCCCGTTTGTTCTTCGCGGCCCCCTTGTGGGCCGGCGGCCGGAGCGGGGGGGGCGGGTCACACTCCGGCCCCCCTCTCGGGTGGGGGGGCCCATTCCCCTTGCCTCGGGGGGGGTGTCGCGCTGCGGCCTCCCCGCTCTCGTTCCGGGCGGCGGCCTGTGGTACCCCTTTCTGGCCCTCCCCTCCGGCGCGCGCGTGCGGTCGGGGCTGACGTGCCGCCCCGGGGCGGGGGGGGGTGAGGGGCGGCCCGTGGACCGCTCCCCTGGGGGCCCCGGCTGACCTGCAAACCCCCCCTCCTTCCCCTCGGAGTGGGCTGTGGTCACGGGAGGGTCATGTGGGGCGCGGCCTCCTTCGTGCTCCGTTGTGCGCGTTGCTCCGGCACGCCGGTTTGGGTCCGTGGGGGCAGGTCCAGCCGCCGCCGCCCTTACCGTGTCGCCGTTCCTCCTGTGGGTGGGGGCGCCCCCCCGGCCCTGGGGGGGCGGAGGGCCGCGCCTGTGGCTCCCCAGCTGGGGTGGGTGCGGGGGGGGGGGGGGGGGGGGCCACCCCGCCTGCTCCCGGGCCTGTGTGGGAGGGGGGGGGGGGGGGAGTGGGGGGGGGTCCTCCGGTTCCCTGGCGATGCCCCCTGTCGGCCAAAAAAAAAAAAAAAAAAAAAAAAAAAAAAAAAAAAAGGGGGGGGGGGGGGGGCGGCTTGGCGGTCCCAGCCCCGGGGGCCAGCCATCGGCCAGGGGGGTCGCGCCCTTCCCCCGCCCCCCTCTACCGAGTGCCGGATCCTCCCGCAGTCCCTCCCTGGGGCCCCTCATTTCCCGGCCGTTGCCGCGCGGCGCTGGCCGGCCGGGGGTGGCCGTGAGGGTCAGCGGTCAGTGGTTAGCGGGTTGCGGGGCCGCCTTCCCTGGGTAGGTAACAAAGCGGGCGTCCCTTGGCGTCGCGCTGTCCATGGGGGGCGTGGCCACCCATACCATTCCGGTTCGCGCCCACCCGGCTTCTCTGGGCACGATCTGCGCGGCGTCCCGGTGCGCAGGCGCGGGCCCACTTGCTCTTCGCGGCCCCCATTGGAGCCGGCGGCTGGGGCGTCGGGGCGGGTCACACTCCGGCTCCCCTCTCGGGCGGGGGGGTCCGTCCCTTCAGCCTCGGGGGGTGGGGGCCGGGGCCCCTGCGGCCGGCGGGCCGGCGGGGGGGCGGGGGGGGGGGGGGGGGTGTCGCGCCGCGGCCTCCCTGCTCTCGTTCCAGGCGGCGGCCTGTGGTACTCCTTCCCGGCTCTCTCCGCGTCGCCGGTGCTCTCCCTTCCGGCGCGCGCTTGCGGTCGGGGCTGAAGTGCCGCCCCGTGGTGGGGGGGGTGAGGGGCGGCCCGTGGACCGCCCCCCTGGGGGCCTCATCTGACTTGACACCCTCCCTCCGTCACCTCGGAGCGGGCTGTGGTTACGGGAGGGTCATGTGGGGCGCGGCCTCCTTCCTGCTCCGTCGTGCACGTTGGGGGGGGGCGGGGGCGGCATGGCGGCCCCGGTCCCGGGGGCCAGCCCCTACCGAGAGCTGGATGCCCGCGCAGGCCCTCGCCGGGGCCCTCTCCTCCCCGGCCGTTGCCGCGCGGCGCCGGCCGGCCGGGGGTGGCTGATGGTTAGCGGCCAGTGGTTAGCAGGTTGCGGGGCAGCCGGTTCCTCCCCGCGCTTGGCGCCCCCGCACTCCCTCCCGCGGGTGGCGGCGCATCCCCGCACGTCGTGCCGTACCGTGGGGGGGGCGTGGGTCAGGGGGCCCATCCCCCCCTCCCGTGCCCGCCGTCTGGGCCTTCACTTGCGCCGCCGCTTGTGTGGGGGCTGGGGCTGCGGCGGCGGCGGGTTGTGCCGGCGGTAGCGCCAGTGGGCGAGGGCGCTACGCAGAGCCCGGGGGAGCCAGTTGTTGGCGTCCGCATCCGTGATGCGGAGCACCGCCCCCCCCTCCAGGAAGGCCGGCCACGTCGGCTCCCTGTCGGGCCACGCCGCCCGGATCACTGACCTGAGGACCCTCTCGTGGTCCCCTGGTGCCGCCCACCCCCCCGGGGGTGCCTCCCGGTGTCCTCCGTCCCTCCGGAGGAGCACGGCATCGAAGGGCCGGTTCCGCGACCTCCTGGAGGTCCCCTGGTTGGCCCAGCACAACCACCCGTACACTTCCCCCACCAGAGGGAGGGTCTCCCCCCCCAGCGGGTCCGGGACTGCGCCCCAGTCCACGTTCCACGGCCGGCTCTCCTCCGCCCCCTGTGCCGGCCCCCCTCGCTGCTCCTGCACCTGCGGCGCCGATGCCACGCCCCGTCCCCCCTCCGCCGAGGCCACCCGCGCCGGCTCCGCCCTCGGCGCGGGGGGGGCTTGCTGGTGCTGGTGTCGTGGGGGTTGGGGGGGGATGAGCTCGCCGGCGTCAGGGTCGATGTTGTAGAGGTGGTGGTGGTGGTGGTGGTGGTGGTGGTAGGTGTGGTGTGCCGGCATCTGTTGGATGCCGGGGGGGATGCACCTCACCGGCTGCACTTCCGGCTGCGGGGGTGCCCCGCCCTCTGCCCCCCTCCCCCCGCCCCGCCCTCCCCCCTGGGCTCCCGTGCCCCGTCCCTCCTGTCCCTTGGGGCCCTTGCCCTTGCCCTTGCCCTTGCCCTTGGGCCCCTTTCCGGTCCCGTGCCCATGTCGCGGGTCCCGCCTCTCGTCCCCCACACCCCGGCCCGCTCGCTCTCCCATCCCCCCTTGTCCAGCCCCCTGCGCCTGGGTACCCTGCCCGCGCCCCTGAACACCCTTCCCGTGCCCTGGCCCCTCCCCGACCCCCTGCCCGCGTCGCGGGTCCCGCCTCTCGTCCACCACGCCCCGGCCCGCTCGCTCTCCCACCACCCCTCGCTCCGTCCCCTGCACCTGGGCCTCCTGCCCGCGCTCCCGCGCGCCCTTCCCGTGCCCCGACCCCTCCCCTGCCCCCTGCCTGTCACTCCGTCCGCCGCTCCCCTCCCCCTCGCCGCTGCGCCCTTCCTGGACCACTCGCCGGGCGTCCCGCTGCCTTTGCAGTTGCGGCAGCGTGACGCCCGGCGGTGAGCGCTCGCGCTTCGGGGGGCGGTCATGCCGCTCCCGCCCCGGGGGGAAGGGCTTGGGGGGGTACGGCTTGGGGGGGCTGGTGTGGGTGTGGGCGGGGTTGGCGTGGGCGCGGTACTTCTCGCTCTCCCTGCCCGCTGCCGCTGCTGCGGCGGCCGCCGGCGAGGCGTCCGCGGCCCGTGCGGGGTTCTTCCCCCGCTTGCGCGGCGTGCCAGGGGCCGCAGCCCCTCTCGCGCCCTCCGCACTCTCCTTCGCTGCCGCGGCGGCCGCCGACGAGGCGCCCGTGGCCGCGGTCGCAGACTCTCGCGCATCCTTCTCGGTCTTCGCTGCTGCCGCGGCGGCCGTCGGCGAGGCGCCCACGGCCCGTGCAGGGCCCGTCGCAACCCCTCTTGCGCCCTGCTTGCTCTCCTGCGCTGCCCCCCTTGCCGGCGGTGTGCCGGGGGCCGCGGCCGGGGCCGCGGCGTGGCTCGCCGCGGTCTCCGCCTCCTGCGCGTCAGGGCGGGGCGGGGCGGCGGGGCTGGCCGCTTGGGCGGCGGGGGCGGCCGTCTCGGCTGGCCCAGGTTCCCGGGCCGGCAGCGGCGGTCCGACCACCGCCGCCTCCGCCAGCCTCCGCTCCTCGCGCTCCGCGAGGGTCTCCCCCGTCCACTCTGGGGAGGAGACGGGGGAGCGGGAGCGGGACCGGCGGTGGTGGCGGTCGTCCCGCCCGAGGGACCCATCGGAGTCTGCCATTACTGTCACTCTGGTAGGCATGCGTGGTGGCAGGCGCGCCCCTCCCACTACCTCCTGGTGCATCAGTGCCGTGTCGTGGGCAGTGCCGTGTGGTGCTCTGCGGGGGGGGGGGGGGGGAGGGGGTGGGGGGCCGGCTGTGGCGTCAGCCCCGCATGGCCGGGGGTCCGCGGCCATCCACCGGCATTGGGAGGGGAGGCGGGGGAGCCACGCGGCCCACGCGTCGCGCCACAGCTCCCAGTCTGGGACGGGGCTCAGGGCCCTGGGCCCCCGGGGGTCGTCGAGCGGTGCCGGGGGCAGCCGCACCAGATGGACCCCCGTAACGGCGGTGACCTCCTGTGTGCGCAGGAAGGTGTGTACTCCGTCCCGCGCCGCGGGCGCCGGGAGGGGGGGGCGGGGTACAGGTGTGGCCCCATAGAGGTGGGTGGGGGTGATCCCCAGGATCCGCCCCGAGCCCCCGCGGGACGCGACGACGCCTTTGAATGGTCTTTTTGCCTTTGTGCTCCTTGTCCTCCCCGTTCTCATTTGAGAACCCGTGCGACCCCACCTCGTGCAACTTTCCCCCGCTTGTTCAATTCCCCCCCGCAGGGGGCTGGCTTCTGTGGGGGTCGGGGTGTTGGGGGCCCCTGACCCCGCGCCAGAAGCAGTGACCAACTACTACGTTACGCCACCCCCCCCCCCTGGAAGACAGCCCTTCTCAAAACCCTGCAATGCAGCCCCTTAAAATGATCGCAATGGAATTCTAAGAACGCGACTTTTCTTTTTTTTGGCCGATGATGTTCGTTTTGGTGAATTAGGACCGTTTTAAGCGGTTTTTCGGGCAGTCTACGGAAATTTGGGGCTGAATTCCGTATTGGTTCTTGCTTGCGAAGTTGCAACATGTTGTAGCCCCTTAAAATGACTGGCTCGGGCCAAAACGTCGGAAAAGCAACCTCGATGGCCAAATCTGGTGCCGTTTTCATGTTTTACGGTCACTTTTGAGCGTTTTTTGGCAGTTTTTTGCCATATTTTTTGCCATATTTGGCATGTATACTTGCTGCCCATCTGGCAAGCCTTTTTTGCCAATGGGGCAACCATATTGGGCAAGAAGCAGGAGGCAGCACCCGCTAGGCTCTGTTTTTGTGGGGCTTGGCCCACAAAAACGGAGCCTAGCGGCCGGCGCTGGTGCCGTTGATCCCGTGTTTTCATGGTTTTCACCTTCTCCGCCTTTGAATGGTCTTTTTGCCTTTCTGTTCTTGTCCTCCCCGTTCTCATCTGAACACCCGTGCGACCCCACCTCGTGCAACTTTCCCCCACTTGTTCAAATCCCCCCCGCAGGGGGCTGGCTTCTGTGGGGGTCGGGGTGTTGGGGGCCCCTGACCCCGCGCCAGAAGCAGTGACCAACTACTACGTTACGCCACCCCCCCCCCCTGGAAGACAGCCCTTCTCAAAACCCTGCAATGCAGCCCCTTAAAATGATCGCAATGGAATTCCAAGAACGCGACTTTTCTTCTTTTCGGCCGACGATGTTCGTTTTGGTGAATTAGGACCGTTTTAAGCAGTTTTTCGGGCAGTCTCCGAAAATTTGGGGCTGAATTCCGTATTGGCTTCTGCTTGCGAAGTTACATCATGTTGTAGCCCCTTAAAATGACCAGCTCGGGCCAAAACGTCAGAAAAGCAACCTCATTGGCCAAATCTGGTGCCGTTTCGATGATTTACGGTCAATTTTGAGCGTTTTTTGGCAGTTTTCTGCCATTTTTTTCGCCATATTTGGCATGTATACTTGCTGCCCATCTGGCAATCCTTTTCTGCCAATAGGGCAACCATATTGTGCAAAAAGCAGGAGGCAGCTCCCGCTAGGCTACGTTTTTGTGGGGCTTGGCCCACAAAAACGGAGCCTAGCGGCCGGCGCTGGCGCCGTTGCTCCCGTGTTTTCATGGTTTTCTCCTTCTCCGCCTTTGAATGGTCTTTTGCCTTTGTGTTCCTTGTCCTCCCCTTTCTCATCTGAACACCCGTGCGACCCCACCTCGTGCAACTTTCCCCCACTTGTTCAAATCCCCCCCGCAGGGGGCTGGCTTCTGTGGGGGTCGGGGTGTTGGGGGCCCCTGACCCCGCGCCAGAAGCAGTGACCAACTACTACGTTACGCGACCCCCCCCCCCTGGAAGACAGCCCTTCTCAAAACCCTGCAATGCAGCCCCTTAAAATAATCGCAATCGAATTCTAAGAACGCGACTTTTCTCCTTTTGGGCCGATGATGTTCGTTTTGGTGAATTAGAACCGTTTTAAGCAGCTTTTGAGGCAGTCTCCGAAAATTTGGGGCTGAATTCCGTATTGGCTCTTGCTTGCGAAGTTACATCATGTCGTAGCCCCTTAAAATGACCAGCTCGGGCTAAAACGTCAGAAAAGCAACCTAATTGGCCAAGTCAGGTGCCTTTTTGATGATTTACGGTGAATTTTGTGCGTTTTTAGGCAGATTTTTGCCATTTTTTTCGCCATATTTGCCATGTAAGGTAAAGGGACCGGTTCATCCCCGGTGACCAGTTGAGCCCCACCCTGGGGATTATCAGGGCAGGGTGGGGATGAATAAGACACCCCCTGGGGATAAAAAGGGCACCCCCGGGGATAAAGAGGACACACCCTAAAATACTACAAACCATAAAAAGCTTGTGGCACATGTTTTCCTTTACAAACCCTGTAATGTTTTTCTTTCTCGTAAAAGGTTGTTCTCTTTTCTTTTTGTGAAACCATGCAGAGAGTTACGTCGCTCAAAACCCCGTGATGTGTTTTCTCCGTACCAAAAGTGTTTGACTAATGGTTTGTAAAAACATGCAACGTTTATTGGTTTTCTTACAACCGTGTACTATTGATGTGCCCT
Organism: Eutreptiella sp. 'Long Island Sound 2002'; assembly: GCA_964036045.1. Lineage (NCBI taxonomy): Eukaryota > Euglenozoa > Euglenophyceae > Eutreptiales > Eutreptiaceae > Eutreptiella > Eutreptiella sp. 'Long Island Sound 2002'. Next base: position 73,410,657 of record OZ038385.1, read on the forward strand.
GTTTTGTACAACCATGCAGAGGCTTTTTATTTTTGAAAACTTTGTAATCTATTTGTAAGTACCAGGTTGCACTCTCCTATTTCATACCACTGTACAACTTTTAATTTTTTGTAAAACCATGCAACGTTTATTTCTTTGTAAAACCAATCAATGTTTGTTTTTTCGGGCAAAAGGTTGCACTGTTCTGTTTTGGAAAACCATGCAAGGTTTATTTTTTTTCCAAAACCTTGGACTGTTTTTTTTCTTGCTAAAGGTGGATGTCTCCCATTATGTAGAACCATGCAAGGTGTTTGTTTTTTTAAAACCGTGCAATGTTTTTTTGTTGCAAAAGGTATTTTCGTTTGTAAAACCATGCTTTTCAAAATTAAGGAGTGGTTTTTTTTTTTGGGAAAACGTGGTAATCTCCTGCTTTGTATACCTGTGCACTGTCTCCCTAGCACACTTGCACAGAGCAACACGGTGACAGTTTCTGAATGCTCCCGTACACCTGTTGTAAAGGTACTTGAAGCACTGAGACAGCTTATGGACATAAGCGTGTACCTGGCTGAAAGTGTATGGCTTTGCACTTTTGATGACCGCGCCTAAAAGCACAATCATTCTAAGTCTGCCAGTGTGTCCCATGACATACCCGGGGGTAGCCGGAGTCACGGGTGTGCAGAGTCACCACCCCGATTTTGAACTGGTTTTTTCGTGTTCAAAACTTCTCATCGTTTTAATTTGTAATGTCTGCGGTCCCCATGGCATCAAGCAATTGCCAGCAAGTGGCAAGCACGTGGGATGGGAGAGCATCAACCCTGCAGAAAGGAGGCTTCTCTTCACAATCTGTTGAAGCGTGTACCCTGCACCATATGCACCACAGATTGTAACGCGCACGCTTCCCACTGTACTCTGCTCCCAGCACGCTGTTCGGAGCAGGATGTGCACTGCACACAGCACTCAACCCGATGCAGACCACACCTTGCGCACTGCACCAACTGCCCTGTGCAGTGTGCACACTTCATACTGTCCATACACAGAGCACGACACGGTGTATGCAAGGAAAGTGGCTGGCGCGGTGGTTCCAGAGGGGATAGGAAGAAATTGTTTCAGGAGCAACAACGGCCCATGTTGACCTCGGTGGAGATATGGCAGGCACATCCTGTTGAAGGCAGATTACATTAGTGCGTGCGTGCATTGTGCACGATGCGGGCGTGCAGCGTGCACAATGCATGCGTGCAGTGTGCACAGTACGTGCGTGCAGCGTGTACAATGCGTGCGTGCAGTGTGTACGATGCGTGCGTGCAGTGTGCACAGCGGGTGCGTGCGATTTGCTGGCTGGGATACGACCGGTGCGCACTGGCAGAGGGGTTGCATGAGAAACGGTGGCAAAACAGCAGTGGCTCTCGGGCACCGAACCGAATGTTTCCTTCTGGTTTCTGAAAGGCACTCCAGGCATCATGAGTTTGTCGTTCCGATTTGTATGGGCACTGTATGATGGAGGCACCTGAGAATCCAAGGCACTTGGCCTCCATGAAGAAGTCGTAATCAAACTGCTCGAGCTGCATTTTCTGCATGGCCACTGCATGTGTGTGCATCATGAAAAAGCGCTGCAGGAACCAATTGTCAATCTTCGTGATGTCGTGGATCTCCGTAATGGTCATTCCCATCTGAAGCGAGGGAATTCAGACACTTGGAATTGTGACTGGATCCCACTTGGAATCAAATGACTGCCCCTGTTGCAGACTTGTCGCAGCACATAGGTGGAAGACAGAGATGTCCCTCCGGAGAAGTAATTGTGGGCTCCGTTGCACCCAAGCCTCCAGCAAGTCACTTGCCGAGTGCCGTCAGTCCCAATGTCAAACGCCCTCCTTTGTCTTTGACTGCTGACTGCTGTCAACTATTTGCCAACCGTAGTCAATTAATAGTAAAAAAAACCAGTGTCGGAAGGGCGACCTCATGGAGAATAACAGCACTTTGAGACAAGCAACGTGCGAAATTAACAGCGGACAAACATGTACGACCAGGGGTGCAGAGGTTTGTGGGCTCAACCCATGTGTGAAACACCAAAGTCACGCATCAAACCGTTGCTCGTGCCTGATCTGTCCTGTACGAATCCGCTGACCGGCCAGGCTCGACACGATGGACTAAATTTGCATCGCGTTCTGAACCTGGTTCTGCACCAACAGTCCACTGCAAGAAGAACTGAAAGCGTCGCTTTTGCTCCCTGTTTTCTCTGTGTGTTTGCGCTGGTAGTGCAGGTGGGTCCCAACCGCATTATCTAAAATGAAAAAAAACAAAGGGAAATCAATCTCGGAATCGTATATTTCGCGCAGTATTCATTTTGCTTTTACGTGGTGACATTTGGGCTTACGTAACTTTGCGGCGCTAATTTACGCAATTTCCCGCGGTAGTATCTGGCGATTTACGGGATCGCCAGATGGATCTCGATTATTTTTATAATGTTCAAAAGAATATTTCTTTGATTATAAATCGTCATCTCCTGATAACATTATTTGCCTGGCGATCCTGCGCCGCGACAGTGGGTGTCTAACTGGTCCCTTTACCTTATACTTGCTGCCCATCTGGCAAACCTTTTCTGCCAACGGGGCAACCATATTGTGCAAGAGGCAAGAGGCAGCACCCGCTAGGCTACGTTTTTGTGGGGCTTGGCCCACAAAAACGGAGCCTAGCGGCCGGCGCTGGCGCCGTTGCTCCCGTGTTTTCATGGTTTTCTCCTTGTCCGCCTATGAATGGTCTTTTTGCCTTTGTGCTCCTGGTCCTCCCTGTTCTCATCTGAGCATCCGTGCGACCCCACCTCGTGCATCTTTCCCCCGCTTGTTCAAATCCCCCCCGCAGGGGGCTGGCTTCTGTGGGGGTCGGGGTGTTGGGGGCCCCTGACCCCGCGCCAGAAGCAGTGACCAACTACCACGTTACGCGACCCCCCCCCCCTGGAAGACAGCCCTTCTCAAAACCCTGCAATAAAGCCCCTTAAAATGATCGCAATGGAATTCTAAGAACGCGACTTGTCTTCTTTTTGGCCGATGATGGTCGTTTTGGTGAATTAGGACCGTTTTAAGCAGCTTTTCGGACAGTCTCCGAAAATTTGGGGCTAAATTCCGTATTGGCTCTTGCTTGCGAAGTTACATCATGTTGTAGCCCCTTAAAATGACCAGCTCGGGCCAAAACGTCAGAAAAGCAACCTAATTGGCCAAGTTAGGTGCCTTTTTGATGATTTACGGTGAATTTTGTGCGTTTTTAGGCAGTTTTTTGCCATTTTTTTCGCCATATTTGGTATGTATACTTGCTGCCCATCTGGCAAACCTTTTCTGCCAACGGGGCAACCATATTGTGCAAGAGGCAAGAGGCAGCACCCGCTAGGCTTCGTTTTTGTGGGGCTTGGCCCACAAAAACGGAGCCTAGCGGCCGGCGCTGGCGCCGTTGCTCCCATGTTTTCATGGTTTTCTCCTTCTCCGCCTTTGAATGGTCTTTTTGCCTTTGTGCTCCTGGTCCTCCCCGTTCTCATCTGAGCATCCGTGCGACCCCACCTCGTGCATCTTTCCCCCGCTTGTTCAATTCCCCCCCGCAGGGGGCTGGCTTCTGTGGGGGTCGGGGTGTTGGGGGCCCCTGACCCCGCGCCAGAAGCAGTGACCAACTACCACGTTACGCGACCCCCCCCCCCTGGAAGACAGCCCTTCCCAAAACCCCGCAATGCAGCCCCTTAAAATGATCGCAATGGAATTCTAAGAACGCAACTTTTCTTCTTTTTGGCCGATGATGGTCGTTTTGGTGAATTAGGACCGTTTTAAGCAGCTTTTCGGGCAGTCTCCGAAAATTTGAGGCTGAATGCCTTAGTGGCTCATGCTTGCGAAATTACATCACGTTGTAGCCCCTTAAAATGACCGGCTCGGGCCAAAACGTCACAAAAGCAACCTAATTGGCCAATTCAGGTGCCGTTTTGATAATTTACGATGAATTTTGTGCGTTTTTGGGCAGTTTTTTGCCATTTTTTTCGCCATATTTGGCATGTATACTTGCTGCCCATCTGGCAAACCTTTTCTGCCAACGGAGCAACCATATTGTGCAAGGGGCAGGAGGCAGCTCCCGCTAGGCTACGTTTTTGTGGGGCTTGGCCCACAAAAACGGAGCCTAGCGGCCGGCGCTGGCGCCGTTGCTCTCGTGTTTTCATGGTTTTCTCCTTCTCCGCCTTTGAATGGTCTTTTTGCCTTTGTGCTCGTGGTCCTCCCCGTTCTCATCTGAGCATCCGTGCGACCCCACCTAGTGCATCTTTCCCCCGCTTGTTCAAATCCCCCCCGCAGGGGGCTGGCTTCTGTGGGGGTCGGGGTGTTGGGGGCCCCTGACCCCGCGCCAGAAGCAGTGACCAACTACTACGTTACGCGACCCCCCCCCCCTGGAAGACAGCCCTTCTCAAAACCCTGCAATGCAGCCCCTTAAAATGATCGCAATGGAATTCTAAGAACGCGACTTTTCTTTTCTTTGGCCGATGATGGTCGTTTTGGTGAATTAGGACTGTTGTAAGCAGTTTTTCGGGCAGTCTCCGAAAATTTGGGGCTGAATTCCGTATTGGCTCCTGCTTGCGAAGTTACATCATGTTGTAGCCCCTTAAAATGACCGGCTCGGGCCAAATTGTCAGAAAAGCAACCTCATTGGCCAAATCTGGTGCCTTTTTGATGATTTACGGTGAATTTTGTGCGTTTTGAGGCAGTTTTTTGCCATTTTTTTCGCCATATTTGGCATGTATACTTGCTGCCCATCTGGCAAACCTTTTCTGCCAACGGGGCAACCATATTGTGCAAGAGGCAAGAGGCATCACCCGCTAGGCTACGTTTTTGTGGGGCTTGGCCCACAAAAACGGAGCCTAGCGGCCGGCGCTGGCGCCGTTGCTCCCGTGTTTTCATGGTTTTCTCCTTCTCCGCCTTTGAATGGTCTTTTTGCCTTTGTGCTCCTGGTCCTCCCTGTTCTCATCTGAGCATCCGTCCGACCCCACCTCGTGCATCTTTCCCCCGCTTGTTCAATTCCCCCCCGCAGGGGGCTGGCTTCTGTGGGGGTCGGGGTGTTGGGGGCCCCTGACCCCGCGCCAGAAGCAGTGACCAACTACTACGTTACGCGACCCCCCCCCCCTGGAAGACAGCCCTTCTCAAAACTCCGCAATGCAGCCCCTTAAAATGATCGCAGTCGAATTCTAAGAACGCGACTTTTCTTCTTTTTGGCCGATGATGTTCGTTTTGGTGAATTAGGACGGTTTTAAGTAGTTTTTGGGGCAGTCTCCGGAAATTGGGGCTGAATTCCGTATTGGCTCTTGCTTGCGAAGTTGGAGCATGTTGTAGCTCCTTGAAATGACCGGCTCGGGCCAAAACGTCGGAAAAGCAACCTCATTGGCCAAATCTGGTGCCGTTTGGATGATTTACGGTCAATTTTGAGAATTTCTTGGCAGTTTTTTGCCATATTTTTCGCCATATTTGGCATGTATACTTGCTGCCCATCTGGCAAGCCTTTTCCGCGGACGGGGCAACCATATTATGCAAGAGGCAGAAGGCAGCACCCGCTAGGCTCCGTTTTTGTGGGGCTTGGCCCACAAAAGCGGAGCCTAGCGGCCGGCGCTGGCGCCGTTGCTCCCGTGTTTTCATGGTTTTCTCCTTCTCCGCCTTTGAATGGTCTTTTTGCCTTTGTGCTCCTTGTCCTCCCCGTTCTCATTTGAGAACCCGTGCGACCCCACCTCGTGCAACTTTCCCCCGCTTGTTCAATTCCCCCCCGCAGGGGGCTGGCTTCTGTGGGGGTCGGGGTGTTGGGGGCCCCTGACCCCGCGCCAGAAGCAGTGACCAACTACTACGTTACGCGACCCCCCCCCCCTGGAAGACAGCCCTTCTCAAAACCCTGCAATGCAGCCCCTTAAAATGATCGCAGTGGAATTCTAAGAACGCGACTTTTCTTCTTTTTGGCCGATGATGTTCGTTTTGGTGAATTAGGACGGTTTTAAGTAGTTTTTGGGGCAGTCTCCGGAAATTGGGGCTGAATTCCGTATTGGCTCTTGCTTGCGAAGTTGGAGCATGTTGTAGCTCCTTGAAATGACCGGCTCGGGCCAAAACGTCGGAAAAGCAACCTCATTGGCCAAATCTGGTGCCGTTTGGATGATTTACGGTCAATTTTGAGCATTTTTTGGCAGTTTTTTGCCATATTTTTCGCCATATTTGGCATGTATACTTGCTGCCCATCTGGCAAGCCTTTTCCGCGGACGGGGCAACCATATTATGCAAGAGGCAGAAGGCAGCACCCGCTAGGCTCCGTTTTTGTGGGGCTTGGCCCACAAAAGCGGAGCCTAGCGGCCGGCGCTGGCGCCGTTGCTCCCGTGTTTTCATGGTTTTCTCCTTCTCCGCCTTTGAATGGTCTTTTTGCCTTTGTGCTCCTTGTCCTCCCCGTTCTCATTTGAGAACCCGTGCGACCCCACCTCGTGCAACTTTCCCCCGCTTGTTCAAATCCCCCCCGCAGGGGGCTGGCTTCTGTGGGGGTCGGGGTGTTGGGGGCCCCTGACCCCGCGCCAGAAGCAGTGACCAACTACCACGTTACGCCACCCCCCCCCCCTGGAAGACAGCCCTTCTCAAAACCCTGCAATGCAGCCCCTTAAAATGATCGCAATGGAATTCTAAGAACGCGACTTTTCTTCTTTTTGGCCAATGATGTTCGTTTTGGTGAATTAGGACTGTTTTAAGCAGCTTTTGAGGCAGTCTCCGAAAATTTGGGGCTGAATTCCGTATTGCCTCTTGCTTGCGAAGTTACATCATGTTGTAGCCCCTTAAAATGACCGGCTCGGGCCAAAACGCCAGGAAAGCAACCTAATTGGCCAAATCGGGTGCTGTTTCGATGGATTACAGTCAATTTTGTGCGTTTTTTGGCAGTTTTTTGCCATTTTTTTCGCCATATTTGGCATGTATACTTGCTGCCCATCTGGCAAGCCTTTTTTGCCAATGGTGCAACCATGTTGTGCAAGAGGCACGAAGCAGCACCCGCTAGGCTACGTTTTTGTGGGGCTTGGCCCACAAAAACGGAGCCTAGCGGCCGGCGCTGGCGCCGTTGCTCCCGTGTTTTCATGGTTTTCTCCTTCTCCGCCTTTGAATGGTCTTTTTGCCTTTGTGCTCCTTGTCCTCCCCGTTCTCATCTGAGCACCCGTGCGACCCCACCTCGTGCAATTTCCCCCCGCTTGTTCAAATCCCCCCCGCAGGGGGCTGGCTTCTGTGGGGGTCGGGGTGTTGGGGGCCCCTGACCCCGCGCCAGAAGCAGTGACCAACTACTACGTTACGCGACCCCCCCCCCCTGGAAGACAGCCCTTCTCAAAACCCCGCAATGCAGCCCCTTAAAATGATCGCAATGAAATTCTAAGAACGCGACTTTTCTTCTCTTTGGCCGACGATGCTCGTTTTGGCGCATTAGGGTTGTTTTAAGCAGCTTTTGAGGCAGTCTCCGAAAATTTGGGGCTGAATTCTGTATTGGCTCCTGCTTGCGAAGTTACATCATGTTGTAGCCCCTTAAAATGACCGGCTCGGGCCAAAACGCCAGAAAAGCAACCTAATTGGCCAAATCGGGTGCTGTTTCGATGATTTACAGTCAATTTTGTGCGTTTTTTGGCAGTTTTCTGCCATTTTTTTCGCCATATTTGGCATGTATACTTGCTGCCCATCTGGCAAGCCTTTTTTGCCAATGGTGCAACCATGTTGTGCAAGAGGCACGAAGCAGCACCCGCTAGGCTACGTTTTTGTGGGGCTTGGCCCACAAAAACGGAGCCTAGCGGCCGGCGCTGGCGCCGTTGCTCCCGTGTTTTCATGGTTTTCTCCTTCTCCGCCTTTGAATGGTCTTTTTGCCTTTGTGCTCCTTGTCCTCCCCGTTCTCATCTGAGCACCCGTGCGACCCCACCTCGTGCAATTTCCCCCCGCTTGTTCAATTCCCCCCCGCAGGGGGCTGGCTTCTGTGGGGGTCGGGGTGTTGGGGGCCCCTGACCCCGCGCCAGAAGCAGTGACCAACTACTACGTTACGCCACCCCCCCCCCCTGGAAGACAGCCCTTCTCAAAACCCTGCAATGCAGCCCCTTAAAATGATCGCAATCAAATTCTAAGAACGCGACTTTTCTTCTTTTTGGCCGACGATGGTCGTTTTGGTGAATTCGGACCGTTTGAAGCAGTTTTTCGGGCAGTCTCCGGAAATATGGGGCTGAATTCCCAATTGGCTCTTGCTTGCGAAGTTACATCATGTTGTAGCCCCTTAAAATGACCAGCTCGGGCCAAAATGTCAGAAAAGCAACCTCATTGGCCCAATCTGGTGCCGTTTTGACGATTTACGGTCAATTTTGTGCGTTTTTTGGCAGTTTTTTGCCATATTTGGCATGTATACTTGCTGCCCATCTGGCAACCCTTTTCTGCCAATAGGGCAACCATATTGTGCAAAAGGCAGGAGGCAGCTCCCGCTAGGCTACGTTTTTGTGGGGCTTGGGCCCACAAAAACGGAGCCTAGCGGCCGGCGCTGGCGCCGTTGCTCCCGTATTTTCATGGTTTTCTCCTTCTCCGCCTTTGAATGGTCTTTTTGCCTTTGTGCTCCTTGTCCTCCCCGTTCTCATCTGAGCACCCGTGCGACCCCATCTCGTGCAATTTCCCCCCGCTTGTTCAAATCCCCCCCGCAGGGGGCTGGCTTCTGTGGGGGTCGGGGTGTTGGGGGCCCCTGACCCCGCGCCAGAAGCAGTGACCAACTACTACGTTACGCCACCCCCCCCCCCTGGAAGACAGCCCTTCTCAAAACCCTGCAATGCAGCCCCTTAAAATGATCGCAATGGAATTCCAAGAACGCGACTTTTCTTCTTTTCGGCCGACGATGTTCGTTTTGGTGAATTAGGACCGTTTTAAGCAGTTTTTCGGGCAGTCTCCGAAAATTTGGGGCTGAATTCCGTATTGGCTTCTGCTTGCGAAGTTACATCATGTTGTAGCCCCTTAAAATGACCGGCTCGGGCCAAAACGTCAGAAAAGCAACCTCATTGGCCAAATCTGGTGCCGTTTCGATGATTTACGGTCAATTTTGAGCGTTTTTTGGCAGTTTTCTGCCATTTTTTTCGCCATATTTGGCATGTATACTTGCTGCCCATCTGGCAATCCTTTTCTGCCAATAGGGCAACCATATTGTGCAAAAAGCAGGAGGCAGCACCCGCTAGGCTACGTTTTTGTGGGGCTTGGCCCACAAAAACGGAGCCTAGCGGCCGGCGCTGGCGCCGTTGCTCCCGTGTTTTCATGGTTTTCTCCTTCTCCGCCTTTGAATGGTCTTTTGCCTTTGTGTTCCTTGTCCTCCCCTTTCTCATCTGAACACCCGTGCGACCCCACCTCGTGCAACTTTCCCCCACTTGTTCAAATCCCCCCCGCAGGGGGCTGGCTTCTGTGGGGGTCGGGGTGTTGGGGGCCCCTGACCCCGCGCCAGAAGCAGTGACCAACTACTACGTTACGCCACCCCCCCCCCCTGGAAGACAGCCCTTCTCAAAACCCCGCAATGCAGCCCCTTAAAATGATTGCAATCGAATTCTAAGAACGCGACTTTTCTTCTCTTTGGCAGACGATGTTCGTTTTGGTGAATTAGGACCGTTTTAAGCAGTTTTTCGGGCAGTCTCCGAAAATTTGGGGCTGAATTCCGTATTGGCTTCTGCTTGCGAAGTTACATCATGTTGTAGCCCCTTAAAATGACCGGCTCGGGCCAAAACGTCAGAAAAGCAACCTCATTGGCCAAATCTGGTGCCGTTTCGATGATTTACGGTCAATTTTGAGCGTTTTTGGGCAGTTTTCTGCCATTTTTTTCGCCATATTTGGCATGTATACTTGCTGCCCATCTGGCAATCCTTTTCTGCCAATAGGGCAACCATATTGTGCAAAAAGCAGGAGGCAGCTCCCGCTAGGCTACGTTTTTGTGGGGCTTGGCCCACAAAAACGGAGCCTAGCGGCCGGCGCTGGCGCCGTTGCTCCCGTGTTTTCATGGTTTTCTCCTTCTCCGCCTTTGAATGGTCTTTTGCCTTTGTGTTCCTTGTCCTTCCCTTTCTCATCTGAACACCCGTGCGACCCCACCTCGTGCAACTTTCCCCCACTTGTTCAAATCCCCCCCGCAGGGGGCTGGCTTCTGTGGGGGTCGGGGTGTTGGGGGCCCCTGACCCCGCGCCAGAAGCAGTGACCAACTACTACGTTACGCCACCCCCCCCCCCTGGAAGACAGCCCTTCTCAAAACCCTGCAATGCAGCCCCTTAAAATAATCGCAATCGAATTCTAAGAACGCGACTTTCCTCCTTTTGGGCCGATGATGGTCGTTTTGGTGAATTAGGACAGTTTTAAGCAGCTTTTGAGGCAGTCTCCGAAAATTTGGGGCTGAATTCCGTATTGCCTCTTGCTTGCGAAGTTACATGATGTTGTAGCCCCTTAAATTGACCGGCTCGGGCCAAAACGTCAGAAAAGCAACCTAATTGGCCAAGTCAGGTGCCTTTTTGATGATTTACGGTGAATTTTGTGCGTTTTTAGGCAGATTTTTGCCATTTTTTTCGCCAGATTTGGCATGTATACTTGCTGCCCATCTGGCAAACCTTTTGTGCCAACGGGGCAACCATATTGTGCAAGAGGCAAGAGGCAGCACCCGCTAGGCTACGTTTTTGTGGGGCTTGGCCCACAAAAACGGAGCCTAGCGGCCGGCGCTGGCGCCGTTGCTCCCGTGTTTTCATGGTTTTCTCCTTCTCCGCCTTTGAATGGTCTTTTTGCCTTTGTGCTCCTGGTCCTCCCTGTTCTCATCTGAGCATCCGTGCGACCCCACCTCGTGCATCTTTCCCCCGCTTGTTCACCTCCCCCCCCATGGGGGGCTTTTAATTGGGGGGCCGGGGAATGGGGCCCCGCCCCCCTCTAAAAGCAGTCCTTATGCCATTATATACAATCCGCGCGCCGAAACGAAACATATCCCAAAAGTGTACGATGCAGCCCCTCCAAATGACCGCCTCAAAGAGCTGATTCGCGCGGTCATATTTGTTTCGATTAATCATGGCTGTTTTGCAAAGTTAGGACCTTTACAAGGTTTTAACTTCTTTACCAGCATCCACTAATTCCATATAAGCTAGGGATGCGATTTAAAGGTGCACCAACAAAGTTGAGGTGCCGAACAACACTATATATAAGCCACAGGCCCCAAATCTCAAGAAATCTATTTGACATATTATTTATTTGCTGTGCACGCATGCATTTCGCAGTCGCCGGCTTTTGCGATCTTTCATTTTGACTGTCCAAAGTGAAATCGGGCTACCATGCACTAAATTTCGATCTAAGACCAGATTTATAAATGATTCTAAAAGCCTCGTGTTGCTGTTCAATCGAGAAACCGCCGTCGTTTTGTTTTAGCACCGCTTTTCGATTTGACGGTTTTCAGCGCCCACAGCCGCCTTTTTAAGCTCAAAAATGGAAAGAACAACCCCAAATTGACCAAAATTGCCCTTGATTTCGTCAAAATCCGATACAATAGGCCCGAGTTATGAATATGTCAATTGTATGCTATTTGCACCCTGTATCGCTAATCTTGCCCAATGCACCCTCCCTGTCCTTGCGCTGCTAGCTTAAACATAAGGCAAAGGAGTGTTTTTGCGTTTGTTTGTCACCACCCGGCTCCATTTCCGACATAGAAAAGTGACCTGAAAATGGCTAAAAACGTAATAAGGCTTTTCTTTTGATGGTGCTTCGCACCAGCAAAGGAAAAGCCACACCAAGCACGAAAGACGAAGGATTCATTTAACCTTACTTTTCCACACCCTCCGCAACATATCATGTATCATTGCTTCATTGAAATTTCCTCAACATGCTCATCTTTCTTTGTTATAAATACGTGATCATGCACGTGCATATCGTGCAATCTGAATTCGTCGTCCGACAGATACCCTTCGGAGGCGATCACAGCCCGCACACTGCCCTTCCCAATCTCGTGGAGCCCCCCTCCGCTTGTTTATCTGCTCATCCCCAACCCAACCTAGGACACCCAGAAGGGAGAAGGGGGGCTGAGTGTAGATGAGGGACTCGCAGAACTAAGAACTAAGAACAAGCGTCTATGCAAAATTGCGTAACCCGGCCACTGTCTAGTGCGTATCTAGCCAATGTAACACTACCGGTCCCGCGTTTGGCCCGTAGAATGCCACCACATGCTCCCCACAAGGCTGTATGATAGCCCGTTGAACATACACGTTGGCATCCGTCGCCTCCACTCTTTGCAAGCAACGTTGCGCGTAGTTGCAATTAGACCTTTTTCATACATAGTCTACCACCGCTAAAGCGGCTGCTGAGATGCTTCCAAATAGCAGCTCGGATGTTTTGCCCCGGAGGAGATGCCAATAGGCGTGGGTATCAGTTGCTGTTTCAAAAGCCGGATTTTCCAGCTCGGCTAATAGTGATAGGCGTGTCAAACGATCCTACAAGCTATCCACTTGGTTCTTGGGGAATAATTGCACCGAAGCTGCGTCGCCATTAAAGTTGTCATTAACAAATGTTGCTTGTTTTTGTTCTTTTCACGACAAAATGACCGAAGGAACGACAAAAATGGACGAAGCGGCTTGTTTGCTCGCTCCATCTTCATTGTTGGATGACGAACATCAAATCAACACCTATGTACAACTTACATTAAATTCACCCCATCCACCTCTAGTAGGTAGAGGTACCATCGGCCATGCTTTAGGGTTGCAATGTGCCGAAAAAAATAGGCACTGCATTTTCACTAAGCCGTGGTGTTTTTCAAATCTCAATCTGTTACTGGCAACAAATGGCGTGATTCAGGCAGTCGACAGATAATGCTCCATGTGGACACTTTATGTGAGGAAGATTTGGTGCAGAATCATATCCACACCTAATGGCTATCGAATCTATAATAGCCTGTAAGGTGGACATGCGCCCATAACCCACAGAAGCAGGTTGCGAGGTATAATGCCGCAGAATATAGGTCGCGCGTGAGTGCGTAAATGATAATGGGAGATTCAAGAATTTGTGTGTTATTTGGAAAACAGTTTATGTTTACATGTTTGTAGATATGACATGAACCCGTGTGGAATATCTTGAACGTTTGTCTCGACAAGGTCTCTGCTTGGACTTCTTGGTGTTCGCCGTGCCAGGGATAGCAAAAGGCCTTACAAACCGTTCAGATCCCACGGGGAATTTAACTCGTCGTTTCCGTGTCGTTCCTGTGATGTTCTGCGACATTGCGTCTGTGAAGAACTATGAGAACTACTCCAAAACAAAACTGCTGAACATGATCCAACACCAGCGAGTCGTGGATGTCAAGATCAACAGGCTGGCAGTTCGGGAATACTGCCGCAAAACTGGAGACTACAGCTTGGGTGAGCTGGACTACTTGCTGACGGCGAAGGAGCAACAGGAGTGTTTTGACAGCCACGAGAAAGGCTGCCAGTCGTGGTATGAAAGTTACTCTCAAAGCCTACGGCAAGTGCGGGCTGAAACTGAAGAGTACCACCGACACGTAGACCGTGCTGTTGAACAGCTACAAGCAGCGGAGTCCTTTTGGGGCTCCTTTGAAACCACTGTGGAGGCCTTGGAGTCTGAGGCCAAGGTGATGAGCGCCAGGGCTGAAGATCGCGCTCTGACGAGCGCTCTGAATGGGATGCCGCAACAGCCGCGCAAGAGAGGAACGCGTGGGAAGGAGCGCTCCTTTAAAAGCAGTACCACTACTCATTAAGTGCAGGTTGTAGGAACAGTAGCAATCCGACCCGTGAGTTGTCTCTTTTGCACGAGTAGCGTTGCGCTCCGTGTGTTTTTTTTGCTCCGTGGCCGTTTTTGTGTAGCACCTTGCTCCTTTCACGTGCCGCGAGTAGCATTTAGTAGGCCGTGGGTGCGTTCCTGGCTGTGTTCCCTACGTCTGCCTTGTTTAACCTCTTTTCCCCTGTTGATAGACTTCAAGTGAGTTGTTCTCAAGACAGCTGTTTCCCAGATTTACGGTGCAAACGCGAGAGAAGCCGCACATGCCAGTAGCTCTGGTATGTGTATGCGTGCTTCGCTGTTTCGTTTTCTTTCGTTGCTGCTTTTGTTTGTACTGTTTTCATTCGTATGTCAGTGAGAAGTTGGTGTTTCAGTCACAAGGAGAAGTGGGCGCCGAAGAGTGGACAAGTTTTTTTTGGGTGTGTCTGCTTCATGGTGCACTTGCGTAGTCGTGCGTTCGTAGTCTTCGTGCGCGCGTCGTGCGATTGGTTTCAGCTTCGTGCATGCATGCTTGTTGTGGTGTGTTAAGCCGTGTAGGCCTGTGCGTTGCGAATGCTGTTAAGCTTGTTTGTACGTGCGCCTTTGCGCTGTTAGGCTAGCTTGTACGTGCGGTCGTGGTGTATGATGGTGAGATCTGATTTGATGATGCGTGCATGTCACAATGAGTTGTGTGTCGGTGCTCAGTTTTCCTTCAGCGCCATCGTCGATTGATTCGTATGTACACACTGACATACGCTCTTGCTTTCGTTTTTGCACCTGATTCGTTCTCAGGCATCCTTTGAGAGATCGTAGCTTCGGGTGTCCGACCTTGTCTCTTGGTTTCTTCGCTAGTTTGCTGGTTCGTGCTTTTTCTTTTCGTTTTGTGTATTGTCTCACAGGCAATGGCGAGAGCTGGAGTCCTGAAGTAAGTCAACGATGGGTTTTGAAGAAGTCCTCGCTGTATATACTAAGGAATGTTTTTTTCAGTGACTTGAGGATATTTACGGGAACAATTTTGAGGCTCCACTTTGTTGCTCTGCCTTTGTTTGTCTTTTTTTTTTAGCATGGACAGGGTTTTGCAGAAGGTTCACTACCTTTTGTGTGGCGTTGTTGTCTTTTTGGCAAGCCTGTTATTTAGTGCTCATTGGCCGCGCACGCCATGTAACCAGTTTTTACTGTAAAATGGGTTGGAGTCCCGTGTGTGCAGTGGTGCGTTGCGTGCCTTGGTACAGTCTGTGCTATGGTAGTTGCTGTGACTATTTTCTGTGGTCATTTTGAAACATGGTTGTGGGTTAGCGCTTGTGGTCACCACTGTGACTCTTGGATTGTGTGTACCCTTGATGTGGCGTATATATTCATGTATTTCAGTGGGCTGCCACTGCAGCCTGGGGGTTGATCACCCCATTGAGCATGGGTGCATACATGTTCTTTTTTTTTTTGATATGCATGATTGGTTATGCTTGTAGGTGCGGGAGTGCCGGGCTCTCCGCCACCTTCTGCTTTGTGTTTTGGAGATCTCACTTTTATTTATTGATGCGCATGCACACCTATGGTGGCATGTCAGCCACTTTTCGGTGGTTGTAGACCCCTCAAGTGTCTTGGGAGGGGGATGTAAGGTGTACATGCGCCCATAACCCACAGAAGCAGGTTGCGAGGTATAATGCCGCAGAATATAGGTCGCGCGTGAGTGCGTAAATGATAATGGGAGATTCAAGAATTTGTGTGTTATTTGGAAACACAGTTTATGTTTACATGTTTGTAGATATGACATGAACCCGTGTGGAATATCTTGAACATTTGTCTCGACAAGGTCTGTGCTTGGACTTCTGTTTTGAGATTGGTGTAACCTCCATCTTAGTTTGAGATTTCCGAAATTGCAGAGTTTTGGGCTAACGACTCCGGATCCCACGGAATACACAATCAGCAATGGCACATACAAGATTGAGTCCAAATCATCATTAAAAATGCAAGATCCTGCAGTGTAGTACAGAAAACTCACAACATTATGCACAGTTAGTTCTGTCCTACTTCGCAGCGTCTTTTGCAAGTCACAGAGCGTTCAATCTTATAAATAAAGCGTGATCTGAGTTTAATTATAAACAATCAACAACGTGCAAATGATCATCCATAATGTGCGCGCGATCTCTGCTGTGCGCGCACTCTCTGACTCACGTTGGGGTGTGTATCACTGTTTCATTACACTCCCCTCACAAGACATCTGTACACCTGCGAAGCAAGCAACAGATGTCTGACAGAAGCAAATAAAAAATTGAAACATCACTGTGGACATGCATATATAAACCACTGACCAACCAGAATCATCCCTGTACGCTGGACCCTGATGCTGATGATCTCTGGCCTGTGAATTCCGGTGAATCCTGGTCTCTGGATTTCGATCAGCTCTGTTCTCTGGACTCCGATCATCTCTGTTCTCTGGATCACTCCACGTCTGCACAAGAAAGAAAGCACACAAAACATGTCACCGCACCACTGTGACTACAAAGTTGGACACAGCATAATGTATGTCTGACTCAATGCCTTTAGTTAGGGGGGGCATAAATCGAACCCTTGATCGTTCAACACCGATGATTGTTTTATCTCAAAATCACACACAAAAAAAAAGAAACGACGTCCGAAAGAAACCACCAAAGCATCGGCGAAGGGGAATGTAATCCTATTACTTGTCACGGGGCCACTCAGGCTAGTACCTCTTATGCCTAGGGCAAAGGGGGCTTGATGTCTGGTAAACACATGCTGCATCCTCAGAGGGCGCACTGTCTGCAACATTTGGGCCGGGGACCAGGGGGTTGCGTTGCGCTCTCTGACCAAAAATAACTGGCGCCTGGTGCTGGAAGAAGGGAATCAGCTACAAACCAGCTGCAGTGCCAGGGGAAGCTAAATCTCACAGGGGGCGTCGGTTACGTACTATACGGTGTAGGCGAATTCACCGATGACCTGCAGAGTGAACCTGAAAACTGGCTGATACTGCTATATACAAGGTCAACATGATTCGTGTCAACACACAGAAGACATGCAATACATTCAATGAAATTTGGCAGTTCTGAACTCCCACTTCCCAAGGAAGGGCCCACGTGCCAACGGTGGGATAAAAAATAGAAACAACTGATTAACAGTTCATACACAATAATACATGAGAGGGGAAGAAAAAGACTGTTGTCCTGTGACAGAACCTCAGAAAAAAGGGGGGGGGGGGCTGACGACGTCGCAAGGGCCATGGCGTAGACACCAGTGAGACAGCGTGCCATTCGCCAAGCCAATGCAAAACTGTCATCACCACGCCCTGCAGTCAGACATACCAGTCTGAAGTATTGAAACAAAAGGATGTGTAACCCACTTCTGAATTTTGTAAGGACTTCCTGAACTCTGTAAGACCTGTACAGAAAGGGGAGAGCAATCAGAGCATCAAAGGCGGTAATATACACGACATAAGGAGGAAACACATCGGTGATCACGCATATGCACCTGTCCCCCGAAATCTGTGCGCCATTGTAAAAATTTTGGATGTACTGATGACAACACTTGTCGTATGTCCTGTAACCCCACATCAATCTTGTGTTTGATGTTGTAGCGCAGCCATTCCTCATTTATGTCATGCATGAATTCAGATGCCTCCCTCCACTCAGGTTTGTCGTACCCCTTGTATTTTACAAACCATTTAACAATGTTGGGGCGGCGTGCCTTGTCCTTACCTCTGTTTTTTTGAACTGCATGTTTTAAAATTTTTTCGACGATCAATTTCTCATCATCCACCAACGTCTCCTTGTCGGTGTAAAAGTGTAGGGGTGGAGCTCCGTGTGTCAAGGGGGGGTTGTATGGTTTGAGCCGCAATGACTCAACCTGTTGTTCACCATACGGACCAGCAATTCTATACCTACCTGCACTGAGCCTCTCCAAAATTTCAGCAGGACCAACCCAAAGACGGTCCAATTTACTCTCCCCCGGTTTACGAATGGTTTTCAACCAAACACGATCACCAGGTTCAAAATTGAGAGGCGGGTGTTCCGTCAGGTATTTGGCACTGAATTCATCATGTATTTTCGTGAGCTTGGCACTCACATATTCTCTTTCCCTACGCACACGTTGAAAAAATTGGTACGCATCCTCTGACCCGTAATCAGGTGCCATTGGGGGGTGATCCCCAAACCCAATGGGATCCCTACCGAAAACAAGTCTATGTGGACTGAAGCCTGATACAGCCCCAGGCATATCGTTAGCACACCAAAGTGCCAGAGGCAATAAATCAGTCCACTTACGATTTCTGCCTGCCTGCTGTAACAACTTGCGTAAGCTGTCAACAACTACCTGTACTGCCCGCTCAGCCCTACCATTACTCTTCTTACGATACACAGGGGATCTATACTCCTCAATTCCTGAGAGCTGACAGAATGTGGAGAAAAAATCTGCATGCATAATTTTATCCACGTCGCTAAAAATTTCCTTCGGCAGCCCGAAGAAAGTAACAAAACGCGTCAGAAATAAAGAAGCCAGCTCAGATGAGGTAATGGTGGTGCTGCATGGCAGTGCCATTACATATCCTGTTAAACGACAGACAATTACAAAAACTGAGTCATATACAACAGCTCCCTGTTTCACTTCATCCAATTTACAAAAATCTGCTGAGATAGAACTAAACGGATACTCAGGTATTGGATATGAATGCATAGTGTCAGGCTGCAGACCCTTGCGACCCTTGACAGCCTGACAGACCTGACAATGTCCTAACTGCAGCGCAATGTGTTCTTTCAGCTTGGTGTATGAAAATTTTCGTGGCTGTCCTTTATCAAGCTCCTGAAAAATGTATTTTCTGTCAATGAGCTGGTGTGTTTTGTGAATGCCTGGATGGGCATATGTATGTGTCGCCACTATGACTTTGTCCAACAGAGACAAAGGAACACAAATACGCCCTGCTAATCGAACACGACCCATATGTAATCTGTACTGACCACTGACACCATCTGCGTGTAATGTTGTCCAATGTGGACCCAGTACTGGGTCAGCAGCATATTCTGGATCCCAATCACTATACAACACAGCGGTATCAGGGGGGAGTTTGATTGTATTTAGTGTGTGTATGTGTAAATCTTCCACGCTGTCAATGGGCAGCTCGTGCCCGTCATCCACTGAGACACATGAAACTGTAGAACTTTCTGTGTGACGTAACTCACGCTTGACTACTCGAGAAGGTCTGCTCTGTTGAAAAACTGCAGGGTTGCAGTATAAGTGAAATCCGTCAATATCAGCAAAAGCTGATGCATGCACAAGGGAGGGGTGATCAGAAATGTGACGAATTTCTGCAACCGCACGGGCCTCGAGAAGAAGCTCACGTGCCTCAGTTTGATGAGGTATGTGGACTGCAACACACTCAGTGCAGTCAGGAACCATACAGGCACGTATAGTACGATACTCTCCAAAATCATTTGGGTGCCGTTCACGCAACTTACGTTGTGTGTATTCACGCTCACGCTGTTCACACTGGTTCCAACCCTCAAGGTCATTTTCACTGCCGTGAAAAGATACATCCTGAGATAACCCTGCAGGGTATGCCCAGCGTGATAACGCATCAGGGGCTTCATTTTCAGCTCCCTTATGATACAATATTACAAGATTGAAACGACTTAAAAACTCGTGCCATCGGCCACGACGACCCAAAGGCCCAGACACAGTACACAAATCCTCCTTATACCACTGTACAATACTACTATGATCTGTACGTACCAATACTTCCTGATGTCCTATCCATGACTGAAACTTTAACAAACTACATACAACAGCATGCGTCTCTTTTTCCCTCACTGTCCATCCCACCTGTCCTATACCTTTATCTTTATGCTTACCTGCTGTTTTACTGCCCTGCAGTTTTCTAGAAAAAAAAGCGACAGGATGCCAATTCCCGTCGTTCTGTTCCTGTTCTAACACTCCCCCTACAGCGAAATCTGATGCATCAGTGGACAGCCGCCACCGTGCACCAGGACGCGGTAGATATAACTCAACTTTCTCAATCAGAGAATCTTTGATTTGCTGAAATCCCCACTCCATTTCAGGAGTCCACTTGATCTCTGATTGTTTGGGGGTAAGCTTAACACGTTTGCGTGCCTTACAAGGCAACCCATTACCATCTACTGCCGGCCCCCCTTGTACATCCTCAAACTGATACATACCTTTTAGGGCCTCCATCAAGGGGGCAGCATACTTGGCATAGTTACGTATATACATACTATACCAATTTGCCAAACCTAGGAACCCTTTCAGGGCTTTGGCATTGGTAATGTGTTTAATTTCCCAATCCCGAAGGGCCTGTGTTTTACTCGGGTTAGGGAAGCGTTTACCGTTACAAAGTACATGCCCTACATACTGTACTTGACGACGCAACAAAAAACACTTTTCAGGCTTGACCGTGAGGTCAGCAGATGCGAATGCATGAAACAGCTCACGCATACAAAGATAATGATAATACAACTTATCCTGACTTGAAGGGTGGGAAGGAATGATATATGAAAAGGGGGTGACCATATCGGAATTTGCTGTGCCATCAGGCAAAATTGGCGGCGGTGAAAAACAGGGGTTCGAAAATGTATCAGCTGGTTTGTCTGCATAAGCATGGCTGTCAAAAAGCTTGCCAGGGCCATGATCAGAAGGTGCATAGTTGCGCGGCACTCCTGTACCCGTCAAGACATCATCAATATACGGCCCACTAGTAGGGCAGTTACGTACAACCCACGCAACCAGTCGCTGAAAAACCTGCGGGCCCACCTTAACCCCCATGGGCAGCACCTTCCATTCATACACGCTGAAAGGCGTGATGAATGCGGTCAAGGAACGACTGGATTCCTCCAGGTGCATCTGGTGGAATCCGTCTTCCAAGTCCACCAACGAAAAAACACTGTTACCCTCTTGGCGGGCGAGCTGGTCTTCAATTACCGGTAAAGGAAAATTTAACCCTTTAAGCTGGGTATTTAAATACCGATAATCGATGACCAGTCGCCATTTGCCATTGGGTTTGGGGACTAAAAAAGCCCGCGATACCCACTCTGTACTACCTCGACACTTACGTATGAAACCCTGTTCCTCAAAACCCTTAATTTTATCGTACAGAACCTGTTCACGCACACCTACTGTACGTATGGCTTTACAACTAAAAGGAATTGCATTGGGTATCAACTCAAGCTTTACCTTAGCATGAGGACCCCGTTTGTCATTGTCAACCTGCGTGAAAGTTTTTCTGGTAAAGACCTGCTCCTTAAATTCACTGATTAGTGCTTCACGCAGATGCTGACAGTCCTCATATTCCATATCTGCCTGTACTACACTAAAAATACTAGTACCAGGATCATCACTCACTACCTGAATACCATGCTCAGTGTTACTATCAGACATATACTCATCAGTAAGAGCATTGTCTTCAGAATCGCCACTCTCTGATATGACGTCACTGGCTGAGTCCTGTATTCCCTGAAAATCAACCCAGTACAGCTTATCAGCCTCAGACAAGGATTGAACCGATCTTTTCGCTAGTCGTCGACGACCAAAACGCCTTCGCTGACGACTTAACCCACCATCAGACAACACAAACTGTGAAGAGGGAGCACTCACAGGCTCATTTGCAGGCTCATGTTCAGCTCGCGGCTGGCTGTCTGGCAATCCATGAAACTGCGAGTCGACAGATGGCTCACTCCAACCATCGCAAACAGCCTCAGGCCTGATGGCAGGCTGTGAAGGTCCAGGCTGTTGAGCCCGATCATGGCCAAAGGAGTCAAAGAAAACAACCCGATATGGAACGGTACAGTTTTTTACCTTGCCATGTGAGGTTACAAACAATGGGTGGCCAGTTGGGATTTCGACCCAATCCACAGCAACCTCACCAACGAGCCACCACCATGAAGCTTCTTTAACTACAGGGATGATGGCAACTCCACGACAGGCTTCCATGACCATTTTGACTGCAACACGGGACCATAGGTGTTCAGGAGGGTGCAGCCACATGGTTTCACCATTCCATGGTTTCGATAGTCACTGCTGTGGATCAGTCCATGTCTGTGGAAAGGCCTGAAAATTAGGGCAGCCGAAAGCATCGACTGTGACAGACATACCAGCATCCGTCATCCACGCTGAGACACGATCAATGACGTCTGATCGAACTCGAACATGTCCTGGTTTGATTCGTTTGACCTGACGACGAAGCATAGTATTCAAAGCAGGAGTTATGAATTTATTCGCAGGGGGCTGGGGTGTGGTTGCCGTTGGAAAAGGGTCAGACCCTTGAAGTGACGTGAGAATCAACTCAGTCAGACCTCCAAAAATTCTGTTATCCTGTCGCAACTGAGAATCATAGTAAGACAGAATTTTAGTATCACGATAATCAATGCAACGAGCATACCCCCAGGCAGCCATAAAATAATCTGGGGCCCATGCCTCATGGCGATGGCCCCACTGGTCAGCATACAAACGGTCAATCTGTGATGCTTCCCTGGTCCCTCCTGCACTTAAAAAATCCTGGCTAACTTGACAGAGAATTGAGTCTGTAGCTTCAGTACAAGACGAATCAGAAGTTGGATAAACGGGAGAAATTATACTCCTGTTGCCAGAAAACAAACGGCAAGCCAACGCCGTAATACTTGAAACAAACATAACCAGGTTAAGCGAATCACTCGCACCTGCAGAAAGATCGTTACGATCACTCATTGTAATGGGAGCCTCACGCCGCACTAAACCAAGGACCTCACGTCCCATACTCAGCGAATCATTCGCCATCTGCAGAGCATCACACTCCTGTTGCAGTGAACCACTCACTGTAAAACTTCCAGAAGCCTCACGCTTCATAGCTGACCTATTGGGAACCTCACGCCCCACACTCGATGACTCTCTCACCTGGGGAGCCTCGCGCTCCACATTTCGCACAGTCTGCGAACTTACCTGAGTGGCATCACGCCTTGTAGACAGCGAATCGCTCGCCATTTTTTGCAAAATTCCAAATAGAATGAAAAGGGAAACAAAACAGTCGAATGACTGCGGATGTGTTGAATTAGTTTGGTTTGTCAGAGACGAATTTTCCTGCGGCGGTATAAATTGACTGCGGCCTGTACTGCCAAAACCACCTGTCCCGCGCTCAGTGGTCGACAGCTCCTTGGCTTCAACCACAGATGGCGTTGAATGCTTCTCAAGTATTAATTGAGCAATTCTGTCACCTTTCTGAATCGTGAAAGGCTGGTCACCTGAATTCTCAAGTAACACCGTTACATCACCACGGTATCCCCGATCTATGACGCCGCCCGCAACATGTACCCTTTGGGCAGCAAAACTGCTGCGTGAGGCGATGCGACCATAATGACCCATTGGGATTGCCATGGAGATGTGCAGTGGGATTTTTACACCAGACTGAGCCGGAATTGAAACTGAGACAGGGGAAAACAGATCATACCCGGCGGAATCACCAGTTGCTTGCTTGGGTAATATCACGTCGTCCTGAAGTCGTTTGACTTGGAGTGATGACCCATCCTGCAAAAGGAAAACCTGATCATATTCCCTGGAGCATATCTTCTCAAACCAAATGCGTTCTAAATGATTTATGCATACAACATGTCCATAATGCGTACATGCAGATAATGCCTGAGGTGGTGCTGTTGGATTACACTCAGGACACCACCAATCTGCGACCAGCGGTTCTGAGAAGCGTACAGATTTTTGTTCAAGGACAAGCTGTCCATGTCCAGATTGCTTCAAAATGCTGACCAAAACACGCTGATGTACACAGGGACATGCTGTCTGGTCTCCATGACACTTAGGGCATAACCCTTGATACCTTGATGGATATTTCACCATTTTCAGCTCCTCCATGGGGACCAGAAATTTTTGATTGGGCAGAAAAGCAAGGCGGTACTGCTGGAAAAAAGGAAACCCCAGCAGAATTTTGTCCCCTACATCTGCGAGGTGAATGAACACATTTAGGCACTGGAAGATAACCACTCCGCGCTTCCCTGTCACAGGTAATGACATATTGACAATGACGCCCTTGTCTCCTCCTGTAATCTGCGATTTCCCCGCCCCCAACAAACGTAACGGGCGTGGGGCGTCCACCCAGCTAGCTTTGGGAAAAAATTTTGACGGCCCCACTGCCAAAACCTGACACCCTATATCCGCCAGTGTCAGTACTTCAGTCTCAGGCAAAAGTAATTGATCCTGGAAGGAAATTCGAACATGAAATAAAAGTTCACTCTTACCCGAATGATATTTATTGGGGGGTTTAATGGGGGATCGAGTAACAGAGGGCATTGTCTCAAAGTCCAGTGACCTGATCTCAACTCCCTGGTTCTGCGAATAGAAAAGGGGAGGTAACTGCAGCCACCGAACATGCTTGTCTGGCCTGGCACTCCGGGCGTATGGCTGCCTGCCTATACCCTGAGGTACAGATTGCTTGGGCTGAGAATCCTCAGATAGTACTGTCTGGGGTGGGGTTTCACTGATGGCACTGGCACTCTCATCCTGAACACTACGCGCCCGGGCATTCTCACGCGCGTACCGGCTCGGTGTCGGACATTGAGCCGCCATATGCCCCCGACCCCCACAGCGAAAACAGACAGCTGTAGCACCAGGACCCTTGGTATCTGCTGTGGTCTTGCGGTAATGGCGGTCACGCCCACGCTCATCGCCGGATGACCGCTTTCCATCGCGATCCCTGGTTCTCGTGTTCGTTGAACCACGGTCCGTTCCATTCCCACTGGACCTGCGCTCATGGTCTGTTCTTTTCCCATCAGATCTGTGTTCGCGGAAGGATTGACGGTCATTTCGATCCGTCCCTGATTCACTCTCCTTATCACTACCACGACCTTTACTGTACTGTCTCCTGTCTTTGTATGGACTGCGGTGTGACTTATCACGACCTTCACTGCCACTGCGACCGCTACGATATCTACCACTACCTTGACCACTACGGTACCCACTGTGACCACTACGATATCCTTTTTCTTTACGTGATTCACTATCACTACGACCGCTCCGATATCCCCGGTCACGATCACTGTTATATCCTCGACCGCGACCACTGCTATATCGTCGTTCACCACTCCTGCCTGTACGCCGTTCATCAGGACGACGTTGTGAACCATAGTCACTGCGGTTCTCAGTCCTGCTGGGTACATTACTAACCGCACTGACAGCAGTGGGCTGAGCATGCATACCATCAATGACACCCTGCTCCACCCACTCTGCATCACGAACCGCCAACAAACGGGGCATTACAAACATGAACAACTCAATGTATGTAAATTTTTTGTTGCCCCTGGCAGCCTGAATTTGTAACAAATCATTCTTGATCTGAAACCACGGCTCTTCTGGGCGCATTTTAGAAGTGTACGCAATAATTGCACCTATGAGCACTGAGTGTGCTTCCCACATGGATGTTCCTCCATATGCTGCTGTTCGGCGCCCATGCTTCAGAAATCTAACAAAGAAGTTATACCACTCCTCAGGACCCACTTGTCCCTGCAGTGACCCAGGTAGCGCCAATGCTTTAAAAACATTTCCAGGGACGTAAGGGTTCTGGTGACGCCTACCGTACAACCGGAGAAGCTGGAAAACTTCACCAATACGCAAACGTTCCTGCCTAATCTGGGTAATCAACTCAACCTGTCTGTCCTCAGGCTGTGTAGCTACCAACAATTTTAGTTGATACCCCATCTCGAACCATCGACCAGTATTTTCATACCAATCGATGTAGAGCAACTCCCAATCAACGTAAAGCATTTTTTTTCTATCCCAAATGGGAATTGCGACTTGACGGCGCAAGCTGCTTAAAACATCTGGGTCTATCCAGCCGTCGGTATTGGAACCAAAAATACCTTTACCCCTAAACTCGCGGCCAGGCGGCGGGGAGGTGAACTCGATATCATCATTCCATTCACGCACCTCATGGAATGCGAAACCGGGCGTGATTCCAGACGGTAAAAGAGTAGTTGCATCAAAAAACGAAGGCGGCTCAAGACCCCGAAAAGGCTTCAAGTATCCTTCGGGATCATACAACCAATGTAACAAAGGTGAATGTGCAGACATGGCGGGAGTAGGAGAAGAGGGGAATTCCAAATCACAACCACGCCCAACGAACTGACGTGGGTTGGTACCACGCGATGAAGGTGAGCCGTAATAGGCGCCGCTGCAGTTGATGCTAATGCTGACTGAGGAGAGGGCTGTGAACCTCTATCCCTATCGTGCATGCGGTTTGTCGAATGCGCTTGTGAACTCGAAACTTCTTGGGTTGAGGAAGTAGCTTGTCCAGCCTGTAAAGAGGCACGGCCAATGCTATTGGAACCCGCAATACGTTGATGTATTGCGTCAACGTCCGTGCGCAATAACCGGAAACTCTCTTGGAATGCGGTTTGTACACCATCAAATGTAGTTCCTACACGTGCTTCTAAGGCCTGCAATTTAGAATCAACGTCTTGAGGCGAAAGGCCTTGCATGTTACCTAAAGCATTGACTTTCAACTCCAAACCAGAAACACGAGTACGAACGGTATTTAATGAAGTGTCCACTTCCGAATTGAAGTGTTCAACCCGCTGAAAAAAAACAAGCATTTTGGACTCGGCAACCGAATGCAACTGCAAGAGTTCATCACGAATGGCGTTACCATTGGGGTGTGGGTGAATTTGGGATAAAGAATGGGGTCCCGATGGTGATGGCGGATCACTCGCCACCTGAGCACTCACTTCGGCAATCCGTTGAGAAGTGAATGATATATGATTGTGCAACTGGGACTTTGTAGTTGCGTGTTCATGCTCCATTTTACCCAAAGCACTTTTAACCATCTCAACTTGACTCGAAAGAGGAGATTCACCCTCTTCCAAGAGCGTTATACGCATGGTAAGCGCTTGTAATCCACGTTTCATGTCTCCGCTAGTGCTACTCGATTGTGCACTCATGGAATCAATAGCACTAGAAACCTCCAAAAGGGACTTTTTGTGAGCGACTGCAAATTCTTCAACCTTAGAAACTCGCCGCTCAAGAGGTCCCATTAGTTCATGCAAACCGGAACACGTGTCATGCAATTGTTGAATACGAGTCAATGTGTGTTCATCGAGGCCGGTTGGTCTCACACCATCACCTATTTGGCGAGCAAAAGAGTCACACCTCAAATTCATTGTAGAATTGAGGCGTTTCTCGATTTCAACGCTTCGCTTGGTGATGGTGTCCTCAACTTGTGACAATGTTTTTCCAATTCGTTCATCTAAATGAGAATTAAAAGAACGAAATTGAGATTGATTGTTCCGAAATGATTCATCGATGCGTGCGTTTAGAGCCTTGAGATGCTCACCAATGCGTGTTTGCACTAAGGACTCAACGCGTGTATTTATCGTGTCGAAAGCGGCTTGCAAACGTTGTGCAAAATGACTCTCGAAAGAAGATTGTAGCCCACGCCACCTAGATTCACAAAGAACCTGTAAAGCATCAACCCTTTCATTGACTTGTTCAACACGGTCTTGTAATTGCTTCAATTGCAAACCGACTTCATTTGTCAACACATCCCTAACATGATTATCACCAATGTCCACATGCTCCCTTATTAAATGCAAAAAATTCATAATGGAGCCACCGGGCACGGATTCATGCGATATATAATCGGAACGAAACCAATCAAATGCATAAGAATGGGATGCCAAAGTGCTCTCTATTGTGTGCATGGTATTTTTCGCCATTTGCAAAGAAGAAGCGAAAATATTTTGCATTTCTTCAAGTTGAACATTCATCAATTGAATATCACCACGCGTAGCAAAGTTCGAAAAGCGCTCGTGAATAGTCGTCACGGTCTCGTCTACCTTGCTTGCACTTGCCGCACCCTTCAACATCATGTCAAGATTGGCCTCCACTTGTTCCATTCGTTGTTCCACGAGCCCCAAAATGTCCTTAAGGCTCTCCGAATCAACCGAATTTTGCTCTAAATAACGAATTCGGTCGGAGTGTCGTTGGGACTCATGAGGTGGATAACTTCGAGAAGAGTTCGTAGCATTATTCTCCAATCGCTCAACCCGAACAACCACTTGTTTGTATCGATGTTCAACACGGTTTTTCACAACCTTTTTGAATTTTTCAATCTCCGTAGCAAGTGTTCCTTGTTGCAGGGTGCACGTTGTATAAACTTTCTTGCTCATTGCCTCACAACCATCAATGCGTTGTTGAATGGCGTGTACCTTGGGAGATTGTGATAAAAGAACTTCAAATTCATCTTGTTGTGAGCCTTGTGAAGAGTGATAATGTTCGGAACGCGATGACATTTGTCGTTGATATTCTTCAAATTGTTCCACCAATTGTTGGACTCGTGATGGCTTCTCCAAATTGTCAACATTACCCGTTTCATCTTCGTTCATGAATTCCTCCACATACGACTTGCCAAAAGAAAGGCGAGTTGAGGGAAGGATGTGGGGACCAAGTGACTTAGCCCACGCAAACTGCACCCTGTTTTTCACCTCAAGGGCGGCATTTGTGTGCAAAAAAAAGACCCGCAGTTTCCGCGTGTTTCCACCTGAAAACTGAGAATTAAAAAACGGAGGAATCTCAAATATATTTTTTTAGGCTACCAGCGGAATGCAAGTCGTCAGAGGTATGAAAAAACGTTTTTTTTGGCATGTTGAGTGCGCGAGGCCTCGCGCACTCAATTATGCAGAATGTGTATTTCCCAATGGTCCTGAATAAACAGTATTCCATGCCAAATGGGGCTCTGATGTCTTCATGGGTGCCTCATGGTGTACCGTTCGGGTCATGTCAGCAGCAAGAGTTCTCAATGAATGGACATTTTGTACACGCCATGCAGTATGTAAGGTGTAATAGATCCATAAAGGCGGCTTGCCCTCAGTCCTCGCTAAACAAACGATTTTCAGTTAGTTTACCTACAAATGAGGTGCCCAGCCTCCCATCTTTTGGGGCTGTACAACAGTTTGTCAGAAGCGCTAGGTCACAGGACCTATGAAGCAAGTGCTCTAGAGGAGGATAGTCTAATCGCTACTCTTGAGCGCACTGTTTTCACAGGATTCCAAAAGGGATGAATCTCAAAAAGCCTTTTGGAGGCTATCGACAGAATGCAAATAGTCAGGGGTATTCGAAAACCCATGCTTCTAGCATGTTGAGTGCGCGTGCCCTCGCGCACTGAGTGTTCCGCTGTGCAAGTCTTTAACCCATATTGAATCCTGCAGTTTTGCCTTTGCTCCATCCTTGCTTCATGCCACTTCTGATGTTAAAAAGTGATCTCAAAAGAGCCTGAAAATCTCGGTCCAGCTGGCTGAGTGCGCGAGGCCTCGAGCACTCAGCCTCCCAAAATAAGTATTCTTTCATGTGGACATGTACCGGATGTGTGAACAGCGCCCATCTTTGATAGTTTTTCAGACGATCCAAAAATTGGTATTCTTCAAATTAGCTAACAAAATTTTTTTCGGGGAAAATTACCGGTAAACCATCTGATTTTGGACTAAAGAATGGTTATTTGACCCCCCTAAAAACAGCAAAAAATGGGCAAAACTGATAAAAAATGCATTTTTTGGGAGGGTTTGAAAAACAGTATTTTCAAGATGGCAAAAAAACCTATTTTTTTCGGTGACAAAATCTAGATGCTTAAGTGAAAAAAAGGGGGTGCAGTTTGCGTGGGCTAAGAGTGATGTTTCGAATTTTTCGAATGGGTCCATTGACTCATCATTGTTGTAGGTTGTGCCATATCCGGGGCTTGGAGTCACGGATTCGAAACGCTTATGCTTGCTACCATGTTTTGAGATTGGTGTAACCTCCATCTTAGTTTGAGATTTCCGAAATTGCAGAGTTTTGGGCTTACGACTCCGGATCCCACAGAATACACAATCAGCAATGGCACATACAAGATTGAGTCCAAATCATCATTAAAAATGCAAGACCCTGCAGTGTAGTACAGAAAACTCACAACATTATGCACAGTTAGTTCTGTCCTACTTCGCAGCGTCTTTTGCAAGTCACAGAGCGTTCAATCTTATAAATAAAGCGTGATCTGAGTTTAATTATAAACAATCAACAACGTGCAAATGATCATCCATAATGTGCGCGCGATCTCTGCTGTGCGCGCACTCTCTGACTCACGTTGGGGTGTGTATCACTGTTTCATTACACTTCTTGGTGTTCGCCGTGCCAGGGATAGCAAAAGGCCTTACATAGCCGCAAGAGTGAAAGATTTTAGGTTTTCCAATCGATGGTTGATTTAACTTGTATCCATATTTATTAGCATGTTTAGATGGGCTCATGTTAGTCTCAATGAGCCCTACAATGCATCTTCGTGGGCATTTTATTGGCGGGAAGTGGGTTGGTATGAGGCCCCCATCGGACCACCGAGGAAACATAGGTATATGCCATCTTTTGACGAAACACGCCGTGGTCTAGAAACAGTGTTAAACATGATGTTGAACTATGCACTTTGTGACTTTAGTAATAATCCATTGTGCTGTAAAGCACTTTCTCTATGTAAAAGATGTCTTCTTGTACAAGTGCGTGCTCCCCGTGTTGCCATTTTAGCACCGCCAGTACCCAATCTGGTGAGCTTTTGGCGAACGATGTGTTCTTGAACACGGAGAAGCCAAATGGCAAAAGGAAAAATTTCGCTCGCCGCCAACAATGCACGGACAACCTAGAAGTGCGCATGAACAACAACACTTTTGTAGAATCTCCGCAAAACTTTGTTAATATCCATGCTGGTCTACGGCAATCTCTTTCAACTACATTATCTTCGACCATATGTTTCGAACATGATTTATTCCTTCCATCCTCATCACGGCAGCCAAGCAGCAAAACTTCGCCGCCGGAAACGACTGATGCTGACTCACGTGAAACAGCATATTCAACGCTTGGAGAATCAAGTGAAGGTCTAGA
The DNA here is from genome assembly GCA_964036045.1 of Eutreptiella sp. 'Long Island Sound 2002'. Classification (NCBI taxonomy): domain Eukaryota; phylum Euglenozoa; class Euglenophyceae; order Eutreptiales; family Eutreptiaceae; genus Eutreptiella; species Eutreptiella sp. 'Long Island Sound 2002'. The sequence goes on from OZ038385.1 coordinate 73,441,253, forward strand.
CCCACAAACCAAGAATCCCTACAGTTGCTCCGCCAAGTAAGCCTTTTGCCGGTATAGTTAACACCGCTACACCAAAGGCCCACTTGTAGGTATGACCAACAAAACCAATGCCGCTTTGGTCACAACTGCTACTAAAAGGACGCATACGGTTCGTCAACTGATTCATGACAAAAAGAAATCGAATCAAGCCTCCGCCAAGAATGTTCGTTCATCGCCTTCAAACTTGAACTCCGCTACACAAACAATTTTGCAGCCAAAGCCGCAATGTGCGACCGTCCAAGCGGAATGGTCCAACAATGAGTCCAACACCTTTGAGCCGTCACCTGCAATGCGGAACTCTGCTACAGAAACAGATTTGAAGCCGCAGCCACGGTCAATGGCAATGCAAACCCAGTGGTCCGGGAGCGAGTTCAAGACCCGCAAACGACAAGAGACAAACAACCCATTTCTACCCATCGCTGTTCCTTCAGCTCAATGCGAAGATGTAATCTTCAAGACTTTTGTCATTTGCCACGAATACCAAATTGCGACATGCGTCATCGCATTCAATCCCGCAACCGATCAGGTATCAATCTTCACCAACCGTGCAGTAGTCTATGACCAACAATTAGCTAGGAACACCGGATACATAGAATGTGCCGCTGACAATCAAAATGCAATGCCGTGCAACGGCTCTGTAGAAATTCAACATGGCCACGCGAGCTTGTGAAGTTTGCTACAAGATGAACATGTCGATCCTTCAACAAGTGCGCATGTTTATGTATATGTATTGGATCTTTCCGAAGAAGAAGACCAAAAATGTGGATGGCAAGTAAGTAGATAAAGACACAGGGCATCTTTTTATAAAAAAACGCGTGCCACCGGCTTCCACCCTCAATTATGCGTGCAACAACGGTCAAAATACATTCAAACTCACGACATCGTAACCGCATTGGTATCTGGAGAAGAACTTACAAATACCCAAGTGATGTGAGCCAAGCAGAGCCAAACTCCGCTTTCGCCAGGAAAGCCGGTCCGCAACCATGAAGACACCATAGATCATCGGGTTCCTACACGCTTCACCGAAGGACCGGTCCATTCTACCCAGCGCCCAGCACCAAACAAAATCACCAACATCCAGCACTCCGAGGTCTGAATCTTCCATTCCCACTGGAAAATTTTGGGACTGCCAATCTTCCCTTTCTAAAAGCTTTTGGCATACACGGACGCTGAAAGAAACAAAAAGCTAGAGGTCAATCCTCGATACAAGCAAGCACGACACACGAGCACAACAAGAGGACCTGTTCTCGGCGGCAAAAGATTGGAGGCCGTTCTCTATTACATGACAATCTAATGTCTTTTTTTGACTCTATTTATTTTCCATGGGACCCAGTCATGGTCCTGCTTGCATCGCGCGCCAGCACTCTATTGGTCAGACCCTATGCCATTGCATAGCGTAACGCACGATGCAGAACGCAGGGGTGTGGAACGAACTTCGGCACATCATCAACGAACTTCGGCACATCCGCAAACCACCACACGCCTAGGACACTCCAAGTCAAACCTAAAAAATGAGGTGACACGTCGGATCTGCCAGAACTACGTGACTCAGACAGTCAGTTTGAACGATCTTCCTTCCTCCACTGGAGTCATCCTATTCTGACTCACAAAGACCAAAATTCAAAGACACGGCGGGCACAGAAATTTCTGTGTTTGGTACATTGTGTGCACTTTCCATTTCAGGATGTCAGGCACCTCTTTCTGTTTTGATGTGATTGTCAACAAATCAGTCAGGGTATAGATCTTATCTTCACCTCTTTCTCTGATATATCTTTCGACCAATGCTTGTTGACACCTCCTATTGCTGAATATCCCAAGTCCAGCCAAATGCCTCACTCTGCTAAAACACTGCTGTTGCACACCAGGAACTCAGAAATGATTACTGGCGACAGCATGTCTTCCACTGCCTGCTCACAGAACAACAATTGGAACAATTCTGCCAGTCCGACCCATCAATTTTGGACTACTTCGAAAAGAAAATAACTGGCTGGACCACAGCAATGTGCAGCAAACTTCAGAACCCCAAGTCACCAACATTAGCTGAAACTGCTCCAATAACCAACCAAAATTACCTTAAACTGATCCAATATTAAATGAAAATAGTGCATCACATAACCTAACAGTGGAGTCCAGCCTAGCAGTGGGGTCAACCACAGCAAGGCCGGAAAACTGACATGCTTTTGACTTAGCTTGGTTTATTTTATATTTTTTCTTAATTGTTCTCTAATTTTTCGGTGTACCATATCAGATTTGTATTTTAGAATGCAATGAACACTTGATGAGCATGTCAAAACTTATGTGACCCCCTAGCACCCCGGGGGAAGTGGGGATGCACAGTGCAAAAAGTTTCTTCCTGTGAGAGCTAGGGTAGGACATCTTCATAATTCTGCAACAAGCCAAAATGGGAGAAATTCCGGAAGCTGACGAAGAATATTCTGAAACAAATTGTCTCAAGCACTGTACTATCTACACTGCATTACGCTTTGCATCATGCACCAAAAACTCATCCCCCAACATGAGTTGCACCCATGGTATTCTCAACAACGTCATCAAAGGTCGAATGCACCATCCCCAGAATGCCACACTAAGATCTATTTGCATGCATGATGCATGCCAACTAAAATAAATGATGAGCCATAAAAAACATCCAATTGGATGGCACTTTTGCACAATCAGAGCGCTGACAAGCACCCCGAAACTGTGCATCAGCATGAATTTACATTCTTGGCAAAACTACACATACTGAAATATTGGCGACCTCATGGATTTTTTCTGCGCTGCACATCAGTGGCATGCTGCAACACTCCTTTACATGATCATTACTGACAACCCACACAGTGTTTCATGTGGTTCAGAATGATGGCACAGGGTGTGTCACTTGCCATTTGTCGAAAATCTTCTGGATGGATACTCTCAAAGACGGATATTCTCATAAACTTGGAATTCAGGTTGCAGGTGTTGCTGACTCTTTCAGACTGGTAGCACTTACAACCACCACCAGGGGTCCATGGGGCAGTTTGGCTTCCATCCTGACCATATGCCCACAAAGATGCGTGACATGTCCCACAGGCCTGGAAATTTTTTGCCACCAGGAGGCACTCCTGAACACGTGCCTTTGGTACACGAAGCACTTGGTATCCTCTGATTGGGACTTCCTATGCTTGGTGCAAGATGATGCCACATAGTGTAGACAGGTCCCAAGCAACAAAATCAAACACCCTTTGTGAGCAAAATCATTTTGTACTGCACCTGCAGTGAACCCAGAGCCACCACTGCTAATTCCACTACGTCTGGACAGCAGCTGAAATCCCATGCAGACAGCAATGCCGACGTGCTGGTGTAGGGTTTTTACAGCAGGGACTTGGTATGCTCTGGTCCAGGAGTACGACAACTTCAAACCTGTTTGCAGCTTCAACAGCAGACCCTACACAACGTACACACGAAGGGGGTGAAGCATCACACTGTCTCTCACTCCCTCACTCCCAACTCAATTTCCGATTCGGGTCCCGGGCCTGACAGACACCTGACCTGCCAAAGATGCACAGTGAAGGTCTTGAGAGAAGTCATATAAATAGAATACAGGGCTGGCTTTGGCATATACGCCATTGGCAACAGGGCTGACAGTACTCGCAGGCCCGGCTGCACTGACTGTCCACAGAGAGGGGGCTCAGGCTGTCCTTGTCGGTGGCCCAAACGCCTGAGCCTGAGCCTCAGGGTGTTCCTAAAAAGGCTGGTTTTGGAACATCTATGGATGCCATCCAGCTGTCAAGTAGGGTCCGGCCTTCCAGCTCCGGTCTGCACACTGACTATATACGTTTTGGTCACGTGCAAGCACCAACGGTCCCCAAGAAAAATGTGCTGTGCTGCGGCATGCCACGGCATGCTTCAAGCCGTAGGCAGGGGGTAACCTGATTTTCCAAAAGCTACAAAAGTGGCAAACCCCAGAACCAAACACAAAGGAATGCATCTCCCGACACCCTGCAAAGATGAACACGACAGAATCATTTCATGGGTGGTCATGTCGCCACTCCTCCTCCTCACATTTCCGCTTTTTGTGCAAAGCACATCATGCAGATGCATATCACACACCACACCATGCAACATTTTCTGCAAAGGAAGCAAGGAGCAAATTTCAGTGTGCTGCGGCATGCCGCAGCATGCTTCAAAACCCCCACCAACAGGCCCCCAAAACAGGTGCTGCGGCATACTTCAAACGTTGATGCCTGCTCATGTGCACTTTCGGTACTGCCAGAAGTACAGGCGATTGGGGGAATGTGCGATGGGGCACCAGCAGAGGGTGTGACGGTGAAATGGCTGGTGGACGTGACAAGTGCTGAGTTCGTCTAGTGGTGTAGTGGTGGATGGTTGATGGATGGCCCACGGACAAGGGCTTCATAGATGCGGGTTTCAAAGGGGAGAGTTGCTGGCAAGGGGGGGCTGTTTCAGTTCAGTGTTTCAGTCAAGGATCCAAGCACCCACAAACTGAGGGAACGTTGGTGCGCCGGGCGCACGCCTTGCATCTTTAATGCCCCATGCTGCCCCATTTTCTTTTTCATGGCATGGATTTGATCGGTGCTCGAGCCAGGGCCAGTTCAGTGGCAGAGTCAAGGACTGTAGCAGGGAAACTGCTGCTGCTGCTGCATTTTTCTGGGCGCTTGCTGGCTGTGAACAGGTCCCATATCATGAGCCGCCCCCCAAAAAGCAAAACCAGCGCCTATGGCCCATTTGCGCCGAGTGCTTGTGCATGTCGGCTTTGCTTGTGCTGCCGTTATAGCTCAAGCCCTGAGCAGCCTCCCCCCCCATTTTGGGGTTGTGGGCATTTTGGCTGCACCCTTATGAGCAGCATGGCATATGCTGCAGTCCCCCCCCCCCCTGAGAAATGTGTCTATGGCGACCACCGTTTTCTTGGCTGGGCACGAGGCGCCCTTCTGCTGCAAACGGACGTAGGCCTTATTCCAATTTTCCGAAGCAGACCCACTTGCCCTGGGTCATGCAGCGCGTGATGTCCCCTTTCGTCTGCCCCTTGGTCTCCGGGAGGCAGGCGTAAAAGAACACCCACACCGCCAACGCGATGCCCCCGAAGATGTAGAAGACGCTGGACTTGAGGTGGAACTCCAGCATTGGGAAGAGGAACGTGACGGTGATGCCGGTGCAGCCCATGGCCATCCCCAGAATGGGGGACAGCGTGGGGAGCACGGCCTGCGGCAGCATCTCGTTCACAACGACGGCAAAGAGGGTCCCTGGCCCGAACTCGAAGCCGGCGATGTACGCAAACAGCAGCACAAAGCTCCACAGGCTACCGAGCGTCCCTGGAACAGGGGACAGTCTTGGGCTTCTCCCTCCCGGGGTGCGTTGGAAGGGTAGGGGGCCCAACGCAGGGGGAAAGTAGTGGTTGGGATGACGGTTGGACGGTGTTTGGGGGCAGTTACTGTCGGTTAGGAGAGTGCTACTGGGCCACAGGCTCGGCGCACCGAGAGGAGGTTGGCCTAAAGACCACCAACTCTGTGTTCATTCCTTCCTGCATTCAACATGCCCACCCAAGCGGGTTGAATGCAGGGGATTGGGGGTCAACAGAGCTCCCTGACCGGACCCCCCAAAAGGGGCGCAATTGACACAGCCCGAAAAATCCAACTGGGACCAACCCCCCGGGCCCTTGAGGTCATCTGCACTCCAAACTCCGAAACAACCAACAATGGTCTTGTTGGAATCAGCGTGTTGTGCGGGTGAAAAATGTAAGATGTGTACACAAAAATCGTCTAGGGGTTTATTTTTTTTTTTGCGGTAACTGCCTGAAATTTTTTTTGCGGTAAGTCGTGTAAATTATGAAAAAATTGAAAATTGAAAGAAATGCAACTTTTGCAATACATGCGCAATATGTACAGCTGCCGGTTCTGTACGGCCCCCGATAGCGACCTTAACGATGGGACGCCGAGTCCACAAAGCACATAGTACTCCATGTGGCCACCAATTAGTTGGGGCTCCACCAATATAACATAGTTTCACACGGTATCATTGGCACTAGACACAAAATTAGGTCCAAGAAAAGAGTTTTGAGAGGGCCATGGGCAACATCCACTTTTCCAGCACCGGGAACAAAATTAGGCCCAAGAAAAAGAGTCCTGACAGGGCCATGGCCAACACTGGTGCTACCATCATAGGCCAACAAGGCACTGGTATGGGGCCAATATACGCTCTACCATTGGTACACCAAACGGGCGGAGGAAAATACAGCACACAAAACATGCACCTGCTACAAGTAGTTGCAGAATGCACGCTTGTACATCAAGTCCGTTTTTGTGTCGCTAGACTTGGGCTTTGCCCTAGAATTGGGGTTAAGCTGATAAGCGGCGCGCAACTCCGCTATTAGCTGCTTGGCCAGGTCATTGATGAAAAGCTAGTCACACTCCAGTTGGCCACATACATCTCCTGGGTAGCCATCCGGCACATTGCGCCACTCTCCACGGATGAGGACCTTGGGAGGGGTGTCCTCCTCTGTAGGAGTGGCCGTGGAAGATTGCGGCCTAGCCCCCGGGCTTTCTACGCTCTGCTCGGCGGAGGCTTCCTTGCCTTCAAGCGGGGTGGGGGTGACCTGAACACTTTCCTCGATCGCTCAAAGTGCACCTTCAACAACTTGCGTGCGGGGGGGGGGGGAAGAGGGCAAGGAAGCTCGGTCACGCCCCTCACATCATCACTGGGCTTCAACGACCCGCACATCACGATCAACGTTAACAATGCTGAGCACATAGTCCATGAAACCGGGACCCATTGGGACGAGGGGCACATCGGAAAAAGAACCTCGGTGCTCCACCACCAGCTTCGCGATGTTCAAGCTTTGAAAACCACAAGACCAACTGTCTGTTTGGAATCCCAAGGCGCGGTGTCTTCATGGCCATCAAGAAAGGACGGATCAAATGAGTGGAGCTTAGGGGTTCCCAAACCCAAATAGTGAAAAGCTCCAACTGGACACATCAATCGAAGGCACACACAAACAATGCAACCCTTCCTTGTCATTGGAATTAACCAAAAAATGTGGCGACGGCACCAAGCCATGTTGTCCAGTGTCGTGCCGGATTCAACTCTCCGCATGCATTTGGACAGTCTCTTGATATATAGAACCGCCAAAGTCCACGCACGTGGTTCATTGATTTCCATGTGGCAGACCTCTTGGTTCAACCAACACAAGATATCTTTGTCCGTCAACCACCCCCAAAGGGGCTTCGCACAGGATGGTGCTTCGAGTACGCCTTTTGGAAGTGGGAGGGTCGACAGGCGGTGCACTTGGCAAGGCCTTCTTTCCCTTCACCTTCTTTTGTGGCACAGGGGCCGCAGGGGGAGGCGCAAAGAGGTCCACCTCCGAATCAGATGCCTGGACCTCTTTTTTCTTCAGGAGAGGACAAAAGAGGATTAGAAAGGGCGTGAAACTCGTTGTCACTGGATACGGGTTTGTTGGGGAGGGTGGCGGTCAAAACCTCCTCAACGTCTACCTCCTGACACCACTTTTGAAATAGCCACTTGTCCGTGTTAAGGTGGGCCCTTCCACAAACTGGACACTCCAAAGTGTGTAGGCCTTCTCGGGGCCCAAAAGAGGGCGGAAATGCTATGTCACCCCTGCATTCTCGGGGATCCCCAAACAAAGGGGGAGAAAATCAGAATTGGTTGCCTCACCCCTGCCTTCTCGGGGGCCCAAAAGAGGGCGGAAATGCTATGTCACCCCTGCATTCTCGGGGGTCCCCAAACAAGGGGGGGCAAAATCAGAATTGGCCGCCTCACTCCTGCCTTCTCGGAGGCCCAAAAGGGGGCGGAAATGCTATGTCACCCCTGCATTCTCGGGGATCCCCAAACAAAGGGGGGCAAAATCAGAAACTAAAAAAAAATTACAAGAGTGGATGATTTTTTTTGCTACACGCATTTACCGAAAAAAAATCAAACGAATTACAACATACAAGTTGTGCAGGGTCCAGGAAAGCAATCATTTACCTTATATTCAGTGCAAAAAAAAAGACCACCTCACAACCTCCAGCTGGCGACTGATCAATGGCCCTATCACTTGAGCCCCTTTCCCATACCCTTTCTCCCACCAGTTTTTGGGAGGTGTATTGACACCCCCCCCCTCCACCACCACCACCACCAAGTTGAAAGCCCAACTTCCCTTGTGGTTTATGTGGGCGTGCATTTAGTCCTAAAGAGTCTTGTGCACGAAAGGCCCCACCCAGATGGTTGGGAGCCAAAGAGTTCTGTGTGTTCCCCTTGCGGAGGTGGTGGGGTACATGCCATACCAGATACAAAAATCCAAGACCCCAGGCTGGCAGTTGGCGGTAGGTGGTTGGCAGTACCATCGGCTACTTAACTTACTTATCTTAAAGGCACTTGACGACGGCTACCTGGGGTGGTTGGCGGTGTAGCGACACCTTTTTTGTGCCTGCTTTGACTGGAAGTGTTTTTTCGGGGGCTCCGGGGCCGCTTAAAGAGCGTCGTCGGTGTCTTCATGGCCATCAAGAAAGGACAGATCAAATGAGTGGAGCTTAGGGGTTCCCAAACCCAAATAGTGAAAAGCTCCAACTGGACACATCAATCGAAGGCACACACAAACAATGCAACCCTTCCTTGTCATTGGAATTAACCAAAAAATGTGGCGACGGCACCAAGCCATGTTGTCCAGTGTCGTGCCGGATTCAACTCTCCGCATGCATTTGGACAGTCTCTTGATATATAGAACCGCCAAAGTCCACGCACGTGGTTCATTGATTTCCATGTGGCAGACCTCTTGGTTCAACCAACACAAGATATCTTTGTCCGTCAACCACCCCCAAAGGGGCTTCGCACAGGATGGTGCTTCGAGTACGCCTTTTGGAAGTGGGAGGGTCGACAGGCGGTGCACTTGGCAAGGCCTTCTTTCCCTTCACCTTCTTTTGTGGCACAGGGGCCGCAGGGGGAGGCGCAAAGAGGTCCACCTCCGAATCAGATGCCTGGACCTCTTTTTTCTTCAGGAGAGGACAAAAGAGGATTAGAAAGGGCGTGAAACTCGTTGTCACTGGATACGGGTTTGTTGGGGAGGGTGGCGGTCAAAACCTCCTCAACGTCTACCTCCTGACACCACTTTTGAAATAGCCACTTGTCCGTGTTAAGGTGGGCCCTTCCACAAACTGGACACTCCAAAGTGTGTAGGCCTTCTCGGGGCCCAAAAGAGGGCGGAAATGCTATGTCACCCCTGCATTCTCGGGGATCCCCAAACAAAGGGGGAGAAAATCAGAATTGGTTGCCTCACCCCTGCCTTCTCGGGGGCCCAAAAGAGGGCGGAAATGCTATGTCACCCCTGCATTCTCGGGGGTCCCCAAACAAGGGGGGGCAAAATCAGAATTGGCCGCCTCACTCCTGCCTTCTCGGAGGCCCAAAAGGGGGCGGAAATGCTATGTCACCCCTGCATTCTTGGGGATCCCCAAACAAAGGGGGGCAAAATCAGAAACTAAAAAAAAATTACAAGAGTGGATGATTTTTTTTGCTACACGCATTTACCGGAAAAAAATCAAACGAATTACAACATACAAGTTGTGCAGGGTCCAGGAAAGCAATCATTTACCTTATATTCAGTGCAAAAAAAAAGACCACCTCACAACCTCCAGCTGGCGACTGATCAATGGCCCTATCACTTGAGCCCCTTTCCCATACCCTTTCTCCCACCAGTTTTTGGGAGGTGTATTGACACCCCCCCCCCTCCACCACCACCACCACCAAGTTGAAAGCCCAACTTCCCTGGTGGTTTATGTGGGCGTGCATTTAGTCCTAAAGAGTCTTGTGCACGAAAGGCCCCACCCAGATGGTTGGGAGCCAAAGAGTTCTGTGTGTTCCCCTTGCGGAGGTGGTGGGGTACATGCCATACCAGATACAAAAATCCAAGACCCCAGGCTGGCAGTTGGCGGTAGGTGGTTGGCAGTACCATCGGCTACTTAACTTACTTATCTTAAAGGCACTTGACGACGGCTACCTGGGGTGGTTGGCGGTGTAGCGACACCTTTTTTGTGCCTGCTTTGACTGGAAGTGTTTTTTCGGGGGCTCCGGGGCCGCTTAAAGAGCGTCGTCGGTGTCTTCATGGCCATCAAGAAAGGACGGATCAAATGAGTGGAGCTTAGGGGTTCCCAAACCCAAATAGTGAAAAGCTCCAACTGGACACATCAATCGAAGGCACACACAAACAATGCAACCCTTCCTTGTCATTGGAATTAACCAAAAAATGTGGCGACGGCACCAAGCCATGTTGTCCAGTGTCGTGCCGGATTCAACTCTCCGCATGCATTTGGACAGTCTCTTGATATATAGAACCGCCAAAGTCCACGCACGTGGTTCATTGATTTCCATGTGGCAGACCTCTTGGTTCAACCAACACAAGATATCTTTGTCCGTCAACCACCCCCAAAGGGGCTTCGCACAGGATGGTGCTTCGAGTACGCCTTTTGGAAGTGGGAGGGTCGACAGGCGGTGCACTTGGCAAGGCCTTCTTTCCCTTCACCTTCTTTTGTGGCACAGGGGCCGCAGGGGGAGGCGCAAAGAGGTCCACCTCCGAATCAGATGCCTGGACCTCTTTTTTCTTCAGGAGAGGACAAAAGAGGATTAGAAAGGGCGTGAAACTCGTTGTCACTGGATACGGGTTTGTTGGGGAGGGTGGCGGTCAAAACCTCCTCAACGTCTACCTCCTGACACCACTTTTGAAATAGCCACTTGTCCGTGTTAAGGTGGGCCCTTCCACAAACTGGACACTCCAAAGTGTGTAGGCCTTCTCGGGGCCCAAAAGAGGGCGGAAATGCTATGTCACCCCTGCATTCTCGGGGATCCCCAAACAAAGGGGGAGAAAATCAGAATTGGTTGCCTCACCCCTGCCTTCTCGGGGGCCCAAAAGAGGGCGGAAATGCTATGTCACCCCTGCATTCTCGGGGGTCCCCAAACAAGGGGGGGCAAAATCAGAATTGGCCGCCTCACTCTTGCCTTCTCGGAGGCCCAAAAGGGGGCGGAAATGCTATGTCACCCCTGCATTCTTGGGGATCCCCAAACAAAGGGGGGCAAAATCAGAAACTAAAAAAAAATTACAAGAGTGGATGATTTTTTTTGCTACACGCATTTACCGGAAAAAAATCAAACGAATTACAACATACAAGTTGTGCAGGGTCCAGGAAAGCAATCATTTACCTTATATTCAGTGCAAAAAAAAAAAAGACCACCTCACAACCTCCAGCTGGCGACTGATCAATGGCCCTATCACTTGAGCCCCTTTCCCATACCCTTTCTCCCACCAGTTTTTGGGAGGTGTATTGACACCCCCCCCCCTCCACCACCACCACCACCAAGTTGAAAGCCCAACTTCCCTGGTGGTTTATGTGGGCGTGCATTTAGTCCTAAAGAGTCTTGTGCACGAAAGGCCCCACCCAGATGGTTGGGAGCCAAAGAGTTCTGTGTGTTCCCCTTGCGGAGGTGGTGGGGTACATGCCATACCAGATACAAAAATCCAAGACCCCAGGCTGGCAGTTGGCGGCAGGTGGTTGGCAGTACCATCGGCTACTTAACTTACTTATCTTAAAGGCACTTGACGACGGCTACCTGGGGTGGTTGGCGGTGTAGCGACACCTTTTTTGTGCCTGCTTTGACTGGAAGTGTTTTTTCGGGGGCTCCGGGGCCGCTTAAAGAGCGTCGTACTGACGTACTGCTACCTTCCCTTGAGGTAGGGCAACTCCCGGGGCGGCTGGCAGCGAACGCTTCACACGCAACACGCCCGTCTCCACCAGAGCGGTCCTCTGGAAGGACATCCTTCTTTTGCTTTGTTTCATAAAGACCGGCCGGAGGCAGGGTTTGCAATCCACCGACAGCATTTGGTGGTCAACCGACGCCGCGTGGCCCTAACCGACAGCGGGCCCTGGTCTGCCGGTGTTCTCCAGAGGCCCCGGCGCATCGGAGTCGAGCTGTGTTTTGCTCTTTTTGGCGTGAAGGACTGCCACTGGGGATTGCTGGACCACCCCCTGGGGACGTTGGGGTGGGGGGAAAGGAGGAGCCTGGCCAATGGATCGGACGCATCCGCCCACCCACATCAGGATCAAAAGACTGCCATGTCCAGAGCTGCACTTAAGTGCAGGGCTCCAAGGGAGATGGGTGATCCCCCGCCCCCCGCTGGTCCTGAGCTTTGGTTGGTGCCGAGCCATGTACCGCCTTATACCAATGCCAGTATTTCAAGCAGCCGAAGGACGCGCCGTGGGTGGGCATCAAATGGTCGGTCGGCTGAACTGGATGCCCCGCCTGAGCTTTTCCAATCGACACAACAACCGAAGCTTGCTGTTGATGTGGCTTAAGTGTTCCGCCTCCAAGAAACCGCATCCTGAAACCGTCTTAAAAAAAAACCCCTTCACGCGGTTGTTTCCCAGGTTGGTCGGGGCAAGTGCATTGTGTGGACACGGTCTCAACCGCAAGTCTCCCTGCAGTCCAAAATGCGTGGTCCAAAATATGTGTTTCAATGACATCAGGCCCCCTCGAAGTAGACGTTTACCAGAGAAATTGGTGGTGATCCGGGCAAAAACACAACACTACGGAAAGAAAAGAGAATGCTCCTTCACCCTCTGTGGCGGGGCGGAGAAAGCCAGTTTCTGCCAAAGACCAGAGAGTTGCCTCAATATCGGGCCGGAGGGGGACATTTTGAAGAAATGGGCAGAAATTTTCCCAATGGTGCGAACCGCACAACCCCCCGTACGCGGCTTAATCCCCTCATGAACTCACCGCATGAACTCACCGCCATGCACCCAGAGCATCGTTCTTGTTGTCCACCTGCGGGACAGCCCCAGCCCCAGTTCTGACTGCTCAATCCCATCTGCATTGCTCATACCTGCCTCGATTTGAGCGTAGACGGGCTTCATCAGGAGCAGGGAGACTGCCATTAGGCCAACCCCCGGCAGCAGCAGCTTGCGGCGCCCCACACGGTCCACTAGTGCAAGACCCCCAAGCGCCGTCAGCAAGTTCCATGCCATGATGATGACCGAGCCCAGCATTGGCTGCAAGAGGGAAAAGGTGCCTGTCCGGAAACTGTTGTGTGGCGATGGGGGTGGGCAAAGCGCAACCGCCCAACGGCCTGTTCATGTGCCGGTGACCTTCGGAGTTATAATGCACCAGGTGGAAAAAGAAGCCTTGGGCTGGAGAAGATTTCGATGGGAAGGGACCTTGGGGGCCGCCCCAGAAGCGCTTAGACAGGCGGCGTGGAGGAGGTTGCCAAATCGTTTGGGGGCGGCTACCGTGGGTTGTAAATGTGATCGAAGCTGGCGTTTGCCGTCAGGGAGACAGTGGCTGGGCATAGGCTGAGGGGCCTGGAGCGGGGGGGGGGGGTCCCCTCCCTCTGCCTTGCACAAATATCAATGCATTATTGTCATATCATTCCATTCCAAAGGGCGATTCAAAAAGGACCGACTGCTCCTCGCATCTGCGGCAGCAACAACGCTTTGCCGTACACCACATGTGGCCATTGGTGGGTGAGTCACCCTCCACAACTGCGACGGCCCTCAGGATCACGGAGGGCTGTCGAGGGTTGCTGCAAAGAGGGCTCCTGAGGGTCGCTGACGGATGCTTTGACGGATACGGAGTGCTCGTTGCTCGTCGCAACCGTCCCACAATCCGCCCCACAACCTGGGCAGGCCCCTCTGTCGTCCCAGTGGCGGTGCATGTGGCGCATCGGGATGCGGGGACGTTGCGCCCCTCACTCCCGAGGGTAGCGTGGCAGGCTACCACACCAGAAATGTGTTTCGAAGTTTGCCCTTTGTCCGCACGAGGGCAGCCGTTTTGCAAATTCCCAGGGGGTGCGCCAGCGTCAGGGGCCTGCCTGCAACAGCCGCCCAACACCACTTCTATGGCGTACCATGCCAATGGTGAGCTTCTGTGGGTGTGCGGACACATCCAGGCCAATGTGATCGATAAAAAAAAGGAGGACCACTGGTACCACGCAAACACAGACACCCACACATGCACGGACAAACACGGACACGGGTTGTGATGCCTCTGATGGCTTCTGACAGCCGCTTACAGCAGCGCAACTGCAACAGGGAGAACTTGGAAGGGTGGGCGGGCCAGGGCTCCTTTTAGGGAGGGGGGGGGGGGTCCCGCCCCCCTACCCCCAATTGGTGCTGAGGTTTTAGAGGCGCCGAAGAAAATTTTGGTCTCAACCAAATTTTTGATTGTCCAAAGGCCCGGAAGAAAATTTGGCTCGATCGCTTAAAGGGCCTCAAAAGGTCAGGTGTGGACCCGCCACTTAGCTCCAGCTGCGCCTGCCTTCACACGGCCTTCATTGTCTTCTCAGTTCATAGCATGTTTGGCAGGCCATTTGATTGTCCATTGGCACATTGTGGCCAAATCGTTTAATGGGGGGGGGGGTTGGTGGGTCCAGTGGGGTGGGGGTGGGATCCCCCCCCCCCCCCAAGTGGTGCTGAGTTGTGAAAAGGAGCCCTGGGGCGGGCCCAATCTGTCCATCCGGGGATTAGCACGCCCCCACCCGCCCAAAAGTCATTTGGTAGCATCGTCGGTCAACGTCTGGAGGGTGATGACCACCATCCTGTGGGGTAGAGGCGATAAGGCTGTTGCAGAGGCGAAAGAAGGGCTCGTGGTGTGCCCAGGGGGTCCACCAGGGCTCGAAGGTGCCCCTGACACTCTCCGGCTGGGGCTGAGTGGGCACGGCAGCGGAGGATGTGGCAGGGAGAACGGCTGGGACGGATGTGCTATGATGTCAGGGTTTGAAGTAACCAGCATGATCCTGACCTCATGCCAGACATCGTCAGTTCAATGTTCAGAGCTTGTTTTGCCTTGCTGCCATTGCAGCGCAAACCAGACCAGTGCCGAAAATTGCCTTGAGTTCACCACACGAGGCGGTCATCAAATGTTTCTTGGCCTCCCATGGCGCCGGTAGCCGCAGACCACGCTGCACACGGGGGGATGGCAGAAAACCAATTGGCTCTGGCCGCGCCCGCTCTACGGCTGTCATCGCCTTCTGTCCAGGATGCCAATGTACGACGCTTCCACAGTACGATTTGTGATCACAAATCCAACCCTCGTCCCTGCCTCCGCTAACTGTACTGGCGCTCTAGGCTCTGGGGGCGGGGGGAGGGAAGGGACAAGCCAGGCTCCCCCCCCCCCTTCCACACACCTGCTCCACACCCCCGAGGGCCATGAACTTGGGTGCGTAGAAGAACACAGCGTTGATGCCCGTCCCCTGCATTGCCAGGCCCAACAGCAGCCCCATCGCAATGCACCGCGGCACGTGCAACAGCCCGCGGAAGCCACTGGGGATGTCTGAGCTTTCCACGGCCTCCTTCTCCGTGGTCGGCACCAGTGATGTGCGCTCGTCCGGGTCCTCGTTGTCCCCGTCCGGGGCCCAGTGCACGCCCCCCTTGCCCTCTGACGCGTCCATCTCGACGCTGCCCTTCCATTTCTTGGACTCGGGCATGATCGTCCCGGCCACTGCGATGATGCACAGCCCAATCAGCGCGGCAGGGGCCATCAATGTGACGTTCTTGAAAAAGATGTCGTCTCTGGAGAAGGCAAGAGGCAGGCTGCCCTGCGCCCCACCCCAGGGATGTACTTTGAGAGAGAGGGGGGCTAAAAAAGGGTTTCAAAAATGGTTGCAAAAGCGGTTACCGGTGGTTTGAAAAGCGTTTGGGCTGCAGCTTCTGGTGTGCACCAACGGTTGGTAGGTCATTGAGCGGACACAACCAGGATGCAGAGCTGACCGTCACACCAACAACGCTTTAAGCGCACGCGTGCTCAACCCCGCTGCCACGATGCCCTGCTTCAGAGCGCTGCTTGAAGGGGTGGGTGGCGTGGTGTGTGCCATGGGACTCCTGAGAGCATTTGCAGAGCCACCAAAACAACTTAAAAAAACAAACTATTTTGCGATCTTTTTTGCAGAATCAATTTTTGCGTTGGTACTTGCGCCACAATTTTTTTTCGCTTCTTGGCGCTTTCCACCCAATCAATTTGCGCAGAAATGCATTTAACATGGGACTCCGAAAAGACCCATAAACCCCGGGGGAACAATTCTCGTAGGACAGATATCGCAACATGATCAGGCCCCTTTCCTCCGCAATGTTGAGCGCCTTTTGTTGGTACTGGGGTTCCCATTCTTTGTAAATTCTCCCAGGTTTACTACGGCAGAAATCTAACAATTCTGCCGTATGGCCTTCAGCACAAAGCGGGCCACAGCAGCTTCACGCGGGATAACTTCAAAATATGGGCGCAAACTGAACACAGTGTCCGCAAACCAAGGGTTCAAAACGAAGCATAGCAGAGAGGCCCCGAATCAATTTATTCAAAGATTCAGTCGGTACACGAAAATACAATTCATGATTGTCATCATCTTCTGCCACCCCCCCCCCCCCCAATTTGCCCATAACCCACGACACTGGTTTACACCCGGAGCAGTGTGAGGTCGGAAATACGGTCCCGGTGCTTCCGGTGGCAAACACGTCCCCAGTTTCCCACTCCCTCAACCTTCCGCATACTTCGTGTGCTCCGGGCAGTACTCCGCAGGCTTGAGGTCACGGTGTGGGCCCAAAATGGAGAAGGCGAAGAGGTTACCCAGGAAGATGGTCAACGGGATGCAGGGCCCTCCAATGGCCTGCAGCGTGCCCACGGAGCTGCGTGGGGCCATTTCATCGATGTAGACCGGGATTGAGGAGCTGATGCCCCCGATCCCCAGGCCCGTGATGATGCGGGCCAGGCAGGCGATGTACAAGTTGGTGGCAATGCCGGAGAGGGCGGTTCCCACGAAGGCGTTGATGCCACCCAGCATCACGGCCTTGCGGCGCCCGAAGGTCTCCATGATCCACCTGCAAAACGCCGGGGGACGAGGGGGAGGTGTGCTGGTGACACAACCGTTGCCATTGGGTACTGGAACCAGGAGCTATGACGAAAATTCGCGAAACTCTTTTCCGGAGTTACAAGATTCAACCATGAAACCGGGTGAAACGCGTCAGAACGCACAATGTACACTTTATCACCCCCACACCACTTGTGGCCCTCTCATGTCGGGGGGTCACGACATGTATACCTCAACATGATCGCTATGTTGCGCTGACAATTTTCAGAAAAATATGTTTGGGTGAAATCTATTTGAACAAAAGCCCCCCAAAGCCCCTTCCATTTTTCTGGTATCTTTGGCGCCCTGTTCTTGCGGTCTCGCATGGTTGCCACAGGGCAACTCCTGGCCAAAAAGGTGATTGGGTGGGGGGCACTGGTCGAATAGCAAATAAGAAAGGTTTTACATCAAAAATATCGAAACCCCAAGGGCCCCAGAGGCAACGGACGATCTTTTTCGGCAGACGGAAAAGACAAGGAAGACGGGCCAAGAATCAAAAGGGACAGACCCTGCGACGAATCCAAAAGGAATACCCCCGACATTGATGATGGAGAACAGGATGGAGATGCCCCATTCGTTCGCCTCCGTCTCAGGCCCCAGGTCGAAGGCACATCGCCAGAGCGTTCCAGCGGCGGTGGCGAAACCGATGAGGGCGTAGCCGAAGAACATTCCGTTGAGGACGCTCAGCGTGGCACACGCCACTGCCACATTGGCAGACATTGTGCAGCAGGGCTGGTGGGTCTAAAAGGGCGGCGGGAAAGGATGCTACGTCGCATCAGGGGTCTGACTAAAAGCAATCCTGTGTTTCCTCCCTCCTCCCCCCAAAGGCCGGATGGAGGCGTCAGTGGCAGACCGTATCTATTGTATCAGACAGTGTCTACAGACTACAGACCGCCATCCAGGTGTAACTTAGTGTTGACGAGAGCGTCTACGCACCGTCTCACAGATGGCTGGCACCACCGCAAGCTCTACACACTACAAGCAATCATCTACTACCTTCGTGGTGGTCTTGCCGAAATTTTCTTGGGATCTGGTAGGGGCCGATTCCAATATTTCGCAACCAGAAACTTGTGGATTCATCGCACTGTTAAAAGCACCAAATCGTCACGGATTGTGGTCCAAACCGTGCAGGCGAACAAGTCTGGGGCACACACACCATGATTCGCTAAAAAAGCAACAACAAAAACGAACGGTCGCCGCCACACATAAAACAAATGCAGACCAACATGTGCAGTCAACCACTGGGGACATTTGCATGGGTGCCGAGGAAAGAGATTCCCATCGGAAGCAGTGAATGTGCTTCAAAGGCAATCTTTCTCCAACTGCTTCTTGTTATTACCTGAAGCGAAGTACTATTCCGAGGCTACTGAAGCAACAATATCTGTGGAGGTACAATTGCATGTCAGGCATGTTGATATCGGGATGGCGCCGTTGCTACTGCGATTCCCTTGTGACGACCGGTACCGAAGCGTGACCCAAGGCAGGTTCCTCAGAGTCCGCAGGTTCGACTCCTCACGCATTAGGGACGAAGAGGCCCTGCCTGCGGACCGCAGTGCCAAGCCAGTCCCGAATGGCAAAATGCCTGGAAATCCTGGAGACCGCTAATGCGCGGCGTCTGATGCGCTTAAAAGCCCCCGCGGTTAAGTGCCCCCGTGGGGGTCCCCCAGGCTGGGCGCCAGCAGCCTAGGTGATCTGTGCCAGAGGCTCTTGGTGGGCGGCTTTCTTTGTAAGACCTCTGGGGACTCCGTCCACACCGAACTCATCCACCCACACCAGAACTGAGACCTGCACAGTGGATAGCCGACATGCTGTGCTGCATACCACCGGCTGTTTCACAGCCAAATGGAGGACTTCCTACACAAAACATGAACAAGTGTGTTACACTGGACGTGTCAACCCTGGGGGGGGGGGCGGTCCAGGATGCCAACTACCCCCCCCAACTAACTGTTGGCCGAAGGCCCCCTGGGGGGGGGGGCTGGAAGGGGGGGGTTCTGGGAGGGGCGATGGGGGGGGTATTTGGGAGGGGCTTTGGGGGGGGGGGGGGGTCCGGGAGGGTCGGTTCCGGAGGGGGGGGGGGGGTCCAGGTGGGGCGAGTTGGCGTGTTGGGGGGGGCACAGGCTCCCCTTACCTCCCCTTGCCCTCCCTCTAACCATAGCATTACCATAAACCTAACCCCAACCTTTGCAGCCAGTTGGTTCGGCCATGCTAGCCATGTTGATTGGGCTGAACAAGATCCCCAAAATTTCGTTCATGGCTGCTTTTGCCACATCATTGCTCTCCATTGTGCACCCCCACACTAACTCTTATCCTAGCCTAGGGTTAGAGCTAGGGCTAGGGCTCGGGCTAGGGGTACGGGTAGGATTAGGACTAGGCGTAGGGTTGGGGCGGGCGTTAGGGTATGGGTTGGGTTTAAGGATAGTGTTGGGGTGCAAAGTGGACAAAATTTTCCTTCGGGCACCTTTGGTGCCCATGGAGCATCGCGTGTCTTCGGCGCCCATGGACGCCTAGGGGCGGCACCTTTGGCAACTAACTGTTGGCCGGAGACCCCTAGGGGGGGGGGGGCAGGGGTAGTTGGCGTCCTAGGACCCGCGGAGTCGCCCCCCCCCCCCCCCCAGGGTGTCAACCAGATTGCATTTCCACCTTTATGGAACAGCCCCCCCAACCCCCAACCCCCAACCCCTGTCCAGACCTCCCAAACCGTTCCAACCCTGTTGGGGGATAGGAGTGCTTTGTGCCCTGGAACATTAAGCTGCTCAACTTCATTGTTTCCCATTTGAAAACGGGGACCTCTGATCAGTGGCCAAGCGACAGAGCCACTGAATCATGTACCTCTAGAGTCGGTTCGGTTTAAGGGGAAACTACAAGTGGCTTCACTGACTTGGGGCTGGGCATGGTATTGTGGGAATACTGAATACTGTCCTGCCACTTGTTGCTACATGTCTGGTTGTCCAGGCATGCGGGTCATCATACATGGACTGGCCACTGAGGTAGTGCCACTGGCCGTGTCTTCTCAGGGTGTGCATAGACATCGCCCTTGTCAGGTGGGGGGTTACCATCAGGCACCAACGGTCCCCAAGAAAAATCTGCTGTGCCGCAGCATGCTTCAAGCCGGAGGCAAGGGGTAACCTGATTTTCCAAAAGCTACAAAAGTGGCAAAACCGAGAACCAAACACAAAGGAATGCATCTCCCGACACCCTGCAAAGATGAACACGACAGAATCATTTCATGGGTGGTCATGTTGCTACTCCTTGTTGTAAAAATTGTCAACCTTGTGGGTTCAACAGTAGACATCAGAAGACAAATTGAAGACAACAATAATCTGTCAAAGCACAGCACAGCACAAAAAAAGGGGGAAAGCAGGTTGGACTATGTGCCCCTGTACCTGCATGGGTTGCCCAAGATGACCAATCTCAGGAATTCAACCTGAGACCTCTCAATCACAGATGCACCATTTAACCACTAGAGTACTGGCCATCTCTGACAAATGACCGCTCAGGGATGGAATTGATATTTTGGTCCGATACTTTTTCAAAAAGTCGCACCCGATTTTCAGTGTGCTTGCTGCAGCATGCTTCAAATGTTGGTGCCTGGTCACCACGGTTCTTCCGTGGGGCCTAGGTAGGCATGTGCTTTCATTGTTTGTTTGGTTCACCAAGGGCCTGCAGTGGTGGGGCTGGGTAGTTATTTGCTTCCCGTGTTTGCTCCACCAGGGCCCTTCGGTAGACAGCCGCTGCAGGTGCATGGGCTGTGGCACTGCCTGATGCCTCCCTGAGCCAAGCACAGGGTCACTGGACTGCGGTCATTGTGGACGTTTCCAAGGCACATGTCCACACCCATGAACACACGCAAAGGCAGCCTCAAGTGCAGGCCTTATCTCTCTGCATCAGCGTCTGCTCAGCAACCCCAAATCCAAACTGATAACTTTCTACACACTCAGGGGAGATTGAGGTTGAGTAAGGTCGCATGGGAAGGCCTCCTTACCGGACTTATGCCTGAAGCAGTTGCTTGGAGGACGCCACTCACCTGTCCCTCTTCGCAGATACACCCTGCTCAGGCGCAAAGTGCACAGAGAGGCACCTTGCACAACGCACCATGTGCGAAAATGGTATGTACACACACCCAGTCTTTGCAGAGCCACAGCGTGGAGAGATGCACAATGTATGGGGGCATGTACAGATGATGTCCGTCAAGCCAGCAGCAACTACTAGCCATTAGACGACGATGGCCATCACCCACTGAAACAACAGCAGCAATGACTAGAGGGGAATTGCGTGTGAAGTGCGACGTTTTGCGTGGCTGCCGCTGTGCCTTCGGCATCGGGTGTCCCAAAAAAAAAAACAAGAACTGTAGCACTTGGCACAAGCAGATGGGTACTGTTTGAAGCCATCTTGTATTGGTGGTTGCGCCGGAAAATTGGTGCCAGTACTGTCGCAGTGATTTGGACAGTGTGTGGGGCAGAGGCTTCGCAGACAAGAGGAGAGACAGCATGGTTGAGGGACGGCTCTGTGACTGCATGATAAAGGCGGGGCACAACACAGGGAGTGGGGTACCGAATGCGGTGTCGCATCATCTTACACATCTTGGACGTCCCGTATCAACGCAGCATCAGGAGTTGAGAGGTACTGACATTGGTCACTCTGTGAACAACCAGGTGATCCCGTGGATCGCAACGCCCTCTGCAATGGTGCGGCGACCCACTCCCAGCAGCTGCTGCACCACACCCAAGTCAGCGACCCTCGCTTGCATCCAGAATGGTGTGGTGGGGCCCTGCTGCTCCTTCAGCTCAAACTCTGGCCCTGTTGGGAAGCCCCAGACGCTGGAGGCCGCATTGGCACCCGTGGACTGGCTTCTGGGGTCGCAGAGAATGGCCATAAGCCCGGCCATGTCCTCAGTGTACCGATCAGTGGGCATGATGACCCTGGTGATCTGCTGGATGCCAAGCGCATTGCTGCCCTCCTCCACCGGCCCATCTAGGGAATAGTTTTTGAAGCGTGGGTCAATGGCGGGGGGGTTGTACATCACCATCTGCACGCCCCTCGCAGCGGACAGCTGCTGGACGCGGTCCACAAACACGCCACGCATGTACAAGAACAGGGTGCCCGGTGGGCCCAGATGGGCCTTGGCCACGTCCATGTGCAGCCCGCGGCTGGCAAAATCCTCGACGGTTTGGTTGTACCAGGCCTCGTCATTGGTCCCCGGTGCGAACTCGACCCAGGCCTTGTATGGGGTCCCAGGGCTTTCCGCATAGTGCATCTCCAGTGTGTTGGACAAGGCGGCTGAGTCGGGACCGGCCCCGGTGTGCGGGACCCGCACCACCGAGGCCCAGAAAGGAGGCGACTTGGTGTCGGAAGTCAACCGCATCAGCGGCACGGCGGCGGTGAAGCCATACGTGCCCAAGTAGGCCAAGGCAGCCTCCTTGAGGGAGTTGAGCGAGGGGTACATGGTGGCGACATTGCTGAGGCCCGCAAAGACGGTCTTGCAGGCGCCCTCCGCAGAGGGCTCATTGGGAGCCGTCATCAGATGCTGGCCACCAGCTGCAGTGTGAGGGGTGCACGCAGCGGTAACAAGGTACATCAGAACAGCAATAAGACCTGCTGGACGGCCCACGTGCTGAGTCATCCAACCCATGGAAGTGATGACCGTGGCTGAAGACGCAAGAGGCGATGCAGTGGTATCGATGATGACAATCATCGTGCTCGCGTCATGCGTGTAGCAATGCCGGTGCTAAATCGGACCAACTTGACGACGGGCCAGGACCAAGAACCTACGCGCGCGACAAGAGTAGAGGTTTTTGGTCTGCGAGCTTCCAATCATCCAGGCATGCGTACCATCGTCGCCTTGTGCATGTTCTGCTGCTGTTTTGTTGTTGATTGCGTCGCAATCCGGTCATGTGCCAATGGGGCACAGCATGTGCATAGACAGGCACAGAACGTCAATGATTATTCAAAACCTTCGCAGCGAAAATTTCCTCCACCATGTATTACCTTGTTGCAGCCGCATCGAAAAAACTTGATCTTGACAGACACGCAAGAAAATGGGACCGCCAATTTCGATGGTCCTAAAACTTGCGAAAACAACACCTGGTGTTGTTCTGACAGGGGCGTTGTTCTCGCCGAGGGGGGGAGGGCAGGGACTTGCTTGAGCGGGGGGGGGGAGGGGGGGAGGGGGTCCAGGGGAGTGGGGGAGGGGGTCCAGGGGGGAGGGGTTCCCCCCCCCCCGTCGGAACGTACCTAGTCCACAGGGAACAGAAAATTTATTGGGCAACGAACCACTCAGCACATGGAAATGTCATCTTGTTGGTAGCAAACAAAGCCAATTCATCATTGCAGGTCAATTCAGGGTTCCCTCATCTAATCAAGACACAACAAATACAACAAAGCGGGACATTCACCATCTCATGCCAACTCACAGTGATCATGATCAATCAGAATTAGACTCCCCTGAACTGGAGCCTCCATCTGTAGTGGAAGTGGAGCTGGAACCTGATGATGATGAGGAATCTGAGTCACTGCCTGAATGGGAGACATTAGACAAGTGTTGCCATTGGCACACTCAAAAACAGTGTGGCACATGCCTTTTGTGCCTCATTGTATGCTTCTTGTCTCTTCCGGCCAGTGATCCTATCTTTTAAACCTAAAATAAAGCAGCGCGTCGATTACGTCTTTGCGTTTTGCACGTGGCGACGGTTGGACTGGGGAGCAGAAATACACTGACAACGAGTGTTGGGTCATGGTAATCTGCAAGACAAGGAACGCAGAGTACACATAAAACGATAAGTAAACAGTGTGTGGCGTGCGCCGAAGGCGCCGAGAAATTTTTTCCCCGTCACCAAAAAAAGTTCCCAAAACCCAGGTTTTCAGCTGCACTTGAGCTGAGGGGGGAGGGGGGGAGGGGGTCCAGGGGAGGGGGGAAGGGGGTCCAGGGGGGAGGGGTCCCCCCCCCCCGTCGGAATGAAAATTAAAGCAAGTCCCTGGGGGGAGGGGGTACAGCACTGAACCACAGTGCAAAACCATTTAGGCCCCACCGTAGGGTCTATGTGGACTAACTCAACCTAACCGAACCGGGTGTTCCCCTATCACACACACAGCGCACCCCGTGTGCCAACATATGGCCGTTTCAGTCCGCCCTGGCAAGAAACTGTGACCCCGTTAACCTGCATCGGTAGATCCAGTCCGCCCCCAACCTCGTCTACATTTCATTGCTGTTGGCACAATGCACCAACGAAACATAAAAAAAACGCTCGGACATGCTGTGCACCACTGATTGGTACCACTTGGTGATCTGGAACCCCCTGGCCCTAGGTTACATTTCCCACATCAATGTGGTGGTGAGCACCCTCCAAACTTCACTGTCATGGGAATGAGCAAATGTGAAGCATGCCAGCACCAGCATGGGAGGAACGCCAAGGGGCAGCAGCACTTGTGACCAGAGGGACAGCTGTCCCACTCTTGCATCCCAACACTACGTCTACCACAATTGATTGCAAAAACCAAACCATTGCGCCCTGGGGGGGCGACCCCTCGGTTCTGGACGCCAACTACCCCCCCAACTAACTGTTGGCCGGAGGCCCCTTGGGGGGGGGGTTCAAGGGGCGAAGTTGGGGGGGGGGTCTAGGAGGGGCTTGGGGGGGCTCCGGGAGGGTCGGGGGGGGGGGGGTCCAGGTGGGGCAAATTGGGGTGCTGGTGGGGGGGGGGGGGTCCAGGTGGGGCGATTTGGGGATCAATGGTCGGTACTGATAGACTAAATGTCTCCGCCATAGACACTTCCAGCCATTAGTCCAGTTGTTCACAATTGTAAGGAAACCAGCGTGTCCCCTTCTTGGTTGGGGTGCTACATCTTGCATTGATAAGTACAAGTTGTCTGTGGCATTGGCGCTGCACAGTAGGCACTGCAAACCTGCGATCAATTGTGCTGGGTCAGTGGACCCTGCCCATCAGCGGCGCCCAAAGAAAGCGGGCTATATATGAACCACTCGCTCCCAAGTCTATGGTGCTAAGCATGGCACCCACTCGGCCTTCCATGGACCTGAGGCCGGTTACCTGACCTGACCTGAGGCCGGGCGATTTGGGGTGTTGGGGGGGGGGGGGGGGGGGCACAGGCTCCCCTTACCTCCCCTTGCCCTCCCTCTAACCATACCATCACCATAAACCTAACCCTAACCTTTGCAGCCAGCTAGTATGGCCATGCCAGCCATGTTGATTGGGCTGAACAAGATGCCCCAAATTTCGTTCATGGCGGCTTTTGCCACATCATTGCTCTCTCCATTTTGGACCCCAACACTCACTCTGACCCTAGCTTAGGCTGAGAGCCAGGGGTAGGGTTAGGGCTAGGGTCACCGAGTTGGTGGAACCAGTCTTGGTTTTATAACCTTTTTAGTGTCTAGGGTGGACCTACCAGGTTTAGCAGCAGCAAGCAAGCAAGCAAGCAGCAAGCAAGCAGCAGCACGCGCGAAATGGGTAAAAATCAGAACTCCGTCGTGGTGCTTCAGATTTCGGTGAAATTCTATTGCCTTCGGCAAGTCCACCTCGCAGAGAATCTACCGCGAGCAACACACACCCAAAATAGGGTGGAAACTACATAAATACCGGCTAAAACATGCTTTACATACCTTGGATGATCATTTTAGGTGATCACGGTATCAAAAAAACAAGTTTCGAAAACTTCGATTTTTGAGCTGCCCAGGGTGACAAACTGCATAAGCAGGTTGTGTACCAATCCCTTGGGAGACCCCCCCCCCCTGGACCTAATACCCAAATCGGGTGAAAAACACGTAAATACGGCCTAAAACATGCTTTACATACCTTGGATGGTCATTTTAGGTGATCACAATATCACAAAAACAAGTTTCAAAAACTTCCATTTTTGAGCTGTCCGGGGTGAAAAACTGCATAAGCAGGTTGTGCACCCGTCCCTTGGGAGACCCCCCCCCCCCCCGACCTGATACCCAAATAGGGTGAAAAACACGTAAATACGGCCTAAAACATGCTTTCCATAGCTTGGATGGTCATTTTGGGTGGTCACAATATCAAAAAAATATGTTTCGAAAACTTCCATTTTTGAGCTGTCCGGGGTGAAAAACTGCATAAGCAGGTTGTGCACCCGTCCCTTGGGAGCCCCCCCCCCCCCCCGGACCTAACACCCAAAAAGGGTGAAAAACACGTAAATACGGCCTAAAACATGCTTTCCATAGCTTGGATGGTCATTTTAGGTGGTCACAATATCAAAAAATCAAGTTTCAAAAACTTCGATTTTTGAGCTGTCCGGGTTGAAAAACTGCATAAGCAGGTTGTGCACCCGTCCCTTGGGAGACACCCCCCCCCCCCGGACCCAACACCCAAATAGTGTGAAAAACACGTAAATACGGCCTAAAATATGCTTTGCATAGCTTGAAATGTCATTTTGGGTGGTCACAATATCAAAAAAACAAGTTTCGGTGACTTCGATTTTTGAGCTGTCCGGGTTGAAAAACTGCATAAGCAGGTTGTGCACCCGTCCCTTGGACCCCCCCCCCCCCCCCGGACCTAACACCCAAATAGGGTGAAAAACACGCAAATACGGCCTAAAACATGCTTTGCATAGCTTGGATGGTCATTTTAAGTGGTCACAACATCAAAAAAACAAGTTTCGAAAACTTCGATTTTTGAGCTGCCCATAGTGAAAAAGTGCATAAGCAGGTTGTGTACCAATCCCTTGGAAGACCCCCCCCCCGGACCTAATACCCAAATCGGGCGAAAAACACGTAAATACGGCCTAAAACATGCTTTCCATAGCTTGGATGGTCATTTTAGGTGATCACGATGTCAAAAAAGAAAGTTTCGGAAACTTCGATTTTTGAGCTGTCCAGGGTAAAAAACTGCATAATAAAAAACTGCATAAGCAGGTTGTTGGTACCAGCCCATTCACTAAGCCATTATTGGTGGAAAGAGCCATTTTGCGTTTGGTTTTTGGCACGGGTGTGAACGGCCCTAAGCAAGGCTAGAGACTGCAAAAAACGTCCTTCCGTATACTAGGAGGCAGATACTGTCACAACATCCCCACTCACACCCCTCAAAGTGGATACCACGGGGTCACCGAGGTCGCCAAAACCGCCAACATAGCAAAAATGGCTGAAGAGTGCATAAACTGCATAAGCGCTCGTCCCACTCCGCCCCATACAAACCCTATGGAGTCGGGACCCGGAAACACTTTTTCGGCTCAAAATCGAAAAAAACCAAAAGATTCATGATTTGCGACCAAAAAAAATGGGGGTCATTTTTTGACCCCCCCCCCCACCCCCCCACCCCCCCACCCCCCCACCCCCCCCCCCCCCTCCTTGAAAACCTCAAAAAAGTGGGTTTCAAGTGGGGGGGGTCTAGGGGGGTCCGGACCAAAAACTCATTGGGGGATGCATTTATTGGACAAAATAATGATTTTACAAGGGGTTAAACTAACAATTCAACCCCTTGGGGTAGGGTACGCGAATAGGCCCAAAAAGGCCAAAATGGGGGGGTATGTGGCGTTTTCCCCATATATACGCCTGCCTGGCTTTGATCTAACAACCTCTGCGAGGTGATTTTGGTGCATGATACCTATGGGTGTGAAGTACAATCACACAAAGTTTGAGCAAGAAACTCAACGGTGGCGGCCGGGAACGGGATTCGCAAGTGGTGGACCTCAGTTTCAAAAACTGCAGTTTAGGGCCAAAAACAGCCACTTTTGGGCCAAAAAACCCCTAGAACACATTCAAAACGGCAAACGAAGGGAAACGGTGGGTACACTTCACGTGCGGCTTGACTTCCCCGTGTCAACGAGCTCTTTGCGGCCCTCTAACTCCATGATATGTCCCGGAAACGGCCCAAAAAGGCCCCCAGAAGCTCCAAATGCCGACGCACACAACCAAGAACATACCATATCTTTGGCTACATGGCTCAAAACGCGATTCCGAGGGCACCTACTCCACCCGCAACCCCCACTTTTTGTGGTTTCCACCCTCGGAATTGCCCAAACGGACGCCTAGACCCCAATACCTAGGCCCACTAGGCTGCGGCAAGCTGCAAGGTCAAGCCCAAACAAAGTGGGTGCCCAAATGGGTCAACAGGGTCCAATAGGGCAAAAAGATGACTTTTCTCAGAAATGATCCTAGACCATGTTGCGACGCTAAAACAAGTGTTTCTAGACCGTTTTGAGCTTGTGGTGGTCCTTTTGGTCCTCCGAAAATCCCAAATGCCTGAAAATGGGCTGTTTTGGGACCAAAAAAAGGGTCAAAAATGGGTCAACACATTTTCCAAACCTTATCCTAGACCATTTGGGGTGCACAAACGGGTGAAATGAGCCCATTTGAGCCCATTTTGGGGCATTTTGGCCCCTCTGAAGTCCAAAAAGCCTTGAAAGTGGGCCTCGTGGTGATGGGGTTCACTTGCAAGCTGATTTCACTTTGTCAAGAGCCATCAATGTGTGAATCATTCTTGATGTCCCTCACCAGTCATAGCTGATGTTCCCTCCCCACCAGCTCGGTCCCAATATTCAGTCTTGATTAGGGTTAGGGTTAGGTGTAGGGTCACCGAGCTGGTGGAACCAGTCTTGGTTTATAACCCTTTTTAGTGTCTAGGTGGACCTACCAGGTTTAGCAGCAGCAGCAGCAGCAGCAGCAGCAAGCAAGCAGCACGCGCGAAATGGGGAAAAAATCAGAACTCCGTCGTGGTGCTTTGGATTTGGTTTGAAATTTTGGTGCATGATACCTATGGGTGTGAAGTACAATCACACAAAGTTTGAGCAAGAAACTCAACGTGGCGGCCGGGAACGGGATTCGCAAGTGGCGGACCTCAGTTTCAAAATCTGCAGTTTAGGCCCAAAACAGCCATTTTTGGCCAAAAAAGCCCTGGAACCTACTCAAAACGGCCAAACGAAGGAAACGGTGGGTACACTCCATGTGCGTCTTGACTTCCCGTATCCACGAGCTCTTTGCGGCCCTCTAACTCCATGATATGTCCCGGAAACGGGCCCAAAAAGGCCCCAGAAGCTCCAAATGCCGACAGCCACAAAACCAAGAATAGGCCATATCTTTGGCTACATGGCTCAAAAATGCGATTCTGAGGGCACCTACTCCACCCGCAACCCCCCACTTTTTGTGGTTTCCACCCCTCAGAATTGCCCCAACGGACGCATAGACCCCAATGCCTAGGCCCACTAGGCTGTGGCAAGCTGCAAGCTCAAGCCCAAACAGGTGGGTGCCCAAATGGGTCAACAGGGTCCAGTAGGGGCAAAAAGATGACTTTTCTCAAAAATGATCCTAGACCCATGTGCGACGCTGAAACAAGTGTTTTTTGGACCGTTTGGAGCTTGTGGTGGCCCATTTGGGTCCTCCGAAAATCCAAAATGCCTTGAAAATGGGCTGTTTTGGGACCAAAATCGGTCAAAAATGGGTCAAAAACGCGTTTTCCAAACCTCATCCTAGACCATTTGGGGTGCACAAACGGGTGAAATGAGCCCGTTTTGAGCCCATTTTGGGGCATTTGGCCCTCAGAAGTCCAAAAAGCCTTGAAAGTGGGCCTCGTGGTGATGGGGTTCACTTGCAAGACTTTGTCAAGAGCCATCAATGTGTGAATCATTCTTGATGTCCCTCACCAGTCATAGCTGATGTTCCCTCCCCCACCAGCTCGGTCCCAATATTCAGTCTTGATTAGGAGTAGGCTGAGGGTTGGGGGTGGGCGTTAGAGTCAAGGTTGGGTTAAGGATAGTGTTGGGGTGCAAATTGGACAAAATTCTATTGCCTTCGGCAAGTCCACCTCGCAGAGAATCTACCCCGAGCACCACACACCCAAAATAGGGTGGAAACTACATAAATACGGCCTAAAAACATGCTTTACATACATGGTCATTTTAGGTGATCACAATATCAAAAAACAAGTTTGAAAACTTCGATTTTGAGCAGCCTAGGGTGAAAATACTGCATAAGCAGGTTGTGTACCAATCCCTTGGGGAGCCCCCCCCCCCCCCCGGACATAATACCCAAATAGGGTGAAAAACATGTACATACGGCCTAAAACACGCTTTACATACCTTGGATGGTCATTTTAGGTGATCACAATATCAAAAAAACAGGTTTCAAAAACTTCGACTTTTGAGCTGCCCGGGGTGAAAAACTGCATAAGCAGGTTGTGTATCAATCCCTTGGGAGACCCCCCCCCCCCAGACTAATACCCAAATAGGGTGAGAACACGTTAAATACTGCCTAAACACGCTAACATACCTTGGATGGTCATTTTGGGTGGTCACAATATCAAAAAAACAAGTTTGAAAACTTCGATTTTTGAGCAGCCTAGGGTGAAAACCTGCATAAGCAGGTTGTGTACCAATCCCTTGGGAGACCCCCCCCCCGACCTGATACCCAAATAGGGTGATAAACGTGTAAATACGGCATAAAACATGCTTTACATACCTTGGATGATCATATTGGGTGGTCACAATATTAAAAAAGTAAGTTTCAAAAACTTCGATTTTTTGAGCTGCCCAGCGTGAAAAACTGCACAAGCAGGTGTGTACCCGCCCCTTCACTAGGCCATTATGGTGGAAACAGTCATTTCGCGTCTTTGGCACGGTTGTGAACGGCCTAAGCAAGGCTAGAGACCACAAAAAAACGTCCTTCCATATCCTAGTAGGCATATGCTGTCACAACATCCCCACTTACACCCCTCAAAGTGGGTAGCACGGGGTCACCGAGGTCGCCAAAACCGCCAACATAGCAAAAATGGCTGAAGAGTGCATAAACTGCATAAGCGCTCGTCCCACTCTGCCCCATACAAAGCCTATGGAGTCGGGACCCGGAAACACTTTTTCGGCTCAAAATCGAAAAAAACCAAAAGATTCATGATTTTCGACCCAAAAAAAGGGGGGGTCATTTTTTCGACATTTTTGACCCCCCCCCCCACTCCCCCCCCCACCCCCACCCCCACCCCCCCCTAAAAAGTGGGTTTCAAGTGGGGGGGTCTGGGGGGGTCCGGACCAAAAACTCATTGGGGGATGCGTTTATTGGACAAAATAAGGATTTTACAAGGGGTTAAACTAACAATTCAACCCCTTGGGGTAGGGTACGCGAATAGGCCCAAAATGGGGGGTATGTGGCGTTTTCCCCTATATACGCCTGCCTGGCTTTGATCTAACAACCTCTGCGAGGTGATTCTATTGCCTTCGGCAGTGCACCTCGAAGAGAGGTTGACAGTCAGCCAATCAGTCCCTGAGCCAGCAAGCAGGCAGTCAGTCAGATACACACAGTTTGGGTTTTTTGTCAGTGGCAGATGCCGGCCCCAAGCAGCAAGGAGGTCCTTCGCTGCAACCCAAGCAGTGGACGAGTGGTAAAGCAGCCGGCCGGTACCAGCAGGTCCCGGCTCGAACCCCGGTTTGGCTCTTTTGGTGCCGCCGCCGGCGGCGGCGCTAAAATTCTGCAGACCAGGTTTCGAACCGACGCCCCTAATCACGACTCGGATGCCTTACCACTGGACCGCTGGCCGTGTTATCCGCACTTTGCGTCCCCACTGCTTGTAGCCTATTAAGCAAAAACTTTTGACCCCCCCCCCCCCAACACCCCCCCCCCCCACCCCCCAAAAAAGTGATATCCAGTTTTAGGGGGTAGAGGCCTCAAAATCAAAAAATCCATTGGGGGATGGTCTTACTGGGCAAAATAATGATTTTACAAGGGGTTGGACATCCAATATCATGCCTTGGGGTATGCTACGCGAATGACCCCAAAAAAGGGGGGTATATGACGCCCGCGCCTGCGCTTGATCTAACAACCTCTCTTCGAGGTGATTTTTCCTTAGGGCACCTTTGGTGCTCATGGAGCATCGGGCGCCTTAGGCGCCCATGGACGCCTGAGGGCAACACCTTTGGCAACTAACTGTTGGCCGAAGGCCCCTAGGGGGGGGGGGGGGGGGGCAGGGGTAGTTGGCGTCCTAGGACCCGCGGAGTCGCCCCCCCCCGGGCATTGCGCATACCCTTAAGCCCAGCAACCGGCATATTTACTTCTCTGAAAATCTCGGATTCAGCAGAGCCACAGATGTAGTTGATGGCCTCATGCATCCCAAATGCGAAGATTCTTGCCTCACTCATCTGTTGCACAACGTACCTGATGCAAGCGATGCGGATCTCATTTTAGTTCGCACTGCCAGAGGCAAGTGTTGGCGTGTTACAGTATGATAGCGGGGCGTCACTATCCACTGCATCTGTAACAACAAATAGCGGCCTGTCAGTCATCGTCCCCTACAAAAGCCCCTCGTTTCTGCGTAGGACCATTCTGAACAGAAACAAAAAAAGCTGGCCATAAGCTACTCAGCTTGGCCTGGTTGCCACTGGTTCTTGTGTGCATGGCTGACCCCATACTTTAACCCCGGTATGACCCTCCCCTCGAGAAGGCCCCCCAAGCACAGCAGAATGAATTGCAATCCTTCCCTATGAAGCAACGGAAGTCATCATTGACGGAAGTCATCATTGGCATCACATGGCGAGGCCCAAACCACTTGGGCTATAATGAGGTCCGGAATTCTTATTCATTCATCCACTTTGATTCTTGTGTGTCCCACACGTCCTGTGTCTTTGTGAAAGGGCATCCCAAGCTCGGCATTATGGTGATGCATTTTTGGGGTGCTCTTTACGGGTTGTCAGCATTGTTTCTCCTCCTTCTAAACCACTCACCATGTTTCAAGCCCAAAGCATCATGCAATACACACGGTCCTGAGGGCCACTCAATTTGAGGATTGTGAATCCGTATCTCCAACAAAATTCGCTGCATAGCCCTTGCCCTTGGGGCCCTAGTGTGGGGAGGACAGGTCATGAATGGAAAACGGGCCCAAAAAGATGTCCAGCGCGCGCCTGGCGCACTAACGTCCCCTTGGGCCGTAGCCATCGAATCACTCCCACAAATATGCATGCCCCAGCTCCCCCGTTGATGCTCTCCACTCATGGTGACGTCATTTGTCCAACCACTGGACAATTTCCTTTTCCACATGCTCTGAGTCCAAGATTACTTCCTGCCCCCTTGAACAATGCCCCCATAATGTGCCACAGTGTCCCCCGGCCCCAGGGGGAATGTCACCACATGATCCTTGACACCTCATTTGTGCAGCCTTTGCTTCATAGTCAAATCAGGACGACAGAACAACAGCTCCATTTGGCACACCAGGCCAATGTCATGATTGGGACTGCAAAAAGCCGGATTGTGCAACCTAATCGGCATCATGGCACAATGCTGCAAAACAGCCTTTTGGCTGCAGAGAAACAAGAAGTTTCATTTGGTCGAACTGGCTTGGCACACCAGCGGTCATCTTCGAAATTTCAATTTCAACAATCAAACTCGCTGTGAAAGAATATAACACTGAAAAGCACAAGGCGCACAAGCAGATGAGCCAGGGCCCAAGACAGTGTGAAGAAGGCACCCAAGTCGCGGTGTGGTGTTCGTACAGTGCTGCATATGGTTCATTGCGTCCTCAAGGTTTGTTCGTTCAACACTTTGCTGAATGTAGTTCAGCTGGGGGAAGGGGTGCAGAATCAATTCTCATTGATCCTGCGCCATGTGGTGCCCAACACATGGCGCACACGTCCCCAGTGTGCCTTGGCACCCTGAATAAGAACAAAGCATTCCACAAACCGCGTGCATGGAACGCAAAGTACATTATGATCTCCTGCTGTCTTGTAGCATGCCTGTGACACAGGCATGCCAGGGACAGGATTTTAGGGCATGTGCCTGTTACAAGTACTGGAGTCTGCATCAGCACTGAAACGGGTGCGGGGTACGTTGCATATAGCCCTTGTGGAAAACTCCATGAAAATCAGCATGACCACCATGAATTCAATGTCACTCAATTCACGCAAGCATCTCAGAAGAAAAAAATTCGTCGAATGAAATTCTGCAGCAGTAGTGATAACGGGACACGTGACGAAATCAGTGCACTTCAATGTGGAGACGAAAATACGACTACAACCCCACAGCGCCAATTCTCTTTGATCCTATCTCCCACATCCCACACCATGGAGCAACCCTCAGGTGCCAAGACGTGAGCTTGCCTCCATGGAGGGTGTGGAACAGGCACAGTGCTGTCAGCAGAATACGGATGCATACTCATGTGCAGTTGTGGGCTGAACGCGCTTCAACATCATCAGCACCATTGCTACACTGCGCTTGTTGCGCAGCCTACCATACACTCCTCACTAGCCATGTCAGTAACCCACCATACCATCCCTTGCGCCGCTTCACGAGCGGTGTGATGGATACAGGGCCTCTCATATGGCAGGGCCTTGGAGAGGGTCCATCGCTTTGCAACGCCATTTCTGTGGCATCTAACCACAAATGAACACTGCATACCTACAAACCCGCCCAAACCAATACCTTGAACAGCGCAGGTGACTACTGTTGGAGAGTGAATGTGGGAGGCTTCTCAGGCTGGTGTTGGGTGGCTTCACGCACTGGCGTGGCGTGCCCCCCTGGAGTGCTCTCCCCCAGGACGCACTATCCAGTGCTCATCCCACTGGTGCTTCCTGCCTGTCACCCCGCTCTCCAGGACTTTGCCTACTGAATACCAAGGCAAAAGAAAAAGGGCCCGTGTACTCAACTGCTGCGTGATGGGGTGTACTTGCACAGCACAGGCTCCCTCCCCCCTTCTTGCAGAATAGCCCCACTCCGCCTTTCACCCCTTCCAACACCCACCTCCACACTACCTCAGCCACCGTTTGGCCAAGCGGTGTTTCGATGAACGCTCTTGTATCGCGCCTCCGACTCCCTGCCCTTGGAGAGGCCCGGATTTCCAGGAACCTACAACGCTCTGAATCCTTCATGGGTTTAAAGCAGCAATGCTCGATTGGCGTCCTCACAAACGGGCTGTCCTGCTGTGGGGTTGGTCAGGTCAGAGACCAATGAGGACTTGGGGCCAAGCAGTATGCAATGCCCCCATCGATGACGAGCTTCCCGATTCTTAGGTCCAGCGGGGCGTGGGTCAATAGAGCCAGCCCCGGGACCCACCCACTCCATCAAAAAGGGCCCCAATGGACAGGAGCCCCCCCCGCCCCCCTTCCTCGCACATCTCCGCAAGCCTGCACCACGATTGAGGGGATATTTGCAGTAGGCGTTGGTATAGGGTCTTATCCTCCACGAGAGTCGGTTGCAGCGGTGATTGATGGCCCTTCATACCCCC
The DNA here is from genome assembly GCA_964036045.1 of Eutreptiella sp. 'Long Island Sound 2002'. Classification (NCBI taxonomy): domain Eukaryota; phylum Euglenozoa; class Euglenophyceae; order Eutreptiales; family Eutreptiaceae; genus Eutreptiella; species Eutreptiella sp. 'Long Island Sound 2002'. Next base: position 73,476,315 of record OZ038385.1, read on the forward strand.
TTTTCAGTACCCCCCGTCCAGCGGTTTTTGGGGAGGATTTTCCTGTCGACGAACTGCAGCCCCGAGGCCCACCGTAAGTATGCCCGATTGGGCAGAGTGGCATTGAGAACTGCATGAATCTCTTTGCCTGCAGCATCGGGCACGATACAAAATACTCTGACCCCCAGAAGCTCAGGGAGAAGTGCCTGCAGGGAATGGGGTGTTGGCTCGTTGAAATAATGCCTGTTTCTCCTGGATGTCAGTGTGCATGCCAATCCGTGATGCGGATAGCTTCGTCCAATTGTGTGACAATCGCAGCCTGCAGATCTGTGGTGGCAGTTCAGTGCTGCTGTGCTGCTGGTTTATCCGGCGGTTACGTGGCAGTTGCATGGTAGGTGCCGGAAATTTGTGCCTGCGGGGCTGGGCTGTGGGGATTGGTTGGTAATTTCGAGGCAGGTTGTGTGACAATTGGGGTTCTGCTTGGACATCTGGGTCGCTTTGACAGGGTTTCAGAAAGGGGTAAGATACGTGCCTGCTGCAGCGGTGGGGCACAAGCGGCTATGACTTGCGACGGGAGGAATGATAATAGGGGGCAGTGGAGGCAATGGTATGGGACACCGCGGAGACCACCGAGGCCCCCACCCATGGCATCAGATAGGAGGGCACTGCTGGTGTACTCAATGACATGTGTTTGAGCAAACAGTGCTGCAAGCACTGGTACTTGGGACACTCCTTGCACAAGTGCGCTGCAGCGTGAACCAGCCGTTCTTGGAACCCTGGCACGTCTGCCATGCCACCACAAATGACTATGTTCTTCGAGACCGCGGCTTTGGTGACGGCATCACACTGCAATAGCACATCCAAAAGCGCGTTGGCGATGCACCAGTCCTCCAAATGTCGGCTGCAGTCAAAAAGCACCTCAAAGCAGGAGCTGGCGTCCACCTGCAATGTCTCCAGACCCATGGGGTACGCGACAATCTCAGGCACCTGCGCTGGTGTCAACACACGGCCTGCCTTCACCAGGAGGTCCTCCAAGAAGGACGGGGTCAGCAGGTGTTCCAGGGAACGCTCCATGAGGAAGGGATTGAGGCTAAGCACGGACTCTCTGAGGGACTCCAAGACGTGGCGGCCCCCAAGCGGGATATAGCGGGCCCGGGGCTGCAGAGCGTTCCCGTGCATTGATGCCATGGCCCGGGTCTCTTCATAGCCACAGTCCAAGACCAGCCCCGTGTCCGACTCCGTGGGGAACAGCGCAAGGAGTTGGCTGCACGCGATTTCCACATCTTTGACACGGAAGTTCTCAACCAGAATGCGGGACATCAGGTGCAGCAGCGTGTCGTTGCTGTTGGCGTTGCAGCACAGGACCACTGTGCGGTTTTGGACTGAGGAATGCAGCCGCTCCATCAAAACACTGCGGAGGAAGCTGCGGAGCTCTTCACGAACCTTTTCGCTGTCTCCCGGCCACTTCAGGAGCAGGGACTGCATATTGACAGGCGTACGGAAAGTGCAACGCGGATGCCCTTCCTTCGCAATGCCGCAGGTTGTGTATCCGGCCCCAATGTCGATGATAATGCCATACCGTCTATCTGCGTTCCTTCTCATTCACCCAGAAATGGGTCATCCATCACAAGCATCACAACCATCACAAACATCCATTGCAAGGCGTATAGCAGGCACTGTCACCAAGCAACGGATATGGGCGAAAAACAAGTACGCTCAGAAAAGGAACAAATAATACCGAGTTACCACAAGCAGTCATGCTACACTTGGTGGCTACAAGATGCCAACACCGCCTATACACCAAAAAAGCCCCCATCTACCGATCAACTCACCATTTTCATTTACACTCATCAATTTCCGCGCACTTTACGATGAGGTAATTGCCGCCACTCAGCCTATTCGGAGCCCTCTAGTTGACGAAGTTGCCTGCGTGCGTGGGCTGCTCAGGGGCTGCAAGAAGAAAACCACTATTTCCCCCCTTGGTCCCTTGGTGCATGGGGATTTAGCAAGTTCGTAGAGGCTGCAAAGAGAGTACCCAACATTCTGAACTCCCGGCTTATCTGACTTAGGCATGTATATTTTTAACGAAAATCCCTCGGCTGTAGGTGTTGACCTTCGTGGTCGTGGCAGGCCCCACCTCTTGCATAAAAATGTGCACTACACACAAGTACACACAGGGGCACGCCCCCATTGGACTCTCCCTTGTGGAGAATTGCCTTACCCGCGTCATATCCAGTGGCTAAGCAGCCTTTACTGTACATAACTTCTAGGCCTAGCCGCCTATGCACGCTGTTTGCCTTGATGGCCAAACTCTTCAGTGTCAGAACTCAAAAAAAGAGAGAGTCCCGAACAATAACTGGAAGTCCCAAGACAATGCCAAATTGATTAGGTCAAACATCTACCAGCCTATGATATCCATTTGGTAACTGGAACGATAAGCAACTTTGACATAGCCCAGCAGAAGAAGCTCAGCACAAGTAACCCATTGAAAAGTAATTTGATAATTGCAGCTGCCCAGGGATAAAGCCAGCTAATTGTATGAAAGCGACACTTAGAGAGGTCAAGACAATCTATCCTCACCAACTCCTAGACACCACTGGGGCATTCACACCATGCCCGGCAGGCCACAGCTCAACACATACAAAGGAAATTACCCACCAAATTGGGGCGCGGATTGCACCATCATCCCTGAGCAAGGAAGGCAATAAGCCGGGGGGGGGGGGGGTTCCCCCTTGCCAGCCCCCCCCTTCCCCCCTGTCACATGTCACACAGGTACAGGGCAGGGCAGGCACAACACAAAGCACTCTACGTCAAGTTGTTCAGGCACTACTAGGCACTATTGTCGGAACTGTCAGTGTCATTGGCACTATCGCTGTCACTGTCATGGACAACAGTGAATCTGAACTACCCATACCCTGTGACTCAAAACCAACTCATTCATCAAACAAGTCCAATCTGTATCGGGTGCCAGGGACCAACAACAGTCAAGGCAACAGCGTTTGTAGCAGTAGCAGCTGAAACCCGCTTCCTGCAGTAGAAGCTAGTAGAAGCTGAAACCGCTTCCTGTGCTTGGCTTCCCGAGACCGCTGTTGACGGCAAGTGGCATGAGTTTTGCATTCCCCATGGTGTGGGGGGCATTTATCTGTCATCTTATCATTTTCCCGGCATGTTTCTGTTGGACAAAAAAATAGTAGAACAAACAAGCAGGGGAAGCGGTCAAATGACAAAACAACAAAACTGTCACAGCCAGAGTTACACTCAGGGTTGCTATCACTGCCACAAGGTACTGTCACCATCAGCCTCAAAAAAGCCAAAGTGTGACGTCCTACTTGTGATATTGTCACATGCACAGACTCCGAAACGGGGCAATTCTTATTGCCATCTCTGACCCTGATTGGATGAAGAGCTAATTTCGTACTCCATGCCCGCGAAGGTGGGCTAACTTGTGATGTCCCCACCGTGCCAAAAAGTAGTGTGCAAAGCATGCACCAAGCAAACGCTCCTTGAGGGAGGGAGGAGTGGGTATGCTTGAGGTGCTGCGTGCCGTAGGGAGGAAGGATGTGGTGTGCAGGTTGGTTGTGATGGTAGTGAGGGAGGCAGGTTGTTCTCAATAATAGCTGCCAATCAATTAGTGAAATGTTGATGTAGATCAAGCACAGGATATGAATTGCAGAAGTTGCATGGCCACAAACAAGTTATGACTAGGGCCAAAGAGCCATGGGCCCACCCTCCGCTGAGAGGGTGCATTGTGTGTTGTGCACACATTTGGCTATTTTGGACCCCCACAACCAGAATTAAGTGCAAGGTGAGAGGCTTCCTTTAAAAATATATTATGGAGTCCAGCTTGCATTGGCGGTTCACCACCTTCACCGCATCTTGGTAATACTCCAAGTGAAAGAGTCCATCTTCGGCAGTCCCAAGTACTGTGGTTGGAGCTCGCACGCCGTTGGAGCGGGTGTAGAACACCCTATCCCCAACATTGAGATCCACGGAGAAACTCGGTCTGATACAGGTTCCCCATAGTGGGAAGGGATCAATATGGCTACATCACCCCTGCCTTCTCGGGTCCCCATAGCGGGGAAAGATCAGTATGGCAAAAATGCCACATCCTCAATGTGGAAGAAGCCACAAAACTCGCTGTCAAACAACAATGATGCCCCCACTATTGCGAATTATGGGTGTCTAGTATGGCCAAACGCCCAAGTAGTCGCACTTCGCCTAAGTCCCCCCCTAGTATACTCAACAAAAAAATTTCCTCGGTGCTTTCAGTGCCTATGACTTCCCATTGATTTCTTATTGTTCATGGGCCAAGTGACGCACTCCCCCCTCCTGGGGGGGATGGACAATGGGGGGGGCCTGGACAAAGAGGGGGGGCGGTACCTTCAAGTATAATGGGTGGTACTCGCCTACGGTGCTTGCAGCATGCTTGTGATGCACCCGTGGAATATGTCAATCAACCATACAGTTGTGTGGTATAGAAACACAGCTTTGGCCCACCACTTTCTCTTTGGTACTTGAGACATCTTTTCAGCTTTCTGCAGGATAAGAATTAGACAGCCAAAAGCGTGCTCTAGTATGAGTGTTGAAAAGTGTGAGTTTGATATTAGCATGCCCGTGTTGCACGAGAGCATCTCCAATGATGATTTCTCTTTGTTGTGGATTTGTACATCTAAGTGTGTTAATACCAGGCTTCAGGTTCAAAATGCTTAAAACTAGCAAGATGCGAGAAATCTTGTCGCCCCAATGGCAAGCAACTGTGCCTGACGCCTGTGAGCCAACACTAAGTGGGGCCAGGGAGCGAGGATGGCACACCAATGAACTGCTAGGCATGAGCGAGGAGGGTCGCGAGATGAGCTGTAGGAGCTGCCGCTACCCGAGGCCTGGCTCTAAGGACAGCGGATCGATGAATTGTGAGGATTGCTAAGGTCATCACCCCGGACATTGCATTAGCATGTACGGGGTGATATCATGATCCTTAATTGCTCTCTTTGTTCAAAACCATGACGAGGTTGAGGCCCTCATGACCAACCTCACCACCTGGGTTACACAAGTGACTTTCCGCTTCAATGTGACCAAATTTGAAGTCTTCTGGGCCAAGTTGTTGCACTGCATGCGCACTGCGTGGGCACTGTGTGGGCACCACGTGCGCACTGCGTGCACCTGCGAGGAAACTCACCCAAGATCACCTGCCACCTGTCAGCTAGCACAGCAAAGCAGCAAAGCCCACAAGATAACAACCAACACATGAGGGGGCACATGGGGCCAAGGGCCATACGAGGGGTAGAGAACCTGGCGCCGAATACAAAACTAGGTGAGGTACAACAAGATGCGAATATATTTGTGAGGGGTAGTCCCATTGCCCCTCCAAATATTGCGATAGCCGTCGTACCCACGGGATCTTAACAGCGATGTACACCACAGAAACGAGCGCTGGGTACGACAGTTCCGCAGCCCAACGACAAAGTTCGCCCACACCAACCGCTACCCTGTGCCAGGCTGAGCTTCAAGGGCGGGATCTTCAAAGAGCAACAAACAACATTTCTTACGTGCCTCATCTTGCCCAATCTAGCGCGGATGTTTAATGGACAATAACGAACGACATTTCTTACTCAAGAGTATCACGGCCCAAAATCCCTAGACGAGGGGCCCCCGGGGTAGGAACTATGGGTGCCTGGGTGGGTCAGAAGGCTGAATCTCCGCGCCGCGCACGTGCCGCGTCAGGTGCTTCCCCAAGGGGCCAAAACTAGGGTTTGAGTATTTGCCGACATACAAAACTTTGCACCGTGTGTGCACTGCATGCACGGCATTCCCCTGCTTGCATTGCCCAAAAGACCCAAAAGAGGGCAAGGTCACACAATATCATATATTCGTGTTCTACCCCACCCCCACACACACCCCGTTGTCCACCGAGCAATTTTGTCCTTAAAAAACCGTCCGAATGGGAGTGTTCGTTGGGCACAACGTTCGGTGCGCGCAAGCATATTGTGAAATATCAGTAACACATCCCTAGGCACAAGATACCCAGCCCATTTAATCCACAATGCGATGGAGGCCTCCAATTAGCACTTTTGAGGGTAGAAGCCCTTCATATGGAAAGTTGAAGATGCTCCCCGGGCTTGGGGCCCTTTTTGTTCTTGCCATCGGCAGAAGTGGCAACCCGACCCGGCCCAAGCACCTTTGGGACGGACAGCTCACCGGTGTGGTGCCGCTTGTATAGCACCTCCTGGCCAGGTGCAAGCAGAGAATCAGTCATGGTGGGCAATAGAAGTCCTGTAGTTGAGGAACACCATTCCCTCACAACCTGCTTTACAAATTTGCCCACCACTACTGCAAGATACATCACAACAACCCCTCATTTTCCCCAACCCTTAGCCTGAATTCGCGGTTCTAGAGCCAGGTACCTAATTAATTAGGTCCCCAAAAAATACGGTCCGAACGGAAGTGTTTGTTGGACACAGTGTTCGTTGGACACCGGGGGCAATCCTAGATCTCCCCTCTCCCCAAAGAAGCCCCATGACAGGCAGCAGTTGCATGGTGGGCGCACAGTGCATGGGACAGAAAACACAGGTGCACTGCCTTTTGATGAAGTGAGGGAGGGAATCTGTGGCTAGAACACAGCGCTCACAGGAGCATATTATGACCAGCATTATGGGGGCACACAGGAAATACATAACATCATCTAACGCCATCAAAACAGGCACAAATGCAGGGATTAAGCGGCTGACTCACAACAAAAATGCCCGATTGAGTGATCCATGCATTTTCCGGAGACAAGGTCAACTTAAAGCAAGAGCATGATCAGACCTACAATTCGATTCATAAATCAGACAAGCACATGGGATGCAGGGTATTGAGCTGTGCTTGAAGAGAGGGTGGGTTAAGCAGGGCGATGCTTGATTCCCAAAGATTAGAACCTGTCACACTCCATTCCGCCGGCTTCTCAGTAGAGCACCAATACAGCAGTAGGTCCTGTCGCTTACCAGACAAACGGAATTGGTCGGCTGCTGACCACCACAGGTTCAGCACAAACGATCATCCCATCAGCCCCCCCTCTCCCCCTTGTCTAAACAATAGCCAGAGCCCAGAAACTGACAAAGCCCAGTGCTGTTTGCACAAGGGTGTTGCACGCCACAGTGTGCGCATTTCACGATCAGTGGGCAGCCCAGGACGCTAAATCAGTTACAAACAATGGGAAGGCAACCCTTGAGCACAGCATGCCAGAAAAGAGCACATTCAGCCAGAAACCCTTCAGGTGCCTGCTACATCTTCTGTACCGTCTCTCCCCCTTGCATGCAAGCACGGATTCCGGGACGCCTCCTGCCCTCAAGGAGCAAATTTGTGGCCGCACCCGGTTTGGGCGAGGCCGTGCTTGCGTACACCCCCCAGCACGAAGGGAACCCAACAGGATCAATTTGTGATACGCACATGCATCATCCAGCCCCTCGTTTCCCACGATGGCTGGCCCCCGATGCCCTCTGAGAGACTGCTGTGGCTGCTGGTCGGTCAGCGCCACTCCCCCTGCGCAGTACCTCACACAACGCACTTGAAGCTGTCCCAATGCCCGCTACCCAAATCCCCACAGCGGTGTGCACCACAAAATGGCTGAAAAGGTTGAGGAATTCCCAAAACGGATCAGGCACCGGGGCTCGCAGTAGAGGGGGGGGGGGGGGGGGGGCTGCCCCGCGTGCAAGGCGACAGGCAGAATGATAACACGTGCAAAGCAAAGGGTCAAGGGGTCTCAAAGTCACTCAAACTCGCAATCTGAGGCATACAAACCGTGAAGCCAGACCACAACTCCGCCGCCGAGAATTCCGACTACTGTCGCCCGCGCGCAGGGCAAACATGCACTCTGACAATGTGTGTCACGCCTGGGCATCCCAACCGCAATACTGATGCATGCGTCCAGCAATGGCAAGCACCGTCTGTGCAAACGGCACTGTCGGGCATCCATGTACGTTTGCTCCTCCCTGCAGACGGCTGGTGGCAAGCATTCTACCTCTCATCCCCTGAATCGGAAGAAGGTGCCGCACTTGGGATAGATGAGGGGTAGGCTTGGACAATGGCAGTGGGCAGTCCCCTGCTCCGCACTTGAGCAACTCAAGACAGAGAGCGGAGGTTGGGGCTGCGGTGATATATGCTGCTGATATGCAGATATGCTGAGGCTGCCTGGGTTTAAGGTAACAGCTTTTGTTGGTGGAAGGAACTGCACTGCCTGTGACTTGAATGGATACAAGACTGGACAGAGGACTGGGAGACACTCAACATCAGAACTATTTACAATTGACAATCCTCTTTCCCTCCAACATCCTCCTTCAAGTTTGTGAACATGGGACTGGGAGTGGGCCAGGGGTAGGAGCTGGGGCTGAGCCTGGGGGCTGGGCGAAGGGGGGCGGCCTGTTCAAATTCTAGACCCCAACCGGGTGCGAAAACTTTTGGGGGTCTTGAGGGAGGGGGGGGGGGGGGGTAGGTGGGTCGGCCAGCCAGCCGCCGGGGTCCCTAGAGGGGGGTCAGTGAGAACATACATGCCTCAACATGATCCCCATGACATGCTGATCATTTTGGACGTACATAAATGGGTTAAAAAAAATTTTTTTTCAGAAAAATTTGCCCATTAGCTCAGGCTCCCATCAGCCAAGGTCAGACCCGGAGGTCAGGTCAGGGGTCAAAAAATTTTTCTGTGTTTTTGAATCATTTTTGAATTCTCCACAAAATTCTGAGTATTTTGAGTATAGACACATAGGGTAGAAATAAAAAAAAAAACCCTCACGAAGGGCAAAAAAAAATTTTCTGCGCCTTTGGCGCCAACCCTTCCCCCCAAAATCTCAAATTGGAGAAAGATGGGTTCGAAAACTTTGGGGGGGGTCTAGAGGGGGGGGGGATTCGAACGGGCCGCCCTCCTCGGGGTTGGGGCTGGGGATTTGGTCGGGGCTGAGGCTGAAGAGGATGGGCGAGAACATGCATACAAGTTGTGATGAAATGGCTCCGTTTTGATGGGATTCGACTGGCGATTGCAAATAGCAAGCACTAGACATCAGAGGAGGACAGGCCAGAAGGAGGATAGGGGTGGCAAGGGCGTGGTAGACTGCAGGTTCAGGTTTCCAATGACGCCCAGTGCAGTTGAAGTCTGATCAGGTTTTTACACAAAACATTCACCTTTTCCGCCCAGGGATCACCCCGTCGTGCCCTCTTGGTCCTCCGGCCCTGCACGTGCACCTGATCCACATCCCCTTGGCGCATGCTCCGCGGTCAGCCTTGAACCGCCAGTGGACTGGCGGACACTCGCCAGCCTCTGGCTGACCGGGTTCGGTGTCGGGTGTACACAGAAGGCATTCACCAACTCTGAACCAATGCAACAGGGTGGGTTCGTGCAGCTGCCACAGCACCAACCGTGGCTGCGAAAAGGGGAGTGTGATGCCACTTCCGAACCCTGTTGCGCTTCTGGCAGCAGACGCAAAAAAAGTGCCTCAGCAGCATTGCATGGGGATTGCACAGCAGCACTCCTGGGTGAGTCAGACTGGGGTAACAAGTCTCGTTTTTTTTTTGTTGCTCAGACTCACATGTGCCTCGTAAGTGCTCGGTCAGACGGACCGGATCAAGCTGACAGTCAAAGTACAACATATTTGGACCGTGTGAGCCACAGCTCACATGCCGCCTGTGGCAGTGGGACGTATATTTGGACTCTGGTTTCCTGTCACCTGTGCTTGCAGCAGAATGTTGCTGCCACGCCCCCGGGGGTATTTCATAAAAAAAAAGTGCAGAAAGGTAATTACTCAATACTGACTCTAATACTGAGTCTGCAATGTCCTGGCTGACCTGTCCTGATGATATGAAAAGAGAAATCTCTGGGGTATTCCACGTATGGTGAGTGCCTCAGAAATGTGCCCCTTTTCCGCAAAATGAGAGATTTTACTTGTTGGTCTGGCATGTTTTGTACCTCGAGACAGGTTCAACCGGGTGGCCCAAAATTCGAAAATATCCCTTTTGCACTCCCGGAAACCCTGAACGGTGCGTCCCACCCCGCGGCGCCATTCTTTGAGGTGTTGCGCCTTGTACTTATGCATGGTGTAGGTAGCGGCGGCTTGGTATACCAAGCCACTCTAGGGTCTTTGCGTGGTCTTCTACCTGGGCATGCAGCCAGCGTATCGGGCGTGTGCCCTTTGCCCTCCAAAAGACAACCTGCTTGATTATAGAGCCACACAGCACCGTGTGGTAGTAGTGCGTGGCTCGTTGGGCTTGCTTGGCATAACAGTGTGCCTGACATTTCATGAGGCGTATAGAATTTTGATGCATGCCCCCTTGGTAGTGCCCGTCCTGAAGCAGCGCGTTAGCATATGGTACTGGTGCCATGCTACCTGGCACCGCACTTGCAGCTTGTGTTCTGCTGGGATATGGTCTATGAACGACTATGGGATGCGCAATCGTCCTATGTGGTGAAGGTCCGCTGGTCTTGCCTCACCCAGCCACCGATGCGCGTGAGAGCGCCACTCCTCCCACGAGAACAACCATAAACGCGGGCCTCCATGCTGAGCACCTTGTCAGTCTCTCGTGTACCGACTCTTGATGTATATCCCCACATAGTGGGCATGGGGCTTTTTCTTTGCTCCATGGTGCCCCATATCCATCCCACCACACATTTCTCCATAGCCATTGCAACCAATGCGAACACCGCTTCCCCTTGAGTGGTAGCCATGACACCCAAAGTGCCCCTGTGAACCGTGGCCATAACCTCCTTTGCAAGATCCACTTTTGCGCCGACGTTGGGGCCGGCCATCCTCCGACGTGTAATTCCGACACGTCCGTTGGTGGAGTGTCCGGTGGTGGGAGACCTGCTGCCATCTTGGCCAAAGCGTCCACTTTCATGGTTACGTCTAATGTCTGCTTTTTGTTGTGCTATGTGCGAGGACCGTATGGTTTGGTGTCCTGCAATCCAGTTTACTAGTATGGGCACTGTGGAGAGGTTGTGGTGCATACGGTGCTGTAGGTCCATGTTTGCACACCCCCGTACCGGTTTTAGTGGTCCACATTCCACCACCGCCTTATTGTCCAGTGTGAGGGAATCACCCTGCTTGGCCCATTTGGTGACCATCATTGATCCCCGTAACTCTGCTGCTCAATATGAATCTTGTGGGCTAGTCACCCGACTTATGATGTGCAATGGGCCACACGTGGCTGCCGCTCCCGCTCTTGCAGCCTTGGTTCGGCTGTCCGCCAAGTTGCTGCCGTCACTGTACCACGAGGTGCCCCGTCTGTTGCTAGTTGTGGTAACAAGGGATGCCATCGATTACACATGGTGTGAGATCCCGGCGGAACTAATCCATCCTCAGGTGTGGGCAGCCTAGCGTCGGCACACACGTAGGTGTGGGCGTACTCCTCCCTACCCACTACGTTCTCCTACGCTCTCCACGACAGCAAATCATTTTAGCTTTCTTGGTCGAACAGTTCGGGTCCCCTACCCAGCACCCGTTGACTAGACATGGTCACCGTTGGATATGCCCTGAGCTGTTGGATGGCATGTACAGAGTGGATACATTGTGGGGTATACGAAGCTAGCTCATTTGTCTGATTGGGCTAGGATTGCGGAGGACGTCTTGCATTTTGCATCACTGTGATATATCGAGCCTTGAAAGCCCAAAAAAACTTGGTGGAACCCCATCCCTCCGGCGCGTGTGCTTGATATTGTACACCTTTTCCATGCCTTTGGCTGATATGACAAACAAACGACAGATCTTGTCGAACCAATAAAACAAACAATCGCCAGGTACCAACAAACTATGATCAGTGTGATCCGTGTGTAGTTGAGAAGCCGTGCCTGTTCAAAGCTGTTCAGTGGGAGATGCCCATATCAAGCCACATCTACCTGTGCTCTGAATAGAATGCCTGTGTGCACCTCCTCCTAAAATGCTTGATGTGCCATGTAGTGTCCTAAAACCTTGAAGGCTGGTGCCTTCACCTGTATTGTATCTTGTCCCCACTGGAACGTTGTGTGATCTGGTTTCACAGACCAATGATATGCCTCTGTTTTGTCGGGATTTACTTGAAAGCCGACAACAGAGGATAGTTCATCTTTCCGTCTGAACACGCGTTGCAACTCGCGCACATTGAGGGCTACTACCGTTATATCATCTACGTACACAAAAACCGGACATCCGGGAACTTTGTTGCTAGCATTGCCTGAAAACTCTCATACACTAGCACAAACAGAGACACCGATAAGGGGCACCCCTCTTTTATTCCCTAGGTCAGCCCATACTGGAAATCCTAGTACCTATACTGAAAATCTTAGTACCTGTCTGTTGACTCTCTATAAGGGATAGCAAGCCTCTTTTAGTGGCGAAGATGACAGACATGGAGTGTTCATGCAACTGAAATTAGGCACCCCGAGGACGTCTTGTGGAAGGTGGCGGACCACATGAAGCAACACGACACAACATGACACGACACACACAACACAACACAACACAACACAACACAACACAACACAACACAACACAACACAACACAACACAACACAACACAACACAACACAACACAACACAACACAGCACAGCACAGCACAACACAACACAGCATAACACTCATCGCGATCAGTGCGACGATGCGATCATTTTCATTCATACATACATACCCTCCCCTCCCCTCGCCCCGCATCCGCCGCTGACAGCCCGAAGGCACACGTTTACAAAGCACAAACAAGTACCAACCAGCAAACCTACACCACCATGGTTCACCCCACGGATTTCCGCCAGATCGCCAGATGGTGGGGGGGGGGGGGGGGGCTGAGGCCCAACGGGACCGGGTCTCGCGGTGGTTGTTAGGCTCTACTGTGTGTGCCCTCACGGCCATCCACAGCAGCAAGGACACACAGCTGAGGCAAAACAAATGATGAAAACGACGTGTCGGGGCTGAGAAAAGGTGTTGCTGAGTGGGTAAGAGTGGTACACTTAGCAATCGATGGCGCATTGTGCACACAGCTTTGTTCGCAGTTGAGGGTCCACAGCACAGGGTTGGGTTGGGGTTGGGGGGGTGGGTGGTGGAGGTGCACACAACCCAACTCAAACGCGGAAGGATTCTACTTTCTGCGGCCCCTCCATCCGTCCATTTCACTTGGAAACAAAGTGTCATGCTCCCGAACATCTCCCATCACACCATTCGAAGTTCGACCCGGGACATTTCGGCACACCAAGTGGCAGGTCGCAAAAAGGACGGCCACATGGGGTCGTCGTTCTTAGACAAGGCTGTGCTTGCGGAAAGGGGCAGGATACTTGTACTACTGATCTTGTCCTGCTGCTGTACATTGCACTATGGGATGGGTCAGGGCTGCGGTGTACAACGCTAAAACAAGATCACTCCACCTACGAAAATACAAATCCATGCAAAATCTGTGGCATTGGGGTTAGAAACTGTTAAAGATTAGAAGTGGGTGATGAGGAGGGAATTCTGGCAGACTCATACATGAACCTCCCAAAGCACCCAACAAGCCGTATTGTGTGTGGGGGGGCGGGGGTTGTATGTGCCCGGCGCACCTTTGATCCAAACCCATGTCCTGGCCACTGGTCGCTGGGTTCAGAAAACCCCCCAATTCGCCAGAAATCACTCACCCCCCAAGCCCCTGTGCACTGTCTGCCCATGAAACCGCTCGTGAATGACAAAATATCGCGTTTGCGAACATTATGAGCACCCGGAGATGGAAGACAAGTGGATCAAGAAGACCCACAGAGAAGCGAGGCAGAACACTGAAGCAGGACGAGGGCGTGGAAAACTGCGGGAAAATGGGGGGAAGGGCGGTTGCCCGGCACGCCCAGCATGTGCCCGATGCACGCCCAGCGGACCAACGTTGCTGTGGGTCTCACTGTGTACGTGGATAACCGGCTGCTTCCCGTGGGCGTAGGTTTGGGGGTCTGGCGAGAGAGGGGGTGGGGGGGATGACGCCTGGGTACATTGCTGTCTGAAGCGGGCGGCGCCTACTGGCCTCTCGCCACTTACCCTTGTCCCTTTCTTGACCCCTTTCCCTCCGGAGGTGGCGGCGCCCATCAGCCTCTCACCGCCTAGTGCGCCCAGTGGGGTGGGGGGCACTTTAGCACCCCCCACCCCACCCCCACCCTGTGGTACCAGGTCCTTGGCCAAAGAACCGCCCCTGGCAATTCCCATGGCAACTTTCAGCGCCTGCACTACTTGAGAGGCCTTCTTTTGTGCCTGCGTTGCGCTGGTCAGCCTTGTGTCACCATTGAATGAAGGGAAGAGTCACTTCCACGAGCGTCTTCCTGCAGGGCGCCGATAAGCCACCTGCAGGTACTGAGGGCTACGACGACAGGGCCCCGAGAGCTACGACTGCAGGCACTGGGTGCCACTCCCGCAGTGAAAGTCAGTGAAAGCCGCCACTGCACGCAATGATAGCCACTGCTGCATTGACTGGCCTCCTCCGCTGCGCATCACTGACACTCAGGCACACCGAGTACGTGATATTGACACATCACTCCATGTCCAAAGTGGCAGGTTTGTAAGAGTTCATGAGGCCCGCCTGCAGAACGACATGCACCAAAAGCAACAGGGGGAAACAAACAAAAGTGACAGGGATGAGATTTTGCGTAAGTCGTGGGCACAAGGCCTTGGTACAACAATACACAAGACATGCAGACACAAGGGCATATGAACCACAAAATGAGCTGGAAACTGCCTGTTGGGATGCATGTTCAGCTCTAATGAGAGAAAGCCAAGCACGTCTTCTTGGTCATGATGACCTGCTTGTTCCATTGTGCTACAATCCATGCACAAAGCTTTCATTCCAACTCTTAATCCCCCCCAATTGTCCATCTCCCCAAGGGACGATGGTTCCCCCCCCCCCCCCCAGCCCCGGGGGGACTGTCACCAAATGACGGTTCCCCCCACCTTTGGGGTGGACAGACACCTCACAGCAGGAACCTGAATTCTAGTATACCCAAGTAAAATTTTTGTTTGGTGCCTTCGGTGATTTGTGATTTCCTATTGATTTCTTATTGTTCATGGGCCAAGTGACGGTCCCCCCCCCTGGGGGGGGATGGACAAGGGCCATGAAGCAATGGATACAGAGCTACTGAAAAGCCCCCGTGACACAGGCTATCCGGTCATTGCTTTGACATTGTCCAGCAGCACTGCAGCACTCACCAGCATTCGACAGTAATCATACTACATTGTCGGGTTGCCGCCAACGCGCTGCACAGTATTACCAGCAGGCAACAATCAATCACTCTTGATGCTTTTGGATCATGCCCACGTGAAGCGCGCGGCGGTACGCTGGGGCCAGAATAGGACTCAACAATACTCCCACTCACTTCTCACTGTGTGGCCGCCCACTTTGGCTACACCGTAGTGACAATCAGGTGGAGAGGAAGGCTAAGCCAAAAAACCCTTGTTCACCGCTGTACTGGTGTGCAGCCCCCTTGCGCTCCTGCCAAGGCCCCCATGCCGTTGGGGGATTAAACATACCTCTTTAGGGGACCCTGGCCCCCCGAACGCACACCATGCACGAAGACCTATACGTCGTAAAGTAACGGGGGTCGGGTTGAAACATGAAATGGGGATTTGGGTTGCTCGGTGCACCCCATTATCCCTAGGGATCAAAGACTTGGGCTTTTCTGGGCATCCCATTCAAGCGTAGAGGACACAGTGCGGGATTGGAACCCACACCCTATGTCGCCGCCGTGTACTGTACTACCACTAGATCATTCTATGGACATTACTACAACATGTGCCACCACAGTACTCTCACTCGCCCCCACTGCTACCCCAACATACACCGTGCCAACTTCCATGCCATGTAGCCTTCTGCAGTGCTGGCCTCCGTACTGGGATCCGAGACCCCCTCCGCTTCATGTGAATACCCATGCATGAGATTGCAATACAGGCTATGGTCCTTCGGGCATGGGCATGGGCATGGGCATGGGCATGGGCCCCTGCGACTCTAACGACCCAGATGAGCGGATTGACACGCTGTCCATGCTGTTCCCTTCTGTGTGTGGTAACTCCGCTTTAAAATCCACCTTCCTTGCCGATACCACATCACTACCACTCTTAGAAGACGCCTTCGTTTGCGACTCCGCACCCGGATCCCCTGTCACACCCGCTCGTGGGACCTATACCATCTTACCGCGTACTACACTCCATAAAGGGCTGTGACACATATCCTCCACCGCAAGACCACTACAAGACTGCATCATTCCCCTCCAGCCCTACGTGCAACGGGCCTCAGAGCCACTGAGTAGACGGTTTCCCATGTCCTCTATTAGCTGCAGTAGTCTAACATTAGCCATCAAGCCCCTGCTTCCCACCCAACCATGTGACCTCTAGTTTAGAGCTTTACCTTTGCCCCCATACACACGGATTTGGAATCTGTGACTACGCACACCCTCACACTCATGGCACAGAACGGTCACAAACCGATGATGCAGTGGTCAGTTCCACTGCATTATTGGTCCGCCTCTCATCTTCATCCCAAGGTGCAGATGGCCGGATCTCACGGCTGTGTTCCATGGCCAGCACATACACACCAACACCCCCCACCTGTGGCACCCTACGAAGGCTCGTTCGCTTACACCCTCGCGGACCAAGGCCGCAATCTTTTGAAAGACACCCTCAATTAACCCTTCCTGCACCGTTTTACGCTTCTGCCTAACTTGAACCACCGGCGGATCACTCTGCTCTAAGGCGTGATCGGGGGGCACTGTGGGCGCTTCCACGAAGGGCGCCGGGGCGCTTGGGTGGGAACACCCCTGTGTGCAACATCGACCAAAGGGCTGTCAGAAAAACTTGCACATCTTCATAGCCCGAGGCCGCTCCCCACTCCACCACCCACTAGGCTAGGACCTCTACCCATATGGCCAAAAACATATGCACTATTACCGAAGCCCCTTCCTTCGCCGACCAACGCATTTTCTAGAACGCTGCCCGTGCCAGCCACACTACAAGACCCGGCAGCGACTCCAGAGAGAGCGCCTTGTGCAGGGGACGGAACAAGTGTGCCACCACCACCTTGGCAACGCTCGCTGGCCAGTAAACACCCACTATATGCCTGACCACAGTATATGACTGACACAAGCGTAGTGCATGGTTCAAGCTTTCCTCGACACCACATATTGGGCACGTCCTATTTCGTGACAACACAAAGACGCGCAAATGGACACAAAGTGTTCCCCATAGGCTCGCACGGACAAACTCTCGCTTGCTCACACCCACAGATAGCTGGGCAAATACATCCCACACATCCTTTGGCTGCCTGGCCGGATATTCCTTGTCTTCAGCCAAAAATGAGAGGAAGACCCCTTTGCCCCACAAATGTCACCATTGGGAGGGCTGGTCAAACGGTCCTGGCCGCACAGCTAGCATGGTGTGCTGACCCGACAAGTAAACTGCCCGCTAGGTTGGGGGTATAGCTCAAACTCTCTTATCCTACTTTGCCTGCATTGGCTATCCCCACGTGGTCACCCCTTGCTTGATGAGAGACGTATAGTAATAGGTATGACCGTGGTCATGCTTGTCCTAGGCTGGACTGCCAAGGCATATTTCGCAACAGACTTTGTCATCCGCCATGTCAAAATGGTTTACAGGATAGCTCTCTATTTGCATGGTTGGGGCCGCACTTTCCAATCTTGTTGAAGCCACCGTCTCTAGGAGGCTTTGGGCCGGCCCCGCCGGATGTGTTCTTCTGGCACCAGGCAGCGCACCCCTATGGTAAAGCTGTCATGCAGCCATCGGTGTTCACAGTGTTTGTCATGGATTTGCTCCTGCAATCGGCTCGCAAAGTGGAGTTTGTTTTAGAGGATAGGTTTCTCCCTTACACACAGCTGGGCATGGTACGGACTAGTGGGTTCTACTTTTTGGCGTGGTTTGCAACAGTGTTTTCGTTGGTGCACCATAGGGTGCCTCCGGTAAAGTTGCCAAGGGATTTGTAGGAGATTCCCTTGTAGCATTCAGTTTTCTTCCGTACAAAATCCAATCCTTGAGCACGAAAGTGCGCTACATAATTTGCAACGGCAGGGACGAAACAATCTGTGCATCGCTGGCGCATACGCATGATCCACAGTAAGGCCCCAATGTGTGGATTGCCTAGTGGACGCCACTAGGACGTTTTGTAAACGGATACCCTGGTACCGAACCCATTTGCGCACCAATATGCTGTGGTCCCGAGCGCGTCTAGCTACATGCCTGAGTTAAGATCACGGACGATGGCTGCTGTTTTTTTTTTCTAAATTTAGCCCGAGCCGAGATAAATCTCCAAACTTGCGTAGCATAGACAAGGATAACTCAGAGGCCAGAGGACCCACCCGGTACTCAAATGGGAAGATGATAATCAAATCATCAACGTACATCATCACCACCACCCCGGGGACTCCTAACATCTGCGGATATACAACCAAAGAGGAGACCAGGCTGAATATGGCCGGTGAGAGTGGATCCCCTTGCCTTGTTCCCGACTCCGACTCGTGGCGCACGCTCGGTATGTATCCCCCCGCTACCGAATACAGGTATGGTGCTTTCATGGTCTAGAGAAGACCTTCTGGTAGCTACAGCGCCACTCGCGCCTCGCAAATCTCATGACTCATGGTGGGGCATGCATTTGAAAAATCAACACTCAATGTTGCCCTTGCCCCCATGCCATCCCATACCACTCACGGACCATAAATGTGGTCCAAAATGGACCTCTGTTTGAAGAAACCCTTTTGCTGTTGGAGTATATCTTCTAGCTGAATTAGAATGACACTCGTAATCCATTCTCGAAGCACGGTTTGAAGTGCAATTCGGCGGAGCATATCAAGCATCGGTATGCTTGCCTCTTTAGGGATCATAGTTACTATTGCCATGAACCACGATTGCGGTAGAGAATCCTGGGCCAACACCTGCTGCATAAGGCGGAACATACACGGCACAAAGACCGACTTGAATGTTTTAAAGTGGACACTGGAAAAACCGTCTAGCCCAGGTGAGCCCCCAGAGTTCCTTGAGTCCAAACCGCTTCAACCCCTCCTCCACAATGGCCTTCGACAAAGGGCGATACAACGCTTTGCCATACTTACGCAAAACTTGAAATGCCCCAATGCACTGAAGGTATGCCGTACACTTTGAGACCGAGTTGCCCGGTGCCGTTGATATCCCATCCCAGTGTCGAGCCACCTCACGAGCTATGGCCGTGGGCTCAGTGAGCATTACCCCAGCCGAAGTTCTCACATTCCGCACACATTTTCGCACCTGCATTTCCCTCAACAACTTATCAATCCTATTGCGCCCCTCCCGAAAGCCTTCATGTTGTCCCGTCAAAAGCGGTTTCAGTTCACCCAAGATTCCCCCCCCCCTTGTCACCACGAAACTGCTCATACACGGCCACTAGCAAGGTGCATGCCTGGTGATGATTCTTGAGGGCCGTACCCTTGTTCCCGCTAGAAGCGGTATGCTGTCTGGGAGTCGCTCTGTGGAGAGCAGATCAAAATGAGTCGTAGGCCGTGCTCCTCCAGCAAACATTTGTGCCTGGGCTAATCTGCCTAGAACTCTGGAAATACCCATTTGATCGTGCCCAGAGCCAACGACCACAACTCCGCCCCTTCCTCACCCAATTACTGCAACGCAGCCGTTAACCCTTGGACCGTATCCGATTCCCCCAAAACTGACTCCGGGCAGTAGAACTTACTCGTGACCCCCTCCCTGGCGGCCTGCAGTGGCTCAAAGGGCACGACCACTCCCTGGTGGTTAGACTCTGCAAGGAAGGTGGGGAAACATGAAGAAACAAAACACGGCAAAAAAGCCAAGGCATGGACACACTCAATGCGGCGTAACCATTGCGGGTTCACCTCATGACCCGGCTTTGGAAATCCATACGTAAACCTCCTAGACTATCGGAGCCATGCCGTGTGCCAAACCCCTTAAAGGAAGACTCCTCGTGTACTTGTGGCCACACATCAATAAGGTTGCACTCGCTAAGTACCTGAGACTTCATATCCCTTGCCTACAAGGCCGCAGGCTGCTTGAACTCAGGCGGCCGGTATGCATCCTTGGCCTTCACGATAAAGCTATTGTGATCAACCAACAGTAGGACCGTTGGTCCCTGGAAGTTCTCCCTGATCCTCTTCCACTGTTGGTACCGTAAAGAGTGTCTAAGATGAAAATGGACCACCACTACCTTCAGCACAAAGTCCTCGTGTCAACTCAGCACCTACCAACCTACATGAAACAATTTCAAACGCTCGAAACCTCCACTCAAACGACTTCCAGCCCAACCCCATGCCCCCCTTGTCCCAATGGGTTGATTGTGCCTTTGTGGAATTCTCATGAGCACTGCTCTCCGTCCGCATTGGAGGAGAAGT
The DNA here is from genome assembly GCA_964036045.1 of Eutreptiella sp. 'Long Island Sound 2002'. Taxonomy (NCBI): domain Eukaryota; phylum Euglenozoa; class Euglenophyceae; order Eutreptiales; family Eutreptiaceae; genus Eutreptiella; species Eutreptiella sp. 'Long Island Sound 2002'. The sequence continues at coordinate 73,496,621 of OZ038385.1, forward strand.
GCAGATGCCAATCACTCCCAGGAGGCTGCTTATGCATACTTGACCACTGATGATAACCGTGTCACTTTGCGATTTCCTTTCCTAAAATTATTGAGCAATCCGTTGTCATCACCCACAGCGGGGTGGTCAATTGATACTTAGGATTCATTTTGGAGCTGGCCGCCTCTCCACTATCATTTGCAAACCTCTTGCGTTTCATTTTCCGAAGCACAGTTGGAACCTCTGAATCGAGGCTCATGGCGTCATCCATTTCCCGGGCCGTGATGAGCTTGGGGTACTGGTTGCCTTGAGGCTGTGCCTTGATTGCCTCTGACACTAGGCCCTTCTTAGCGACGTATTCCAATTCCGAGATGATGGAGACTGCATCTCTGCCGCTCGCACCGTGGAATATCATGCCCGCGAGCGGGGCCAATACCCTCGCCGGCTATCCTCTAGGTTGCCGCACGCATTTCTCCAACATTGAAACTCATGCGATCCAAGACCACCTCCCAATTCTTCGTACACGATGCGAAACAACTGCCACCACATTTGATTTATCCCACTATGATGGGACATTGACAGAAAACACACAGGCGACCTTTGCCTTGTCCCAGTGTTTGGGAAGCGGTTGCCGTTTATTGTCATCCGACGATAGGAAATCACCCGAAGAAATATCTTTGAATGACAAACCCACGTTCAACGAGAGCTGATCAGCTTCACTTTGAGGATCTCCTACCCCGCTTCGGACACACCCACCGGCATTTTCTAGGCACCCAACATTTGGACACGAATCATGGACCTATCCCCAAACATGCCACCTGTGCCCCGGAACGTTGCAAGGAGACTAGAAAACATAAACGGGGCCCACACAAACTTGAACGCCTTTTTCACAAATGCGCTGAACACCCAAGGCATAGACTTGATCCCGCCTCCTTGATACCACGTCACTAGTTGGATGGCGAAGTAAGGCACAAAACTGTGGGTATCTGCAACCAACTCCACTTGCTTCGCCAAATGAGCAAAGATTATCTAGGAGCGGCGCGACTCCGCACCTAGCATCACACACTCATCAAGACGATTGAGCTGAAAGGTGGCCATCACTGCATTGAGGGAATCCCGATGGATTTGGATTGCAAACTGATTAGGTTGTACATACGGCTCTTTAAAGACCCTCCTCTCGGGGGATCCCCCCGGTTGCATAAACTGCAGCATTTTGAACAACACAGAGCCGCCTTTAAATGCTCCGGCCTCCTTCGACAATGTGGCTACCCACACCTCACAGATGGCATGATCTTCCAAGTCTATCACTCTCCGTGAGCTGAACCTTATCACAAGCCACAGGGAGATTGACAAAAAGAGATATTGCTCTCTTAGGAACGAAACATGACTGTTCCGTGACCTGGAACAGCACAATGCCGATGTTCCCGAGATGTGAAACTTCTTCCATAACACATTTCAATTGAATCATCACACTATCATAGTCCCATGACGACAAAAAACCCGCACAGGGACTCGAGGCATAGAAGATTGAGGACAATTGCTCTGCTGTGTTGCACTCCGAAATACCGCTATATCACAAGCATCAGAAAAACCCTTAGTCAAGATCTTTGGAATCTTCAATCACAATGTCATACGTCATATGCATTTAACATGCCGAGACACACCAGCTGGTGGCTCTCGGCGGGAAGTAGCTGAAGGTTGCCCTCGGGGGCAAACTGACTGAAATGCTCCCCGACACTCATATGGGAAGCGGGAGACGGTTGTCAACGGGGCCTTAGGCTGGCGCGTAGCGAGCCGCCCTGCTGCCTGAAATTGATGCGAGAGGCGTTAGTGATCAAGGTCAACCCTTTTGGGGCTTGACAACATGGACCAAAAGACACCGAAAAAAATCAAACACCCAGAAAGTGGATGGGGCGGGGGTAGGACTTGTCTTTTTGCCTGAATGCGATAGCACCTGCGTCACCACAGTGCCAGAGCGCTCATATGTGATGGACTGGCAATTAGCACCATGCTCCGAGGGGCCAGAGTCTTGGCAGGCACAATACTGCCCCCGAAATGTTGGGAATTGACAGCAGCACGAGGTGACTGCGTGTCAATATGATCGACATCCATGGCAGAAATTGCAAAATACTGAAATGTTCTGTGTGATACAGGGTACAGTACAGTGCCTTGGATGCAAGAAATTTGAAGTACACAGCAATACACCAATAATACCACCTTGTCCAGCCAGCAAACGCACGGGTGAGGCTCAATATCCAACCTTTTGAGTAAATTTGCAGAATGGAAACAGACGGTTCCCTCGCCGCCCGGGTTACTGTGCAAGGGCGGTTACAAGCAGGGGGAGGACAAAAAATTGTTGTGGAGCATTGCCTAGTGGCCACCGCAGGGTCTTGGTGGAACGAACACCGCACAGCATGGTGGGGGGTGCACGGGCCAAAGGCTCATAGAGGTGCCACACTTTCTGTCTTGAGGCCCACAACCAGGTGTTGTCAAAGAGGGGGGTGCGCACACTGAGCGATTGGGTGAGGGGTGCCGGGGGGCAGGCGATTGGTGTACCTATGGTGTGTACCTGCATCCCTCTACGCGAGTTCACTAGTGAGGCCTTCATACCCACCTCTGCCAATGCACCTACAACCACATTACATGGGACCTCCACATGAAGGGGTTCCTGAATCCACTGATATACAGATAAAGCGTTGTCTAGTGCTTCAAGCGTGTCGATCCACAATCGACATTACAGATGGGCCTCTTAGAGGTAGCCCAGGAATGAGCCCAACAAGTTATTGCCAATCCTTGTAAACCGCCACAAACATTCGAAGAATCTCTTGCCACTGCTACCTTAATGCCATCATTACACACCTTGCGTACGACAGTTAACACTGCCAAGAGCTCACTTGTGTTTGCGTTTGTGGCACATGTCAATGGGCAGATGTGCGCACCCCCCTTCCCGGCCTCGTCACAGCAGCCATAACCCAGCAATCCACCTGCCTTATCCTATTCTGCTGAGCCATCGGTGTAGAACAAACAAACCAATTGGGCAGGTGGTGGGCCAAGGTGTGGGGCAAGAGGGGCGCAAGGCACCTTCCGGATCTCCAACTCTCTCGCATCTTGGCACATTACAAATGGATAACAGAACAAGACCACCAAACAATCCTGCCAGTAGTCATTCTGCAAGCAATGCGCATTGGCATGGGGGGCTGCAGCTCGGACTAGAGCTAGGGACATACTCTGGGGCCCTGCAGCACAGGCCTCGTTTAGAAGAAATGAAAACTTCGGGGTCATCTAAATGGGGGGTGGGCAACCTAAAGGGGACTCCTTCGTCACTGTGCGCGCATTGCGCGCTACTTTTAGACTAGATTCCCCCTGAAGAGCCGCCAGGCACGCCCTTTCCAAACGCCCTTAAAATTAGGCGGCCCCTACTACCCTAGCCTTGGGGGTGCAAAGTAGCCGAGGGGTGTAAAAATTGCAACCTGACGCGGAAAATGTTTTTTTCATTTTTTTTCACTGAAAAATGTTGCATCCAAATTTGATGGGTTTTATTCTACTGAAACTTGTGTGTGCTGGAATTCCTCGTACCTGAGAGTTGTGTACTGATACAATCACACAATCACAATCATGTCAGACATCTGACATCAACATCCCACATAAGATGTCTAACATGCCACGTACTCTTCATCTCTTCAGAAACCCTGTTTGATGATCAGTGAAGGGACCGGCAAAATATGTGTCAATATGGCTACATAACCCCTGCCTTCTCGAGGTCCCCATTATGGGGAGAATCAACCTAGAAAGGAGTGGATGTGGTGGAAATGTGTGAAAAGGGGTGGAAATGGGTAAAACTGGGTGAAAGTGCCACATCCCCAATGTGGAAGAAGTATCAAGACCTGCTGTAAAACAACAATAATGCCCGGAGTATCACAAAGTATGGGTTTCTAGTACGGTCACATGGCCAAATAGTTGCACTGCGCGGGCACTGCGCTTCAGCCCCCCCCCTCCCTAGGGGATCAAAACATTCCATTTTTGATTGCTCAAGGCTGAATGCAGGTCTAGGGCTTTGCTTGACCGGCGGGGGGGGGGGGGGGATGAGGAGGGGGCGTCTCAGGGTGCACAGATTGGGCACCAAAAATGGCCTGAAAAATGTTCCCTACTAAAAAAACCTCATGTTTCCCAACTTTCAAAACTTTTGGAGATCGGGGGAGCAGGTCGGGGGGGGAAGGCAGCCCCTCCTGCCGGAATGAAACAAAGCCCTGATGCAGGTCCCAGGGTCAAGTAAACCGCACTGTTTGGCCAAATTGAAAGTGGCGAAGTCATCAACCGTGGCGCATGGGACCCCAACCATTGGTTAGGTGGTACATCTGAATCGACCACATAGTGGCTTCAATAGACCAAGTGAGTTTTGCCCCCCCCCCCCCCGCATTCTAAATGTGTTTTGGAAATGTGTTTTCGGTGCTGGGGGGCATTGGGCTCCCCAACCAACAACTCATCGGGGGATACGTTTGCCACACAAAACAGGGATGGGCAAGGGGGTTAATGGCCAATTTCACTGATTGGGCTGTTCCGCAAATAGGCCCAAACATGGGGGCATGTGGTGTTCCCATATATGCAGACCCAGCTGGTTTTGATCTCGCAACCTCAGCAAGGTGACTGGAGGTCAAACTTTGAGGCCAAAAAATTGGGTGGGGTCAAATTCAAACCCTCTGCCCCCTCTGCCCCCGCCCCCCCCCCCCCGCCACAATTAGAGGGTACCTGCTTTGGGGAATTGGATGGATGGATGAACAATTGGGAGATATTGTTGTCTTGTGATTCAGTAATCTTACAAGGAACAGCATTCAACAGAAGCTTTCAAAAGAAGAAAGGATTTGCTACGCAAATACCCCGCCCCCTCCCTCAGTGGAACATATCGCTCATGCCTGCCCTGGATCTGATAACCACTCTTTGAGGTGATTTACTCGTGGGCTATGTGACCCACCTCCCCCACCTTCAACACGAGTATAGTGGCAGCGCAACAATACATGACAGCAGTGCAATACTATGGGGGAGAACTTGCGCCGCGCACTACTTTTGTGGCAAGTACACCCAGAACATCCTGATTTTTACCATCTACCAAAACGGCCCCTCAAGAGAGCACACGCTTTGGCCACAAAAAATTGTGCAAAACCCCCTTCCTTCCCACAAACATGGCACAATCAACAGCACAATACAATTGGCACCCACTTCATAATATTTGAAATGGCCCTTGGCCCATTGTGGCCCTTTGCGGTCCCAAATATATACATCCACAGAGGTGCCCAGCGCAAGAGGACAAATCCAACCGACAACACAGCACGTTTCCTAGATGTCGCCATATAGCCGCGCCGTGCACGCGTCGCGTCAGGTGCTCCCCCTGTAATGGCGCTTAAAGGTGTAACGTAGTGTGGAGGAGCTGTCGTGCCACGGGGTGAAACAGGGGTGCAAATGGGATGCAACGGAAGTGCCCCAGAGATGGAATGGCAGCAAAGCAAAGCCAGATACCCCCAAATTGTATTTAGACCGGATCTGCTGCCGTGTGAGGAATTCAGAAGGGCATAGTAGAGTATCCAGGAGCGTCATTTGCCTACCATCGACCTCGGCCTTGTTCTTGCCCAAGACGTAGCAGGGGCACAGCACAACTTTTGCACCTGATGAGAGCAGTGGTTGCACGCAGGTCAGGCCTCTAACTGGTTGCCATGCTACAATGGGATGCACATACAAGATTGTTGCCATCAAAGTACAGCTGGCGACTTGGGGTGCACTGCGTGCACACGTACAGCCGTAAACCCCCAAACCCAGGGCGCCGTAAAAAATGCACTCTTTTTGAAAACATGTGCACGACAGGGCTCTAACCCCTTGGATTGCAAATGCACAGGGGGGAGGGGGGGGACTTCGCCAGGGGATAACTTCGGGGGAAAACTTCGCCTTTCAGATTGGTGACGAAATTTTCCCGTGGATTTTTTTTTTGCGTGATTGGACAATTGATTGACAGTGACAGTGACAGTGACAGGTTGTCTTGCTTGTCCCATCTCGGGCTCTCTCTGATGCTCCAAATGGTTTGCTTCCCTGACTTTCTCATGTGTTACCTGCCTATGGTTTCTGTGTTTTAGGTACAGAGCTATGGCACTATGCTATTTATTTATTGTCCCAGCCATTGCATGTTGGGCAGCTGTGCGTCATGGCATGTGCACCAGTAATGAAATGAAAAGAATGGGGGGGCCACTGCAAAAAATACCCAATTGCACACCTGAAAAGATGAAGAGCAAGGCCCAGGAACTCCATATTGCCCACAAGGAACCAAGGGTTGCGAGTGTGACGAAATCTTCCCCTAAGGAAAATTTCCCCTCCGGTGTCTGATGGCCCTGCATCAAAATTGGAGGTGTGACGAAATTTTCCCCTGACGAAGTTTTCCCCGTCGAAGTTGTCCCCAGGCGAAGTCCCCCCCCCCCCATGAAAATTTCATTTGCGCCAGCGCCCTAAACATTGACGAATCTCGCCCAGTTGTATCTGAAAAACACAGTTCCAGCAATGGCTTAAACTAGTTGTGCCGGATCTGGACCTTGTTCAGGTATGCTACTAAGGGTCAGTGGCAACCCTAGGGGAATGTGCAAAGCAGACCCACAACAAGACAAATCACCATAAATTGCATTTTCTAGACACTTCAAAAGACATCTCCCTAACTGGACAACTGCAAGGAGGGAAATATTGATTGAATGAGACCCAAACACTCTTTCAATGCTCCCATTTTTTGTAATGTTTGGTGCAGAGATTAACCCTCAATGTCACATCTCCCTGCAAAAATGTTTATGGCGTTGGCGCCGTAAAAAATAAGTCGTCTACATGGCAATTGGAAACCAATACTATGACCAACAAATATTTTCTCTATTTGAAGGAGAAGGGCAGAGATGGACAAAGGGGGGGGGGGGTTGCATAGGGGGAATCCTTGCACTGCGCGCGCACTGCGTGCTACCTTTAGACTATGTTCCCCCTGAAGAGCCCCCGGGCACACCCATCGGAAACGCCCTTAGAATTAGGTGACCCTAACTGCCCCACAAATCCACACGATGTTGCCAAGGCTGTCAATGGCAACCGTAACTTTATATACGCACCTGGCGTATTTAGGATTAAATAGGACATCACAAAGGATGCCTCCTATGGTAGCAATGGGCATGCTATCCACGTAATGCGTCACAAAATGAAGAAAGTGTGGGACGTGGTTCCACTCCGAAAATCTTTCCGCCCATCGAATTTCAGCGACAACACCATTCAAGTAAGAACGAACACGATGCACACTTGCCCACCAAGCCTCCTCAGAGCACCCCGTTGCTCCAGAGAGGAGATGAGCTCACCTATGAGGTGGTGTGTGCTTAAGGAAGAAAAAGAAGCGAAACAAATGTTCGCGTGGAAGTATCTCATCATGCCCATACTTACGCTCCCTCCTAGAAAAGAGTGGATGTGGTGGAGATGAGCAAAAAGGTGTGAAAAAGGGTGGAAATGGGTGAAAATGGGTGAAAATCCAAAAATGCCATATCCCCAATGTGGAAAAAGCATCAAAACCTACGCCACGGGGCAACAATGATGCCCCTAGTATCTCAAAGCATGGGTCTCCAGTACGGCCAGACGCCCAAATAGTTGCACTGCGCGCGCACTGCGCTTAAGGCGCCCCCACAGTCCATTGTTGTTTCCCATATGTGCCAAGTGTGATCCCGGCCATAACTTATGGCAGCCGGACACACAAGTGAAGACCCCCAATGGGCAGGGGGGATCATTCTGTAGTGGGTACACATTTACCGCGCTAAGGCCGTTAAATGAGAGGGGGTAATTTCTGATGATTGTCGCGACCATGGGGCCAACCTCCCCAAGTCTAGCTAGACCGCACACACACGATTGCAGCAAACATGGGCTAGGGCGCACCCAAGGACATGCTGGTCACATTTGTCATTGGTGCCGATGACAAGCAGTGGCACAAAAACCCCATTGTCACAATAATTGTCGGAAACAACAGACTCAGGAAGGTGGTGCACTGCACTTAGACTGGGGGGCTCCCCACTTGGAACAATTTCTGGCTCTTACAGCCCGTTTTAAACCACCCCTAAAAAGACAACCTAACGGTTTCAACTGTTGGATCCCATTAGGCTAGTGTGGAAACTGGAAACCTTTTGAGATCACCCCCATATTTTCATGACCTCCGCATATGGCAGTTTGTACAGTTTGTAGTTTTAACATTTGTCACCGTGTTTAGATGCACCCACACATTTTGTGGCTGGTGTTGGTGAAGGGCACTGCCACAAAAACCCCATTGTCCCGACAATCATCAGAAATCACCCCATCTCATTTTATGGTGCTGGCGCCGTAAATGTGTACCCACTACAGAATGATCCCCCCCTGCCCATTGGTGGTGTTTACTGGTGTGTCCCGTTGGGCTTGTGTGAAAAGCTCTTGAGTTCACCCCCATATCAGCATGATGCAACAAGTGGACTATGGATGTTCCTGACAATTTGTCCATCTTTGCCCTTCTCCGTCAAAATGGGATCCAAGGAAAGAAGTACAATGATATTATAACTGTTGGTGCTTGAATTGAAGCTTATGTTGCCTTGACCTTCCTAATGTAATGGCACCAATATCACTGGTTATTGGTACATATTTTTTACATGGTGCAAATTGCGATTATGGGGTCTTTGTATTCATTTGCATCCATGATGTTGCGCAACATGGTGCGTTGACAATGTGTCAAAACCAACTATGTAGCGACCATTAAGTGTAGGGATTGCCAAAAGGGGGATGGTAGGCGGTTTGGCACATTTCTAACATAAGCGTTTACAGCGCCACCGCCGTAAATGTTTGTGGCGCTGGGTGCCGTAAATTGGCAGGGGTGTTGGAGGGGAAGCAGCCAGGCAGCAGGGAGATTCGAACCCCCACTTCCACCAGTTTGGCTGCTGGCTTGCAAGCCACGCATTGTCAACTGCCCACCACACATTGCAGCAAATTGTATATATTATCACAGTGTGAACCAACACATTCTTATCCCTTGTTGTTTGGCCTTTGCTTGCAGCTATGCAGCTTTGGCAAATCTACACAGTCCGTGAGCTTCCAGGCAATTCACGAAAATTAGGGGGGGCTTGTTTGTGATACATGGCAATGCTCATTCATTGTGTCCATAAGTACAACAAGATCAGTGCAAGAGGGCAAGGTGCATGCACAGTAAGTGGTGTGGCCCATGGGATGAAGAGAATAGGAGAAAGGTGGACAGCCACCGGCAGTGAGTGCCAGCTGCCACAGTGCCCTTTCGGGGTTAGGGCAGCCAGAAGAGCCCCATGTGAGGGAGGAGGATGTGAAGAATCAGATGAGAGAAAAACACGGAAGCGAGTGGGAAAGTATGAAAGAAGAGAGGCAGGGTGGCAATCACGGCAGGGTATGATAGAGAGCGGTATGGTGTGGATGGGCATGGGACCCCAGGTTCCAGCACGATCCATCTTGGGTGTGCATTATTCCATAGAGGCTGGCTTCATTCTAGGAGCCATTCATTGCAGTTGAATGGTTCCTAACTTGTCCACTTTGTATCAGGGTCCCCAAAGTGGGGACACCCAGGCCTAAAGCTTGGATTACAGCCATTGGTTGGGGGATAATAGCTCCAAGTAAAGGAACGTGGTAATCAACAAAACATATTGCAAACAATCCTACCAATACCTAAATCTACACCTAAGATTCTATGTCATTGCTCTGCGTGGGTACGTCGCGCTACAGAATGTGTGTACAATGCACAGCCATCCCTATTGAAGCAAGCATTCGTTGAATGTGTCCCCATCGTTTGAGGAGCCTTGTGTCCCCTTCACACAACGTGGCTGATCAGCGGACGTGCAGTGGTGCTGACATCCTCCCACTAATTGAAAGCAGTTGAAACTGGCCGCCAGGATTTCCTAAAAAGAGAGGAGGCAGCACATCATTTTCAAGCATCACCAGCGTTTCTTGCATGCGCTACTACGCATAGGCATTGTGTCCACTGGTCACCCAGGAAGACAGTAGCCAGGTGCAGAGGCTATTGACAGCACGATCCCTCAGCACCTACAGGTGCGCAGTATCTTGAGAGGCAGATGCCACACACTTGTGGCAAGGTTTGCTTTCACTGCAAACAGATCCGTGTTGAAGCCCTGCAACTGCACAGCATTGGACTCCTGCCCTTTCATTGAGGCCAACGAGGCAAACAGCAGCTTCACATTGTCTTCCCGCACTCCAGTAACATGCTGCCAATGAAGCTCTGAGGAAGGGCCATAAGTTGCAGAGCAGGGAACTCAGGTGACCCCAAACATCTCCCACTGAATCATGGTACGAGGTCATGACACAAGCATGTGGGATTGCAGACATGGTGCACGCATGGCACATGCAAAATCGGTTGCATCAGCTGGGGGTCACCACACACATCAGCTCATACTACCACGGGCTGCGAGACCTCCTTGATCCACCAAAGAGGAGTAATCCAAAAAAAAAACAGAGGGATTAGGCCCATGGTGAACCTGCCACGGGTTCTCGCAACACAGTCCATGAGGGTGCCATCTGTTCTCCACTACCTTAGGTGTTCACACGAATTGCTTGTGCTCTTCTGCCATCGTCCACCAATTGTCAGAGCTACCAGAAATAGAAAAACCTTTTCCATCTGAAGCACACTACGTCCAACTGTGCTCTCGAGATGGTCCGGAATCAGATATCCGTACAAAGTAGGATAGCCTCACAGGGTGGCCCGTGGGCAGGCGCAATCATAATTCACACTGCATCAGTTCTGGTCTCTGAAAGGATATGCTATGAACAATCCAGTTGAAATACAATGTATCCATCTGTCACTATGGCATCCATGTACCAGTGTGTTGACCCTTGGTTGCACGCATATGCGTTGTGGCGGTACCTCTCTTGTTGTGCCACTGCATCCACATGCTATTGCTGTAAGCCCTCTCCCTTGTGAGAACAACCTCTTGTCTACAAAAGAAGTAGGTGTTGTTTCCGCAACTGTGAAACCATATCCTATTTTGCCCTTCATAAAGGAAGCGCACTGTACGCGCGTGGTGCGAAAAGTCGGTTGTCTTCCGCCACCAGTAGCCACGGGTCCCAGGGTCCTGAATTCTGCACCCTACAACCCCTGGTAGTACACCATGGATTTTTTTTGTCTGATGCTTGCCCCGGGTCGCACCATCCTGAATATTGCACCCCATGCTGTTTTGAATTGATCATGCATGCTTCGAGGTGGGTGGTTTTCAGGGATGTCACAAGGATAAACACCGTAGCGGTGTGCCCATGCTGCTGTGCGCGTGCTATGGGAAAACGCCCCCAAAGCCTGTCAACCACATTTGTCAGAACAGTAGGTGTTGTTTCCGCACTGTTTGGAACTTTACCATTGTTCTCACAACGGAGGGGGGCAAGTATGTGTCCAAGGGTGACAATGTCGCCTGTATGCTTCTGCGCTCTTCAGAGGGTGTACGTGACAACCAAGACACAACAGGCGATTGTTCCTCATTTTGATGCAGCTGTTTTCTTGTGGTGCCCAGCCTCTGGTCTTCGGCTTTCATGTGGGTCAGTCATTGAGAACCCAAGGGGGCGAAATGATAATGGAAACAGATGGCCCAGAAAACGGTTATTATATGGCCACATCGCGTGATTTTCTCTGCTCCCCCGGCCCCACACCGTCTTGCACCTCATGAGTTCCAACAGTTTTGTGCAGCACCAGGTTCAGTCGTATGTATGTAACCCCCCCCCCCCCCCCAGTCAATGTACACCCGGTGTAGATTAGTTTCTCAGCATTTATCCAGCCCCAAGGGGGTGTACATTAACAGGGGGGGGGGGGTACATTCATTGGGCAGTTGCATGTTTCCCTTGCCCCTTGCTCCTTTGCTCCTCATCAGGTCCGCTGTGGCGCGTGCAGTGGGCAGGATTGGTGGCAAGCCGCGCGGATGCATGGGAGGGATGTGTTGCCCTCCTCAGGCCTACATCTTCTCCCCCACTCCCCCCCCTGTCATTTAGTGTGTTGCTGATTTAGTCATGGCTGACATTCATGTATGCACTTTCGGTGTCAACAACGATGAGGATTGTTGTGATCACTCTGATTTGGGCAGCCTGTCAGATGGTGAAGTTGAGCAACCTGATGAAAACGATGACGACTTGATGGATGATGACTAGCTATTGAGGGCCCTAGAAAGTGTTGAAAATGATGCTGATGCAGTTCAAAATGATGATGTTGCAGTTGGCGGTGGGCCTGTTGATGGTGCTGAACTTGGTGCTGCTGAAAATGGTGGTGCAGTTGGTGGTGAGGCTGCTGATGGTGCTGAAGGTGGCGTTGTTGAAAATGATAGTGTTGCCGTTGGCGATGGGCCTAGTGCCGGTCCTGAAGGTGGTGAATTGTTGTCTCGTGATGCTTAGTTTCTGTAACATTTTTCTCTGCTAAACCTTCTTGTTCTGCACATCAAGAACGGCCTGCAATTTGGTACGGATTGTGAATGTTCTGTATTTCGAAATTTTCAGCTCCGACACTGCCAACCCACCGCCAACTTCAGCACCAGCAAGAGCCCCACGACCAACTTTAGCACCATTGTTTTCAGCACCAGTGAAAATCACCTCGCAGAGGTTGTTAGATCAAAGCCAGGCAGGCGTATATATGGGGAAAACGCCACATACCCCCCCATTTTGGCCTTTTTGGGCCTATTCGCGTACCCTACCCCAAGGGGTTGAATTGTTAGTTTAACCCCTTGTAAAATCATTATTTTGTCCAATAAACGCATCCCCCAATGAGTTTTTGGTCCGGACCCCCCCCAGACCCCCCCACTTGAAACCCACTTTTTTCAGGTTTTGAGGGAGGGGGGTGGGGGTGGGGGGGGGGGTCAAAAAATGGCCCCCCCTTTTTTTGGGTCGAAAATCATGAATCTTTTGGTTTTTTTCGATTTTGAGCCGAAAAAGTGTTTCCGGGTCCCGACTCTATGGGGTTTGTATGGGGCGGAGTGGGACGAGCGCTTATGCAGTTTATGCACTTTTCAGCCATTTTTGGTATGTTGGCGGTTTTGGCGACCTTGGTGACCCCGTGGTACCCACTCTGAGGGGTGCAAGTGGGGATGTTGTGACAGTATATGCCTACTAGGATACGGAAGGACGTTTTTTGCAGTCTCTAGCCTTGCCTGGGGCCGTTCACAACCCGTGCCAAAGACGCGAAATGACTGTTTCCACCAATAATGGCCTAGTGAATGGGCCAGTACACAACCTGCTAATGCAGTTTTTCACCCTGGGTAGCTCAAAAATCGAAGTTTTCGAAACTTGTTTTTTTGATGTTGTGACCACCCAAAATGACCATCCAAGGTATGTAAAACATGTTTTAGGCTGTATTTGCGTGTTTTTCATCCTATTTGGGTATTAGGTCCGGGGGGGGGGGGGGGTCTCCCAAGGGATTGGTACACAACCTGCTTATGCAGTTTTTCACCCTCGGCAGCTCAAAAATCAAAGTTTTTGAAACTGGATTTTATGATATTGTGATCACCTAAAATGACCATCCAAGCTATGGAAAGCATGTTTTAGGCCGTATTTACATGTTTTTCACCCTATTTGGGTATTGGCCGCACGGGGGGGGGGGGGGTCTCCCAAGGGATTGGTACACAACATGCTAATGCAGTTTTTCACCCCGGGCAGCTCAAAAATCGAACTTTTCGAAACTTGTTTTTTTGATGTTGTGACCACCTAAAATGACCATCCAAGGTATGTAAAACATGTTTTAGGCTATATTTGCGTGTTTTTCATCCTATTTGGGTATTAGGTCCGGGGGGGGGGGTCTCCCAAGGGATTGGTACACAACCTGCTTATGCAGTTTTTCACCCCGGGCAGCTCAAAAGTCGAAGTTTTCGAAACTTGCTTTTTTGATATTGTCACCACCTAAAATGACCATCCAAGCTATGTAAAGCATGTTTTAGGCCGTATTTACATGTTTTTCACCCTATTTGGGTATTGGCCGCACGGGGGGGGGGGGTCTCCCAAGGGATTGGTACACAACCTGCTTATGCAGTTTTTCACCCCGGGCAGCTCAAAAATCAAGATTTTCGAAACTGGTTTTTATGATGTTGTGATCACCCAAAATGACCATGCAAGGTATGTATGTTTTAGCAAGCATGCTTTAGGCCGTATTTACGTATATTTCACCCTATTTGGGTATTAGGTCCCGGGGGGGGGGGGGGGGGCTCCCAAGGGATTGGTACACAACCTGCTTATGCAGTTTTTCACCCTCGGCAGCTCAAAAATCGAACTTTTCGAAACTTGTTTTTTTGATATTGTGATCACCTAAAATGACCATCCAAGCTATGTAAAGCATGTTTTAGGCCATATTTACGTGTTTTTCACCCTATTTGGGTATTGGGCGGGGGGGGGGGGGGGCGGTCAAACGGGATTAGTACACAACCTGCTTATGCAGTTTTTCACCCTGGGCAGCTCAAAAATCGAAGTTTCCGAAACTTATGTTTTTGATATTGTGATCACCTAAAATGACCATCCAAGCTATGTAAAGCATGTATTTATATAGTTTTTCCCCTATTTAGGGTGTGTGTTGCTTGGGGTAGACTTGGGGTAGATTCTCTGCGAGGTGGACTTGCCGAAGGCAATAGAATTTTGGATGTGTTCAAGCAAATGGCACACCAAGCCATCTCAAAGGGTCCTGGACTGCCCAGGAACCGTGTGCGCATCAGTGGCAGAGGGCTGAAGACCAAATATCCGGAGTTGAACAAACATATGAATAAATGGTGGGCTGAGCACAAAGTCCAGAACAAGGAGAGGGTAACACATTTCAGATTACAGCAGGAGGTGCAGAGATTTGCAAAACATAATGAGTTCCCACCTACTTTTAATGTAGCACAGTGGACCACAAATTATGTTGTTCGTGAGAACAAGGTTTTGGCTGCAGAGAAGAGAGTCTCTTCAAAACCTATGTCCGTCCTGTTGGAAGAGGCTCAGAAATTCCACACATTTTGCCGCAGCATGCCTCCAACTTGTTTCGCATTTATGTGAGGGATGTTTGGAATTTGGATGAGGTACCTGTGAGTTTGACAGGTTCAATGGACCTGAAAATGCGCAGCCTGGTGGACCGTCATCAGGACAATGAGGTCCGCCGGAGCCCATTTACACCAAATGATTACAAACGCATGTGCATTGTGTTACTCACTGCCGAGAATTTGCCAAAAGGCTCCCATTGGCCAATGTGCCCTGTGATCATTTTTAAAGTAACAGGTTCCGGTGTTGAGGTAGCCCGGTATGACAAAGGTGTGATTGTCACACACCAAAACAATGGTGTTGTTGAGGGGATCAATGGTCGGTTCCGATAGACTGAATGTCCCCGCCATAGACAATTCCAGCCATTAGTCCAGCAGTACTGCGAAGTCCAATCAATGCACGTGTCCCCTTCTTGGTTGGGGTGCTCCACTATGTAAGTACAGTGAGGCGTTGCGGTTAGCTCTGTGGGTCACTTGAGCGCTTGTCCTTTCTGCCGACTCTAGCGAACAACCAGGATCAATAAAAAGCAGTCGTCCATAAGTGTGGACTGCATTCACTGTATTACGTGCGAACTGACTGGGCTGCATAGCATGGCACTCACTCGGCCTTTCCCCGTTAGTTGCTGTTTAGTTTCAAAAAGTGCAGGGAGTAACATACAAACAGACTCAGAAAACTAGAGGACGTAGCAAAATTCATGTGTGTCGTGCTGGCTGTGTGTTTGCGGTGTCATAGTGCGGGTGTGGTGCCCCGTGCTTCAGTGGAAGCACCCTGGACTCCAGCTTCGCTGGTCCCAGGTTCGAACCCCGCTGCCCGAGCCGCCAGAACCGGATCAAGCGGAACGGCGGCTCGGGCAAAGGCAAGCAACGGGTGGGGTGGCAGCCTCCCGCCGGGCGTGGGCGGTGGCGGGGCGCACTGCTGCAGGTGCCTGGGCACATTTTTCTTATTGAATGAGGTGTACGAAATTGAGGCTGCTCAGCAGGAAAAAATAGATAAGGCCAATGCGAAAAAATAGATGAAAAGCGGGAGGGGCCCCAGTCCCCGGTCGGGCGAGGCCGGTGGGGGGGAGCACTGCTACAGGCCGGGTTCGAACCGGCGATCTATGCGACGACAGCTGACGATGGTAACCACTATGCCACACTGCCTCCCATACCGTCTTTGTGGGGGGGGAAATTCAAAACTTGCACAACCGAGTCCAGCTCGGCGGCAGTGGTCGTGCGCCGTCGCTTGGTGGGGGGGGTGTATGTGGGCACGGTGAAATCACGTGACGGGGTCTTAAGTACCGGACATCTGGGGTGGGAGAGCCTTTCCTTGGTCCGCCAATCTGTCAGCTTCGTTATTCCCTAGGATGTCCACATGGGACGGCACTTTAATAAACTTGATGGAGCCTGTGTGTGCGCTGAGAGTGTCAAGAAGAAGTTCCCAGAGGGGAACATTAGAAATCGGACCACTGCTTCCCGTCCATCCCCTGAGTTTCCACCGGCGTGCCGCGCCTGTGGCTCCTAGGAAGACGTACTCACTATCGGTGCAGATTGCGACTTTACCAAAAGAAAAGATTTGCAATGCTCGAATCACGGCCAGGAGTTCTGCCGTGTTGTTTGTTTGTCGGAAATGAACTGGGACATATGCAGAGATGCTGATGTCAGGATGCGCGTAGATGCCATATCCTGCTACTCGGCCCACGCCTTCCGTTTCGGCGGATGAGCCATCTGTGAAAACCAGGGTGTATCCGTCCGCGGCGAGAGTGTCAAAAACTCCTTCCAGCTCCGCCGCCCGTTGTTGTTTGCGCAGTCGGCGCGCTGCTTCTTTGCGTTGTTTTTTGCTGGGCGGGGGGGTGGGAGGCGTGACACGTAGATGGGGGTGTTGAAGCACTCCATCATGGAGTAGCGATTGTAGTGCTCTGATGAAAAGATGCAGGTCATGAGCCGAAATAGGAATATTCAAAGGACAGGTAGCCCATAGCTTCAAGGTGGCTATCCAAATAGAAACAAAGCGGGTCCTGGTAGCAGAATATTGGCGTTGATGTTTTTTCTTTTGGCGGACCTGCCAATTGGCATATACCGCCGCCCAGGCCAGGAAGCCCGTCGGGCACTGGAAAGAAAACTGTAGGGAAGAAGAAAGCAAGGCTGTTGGACATTCCTCTGCAGTGGCCGTGGGAAAGCATTTTGTAATAGTGTCAAAGGCGACTTTGAGTAGGGAGCACCCCGTGTGCGCGTGATCAATTGTTTCTAGCTCACCGTCAATAGGGCACCACACATCATCCGGTTTCCAATCCTTTTGTCGCTCCCCCACAGGGAGGCGGAGCCATAGCACCTGTCCGATGAAGTCTTTATGTTGTGCGGGAACATTGAAGGAGTGAAAGGCCCTCCACACCCCAGGCGGTTGCCTTGGTGCAAGGGAGGTAGGGGAGCAAAGAAACAAGGCCATGGATTTTGTGGTCCATCGTGACCAAACATCCGCCCCCGGAACGGGATGGGGGGGGGGTTCCGTGGGTGCCTGGCCAAGATTTGAGGAGCCATAATGGAACACTCCCTGTTGATAAATGATCGCCCAAGTGGGCGCGATCTGCGAAATATGTGTGCTGTTGTTGATTAAATCTCCCACCGTGATGACCCCCTGCCGGATGAGCTGGGGGCAATAGTACGTGAGGGATGCAGGCTTGGAAAACAGTTTGTTATGCCAAAGTGGGATGCCGGGCGATAGTGCTTCAGGCCGATTGAAGGTCACTTTAGAGGTGACGAGTGAGTATGCTCGGGCGCTCCAAGCAAGATAAGGCATTTTGTGCCAAGCAACATTGCCCCCCATTTGAAAAGTGTGGAGCGTGGACGGGGATATATCTATGCCGTACTCAGTGGCAAAACACTCATAAGGTTCAGTGACACATTTAGGAATGACCTCGGCTTTGTAGATGTGACGAATAAAGATACTGGAAAACTGCCAAAGCAAGAAGGTGTCAGGGGGGGCCAGCTCTAGCCCCCCCTGTTCTTTGCTGTGCGACAGGATGTCTAGAGTTATGCCCCAATTGCTGAGTTTAAGGGCAACCCGGTAAATTGTTTTAACCGCTGCGATGACGTTGTCTGTAGGATAGACAACACGAGCTGGGTAGACCAGTAGTGGGAGAATCCAACTTTGGAGGAGTTCCACCCTGTCAGCGAGCGAGAGGGACCACGACTGCATGGAAAACGCACGTCCTGTGGCTTTCCTTAGTGCTGGTCCATAGGCCTCTTCCGCTGTGGTAGCCCCAAGGACAATGCCCAGGTACTTGTATTTTTCGACTATTCTGAGGCCTGTGCTCAGGAGCTGAACCCTGTGCACGGGGTCCCATTGCCCCTTGAGCAGTATGTTGGACTTATCCAGGTTTGTGTACAAGCCTGTGACTTCAGAGAATTCTTGAACCCTGCTCCAGACCAAGAGGAATGACCGCACTCCTGTGTTGGGGTCGCAGTCAATGATGATGATTAAGTCGTTTGCATAAAGCAGAACTTGCACATGGACAGACAAATCCATAAGTTTATGGATGATGGGGGAAATGAGCATTGCAAATACAGATGGTGAGAAGGGGCACCCTTGTCGGACACCCGAACGAGGAAGGATTTTGTGGTCTGAATAAATGTGATCACGGACAAGCACGCAGATTGGTGCTGTAAACAGTAGTAAGCAGAGGGAAATTAGACTGTCTGGTAGTTGCACAAGGTTGTGAAACGTGCGAGGGTACTCGTGTGAAACAGAGTCAAAAGCCTTTTTGAAATCGATGGGGCAAAACAGGGCGTCCCTGGGGGAACTCCAGGAGCCAAAAGTATGCCATAGATTCGTGAAGATTGATCGACCCCTGATGAAACCCCGTTGCTGAATAGGGGTGAGGGCGTCAATGTAATCTCTGAGTTGCAGGGCCAGGATTGCTGCCACCCATTTATGTGACGTGTTTTACAGCACTAAGGGCCGCAAGTTGTGGACCGAAGCAGTCCCTAGTCCTTTCGGAATGGGATTAAGGAGGGCCAGTGACCAGTCGTTGTGGAGTGTGTTAGAGGCGAGAATGCCCGTGTATATGTGGAGCATAACAGGGCAAAAGAAATCTGAAAAGGCTTTGTAGATGGAAACCTGTACCCCATCGATTCCCGGCGCCGATGTGCCGTTCAAGGACTCCAGCGCAGCGTGCACTAGGTCCAGTGACAGCGGTTGTATCGGCATTTTTGCCATCAATGCTGTGTTTTTGCCACGAAAAAATGTTTCGAGATAAGACTTTACCTCCGGCTGGGATTTTCCGGAGGAATTCATTGTTTGTTGCCAATAGGTGACAATTTCAGAGACCATGGATTCAGGGTCGGGCAGACTCTGGCCGGATCTATTGCGCAAAGAGTATAGTTTTCGTTTGAACTGTAGCTGTTTGGTGAGTCACCAGATTTCTTGGCGGCGGCGCCATGGTTGAAAATGATGTGGGTCGTGTAAAGTAGTTTTTAGCTTATCCAGTACCTGCTGCCCAGAACGGTCGGTGTCTGACCGTTCGGCCAGAGCAGTTAAAATTTGATAAGCCGCTTTTGCGGATGAGGGGGCGTACCCATGTTCCTTAAGGTAGCGCCAGGCTTCCTCAGAAAGGTGATGTGTAGAAGAAACCATCAGGAGGGATTGTAGTTCCGTGATGCCTGTAGCTCTGTTGGCCTTCTCATAGGAGAAAGCTGCTGTTTTGATGCATTCCAAACCGTCTGCCCCTTGGAAGAACCTTCAGTGTCAATAGAATGCAGCTCAGTCTGTAGTTGTTTGAGGGTTTCCTCCGAGGAAAGGAAAATCGTAGGGATTCTGAGTCGCTTCCCCTGTTTGGTAGGCTTGGCGGACTATGAGGCAATAACCGCCTTGTGGTCTGAACTGGCCACAAAACGGGTATAGCACTCTGCAACGGAGTTTTGAAAATTCTCGGGAAGGAGGATTCTATCGATCCGTCGTCACCTGTCGAGAACGGGAGTACACTGATTTGCGGTTAGGTCGGGCCTAGCCGCCGCAGTGTGTTGTTGATACACAGTGGGTCCTGGAGTACTACATCCCTGAGTGGCGTAAAATGCCGGTTACAGATGGGGGCGTGCGCTTTGTGGTGTATGATTCTGCCACAGCCCATCTGTCAACAGCCACGAAGGATGAGTTCCTCAATCACTTTACATGTGTTGTTGTGATAGCTGGGGGTCTGACCCCTATCCTGTAAAGCATGGACATCCATTTCATTTTTGTTCTCCGCAACAAATGGAAACTAGTGGCCCATTAGTGGGAGGACGCAAATGTAGGAAAAAAGCTATCAGCGGCCCAAAACTGTATCCTACTCACCAAGTTCTGTGCCCGGGCATGGGAATTGACTTTACAATCAGTGGATCCCGAAAATTCTTTCACGAAACTTGGGTATGTGTGGCCAAAAGACGACGGTTCAGACATTCAGCTCTGTGCTTTGTGTGACTATACGTATAACCCAGATGCGGATCTGATTGAATTTGTCACGCCACTTGTGCCTCCACCTCTTGAGGAGTCTCCTACCAAGAGGCAGCAGCAACTGGGCATCCGCAGCTTCTTTCAGTGACATTTTTGATACGTTTCGTAGGGCGACTTTCATACGCTTTGAGGGTGCACGTTGCTGGGATGTGGGTCCAACCAGCGTTCGGCAAGTTTTTTTTGGGGGTAGATTAACGTTTCATCCTTGACTGGTCCCACAAGGGGGGTGTACATTAACTCGGGGGGGTAAATTAACATGGGGGGGTACATTAACTGGGCGGGGGGGGGGGGGGTTACACTTCGCATAGCTGCCACCACACTGCTTGGTTCCGATGCGTTTGCTACGTTTCGTCGCAGCTGGATAGCCGGACGGACAGCCGGAGGGCAACGTAGCACACATGACATGCACCGCACACATACCCCATGGATTGTGGGTTCGAATCCCGGCCAGACAGCCACGGAGTCGTCACCGTCTTCATGATTGGGCCGGGGGGGGGGGGGTGTCGCATCCCTGAAACTTGACGGGATGGTGTGTGTGTGTGTGTGTGTGTGTGTGTGTGTGTGTGTGTGTGTGTGTGTGTGTTACACGCTTCCTGATATCTTTTGCCGTGGTCGGAAGGGGTGACCAGCGGCGCCAAGCACTAAAAGTGGAGTGGAAGAGCGCACGGGGGGAGATTGCAGCCGGAGAACGGCAGCAGTGTTATGCGAAAGAAGAGATCCGGCAGTGGCACGAGGCCCAGGTGGTGTGGTGTGCACTGGTCTATGTTTGGGAGTCCAGGTTGCGCACCCGCCATTCATACGGGTGCTCCACCGTCGGCTTGCGCAACCACGTAACCACCACGTTCTCTTGTGTCCCTACCTTGACAAACCATGATAGGTGTGACAACAATGAAAATCGTTCCCGATGCTGGAAGTGCAGCGGCTCACCAAACCGGCCAACCATGTTGGCAGAATGTTGCTTGGCTGGATCCTAATGGCTGAGACTAGGGCTTGCCCCTTGTTCTCGGCTCTTGTTGAGCCATTGTTCATGACTGGTTGGGCAAGATTTCAGGAGTGTAGGCTGGGTTCGGCACTGAGGATGCCTCCGGGCTTGGGGCCCTTCTCGTCCTTGGCAGCGGTAGAAGTGGTAGCCCAATCCGGCTGAGGCACCTTCGGGATGGACAGATGTGATGGGACAGCAATGTGCGGCATCAAATCACGGGCAGGTACGGGTGTTCTCAAAAACATGGCACAAACCCCACAGCCCGCGCCCTGCCTTGGCCCAAATCATGTCATACTGGATACATCACAACAGCCCCTCATTTCTCCAAATCTTTCGTCTCAAACCGCGGTTCTGGAGCCCGGTACCTAATTTAGTACCTCATTAATTGGGTCCTGGATGAATACGGTCCGAACAGAAGTGTTCGTTGGACACAATGTTCGCTGGACACGGGGCCATGAGGCAACGGAAACTGGGCTCGCATACGCCCCCGTGTCACAGGCGCATGGTCATAACCACATTGTTCAGTGTTTTGCATGCTGCACTGCAGCGTAGACCAGTTCTGTACCACACCAGGTGGTTGCTGGCTGTGCATTGGCACTGGTCCTCTGGACATTGAGGTCAGCTCGCACCCACCACCCACCCACAGTGCCGGTTAGTCTCTAACCCTTGCCCTGCAGGTCGTGACCCTGTCATGCACTTGCTCTGTGGCTCGTGAGGACGTGTCATGCTCAATCCTCAGGGGCGCAATGGCGCCTTGGTTGGCGCAAAGGCGTCTCAGCATTTTTGTATGTGCTCCGTCTGTCAGGCAACTCAACAAATCATTGCTGTTTTGCGTGTGGCGCATACCATTTCAGCTCCCCACCATGCATGCGCATGCCGCCCACACATTCATGCCTACGTGCTTCCGTCATCCTCACATGGACCGCACTCTCGCCGCCCCATTCTTGCTTCGGCTGTTCAACACGTGACAACGTGTCGAGCCTGTGGCTCAGGGGCGCTACGGCGCCCTGCTTTTTCATTTCTTGACTGTTCCGTGCCGCCGTGGCGTCCCTTTTACCTTGGTCAGCTCGAACCCACCCTGTTCAGCTCGAACCCTGGTCAGCTCGAACCCACCACCTCCCTTTGCGCCGGTCGGTTAGCCCCGGTCTCACGCTCTGTGGGTCTCTCTCCTACTCTCTCCCTCCCATTCTCTCTTGCTCTCCCTTGCTCTTTCTCTCCTGTTGCATCTCTCTGTTCCTTTCCCACTGTGCACTACCCTCTCTCTCTCTCTCTCTCTCTCTCTCTCTCTCTCTCTCTCTCTCTGTTTCTCTCTCCTTCTCTCTCACGCCCAAAAAAGGGGGTTCGGGTTGTTCGGTGCATCTCTATCCCCCCCGGGGTTCGAACCATCCTCCACGGGACAGAAGAGGTGTGGTGTATCCACTGAGCCACGACGATGGGTTATCTGCACCATGGCACCATGCGCTCCACTCTTCGTCTCCTTTTTGTCACCCCCTGTCATGCGTTTCTTCTTTCGCATGGGGGTGTGTTCAGCAGTGTGTAGGGAAACCGCACAGCGTCCCCGGGTACCGGGTCCGCCTGCCTGAAGAGCGTTCTTTGGAACAATCGCAAGAGGTCCGCTCGGCCTGCCAGCCACACATGCATGCAATCGCCTGTTCTGCTTACCGAGGAGGGCACTGCTCTGTGTCCTTCTGCCGTCAGACAGTGGAGGATCGCCTCCCACTGGAACGGGTGCCACTTGCCTGCACTTTTGGGTTGCCACTGGACCTGCATGTTCGCCAGAGCCTGGGTCTTCAGGGTCCAGTTGATCTGGACCATCACCGAGTAGAGCTCCTGATTGCTCATCTGCAGTGGTTCCCCATGGTTGTCCACAATCTCACAGTGCATCCTGGTGCCATGTGGTTGGTCCAGTCGGAGCCAGATCTGCTGATTGCGGGCCCAGGCCATTGTGGTCAGTTATGCTTCAACTGCTTGCAACTGCTGGACACGGGGGGGGGGGGGGGTACTTGGTGATTGGTAGCCGTGGCCAAGGAAGGAAATCATATTCAGGAGCAATAGTCCATGGGGCTTCTACCCATTCCAGCCCCCAAACTCACCCAAGGGGCAAGTCGCGCGGGTTTCTGGAGAGCTGCCGCCCTGTATGACAAGAGGCTCCCCCCTCCGTCCTTTAGGTTGCCTCACGTGAGGCCCGTCCATGCTTCATGAGCCCCTCCGCGCTGTTGGAAGACAGAGCACCCTCCTGCATGCTGTACAGCATGGTGGAGTGTCGTGCATGGGGGTCACGAACCCATCCCTGGCCCTGTCGGGCCATGCCAGGCAAGTCCGTGCAGAGACGATGTGCTCCGCGAAGAGAGGGAGAGGTAACGGGGTTAGGGGGCCACTCCCCCACGGAGGGTGGGGTAGAGTACTGGACTTCGTACTGACCCATGTCCTCATCGCACTCAAGATGAGTGCTGTCCGCTCGTGAGGCAGACATCACGCTCTCAAAAAGTGGCGCCAGCGGGGTGGGGGGCAGATCGGGGGGGGTAGAACACCGGACGGCATACTGTTGCACGTCCTCATCAGACGCACTCTGAGTGCCGTCCCTTTGCGGGGTAGACATGGCGCTCTCAAATAGGGGCGCCAGCAGGACGGGGGGCAGGTGAGGTGAATCCTGCTGTCGGTCAGACCCCCCCCCTGGTGTGCACGCGGGCGACCAATGCTCTGGGGACACGTGCCGCACTGAGTGCCAACTGGAAGTCACCGCCGGCGACCATGCCGGAGATGGCGAGAATTGCCCTGGCCTACTCAGCACCCGCGGAGACGGGGTGCTAGTTACGTTGAACCCCATCGGAGGGCCGGTGGGCAGGACTGCGGTGCGTGAAGTCCGCGCGTTGGGCCGTGGTTCCCTTCGGGGCTGTAGCTGTTGTGGCCTTGCTTGAGGCATTCGGATCTGCTGCAACATCCTTGCTATCCCCGGGGGGATGTCGCGTCCCTTTTCGTGTGGGGGCTGCCCCGGGCTTCGCGTCGATAGTGGGGTGCGCTGCCCCTCTGGGGTGCTTACCACCACTATGCGTGACGCACGCTCAGGAGTGATAGCTCCTGTGAGCTGTAGGTATGAGAGCGCATGCCTGGACATGGGGAGGGGAGCTCCGGCTGGGCTCCCGTGACGGTCTGGGGCCTCCAGGGCCGTATGTGACCGCGCATCCCCTTGCTGTAGCTGGGGTCGCTTGCGTCGTGGGCTCCCCGACCGTTCTGCGACCGACTGCCGCCTTTTGACCCCTCGGGGCACCCGCGCAGGTGGTGCCCTACGCCGTGACTTCCTCAGCGCTGGGTTCCCTGACTAGTGAACGGATCGGGCCCTGGGAGCGCGTGTGCGGGGCACTGCGTGTGGCGGTGAGGACCGCGCGGGGCCGCATCTGGGCCCCGCTGTCGCTCGTCGGTAGCGTCCCCCGGTGTTGATGGGCTCAGATTCCCACGAGGACGACGAGGAGAAGACCTCCGGGGTAGAGGGCCCTTCCTCCGAGGTGTATGCCATCTGCACCGGGGGTGACGGCGACGGTGGAGCCCATCCTAGAGGTGCATCCGGGGGAGTTAGCGCATCTACGCGCTGAGACAAATCGCTGGGCGCTGCCGCTCGCCCCGCCGGCAGTGCCGCTTGGGGACTCGAGCCCACTGCAGCTACATCAGGTGGAGGCGGGGCCGCCTGCTTGGCAGGTCGGAGCAACCGGTAGGGCCGCGTGGGGGGAGCTCCAGGGTTGCGGTGTGCTGGAAAGTAGTCAGCCGCAAACAAAGTGGCGCTCTTCTTACCTCCTCCTCTGCCGGTGAGATGCCTGGGGGTGTGCATAGCAGGCAGCAGCGACGATGTGTACTTGAGCTTGGGAATGCGCTCCCTGATGCTGGGCTGGACTCCGTTGCTTCCCGCCGTTCCTTGGCCCGCTGGGCATTTCTCCGTCTCGTGTCCGGTGAGGGGGGCGGTGCCTGTAGCACAGCCGTCCAGCGCAGCTCACAGTACTCTTGCAGGTTTTGTAGGAGTTTCAGCATGTCCGGGCGCCGTGTGAAGTATGGTCTCGCAGACACACCCACTACTGTGGGGGCCCCCAGTGGGACTAGGGAGGAGCATTCGGTAAGCACACCACCTGGTAGCACGGCCCCAGCCACGCTCAGCTAGTGCAAGGTCGCTAGGGCAAGCTTTAGAACCCTTGCCCTTTCTGGTAGCGGGAGGGCAGTCGCCCGATACACGGCCTGGGGTGAGGCCGGCAAGGTGCGCGCCGCGAAGCACTCAAAGTCCATCGCTAGCTCCATGAAGGAGACTTGCCCTTTCCCTGGTATCCAGACCAGCTCGTTGACCCATCGTAGCAGATCGTCACGAAAGTCGGAGTCCCACCGCCACTCTTGAGCTGTGGGTTGGCGAATCGGCAGCTTCTCCCTGTGCTCCGGCCGCGGTAGCGGCCCGATGAAGTGCCAGAATGGGTACCCTCTGCCTTGCTTCGTCTTAGGCTGGTCAAAGAGCTGCACATCTTCCCGGTGTGCCCGCGCCCGCAGAATTTGCAGCACCATACTATGAAAACCGTACATGAAGTCGTGCACCTGACCTTTGGGGATGCCGTGCGACAGGTGTTCCGGCATCAAGCCACAGATCCGTAAGCACGTGGGCCAACTACTGATCTGGTCTGATAGCCCCAGTGCCCTCGCCGTTCTCATAAGCGAGCGCCAGGCACCGGATCGATGTATGCCCCAGGCTAGGCAGGCCCACAGGATGTGTTCGTCGTCTTCTTCTTGTTGCCGCGAGCAGTATGGACATAGCGGTGTCGCCCTGAGGCCCCTCGCATGCGCCCTAGCAGCCGTCCATAACGCCCCTGTGAGCCAGCCCCGCAGCAGCGCCTTATCAAACTCTGTGCCCTGTGATAGAAGGACTTGACATGCCTCCCTGTCAAGGGCCCCTAAGATGCCTTGAAATTGTCGCGGTCGACGATCTTCCAGTCAGAGCAGGGCCCGCCGCCTGATGGAGTCCCGCAGGATATGCTTGAATTTGTCCTCGTTTATGAGCGTCATGTCTATTTCTTCGGGCACCCCGGGCACATTCCAGACCCACCAATGATCCGCCTGCCTCCAGCCAAGGCTCTCCAACTCCAGGAGGGCTCGTTGAACCGGTCCTGATGTAGTGGGTCGTACCTGCGCTTGCCGAGCTTCAATGCACGACTGCACCACAATCTGAATGGTGCCTGGCGTGCGCGCCACCGCGAGGAGCCAGCATACCCTGTCATACGTGATTTTCATGTGAGGAGACACTCGGTGTCCCTGTACTAGCAGCACGAAGATGATCTCCTTCGCCCTACCTGGCCTCGAGGTGCCCCACAAACTGTGGAGCACTGCCGTCTCCAGACTCTGTAGAACCCTCCGGGATACCTCCGCCCCCGGGGTACCCCATAGGGCTGCGGCTTGTACCAGAGTGGCAATGATGTGTGTTCGCCGGCTGAAGCCCCCTTGTGCACCCCTCACTCTGGACAGCAGGTGTATCCCCTTGGATGTCCTCTTTTTTAGGAGCGGGCCAGTCCCCCTGGTCAGGCTGGTACGAATACCCACCCCCAGCGAGCGAAATTCAGCTTGGAGGGGGAGTGAGATCCCTTGGAGTACCGTGTGTTTGCGAGCAATTTCCTTGGATTGTCGTACTTGTATGGACAGTGACTTCTTGGGGTTCACTTTTTGCAAGGTGAGAGCCAGCCACTCATCACTGAGCTACATCACCGGCGCCATGTATTGGCCCTCAGATCGCAGCGGATGCGTGTCATCTGCATAGCCCATGGACCCGACCTGGATCGTGCCCGCCTCTTGTGGCTGGGGTTGAGCACCCCTAAGCTTCACTGGTCTGGGGGGTGGGGACTCCTCCGATGCTGTCATTTCCTCTTCCACCAGCCCTTCGCGTGCGGGCTCAGGTGCGGAGGAGGGGTTTGGCGGCTGTGATTGCTGAGGTGGAGGTGGAGGTTCATGGCCACATGTGCAGGGGTTGGAGTGTTCCCAATATTCAAACTGGTCAATCCCTGAGCCGAAGGTCCTCATGACGCACCTGCTCGGGGCCGGTGGTGGCCGAAAGCGGGACACTGCGGTGGACTGGGAGGGTTTACGTCTGTATCTCAGCTCCTTGGGCTCTTCCAGCTTGGGCGGTACGGGCGGCAGGCTGTGTACCGTCACTGAGATAGCTCCTTCCAGCTCGTCCACGGCGCGCATCCAGACTGTGGTGAGCATGTTGATCATGAGTACGCTCATGGCGCACCCTTGCAGTACGCCGTTCGTGGCGTGAAAGAAGGAGCCTAGCGCCCCGTTTATTTTGAACGCCCTGTGTAATTGTTGATACATGGCCTCCAATGCCGCCTGCGGTTTGGGGTCCAGGCCGAACTCTCGTGCCATCCGGAAGGAGATTTGTTGTGGTATCAAATCAAAACACTTCACATAGTCAGTGCCAGCGCCAGATAATGCCTGCTTCAGTAGGTGTGCTCGCTCAATGAGGGCGGCCAGTAGAGTTGCTGCGTCCAGGGCGCTCTTCTGCGGCCTGAAGGCAAATGCATTTCTGTGCACCCACTTCTCTTGCCAGATGAGGCAGTCACGGAGGCGGATACCGGACCAGGCGCCATAAATCGCAGACAGCACCGACAGCAGCCTGAGCTGTAGCACCTCACTGCCCTCGCCTTTGGGTATCAGCGGAATGTACCCTGTGGCAAGTTGCTCAGGCCATACGCCATGGGATTCAACCCAGTTTAACAGCTGAGCCAGCATGTGCAGTAGCGGCCATGGCATGTTCCGCATGTCTACGACAGTCCAGCCGTCTAAACCTGTGGCCCGGCTGCGTTTCATGTCCTTGAACTGACGGCAGAGGCGCTCCGCGGTGATGGGCTGACATTCCATCTGGTGATGCTCCACATATTTGCCGAACCTGCGCCAGAAGGGTTAAGTTTCCGGCTCCGGCAGCGTCGGATCCGCATGCTGCCTCATTATCGGGTCCCATTTCTGGTGTATCACGAGGTCCATTTCGGGCACATTGCCAGTCAAGGTGCCGTCCTCTTTCTGGATCAGGACAGTGGGCGTGTACTTGTCCTCTTTGATCCATTGGTACACCTTCCCTGGCGATGTGGTCCAGGTCTCCTCAATCCATGCTCTCCAATCTTGGTGCCTCTTCTTCTCTTCGTGAGCTAGTTGCCGCCTACTCAGCATTTGAATCTTATCACTGAGTCGGACCAAGTCGGCAATGGTCATGGGTGCACTTTCCGGAGCCTCCATCACCGTGCGCAGTAGTTCTTGGTGCTCTGCAACACATTGCCCTTTGGAGATGAGCTGAAGAATGCGGTGGGCCCTCCTGCGTATCGCCTTCCAATTGTTGAGGACCTCTCGCGGTACGGGGCCCATAACAGGGACCACGGCTTGTTCCCTGCTTGCCGCCCACTTCATCACCGGCACTAGTGCGCTCAGCAGGGCGGACATCTCCTTAGTTGGTGCAGTGCACGGAAGTCCTGACGACGTCATGCGCTTCGGCGTGAGCTCCACTGTCTTGAGCATCTTCTTGGTTCCCCGTCCTCTCGGCACCTCTTGGGGAGCCAGTGGTAGTTGGCATATTCCTGTCCTGACCGCTGGCGGCGGTGCCATGGTCAGGACCAGCATGGTTTCTTCAGCCAGCCATGTCCAGAGGTCCCACCGTTGATCTGCCGTGGACGCCTCGTTGTCTAGCACTTTCTCCCATATCGCCACGTACGGTTCGGTGGCGTCTTTCACTATTTGGTCTCGCTTGCGTTTCTGCAGGTGGGCTGGTATCATGGGTGGTAACCGCACAAACTTCAGAACCCGCTGGGCAGACTGCTTGAAATTGAACGTGAAGGTGACCGGCTTGTGTCCAGGCACGGGACATCTTTCGGTTGGCAAGACTTTCATGATGGCACTGGCCGTCTTGGCATCTGCCAAAATACCATCAATTCTGGTTGGTTTCTGTTTGATGGAGCCATTGTGGTACGAGCACTGGCAGTCCTGTCCCGTGGTCCGTGCATGTAAGAGGTTGACATCCACAATGCGCCCCGACAGCAGCTCCGTCATCATGAGGTTGGGCATGCAGCGGTAGTGATCTAGTTGGACATTGGCATCCGTGGCTATCAGAAAGGGGGAGTTCCCCAGCTTTGCAACTTGGGTCAGCACTGCCTCCCATAGCTTGCCATTTAGCTTGTGGTCTCCTGGGATCCCATACACCAGAATCACGTTTAGGGGGCGTTTACCATCCGTTGGGGTCACGATGACGTGCAGCCACCTGCCTGAATTCCAGAGTTCCTCACTTAGTGTGCATCCCGGGTCCCGCTGAGCTTGCTTTGCCGGCCACTTTTCCCGTACCAGAAGGGCCGCCCCTCCTGGGGCAGCTCCCCAAATGCCACCTGTCTTGGATAGTAGGGGGGCTCCCCAAAAGGGTTGCCACCCCTTCTGTCTTGCCATGAAGGCCATTGCATTCTGGGCCCCTTGCGTGAGCCGTGTTTCCGTGAGTGCTACGATGTCCTCTTGCAAATCCAGCACTTCATGGTGGTGTGCTCGCAGGGCCGTCACGTTGATGAGTGCCAGAGAGGTGGGTCCTGGGTTGGGGTGCACGTCACCACAGCGTAGGATCTGGTCACGCTTCCAGTGTGGATGCGTGTGTGCGCGTGTGTGTGCGCGCACATGCAGCGCGGCCCACTGGTTAGGTGGCACCAGCTGTGCCAAGTTGTAGGCCGACTGCGTTGGGGTGGGATTCTGATCTGATTGATCCAGGAGCAGGGGGCGAAAAGGAACCAGGCAGGCCAGGCGGTTAGGCAGGCTGGGGGGGTCGGGAAGAGAAGCTCTGAGGTAACAGTGACAGTGAATACTGGCATTGCGGTGTGTTTCAGGCACCGCTGCTGAGGACGGCGGGCTTACCCGACTCGTCCATAATAGTCTGGCGGCTCTTGCCATCACAGAATGTCTCTCGGCACTGTGACGCGGCGGGTGTTGCCGTCTCGCGCACGGCTTAGCTGGGTGGTTAGCGGAGCTCTCCGTCTTAGCTGTGCTGGCCTGCTCGTCACTGGCACGGTTGAGAGTGTGCATGGACCGCATGGATGGTGCGCCTTGACGGATTTTCAGGTCACGGTCATCTGCCGTCTCGGTAGCCTCGCTGCAGCTTCCATTCCGGGTCGAGCCACTGGAAGTGAGAGGGCAAGTTTGTGTGAGCAGGGGGATACTGTATCTGCATGTGTCAGCGCTGGCTGAGAGGACCGCACGTTCAGGCACCTGCCAAGCAAGGTCAGCACATACCTGGTCCACAAACTCTTGGCGTGGCGCGTATGCCGGCGGCTGGGCATCTTCGTCTTCCGCTGGCGGTGACGGCGGCCTCACTGCTGTTGTTTGGGCCTGGATGCGGCTGATGAGCCATTCCGCGCCCGAGGCCCATGCGTACTGGGACACTCCATATTTGGTGTTGGAGCTGATGCCGAAAGTAAGTCCCTGGGGTTTCCTTCCCCGCAGCCGCAGCCTCCAGTTTCGTGGCGCCGCATGGGTCCCTTGCTTGACCGTGTCGGGCTCTGGCGCGTCGTCGAAGCCCAGCTGGTGTCCGACATCCGTGGCCCAGTCTCTGACCCAGTCATCGCGATGATGCAGCGCAAGATGGGGCTCCAGCGCCAAGGCTATGCATGAGCCTGTTTTGTAGAGGACGTCGGTGATCACCGTGGGCTGTTCCGGTTGCATCTGCACCGCTGCCCAGATGTCCTTCAGCTGCTGCACGGAGTACGGGTTGGCGAGTCCAGATCTGCTGGGGCCATGCTCTGCTTCTTCCTCGTCTGCTGCCATCCCCACTACCTCATCATAGCTGGGTAGAGGTGGGCGGGCCATCACCTACTCGTAGCTGGGTGTCCGTGGCCTGTGTCTCGGCAGGTTGGCCTGGAACGGGATCAGAGGGGCCCTGTCAGAGTACTGCGCGGCCGACTGCTGCTCCTCCCGGGCTGCTTGGACTTCAGTTGCCTGTTGGGCGTCGAGCTCTCGCAGCGCGCTTTCCATCCATCTGGTCTCGCCTTGAATCCTGCATCGTTCTCGGTGTGCCTTGCGGCTTTTCGACCGATCTGGGTGCCGCTGTTGGGGCTGGTGGACGTGGACATGGATGTGGGTGTGCAGTTACGGCTGCTGCCGCCTTCGATGTTGGCGTTCACCTTCCTCGCTGCTGGAGTCTGACCTTCGCCTTTTGTGCGACCGTCCCATGGAATAGAACATAATACCTGTCATCAGGAATAGGCAGTCCAGGCAGCAGTCGCATGTCCTGGGTGGTGAGAGCCCTGGTAGGGGGAGCACCATTTCAGGGCTGCGTGCTCGAGCGGTTTTCATTGCGTCCTCCCTCGTCAGCTCACCGGGGGGGCTGGGGGCAAGCCTGACAACTGTACAGCGCAGCTGGCGTGCTCCTTCGCAGGGAACCTGCACCCAACCCCGCGGGCCTTGTAACCAAACGTGGGGGGGGGGCCGGGGCGCGTGGCCGATCCGCCCGTGGCAGAACCATCACCCCGTCCCCCTGAGCTAACCCCCCTGGTTCGGCCAAAGATTGACCGTTGTGTTTGCTTTGGACACCAGGGGGGGTCGCCCAAGGTTCAAGGGATCCGGCGTCCAGATGCCGCGTCCCGGCAATCCCCGTCCCCCTCTTGCCTGGGGGGTTGCGTGCACTCAAGGCTGGTGTATGGCAACATTGTCTATGGTTAGAGCACCGTGGCAGAAGGCACAGCATGCACAAGAGGAATCCTGAAGACTTCCCACGCGGCGGACGTGTCCGGCTCGCATAGCACGGCGGCTGTTTGTACCGGCTCGTGCATGTCCTTGGACGCAGCAATGCCACTGCCCGAACGGTCAGCATTATTGTCCTAACTCCATGTCGTGGTTGTCCTCCACGACGTCTTGCAAAGAGGTAGTCTCTGGGTCGTCGTCCGCCCGTGTGGCTAGACGTAGCCTCTCTTGGCGTCCAACTCTTTCCGCTGCTGGTCGGAGTTTGTGCGACACGCACCGCCTCCAAATTCGTGGGTTTGCTCTGGTGTCGGTGGACTCCAGCTTGTGCGCGTGCCATTCCGTTGGCACCCCTGTTACGGTAATGTCGAACACCGGCTTGGTTATGGACGTGTTGACGAGGTGTTGGGAGGAAAGAACTTGGACCCTTCCTGAGGGAAAGACACGTGCGGCCTCCTCTTGAGCCCACGTGGTACCGTAGCCGAAACTGGCCGGGTATCCATACACCCGTATGCGTGTTCGTTTGGTGGGGGCCTCTGCTCCAAGCAGGTTTGCAATACCCGTCCTTTGCTGCTCGCTTGGTTCTTCTGTTCCCCATATTCGGACACCCCATCTGCCGACAGTGTCTCCTGTCAGCACACCGGCAAACCAGTATTGGGAGTGAAGGATCTCCCATATGTTACTGGAGCTCTTCATGTTGGGAGCTTTCAGCCAGAGAATGCGTGCTTCCAGTCCAAGTCCAGGAGATCCTTTCGACATCCACGGCCTTGCCTCGATGCCTTGCAGCTTGCCCGACCCAATGAGCACCCTTTTGGCAGCCTCCAGTGGGAGCTCCATCGTGACTGAGTAATGTTCTGCTCGGCGAAAAATCGCCATTGGCGGTGCCTGTGTCATTTCCTGCATGCACGTTTTCAGGTACTCCATCGTTTGCTGCCTCACCCAGCGTTGTGCAGAGCCTTTGGTTCTGTTCGGAGGCAGTTCGGAATCCGAGCACATAAGAGGGTCTATCTGCAGGGATATCTTGTGGAAGCCACTTTCCCTCTCCGAGGGCGTCACTGGGGCATGCTCCGCCGTGTCTGATTCGAGATGGTCCGATTCGTCGTCTTGTTCCATTGTGGTCCTTTCCCACTGCATCCATAGTTGCTGATCTGCTATGGGCCTGGGCGGACCCTCGGAGTGGACCCACTCGGCCCGCGTGATTCGGGTTGCCAGGGTTAGCAAGCAGCCCTGAACATCCAGATCGGCGCGCGTGAGTCTCATGCGGCGTAGTGCGTCCGCGACAGGTGCCTTTTTGACTCCGGCTGTATTTGGCACGTTGACGATGGCAGCCATGTGTTCTACCTGAGAATGGGACGTGAAGGCCATGTCTGCGAGTTCCGCACATGAGTCTGCCGTGCCCCCTAGCATGAGCACCCTTTGGAAGGTGCCTGGTCTCTCTGAGACTTTCCATTCGGCTGGTGGTTTGTTGGGATTCAGCACCGGAAGGCCAAGTTGTTTGTTCTCGGCTTCTTTCCAGAGTTGCAATGGCAGTAGGGCAGAGGCTTGCCAGGTTGGTGCTTCCTCCGCAGCTACTCCATGCGTTGGTTGCACTGGCATACCCACATCTTTTGGCTTGCCAAGTACTTTGACAGCAGATCGTGTTTTGACTACCGTATAAGCACTAGACTGGCTGCTTTCCTTTGACTTTTGCACTGAGGAGGATTTCCCCTTGGCCGCTGTGTCCGCATACGTGCGTGGCCGTTGAGCCAGCTGTGTTGGCTCTGCTGCATCTTCGTTGTCTGAAGTCTTCTTGGGATGTCGAATGGAGGCCCGAAGCTCCTTGCTCGTGGCGGTGAGCTCTTTGAGCATGTCTTTGAGCCCTCGAATTTCCTTGTCTTTGGGATCTTCTCGCACCGTTTTGCTCCCTGCACCAGTGGTTGACTGGCGGGCTGGGGACTGTGATCTGGCCTTGGATCCTGCTGCCCCCTGGGATTGGGTGGGGGTTTGTGATCGGCTTGCACCTTTGCTGGTGCTCTTTGCAGATGTGGGTGTGTTTCGCTCTCCAGCCGCTGCATTTGGCTGTTGTTGTGAGGTCGCTCCCATGGCCGCCTGGACCTCCTGGCGGATGATGTCGCGCAACCCTCGTAGCGCTTTGTCGTCCAGCGTGATGGGCGACATATTGTATGGCCCCGCTCAAGGGCAGTATCAGCGAGGCCAGAAGCCTGTGTGAGCGCGAAGCGAGGGCACTGGGCCCTGTGTAGGTCAAGAGTTGTTGCTTTCGGTAAGATTCTGGGTCTCAGAGTCTCAGTGGCAGTGTCACCACATGCAGGGGCAACAAAAACACCATTGGTAGCCGTGGCCAAGCGCAATCTGCTGTTGCGTGAGTGTATTGGAAGATGGTGGCAGCCTTTTGGGGATATAGGCATTTTGCCTTGACCCGAGTGGGGCCCAACTTGTAGCAATATGTAGCACTATGTGGGCCGTTACTGCTAAAACATGCTACTGATTCGCAATGTTCCGAGAGTGCGGATGGAGGGTTCAAGTGTTGGCTCATAAAGGGAATCCACAAAGACAATGTTTCCTGGGGATAGCAAGGCAATGACCATGAAGGTTGGAATCGGCTTTGGAGTGTGTAACAACCGGGGAAAGCGTAGCTCGATTGTGGAAATAAGCATAAATCGTTTTTTTTTCGACGGAAAAATTTTTTTAGTGTAAGTCGCATAAACTTTTTGTTGGCGTAAGTCGCGTATGGGGAAAAGGGACCCTTATTTCCAAAAAAAAAAAGGCGGGGAAACACAAGAACCAGCCAACAACCGCCATTGCTACCGGAGGAGGTGAAGCATATAGCCCCCACGGACATTTTGGGTACCTCTGGCACGGGTAAAGCAATGGAGCCGTGGCGTGAAGGGTGGTTTTTATACTCATCGCCGGCGGATGGCAGAAACAACGTGGAGCACACTCATCATGGGCGCAAACAAAAAATGCAATTGGCCCTTCGGCCTTTGGCAAGCGGTATCAAAATGACTATATTGCTGCCAGCGCCACCGCCCACGAAGCTCAAGCCGGCAATACCACCTGAGTCCGATTCTTCGCATGCAACCATAATGGCGTGGGGCCAACTACAACAAGTTGGCAAACACACGCTTGTAGATCAAATCAGACTTTGTGTCCGATGCCTTCAGCTCTACACGCGGATTCGTGTTCTGCGCACAAGCGCTACGGATGTCCTTCGCAAGCAACTCTTCCAGCTCTCAAATAAATCGTTTGTCGTTCACCAAATGACCCTCTGCGCCCTTTGGGTACGCCTTGGGCACCCCGAAAAGCTTCCCTCGAATGAACACGTATCGACGGGCATCATCACTTGTGTTAGAAGAGGAAGTGGACAGCAGGGTGTGTGGAGGGGCCTTGACATTGCCCTTCACGGACTTCCTATCTTGGGGCACGTCCTCGGAGTTGGAGGCCGGGAAGGCAGGAGATTGTCCAACTGTTGGCTCCCAGGAGGAGGCAGCAATGTTGCCCTCGGGTTCCAAAAGAGGATCCTCTTCATCAAAAACGAGGGGGGAAGTAGATGGGGGGAAAGCCCGAGCGTGTGCGGCAACACCCTTTGATTGGAGGCGGCTCAACATTGGCCGGACCAAAGAATTACCACAAAGTGGCTCCCAAATGTGGACGTTGAAGGGTGATACCGGTATTTGCAGTCGATGGTACAAAGGAACCAATGTAGCCCTTTGCGATCGTCATTATTAACAATAAACATGTGGCGATGCCTCCAAGCCAAATCAACGGTTGTATGGTTGTTGCCCTAACCCCAACTCAAGGGGCCATGCAACAAAGCGTGCATTGAGAGTCCCTAACCCCGGGCCCTGCCCCCCCCCCCCCCGTGCAAAGGGGAACAAAATCAGAAGAGGCTGTCTCATCGACCTTGTTTTTTTTTTTGCAGTAGGTTGCGGATCGAAATAAGCGTAGGTCGCGTGACCAAAAAAGCGTACCGCTTTTTTGTTTTGGAAAAAAAAGGGTAACTCGCATATTTATTTTTTTTCTGCGGGCCGCGTATCAAAAAAAGTGTAGGTCGCGTAACGAAAAAAGCGTACTTCCTTGTTTATAGAAAAAAATCGTACCTCGCTCATTTATTTTTTTTGCTGTAGGTCGCGTAAGAAAAAAAGTGTAGGTCGCGTAACGAAAAAAGCGTAGCTCGCTTTTTTCTTTGAAGCGTAAGTCGCGTAACTTTTTTTTTTTGGTGTAGGTCGCGTCACAAAAAAAGCGTAAGTCGCGTACCATACATTTTCGACTGTTTTTTTCCAAACTCGATTTACGCCAAAAAAAAAAATAAGCCACTTACGCAAAAAAAAAAAATAAGCGATTTATGCTTGACACGTAACAAACCCCCTACCGGTGTGCTACATTGCGAATGTACACGACATCGGTTGATTCCCCATCATCATAATCCAGCATCCACCTATAACAAAGAACGTGCAACAAAACCGGGTAAAAACGGGCTAAAATGGCTGAAAATGGGTGGCAATTCAAATGTGCCACATCCTCAATGCACAAGAAGCGTAAAACATTCTGTCATGGAACAAGCAACTAGTGAAAAAAGGCCAAAACTAGGGTTCAAGTAGTTGCTGACATACAAAGGTTTGCATTGTGTGCGCACTGCATGCACGGCATTCCCCCACCTAGTACACCGACACCCAGCAAAGACACAAGGTCCCGACCGCAGCCGTGCTTGTTGTGTGAGCTACCGCCGGAGTAGGCTGCCGCATATCATAATAGTGCCCAACGTTACTAAATGCCGGTTCAATCCCCTGAACCCCCCACACACCGGCGGGGCTGATATAGAATGATATGCTGCTGGGTGCGGGAAGGGGGATCAATGGTCGGTAACGATTGACTGAATGTCCCCGCCATAGACAATTTCAGCCCTTAGTCCAGTGGTTCTTGCAGAGTCAAAGTGTCCCCTTCTTGGTTGGGGTGCTCCACTATCAGGATGTACCTCAGTCAAGGTATCTTAGTGCTGCGAGTAAGTACTGTGGTTTGCTAGGTCTATGACGTAACCTACTGTGACCTGTTGTTCCCATGCTGGACCAGATCAATAAAATGATGGCGCCCATAAGTCAGGCTGCATGCTACTACTACCACCATGTGTGGGCTGCAATGCATGGCACTCCTTCGGCCTTACCCTCGACGGTATAGATTACTGGTTTCAAACCAACACGAAAAAGGAAAAGAGCTACCGGCGCCGTTGTCTACACGCTGGGCATCGAACCTACGCTCTCCGGGACGAGGCCCCCGTGCACTTCCTGTACACTACGCTACCGATGTGGCAATAGAACCGAAATCCAACCCACCATCCTACAATGGAATAAATCACATCGCTGGTGGTAGGGACCCACCTCTGCCGGTAGAACAAGAGCAACAGCTCTTTATGAGCTGGCCGGCGCTGTCGCCTCCACGGTCCGCGACGGGCCGCGAAGACGGAGCGCACTGGGGCGGTGCCCCCGTCAACTTTCGAGTATGCTCGCACTTTGGAACTCTCGTAGGGCTCAGAAAATTGTGTTTACAGCCATCCCATTGCAGCAACACAACACTGCTTGCACATCAATTTCGACAAAGCCCAGTCCTGCATTAAGTGATCTGTGATCGGAATATGTACAGGAAATCAAGGCCAATACAGTCTGAAGACTGCTTCAAATAGACATGGGGGGGCGGGTGGGCGGGGCCATTGGTCCTTGCTGGCAACTAACAACAGACTACACAGTGTGTGGGACAGTGTCGTAAGCGCGTATTTGCTCGCACCGCTCGCAAACACACGTTTACAGCCATCCCATCGCAGCAACACAACACTGCTTGCACATCAATTTCGACAAAGCCCAATCCTGCATTAAAATGTTAAAAGCTGTTTCAGCCACGGTATTTTGTTTGAGCAACAAATTGTGGCATAAACGGGGACTTGCTTGCATACACAGACCATGCCTCCAAATCGGTAATTATGGGCTCCGGATACTTCCACCATCGCGATGGTGGATCAGCTGGATTATATACGCTGGGAACCCAGTAACAAGCCAGCTGGATGCCCGACCACCGTAGAACATGCTGTAGCTGTCGCAGCAACCGCAATTGGGCACTACACATGATTCTAGTCCTACCAGAAATGGCAGAGCAAATTGCTGCCTGGTTATCAAACACCACGTTCAATGAACGGCAGCCCTTGTAGGCGGCAACTCGAACTGCATGGACAATGCCAGCAAGCTCAGCCGCTTGCTGATTGTTCACCCACGGGTGGTGCTGTACAATCTTAGGGCGAAGACAGGGGCTCCAAATGGCACTCCAATACCCTGACCACGTCCCTGCTGCGTCAACAAACCAGGCTGGACCACAGGACGGGTGAATGGGCGCAGACCAGGGCACCACAGCGGCTGCAGCCGCCTCAGCCAGGGCTCGCAAAACGGCGGGGGGGGGGATGCATTTGGCCACAGGCGGCCCCCTGTGAAGCCAAGCGTACGGTCCTGCCAAAAATGGCGCGGCTCCACGGCCAGGTCGTAGGGCCCACTGCAGTTTACCCAAATGGCGCCGCAAGGGTTGGCAGTGGTATCCTCTGGTACAAAGGTTTAACCACAACACGACAATTCCCACCAAATATGACGCACCGGTGGACACAGTGCCACGCAGACCATCTAGGTCTTTCCCCATCGAGGTCATGGTGTGTTTAGGCTCCAGGTCTGACTTAGGGCTTACAATCCACTTGTTGGCGTGAAACTGACGAACCAAGTGGTCGGTTTGCTCTTGGACATGCTGTTTTATAGGATCGACAACCAATATATCATCCATATATTGGACCACAACGGTCTCACCAGGGTAAAGATGCTGAATGTACATAGCCAACAACTTCTGTGCAATGGCAGGGCTAGCTTTCCATCCAAAAGGCAAACCGGGGAACGAAAATACTTTGCCACACACTCCAATGCGCACTGCATGCCTGTGCTCAGCAGGCATTTTGCACGTCCAAAACATGTTACTAATGTCAAGTTTGGTGAAGAACAGCGGCTGACGGCGCAGCAGCGCGACAGTGATAGTGTGAGCCAAGGCATCCAAATGGGGAAGTGTGAAGGGGGGGGGTGGGGGTAAACAGTGGTCATTGATGGGAATCATATTTACAATCATGGCGCACTTTTGGGCACTCTTTGGCTTGAGGTACGCTTTGGCATTAGGGAGGAAGTGAGGTGGCAGTTCACACAGGAGCCCCGACTCTGCCAAATTAGAAGCAAGCATGAGGAGTAATGGGTCTAGCAATGCACGTTGTTGTGGTGCGTGATCAGCGGCCCATTGGAAGTTGGCCGGGGCACATGATTGCCACAAGGACGACGCAATTTCAACATGACCCGCAGTGCCCAGACCCCGCTGCACCATCTCCGGAGTCACAGAGCTCTGCGAAGGGGTACCCTCCGTGGGACTGACGTCGGTGGTGGCGCGCGTGCTCGTCGGGGAGGTGTCGGACAGGATGGAGGGGTCGGTGGCCAGCTGATGGAGGAGCTGGTGCACTGGCCCCAACGGTGAAGATGGCGGGGTCGGACAGTGCTGGGGCACTTGCTGTAGGGGGGGGGGGGGGGGACTGTCGGTGGTTGCTTGTCGGGGAATTGCGTGGGGAGGCGGTTGACCATGAGGACTATCAAGTCCCGCAACAACATAGTCACTGTCGTCGGGGACACTCGCAGGTGGCGCGCCAGCTTCTCCGCAGCCGTGCATAGGTGATGATGTATGGGGAGGCGACACAGATCGCACTGGCTCTGGTGCAAGTTTCGCGCAGCCACAGAGGTCGCCAGCGGGCATATGAGTCACCCCTCCTAGGCGCGGTGAGCTCATAACCATGGAATGGTGTGGTATCAGCGCTGGGTCCAGTCCCATACATAGGACGCTTGGCAGCGGGTGCCGGCAGCGGGCTGGCCGGTCGCACGGCGACTGCACGGCCGACCAAATGGCTAGAGCCGCCATCACAAACCCCAGTTGGTACCTGTGGAGGTGGTAAACACGGCGCACCCATAGGGGGAATGTTTGCCCGGCGCGCGCCCGGCGCGCTACTTTTGTATTAACTATCCCGACTTCAGCCCGAGATTTACCCTCCCATGGATAAGCCCCCCAAGTAGACCACATTGCACTGCACACCTTCCCTACAAAGCACGTTGCAAAATAAAGCAATATCTGTGACTTCAACCCCTCCAACTGTCATTTGTGTTGCACTTAACAAACAACATTGGTCCCACAAGTGTGGGTGTCAATACATTCATTACAATAATGCTCCTTACACTCATCACAAACTGCGACGGTGGAGCGCCTTTGGCAACACAAAACACACACTTCCGCCTCATCCTCTGCCTCATCTTGCGTGGCGGGCGAGTTGCTTTGGTCAGTCCAAACCTGAGGCGGGACATGCTCCCATGGTCCGTAGGGGGGGTGACGGACTTGCCTCCGGATGCAAAAATGAGTGAAATGCAACAAAATGCGGACTGACTGGTGCAACTCATTGGGGCCGCCACGCCAGATGTTCCTAACCAAACCCCAATGCCACAACCGAGCAAACAGCTGCTCAATGCGTGCCCTGTACCACCCATGGACATCATTGTAACCTTGTTGGCGGGCTGTCAAAGTGCCATTCTTTCTTCCAATGAATGGCACAATGACATGAATCCGGCCTTTATAAGCGCCATCATGGCCCCCAACTTCAAAATCAAAGAAATCCCCTCGGGTACGAGAAGGTCCGTACCCATCCCAAATCAAAACATCTGCTGATGTCCCGGGGGCCAAGGGGCAAATCCATACAATGTTGCCCAACATATCAACGGCAACAGTGACCTTGTAAACATGCGACGCATACTTAGGATTCCACAGGTCTGCACTCCATATCCCGCCAATGGAACTGATGGGCATGGAGTCTGTGAAATGTGTCATAAAGAATGGAAAATGGGGACAATGGTTGAAAGGATTCAACCTGTCGGCCCATCGAATCTCTTGAACAACATGGTTAAGGTATTCGCGAGCACGGGCAACACTCTGCCGCCAGGCAACCTCCGAACCTTCTGCGTGAGACATGTACGCGAAGCCTAGTCGACCGAGTGTAAAAGGGAACAAAATCGGAAGTCAAAACCTACGCCGGGGGTCACCATGATGTAGCACGCAACGAAGCGTGGATTCAAAGATTGTCCTAAGTGCGCCCCCTTAGCGCACCCCCTAAAAGGTCACCGGTAGGGCACGGGTCCAAAAAGATGCCCGGCGCGCGCCCGGCGCGCTAACGTTCCCCCATAGTGCCAGGAGCAGAACCCACGCCTGTACTCCCAAGAGCAGCAGCTGTAGACCGTGTCGCCACTGACTCATCGGCACGCGGGTCTTGAGCAAACCCAGTGTCGACTGCACCACTCGCCGCAACTGGCGTTGCCACCGATTCCGATTCCGCCATTGTAACCGACTCTGAGCACTCAGAGGGAACATCGGACCTGTCGGTGTCGGTGGATTCACCACTGGATCGCGACTCGGGGCTGGCGCGACCTGTAGAGGACGGTTGGCAGGCTGCTGCACAAGCGAGCTCCAGCTGCTGCGGGGCACGGACTGGACCCGTGCATGGCTTGGCAAACGTATCGCACGGCCATAGATCGGGTAGTCGTACAAGCCTCCATTCCATATCCCGCACGGGGCTGTTGGTAGTGGCCACAGGGTATGGGAGTTGCACTCGGTCGGGGAGCTTCCAGGCAGGAGGCGCTTGGGAATAACGCCGTGGCTGGTGGAGAGAGTGCCAGCGTTCCCAGCGCTGGAGCGAGGACAAAACGCCGCCAAGGAGGACGAACAAGGCGGCACCTAGCTTCTTCCATCCATGCCATCGAATTTCAGGCAGCTCCTCGTACCGGAGTAGGTGAGCCATGGCTCTCTGCAGCTCCCGGGTGCCACCGGGGACGACTGGTGCATCCCAGGTCGCTTGCAAGCGACGACATAGGCGCGCCAGGTGTCCAAATATTGGCTGAGGGGGTAGCTGACGAGCTCGCAGTTGACTTTCGGGTCGTAAAACGTGATCCAGCCCGGAACACGTAACCAGTGCCACTGCATGGCGGCTGCGTCTTGCACACGCCAGAGGTACACGATGGACACCACAATGAGGAAATAGAGCCTGGCCCATCCCCAGTACATGCGCAACCGCCCAATGGACTGGAGGTGGTGCACGGTTGCCCAAGGCTTGGGCACGGTACGGCATCCCGTGTATTTGACGATGGCACCGAGGGTGAGCCGATGGGCATCGGTGACGACTTCGGGCAGTAGCGACAGTCGCTGACACATGATGAGCGCGGACACAAGGATTTTGGCGGAGGAGGAGGACCGGCGGTTGGCCGCCAAGTGCAAGAGGCGAAGTGAGATGGCATTGGGGAGGGTGTAGTCGGGGGGGCTACGGTTGAGTAATTGGCGGAGGGCGCTGAGGTAGGTGCGGATGGTACCTGGTTCCCATTTCCGTAGCATGGTAGACACCGCACTGACCCCAAAGGGGGTACTCGACGCTTGCGTGACAGCGTGGATGACCAGCGCAAGTTGTGGGACTTTGGGCACTGGGTCCACGGTTTCGTGTGAGTGGGGGGCGAGCGCGCGGGCACGGAGTGGGTCGGGTAGTCATGGGCCGGCATCAAGCCCGCCGCCGCCGGCCGCCTGGCGAAACTCCGACACCATCGTCTCAAACAGGGCGTCATCCCAAGCGTCAACCTTGTCGGAGGTAGTCGCCTGCGGCTGTGCTTGCTTCACCACGCGTCCCGAGCAGGTCGCGGTCGGCTGATGCGACCAATGTCGCTGGCCACACTGAGTACAGTTGCCAGGGGGGGGGTCAGAAGTATCCCATTCAACCCCAGTGGCCGAGACCCAAAACTCTTTGCCATCACGGTGCACAAGGTAGCCTTGGCCATTGGTCCTTGCTGGCAACTAACAACAGACTACACAGTGTGTGGGACAGTGTCGCAAACGCGTATTTGCTCGCACCGCTCGCAAACACACGTTCACTGCAAAGAGGTTGAAATCGGTGCTACGGTCTGTGGAGCAGGTATGGGAAGGCGGGAAGGGGGGGCTAGCAAAGGCTTAACCAAGGATTGTGTCCCTTGTCACTTGGGCCTGTTGAGAGCTTTTTGTCCAGTGTGACCAATAAGTGGACCAAGTATTACCACAAGCATACATGTTCGCAAGGCCATCAGAGGGGAAGGATGGATCGTATGAAGAGGACACACTCCCTCTTGCGCAAGCATGGCCCCGGTTCTGGAAAACGAGCGTACCACAAGGCCACCATTCTTACACAAGGCCGTTCTTATCGGCACACATGAATGGGGTGCATGTTGGGTGCAGCAACACCATCCATAGCCCCCAACCGCATTACAGCGAATCAAAATGGCTCATACTCCAAAACACAACACTATGAACTGCAGAACCAACTCTTACACGCACGCTCCAGCCCTTTTTCCTGGTCTTTGCACACACAATGGATTCACGTTATGGCGTCGCCCTACCTACCCTGATCCACGAGCAAACAGTCAAGCGCAATGATTCGTACTTCGGGCTCCGCGACCATCCTAGCCCCGTTGATGCAGAGTGAAGATGGCCAGCATTGTCTGACTACGGGTTGCATGTTGAAAAAATAATGAACAAAGGTGAATGTCAGCGAAATGAATAATGAATCATGAATATTGATGAAAGATATTGATGATGAATAATGGTGTCTTGACAAATACAACTGTCCACAAAAAAAATTCGACGGCACAATGGCCCAGCAATCAGCTGTACACCAATAGCAGGGCA
Organism: Eutreptiella sp. 'Long Island Sound 2002'; assembly: GCA_964036045.1. Classification (NCBI taxonomy): domain Eukaryota; phylum Euglenozoa; class Euglenophyceae; order Eutreptiales; family Eutreptiaceae; genus Eutreptiella; species Eutreptiella sp. 'Long Island Sound 2002'. The sequence continues at coordinate 73,540,557 of OZ038385.1, forward strand.
GCAGCTGAGAACAGATGGCTAAAAACTCGCCGTACATTAGTGGTCGATCAGTTCTCATGTTGAGTGGTAGGGCCTGGTAGGACTTGCTGTGGGGAGATACTCGGAAGCGCAGATGCACCACTTCTTGTGAACCTCCTCTCTCGCCTGTAGACACCCTGCGTTTTTGGCCTTCTCCATACCATCATTTGCCCTACATCACTTTCCATTACACTGCTCATAGAGCCTTTCGGTGAACACACTCCATACATTGAGACCAATGATAACAAGCTGGTCGCATGACCTGCAATCGTTTTACCGCATCCTATTCATGAAGCAAAACGGAGTTCAGTGACTCAAACGCGTGTTGACCCTCAGCAGCCAAAGAGATCTTGTAGTCCATGACAGACCCACGCACCCCATACAGTCACAAACGACGCAGGCCCACGACCACTTTCGGAGTCAACACATCATTGAACTTCCAACTGCTTTGACCCAATGCACAACACGCAGACAACAATGCCATATCAAAGGCTCTCCTACATCTACACCCACATCCACCCCCTGTCACACGGGCAGCGAGCCAGGGTATGTCAGGGCGCGACGGGCCAACTGGTGTCACGTGGTCAAAACGGAGACGCAGCAGTCTTCAGGCCGCGCCCCTTCTAACACGTCAGGTGGTGCTGGTCCTACTGCAGGTTGTGAAGTGTTGTCTTTCAAGCTGCAGTTATAGGTTCAGCCTTGCCCAACGATATCCAGCACAAAACGAAGACTGTGTGTGGAGACTGTGTCGAGAGGACTGAGGCGGCGAAATCATGCCCAGTGGCAACGATGACTGGAGCGGATGCAATAACGCAATAGCCACTGCGGGCCCATCCACATGAGAAAGAGTGTCCTCAGGAAGAAATTTATTAAAGGAGCCCAAAAAAGGAGGTCGATTTTGGTTATGTAAACTCGGTTTTGGCCTTTGACCCACTCACCCAGCACCGGGGTCGGGGGGGCATTGGAGTGTTTGCCACTGAGCAATGCCTGATCCCGTGCTTGAACAGAAACGTGCGTACGTGCCACCCACTGGATTCTTGCATGGTTCGATAGTCATTACGTCTACATTCGCTGAATTCCACACCAAAACACACAGCAATGGGGTGCGATCGCTGGTGTATTGAGCAGAAAAAACTCTCCACAGGCATGACTGCAGCCCCTCTCGGGCACTGTCGACGACACACAAACACGGCTTCTTGCACTATCCACCACAAAAATTGCTTGGACCAGGCCGTGCCGGTCCAGGGAGGGATCCCATTCATGAAGCAAAACGGAGTTCAGTGACTCAAACGCGTGTTGACCCTCAGCAGCCAAAGAGATCTTGTAGTCCATGACAGACCCACGCACCCCATACAGTCACAAACGACGCAGGCCCACGACCACTTTCGGAGTCAACACATCATTGAACTTCCAACTGCTTTGACCCAATGCACAACACGCAGACAACAATGCCATATCAAAGGCTCTCCTACATCTACACCCACATCCACCCCCTGTCACACGGGCAGCGAGCCAGGGTATGTCAGGGCGCGACGGGCCAACTGGTGTCACGTGGTCAAAAAGGAGACGCAGCAGTCTTCAGGCCGCGCCCCTTCTAACACGTCAGGTGGTGCTGGTCCTACTGCAGGTTGTGAAGTGTTGTCTTTCAAGCTGCAGTTATAGGTTCAGCCTTGCCCAACGATATCCAGCACAAAACGAAGACTGTGTGTGGAGACTGTGTCGAGAGGACTGAGGCGGCGAAATCATGCCCAGTGGCAACGATGACTGGAGCGGATGCAATAACGCAATAGCCACTTGCAGGCCCATCCACATGAGAAAGAGTGTCCTCAGGAAGAAATTTATTAAAGGAGCCCAAAAAAGGAGGTCGATTTTGGTTACGTAAACTCGGTTTTGGCCTTTGACCCACTCACCCAGCACCGGGGTCGGGGGGGCATTGGAGTGTTTGCCACTGAGCAATGCCTGATCCCGTGCTTGAACAGAAACGTGCGTACGTGCCACCCACTGGATTCTTGCATGGTTCGAGAGTCATTACGTCTACATTCGCTGAATTCCACACCAAAACACACAGCAATGGGGTGCGATCGCTGGTGTATTGAGCAGAAAAAACTCTCCACAGGCATGACTGCAGCCCCTCTCGGGCACTGTCGACGACACACAAACACGGCTTCTTGCACTATCCACCACAAAAATTGCTTGGACCAGGCCGTGCCGGTCCAGGGAGGGATCCTATTCATGAAGCAAAACGGAGTTCAGTGACTCAAACGCGTGTTGACCCTCAGCAGCCAAAGAGATCTTGTAGTCCATGACAGACCCACGCACCCCATACAGTCACAAACGACGCAGGCCCACGACCACTTTCGGAGTCAACACATCATTGAACTTCCAACTGCTTTGACCCAATGCACAACACGCAGACAACAATGCCATATCAAAGGCTCTCCTACATCTACACCCACATCCACCCCCTGTCACACGGGCAGCGAGCCAGGGTATGTCAGGGCGCGACGGGCCAACTGGTGTCGCGTGGTCAAAAAGGAGACGCAGCAGTCTTCAGGCCGCGCCCCTTCTAACACGTCAGGTGGTGCTGGTCCTACTGCAGGTTGTGAAGTGTTGTCTTTCAAGCTGCAGTTATAGGTTCAGCCTTGCCCAACGATATCCAGCACAAAACGAAGACTGTGTGTGGAGACTGTGTCGAGAGGACTGAGGCGGCGAAATCATGCCCAGTGGCAACGATGACTGGAGCGGATGCAATAACGCAATAGCCACTTGCGGGCCCATCCACATGAGAAAGAGTGTCCTCAGGAAGAAATTTATTAAAGGAGCCCAAAAAAGGAGGTCGATTTTGGTTACGTAAACTCGGTTTTGGCCTTTGACCCACTCACCCAGCACCGGGGTCGGGGGGGCATTGGAGTGTTTGCCACTGAGCAATGCCTGATCCCGTGCTTGAACAGAAACGTGCGTACGTGCCACCCACTGGATTCTTGCATGGTTCGATAGTCATTACGTCTACATTCGCTGAATTCCACACCAAAACACACAGCAATGGGGTGCGATCGCTGGTGTATTGAGCAGAAAAAACTCTCCACAGGCATGACTGCAGCCCCTCTCGGGCACTGTCGACGACACACAAACACGGCTTCTTGCACTATCCACCACAAAAATTGCTTGGACCAGGCCGTGCCGGTCCAGGGAGGGATCCTATTCATGAAGCAAAACGGAGTTCAGTGACTCAAACGCGTGTTGACCCTCAGCAGCCAAAGAGATCTTGTAGTCCATGACAGACCCACGCACCCCATACAGTCACAAACGACGCAGGCCCACGACCACTTTCGGAGTCAACACATCATTGAACTTCCAACTGCTTTGACCCAATGCACAACACGCAGACAACAATGCCATATCAAAGGCTCTCCTACATCTACACCCACATCCACCCCCTGTCACACGGGCAGCGAGCCAGGGTATGTCAGGGCGCGACGGGCCAACTGGTGTCGCGTGGTCAAAACGGAGACGCAGCAGTCTTCAGGCCGCGCCCCTTCTAACACGTCAGGTGGTGCTGGTCCTACTGCAGGTTGTGAAGTGTTGTCTTTCAAGCTGCAGTTATAGGTTCAGCCTTGCCCAACGATATCCAGCACAAAACGAAGACTGTGTGTGGAGACTGTGTCGAGAGGACTGAGGCGGCGAAATCATGCCCAGTGGCAACGATGACTGGAGCGGATGCAATAACGCAATAGCCACTTGCGGGCCCATCCACATGAGAAAGAGTGTCCAGGAAGAAATTTATTAAAGGAGCCCAAAAAAGGAGGTCGATTTTGGTTACGTAAACTCGGTTTTGGCCTTTGACCCACTCACCCAGCACCGGGGTCGGGGGGGCATTGGAGTGTTTGCCACTGAGCAATGCCTGATCCCGTGCTTGAACAGAAACGTGCGTACGTGCCACCCACTGGATTCTTGCATGGTTCGAGAGTCATTACGTCTACATTCGCTGAATTCCACACCAAAACACACAGCAATGGGGTGCGATCGCTGGTGTATTGAGCAGAAAAAACTCTCCACAGGCATGACTGCAGCCCCTCTCGGGCACTGTCGACGACACACAAACACGGCTTCTTGCACTATCCACCACAAAAATTGCTTGGACCAGGCCGTGCCGGTCCAGGGAGGGATCCTATTCATGAAGCAAAACGGAGTTCAGTGACTCAAACGCGTGTTGACCCTCAGCAGCCAAAGAGATCTTGTAGTCCATGACAGACCCACGCACCCCATACAGTCACAAACGACGCAGGCCCACGACCACTTTCGGAGTCAACACATCATTGAACTTCCAACTGCTTTGACCCAATGCACAACACGCAGACAACAATGCCATATCAAAGGCTCTCCTACATCTACACCCACATCCACCCCCTGTCACGTGGGCAGCGAGCCAGGGTATGTCAGGGCGCGACGGGCCAACTGGTGTCGCGTGGTCAAAACGGAGACGCAGCAGTCTTCAGGCCGCGCCCCTTCTAACACGTCAGGTGGTGCTGGTCCTACTGCAGGTTGTGAAGTGTTGTCTTTCAAGCTGCAGTTATAGGTTCAGCCTTGCCCAACGATATCCAGCACAAAACGAAGACTGTGTGTGGAGACTGTGTCGAGAGGACTGAGGCGGCGAAATCATGCCCAGTGGCAACGATGACTGGAGCGGATGCAATAACGCAATAGCCACTTGCGGGCCCATCCACATGAGAAAGAGTGTCCTCAGGAAGAAATTTATTAAAGGAGCCCAAAAAAGGAGGTCGATTTTGGTTATGTAAACTCGGTTTTGGCCTTTGACCCACTCACCCAGCACCGGGGTCGGGGGGGCATTGGAGTGTTTGCCACTGAGCAATGCCTGATCCCGTGCTTGAACAGAAACGTGCGTACGTGCCACCCACTGGATTCTTGCATGGTTCGATAGTCATTACGTCTACATTCGCTGAATTCCACACCAAAACACACAGCAATGGGGTGCGATCGCTGGTGTATTGAGCAGAAAAAACTCTCCACAGGCATGACTGCAGCCCCTCTCGGGCACTGTCGACGACACACAAACACGGCTTCTTGCACTATCCACCACAAAAATTGCTTGGACCAGGCCGTGCCGGTCCAGGGAGGGATCCTATTCATGAAGCAAAACGGAGTTCAGTGACTCAAACGCGTGTTGACCCTCAGCAGCCAAAGAGATCTTGTAGTCCATGACAGACCCACGCACCCCATACAGTCACAAACGACGCAGGCCCACGACCACTTTCGGAGTCAACACATCATTGAACTTCCAACTGCTTTGACCCAATGCACAACACGCAGACAACAATGCCATATCAAAGGCTCTCCTACATCTACACCCACATCCACCCCCTGTCACACGGGCAGCGAGCCAGGGTATGTCAGGGCGCGACGGGCCAACTGGTGTCACGTGGTCAAAACGGAGACGCAGCAGTCTTCAGGCCGCGCCCCTTCTAACACGTCAGGTGGTGCTGGTCCTACTGCAGGTTGTGAAGTGTTGTCTTTCAAGCTGCAGTTATAGGTTCAGCCTTGCCCAACGATATCCAGCACAAAACGAAGACTGTGTGTGGAGACTGTGTCGAGAGGACTGAGGCGGCGAAATCATGCCCAGTGGCAACGATGACTGGAGCGGATGCAATAACGCAATAGCCACTTGCGGGCCCATCCACATGAGAAAGAGTGTCCTCAGGAAGAAATTTATTAAAGGAGCCCAAAAAAGGAGGTCGATTTTGGTTACGTAAACTCGGTTTTGGCCTTTGACCCACTCACCCAGCACCGGGGTCGGGGGGGCATTGGAGTGTTTGCCACTGAGCAATGCCTGATCCCGTGCTTGAACAGAAACGTGCGTACGTGCCACCCACTGGATTCTTGCATGGTTCGAGAGTCATTACGTCTACATTCGCTGAATTCCACACCAAAACACACAGCAATGGGGTGCGATCGCTGGTGTATTGAGCAGAAAAAACTCTCCACAGGCATGACTGCAGCCCCTCTCGGGCACTGTCGACGACACACAAACACGGCTTCTTGCACTATCCACCACAAAAATTGCTTGGACCAGGCCGTGCCGGTCCAGGGAGGGATCCTATTCATGAAGCAAAACGGAGTTCAGTGACTCAAACGCGTGTTGACCCTCAGCAGCCAAAGAGATCTTGTAGTCCATGACAGACCCACGCACCCCATACAGTCACAAACGACGCAGGCCCACGACCACTTTCGGAGTCAACACATCATTGAACTTCCAACTGCTTTGACCCAATGCACAACACGCAGACAACAATGCCATATCAAAGGCTCTCCTACATCTACACCCACATCCACCCCCTGTCACACGGGCAGCGAGCCAGGGTATGTCAGGGCGCGACGGGCCAACTGGTGTCACGTGGTCAAAAAGGAGACGCAGCAGTCTTCAGGCCGCGCCCCTTCTAACACGTCAGGTGGTGCTGGTCCTACTGCAGGTTGTGAAGTGTTGTCTTTCAAGCTGCAGTTATAGGTTCAGCCTTGCCCAACGATATCCAGCACAAAACGAAGACTGTGTGTGGAGACTGTGTCGAGAGGACTGAGGCGGCGAAATCATGCCCAGTGGCAACGATGACTGGAGCGGATGCAATAACGCAATAGCCACTTGCAGGCCCATCCACATGAGAAAGAGTGTCCTCAGGAAGAAATTTATTAAAGGAGCCCAAAAAAGGAGGTCGATTTTGGTTACGTAAACTCGGTTTTGGCCTTTGACCCACTCACCCAGCACCGGGGTCGGGGGGGCATTGGAGTGTTTGCCACTGAGCAATGCCTGATCCCGTGCTTGAACAGAAACGTGCGTACGTGCCACCCACTGGATTCTTGCATGGTTCGAGAGTCATTACGTCTACATTCGCTGAATTCCACACCAAAACACACAGCAATGGGGTGCGATCGCTGGTGTATTGAGCAGAAAAAACTCTCCACAGGCATGACTGCAGCCCCTCTCGGGCACTGTCGACGACACACAAACACGGCTTCTTGCACTATCCACCACAAAAATTGCTTGGACCAGGCCGTGCCGGTCCAGGGAGGGATCCTATTCATGAAGCAAAACGGAGTTCAGTGACTCAAACGCGTGTTGACCCTCAGCAGCCAAAGAGATCTTGTAGTCCATGACAGACCCACGCACCCCATACAGTCACAAACGACGCAGGCCCACGACCACTTTCGGAGTCAACACATCATTGAACTTCCAACTGCTTTGACCCAATGCACAACACGCAGACAACAATGCCATATCAAAGGCTCTCCTACATCTACACCCACATCCACCCCCTGTCACACGGGCAGCGAGCCAGGGTATGTCAGGGCGCGACGGGCCAACTGGTGTCGCGTGGTCAAAAAGGAGACGCAGCAGTCTTCAGGCCGCGCCCCTTCTAACACGTCAGGTGGTGCTGGTCCTACTGCAGGTTGTGAAGTGTTGTCTTTCAAGCTGCAGTTATAGGTTCAGCCTTGCCCAACGATATCCAGCACAAAACGAAGACTGTGTGTGGAGACTGTGTCGAGAGGACTGAGGCGGCGAAATCATGCCCAGTGGCAACGATGACTGGAGCGGATGCAATAACGCAATAGCCACTTGCGGGCCCATCCACATGAGAAAGAGTGTCCTCAGGAAGAAATTTATTAAAGGAGCCCAAAAAAGGAGGTCGATTTTGGTTACGTAAACTCGGTTTTGGCCTTTGACCCACTCACCCAGCACCGGGGTCGGGGGGGCATTGGAGTGTTTGCCACTGAGCAATGCCTGATCCCGTGCTTGAACAGAAACGTGCGTACGTGCCACCCACTGGATTCTTGCATGGTTCGATAGTCATTACGTCTACATTCGCTGAATTCCACACCAAAACACACAGCAATGGGGTGCGATCGCTGGTGTATTGAGCAGAAAAAACTCTCCACAGGCATGACTGCAGCCCCTCTCGGGCACTGTCGACGACACACAAACACGGCTTCTTGCACTATCCACCACAAAAATTGCTTGGACCAGGCCGTGCCGGTCCAGGGAGGGATCCTATTCATGAAGCAAAACGGAGTTCAGTGACTCAAACGCGTGTTGACCCTCAGCAGCCAAAGAGATCTTGTAGTCCATGACAGACCCACGCACCCCATACAGTCACAAATGACGCAGGCCCACGACCACTTTCGGAGTCAACACATCATTGAACTTCCAACTGCTTTGACCCAATGCACAACACGCAGACAACAATGCCATATCAAAGGCTCTCCTACATCTACACCCACATCCACCCCCTGTCACACGGGCAGCGAGCCAGGGTATGTCAGGGCGCGACGGGCCAACTGGTGTCGCGTGGTCAAAACGGAGACGCAGCAGTCTTCAGGCCGCGCCCCTTCTAACACGTCAGGTGGTGCTGGTCCTACTGCAGGTTGTGAAGTGTTGTCTTTCAAGCTGCAGTTATAGGTTCAGCCTTGCCCAACGATATCCAGCACAAAACGAAGACTGTGTGTGGAGACTGTGTCGAGAGGACTGAGGCGGCGAAATCATGCCCAGTGGCAACGATGACTGGAGCGGATGCAATAACGCAATAGCCACTTGCGGGCCCATCCACATGAGAAAGAGTGTCCAGGAAGAAATTTATTAAAGGAGCCCAAAAAAGGAGGTCGATTTTGGTTACGTAAACTCGGTTTTGGCCTTTGACCCACTCACCCAGCACCGGGGTCGGGGGGGCATTGGAGTGTTTGCCACTGAGCAATGCCTGATCCCGTGCTTGAACAGAAACGTGCGTACGTGCCACCCACTGGATTCTTGCATGGTTCGAGAGTCATTACGTCTACATTCGCTGAATTCCACACCAAAACACACAGCAATGGGGTGCGATCGCTGGTGTATTGAGCAGAAAAAAATCTCCACAGGCATGACTGCAGCCCCTCTCGGGCACTGTCGACGACACACAAACACGGCTTCTTGCACTATCCACCACAAAAATTGCTTGGACCAGGCCGTGCCGGTCCAGGGAGGGATCCTATTCATGAAGCAAAACGGAGTTCAGTGACTCAAACGCGTGTTGACCCTCAGCAGCCAAAGAGATCTTGTAGTCCATGACAGACCCACGCACCCCATACAGTCACAAACGACGCAGGCCCACGACCACTTTCGGAGTCAACACATCATTGAACTTCCAACTGCTTTGACCCAATGCACAACACGCAGACAACAATGCCATATCAAAGGCTCTCCTACATCTACACCCACATCCACCCCCTGTCACGTGGGCAGCGAGCCAGGGTATGTCAGGGCGCGACGGGCCAACTGGTGTCGCGTGGTCAAAACGGAGACGCAGCAGTCTTCAGGCCGCGCCCCTTCTAACACGTCAGGTGGTGCTGGTCCTACTGCAGGTTGTGAAGTGTTGTCTTTCAAGCTGCAGTTATAGGTTCAGCCTTGCCCAACGATATCCAGCACAAAACGAAGACTGTGTGTGGAGACTGTGTCGAGAGGACTGAGGCGGCGAAATCATGCCCAGTGGCAACGATGACTGGAGCGGATGCAATAACGCAATAGCCACTTGCGGGCCCATCCACATGAGAAAGAGTGTCCTCAGGAAGAAATTCATTAAAGGAGCCCAAAAAAGGAGGTCGATTTTGGTTACGTAAACTCGGTTTTGGCCTTTGACCCACTCACCCAGCACCGGGGTCGGGGGGGCATTGGAGTGTTTGCCACTGAGCAATGCCTGATCCCGTGCTTGAACAGAAACGTGCGTACGTGCCACCCACTGGATTCTTGCATGGTTCGATAGTCATTACGTCTACATTCGCTGAATTCCACACCAAAACACACAGCAATGGGGTGCGATCGCTGGTGTATTGAGCAGAAAAAACTCTCCACAGGCATGACTGCAGCCCCTCTCGGGCACTGTCGACGACACACAAACACGGCTTCTTGCACTATCCACCACAAAAATTGCTTGGACCAGGCCGTGCCGGTCCAGGGAGGGATCCTATTCATGAAGCAAAACGGAGTTCAGTGACTCAAACGCGTGTTGACCCTCAGCAGCCAAAGAGATCTTGTAGTCCATGACAGACCCACGCACCCCATACAGTCACAAACGACGCAGGCCCACGACCACTTTCGGAGTCAACACATCATTGAACTTCCAACTGCTTTGACCCAATGCACAACACGCAGACAACAATGCCATATCAAAGGCTCTCCTACATCTACACCCACATCCACCCCCTGTCACACGGGCAGCGAGCCAGGGTATGTCAGGGCGCGACGGGCCAACTGGTGTCACGTGGTCAAAAAGGAGACGCAGCAGTCTTCAGGCCGCGCCCCTTCTAACACGTCAGGTGGTGCTGGTCCTACTGCAGGTTGTGAAGTGTTGTCTTTCAAGCTGCAGTTATAGGTTCAGCCTTGCCCAACGATATCCAGCACAAAACGAAGACTGTGTGTGGAGACTGTGTCGAGAGGACTGAGGCGGCGAAATCATGCCCAGTGGCAACGATGACTGGAGCGGATGCAATAACGCAATAGCCACTTGCGGGCCCATCCACATGAGAAAGAGTGTCCAGGAAGAAATTTATTAAAGGAGCCCAAAAAAGGAGGTCGATTTTGGTTACGTAAACTCGGTTTTGGCCTTTGACCCACTCACCCAGCACCGGGGTCGGGGGGGCATTGGAGTGTTTGCCACTGAGCAATGCCTGATCCCGTGCTTGAACAGAAACGTGCGTACGTGCCACCCACTGGATTCTTGCATGGTTCGAGAGTCATTACGTCTACATTCGCTGAATTCCACACCAAAACACACAGCAATGGGGTGCGATCGCTGGTGTATTGAGCAGAAAAAACTCTCCACAGGCATGACTGCAGCCCCTCTCGGGCACTGTCGACGACACACAAACACGGCTTCTTGCACTATCCACCACAAAAATTGCTTGGACCAGGCCGTGCCGGTCCAGGGAGGGATCCTATTCATGAAGCAAAACGGAGTTCAGTGACTCAAACGCGTGTTGACCCTCAGCAGCCAAAGAGATCTTGTAGTCCATGACAGACCCACGCACCCCATACAGTCACAAACGACGCAGGCCCACGACCACTTTCGGAGTCAACACATCATTGAACTTCCAACTGCTTTGACCCAATGCACAACACGCAGACAACAATGCCATATCAAAGGCTCTCCTACATCTACACCCACATCCACCCCCTGTCACACGGGCAGCGAGCCAGGGTATGTCAGGGCGCGACGGGCCAACTGGTGTCGCGTGGTCAAAACGGAGACGCAGCAGTCTTCAGGCCGCGCCCCTTCTAACACGTCAGGTGGTGCTGGTCCTACTGCAGGTTGTGAAGTGTTGTCTTTCAAGCTGCAGTTATAGGTTCAGCCTTGCCCAACGATATCCAGCACAAAACGAAGACTGTGTGTGGAGACTGTGTCGAGAGGACTGAGGCGGCGAAATCATGCCCAGTGGCAACGATGACTGGAGCGGATGCAATAACGCAATAGCCACTTGCGGGCCCATCCACATGAGAAAGAGTGTCCTCAGGAAGAAATTTATTAAAGGAGCCCAAAAAAGGAGGTCGATTTTGGTTACGTAAACTCGGTTTTGGCCTTTGACCCACTCACCCAGCACCGGGGTCGGGGGGGCATTGGAGTGTTTGCCACTGAGCAATGCCTGATCCCGTGCTTGAACAGAAACGTGCGTACGTGCCACCCACTGGATTCTTGCATGGTTCGATAGTCATTACGTCTACATTCGCTGAATTCCACACCAAAACACACAGCAATGGGGTGCGATCGCTGGTGTATTGAGCAGAAAAAACTCTCCACAGGCATGACTGCAGCCCCTCTCGGGCACTGTCGACGACACACAAACACGGCTTCTTGCACTATCCACCACAAAAATTGCTTGGACCAGGCCGTGCCGGTCCAGGGAGGGATCCCATTCATGAAGCAAAACGGAGTTCAGTGACTCAAACGCGTGTTGACCCTCAGCAGCCAAAGAGATCTTGTAGTCCATGACAGACCCACGCACCCCATACAGTCACAAACGACGCAGGCCCACGACCACTTTCGGAGTCAACACATCATTGAACTTCCAACTGCTTTGACCCAATGCACAACACGCAGACAACAATGCCATATCAAAGGCTCTCCTACATCTACACCCACATCCACCCCCTGTCACACGGGCAGCGAGCCAGGGTATGTCAGGGCGCGACGGGCCAACTGGTGTCACGTGGTCAAAAAGGAGACGCAGCAGTCTTCAGGCCGCGCCCCTTCTAACACGTCAGGTGGTGCTGGTCCTACTGCAGGTTGTGAAGTGTTGTCTTTCAAGCTGCAGTTATAGGTTCAGCCTTGCCCAACGATATCCAGCACAAAACGAAGACTGTGTGTGGAGACTGTGTCGAGAGGACTGAGGCGGCGAAATCATGCCCAGTGGCAACGATGACTGGAGCGGATGCAATAACGCAATAGCCACTGCGGGCCCATCCACATGAGAAAGAGTGTCCTCAGGAAGAAATTTATTAAAGGAGCCCAAAAAAGGAGGTCGATTTTGGTTACGTAAACTCGGTTTTGGCCTTTGACCCACTCACCCAGCACCGGGGTCGGGGGGGCATTGGAGTGTTTGCCACTGAGCAATGCCTGATCCCGTGCTTGAACAGAAACGTGCGTACGTGCCACCCACTGGATTCTTGCATGGTTCGATAGTCATTACGTCTACATTCGCTGAATTCCACACCAAAACACACAGCAATGGGGTGCGATCGCTGGTGTATTGAGCAGAAAAAACTCTCCACAGGCATGACTGCAGCCCCTCTCGGGCACTGTCGACGACACACAAACACGGCTTCTTGCACTATCCACCACAAAAATTGCTTGGACCAGGCCGTGCCGGTCCAGGGAGGGGCGGGCAGGTTGCAGTCGTCAACGAAATTTTCAGCAATTGTTCACAATTTCGGAATTGTTCGCATTTTTTCGCAATTTTGTCGCAATACTCCGCATTTTGGCCGCAAATTCCCACAATTGGTTTGCCCAGGCCGTGCTGGTCCAGGGGGGGGGGGGGGCGGGTGGCAATCGGTTGAAACAAAAGAAAATCATAGTGATCACGTGATTCCGAAGGGACAGTCTTTAATGCACTTGGCCTTTCTGCTCCAGACACTCCCAGGGCACTCCCACCCTGCGTTCATAGGGTGTTGGATCGTTCCGTTGTGCCCTGCAGACCGCCATGTCGAACAACCGCCTGGCACAGTCATCGCCCTCACAAGCATCAATATGCCGCTCAAAGCACCTCCTTGCGGCGACATAATCGCCCCGCTTCATGCATTCCCAGCCGACGTCGAAGTCTTGCTGTCCTGCGTGCAGGTGGTACATCCACTCATCAGTAGTTCGGGCCTCTTCCAACAGCTCGGAGACTTCCATGTGACCCCCGCTTACCCCTGCGGCTTCTGCAAACCTCAACATGTCCACCCCCCGAACATCAAATTGACCCTTCACCAGCTGCCTGCAAGAGTCCGAGATGAGAATTTTGGTGGACAGCTGCTTGTTGAGCTTCGACAGCATCCAGCAGACCGACAGCCCTCGGGTGAGGAGATGGAACGTTGCAACGTGAGAGGTGCCAAGGTTTCCAACCAGTGCATCGCAGGTGTGCAGCCCGATACGCACAGGCATGGGCACTTTAAGCTGCTTCATCTTTGCGTGAATCTCCAGTGCAGACTGGCAACCGTAGTTGGCATGGGCAGCGTTCCTGGAGATGGCGTTGAAGGCGGCAGTCAGGATGCCTCCAGAGAAGCTCACGACTGTGCCACGGTGCCGTTTGACAATGGCGACCATCGCAGTGGTGCTCTCACTGAGGGGCAGTTCGATGGCAATATTGGACTCCTCCATTTTTGAATGCAGCTCCGAAATATTCGCCACAAGGATCGTCACCTGTTTTTGTTGCAACCCAGTCATCAAATGCAAATTGCTGTCACTCGATGGCAGCTCAAGACCCAAGCCGTCCGGAAGATTGCCCCGCTTGTTCTGTGCACTAAGACTAACCCTAACCAAGGGGTTAGTCTTGACGGCCCAAGTTGACGAGCCTCCCGGATGGACCGAAAACTCCTCCGAGCCTTGTCCAATGCCTGGACTGGTGTCTAGTATTGGCTTGAGGGCGGCGATGGAGGTGGACATGGAAAACTCAGCGAGCCCCCCACCATACGGTGCATCACTGGCGTTGTCTTCTGCCATGACGCCTTCCCGAGGATGGTCATCCTCTTCATCCCATTGACCTTTGTTATTCCCCAGAGTCTGCACGATGTCAGTACCACACTCAGACACTTCACATCCGATGTTGTCGTCTCCAGAGGGACTGAACAGTGTGTCCGGGATGTACGGCCGTATCCGCGCCATTGTGTCAAGGATTTGAACCATAGCAACATTGCTGGTGCTGAGGTCAGGATTTGTCTCATTGTCGCGCACCACAGCTCTCATGGCCTCTAAATCCAGGTTTGCAACAGCATTCAGCATCCGCCACCCCAGTGCCGCATCGTTCTCCAGAGTGGTCTCATGTTCAGACATTTGTTGAACGAACACGGACAGGCTCAGGAACTCGACGACGTTGGTGCACACGATTAAGAACAAAGGCTCGATACCGATTGTAACAAAATCCGACTTGGGGGTGAACGGGCACAGTGGGTTCTGCTCATGCATCCTCGTGGGATCCGTCACAAACTGAATGGTATACAGCATGACGGCCAACAGGCTAAATAAAACAACGTGGAGAAACGCCTCTCGACGGCTTGCCCCCATACAGAAGAGCATCGGCAGGAGAATGAACCCTGGAAGAAACGCGTCAGCTCCAACCGACATGGCATTGCAGCCGGTAATCAACCACCTTTCCAGGATAAAAGCAACGCCTGTGACGGTGCCCATGCACTTCATCCATGCGTGAGACTGGTACTTGAAGTACCATCCAATGGCAGCCACGAGCAGTGTGATCAAAACGACGGAGCTGGCTATCCGGAAATAGAAGCGCTTCGGATAGAATGCCGTGCTCTGATGAACACAAATGAGTGCCAGTTGCACCATTAAGCCCACTATACACAACACGTTGAACCACAGTGCCGCCCTCTTGTACTGCTGCAATCGAGTGTCGTCGGGCTTGATTCCCTGGCGTGAACCTAATGTGAGCCTTCTCGCCAGCCGGGAGACTGCAGACCTTGTCGATTCTTTCGATTCTCTGCTTCCTTTGCTTGTGCGCATCGAAGATCCTTTCCTGGGCGGTCTGTGTGGCAGTTCGGACTCTGAGATTTTTCGTGGAGATGACCCGCTTGGATGCGGGGACAGAACAGGTGACATAAGCACTTCAGGCATCGTGCGCCCTAACAAAAAGAAAGTAAGCTCTGGTGCCTTTTGATACAATCTCTGCAAATCCTTTTCCTCTATAGGAGTTCTGCAGCACGGTTGCTTCGCATGAATCCCGCATCACGTATAACAGAACATTGCCTGAAGAAACGTCTCATAAAACGCGCGAAAAGGCGAACAAAATTCGGTGAATAACGATGTGGTGTTCCTGCGCTGTCACTGCGCCGCAGACACAACAAATGCACAAGCCTGCACACTTTGACACGCTGACAAGAGATCCAGAGCTCCAAGCAGTGCATTGCAGCAGCTTCCTGCACGCATGATTCCCCATCTACCTGGCAGAAAACCACCAGGACGATTCGAAAGCCCCAACGGGCTTGCTTTCACTGTCTCCTGCACGGAACAATGGTCGATGGTCAGAGACACTGAGCTGTGCTATGGGACAGGGCAGAGTCCCAGCGATCAGGAAGCAATGAACACAGGGCAAACAACGTGTGTGCGGTGGTCGTAGCCAGCACTGTTATTATGAGTGGGTTTGCAGATTCCATTGTGTTGAAGATAGGGGGTGCCCTTGCAATGCGCGCGCACTGCGTGCACACTGCGCGCTACTTTTTAGACCAAGTTCCCCCTGAAGAGTCCCCAAGCACACCCCTTTGAAACGCCCTTATATCACCCCTGCCTCAGGAGCATGTCCCACTGTAGACCCTGGGAGACCTCCTTCAGTGGGGGCAGGAGGTGGCCCATCTTCCATGAATGGGGGTGGACCCGGGGGTGCTGGGTATGGCCTCTAGCATAGCCCCGTTGCAGACTGTCTCGGGGAGAGGATGCTGGATTGTCCCTCGGCCTTGATCATGTCTGACATCAGCCTTGCCTGCTCGGGGTCCCCATGATGGGGGGAAAACATCATGGATACATCACCTCTCGAGAAGGTCCAATGGTGGGGAGAAATCAACCTAGGAAAGAGTGTGGTGGAAATGAGCAAAAACACTGTGAAAAAAGGTGGAAATGGGTGAAACTAGGTGAAAACCTAAAAATGCCATATCCCCAATGTGGAAGAAGTATCAAAACCTACTCTCAAACAACAATGATGCCCCCCTAGTATCACAAAGTATGGGTCTCTAGTACGGCCACGCGCCCAAATAGTTGCACTGCGCTTGCACTGCGCTAAGTGCGCCCCCATAGCCTACAACACACACACGCTACGACGCCAATACACCACACCTACAAGACGAAGCAACCACAATTTCATAGCCATCTGGGGTACCTGTCCACAAAGATGGTACCCAAGGGAATGAAGCAACGGATACTCAGCTACCATATGACCCCCGTGTCACAGGCCATAGGTCTCAGCTCGAACAAGTGCTGAATGTTGCCTTGAGTTCGCCCCTCGGGGCTATCGAATGTTTCATAGGCTGGTTCTCACCGCAGCCTCGGTTGCTTGGGCAAGACATCAGGATATTCATCAAAGCAGTCACTGGACACCCCGGACCCTGAGCGATTGGAGTCTGTATCCCAAGAGTCAGGCATTTCTTCCAACCCCAGCTCTTCCCAAATGTCTGTCACCTGTTTTGCCTTCTGCACATCATGTAGGGCCTGTTTGGCTCCTTTGGCAGCTCTGACGTCTGCCTCTTCATTTCTTGCTACCCCAACATGTGACGGCACCCACAGGATCTCAACACTGTTTGTTAGAAGCTGCCACCGATCCCACAGCTCTGTCCACAAGTCTTTGTGTGCCAGGGGCCCCTGCGACCCCACCCACTTGTGCCTGGCCCACTTTTCACACTTGGACTGCAGTCCCACACATACCAGCTTTGAATCGGATACAATTAGTAGTGGTTTACGAGGGGTTTTGTGCTTGATCTTATGCAGCGCTGCTGTGAGTTCAGCTCTAGTGATTGTTTGCTTTTCATGCACAGTGAGGGGTAACTCTATGTTACGCTCGTCATGCGGTCCAAACCACACCCCATAGCCAGCAAAATTCACTCCCCCTTCTTCATTTTTGGATCCATCCACATATACGACGTCCCATCGATGCTGGAGTTTTTCGGAGATGACAGCCAGCTTTACTCGTAAAATATGGGCGCATTTCTGTTTTTTTTTGGTACATGTATGGCCTTGGGCCTCACCACTGCTCCCCGGGGTTGCACGTTGTCCTTGCTAGAACCGGGTTAGGCATTCACACAAATGACTTGCCTCCTGCCTAACAAAGGACGTTTGGGCTGCTGAGGCCCAGGTCATCACAATTGTGGACCACACAGAGACAAAGTCGGTCAGCGCTAGACTCACCCCCCGAAATCTCGCCTCACACCTCAGCACCCACCCAGCTCGTGCCGCTGCCCAGAAAGCCAAACCTTAGTTGTCTGCAAGGAGAGGAGGGGTTGTCAACCAATAACTTATTCATGGGGCACATCGCCCCTGTGCGGTCCCACACAGGACCAAAGGCTTTGGTGATGATATCACAAGCCACAGACCAGAATTTGCATCCGCTCAGCACATCTTTAATTGTTTCTGTTTTGGCACACAAGTCACAGTTTGGTTGGTGATATGCTTTTTGTGTCCGTGCCCCCACTGTCAGTTTTTTCTACAATGCTTTGCGCACAAAGTCTCTTTGTACCCCCGGCATTTTCAGTTTTGCCAACTGTTCCCACACTTCCGGCTCTTGCCATTTTTGTGGCTCCTCCAGCGGCTGCATTGTTGTCAACATTTTTGACCCATGTTTGTTCCATGCAATACGGAGATCCTGGATTGGCAGAGAGGAAAAAATGGAATTGCAGACTGGTAGACTGTCTGCTAGGTCGGGGTAAGGTAACTGACGCCTTCAGCCCCCCCCCCCTCCATGACCTCAGCCAGTTTGGTGACCCCTTTTCGGACCAGTTTCGGCGAGTAGTATGTGTGTCCTTTGGAATTCCTGAACAGCACATTATGCCATAACGGCATTTTGTCCGGTGGCCCGCCAGTGGAGGTGTTGGCGCTTTCTCCCGCAGTCCAGAGAACACTTGGCATGATCCTTGAATCCATGTGTGTGGTCGCAGTCGTACTACGGCCAGCTGCAAGTATGGGTAAAATTGCGGATTCAATGACAGCCCCACATCTTTCGCCCATGATTCGAACCCCTCGACCCACGTTCCCGTGAATTGCAACTTGTCCTTTAGGATTGATTGGAAGAGTTGGCCGAACTGGTACCTCACCCACACTGCCACCGGATATGTTGCCACACCACCACGATTAACTGGCTCCGCCACCATTGCTGGGCTCAAGTCACATGAACATAGCCCCGGTGCCATTTTGAATATCACATTCAATGCAAACAACACTTTCTGTGAGGGCTTGTAATTTTTTGCTGTCAGTTGAACCACCGGCTGAATCCATATTCGGAATATTTCTCCTTTTTCTTGGAGCTCCAATGGTAGGGTCTTCAGGAAGGCTGCTCTCGCCTTCATTTTCGCCATCATGCCGCATATGCCTGTTCGGCATTGACATGCCCAATTTGCACTCCCAAGTACCGCACTCTGTCTTTGACAGTCAGCCCCACATATCTCTCCGGAATCGGGGCCGACTACCGTTTCAAAATTGCAAATGATTTCTACATGTTGACTTTCAACCATGAGAAGGCCCCAAATTCCTGCGGCACCCGCATTGCTGATTGTGCTTGTTGTTCCGCTGCTGCACTTCCTCTTGGAATCCAAATCAAGAGGTCATCAGCACATAACATCAGCACTACCCCTGGACATTGATCTTTGAAGTGATAGATGAGAAACACTGTCATCAGAGCAAAAATTGGTGGGGACAGGGGTCCCCTTGTCTGATTCCCGATTGCGGTGTCATAGACACATCTGGAGCTACTCCATTGTCGATGCAGACCTGCGCTTCTCCAAAAAGCGATTGGACCAACAGCCCTATGATGTCATCTGGCAATCCCACATATTGCATTCCTGCTTCAAAGAATGCATGGGAGACGTTGTCATACGCCTTCGCAAAATCCACGGAGAGGAATGTCCCCTCTTCCGTTGACTCCCACAGACCTCGGTGGTCACTCGGGACAACTTGGGCGTTGTGGCGGACGTACTGTGTGTGGGGATACATTCTATGAGACCTTGGGGAGTACAGTGTACAGAGTACAGTGTACAGTGTACAGTGTACAGTGACAATGTACAGTGATAGTGTATAGTGACAGTGTGCAGTGGCAGTGTGCAGTGTGCAGTGACAGCGTACAGTGCCAGAATACAGTGTACCATGTACAGTGACAGTAGACAGTGACAGCATTGACAGTGTACATGGACAGTGTACAGTGACAGTGTACAGTGACAGTGTACAGTGACAGTGAACCATGAGTGAGCCCTCACTGAGCGCTCACTGAGCCATTTGGTGCGCTCAGTGAGCGCTCACTGAGGGCTCACTCATGGTTCACTGTCACTGTACACTGTCATTGCACACTGTGTATTGCACACTGCACACTGCACACTGTGTATTGCACACTGCACACCGCATACTGTGTATTGCACACTGCACACTGCACACTGTGTGTTACAAATTGCACACTGCACACTGCAATGCACACTGCACACTGTAATGCACACTGCACACCCTGTAATGCACACTGCGCACTGTGTATTGCACACTGCACACTGCACAGTGCACCGTGTGCAGTGTGCAATACCCAGTGTGCAGTGGCACACTGCACACTGCGCAGTGCACCGTGTGCAGTGTGCAATGCCCAGTGTGCACTGTGCAGTGTGCAATACACGGTGTGCAGTGTGCATTACACAGCGTGTAGTGTGCAGTGTACACTGCGCACTGCACACTGTGTACTGCACACTGCACACTGTGTGTAGTGTGCACTACACAGGGTGTAGTATGCCGTGTGTGATGTAATCCACACGGCACACCGTGTAATGCACACTGCACACTGTGTCATGCACACTACACCCTGCACCCTGTGTATTGCACATTGGGTATTGCACAGTGCACCGTGTGCAGTGTGCAATACCCAGTGTGCATTACGCAGGGTGCGGTGTGTAGTGTGCAATACACAGTGTGCAGTGTGCATTACAGTGTGCAGTGTGCAATACACAATGTGCAGTGTGCAATACACAGTGTGCAGTGTGCAGTGTGCAGTACACAGTGTGCAGTGCGCAGTGTACACTGCGCACTACACACTGTGTAATGCACACTGCACACTGTGTCATGCACACTGCACACCGTACAGTGCAAGCGTTTGGGCGCTCAGTGTGCAGTGTGCAATACACAGTGCGCAGTGTGCATTACAGGGTGTGCAGTGTGCATTATAGTGTGCAGTGTGCAATTTGTAACACACAGTGTGCAGTGTGCAGTGTGCAATACACAGTATGCAGTGTGCAGTGTGCAATACACAGTGTGCAGTGTGCAGTGTGCAATACACAGTGTGCAATGACAGTGTACAGTGACAGTGAACCATGAGTGAGCACTCACTGAGCGCTCACTGAGCCATTTGGCGCGCTCACTGCGCCGTTTCGCGCGCTCACTGAGCGCTCAGTGAGCGCTCAGTGAGCGCGCCAAATGGCTCAGTGAGCGCTCACTGAGCGCGCCAAATGGCTCAGTGAGCGCTCAGTGAGGGCTCACTCATGGTTCACTGTCACTGTACACTGTCACTGTACACTGTCACTGTACACTGTCCATGTACACTGTCAATGGTGTCACTGTCTACTGTCACTGTACATGGTACACTGTATTCTGGCACTGTACGCTGTCACTGCACACTGCACACTGCCACTGCACACTGTCACTATACACTGTCACTGTACATTGTCACTGTACACTGTACACTGTACACTGTACACTGTACTCTGTACACTGTACTCCCCAAGGTCTCATAGAATGTATCCCCACACACAGTACGTCCGCCACAACGCCCAAGTCTCTATACTAGCACTCTACACTGTCACTCTACACGCACTGTATGCTCTCACTGTACACTGTCATTGTACACTGTCACTGTACACTGTCACTGTAAACTTGGTGCGGTCTTTTTTGGGAGGGGGTGGATGGTGATTTCAGCCCCCCTCTTTGTAGTCCTTTACCCCCCCCCCCCCCACAGCTACAGCCTGAACCCAAAGAACAGCTGCAGCCACAGTGAAAGCTGCAACTGCAGCCTTCGCCACAGCCAGGGCCACACACACTGACACAACCACAACCAAATCCACACACAACACAGCTTGCAGACACACACCCACACCCACACCCACACCCACACCCACACCCACGCCCACACCCACAACCAAAGCCGCAACCACAGCCACTACCATAACCACACCAAGAACGACAGCTACCACAACGGCCATGGCAACAACCGTACGCAAGCCCAGAACCACAGCCACAACCACAAACAGAAGCATACCTGCGTCTGCAGCCACAAACACAATGTTATGCGCACACAATCAAAGCCTATGCCACACAACACCAAAACCAACAACAACATCCAAAACAACAGCTGCAACACACACACACACACACACACCTGCGCGTACACACATTCACGAATCCACATACACGCACGAACCTAGGCAACCAGAAACCAAAGAACGCAGCCACACACTCACAACCACTCACAAAGACACCTTCACCCACGCATCGATCCATGCAACCCCCCCCCCCACACACACACAAGCAGACATACAAACACACTAAATGAGAGAAACCAAGAACGAACAAACCATCTACAGCTGCGCACATGCGCATGGGCACAACTACACACGCACGCAAGCAAGCACACACACACACCCACACACATAATAGCACAACATACCTGCAAAGGTCATCGTCCTTGCCGCCACCATCATGCATGTGATGCCATGGCCAAAAAATAGGAAAGGTAGGACAAAGGGGACGGGACAGGCAAGAGAACACAAGGGCTACGCACGAGGGAAGCGGGGGAACGCAGCATAGCGAAAGGGGAGGGGAGGGGATAAGGAGGGAGGGG
Source organism: Eutreptiella sp. 'Long Island Sound 2002' (assembly GCA_964036045.1). Lineage (NCBI taxonomy): Eukaryota > Euglenozoa > Euglenophyceae > Eutreptiales > Eutreptiaceae > Eutreptiella > Eutreptiella sp. 'Long Island Sound 2002'. Next base: position 73,562,874 of record OZ038385.1, read on the forward strand.
GATCAATGTGTCATGGTGTAGGTCAAGATGGTTGTATGATCAACCTCACAAAAGCGAGCAATGTCCTTTGTGCCCTATTTGTGCTTCATGGTGTGTGTGTGTGTGTGTATGGGGTGGGTGGGTGCCATTTTCATGAGGCAACAAGGAACACCCTCGCAAATGGTTAGGTTCATATCCCCGAACCCCAACCCCGTAACCATCTCTCCCTAGCCCTTCACTTCACATGGTTCAATGTGGCCATGTGTTTATGTACACGCAAAATAATTGCACACAAGAATGAATGTGGTTGTCAATTTGTGCATGTGCATGTGTGTGTGGACGTGTGTATGGTGTATGTGTGTGTATGTGTTTGGATATTTGTGTCCCTGACGAAGTGTGTGTGTTTGGATGTTTGTATGTTTGTCGCCACGGGTACATGTATGCAAGTATGTATGTGTGCATGCACGCTCAAGTTCTTGGAGAAAAGACGTGGTGAGAACTGCGGACCAATGTTGGTGTGAAAAGGGTGAAGTGTGGGCCAGCAAGGGTGGGAAGAGAGGGCGGAAAGGAGGAGAAACTCCTGAGTGAGCCCTGAGTGAGCCCCCAATTAGCTCTCAGTGAGCGCTCACTGAGCGCTCACTGAGCCATTTGGCGCGCTCAGTGAGCGCTCAGTGAGCCGGCTCAGTGACGGCTCAGTCGGGTGCTCAGTCAACCAAGCCGTCGAAAAAAAGAAACCCCCCCGGTCAAATCCTCTTGGCCTAGGGATTTGTGTCCCTTTGGGGACATTCCAAAACCCCAACCCACCCCCGAAAGCCACAACTTTTCACATTAAACCCCTTGAAAAACACCACTTAGCCCCAAATGAGCCGTTTTAGCCCCAACTGAGCCCCAACTTCACATTTCCAAGTGAGCCGCAGGTACAGATACATGTTTCTTTCTTGGAGATAATCCCAGCCTGCTGGCAGCACTTTCCCTGGGGACGAAAGCCTCAGAATGTTCTGGATGGACTGATACCCTGTGTGTGGACGTAGTCTCCTCCACATGGTCCCCTGCTCTTGGATGATTTGCAAAGCTTGTTCCCACCACAAGTCTATCGTGTGTTCTGTTGCTTTTCCCAATCCCTCTAGCAAGCACTGTAAATTGTTCCGGCGGCACTCATCTTGTAGCAATTCCGTCGGGAACCTCATTCTCGCTGGCACCCTCTGTAGTGGTGGCTGCTCGAACTGCACAATGACCGCCTTGTGGTCTGATGCCACCGCCGACGTGTTATAGGCGCCTTGGACATACTCCCGCAGAGACGATGCTACGTGCACCCTATCCAATCTGTGTTGCCTCCACCGATTTCCCGGCTTCTGGTTCCATGCAAAAGTAAACCCACTCGGCCTATCTTCGTTCTCCCCGTATACCACATCCCATGCATCATGCAGCTCCCATTTTTCAATCACCGCGACTTCATGTTGTCGCGCCTGGTCTGACAGTTGAGCCTTCAGCTTGCTTTCTCGTAGTCCTTCGTTGTCTGCCCCCGGCAGTACATGCGAGTTGTGATCACACAAAGTGATCACGGGCATACTTGTGCCCGTCAATTTTTGCCCTAGCTGTTCCCATTGCTTTTGCCTCACTGGTGCATCATGATGGAGATGCCCTGCCAGCACTTTGACTGTATCCCCGGTCACATGCATCAAATCTGCCAGTATCAGCCTGTGCCCTATGTACTCGACCGAACTCAGCTTCCATGTTGGCGATTGCCACATTAGCAGCACCCCACCTCGCATTCGCACTAGTGTCGGGACTGCCGCTACGCCATATCCACGGCGTTCTGCCCGGAATTTCTGTGACTGCAGGACCGATTCTGACGTGATGTGGTGCTCTTGCACAACCGCAATGCCCACTTTATGCTCGCGGAGCATTCTCATCCGCAGCACTTTTCTCATCTCCGATTTTCCCGGTGGTTTGGCTGTCCACCCGTTTATGTTTGTTGTTGCCACCGCCCAGCGGCGGCTCATCAGCGAAATGGAGCTACTTTTCCGCTTATGGAATTTCAACTCCGCGTCACAATCCATGGGTATCGCTGACGCCGATGACGATGCATATCTGGACGTGGCCACTGAGCTGTAATTGCGGCTTGAAACCACCGACGCTCTGCTCTCCCCTCCTCCTTTGGGGTGTCCTCTGTCTTGACGTGCAGCATATTCAGGTTGCGAGATGACTTGCATCAGGACATCTCCCTTTGCTCTAAAGACCGACCCCACTAGTTTGGGAACATCTCCACTTGGGATGCATATTTTCCATGTCAGCATGCGAATTTCACCTACAGACCACCTCATCCTCTTTACTAGCAGATTTTCCACCTCCGACGCACGAAGAATTTCTGTGATTGATTTTTCACCCCACCACGGGGGCACGTTTATCAAGAACAGATAATCAGCTAGACCCCACTCTGATGGTGGTTGAATGTAAGTGTCCCCTGATGTGTTGACAAATTCTCCAGAGCCTTCATCCTTGAATTTCAATCCATATTTGGCTGCATACGCATCAATCTGGTCCACCGGCGTTTCCTGAGCCTCATCGGACAGTCCCAGTCGTATTTTGTTGTGTCCCACGATCTGGATGGCTACACCTGACTGTGTTGTCAGAATCCCATCTGGCGTCAAATCCCAGAAGATTGACAGCAAGTAAGCGAACATAAACGATACGTGCGTCTGTCGGACCTCCGCGCTCACGTATACTTCGAATCGCCTGGGCAAGTCGTCCACACCGACCTTTGTATGGATAAGCTGTCAAACAGCTCTTGCTCCCAATGGGTATGGTATTGTATCACCATCATTCTTTTCTTCTTCCTTTGGTACTGCGAACACTATGATGTTTGGATCCTCTCCTAGCGGGAACATTCGGACTTGTTTGAACTTGGGCCGTGCCCTGGTCGTCCTGCTGGATTCCGTTGTATGCATCACCCACACTGAGTATTGCTGCTTTCACTTTGCTGCTGTCAAAGGCCTGTCAGCGACCTGAATTACTGCTGGGTTGACACACGTGTTGTCCTTTATCGCCGGCGCTCTATTCGGAAACACTCCTGGATCATCTTGGATGTCTTCCAGCAATACGACTATGATTTCCCCGATGTCTGGCAGCGCCTCGGCGAGTCTTTGAACCGCAGCATTAGTGACACCAATCTCTGCCATTGACGCACATACAACAACATACGGCTTGCGGCCGCAAAATTTCCTTTCAATTGTCTGTGTGTCCCACTTCTCAAAGCTCGTCAGTCGGTATGACGGTGCCGTCTCAGTGATGTTGGTCCCATTTCTCAATACGAATTCGTTTTGCAAGAAGTAATCGGCATCTTCAATCCCAGTTAACATTGACAGCTCCTTGCTGTCCGCTGGCACCAGTACGTCATCCCCACTGGTGTTGCCCATCGCCCGGGTGTCGGCACTGCTGTGGCCTGAGGACCTTGGCTGGTGTTTCGGGACGGCTGATGATTTCATTGACCCCTAGTGGGGCTGTCCATGGCAGAAATACAACAACCGAAAAAAAAATAGACACTCAGAAAGTGTCAAAGATGGTACCCAAGGGGTGCACATTGATCTGTTGTCACCGGCTGAAGGCCACAGATATCCTCTCTTGTTGAAGCCTGCTTTAATAACCTTGAAGTTTGAAGCTAAGGGGAGGTATCCCGGTGGTAGGCCTGCGGCACCTTTGGAATAAGTCAGCCAGTAGAATGGATGTGCCACACTTTGCACACTACGCTAGGGCCGTAGTCTGACCTTTGTAGAGAGCCCTAATCCTAGCACAATTCTGCAACGACCGAAACCCCATTTGGGATGTCTTTGCATCTACACCATTAGGGCCCCTGAAATCTTGCGCAAGAAGCACAGTGCTTGATTCAACAACCTCCATGACATGCAAGGAAGGAAGCAGCACAAGTTGTAGTCCACCAAACTACTTGATTGGCACAAAAATGCACACAAGCAAATCCATATCACAGTGCATACATACTTTGCTATGTTGAAACTAGTTGACTTGCAAGGGCAATGTCACCGTTTTGTGTTTCCCATCACCAGGCCCACCCCATGCCCTGGCCAGCCCTGCTCCGAAAGCAACACTACAAGCATCACTTCCACAGAAGAAATAGGTTGTACAATACTAAAGAGTATGGCTTATAAGAGTTGGGCCGTTACGTAGCTGCAGAGCAGTGGCAGTGGGATAGCAGTATTTCTTTGTATCCACTGCCACAAAGGGGGACATAGGTTGATAACTTGTGCACATGGCACACCCATGGTGAAAAGGGTCATGGAAGGTCAGGTTTTTCATACTATCATGTATTTCCGTGCTTCTAGACAATTCCCATTGGCTGCAGTAGTGCACCCCTGGCCAACTGCCCAGGCCTGCCTATCCTGCCCTGGCACATACATGCAACACTTCAAGCCTTTGCCATACAACAGCAAAGAAAAATTCTTCCATGCCACATCGAAACAGAGTGCTCCGTGCTTTTTTCAACACCCAACACAACCTCTCAATACAAAGGCACTAGTCATTATCTGCCCTATCATTCGATGCAGAACGAAGAAGGTGCAGCAGTTGCATGCAGGGGAATGAGTGAATATTGGACATTGAACACCAACAGGGCAAGCAAGAGCCAAACCTCATCTTTCTTACTTTTTTTGAGGACTTAAGGCAGTGCAGCTGGCCACAGTCAAAATTAGGTTGACTGCAACCTGAACGGCACAAACACCCGCAGACATGTCTGCTTGATACTTGCGTTTTTGAGCAATTCGGTTGTCGAGAGTGCTCACATCAAGCCCAAGAAATCCATTGCAAGAAATCACCATCCCCCATTCAAATGGCATGATTATTGGCAGCCAGATCATTGTGGTGCATTCTGCTGGCACCTCTGCCACTGCCACCTTGGCTATGGAAATTAGAAGGTTGCTGTCAACTTCTTGTGGAGTTACATTTAAAATTTTGATCGCACAACTTTATGTCCTCAGATAGTGGCGAATTGTAAAAGAAATGTGTTTTCTTTCACCACCAAGACGGCTTCAGCGGTTGCAACTTGGAAGAAGATAGGGCCCCCGTCTGGCAGGCAGACCCAGTGTTACAAGGATTTTTGGGCCCGTGGCGAGTTAGGCTTGGATATTGTATCCAGTTACAACAAAGAACTCTCGGTCCTCGTGGAAATCGATACCTCGATCTTCTTGCCATGGTTCATTCGCTGCAGATACCGGGAGTTGTCAAAAATGCCATTTCACAAACCTTGCGCTAGCTTGTAATCAGAGACAGCTTTTTGCCCCATGACATGTGGCAACAATTGTCCGCAATTGGCCGCCCAAGAAACGTCAGCTGAGTGCGATCCGCTGTCGAGCTACCACAACCGGTTGAGCGGTTGGCCTTGACCATAATACAAAAGAAGACTAACCATCTCGTCCCCTATCAAAACCCCTGCGAGCCATGGAACGCCATAGGTAACTCTGTCCCATACGGACGGACTGGTGGCCTCTGAGAGGACACTGCGCAGCATCAAGTAGCCCGACAACGGTACACCCCTTTGCTAGCACTGTGGTGCCATTACGGCTCCCCACCCCTAGGAGGCTGTAGTGTCCCCCTGCCCCAAATGCTCCGGAGCAGGCGACTGAGCTGTGGGACACACATTCCGTCCACAACCCACTACTGACCTTGACCAACAAGCAAGTCATTTCAGAGACCTATCAGTGGACACTGTATGGGTACCCAACCCCGCCTGCCCCCCGCCACTGCTCCTTCCGCCTTGCCCACCCCAAAACGATTGCATTCTTGCTCACGGCACAGCGCGGTAGCCAACACAAAACTGCCCCTCTGCATGACAAAGCGTCTCAGAGTCTTCTCAAGAATGATCATCGTTTTATTCCATGATCGTCGTTTATTCCATAGAAACGCTTCTCGTGGATAAGGGTTCAGGCTCTCCTCTTCAGTAGCCCAAACACCTGAATGCCTTGGGGCTATGGACCAGAACATCAATCAGGTGTGGCGGCCACGGCGGCTGCCGACTCAGCAGGCTGCCCTTCCCTTCCCCCATACCCCTACACGGGAATCCCTGGTTTAACGGTCTGTACCGACTGAGTCACAACTGCCTGCGGGAGTGAATAGAGGCTGGGTGGGGGAGGGGGTTGTGGCGGCGGGGGGGGGGGGGGGGGGGGGAACCCCCAACACATACATACAAAATGATCGCTATGACACAGGCATTATCGAGAGCCCCCAGCCCCCTCAGCCGAGGTCTGGCAGAACCACCGATCTCTCGAAAGGCTTGCACTCAAAACCTGCACCAAGCCTCGCAGGAGGCAGTCACAGAAGCAATTGAAAAGCAATTTTCAGAATCCTTTGCTTATCCTCAATTGCCATCATGGGCATCAGGAGCAGCCAAACAGAAATGGTGAAGCGCATGTATGTTGCCAGCAATGCCAGGTCGGAGCAACAGTACTCGTGGCTCAAAATCTCATGCAAGCAAAGAGAAATGGGCAGGAAAACACTGCTCGCCAGTCACACAGCTCCTCTGTGGACGGGCCTTGATCCCACTATCTGCAGTATCCGACAACCGGATGTGCACTCATCAGTGCTAGTGGTCAATTGGGATAGAATGAAACCGTCTTTGATGGGAAATGGGGAGAATGTGATCTGTGGTGTGCAAAATTGGAGATACATGGCCTCCCAAAGTGGTGCCCAACACCACCACTACACCACTGCAGATACAACAAGTGGTCAATTGCGCCCATTCTTCGGCGCACCGCTCCTCATGCCACACAGCTCCCCGCTGTGGGACCAACAGCTGTTGCTGCTTTGCCTTGGCTTTCTGAAGAACGTTTTCTCGTACCTTCTTAGCGACATCAATGGCCCAAAAAGCTCCCCCATCCTCTGGGATGTAGGCTGCTACTGCAAAAGTGGTCGGGAGCTGTCGGGAGCTGGCCTCGGGCTGTGGCACTACTCCGGCACAGGGGCTGGCTGGCACGCATCCGGATGCGGAAGGAGCGTGGTGCACCACGTCAAGAACCAGTGCAGCTCTGAACCGAATGGCCTCCAGCAGGGGACATTGCATGGACATCCGGTTCACTGCATGGGTTGGTCTCATGAAGCGTGGCCCATGCTCCTATGCATACCATTCCTGAACCATCAATCAAGAGTTGGGCCAGTAATTTAGCTACAAAATCAACGATCAAACCTCCGCCGTCTGGTAAGCATGCAAGATGGAATACAGTGGTCCCATGGTAGGACAGCAGCCGGAGAGGGTTGGCAGGATACGAAATGCTACCCCATGGGTGCGATATCCCATGGATGCACTTCTTGCGAGGGACCAGATTTGAATATACTCTGGACACACAGCCTCATGAGGTAACATCGAAGCAGCCTCGCTCGGGCACTGTGACCGGGACCTTTCTACAGCCAGGCAACCAATACGGCCTCTGGGGTCCTGTGTACCACGCCAGCCACTCAATTGTGCTGCCTGCTGCATACAAATTGTGCGATGGCTCCCTTTGCCGGGAATTATCCGGCGAAGCCAAGATCCTCAGCAGACGCTTCAAAAAGCCAAAACTCAATCACCAAAACAGCAAAAACAGGATTAAACAGGCAGTTTCTGACAGCAGTCAGGCTTTAGCGATCGGCTTCCTGTTTCCACCGATGACGTAAATCCTGTAACATCGCTTTCCAGAATGCCATTTAGGGTCGGGCAGGACGGGACAAGTCAGAGGCTCCATGGAGTGCAAAGGCTGCAATGAATCCGCGTCGAGAGACACAATGGTTGCAGTCCTGGAACATCGGTATCGCACCACAATACTTTGTGTCTCGCCATCAAGGACCGCTCACGGGACTGCAATCGCATGTGGTCCCGGAATTGCAAATATCATCTGATGCATGGTCCAATGCCAATCCCATGGCCGCATGGTTCTGGAACTACACACCAATGTGCAAGCATCCAAAACATTGGTCTTGCTGACTGCAACGACGGCAGGTTGGAACGCTACACAAATGCTGCTGCTACCACTTCGGCGAACGCATCGTCTGAGACGGTCTTCTCCTCATATTTGCCGAGGGCTTTCGCCAAGTGGACTGCGAGCAGGTGCTTGCACTGTACAGCAATGATGTGCGCACACGGCAGCGAATGCCAGGAGAGCTATGCCTGGGACACTATTGGCTCGATGCACTGCAACCACAGCTGCCGTGGCATCGAGAATACATGAACGACCACACAAGAGCAGTGCATTGACGGAGGGCAAAAACGCAATGCCCTTAATTCCAACTCTTCGAAAAAGCAGAGCCACTTCAGCATATGTCACATGGTCCACGTTGCACATACGAAATACTGCTCGGGCTTTTGTACGACGCTGAACGAGAACGCCGGGCATGTGCAGAAATCCCCCATGCACATGTACTGTGATGTGCTCTTCCCTCGGACCTGCAGATGCAGATGATGGGACACCTCCAGGTGAGCCCCTCTGGGCACGGCAGTACCACTCCATGGCACCCCAACCTTGTGGCTGCTACTGCCACTCTGACACTGAAACCCAACTGTTTGCCACCTGCAATACCCCAAGTTGTGCAATTCCATATTCTATGCTTTTGTGGCTTTGCCGGCAAGAAAGCTGGCCCCTTGTTGGCCAGAACACGGCACCGTTAACATGTTTACATGTACCCCATGCAGTCACTTGACCGCAAACTGAAAAGCGTCGAAAACCAGGCAGACATGGAGGCTCGAGTCGAGCGAGGATCTTCATAAACGGCCGTCTGCGGACCTTTGTCTGCTGGTGCTAGGTTTTGGAAGTGTGGCACACTTGGACCCCCAGGCGCATGGCATGGCTGGGGACAGCCGGGGTATGCTGAGGTGCAGACTGGTACACGCAAACGCGTGTAGCCCAACACTGCCGAGTACCAGTGGGGATACCTTGAAATAATATCACTGAACCATAAAGGTGAACAAAGGCCATGGACAACTCACTGATTTCAACCAGAATATTTAATTGGCTGTCTCCCCAAAGACAAAGAGGCGGCTGTCTTCGTGCCGATTGTTGCTCCACGGCTATCGAGTGCTGCTTGATCAGAGGTCAGAATTGGTCATCACACTCGAACAAACACAACTTGCAGGTCAGAGCAAGGGAGGAGGCTGTTCCACACGACGCTTAAACGTCCCCCATGTCAGCAACTGACACCACAGATGGGAAAATGCAAAAATATCAGGGTGTGAGGGGGCGGGGTGTGAGAAGGTACGGGGGGTTATGGCCGAAGCCTTGCTTCATGGCAGGATTTCATTTTGGTCTTGTGCTTGACCAGCATTTTTTGAGCTGCACAAAACCGCTGCTGGGAGCCTTTGCAGCCTCCCTGCACCCCGGACCTGGCTGGCTGGCTGAGTGGGTGGGTGGCACCCCAAAAACATCCAAAACGGATGGCGGCTATGAACAGCCGTATTGGCCCTCAAGGGGAGGGGGATGATTGGAAGATCCTCCTCTAATAGCATTCCCCAACTCTGACCGCAGCAGCCAGCCCGCCATAACCTCTCCTCCCCCCAGGGCGGACGGCTAGCGCAGCTCCATTTGTTGTATGGCCACTCTTCGTTGGCCACGGTTGTCCAATGGTCTGCGAACAACATTGTCAAAGCCCTTTGGATGACTTCCTGGATGATGAAGTGCCTGTGATCACAATCACACACCATCCATGAACACCTTGAGGTTGGGGAACTTGTCACTTTGGTGACCATCATGCGGTCCACAATCTCTAGGGATCCTGGAAGGATCTTGTAGAAGTAGAACACCAACCTGTGGGCACATAATGCAATGAAAAGCCTGACCCACTGCCCCAACACACATCGACTTCTGCAGGAGGAAATGGTGCCACTGTCCTGACCAGGGAGGGACAGAAAAAGAGAGAAAGTGAGGGGTGGCGTGGGGCGGCTGGAAGCCTAAATTTGTAGACACAATGGGGTTTGTTCCTGCAATATATACCCTCTGGCCTTTGTTTGCAACAGAAATGTCTTTGATTAATGGGAGCAGTCAGTTCTGGACCACCATATTCCTATTGGCGTATTACTGTGCAGATTGACTGAACTGAATGGTGACAGACGCCCCCCACCCCCGCACCCCACCCTGGCCCCGTTGGGGGCCTCCTGTAGACACTTTGATTCCAACCTGCTTCATGACAGCAAGGGTTACGTCACCACTTTGATTCCACCCCGTGTTAGGCCCCGAGATGGTAGTAGTTTCGTAGCCACTTTGATTCCACCCTGCTTTACCCCCCGTGAGACAGGGGTTACGTAGCCACTTTGATTCCACCCCACTACCCGACAATGACCCTTTTGTTCATCTTCCATAACAATCGCGAATTTTCCATTGTACCATTTCGATTTGAAGGAATTGTTTTGCATGCATCGTCTTTTCTTAATCCTCCACCCTAATTTTGCTAAAACCTCAAACAAACCCAATCCCAACTAAGAACAACTGCTACCCATTTGTTAACTCTCAAACTGACTGCAAAACAAACTAATAAGAACTGAGAGTTTTTCTTTGTATGTTTGTACCATAGCAATTTGATTTCCAGGAATGGTTTGTATGCATCATCTTGAAGTGGTTTAGGACCTTTAGTGGAACACATAAACCTCAATCGTTGGTGAGTTTTGAGGACCCTTAGTGTGACACAGGTGAATCAGGCTGAGGACCATTACTGCATAGGGGGTGAGATTTTTCTCGACCCCTCGGGTAGTCTTGTGTTTTCTACACTAATCTGAGGTTCTCACCCTCCTGTTTATGGGTTTTTTCTTTTTGACGGACTCTAAATGAGGCTAGGGTGGGGCCAGGGCTTTGATATAATTTTCAGCAAGGGGAGAAATTCCCTCCCCTCAAACCCCTCTCCCCACCTCCCTTCCAAAAGTTTTCGCATCGGAGAAAGATGAAATTTGTAATAGGGACCATTTTCAAGCCATTATTGCTGCCCAATCCCCCCCCCCCGCCACCACCATGCCAACCCCCTGTGTGACATTCCGTCTGGTGGTTGTTCCTTTATGGGGCCCTGGACAATCACCCGTTCTGCCCTTCGCATGTTGCGTCGGGTGGCTGCTTTCTGCCGGCCGCTGCGGCCGGTGCTCTTGCTGGTGTCGTTTCCGCGTTCGTGGAGCCCAGTAGTTGGTGTGTTGGGGCTATGCTGAATGTGGCATGGTGTGCCGTTTGCGCGTCAGCGGCGCCCAATAGTTGGTGTATTGAGGATGTGCTGGTTGTTGCCGGGGTCGTTTGACTGTTTTTGCTGTCCACGCGCCTCTGTCCACAGGCCATCCATAGCCTGCCTCGCTGTGTTTCTTTGTGGTGAGGCCCAGGTGCCCTGTTCCTCCACGCGCTGTCCCGGCCGTCCATAATATGTCCTTTTCCCCCTCACGGCTGGTCTGCCCCTGATGGGCTCCTGCTCCTGTTGCGCAAACAGCCCATCTGGGCTGCGGGAGACACCCCCCAGCTGATGCCGGTTGAGCACGGGTTGCCCTGGCACCTGGTAGCGACGGGGCTGGCTGGCCAGGCCATCCCCTTTGTTGTTGCTGCCTCCCATGCGCACGCTCTCCCATCCCCTCCATTCTGGTTCCCTGTTCCAACTGTTCTGGTTGCCTCTCTTGTCTCGCTGTGCCCCTCCTCCTTGTCTGCTGTGCCCGCCCTTGTCCCTCTTGGTGTGGCTCCCGCGTTCTGTGTGTCTGTGTTGCTCCTCCCCCTATTTGTTGGCGCTCCTGGTTGCCCCTGTCACGCACCCCCTCTTGTCCCACCCGCCTGCCCCCCGTACAAGCATTTCACATCTCCGTACAACGTGGACTGTCCCGTGCGCGGTTGGCTGGTCACGGCCCTATTGCCACCCCCGTGGCGGGCACCTCCAGGTGCGCGGGGTGCAGTACGTGTGGAGTACGTGGGCACCTTGTAGAGGGAGGGGGGGGGGGTTGCTGATGGCTCGCTCGGCGTGCGCCGCATTTGGTGGTTGCCGCAGTGCTCGCACCTCATGGTTCCCTTGTGCATTGTGGTGTGTCCTGTTGGGGCTCGTCTCACCGCCGTGTGTGGGGCGGCCCTGTGCCCAGTTGCTTTGTTGCTTGCGTTCCTCCCAATTTCGGGCTCTCCCTTTTTCTGCCGGCACGCTCACCGTTGCTGGTGTGCGGCGCCGGTGGGGCAGCCTGTCGCTCCCTGCCTCCCACTGTGGCTGTCGGGTTGTCCCACTTGTAGTTGGGTGGCACCAGGGGCACCGGGCACTTTTGCACATGTCTCCAAATCAGCAAACTAACGTGTCACTGGTGGTTGTTGGGGTTGTTCTGGGGTGAATGGGTTGCGTTGTTGCTCTTTTGCTTTTTGGGCTGCTCAGAAGCGCCCCGTTTGAGGACTTCACTCCGGGCTGTCCACGCCTCTTAGCTAGGGACTCGTTTGAGTCCACCCCTTGGTTGGTTGTGTGCAGTGACCACCAATGCTTTGGACACTGTGTCTCATAAAAAAGCGTGCCCAAGGCCCCTGCACTAGGCCCCGGTGACAGATTTTAGCTGCTCGTGGGCAGTACATGTTTTAGGTCGCTGCCCAATGGACAACCGCATAGCCGGCTGCCACCCCCCCGTAGGGGCGACCCCCTTACTTAGGTTTGGGTTGCCTTCTCCTCCCGGTGTGGTCGGGATGGTGATGGCTCCCGGGATTGCATCAGGGAAGCGTCCCTTCTATGTTGTGTGTAAGTGTGGCCTTGGTTGTTGCGTGTGTGGTGGGCACCGTTGTTGGCGTTGGGTTTTGGGATTGTGGGCACTTGGTGATGCTCCACGTGCGTGCCTTGTTTGTGGGCGGCGGTGGCTGTGTGTGGGTGAAGTGCCCATGTGGTTCCAAAGCAACCTCAAGGACATGGGCATCGCGGTAGGGCCGCACAAGGAGCCGAAGAAGCATGTGCACCCAGGCTTTTATCCGCCAAGTGGTTCACAGAAGCAACAACACAGGATCGAAATCACCTTCGGGCGCAGTCCCAAATAGTACTATGGCTGCACCCCAGGGATGAGTACTGCACACCACAGCCCAAAGACAGCGCGCCCCCGAGGGGCCACACAATAGACCGCTTCCCATGGACTCACACCAGCCGCCGAAACCCTCGGCAAAGCTAACTCTGCAGTCACTGCTGCAGGACCCAACCAGCCCATCACGAGAGAAGCATTGTGCATGCACCAGGCCACCAAAAACCTAAAGACAACAACTGAGTGTCACAAGCCACCATAGCACGTTTGTGACCCCCCCGACGCCCAATGTCAGCCGCGTGCGTGATGGAGGGTCAACGAAGCGTCATAAAAGAAACTCACTGCCGACCTCCGGTGAAGGGCGAACGCCAACGCACCACGCGGGTCAGGGTAGGCAAAGCGAAAGACAACCCAAAGAAAGCGGCCACCATGGCAGTAGCCGCCCCCACAAGAACAAACAATCAAACTATCATGAGCGCACCGGCCGGCAAGATACCCACCGTTGTGGTTGTGGTGTCCAGTGCGACTCACATCGCTCAGATATCAAAACGGCCAGGGCAAACCCCACGAACACTAGGGGTGCAACGGCCGACAGGCACACGCTTTATCCACAAAGGCAGGCACCGGGGTGCGGTGGGCCGCCCAATCAGCGGCCGCTGTGCTAGCCGCCAGGAAAAGGCGGCGCCTCCCCACCTCCCACGCGCAGCAGGGGGAACTCGGGGGCAAAGGCTGCGCACCTTGCCACTCGCCCTCAGCGCCTTGCGGCGGCAAAAGAAAGTACGAGAACTCTTCCTCGAGCGGCATCTGGCGCAGGATCTCTCGGGGCGCCCCCTCCACATCCCCAACCACCACCTGCCCAAACCGGGGGCACAGCACCACACCACTCCAGGCAACTCCCATGAAATGCCCGGCTTGCCCCAAAAACCGATCGTCCAGCCACCCTGACACCGCCAACAAGCGATCAGCTGGTCTGTCCCACCAAAGCTGCGGCCTCCCGTCGGACGCACTTCGCAAGGGGACAAGGGCCTGGTCCCAAATGGGGGCAATGTGACGCTGCACCACCCAAGAACACCCCGCAAAACACATGTGCAGTCGCGGGGAACGCTGGGCCACTGTGCAGAGCCCAACCGGCCTTGCAAGGCTGTACGAACCATGGCTAGACTGACGCCCAGACCATGGCAATTCCAGCCTATGCACGCCAAAGGCCGCATACCGCATGAGGAGGTCCAAGAGTTGAAGCAGCCCCAAACATAGCGTGAGGATGATGAAACGCCCACACGCCGAATCGCGGAGTTGCGCAACGGATCGTGCGCGGCCAGGCAAGCAGGCAGTGAGTTCCAGCCAAAAACGGATGTAATGCACAGGCCGCTCCCTCGCTCGCAACTGTTGCGACAGTGGGTGCTAGCGGGCATCCACAGGCGCCCGGTGGGGGGGGGGGGCAGTGGACGGAAACACGGCAAAGTGACGGCGCGGGGCATAATGGCTGAGTTGACGGATGGGTGGGGGGGGCGGGAAATAAAATTTTTGCAGAACTGCAGCAGAGATACAGGGGGGTTGTGAACTACCGTCCGCCCAGAAAAACAGGGGCAGACAGGAGTTCACACAAGCAACAACACAGGATCGAAATCACCTCGGTACCCCCCCCCCCCGATCCCCTCACAGCCAGACGACTCCCAGCAAATTAGGCTAAGGTACACTGACACGCACATTGCGCCAACGGACCTGCGCCAATCCCCCGCAAAAGCCGGTTTTGTCTGTGCAGCCAAGTACGCGCGTGCAGCGACACCACCTGTGCACCCGCTTCTTGCGAATCAGTAACCAAGACCAAAAACCACCAACCCAATCGCCTTGCCAGCTGCATGGCCCAACACAACCCCCACAACTCCGCACTCTGCTGAGTGTGCCGGTTGGGGGGAATGACGACGGATCACACTTCATGTGTACCAGGCAGAAACAACCCTGCTGGTAGCGAAGGCATGGCGGCGCAGGTTCACTGGCCGCCCATAGCACAAGTCATGGCCCAGCTCAGCGCACTAGGTGGAGTCCACGGTTCCATCGCAAAAACAATCGCCGTGGCCAACCCATGCAGCACTTTTAAAGGCACCGGCTGCCCCACCGTCCCCCACCACTACCAGTAGTACGCCCTGGCCAAAAACGGTCCCATGCCCCTACGTGGCTGCACATGCCACTGAATAAAGCCCAATGCTTTATTTATGTGGCGAAGGTGGGGGTGGGCCGCCGTTGCCAGACGCAGCCATTGTGCATACATTTGCAAAAACACACGCAGATGCGACCAAATGCGCCTCGCCTGGGTATCAATGTGCTTGCCCAAGAACAAGATGCGCGTCGTCAGATCCAGAACCGACTTGGGGGACACCAAGAATCCCGCTTCACATAACGCCTCCACTACCCGGTGGGTGACTTCCTTGAGCTCCTTGGGGCACCCACCCAGCAGGAGAAAATCATCCAGATAGTGGAAAATGATCATATGCGGTGGAACTATCCCCGCGATCACCTTTTGCAAGGCCAACTAACACAGCAACGGGGAAAATTTCCAGCCAAACTGCAGACGGCGCATGCGATACATGACCCTCACCCCCCCCCCCCCCTGGCCGAAAACCAAACCGAAACGCCCCTGCCGCCTTCAGAGGTAGAAGGAACGACCAGAAGGCGTTTTTCAAATCTATCTGCGCGGAATAAAGGGGTGCATACTGAGGCAATGCACTCAGACAATCAGCCATGTCCTCCCAACTACACAAAGAAAAACGGGCTGGGCGGGGTATGGTATTGTTGAAGTCCACTAAGCGGAAAATGACCGATACTTTCTCTCAAGTTTTTGGAACGAAGGGCCAGCACGTGGCAGGTTGACCGGGGTCCCCCACCACCCTCTCAACAACACCACCATCCTCAAGGGAGCACAGCATGGGCTCCACCAGTGGGTCTGTTTCTCGCCGTTGAAGAACCGCCGGTAGCGGGGAGATCTGGGGAGCAAACTCGGAGGCCAATGGCTCCGCATCCACCCCCTCCCCCACAACCTCGTCCCACAATTCATCCGAAATGTGGTAGGTTCCAATGTCCCCTAATCCCCTAGCCGCAGGGTCGGGCGCCTGCAGGAAGGGTTTGGGGGACGTGGAAACATGCATGAGGCCGGTCCACGCTTCCAGCTGGAGCTCCCCGAGCGCGTCCCTTGGTACACGCTAGAAGACCCAATCTCGTTCTAGCCTAGAACACTCTAGCCTAGATGTTCTAGCCTAGATTAGATCAATACTAGAACGATATAATGTCTACCCAGATGTGCCAATTTCTTCATTGTTGCACCGTGCATGCTTGCTATTGTCCATGGTGCATTGTTCCATGCTTCCTTCTTTCCCGCTTAGATATTGCACATTTCTTTGCAATGAAACGCCCCGCCACTTCCCCCCTTGCTCCCTCCTCAACCGGGAAGGATACTTCCCGCTTGTCTAAGGCACTACGGGAGTTGAGTGGGGCTTCAAACCTCAAGGATGAGCGGGTGGGCCATTACTTGGCCACGTGGGCGCTATCATGCCCCCTAGCACGGCGGCAATTCAACAACGCCGTCCAATATGTGAACTCCGCCACTTCTACCCATACCATGGGTGGGGCATGCAAGGCCGCCGTTGAGGCATACACCGCCTCCCTACTCCCCCCCACCGCCATGTGTGAACTAGTGCTCAACATGAGGGCCCCCAAGTCCTCCTGGAGGACCCTCTCGGAGCTCTACACGCTCCGTAATTTGGAGTATCACCGCACCGTCCCTAGTGGCCCCTACTCCCGTCCAATTTTGTATCGAGCGGGCTTTCCAAGCCCGTTCGAAGGAGTTGGTCCGCCCCGGTGCAATGAGATGACCCCGTTGCCACGGTGGGGCCCAAGGCCACCGGGATCTCATGGCCCTTCGCCTCATGGGTCACATACATCCTCTCCCGGCCGGGCTTGGTGCGGTCAATCAACCGCACCTTCCCGTTGACGTGCATCGTCCGGGCAGATGCCTACCCCGTGGCCGGGGGCAATTGGACCCAACTCACCATCTCCTTGGCCAACTTCGAGCGCTTGGCCCGCTCCCCGGCGGGCCTTTGGGTGTTGAGCATGGCCAATTGCGATGACAAGGCCATGGACACCCTTGGCACATTGTGGAAGAGCAATTGGGGGGTACTCCTCTCACCTAGTGCCTTTCACTCGTTCTAGTTTTGATCTAGTCGGCCTCAAACACCGCTCGCTAGACGCTAGATTGGACTAGACTAGAATGAAATTAACCACCCCCATGTCTCGTGTTTAGGTGATTCAAGATATCATCGACACGGGGCTGGTCCAATAGGGGGCCTCCCGGGAGGAGGCAAAGGTGATCCTCGGGGGGGATCAACCGTGGACGCGAAGGGTGATCGGGGTGTCCACATGCCCCCAATTGGGCTCCATGTTCAATGAGGGGATATGGAATGCCCAAACGAAGACTTGGGAGGGTAGTGCTAACCTGCGGACCATGGAGGGTGATGAGGCCAACTACACGGCCTTCCTCCTTGGGACGCCTTCCTTGCAAGCCGCCGGCTGCAGTACACAACGCATTTTGAAATTGCCACGTGCCTGGGTTGTCTTGTGCATTTTGCACTTGAAAATGGCCATGGGCCGCTTGTTGGGGGAGGTTGTCGACCGGGAGGCTAGGTCGGTCACCCCTGCGCTCCGTCAAGACCTGCAAGTTCTCCTATCGGAGAGGCGTGCAGGTTGGAGCGTTTATGGGTCAGCTTCCCCGGACGGGGAAGAGACGGCCAATTTTTTTGACGCATGGCCGGATATTGCTAGGTGCCTCGGCATTAGGCCAAGCACGGCCAAGTACAAGGCCATCGCGAACATGTGGGACTTGCTGCAGGCCCTCTATTGTACATATCAGGGCCCTAACCCATTGAATTGTGCTGCCGTGGCCCGCGATTTCCGGCGCCACTGTACTGTCGGAACAGCATCATGGTATCTATTAAGCCTTGAGCATGATGTAGATACCATGTTGCAGAACATTAAGCCATTTGGCCTCGCTATGTTCTCGGGTGACATTTCGGAAAGCAGTAACCGCTTTCTGAAATATGGTCACAACGAGCACAGCAACCGGGGGGGGGGGGGGATGTGGGGTGGAGGGGGTGGACGAGGTGTCGGGTCGTCAGTGGTCGGCCATCCACAGGGAGGCCAATGTGCAAGCACAGTGCATGACATGGTAGTTTGCATACTTTGACGTGTCGTGGGTTGTGCATGGGGGGCTGCAGTCGCAAGTGCCATGGTCGGGCAGGGATGCCATGGAGGTAAGGAGGGGCCAGGGCCACATGCAGGCTTCCTTGAACCAGACTATTTCGCAAGATGGCATCGCAAGAGTTGATTGACGAGCTGCTGAAGCAGGTATATGTTGTGCTGTGCGTTCTAGCGGTGATCTAGGGAATCATTCTAGTCTTGATCTAGGCAGCACGATCGGCCGCTAGACTGTCGTATGCCGGGTTGGTGCGCGGCATCGCCTCCCGGCCCAAGTCCAAGCCCAAGCCCGCCGCAAGCCCCGCTGGGGGCCCTCCGCAGCCGCAGCCCCCCAACCCCCGGGACGCCTTCGCCAAGGCCCTGGGGGCCATCTCCCCCGCCCCGGACCGCCAAGGCACGGTATGTTGATTGCGTTGTAGCGTTGATCCAGGGAACCGTTCTAGTCTTGATCTAGCCACCGCCGTGCCGCCGCCGCTAGAACGTCGCTAGCACGCCGCTAGAACAGTTGCCTAGAACGCCGCTAGAACGCACCTGCATTTTGTTTGTGTCTTCAGGTTGTCAGCGTGCAGACGTGTGGAGCCGACCCCCGAGGGGTGCGCGTGGAGTGGCGCGATGGCGGAGGCCGGACGCGCCTTGTGGGGGTCACCGAGTTGGGCCGGATGATGGGGACGGACCCCAATTTGGCCCTCTCGGTGCTGGAGGGTTTGGGTAGGTGGGAAGCGGGCAGGAGTGCGGGGGGCATGGACCCGCAGCGCAAGGGTTGGGGGAGGTTGCCGGACCGGGCGGGGGAGACCAGCAGCAGCAGCAGCAGCAGCAGCAGCAACAGCGGCACCAGTGGCGGGGGGAGGACCCCCCCCCCCCAAGGCCCCCAAGAAAAGACCCCGCCACTTCGAGAGTAGCGACGAAGAGGCGCCCCCCCCCCAAGCCCAGCAAGGCAAGCCCAAGGCCAAGGCCAACCCCCGGGCCAAGGGCAAGGGCAAAGCCACCCCCCCCCCCAAACCCCAAGCCCCCCCCTTGCAAGATAGGGGCCGGGACCCCTATGGGAATGTGCGGGGCGTGGGGGACACCCGGTATGTCCCTTGGAGGGAGGGGTGCAATGGGGGGACTGTGAGCCAAATGACGGTGTTGGGGGATTGGGATGAGGAGTGGCACCCGGGTGAGTGGTGGGTGGTGTTGCAGGGGTCCAATGGGGAGGGGGAGGGGGGGAAGAAGGGGAAGAAGGGGAAGAAGAGGAAGCGGGAGAAAGAGGGGGGCACCCTCCGGGTGCCGGGAGAGCTTCTCTTCCGCACCCGGGAGGAGGCGGAGGCCCACCTCCGGAAGGCCTTGGGGGCCGGGGACGAGGGGGACGACAGGGACGACCGGGATGACCAGGGGGACGAGGGTGGTGACAAGGGGGAGGGGGGTGACAAGGGGGGTGAAGTGGGGGGTGACAAGGGGGGTGAGAAGGAAGGGGACACGGGGGTTGAGAAGGGGGGTGCTGGGAGCAAGGATGAGCCCCGGCAACCCCCCACCACGCAGGAGGGGTAACCTGCATGTCGCGACTCGCGAATGGGGGCCTGGGGGGGGCAGGGGGGCTAATCGGGCTAACCGGGCTAATTGGGCTAACCCACCACCAAGTGACCCCGCCAAATGACCTTCCAAATGACCTATGGGGTGCGGTGGGGGGCTAACCGGGCTAACCGGGGGGTGGGGGGGGGGAACCCGGCGCTCCGTGAGTCGGGTCCAGCATCGGGACCCTGTGATTGGCCACGGCTGGCCATGGTAGCCGGGGCAGCTTCTCTTTGAGGATGGCGGAGCATTCATATATATCGTTGTAGCGGCTTTCTAGCGAACCGTTCTAGCGGCGTTCTAGCGACGCTCGCTAGAACGTCGCTAGAACGCCGCTAGAACGAAAATTTTTTGGACTCCAAAATAGGGGAAAACATTGAAATTGTGAAAAAAAAAGTATGGGCCCCCGAGTATGGATAGCGGGGTCCAGGTTAGACACCGCATCCCCCCCCCCCTGCGGGGGGGGGGGGGGGTATCCCCCTCTTTTTTTCGTTCTAGCCGCTCTAGCCGGTTCTAGGCTAGAACGAGATTGGGTATACTAGCGTTTACCAGGGGGTGCAAAAAGATGCTCATGGTCTCAGGGAGTCACAAAGGCCGGCATGAGGAAAAAGTGTGCCCTCATCATGAGAAGACGGACCCTCGTGTTAAGGGCCACTGACAATCATGCCGGTTTGCCGGACAACTCGCGGAGGATAAGCAGGAAGAGTGCCCCCCCCCCCCCCCCCCCGAACAACGGCGGTCGCAGTGGGTCCGGCGAGGGCTGATCACAACCATGCAACGGGCCAACTGAGGGGCCCTGGAACCGGCGGGAGATCCACCATAGTGATTGTTGGGTATTCCCCGGGACCCCCTTGCCAGCTGGTCGCCTAACCCCTTCCCCCGCCGG
The DNA here is from genome assembly GCA_964036045.1 of Eutreptiella sp. 'Long Island Sound 2002'. Classification (NCBI taxonomy): domain Eukaryota; phylum Euglenozoa; class Euglenophyceae; order Eutreptiales; family Eutreptiaceae; genus Eutreptiella; species Eutreptiella sp. 'Long Island Sound 2002'. Next base: position 73,583,486 of record OZ038385.1, read on the forward strand.
GACCCGTGGAAGTGAGCGCCGTCACGGGGTGATGGGGTTGCGGCGGTCCTCCCCCCGCGGCTTGAACTTCCACGCCGCGCGGTCGGCGTTGGTCCCTCCGCCTGCCGACCCTCCCATCGGGCTAGAGCCTTTGGACCCCTCCCCCGCTGAGGCATCTTTTGGGGACGACCAACGGCGTCCGCAGGCCCTACGGCGCCACGCCCACGAAGACGGCCCCTGGCGGCGGGACGACTCCAGACCAAACCAACACCACCTGCGGGCTACCTTGTACAGGGCCGTGGACACGTACGGCAACGCCCACAGCAGGCAACCTCCATCACCTCGGCGCTGATTTGCCGCCCGCAGCTCTGCCTATGAACCTGGGGGTCGGGGCACCAGTGGGTCCCCGCTTCCACTTGCCCCCCGCCGCGTGGCTTCCGCCCGGTAGCGGGTCTGACACCGACGACAAAACTGTCCACGGCGTGTTTCTCCGATTGAGTCCCCTCCGTTCGCTTCCCAACATCGCGCTTCTTGGCGTCATGCAACGTCAGACCCAGCGTATTCGGGAGAAGACCCCGAGGACTGGGAGGACTATGTGGAGAAACCCCAATCGAAAATTTCGCCATCACTGCCTTGCTTTGCCCGTGCAGGCTCACGCTTGTTGGCTGTCGGCACGATGTCCAGCTTTCCGACCAGGTCCTTGATGGCGAGCGACTCATTGGCGTACATGGCCGCCGGCCACAGGTCCAAAAAAGGAACCTCCACCACAGCGCCCACAAAATCCCCAGCATCCGCCACAGGCAAAAGAAGGGGCCCCACAACCTCTGGATCGCTGTACCTGGTAGCGTATTCCAACACCGTTTGCAAGCGCCGCCAGCGGCTCCACCACATGAGGAACCAAAGGTACGGCCCACGTTGGTAGCACGCTGCGCAACCTCCCCGACGGAACGCGTGCCGCCACAGCTTGCTCCATCGCGAATCCCGTAGCATGTCAGTAATGGACCCCTCCAGTCCCGGCGCTCCCCGTTCCGTGAACGGCTGTGCCGGATCCGCCGACTCGTCCACCATAGCCAAGAGATAAGCAGCCCAACCAGCCGCCCAGCGGCCCAGAGGACGCTTCTCTTCGGAGGGTCCCCCCACCTTCATGGCGATGAAAGAGGCCATGCCTCTCCCTCGTAGGTCTCTCGGCGCAATGGTCGCCGCTTCGGATACCCGCAGCCAAAGCGTGTAGCTGAGGCACCCGAGCTCCAGCGCAATATGTTGCTCGCGTGTGTGCGCCGCCTGACACAAGAAGGCCAGCGTGGGGGGACTAAAATAGGGTTGGCGCCCTGACGACTGTCCCCCCTTGGCCAACCTCCAATGGATGGTGAGGGTCGTGGGGAGCAAGGGGGCCCGGGTCAGCTCGGCACCCAAGACCAACCGACGGTATCAAGGTTCACTTTTCGCAGTCGAGGATTTTGAGGTCGGCCGTGCATTGCCTGGTGGACCGTCTGCGTGCCCATTAGAGTACCTGTCCGCCAAGGTGTCGGCTGGTGTGGCCCGACCGACCCTCCGTAATGTGGTGTCCGCGGTATGAGAAGCGGAGGCGCATGGCGACGCTCACCACGTCGTTCGGGTGAACGCCGGTACGCACCATCCACCACGCCAATGCTGCCACACGAAAACGTCCCATAGACATGGTCCCCGGGAAGCTGGGACGACTTGTCTGACCCCATCTCCAGGCTTGACTCCAGGGGGACCTTGCGCCCATCCCCGGGCCACTGTCCCGTGAATTCATGACCCGTTGGGGCACTGGTGGTGCCAGTGCCGGGCTATCTCGGCATTCAGGCCCCTGTCCAGGCAGCGCTTGCAGGGTTGTGACGCCACAGCCGTTTCAGGTACCCAACGGCCTTTGGCCGTCCTCCAGTGCAACACCCCTCCCCTCGTGGCAAAAATTATACCTTTGTAGGTAAAGTTATCTCCACCCTAACAATTGTTGTCGGGCGTCCTGCCAAGTCAACCTGTCAAGGGGGTCGGTCGCTTGAGATGCGGAAAGCGTGGCCGGGTCGGCAAAGTTCTCCGTGTACGCCCGCTGGGCCAACATGGACCACATCCGATACGCCAACCGGTCCCTATGGTCGCCACCTCAGCCAGCCCTACCAACCGGCCTCGCCACCGGCCTTTTTACCGCCCTAACCCAGTCGCCCAACGCATCCCCGCATTGTCGCATCCATGATGTCCACTTCGGTTTAGCCAACAGCTCGTTGATAGCTGCGCTTGTTAGATCGTGGACGCCTAACTTGTCGCTGACACTGAGTTCGTCCAGTTTAGTATGTAGTGATGCCAGTGCTGCTTGCTGTTGTGCCAGCAACGCATACATCTCGTCCGGGGACATGGTGGACACGTCTCGGTCGGGGGAACCGGAGCCTCCGCCACAGTTGGCAGAGGTTTTCGCGGGCGAAGAGGTAAAGGAAAACATGGTGCACACACAAATGAAAATTTCTCACAACTGCAATGGAGAAATGGGGGGGGGGGTTGTGAACTACCGTCCGCCTAGAAAAAAACGGGCAAACAGGAGATCAGTGACAGACAGAGAGACATGTGGCCTAGCACTAGAGAGAATGGGGCAGCTGCGGACAAGCGGGCAATGGCTCTTCGAAGGCTCAAAGCTAGTGGCATGGAGGGGGGGAGGTGAGCCCCGTGGGCCTTTGGACAATGTGTTTGTCTTTATCTCTCACTCTCTCTTTCTCTCTCCGTGTGAGTTTGTCTCTCTCTTGTCTCTCTCCTCATTTCTCTCTCCTCTCTCTCCTCTCTCTCTCTGTCTCCCCCCCCCCGTCTCTCTCTCTCCCCCCGCCCCGCTACATCTCTTATTGTTTCTTCCCCCCCCCCCCTCTCTGTCTTTCTTTGTTCGCTCTCTCAGACACACACACACTCTCTCTTTGTTTTTGTGTTTGTGTGTATGGAGTAGGCGCTTCCCCACTTGCGAGCATAGAGTTGATTGTTGACCAGATTGGTTCCAATAAGAACCCCACGGGCCCTTGTTTTTTCGTCCGCACGGATCTGTTCCAACAGCCCTCCAGAGAACTCGCCGGTGCAGTCCATGATATGATCCTAGGTGAGACACCTTTCAGTATGGTAGTTGCTCATTGCTGTGGGGTTCCATCCGCGTGGCCCCTGTAGATCGATCAGTGGGCATAGCAAGGGAGGGCTTTCCCAAGAGTCGGAAAGGGCAAGCGGGCCGTGTTCCCTGACACGGATTTTTCCCTCCAACTCCCCGGTTTTAGAAAAAATGGGGCCAAAAAACAGTGCACGTACACGGGTCTCCCAGAGAAAACCCTTGCAGGAACAAAATTTTTGTAATAGAGAAATTGTGAGACTCAGATAGTGGATATAAAGAAACACTATCATGATAGCATTTGTTCCCCAAGAAATGCTGTGATGCAGCGTTTCATGTATAGCAAGGATTGCAAAGCATTTTGGGGTTGCATGGTGGATCATTTTATCTAGCCCTCATGGCTACACTCCATCAAGCACACCCCCGATGTGTGAACGTAGAGTATCGATAGCCAAATCGTGAAAAGGTGAAACAAGTACATGCACAGCAACACTAGCCACCCCCCTACCCACAGGCTAGATCCGCGGGGCCATATTGGCCCCTTGTCAGTACACCCCAAAACAGGGTATGGATTCTGCACCTAGAGGACCCCTTGCACCTGGTAGGAAAAAATGAGTATCTCTATTCATCTAAAATGCTATTCTCATGTACACCCTAGTTGTCAAAACACAATAAGCATGCATGCATACTGGATAAGCAGAGGAAGAAAGAAGGTTTCTGGAATACAACAAACCTTTCGAGTGTTACACACAGATGTATCATCCACCGAGGCAATGCAGTGCAAGAAGTAGGGTAGCACACACTTGGCAAAGATTGATGCACCATGTGTGTGCCCAATAACCGTCAATTGACAGTCACTGAAATTCATGCATCATAATCGAGGTCCCTGTTTCCCATTGTTGAGACCTGCGGGCGAAATTTCTTCCAGCTTTACAAAAATGTAAAAACGAACCGTGTATTCCGGGAAATACCTGAACCTGGGCGAAATTTCTTCCAGCTTTCGTCAAACACAAAAAAACAGTGCGCAAAACGTCAATAGTATCTGCAGAGACAGCGCAAAACGACATTCAGACGTGTAACAGGGAAAACATACAACACAGCAGTCAGAGCACACACCATTGTCACTCTAGCGTCGCTTCCTCAGGCCAGGTGCCTTTGGTTTGGCACCCTTTCCAGTAAGCTGCCCACCATTTGCTTGTGGTGGCTAGTCACCAGGCATCTCACGGTTAGCACCACCAGTGGCACCACGTCCATTCTGTGTCTACTGGGACGGTGTGAAGTGGGCTGCAAACGTGCCCAACGCCTTGTTGGGTGGAGGCTTTGATGCAGCCTAGGGGCTTTGCTGTGAGGGGCTTGCTCAAGCCTTTGATTTTTTGGCCTTGGCGGGTGTGCCGTCCCCCTGCTTGCCGTTTGATTTTGGGGGGGGTGTCTGTGGGACTCACTGTCCTCTTCCTATGGTTGGGTGGCCCCCTCTTCTTGATCTACATACCTCCTTCCGGTACAATCCACAAGAAAACCATCTGCAAGGCCTCCACACACTCGTTCCCAATGGATTGGTGCCACAGTGTCGCAGTGACACAACAGCCCTCAAATCAGTAACAAATGACTTAGGAACAGACTTCTCCTCAGACAGGTATGCAACTGCAATGTTCACAGGGAACGTGCTTTGAAGGGACAGGGCTGCAGAAAAATCTGGCTGCTGTGTGCAACATTGGAACGTTTCTGATTGTATGCATTCAGAAAATCCTCCACACCATTGGGTATTTTAGTCTTGGCAATCAGACACCGCAGGCTATGCCGAACAAGGCTCAAAAATTGCTGCTCTGTAACCCTTGTGCGCGACAACACTCCGGGAAAGTGCATGCGGGGGGCTTCATCAAGACGTTTGACCACATACTTATCCTCTTCCAGAACAGCAATGGGAAACCAGGCATGTGATATGTTCTGAATGAACAAGCGCACGTGCTTTGTGTACTTGTCCACACACTTCTGCGTCAGGACACCCTGGCATTTTTTCTCTCCTAGAAGTGTGGGGGGAGAGTTAAAAAATGTCGGTTGTCTGCTGCACTGACTGGGCATTACCAGCCCCGTTGGATCTCATGAGTAGGCGACTAAGCATTGCTTCGCCGTACTCTTCAGAAAACAGGCAACCAAGTGCCCGGGTGTGCCACTGGGACCAGAAAAGCAGTGCTACAGCATTGGTACGCAGGTTTTTAGTGCTCAGCCACTTTTCAGAAGGTATGATATTCATCATCAAGACAGTACTCATTCCAATACATTCTTTTGCAGCAGCAGTAGAATGCAGAGAGCGACCATTCCAGTTACATTCACGCACAAGAAATGCCACAGGTGCTGGACAGTACAAATATAACAGGGCCTTCGGGGCTAACAGGCATCTCAGACCCAGTCTTTGCAGCAAGATTACTCATAAGGACCTAGGTGGTACTATCAAGCCGTGCTTTGTTAGCAGCTGTAGCTAGGAACAAACCAACAATGGTTTTTTCCATGTGACGCAGTTTGACTTTCATGGGCACCACAGCTCCTGCCTTCAGGTCCCAACTCTGCTCAAGAAATTTAATGATAGGGGCAAATGCCTTATAGGTTATTTCCACCGAATACTTATATGGGTGCCGGACACCATAAAGCAACGGGTGTCCCAACAGAAACTGGTCTACGTGCCAGGGGACATGGCTTGCTCCAAACGACATTTTTAGGAGTGCGTAAAAGATCTTCATGTCAATCACAAATGGCACAGTCCGTCTCGTCTTCACCTGCAAGCATTCTAGCCTCCTGACAAACTCCAATAACTCAACATGACTTCCGCATTTCAGGTGTGATAACAGAAAGGGCCTCCAGTTGAGGGATACCACAGCATTGCGAGCATAGTCCAGAGGTGCACGAACCTAGGTCCGCAGAATAGGCCAATCTGGGACTGTACTTCTTTGCAACAGCAACCCCAGACCGGGCAGACCGTGGTACTGGGGCAGCTCAGTAGTGTGCAACACACCGACAGCAGTCACATTCAAAGTCTTATCAGGGCTATGGGGGTCCACCCCATTGATGTAGCAACGGTAATTGTCGAACCACAGTGTGATTTGCTGTCTCTCAAGAGTATCCCATAGGCTCCCATAGGTATGATGCTTGAACACTGGCCTGGGCTGAGATAGTAGGAGCATCGATGGTGCATTTCCCTGCCATTGCGAGCTTACGGCGGATGGACTGGGTCATTGTACCGCGATATGAGGCTCTAGTGGCTCTCTCAATGGCTCGCTCAGAACGGGGATATGTCAGCACTCGCACAATGTTAAACAGTGAGAAAACTTGCTTCTGCAGGACCAACAACCATCTTGGTGGACGACTAGTACCCAGGCAGCCCGCACATGCCCAACATTACGTCTAGTCTTTCTATTGTGACGCAAATCGAGTGCCAGCTGCAGCAGCGGGAGTGTCCTCCCTTTGTTCAATGCCGCCCGAATCACAGCCTTGGGGGTGCAAACGCGAGTACCCCCCACGGCTGTTTGAAGAAAGCGCACATCAATCATGTCTCACAGCCACATTGGCAGAAGCACCCCTAAGAGTCAGTGAACAGAACCCAACACAGGTACCACCCCATATGTACAAGGGTGTAAAGGCAAGCTGGAAGACATTTCGCCCAGATTCAACTTTATGGACTGGTGGGCCTAAGTGACAATGAGGCAAAGGTCAACATTTCGGGCACAGGACAAGCAAAGAAACAACAGGAGGGGGGTTGGAAGAAATTTCGCCCAGGATCACTGATTGGTGTTTAAAATTTTGACCTATACATTTTGCAGAAGAGGCGGAGCTGGGGGAAATTTCGCCCAGGGTCATCAAGACATCAAAATATGTATACCTTTTTTGCTATACGGGGGGGCTGGGAGAAATTTCGCCCAGGTTTGGGCAAATTGGCAAATAGAGACAGTGAATTTGAGTTTCAAAGTGTGTATGCATGGGACACGCAATAAATGTATAACTATTCTTCACCACCTATTGCAGTACAGGCGACACATGGAAAACATGGACACAAAAACAAGACACAAAAAAGTCGACAAAGTGCACATGTCTGGGTCGTATGGGGCGGGTAGTTAGCGTGGCCTAAGAGCAAGAGAACAAAGTCAATTAAGCAGAGAAGTTGAAAATTGTTCACATAGCGATTCGTCATTGACGTTCGCCAAACATCACAATGCTCAGGGCTACAAATCACCTTAACAACAAAGCGGCAGCCCCCCAAGAGGGGCAGGGACAGACAACCATAGGGCCCTCCACCAGGATTGGTGAGGGACCACCGCACCCGACAGGACTCTCCGCCAGGACCGGCGAGGGACCACCCACCCCACACAAGGTAGCAACATACCCCAGCCAGGAAGGGCGGGATATATAGTGGGTGTTGGGAACCCCAATCACAAGATGGAGCTTTGCACAACCAAACATTGGACGGTTGTATGGTCGGCAGCCCACGGGTCAATGGCATGGCGGCAGAGTACCCTCACTGAAGCTCAAGCAGTATGGTGGGCTAAGGGAACAATAGATTTGGGATGTTGGTTCAATCTGCGACGGCGCCTGTTGGTCATCACATTCATTGTGCGAGTTTCAACGTAGCCTTGGGATCACTGGTTAAGAAGGCTAGAGGCGAACTTTTCCAACTACCCTTTGATGAGTCTCCCCCAGTTAGTAGAACCAAAAATGCACAAACAGGACGAGTTTACGCAGGAAGAGGTCGATAGCTTTTGGCAGGAGTGGAATAGGTTGGCCGCGATCCGGCAGCGAATTTTCGACCAGGGAAACCTTGGCCGGCCTGAGATTGCGCGCCTCTTACAACAATCAATTCTCCTAATGAGAAATGCACCACAGACGGCTCAGAAGGATTGCTCGCCTCGCCCGCCTCCCTCCTGACCTGGACTTGCAATGCCGTGACTGTATTATCTACTGCATTTGCGGCCCCCACCCCACGTACATTGGCCAATGTGGTGCCATCAATGGCCCACGCCCGCCCCTGCAACGCTTTGGTGAACACCGTCGAAAAGGTAAAACTCTGAAAGACAAATGCATCGGCAGGCAATGTAGAGCACATGCACGACCAATCAGGCTGGGGAGGATGCCTTTGCTCCCCAGACTGATTGCAAAGCATTGCAAAGCATGGTATGGGGTGCACGACAATGTATCCGATTGAAGTGGCGAGCCGTCTAAAGTAGGACAGAGGGAGAGGTTTTGGGACAGGGTGCACACGCCCACCACGAACCAGTAGACCCCTTTTGGCGGAGTCAACCGTTTGATCTGGGAACCGATCTCGGATGAACGCGAGGACTCGTTGGAAATGAAAACGCTCAAGGCGCGAGCGGAGCTCATTTAAACAGGGGAGTGCTGCACCTAGGTATACCCACGGTGATTCGGTTCATGGTAGACGCTTGTGGCCATTTGCAGACATGCTTGTTCGAGCACCTCTTCAGAGAGGTCAAGCGTACGGTCCGCGAGCAGTGGGGCTTTCTGTTGTCACGGCGACTAAGATTCAACGTCCCTTCTTATGAACCTCACGTGCATGCGAAGATTCAGTGATTCATCGTTAATCGCATTGCTTCCTTTCGTATCCCAGATGCACTCCGGGATTGGCTGTGTAAATGTATTGGTATTGTACCTAAATCTACCCCATCTGTACGTGTTGTGCTGAAACGAGGTCCAACCTGATTGACACCCAAAATTATTTGCGAAGTACTGAATCAACAACGACAAGAAAATTCGTTTGCCACCTGGAATGCTTTTTCCGAGGATTTTGGGATGTGGGTGGTAGAAACTTGACCCTGTACAGTGTGATATTGTGCACCAGACAGTGCGTTCGGCAGTGTAGGCACTCCCATGCTTGTGCCACAAACGGTTTGACCTTTGCCCTTCCCTTGCGAATTCGTCAAGACATAATGTGATTATAACTGGCTGAAAAGTGCCTGCCGCTTCTAAAAAAACTGGGACAATGGCAGTCTGCACTTTGGACTCTAAGGTCTGCATATCAGCAAGCAGCAGGTCGTGGGAAGGCAAAACTCGATTGCGGGGATTACCACCCAACAACTTGCCGAATGTCATGTAGGCCCAAAAAGCTGGACCCACTATTCGGAGGCCAGGGTTCTTGTACGGCATCTACTTCCTGTAATCTGGGATGACGTGTGCTTGGCCGCCCTGCACCACCCGTGGTTGGCTGACGAGTCAGTCTCTAAGGCGAGGAGCTGCTTTACACATACCAATTGCGGGGTGGGGCTTGGGATAAAGCACTGTTCAAACCCAGTGGTTTCTGCAGGACCCTGTCGGAGGTACACTAGACGGACTCCATCATTTTTGGTCACAAATTTATCGGTGTGGGCGTGGGCAGATAACCCCAATGTGGCACGTGCCCTAAATGTGGCAGAGATCATGCGTCGGGCCCGGGAAGGGGGCATTATCGACGATGCAGCAAAAGCAAAGAAAATAACTCAAAACCTGAAGGATGTGACCTCCCTGCACTCGTAGCTTGAAGAGTTTATACAGGAGTCGAATACACGCAAGCCACTAGGTTCGCAGTCGTCTTAGACTAACAGCGATGACAGTGACGAGTCACATTCATGTACGTCCACCAAACGCACCAAGTTTCCTCCACTGCCCAAAGCCCCTTGTGTTTTTGAACTTATCATATGGAAAGCCAATGAATTTGTTGTCGATGGCCTCAAGTGGTGTGACAGTGTGTCCTTTAGTGGTCACCCGCCGCAGGCCTGGTCACGGGTAATGAGCACGCGCTTGCAAATGCTAGTTAACTATCTGATTGACCATGGTGTTGGGCTGAGTTTTGCGAAAATGTAGGTCGTCCGGGACCAGCTACACGCTGCATCCAGATTGGGTGCGTCGTCATGTGCCTCAGAGTTTTTGGAAGAGGACATGTCAGACATGTTCTGGGAGATTCCAGCTTCAAGCTCCAGGTCAAGTCTGCCCTCGGGTGGGCACTCTCCCGTGTTCGGTGTGCCCACCGTGCCCAAGATTTGCATTTCTCAGTCTCACGTGAGTCTAACCAGGTGGATCGCACTGGCAAAGCTACTGCGCCAGGCTTCGTCGTAGTCGACGAACATTGTGTCACCCGTTTTGTCAAATTCGATTTGGATGATAACGTTCTTTTTACAGCACGGGCGGTTGTAGTTGCGCAGGGAGGCATTGGTGTGCCTATTGGGGGGTTTATCTCTGAATCAGCCCAAGCTGCTGAGCTGTTGGCTATGTGGAAGGAGTTTTGTGTGTTTTCGCCTGAGCACAAATCTGCAGCGACGCAGTGGTGGTAGGGGATAGTGAATGCGCCCCCCAAGGATTGGGAGGAACTCTCCCCGCCCCCTCAATGCCCTCCTATCACTGTGCAGACACGTGTGATTTTACAGTAGCCCCACGCCCTGCGGCGAGCATGAATGCCCACGGTCTTCTTATGACTTCCCCTACCTCTCATGTGGTGACCGAACCTCATCTAACGAAATCTGGTTTTCATGGATGGTGGGAGCCGCTGGACTGGCTGATCGGCTCCATTTGTGTCCGAGAGACGGAGGTTTTCCTAGTTTCTTCCACGCTGTGGGACAGCTCAGCCGAGGGCAGATTAGCCACAGTGTTGCGCCATACCCCTCAGCGGCATAAAGCAAAAGTCGGTGAGTTTCTGAAGTGCTTTGATCCCTTGCAGGCCGTCACCGGTGAAGTTCTTAACCCACCTGAATGCGACCTGCTCACTGTGGCAATTTACTGATCGGTTTGGTTTTTCCCCGCCCTTTTGTGCCGTTGAACAGGTACCGAGACAATATCTACATGGTGTTTGCGAACATACCGCCGCCTCTTCGGGAGGCTGTTTTGTTTGCGAGTGCCGCCCTCCTGCAAGCCATATACACCCTCCCCCTGAAGTGGAACCACACGGCGCGGATGTGGTCTGGGGGGAGGGGGTGATTAGTACCTGCGTCCCCAGATGTGGCTTTTCATTGTTACGTAAAGGGGCGTCTGTGACTCTAGAGGAGGCCCTGTCTAGTGAGTGGCGTCACTGGGTTTGTCCCCAGTTGCCCAATGCGCGCCTGGTATGGCGCTCGATGCGGCCCTCCTTGTTTAGCAAATCCTTGTGGTATGCCCGGTCGGGGATCGACGTCGTTGTTAACCTGAGGTCCCTTGTGTGGGGGCTCACTTTTGCGGGGTTCCCCACTGCATGGTGGACCCCACAATTTCGAAGGTGTTGGGCCAAGTACCGACTTAGTCGCTTGTTTGCGCTGGATCAAGCACATGCACACGTGGATTCGTGAAGCACGGGAGAGATAGGGGCACTAGCAGGATGCACTCGTGGGTGACCTGTTGCACCACGGTGTGTGTCAACCTGGCTAGGTACGGGGGTGGGTCTCCTTTTTGTTTCCTGCACGTGTGTTGCTTGATTTGTATGATTTGTCGTTGATCTACTTGTTTTAGTGTTAGCTAAATTCATTGACTTCGTAGGGCGCAGACTTTGTTGGTCGCCCAAGACATGATGTGATCGCGTTTACGAATGAAGTAGTGCTGAGGTAGACGAAAGGCGCGTGTGTGAGTGGGTGTGTATGTTGTGGGCGGTGCAACGGTCGCAAGAGAAACGAGGTACGCCAAAGAGAACACCATGTGCATATACTGCGGGGTGAGTACGTGAACCAATGTACACTTCTTCCCTTGTGTTGCACTTAGCCTATGGCCGGCCACTGACGAGTCTGCTTTCTTTTGCTGCGCTAACTTGCTCGTGACCTTTGTCTATATAATAAAAGTGGATGAGGTAGCGTTTCATTGGGAAGAAATGTTATCACCAATCAAAAAATGCTGTCATGAAATGCTATCAAGTAGCATTTCTATGGGAAGAAATGCTATCGCCACTAGGGTCGGTGATAGCGTTTCTTCATTGAGAAATTGTGACACAGATAGCGGATGTAATTTGCAATTTGCAATGTGGTTTCTTTTTAGGCATGGCGGTCCCCCACCGGAAGCATCAAAGCGGCCTTACGTACCATGGGTGGAAGAAGCGTTTGGCGAGCCGAAGTTCGCTGATGGACCGTCAAAGGTATGGAGGAGAAAGGCCTATATATAATGAGTGAAAACACTGCAAAAAATGCGCCATAGGCTGATAGGTTTGAATTATCCACCTTTGATACTGCTGTGGTGCAAAACATGCAACTTGCAAGTGCAAAAAGATGATTGGACTTAAGTCCGAAGACCGCAAGAAGAAGGGCAAATGAGTTCAGGCTGGTCAAGCGTCAGTCTGCACCAAAGCAAAGAAGCCCAAGAGGTTCCGTGGAAAAACAAAAAGGAAAATCTTTCAACCTAGGGTGGGGTGGAAAGTGCAAAGCAAGGGTTCTTGGCAAGGGGGGCGGGGTTGGACCTTCGATCCACGATCCGTGCCTATCCTGGGGGTGGGGGGGGGTTCAGGACCTCCAATCCATGATCTATGGTCCAATCCACTACCTCCATGGACTGGGTAGAGTGAGGAGACGGGTTGTCCATTGGACTACACTTGGAACATGCATCATACATTTTACACACATTTCATGACATTTCTTTATCAAGAGGCGAGTGTGGATTATTTTTCATGTGCTTGCATGTCACACCACAATGCCAGGTCTGCTCTGAATAATTTTCTTTGCTTCAAATAGCATTGTCATGGTGGATTGCTTTTTGCTTCGTGCGTACATGTTACACCAACACAATTTTTTTTCTAGAAGCACGTGTGGATCGTTTTTTGCTTTGTGCTTGCATGGCGCACCACAAGAGGTGCGCTTTGACGGTTTTCTTTTGGGGGGTTTGATCTGGGCACCGAGGCACGAGGGGGGGGGGGTTCTTTAGAACTCGAAGTCAGCACGTATGTGCACAATTGCGCAGAGCATCAAAAACATCACGACAGCCAAATGGCACTAGCAACCAAAAGCAGAAAAAATACATGTACAACGCTCATGATCTGCTTCACGATGCTTCAAGACTGTTCTATCTCTAAAATCTCTAAACGCCAAAAACATAGAGCATGGAAGGGGAAGACATTGGAGTGAGTCCACATTTGGAGATGAGAGATATCGAGAGCTACAAACGTACATAGAGAACTTGAGGGAAGAGTCACAGGCCAATCACAATAATGAAGACAAATTTGGTCAATACAACATGTGGATGTCCACCACACTCACAAGATCCATTGATGACACGCTCCACTACACAAGCGACAAAATTGTGCTTCAACCTTCGATGGATGCAATGCGACACACACCAAAGCAAGTGGGGGTTGTGCGTGAGGTTTGGGTGTATGCGTTCGAACAATATCATGCGTGAATGGAGTCCCATTCGAAGTGGAGATGCTTCAAAAACACATTCTACAAACAATGACACACTGTCACATACTCTTTGAGTGCATCTTCCGACACTGTGCGAGGAACACATGAGACGGAGAAATTGGGAAGGACGACTACATGCATCATATCATTCTAAGGGCACCACCGCATGGTAAGACAAGAAGAAATAGGGGGTATTGGTTTGGCCAAAAATGACATGCAACATCTTCTAGGCAATCAACCTAGCTTATGAATAGTCTGTGCCCAAATGTTTCAAAAATTATGCATACACAGCATACTTTTTTTGTCGCTGGCGATTCTTTCAAATAGTTCAGAAAAGATTGCAGGCAGCTCCGACATAACCTCCAACCTGCGGTTATGACCCTTTGTTGCGGAACGATGCTAATTGCACAAAGAGCGTAGCATGTCGTCCGTCACGAGGTATGCATTTTCAAAGGGCTATGATGTGAACGGCGCATAGTGAGAACTGTGCCCAATGGTCACACTCACACCCATTCGGCCACACCACCCGAGACTTGAGATGCGCTCAACATACATTCGTTAGTTCTGCGCTCGACACACAAACTAATGTTGCTATCAAAGGACCCCACAGGAGACGAGAACTAGGGGCAGTCGGAGGATGGCTACACCTCAAAACAAACATCTTTGTCATCCCGTGCTATGCATCACCGTACATTTTTCTTGTGTGCTGGAGAAGGTTTACAATGCAAAATGCAATCACAAAGCATAGGCTCAACAGTGTCAACAACATATACACTTCGGTGCACGTGCCCAATGATGCCCCTCAAATTAATTGCCTGCGTACCACGCGCTGGCAAGTGTTGAGCAACGTGTATTAATAGAGGGGTAAGGTTCTCAAAGTGCTTAACAAAGGAATATGTCAATGGCACCAAACACAATATTTGGTTAGAATTGTTATTTCATATGCATTTGAGTGAGAGCATCACTAACACGGCGTCGCAGGTAGAGGAGGCCCCCCTGGAAGGTGGATATTGCAAGGTTGAGCGAGATCACGTGCAGGAATGTGAGCACGAGCACCCGAAACACAGCTGCTTGGATAAAAGACTGAGAAGCCGAACAATGCATGACACTGTGCACGAAAAGCCGTTCTTTTTCAACTTGCAATGGGTTGGCCGCAGGGTTTTGCATTCTACATTGGGTCCAGGTGGTTTGTGCACTTTGTTGCTACACATTGCCCCCTTCTTCGAGAAACACCGAATAGGATTGAGCAAATGAAAGGTAGCCTCCACCGGGTTCAAAATTCCATGCCCAGGAACAGGTAACCCAACACCGCAGAGTGCTGGATACGACGCCTTTGACACTGTCATTGGCATAGATTTTGTGCGCCGAAACCCCCATGTGAAATAGTTGTCTTTGCAACGTCCCTATGCCCTACACTGCGACTTTGGCAGTGGCCTCTTCTCTGTCCCTCTAGTAGGGGTGGACAAGGGGATGTGGGGACCTTGCCAAAGTGTAGCATTTCGCCTCCAGAAGATGCCTCCTCAGCCTCTGTACAACATGAAGAATGGATGTACACGGGAGACAAAAAAAAATTCCAATCCTATGGGTAAGGTAAACTGCCCGAATCGAGGCCGCTGCTCTAATTGAGGGCCACTTTGGTCTTTGGTTGTCTTTTTGTGCAAAAACCTTTGAAACTCGCTACCAATGGCCCTAGCAATGTCCAAATTGTCCCTCCTAGCAAGGCAACACGTCGATCAAAGGCAAGGAAACGACTCGGAAGTGAGGGGCATCCTTCATTTGAAAAACCACCAAACCCAAACATGCCACATGAAATTCATGTTGTGGAGTAAAAATCTTCTTCTTCCATCACCTTCTTGTGTTGTTGTTTCTCCCCCTTTTCCTTTTGTTTATCGTTCAGATCAAGTGATGCGGTGGAGAAGCCATTGCTTGTTACTATTGCACCCAACCTCAATGCATCTCACTCGTTTGCGAAAAACCATCGCCAAAACACCCTTTCCACATTGATAGCATCCTTGTTTAAAGGATAAGAAAAAAGACATGGCTTTGTTGGGGATCCGTGGGGCCCTATACCGTTTTCTTTGGTGTTCCCCATGCCACTACATCCGTGATCCAACAATTAAAAAGGGCCTGAAAATTTTACATGTTTTTATGGATGTCTTGTGATTTGGGGCAATGTTCTACCTCAACAATGTAGGATTTGCAAAGAAATCTGCAAGAAAATAAAAGCGCTGGTACAGTAAAATGTCCAAAAATATCCCAGAAGAAAGTGTCGTAATGTCCCAAGTGGTCCCGATAATGTCCCAAGACTTACGATTCTGAAGTCTTGGGACAAGTCCTCTAATGTCCCAAATCAATTTTTCACTTGGCCCCGGCAGGGCCGCGGTATTCATCTGGTCGCGTGGGGGAGGTGCCCCAACACGACGCAGTAACCGAATCCCGAAACCGCAGCAGTCTGCGATGCTGTGCTATTCATGATTAGCCAGAACCCCGAAAAATGTTCCGGTTTTTTTCGGTTGTCAGGACACTTGTAGCGGCAGAATACGGTTTTGTACTGGGCACAGAATACGGTTTCACACTCGCGCGCATCTCTGTCGCATGTGTTCTGGTTACGGGACGGGGGCTGAAACCATTTCAACATTCGCAGTATACCAGAGCCTTTAGGCTGATTGCACACATTGTTGATTTTGATCTGATGTTGATTGATTGCAGCAACAGTCAATGTCAAACTCGAATCTAGCTTTATGAGAAGGTGAGCATTGGGTTGGAGATGTCAAACCTTCCACCACTTTGTCAGGTGCACAAAGCAAGCTACAGCACTTATCATCTGGAAACCTCTAGGAATCAAGGACCATCAAGGACCAAAGTGTAAAAGCGAGGCGCAAATCGTGTGGAGGACATTAATTTTTATAGGAGTGCACCTTGTCTAAACCATTTGAATGATATCCTTTTCGAAAGGAAAGCTTTGGACTTTAGCGTAGCAAGATTCAAACAAGGTTGCATTCCGTCCGCGTTGTGTTGGTGTTTTACTACTAATTCATCTATTACATCTACTACTGTCGTGGGCAAACAATGGACACACCGCACATACAGATCATAACCAAGTATGCTCTTTGTTGCATAGGACTTGAGTGTTTCCCTCTTTGGTTCCTGCTCCAACGGAGGAGGAACAAAGATGGGGTGCAATTCTTGGTGTCAAGGCATCCACAACATTTGTTGTATCTAATTACTCCGCATGGTGGTAGAATGGCTAAACTGTTTGGTGAATGAGGAAAGGATAGGTGACGCCATGCCATAATACAATGTGGCCGACTCCCCCCCCGGCCACCAAATAATAGTGCATGTTCGCATACGAAACCATGCAGTCGAACGCTTTTGCGTTTCCAGTTGCCCTTGTTCAGTTGTTCCCGCGCGCGCCGTTGACAGGGAGTACCCTTACCCTAGTGGCTAGCGCGCTGGGGTAGGGGAAAACCTCGGCAAATGAGACTCGCGCGCGGGCTCTGGAGTTTCTCGAAATTTTTAGCAGATTGAAAGGCGAGGAGCTGGGATTGTGTTTTTCAAATGTTGGTCCACCCGGTGCACTGTTTAGATTTACGTCAAATCGATTCCAGGTAGTTGATTTTTGGTCAAACTTTTGGGTGTTCCAGAGTGCTGTTTTTGGTGCTTACCTTAGCAAATGAGACTGAGTGTCAAAACCTCCTGTTCAACAACTTTATACCACTGTTTTGTTTTTCAGTGAAGTTTGTTGCTTTAGAGGCCTATGAGGTAGGTCTAGCAAGTGGTAAGGGGTCCTAGCACTGTTCTCAGCCTTTGCTCCTTGTTTGTTCTGGTGGGGGGAGTTTACGCCTGAAACGATCTTTGTCATGCTCATTTAGGCTCTCCGGCCAATTTCTAGTGACAAAAAGAGTAATGGGGTGATACGATGGTGTTCTTATGTGTATGATCACCAGGTGCAGTTGTTTTTTGGTCTTCATCTGCAGGTTAAACTTGTTCAACAGCAGTTCGTTGTCTTTGTTGTTTGTGTTTGCTTGCAGCATTGTAGCATTCTTGCACCTATTCAACCTTGATGGGACATGGCATTCCCAAGTCAAATTGCGGAATGCTTGCCAAAGGAAGTTCCCACACCACTTTTCCTGTGAAGGGGACCAACTTTGGGGTCGAAGTTGGTCATTTTGAGTGGTGTAGTGTCTGGTTTCCCTTCTTTTTGAGTGGGTTTGGGTTGCCTGAGTGAGGTCATTTTGTGCCATCATCGTGGCCACCAGTTTTGGGCCTAGGATTGACCTTCAAGAGTACTTTTTGTTACGTTTGTATGCCCTTGACCTTGACCATAAAAGAACAGAAGTGCCTTGAAGGCAGTGGAGAGTTGACACCACACTTCGGTGACAACTTTTGCCCACTTTGGGCGCACTTTTCCGCTGCCATACACTACTTCAAAAACAGCCACGTACAAAACACCCAACCACTAGAAGGTAATGTCTAGCTGCCCTGACACAGCTTTAGGTTTCACACTTTGTTGAGGAAAGAAAGGGCTTTCAAAAGAAAAAGGAAAAAAAGGGCTTTCAAATACAAAAGGAACCAACCTGAAACTCACCCTTAAGCCCAAGATATGACTCTTCTACCTGGGTGGTACTTTGGTGGTGCATTTGTAAACACTGTTCCCAAAAGTGTCTTTTTCCTACCCCTCAAAGACAAAACACTTATGTGGCCGTGTTCTGGCCCATAACGGATATTGGTTGTTGTGTTGGTCATAAAAACGGCTTTCAAACAGAAAAAAACATCTCCAAAAACTCACCACTAAGACTTAGTTATGGGTCCTACACTTTACAGCCCTCCCGTGAATGTCATGTCCCAATGGTGCTCATTTGTTACAATGAGCCAACCAATGGGACATGTTTGGTTGTTCGACCGGTTTCCGAGGCATCCATTGGTCGCCGACATGTGGGCTCTGTGTTCGTAATGTTTGTAGTGGTCCGGGCTTCGGCCGGCATCCCTTTTTTTTTTTTTAAAAATTTTCGTTCCGCCGGGACAAATCTATGTGGTATAGATCCGCCGGTTGCGGCAGGCGCCACCAGTACAATTGGTTAGAGCACCTCCCCCTATGGGATGTGTCGCGGTTAGATCGTTGGTTCGGTTCCTTTGCACCCGATTTTGCACCTACGGGGGAGCTGGCGCAGCCAAATCGCAGCACGCGCCGCCGCATTTTTTGTGCGCGCCGGTCTCACTAGTGAGGTAGTCTCACGGGCGAGGTTTTCCTTTACGACTTGGCAAACCGGGGTCCGATTCTTGTAGTTGCACGGGAAAAAGAAGACTCATGCACTCGCCGATGCCGATTTCAGCAGCGATCTGCGGTGCGCAGCGACCCGAGCGATCACTGAGATCGCACGGCTTGTTCAACCCAAAAATCAAAAATTGAGACTGACTACACCGCATCTAACTTCAATTTGGGAAATTCGTGTTTTGGACATTTGTACTTACATTCATTGAAATGGTATTTGTTGTTTTCGTTTTTTAAGGAATTTTACAATGATGGGTTTGGGTGCCTCAATGGTTTCAAAGCCCGAGCTTGAGTTCAAGGGTCCGCCAGATTACTGGGTGACAACCGAATGGCTTTTCCATATCAATGAAGATGGGGAGTTTAGACCTTCCCTAGGACTTCTAGAAAAGCTTTTGGGGGCACAAGGTTGTGGTCAACCTTATCAAATCAGAGCACAAGGCGATTGGGAATACCCAACCATTGTTGGGTAAGCTGGGGCTGTTGCACGATTTTGAGCTGATGCGGTACTTAGATGAGTATGATCATGACGATGAATCTGAGCAAGCTGTTCCGCGGAAGCAGAAGCAAGCCACGCTATTATCACTCTTTGTCTCAAATGGCAAAGAGTGCAAAGGCGGTTCGCAAATGAGCAACACAGACAGTGACATCCTTTAGGTGCCCCGACCATGCCACGTTACAATTCTCCCGTTGAATTTTGTTTTGACTTTGGTGTTGTTTATTCTTGCTCCTTTTAAGGTGCAGTCTCAAGAAACCAAAGGTTCTTCCCAAGCCTCATCACAGCAAAGTCTTACGCTGAGTGGTTCCAAGCGTACGCGGCTACACATGGCTGCGGTTCCTCGTTGCACATTTGCGGCTCATGCTTATGAATGCTTGTTAGAACGGAAATGCCTCGTGCGCGCTAGTTTGCTGTGCTAAATCGTATGCAATTGTGACGTTTTCGACAACGGTGGTTACAAATGCTTCTGCGGCATTGGGGTTTGTCATTTGGGTATCTAGAGGTACTAACGGGCCAAACTGGTGTTCTGTGTCTAGGCTCCGGTGTCCAAGAGGATTCAAGTTGCAGCAGCATATGAAAAGTTGAAAGGCTGCCCCAAAGATAGTCTTCGCATCCATGAACTCCAAGAGCAATTCTCGTTCCTGAAGAAGTCATTATGACTCTCGGAGCTAGTCCGTAAGTGGTATAATCGGCATAAGGCGCAGTTGGAGGGAAAGTATGCGAATAAACGGACCACATGGCCTCACCACGCAAGCTATGGCAACAAAAAAAGACAAAAGGTGAATGAAACACAACCCAAGAAGGATACAGTGTGGTCTTTGATCGCCCCTTGGGTTCGGGACTTACCGTCCAACATGCGAAGGGATAGTAGGCTCCTAACGGTGGAGGGGTTTCATACTTCTGTTTTGAATGGTGACAGATTTCGCAATCAAGAAGATCAATTGCAGTCCCTTGATGCAAAGGGGTATGACCTTTTGGTTCAGGGGCACAAGTCCTTGCGAGAGTTTCTCACCCGCATTGGTGCAAAGCTTGGGGTACTCCTTCGCACCGGTGTCACGCAAGAGGGTGCCTTGTTCCTTGCAGCCCAGCTGCAAGTATTTTATTGTGGATATGGCTCTCTTTCGCGAACCGAACTGCATTGCAATAATCTGCTAAATCTAGATGAGAGCCGGGTGCAATGGGGCATGGGCCCGGCAAAGGTGCTATTTGCACCCCAAGAAGAAGGAAAGAAAAAAAACGGGTCCGTGGTGTTATAAATGAGAAAGGTGGTTTGACCATCACCCTCGTTCTGACTGCAACCGAGATCTTGCTCGTGCAAGCAATCATTGCATCCACGAGGGGTCAGAAGGGCAAGGTTGTTAAAAGGTTGAATAGGCTCCGATGGCAATATGTGTATTAGGATGGACAAGAATCCTCTTGGCAAGATGAAAAGACAATGTTGCGGTTGATGGAAAAACTCAATAGCCATGGGTCACAAAAAATTGTCACTTCTGACAACTTTGCAGCCCACCACATGGCAAGTGTGTGTGCCGTCGCCAATCACAATGAAAACAAAACGGCCCCACTGACTGCAAATGCCACGCTTTATCAGCAACTCCCCTATCAAATGTTTCGCGAATTTAAGCGCCGTTTGAAAAAAAGCTTCCTCCAACACAGCTTGGAAAAAGCAGCCGTCATGAGCACGAGCACCAAAAAAATCCCTCACCCCACGTACTCTGAACTCGGCGGTTTCTTCGACGAAATTTGTGCTGAGTTGAACAGGGAAGGTGCTGTCCCAAAGGCATGGCGGCTTTGTGGCATGGGTCCTGGTCCCTCACTTGAGACCATGAATGCCGAGTTGAAGGCCCTCTTGGCCTTTCAACCCAGTGATGAGGCCAAGCAGAAGGCCTTGCATGATGCCAAAGTGCCAAATTGGGTGCACATTGCATGGGGCAATGTTGAAGCCCCGGTTTTTGAGGTTGAGATCGTTGAGGATGATGCTGTGCATTACATACCTCTAGTTAGATGGACCCACTAAGGCTGTTTTGTTTCGCGAACAGCCTATTTATATGAGCATTCAGTTATTAAGCTAAACTGTGGTCGACCATGTAGTGAATTTCCTACATTAATGCACATGATGCACCCAAATACCAGAATGCACAGCATGATGCATCAAATCCAAGATTGCACAGCATGAACAGTTAAGATGATCAGTAAATCTGACGAATGACTGAAGATGATGGTGACAGGCAGATTCGCAGGGGTCCAATTGTACAGAATCAGATGTTGATGCAGAAATGACATTATGGGCCATGATGGGTCACATGAATGGATCCATGGAGGCCAGTATTACTGAGTGGGCAGTTGAAGAAATAAAGGTCAGAACTGAACTATGGTGATAGTAAAACGTGCAGAAACCAGAGAACCATATCTTTTTCCTGTATTTTATACTCAAGAGACATGTGCATATTTTCGGGTCACTTGTTAAGCCTTTTATGCCATGGACCTACAATCAGTGGTGGACTTTCATCAGCATGTTTGATCCTGAATTTTTGCTTTGTGCTAGGGTGTAAGGCAGAAATCTTTCTGGTAGCAGAGGCCGGAGTTGTAGCAACTCCACGACCCTGCCTACCGGATTTTGGAAAATTTTGAAATCTCAGATTTTCATCATCTCCATCATCATCACATTTCATCGGACCCCAGGTTAGCCCTCCATTTCTACAACCAAGCTGTTTAACATGGCCCCACCTAAATGTTCCAAGGCAAAAAGGCGAGAAGATAAGACACTCGGGAGGGTACGCGTGCGTACATGGATTAGGTTAAATGGGAGCGCCGAACAAGAGAGAGTCAGGGCAATGAAAGCAAGGGATGCAAGGTTGAGAGAGTCAGAGAAGTCAACATCGCACGGCGCTAGCATTCCAACTGAAAGAAGCTACGCGAAGCCAGTACCAACTCACTCGCAGTCTTTTGGGTACGCGCACGAAGATACTCACGCGCATGGAGAGAGGGTAAGGCTCGCGCACCAAGCAGGTCCTGCGCGCGAGGCTAAGCCTGCGTGCGAAACCATGAAACCATTCGAGACTGGTCCTGCGCGCGAAACAAGACCCATGCGTGAAGCAATGCACGCGCCAAAAACTGGTGATGCGGATGAAGAATGGACAGGAAGTGGAACCACACGCACGTGCGAGGCTGGTCCTTCGCGCGCAAGTGGAACAACACGTGAGGTTGCTGCCGACTTTGAACGGTCAGAAGATATCGCAGAACACCTGAAAACAATGGGCAAAGACAAGATGTTGAGAGACCTATTTGCGCGCGACGACGAGAAGAAAAGTGACACGTTGCACGATCTACAGGAATATGAACTACCACTTCGCGCCACTGGGAAAGAACATGATCCTACGTTACATGACCTCTTAAATAAGATGGAAACGCTGACACTGGAACTGAATCAACTGAAGGATGGCAGCAAGTTGACGAATCTAGACACCACCATCGCAGGGTTGTCGTACCTAGGCAACAAGTGCTCGCCCTTTGTTCCACGACAAGCCTATGGTAAGTCGACGCCCTTGTTCAACAAGTCATTACCAGTCAAGATGCTACACGAGGCACACCTACACGGCCTTCCAATTCTTGCGTGCTTGTTAGTTCCAACGGAGCTCGAAACCGAAGATTCTGAAGAAGAAGCAGAGCGAAGGAAAGAAAGGAAGGGTGTCGCCTGAAGCCGGTTCGGACCCCCGTGGCCATCTTTGGGTCACTTGGGGTGTGTATCTATGTGCCGGCAAGCCGCCATTGGCTGATATCATACTCTCCCATCCACCTGACCTAACCTGATGTGATAGTGTGATAGGTTTGGCCATTCCAGCTATGAGCGGCCATATTCAATACCGAGGCGCCGCCAGCTGAGATTTATATATCAGAATATCAGGAATCAACAGGGTTTTTTTATCATAATGTTTCCGTAATTTTTCCGCCTTCCGTTCTGATTGTCAATGTATCGGCGACTGTCAGTTGGCTCGCGATTGTGCGGTAACCGATTGGTTAACTGTTATTTACAGATATTTTGGCGGAAACCCCGATGAAGGGTCAGATTTCATCAGTAAAGGGTTCGTCGCTTCCGCAATTTTCGGGTTATACACTCGCAAAAGTAATCCGATTGTTTCAGACTTTCAGAATCGGATTTTCGACTTCGACATCGCCGCACTTGATATGATGAATTCGGAGTGGTCCGACATCTTTCCCCGATCACGAATCAACCTTCCTTTGGTTATGCCCTTCGTTTTTCTTGGAGATAAAGGAGAAACAAAAGTGATTCGTGAGGCCACTTTGAAAGGTCATATCTCCGGCTCACGGCGAGGAATACCAATTTCGAGAATTGGGTTGGACCAGCCTTGGTCTCAACTTAATTTGAGAAGCATCAAACGCCTTTGGTGTGTACACATGCCCGGTATAGCAAGGGATAATGGTCAAGAGGGTAGAAAGTGATATATAACTCTTGGACCGTGCAACCGAATATTTTAATGCAACTTTCGAGTGTACTGCATGAGTGTTGGGGTTGCATAGATACTTTTCTTGGGTTCCTACGTATTTTTAACGTGAAGTTATGTCCATGGAGGGGCATGGCATATCATGGTGGGAGCCACTTTTTGAGGGTATGTGTTATATGCATGGTATGTGCTTCGATATGCTCACGCCCATGTTATATATCTCCGCTTGTAGGAAGATATATGGAGTCATACGTGGCAAGGGCTTCGCCCATGTCCCAATGGTGAGCTCCATAGCACTAGACTACGTCTACCGCTCATATAGTGCATGTGGGAGGGCTTACAGAGCGACCCACAAGCGCCATTATCAATTTTCCCATTTTCATGGTGCGTGTTGGGAGGAGGTTCGAAGGTGTCCCTATGCGTCCATGTGGGGATCCAAGTAGGGGGATTGTATGCAAATGGTCCCAAGCAATTGTGTTTGGAATCATATGTTGATACCATGGGTGAGCGAAGTTATAAACTATTGTAATTATCTTGAATTTGGCATTATTTGCATGTTTTTGACCTCATTTTATGCTCATTTTTGTATTTTATGTGCTCAACTGGTCGGCTAACAGTAAAGTGCCTAGAGATCCGTGAACTATGGTATGTTGCTTATATGTTGGCATATGCTTCGGTGTTGTACCTCACCATATGCCGGATCACGTGGTCACTTTGGCGTGGCACACGAGGCCTCACAAAATTAGGTCTCAAATTCATGAGTTGACTTGTGAAGCATGTCATGTACATAACCGGAGGGGTTTCGGAGCCAATGATGGGATATTCTTGGGCATAGACCTTTGGTCTATATCACCCTTGTATATTACTTTCCGGTTTGACACATGCTAGGAGCATTTGAGTATTTGCCGTATGCATATTTGAGTATATAATTGATTTTGGGCATAATGGTGTGATTTGCCTGATTTTGAGGTCATCTTCATAGGGCAGTTCTCCAAGCCCAATCCACTCCAAGTCCAACCAAGGTTATGTCAGGTTAGGGCATGGTCCTGAGTGCCACTCTAGGCCATGACACGCCACCTCCCCTATTGGGCTAGGATTTAGAGGCTTGGGAGTGAACACATTTTTGGGGTTTGTGTAGTGACTTTTGACACATGGCATTTAGCCATCTGATTTGACTGGGTTCAGGGCATCATGTTGGCGAGTCAAGGGAAGGTCTTGAGTCCAGGGAATGAGGGGTCTATGGCTGTGATTGTGTACGTTTCCATCTTTCCCCAACTTTGCTTTATTTGTGTTCATATGCCAATTTCAGGGCTTTCCTCTTTGGTGCAATTCTTGTACATGCCCGCCACCGTGAGACGACCGGTGTGCTGAACGGAAGCCCGCAGTGTGGATTGGATTTGGATTGTGCTTGGGTATTGCAAGGGTCTGTGTGAAGGAGTTTTTTTCTATTTTTTTGTGGGAAAATGCAGACCCTGGTGAGGAGCAAGACCCTGGGAGTGACGGGTTATGGTGGAAGGGGAACAGCAGGGGCCGGTCCTGGTAGGGACCTTCTTTATGGTAGCAGAGGAGTACCTGCCCCCTACCGCCGCACCGGGGACTTGGGCCCTCATGAGCCCTGCCCAAGGACTCCCCGGGTGCAGATCATCGAGTTTGTGGAGTCAACGCCTGACTGGGAAGCCCAAGAAGAGCGAAGATGCTCAGAACGGAGAGCCCTTGCAGGACATGGGCTGGACATGGAGGACCTGGCCTCCATGTGCGAAAGGCAATGCCGCAAGGCTTGCAATCTCCGCTCCGCTGCGGAGGAGTTGGAGGAGACTGGTAGCAACGGCAGAGCTCGGCGTTACCGGAAGCCTGGGTCCCCAAAACCCGGGGCGGAAGCCAGGGCGATGGAGACGGATCCCAGCCGGGTCAGGTTGTGGTCAGCGGCAGATTCCGAGGGGCACTCCGAGGGCTATCGGACAGCTTATGAGCAACCTTCGGAGTCGGAGGAGACGGCCAGACCGCCCACAAGGGCGAACACGGCCCCAGAACCCAGCCTGGAGCATGACGCCGAGGCGTTGGAGAGGCCTGCCAGAGCCAGAACGGCGCCTGTGGCCCGGCACACGGAGCCAACGCGGGATAGCATGGGCGACACACCCATGGCGGAGGAGTCCGAGGCGCCGGGAACCGTGGGATGCGCCGGATCTGGTGGAAAGCACGTTGAGTGCCACTGCGAGCAAGTATCCTCCCTCATCGGCAAGTACCCAAAGATGGGGATGGACGCCATCGTGCAGCACCTCGACCGCCTGGACAACGCGAAGGACGGCCTAGAGGAGGACGTCGCGGGGATCCTGGATGACCAGTCGGCAGCGGAGAGAGACATGGCGGAGCTGCGAGCGGAACAGGACCGGTACTGGGAGAATCTGGAGCTGGCCCTGCAGAAGCAGCAGCGAGTAGTGGACAGCCTCCTCCACCTGGTGGAGGACATGTCGGGACGCCTGAAAAGGCTAGAGGAGTTACAACCCCTCGCCTCGGGTCCGGAGCTCCCGGCAAAGCCGGCAGCGGCAGAGCTGGTGGAGCGGGTTAAGACCCTCAGGAGCGCCATGGATAAACCCATGGGCGGCCCTGCAGAGGCACCATACGCGCCTCCGCGTGTTGACCCGGGTGCGCTGCCGTTTGTTCCCATGTTCAGCGAATCCATAATGCTCGGGGAGCAAGCGGCACCGGCTGGGTCCATGCGGGAAGGGCACGCAACCACGGACCTGAGGAGCCTGACGGTACAGATGTCCCATGCCGCCCAGGATCCACCGACCACTACGACTGCCCATGCAGTTTATGCGGAAGAGGAGATCCAGAGCCAGACCATGAAGGGGCGAACTATGGGAAGCGCCGACGGACATGGTCGAGGCCATCCAGGCAGAAACCTGTGGGTGAAGGACCCCAATACGGGGATATGGACAGCCGGTGGAGCAAGTCCTTCCCGCATTCCAAACCCCATGGGTTCAGGCTCAACTGGACCGCACTCCATGGAGGAGAGGGATGTACGGGGAGTGGACTCACACTTCCCGGCCACAGGTGGTATCCGTCTCGGAGGAGTGGTGGCTGCGGATGTCGGAGACGCCATCAGGATTGACGACCTCAGGGGAATCAAAATCCCCTACTACGATGGCAACCCCTCCAACCTGGATGATTTCATCCTGGATTGGGAGGACTTCGCCGAGGAGGTCGTCGGCGAGATGAGGGGAGCGCTAAGGGACAAGTGGGTATGTCGGACATTCTCACACAGGCTGGCGCCGGAGCTGAAGGAGGAGCTCAGGGATCAGATCCGTGAGGGAGTGATCCAGACGGAGCAGGCCTGCCTCCAGTGGCTGGAGGACAAGGAGCGAGTGGACGCCCCCAACCAGAAGTTGGAGGACTTGTGGTCCATTCCGCTGCCGCTGGAGCGCGGGGAACTGAGGGTCCGGGAATGGAATCGGTACATCCGCAAGTACCGAAGAAGCCTCAAGCTGGTGGAGGACTGGAATGAGGCCAGCGAGATCCGACACTTGCTGAAGGACGTCCTCCCCGGGAACTGGAAGAGAAGAGTGGAGGATGAGGAGAAGAAGAGAGCAAAGAAGCGCGTGGCCGTACGGATCATGGCATCGGAGGACACCCACGCCGGAATAATGGAGTTTTTCCGACGAAACCTCGGCGAGCCCAGCCGAATGTTGGGGTTGAAGAACGCCGTATACGTGGAGGTGTTCGGCGACACCTTTGGGCAAAGGCTGATGCGCCTCAACAATGCGGAGTGGAGGCGCGGTGAACCGCTGAGGATGCAGGTCATCTTCGCCCGCATGAGCCTGGACGAGATCCTGAAGTACATCACGGTGGAGCTGAAGCTCAACGCCAAGAACGAGGCCCACGTGCAGGATCGACAAGGCCAAGGACATCGAGGTCATCGAGAAGATCGCCACCAGCGAGAGGTCAAGGGGGACACGGTCGGCACCGCGGAGGAAGGGAGTGGAAGCGGCCAATATCTCTGGACCGCGACCACCCGAGAGGATCATGAAGAGGCCCACTTCTTCGCGTTCGTAGCGCACAATATGAAGGAGAATGGGCAGGACAGGTCCAGGTGGAACCGCCTGGACCCCAGGAACAAGAACCACAAGGAACCGCGGAGGATCGGGAACCCGCCGCTCTCGTTCCGCGAGTACAGATCGCAGCACACCGGTTGCTGGGTCTGCTACGGCAAGGGGAACAACCATGCACATGACCATCGGCATTGCAAGGTATATGAGGAGGACAAGAAGACCTACTTCGCCGCCCATCCCGACAGGAAGCCCAAGGAGCAACGAATTGCCGATTGGAAGGCAAAGGGCGGAGACGGTGGAAAAGGCCAAGGAAAGGGCCAAGGGAAAGGCGGAGGAAAAGGCTACGGTGGAGGACCCGACCCAGACCGACGCGTGAGGTCGATCGAGGAGGTTGCTGAGGACATGTTGAGGACGTTGGAGGAACTCAAAGCCCAGCAACGTGGTGGACAAAGTCTGAGCGGATCGCAGCAGGAGGGAGCTGCGGCAGGCCATGTCTAGAGGAGCCCCCACGGGAGTGGGACCTCGGAGGTCTCTCCTCCGAAAATCAGTGGAATCCCAGAGAAAGCGAAGGCACATCGGGTGCCGAAGAAGGCTCCAGAAGAGCCAAAACCACTGAGTTTCGCCACTCCCAACCCCTGGAACGCCCTGCCAAGGGAAGTTTATGTGGGCAATGGACGTGGCAAGAAGGAAGGAGCGACCACGGAGAGCCCCGTGGACGGGCAGGACCAGCCCAAGATCTACACCATCCGTGACGATACCCTCGAAATCCTGATGCACCCGGATGTGCTAGAGTTGCATGCCGTGAGAGTCGTCCATAAACCGCATGGTGACGAGCGGCAGTTGCACTTGAAGGTGCGTGTGAGGTGCGGACAAGAGGAGTTGGTGGTGGATGTTTTGGTGGATAGGGGTGCCCAGGTGAGCCTGGTCCGGAGAGGGTTGTTCAAGGAGGAATCCCTGCAGCCCAGCCGTAGACCGGTACGCCTGAAGGTGGCCAATGGAGAGATTATGGGTGGTGGCACCCATGAGGCCACTATCAGTATGGAATTCTGGGAGCATGAGCGCTTGAACCGCCCTGATTTGGCGAAGAGAAGCACTCTATCCGGGAACCTCTATGTGGCCGACATCACCGATTGGGATATGATCATGGGGTATGACTTCATGGTGGGAAACGCCATTGGAGCCCTTCCCCATCGCGCAACGCTGGTCCGAGAGGATGATGAATGCCTCACATGGCTGTCCACGGATTATGCATGCGGATCATCCCAATGGAATGCTGAGGAAGAGGATCGGATCATCCCAGCGGCGCAAGCTGTGGGTGCCAAGTCCAGAGGAGACCGCGGAGTTCAGCTCACGGAGTATGGAATGGCGCCGCAGGTGTATGCCAGGATGATCCAGACGCTGGGAGCCGAAGCCCCCGAGACGGACGTCTTCGCTTCCCGGGATGCCCCACTTTTGCGGAAGTGTAGGAGGCATTGGCACCGAGGAGACTCAGCCTGGCACAGGCATTGGGGTTTGAAGGAGTGGGGGCCCATGTATTGGCATGGCTCCCTGGACGGATAGGGCGAAGGGGATCCTGGTCATAACCGGAATAGGATCCACCCCATGTCCGCTGGAAGGTCTCAAGTCGACGCTGGACTCCATCACCCTGAACGAGATGTCATTCGGGCCAGAGGAGGAGCTGTTCATCGACGCCAAGGGTGTATCAATGCCCTCCCTGGGTCAAGCGTGGGGTACCAAGGCTTTCCTGGTGGATGGGGCGCAAGCCCAGCCCACGGGTGATGAAGCATTCATCCGTAGAGTGGAGGCGGTGCCCATGCGGGTCATGTTTGAGCCCAAGGAGGGGACGGATCAGCCAATTGATGGCATTGACACCCTGTCCCACGCCCAGATTGACGACGTCGTCAACTACATGCGGATGGGGATGCACGACCGTGTGGCAGCCAAGAAGAGGCGGGCCATGGTCACATCTCCGCATTGGTGGGATGACAAGAGGTTGGTCACCGGCAGTTACGAGAAGGATGAGTTCGTGGCGAGGGTCATGGATCACATCGCGGACCAATATGATGGTCCGGTTGGGTC
Organism: Eutreptiella sp. 'Long Island Sound 2002'; assembly: GCA_964036045.1. NCBI lineage: Eukaryota > Euglenozoa > Euglenophyceae > Eutreptiales > Eutreptiaceae > Eutreptiella > Eutreptiella sp. 'Long Island Sound 2002'. The sequence continues at coordinate 73,613,234 of OZ038385.1, forward strand.
GGACCCGCCGACATGAGATTTTCCAAGAATGGGTGCCGATAGCGACAAGACCCAGGCCGATGCCGCAAATTTCCGAAGATTATCAGTGGGAAGCGCGCCCCACGACGATGAAGAGGGCATATCGGACGAGGAGAAGTCGGACTCGGACCCGGAAGAGGCCTATACCGCAGTGCGGTCGGTTGTATGGATACCGAAGCAAGCGGCTGAAGAGGCCCAGGAGAACCCGAAGGCCGCCGAGCTGAAGGAGAGGCTGATCAATGCCTATCCGCGGCTATTCAGTAGCGCCGCCAACAAGAACCCTCCAGATCGTGGCAGGTTTGGCACAGCGAGGATCAAGCTGAAGCCTAACCCCAAGATCTATCGTCATCGGGAGTACCAACTTCAGGCGATCGGGCCGAGGCCATGAAGAAGTTGTTGGCTGAGTTCATTGAGCGGGGATGGATCGAACCCTCCGACAGTGAGTGGGCCAGCCCAGCCTTTATCGTGCCCAAGAAGGAGAAGGGCGAGTGGAGGTTGGTGGTTGATTACAGAGGTTTGAACGAGCAGACCGAGCACGACTCGTATTCGCTTCCTCTGATCGACACCATCCTCGGAAAACAGCAAAAAAAGCGGATCTTCACGGTGTTAGACCTGAAACACGGCTATCACCAGATGCCGCTACACCCGGACTCCAGACCCTGCACAGGGATGTCGACGCCGCTGGGGCCCATGCAGTGGAAAGTGGTGCCTATGGGCGCCAAGAATGGCAACGCCGCTTTCCAGCGCATGATGGAGGACCTACTCGGTCCTGTCCGGGACTGTGCCGATCCCTTTGTGGATGACATCATCATCAGGTCCGGCACGGAGAACATGACTGAGGACAAGCTCATCGAAGCGCATGAGAAGGATCTGCGCCGAGTGCTCAGCGAGCTGGACAAGCACAACATGGTGTGCAAGCCCACCAAAGCCTCACTCTTTGTGAAGGAAGTGGAGTTCGCGGGTCACGTGGTTGGTCACGGGCAACACCGTCCCATGCCTGGGAAGCTGGCGTCCCTGCACCACTGGGAGAAGCCCCAGACCATCAGCGAACTCCGATCCTTCATGGGGTTCTGCAACTACTATTCGGGCTATGTCCGGATGTATGCAGAACTGTCGGGGCCGCTGCACAAGATGCTGCAGGTGGGCAAGTTCGATGGCCGGAAGGGGAGCAAGAAGAAGCTTGCCTGGACCCCTGAGGCCGAAGATGCATTCAGCCGCCTGAAGGAGCGACTCCTGGGGCAGCTGGGGCTATTCCTGGTGGACCCGGACAAGGGATTCGTGCTACGGACGGACGCCTCGGACTATGCTGTAGGGGCAGTCCTCGAGCAGATCCGGGACAACAGGTCACAGGTACCCGTGGCGTTTTCGAGCCGGATCCTGGCCGAGGGCCAACGCCGAACTTGGACCGCGAGGGAGAAGGAGACGTACGCCATTGTTTGTGCGCTCAGGAAGTGGTCTGGCCACATCGCATTGCAACCGGTGGTGGTTTGTACGGACCACCAGTCCCTGCAGAGCTGGCACAAGGAGCACGTCGATACCCTCTCGGGACCGGCGGCAAGGAGGGCCCGATGGCATGAGACGTTCGCCAAGTTCGACCTCAGCGTCATGTACATCCCGGGGAAGGACAACACTGTGGCGGATTGCCTCAGTTGATGGGCCTACCCCGCGGGCAAGGCATGGATGGACATATCCAGCCATGGGGACACCGAGGAGACGGACGAGGCCAAACGCATCATCGAGATGGAGAAGGCCATGGAGCAAGAGGGGGTCAAGTGCTTTGTGGTGATGACAAACCGTACGGACCTGGCCAAGTTCCGGGGTGCCCGAGTCCAAGCTATTCGAGAGGAAACCCTCGAGCAATGGATGGTGGCCCCTGTAGAGCTAGTCAGGTCGGTGCTTACAGAGGACTGGTCGGATGACTACGCGGCATCGGAGCACTGGAGCAAGTACTGGAATGCCGTGAGCGCCCCGTCGGACGACGAATGGCCTGAGGGCTTGACTGAGGATGGGGACAAGCTGTTCCTCAAGGACAAGCTATTGGTCCCTGAGAACCGAATGGAGGAGCTCATTGACCACTGGCATAACGCCCAGCTCATGCATCCTGGTCGGGACAAGATGCAGCAGAACGTGGAGTGGCGCTTCAAGTTCCCACCGGGGTACTACGCCCTCCTGGACAAGTACTGCAGCGACTGCGCCGTGTGTCGGGCCACGAAGAGCCCCAACCACTCCACGGCTGGCAACCCGGTGTATACGGCTATACCGAAGGCCCCTATGCGGTCCGTGGCCATGGATGTGTTCGCCATGCCCGAGGTCACCGTGGAAGGAGAGACCTATGATTGTGTCATCCTGGCGGTGGACAGGCACAGCGGGTATATCATGGCAGTCCCGGGCAAGAAGTCCAAGAAGAAGGACAAGAAGGACAAGCATGGGGTGGGTCTGCAGGCCAAGACCGTCGCCAACGCCATGATCAGGCATTGGCTGACGAATTTTGATGTCCCAGCTGTCATCTGCAGCGATCGGGGCAGTCAATTCGTGGGGACGTGGTTCAAGACGATGTGCAAGCACATGGGGATTCGGCACGCCAAGACCGTGGCGTACCACAGCCGGTCAAATGGCCGGGCTGAGGTTGCCGGGCGGCAGATGTTCGAGAAGTTCCGCCAGTTGCACATTGACGAACCGGGCCGGAACTGGTATAATTCGCTGTGGAGAGTACTCCAGGCGTACCATGACCTTCCGGGGCCCACTGAACTGTCGCCCCATCGTATCCTGTTCCTACGGGATCGAGTGTCACGCACTCTCCCGTGGTTGAACCATGGCAAGGTGGCCCGGGATGCGAACGCTATGATGGCTGAGGCGAACGACACGGCGGCCAAGGTGTGCAAGGCACTTCAAGACGAGCGTGAGAAGAGGGCCAAGTACTTCAAGCAGGGAAAAGTCCTGAAATATGCTCTCCAAGACACCGTATGGATGGAGCGGCACCACAAGGATGTCCTGTCCAGGCATCGGCAGGCGTCTTGGTATATGCCGGGGGTGATCGTGCGGAAGGTCGGGCAAGATGTGTATGCGGTTCGTGTGGGGGATAACAAGATCCTGGACCGCGACCATACCCAGCTTCGTCCCCGAACACCAGACCCCAGGGGACGTCCTGTCATCTTCGAGTTCACGGCTGGCGATGTGGACTCGGATGACGAGGGAGAGGACGACGACTTCACCGCCGAGAAGATCCTGGCGGACAAGCCGGACCCGGGGACGCCTGGGGGGAGGCTTTATAAAGTCCGTTGGAAGGGATTCGCCGCACCCAGGGATTCGTGGGAGCCTCCGAGCAGCTTCGTGCCGAGGTACACCACGGTCTGGATGGAGTATCTGAAGAAAAAGACCATTTCTTTGGATGTCAAGCACGTGTTGGTCCATTTGGTGGCTGCAGTAGCACCGTAATGGATCCCCCCTGGCATTCTTGTTTGTCTTTGTGCTTTGGAGACGGGTGAGGGCATTCATCCGGGGATTTTTGGGCCTTGATTAGCCATATACCCCCTTCACTCGATCTCCACATATATATTTCATTGTGGTATACTTATTTAGGTCGACCGACGACGTTTCTCTATCTTTGATCCCCTTGGTCCATGTTGTAGATCAAGAGGAGACCGGATATGGCGTAGGGCACCGATTATGAGTGTCCTCACCCCTCCCTTGGGGCATGGGGGACGCCTACGACGTGTGTGGGGCCTCAATGTGTCCTTGGGACATGGGGGGGGGGTGTGGAGCCCATTGGGGTCCTCCCGTCCTCTCTTCAATGACTTCCGACCGGATACAACGCTCTGAGAAGGGGGATGAAGCCGGTTCGGACCCCCGTGGCCATCTTTGGGTCACTTGGGGTGTGTATCTATGTGCCGGCAAGCCACCATTGGCTGATATCATACTCTCTCATCCACCTGACCTAACCTGATGTGATAGTGTGATAGGTTTTGCCATTCCAGCTATGAGCGGCCATATTCAATATGTGCCGGCAAGCCGCCATTGGCTGATATCATACTCTCCCATCCACCTGACCTCACCTGATGTGATAGTGTGATAGGTTTGGCCATTCCAGCTATGAGCGGCCATATTCAATACCGAGGCACCGCCAGCTGAGATTTATATATCAGAATATCAGGAATCAACAGGGTTTTTTTATCATAATTTTCCCGTAATTTTTCCGCCTTCCGTTCTGATTGTCAATGTATCGGCGACTGTCAGTTGGCTCGCGATTTTGCGGTAACCGATTGGTTAACTGTTATTTACAGATATTTTGGCGGAAACCCCGATGAAGGGTCAGATTTCATCAGTAACGGGTTCCTTGCTTCCGCAATTTTCAGGTTATACACTCGCAAAATTGATCCGATTTTTTCAGACTTTCCGAATCGGATTTTCGACTTCGAGGTCGCCGCACTTGATATGATGAATTCCGAGTGGCCCGACATCTTTCCCAGATCACGAATCAACCTTCCTTTGGTTATGCCCTTCGTTTTTCTTGGAGATAAATGAGAAACAAAATTGATTCGTGAGGCCACTTTGAAAGGTCATATCTCCGGCTCACGGCGAGGAATACCAATTTCGAGAATTGGGTTGCAACCGCCTTGGTCTCAACTTAATTTAGGAAGCAGCAAACGCCTTTGGTGTGTACACATGCCGGGTGTAGCAAGGGATAATGGTCAAGAGGGTAGAAAGTGATATATAACTCTTGGACCGTGCAACCGAACATTTTAATGCGACTTTCGAGTGTACCGCATGAGTGTTGGGGTTGCATAGATACTTTCCTTGGGTTCCTACCTATTTTTAACGTGTAGTTATGTCCATGGAGGGGCATGGCATATCATGGTGGGAGCCACTTTTTGAGGGTATGTGTTATATGCATGGTATGTGCTTCGATATGCTCACGCCCATGTTATATATCTCCGTGTGTAGGAAGATATATGGAGTCATACGTGGCAAGGGCTTCGCCCATGTCCCAATGGTGAGCTCCATAGCGCTAGACTAAGTCTACCGCTCATATAGTGCATGTGGGAGGGCTTACGGAGCAACCCACAAGCGCCATTATCAATTTTCCCATTTTCATGTTGCGTGTTGGGAGGAGGTTCGAAGGTGTCCCTATGCGTCCATGTGGGGATCCAAGTAGGGGGATTGTATGCAAATGGTCCCAAGCAATTGTGTTTGGAATCATATGTTGATACCATGGGTGAGCGAAGTTATATACTATTGTAATTATCTTGAATTTGGCATTATTTGTATGTTTTTGACCTCATTTTATGCTCATTTTTGTATTTTATGTGCTCAAATGGTCGGCTAACAGTAAAGTGCCTAGAGATCCGTGAACTATGGTATGTTGCTTATATGTTGGCATATGCTTCGGTGTTGTACCTCACCATATGCCGGATCACGTGGTCACTTTGACGTGGCACACGAGGCTTCACAAAATTAGGTCTCAAATTCATGAGTTGACTTGTGAAGCATGTCATGTACATAACCGGAGGGGTTTCGGAGCCAATGATGGGATATTCTTGGGCATGGACCTTTGGTCTATATCACCCTTGTATATTACTTTCCGGTTTGACACATGCTAGGAGCATTTGAGTATTTGCCGTATGCATATTTGAGTATATTATTGACTTTTGGGCATAATGGTGTGATTTGCCTGATTTTGAGGTCATCTTCATGGGGCAGTTCTCGAAGCCCAATCGACTCCAAGTCCAACCAAGGTTATGTCAGGGTAAGGCATGGTCCTGAGTGCTACTCTAGGCCATGACACGCCACCTCCCCTATTGGGCTAGGATTTAGAGGCTTGGGAGTGAACACATTTTTGGGGTTTATGTAGTGACTTTTGACACATGGCATTTAGCCATCTGATTTGACTGGGTTCAGGGCATCATGTTGGCGAGTCAAGGGAAGGTCTTGAGTCCAGGGAATGAGGGGTCTATGGCTGTGATTGTGTACGTTTCCATCTTTCCCCAACTTTGCTTTATTTGTGTTCATATGCCAATTTCAGGGCTTTCCTCTTTGGTGCAATTCTTGTACATGCCCGCCACCGTGAGACGACCGGTGTGCTGAACGGAAGCCCGCAGTGTGGATTGGATTTGGATTGTGCTTGGGTATTGCAAGGGTCTGTGTGAAGGAGTTTTTTTCTATTTTGATGTGGTAAAATGCAGACCCTGGTGAGGAGCAAGACCCTGGCATTGACAGGTTATGGTGGAAGGGGAACAGCAGGGGCCGGTCCTGGTAGGGACCTTCTTTACGCCGAAGCGAAGATCGAAACACCACTGCCTGTGTTCACTGGAAGGAACATTGTCTTTTGGGCAAAGGTCTTCGCGCGCTTTCTAAGACTCATAGGCCAAACTGAGGCGTCAGACATGATCAAAGCCGACCTCGTGGTGACTGGATGCAAGACAGACTGGTTGCGCGCACTCCTAGAAGACCTATTATCCGAACCTGCCACCTTCGTGGTGTTCCTTGCTAAGATTGAGGAGACCTTCCCTGTGTTCGAGACTGACATGCACATTCGCGAACACCTCTTAGATCTATCAAATTTCAAGGAGTTCCCTAAGCTGGACGAGATCAAACAGATGGAGGCAAGAATCATGAAGCTGCTGGCAAGCCTTACGTGTGGTTACTCTGAGTACAACAAACTGATCCTGTCCCGCAGCAAAATCCCAGCGAAGACATGGTCAGAGTGCAAAGACACGCCTGCACGCAAGGCCCTAACCCACAGCTACTCCGATCTCCTGAGACTGCTCAAAGGCCTATCTATGGAGGGAGAGTCTGATCAGGCCGCCGATCGCCACGCGCATCTCAACTACGCGCAGTACAACGCTGAGGCCGAACTATTCACTGACGAAGGCAAAGGAGAAGGCAAAGGCGGTGGCAAAGGAAAAGGAAAACGTCGAGGACGAGGCGGCGGCAAAGGTAAAGGTGGAAGAGGCTGACAATGGACGCAAGAACATCCACCACCTGCTTTCAAAGTTACCTTAGGGGGCCGAAGAAGGTACGCTTTTGTACCGGGGTCTCTGCAAATTTGGTATGGTTAATTTGGCCGATTTACCTACTTGTTTCTACCACAAATTTTGACTGCTCAGTTTTTTGGCCGGATTACCGACAAAAATGCAGGATTTTCCTCCAAAAAAGCTCTCATGATTTTTGCCATTTTACCCACTTTTCTCTAACATTTTGGGGGTTCTCGAACTAGAAAACCTTGCTTTTTGTTGTTCTCCTCTGCATGCTTTTTTCTCCTACCTTAAAAGTTCACTTTTTACGCCTGTGGTTTCCAAAATGCTGCAAAATGACACAATTTTCTTATTCGTATTGCGAGGCCGCGCAATACGAGACATGCAACAGTGTAATTCACTGCAATTACACACAGCTTCAGAGCACTCAGAAACAAGCAAAAACAGAATGCAGAGTATCAGTACATTCTGTGCATCGAGACGTGAGGCTTTCGGAATGCGAGGCCTCACAATACTGACTGTTGCCTTAGGGTTAGTATAATCGTCATCTCCACATTACGCTTCTGAAAACAGAGACAAAATGGCGAATTGCCTGCTCTGGAATGCGAGGCCGGGATACCACACACAACCAGCACACCCTCAACACCACACGCGGTCCAGCACCACCCGCTGCCCCCACTACACGAGCCCACGACACACGAGCCACGGTACACCCCCATGGACCCGCGGGGAGCCGCGCACGCACACCAACAACACCAGCGCCTAGTAGGAGCGCCCCACCACCACCAGCAGCCCCCCCACCCACACCCCATACCAGCAATCACCATCCGCCAGCAGCCAACCATTACATACTGACCACAGCCCCACCCGGACGCCCGTGCGGCCGCCTCTCACCCACACCTCGGCACCACAACCAGCCAGGGGCCGCAAGGACCGCACGGCGCACACACGCAACACCCACACGACCCACAGGGACGCCCAGACCCCCAGCCAGCACAACACCCACCCCCGCCCCCCCCACCACCAACAGTGCCACCCCCACACCGGCCCCCCCCGCCCCCCCCCCCCCCGGGACCAGGCCACAGACGCAACACGCGGCAGTCTCCACCAACCGATTGATGTCGATGCCCCCGCCGACACACACCACCGCGAGTCCCCACTCCCGCGACCGCCACAAGAAACCCCATCACCGGACCCCACACGCGACAACGACGACCACCCCCCCCAGCCCACAACACCCCCCCCATCACATCCCGCACCACCAGCCGCCGCATCGGCCGAACCCTACGCCCTGCACAACCCCGCAGCGGTACGGCAGCACCTCCGGGGACTCGGGGACCAGGAGGTGCTGCGCCTCCACACCTCCGGCACCAACCAGCGCATCCGGGCGATCACCCTGGTCCAGGCGGCCACCCTGGGGGAAGGCGTCCGAGACTTCCTCTTCGACGCCTTCCTCCACGTCGCCCGACACGACCGTCCCCCACTCGCCGGCCCAGACAGCGAGAGCCCGCCCCCCACGGGGGACCGAATCTGGGTGCCCACCATCGACTGGGGGCGACACCTAGTCGGACCACCCGTGCCGGAGCGGGAGGACACCCAGGGCCGCACCCGCTACCGCGAGCCCAATATGGCCCACCCCCCACCCAGCGGCACCCCTAGCAACACCAAAGAGTGGGAGCGGGAAACATGGGTAGCCCGGATGGCCTCCCTGAGCAACTTCAGGCACCACGTCCCGGGGGACATCCCCACCCCCGACGACCGGCAGCCAGCCCCCTCCACGTGCATGACCCTCATGTACAATCTGCACTACACCCTCTCCGCCACCCACTACCACGCAACAACTGGCCACTGGGTGGTGCACGGCACCGACTCCCTCCTCCCCGCCGACTACGCCCCCCCCCCACACAACCCAGGCTTCGACACTTACGCCAGGGAGGACGAGCTGGACGACCCCCAAATCTGGGGCACGTTGGAACGCAAGTCCCTGGACACGCTGCTCTCCATCCGCAGCGGCAACCAGGGCCTTGGTAGGGCAATGTATTGCCTTGCCAAGTGGACCCAGCGGACCTGGGGGATCCCCACGGACCGGTGGCTGTGGAAGGTCTCGCTGCGCCCCCAGCAGAGGGACGCCCCCCCAAACCGCAGGGGACCCACCCCCCCACGCCCCACCACCCTACAGCTCTGCCCATACATGCTGGCAGCCCGCCTCATGGCGCTGCTGTGGCCGGGCCCCCACACCCCCACCCAAAACTACCCCCACCTCACGGAGGGTAACATGCCCGGCATCCAGCGATGCTTCTTCCGCAACCTCGACTACCTCCAGCAAACGCACCCAGAAGTCCTGGAGCAGATATGGACACCCCCGGATAACCCACGTGCCCGCACAGCCAAGACAACGCCACCACACCGCCACATACTGAAGCCGGTTCGGACCACCGTCGCCATCTTTGGGTCACTTGGGGTGTGTATCTATGTGCCGGCAAGCCGCCATTGCCTGATATCATACCCTCCCATCCACCTGACCTAACCTGATGTGATAGTGTGATAGGTTTGGCCATTCCAGCTATGAGCGGCCATATTCAATACCGAGGCGCCGCCGGCTGAGATTTATATATCAGAATATCAGCAATCAACAGGGTTTTTTTATCATAATGTTTCCGTAATTTTCCGCCTTCTTTTCTGATTGTCAATGTATCGGCGACTGTCAGTTGGCTCGCGATTTTGCGGTAACCGATTGGTTAACTGTTATTTACAGATATTTTGGCGGAAACCCCCATGAAGGGTCAGATCTCATCAGTAACGGGTTCCTTGCTTCCGCAATTTTCATGTTATACACTCGCAAAATTGATCCGATTTTTTCAGACATTCAGAATCGGATTTTCGACTTCGAGGTCACCGCACTTGATATGATGAATTCTGAGTGGTCCTACATTTTTCCCAGATCACGAATCAACCTTCCTTTGGTTATCTCCTTCGTTTTTCTTGGAGATAAAGGAGAAACAAAATTGATTCGTGAGGCCACTTTGAAAGGTCATATCTCCGGCTCACGTCGAGGAATACGAATTTCGAGAATTGGGTTGCAACCGCCTTGGTCTCAACTTAATTTAGGAAGCATCAAACGCCTTTGATGTGTACACATGCCGGGTGTAGCAAGGGATAATGGTCAAGAGGGTAGAAAGTGATATATAACTCTTGGACCGTGCAACCGAATATTTTAATGCGACTTTCGAGGGTACCGCATGAGTGTGGGTGTTGCATAGATACTTTCCTTGGGTGCCTACGTATTTTTAACGTGTAGTTATGTCCATGGAGGGGCATGGCATACCATGGTAGGAGCCACTTTTTGAGGGTATGTGTTATATGCATGGTATGTGCTTCGATATGCTCGAGCCCACGTTATATATCTCCGTGTGTAGGAAGATATATGGAGTCATATGTGGCAAGGGTATCGCCCATGTCCCAATGGTGAGCTCCATAGCAATAGACTAAGTCTACCGCTCATATAGTGCATGTGGGAGGGCTTACAGAGCGACCCACAAGCGCCACTATCAATTTTCCCATTTTCATGGTGCGTGTTGGGAGGAGGTTCAAAGGTGTCCCTATGCGTTCATGTGGGGATCCGAGTGGGGGGACTGTTCGAAAATGGTCCCAAGCAATTGTGGTTTGAATCATATGTTGATACCATGGTCGAGCGAAGTTATATACTATTGTAATTATCTTGAATTTGGCACTATTTGCATGTTTTTGACCTCATTTTATGCTCATTTTTGTATTCTATGTGCTCAAATGGTCGGCTAACAGTAAAGTGCCTAGAGATCTGTGAACTATGGTATGTTGCTTATATGTTGGCATATGCTTCAGTGTTGCACCTCACCATATGCTGGATCACGTGGTCACTTTGGCGTGGCACACGAGGCCTCACAAAATTAGGTCTCAAATTCATGAGTTGAGTTGTGAAGCATGTCATGTACATAACCGGAGGGGTTTTGGAGCCAATGATGGAATATTCTTGGGCACGGACCTTTGGTCTATATCACCCTTGTAGACTACTTTCCGGTTTGACACATGCATGGAGCATTTGAATGGTTGCCGTATTCATTTTTGAGTATATAATTGACTTTCGGGCATAATGGTGTGATTTGCCTGATTTTGCCGTGTTGTGAGGTCATCTTCATGGGGCACCTCTGCAAGCCCAATGGACTCCAAGTCCAACCAAGGTTATGTCAGGTTAGGGCATGGTCCTGAGTGCCACTCTAGGCCATGACACGCCACCTCCCCTATTGGGCTAGGATTTAGAGGCTTGGGAGGGAACACATTTTTGGGGTTTATGTAGTGACTGTTGACACATGGCATTTAGCCATCTTATTTGACTGGGTTCAGGGCATCATGTTGGCGAGTCAAGGGAAGGTCTTGAGTCCAGGGAATGAGGGGTCTATGGCTGTGATTTCGTACGTTTCCATCTCCCCCCAACTTTGCTTTATATGTGTTCATATGCCAATTTCAGGGCTTCCTCTTTGGTGCAATTCTTGTACATGCCCCACGTCCGTGTCTCCGTGTGCACCGCGAGACGACCGGCGTGCTGAAGGGAGTTGTTGAGTGTCAACGCGGGACCTCAAACCCCTTGGAAGCCCACAGTGTGGATTGTTGGATTGGATTGTATGTGGGAGTTGGTTATTGCCAGGGATCAGGGTTTGTGTGAAGGAGCCTATTCTTCTATTTTTTTGTGGGAAATTGTGCAGGATAGGGCAAGATCATGCAGAGCCTGGTGAGAAGCAGGACCATGGGAGTGACGGGCAATGGTGGAAGGGGTACAGCAGGGGCTGGTCCTGGTAGGGACCTTCTTTATGGTAGCAGAGGAGTACCTGCCCCCTACCGCCGCACCGGGGACTTGGGCCCTCATGAGCCCTGCCCAAGGACGCCCCGGGTGCAGATTGTGGAGTCCGTCGAGTCGACGCCGGACCGGGAAGCCCGAGAAGAGCAAAGATGCTCAGAACGGAGAGCCCTTGCAGGACATGGGCTAGACATGGAGGACCTGGCCTCCATGTGTGAAAGGCAATGCCGCAAGGCTTGCAATCTCCGCTCCGCTGCGGAGGAGTTGGAGGAGACTGGCAGCAACGGCAGGGCCCGCCGTTACCGGAAGCGCGGGTCCCCAAAACCCGCGGCGGAAGCCAGGGCGATGGAGATGGATCCCAGCCGGGTCAGGCTGTGGTCAGCTGCAGATTCCGAGGGGCACTCCGAGGGCTATCGGACCGCTTACCCTTCGGAGTCGGAGGAGAAGGCCAGACCGCCCACAAGGGCGAACACGGCCCCAGAACCCAGCCTGAAGCATAACGCCGAGGCGTTGGAGAGGCCCGCCAGAGCCAGAACGGCGCCTGTGGCCCGGCACACGGAGCCAACGCGGGATAGCATGGGCGACCCACCCATGGCGGAGGAGTCCGAGGCGCCGGGAACCGTGGGATGCGCCAGATCAGGTGGAAAGCACGTTGAGTGCCACTGTGAGCACGTATCCTTCCTCATCGGCAAGTACCCAAAGATGGGGATGGACGCCATCGTGCAACATCTTGACCGCCTGGACAACGCGAAGGACGGTCTAGAGGAGGACGTCGCGGGGATCCTGGATGACCAGTCGGCAGCGGAGAGAGACATGGCGGAGCTGCGAGCGGAACAGGACCGGTACCGGGAGAATTTGGAGCTGGCCTTGCAGAAGCAGCAGCGAGTGGTGGACAGCCTCCTCCACCTGGTGGAGGACATGTCGGGACGCCTGAAAAGGCTAGAGGAGTTACAACCCCTCGCCTCGGGTCCGGAGCTCCCGGCAAAGCCCGCAGCGGCAGAGTTGGTGGAGCGGGTTAAGACCCTCAGGAGCGCCATGGATAAACCCATGGGCGGCCCCGCAGACGCACCCTACGCGCCACCGCGTGTTGACCCGGGTGCGCTGCCGTTTGTTCCCATGTTCAGCGAATCCATAATGCTCGGGGAGCAAGCGGCACCGGCTGGGTCCATGCGGGAAGGGCACGCAACCACGGACCAGAGGAGGCTGACGGTACAGATGTCCCATGCCGCCCAGGGTCCACCGACCACTACGACTGCCCATGCAGTTTATGCGGAAGAGGAGATCCAGAGCCAGACCATGCAGGGGCGAACCATGGGAAGCGCCGACGGACATGGTTGAGGCCATCCAGGCGGAAACCTGTGGGTGAAGGACCCCACTACGAGGATATGGACAGCCGGTGGAGCAAGTCCTTCCCGCATTCCAAACCCCATGGGTTCAGGCCCAACTGGACCGCACTCCATGGAGGAGAGGGATGTACAAGGAGTGTACTCACACCCCCCGGCCACAGGTGTTATCCGTCTCGGTGCAGTGGTGGCTGCGGATGTCGGAGACGCCATCAGGATTGACGACCTCAGGGGAATCAAAATCCCCTACTATGATGGCAACCCCTCCAACCTGGATGATTTCATCCTGGATTGGGCAGACTTCGCCGAAGAGGTCGTCGGCGAGATGAGGGGAGCGCCAAGGGACAAGTGGGTATGTCGAACATTCCCACACAGGCTGGCGCAGGATTTGAAGGAGGAGCTCAGGGATCAGATCCGCGAGGGAGTGATCCAGACGGAGCAGGCCTGCCTCCAGTGGCTGGAGGACGAGGAGCGAGTGGACGCCCCCAACCAGAAGTTGGAGGATTTGTGGTCCATTCCGCTGCCGCCGGAGCGCGGGGAACTGAGGGTCCGGTATTGGAATCGTTACATCCGCAAGTACCGAAGAAGCCTCAAGCTGGTGGAGGACTGGAATGAGGCCAGCGAGATCCAACACTTGCTGAAGGACGTCCTCCCCGGCCACTGGAAGAGGAGAGTGGCGGACGAGGAAAAGAAGAGAGCAAAGAAGCGCGTGGCAGTATGCATCATGGCATCGGAGGACAACCAGGCCGGAATAATGGAGTTTTTTCGGCGAAACCTGTGCGAGCCCAGCCGAATGTTGGGGTTGAAGAACGCCGTCTACGTGGAGATATTGGGCGACACCATGGGGCAAAGGCTGATGCGCCTCAACAACGTGGAGTGGAGGCGCGGAGAGCCGCTGAGGATGCAGGTCATCTTCGCCTGCATGAGCCTGCACGAGATCGTGAAGTACATCACGGTGGAGCTGAAGCTCAACGCCAAGGACGAGGCCCACGTGCAGGATTGACAAGGCCAAGGACATCGAGGTCATCAAGAAGATCGCCACCACCGAGAGGTCAAGGGGGACACGGTCGGCACCGCGGAGGAGGGGAGTGGAAGCGGCCAAGATCTCTGGACCGCGACCACCCAGGAGGATCATGAAGAAGCCCACTTCTTCGCGTTCGTAGCGCACAATATGAAGTAGAATGGGCAGGACAGGTCCAGGTGGAACCGCCTGGACCCCAGGACCAAGAACGGCAGAGAACCGCGGAGGATCGGGAACCCGCCGCTCTCGTTCCGCGAGTACAGATCGCAGCACACCGGTTGCTGGGTCTGCTACGGCAAGGGGAACAACCATACAAATGACCACCGGCATTGCAAGGTATATGAAGAGGACAAGAAGACCTACTTCGCCGCCCATCCCGACAAGAAGCCCAAGGAGCAACGAATTGCCGATTGGAAGGCAAAGGGCGGAGACGGTGGAAATGGCCAAGGAAAGGGCCAAGGGAAAGGCGGAGGAAAAGGCTATGGTGGAGAACCCGGTCCAGACCGAAGCGTCAGGTCGATCGAGGAGGTTGCTGAGGACATTTTGAGGACGTTGGAGGAACTCAAGGCCCAGCAACGTGGTGGACAAAGTCTGAGCGGATCGCAGCAGGAGGGAGCTGCGGCAGGCCATGTCTAGAGGAGCCCCCACGGGAGTGGGACCTCGGAGGTCTCTCCTCCGAAAATCAGTGGAATCCCAGAGAAAGCGAAGGCACATCGGGTACGGACGAAGGCTCCAGAAGAGCGAAAACCACTGAGTCTCGCCACTCCCAACCCCTTGAGCGCCCTGCCAAGGGAAGTTTATGTGGGCAATGGACGTGGCAAGAAGGAAGGAGCGACCACGGAGAGCCCTGTCGACGGGCAGGACCAGCCCAAGATCTACACCATCCGTGACCATACCCTCGAAGTCCTGATGCAACCGGATGTGCTAGAGTTGCATGCCGTGAGAGTCGTCCATACACCGCATGGTGACGAGCGGCAGTTGCACTTGAAGGTGCGTGTACGGTGCGGACAAGAGGAGTTGGTGGTGGATGTTTTGGTGGATACGGGTGCCCAGGTGAGCCTGGTCCGGAGAGGGTTGTTCAAGGAGGAATCCCTCCAGCCCAGCCTGCCATGAAGTCCATCCTCCCGGAGGTGCGGAGGCAGGAGGAAGGCAAGGGCAGACGAGGGCAGCTAGAGGCGGGAGCGGCAGGGAGCGGAGACAGCAGCGTGAGCACCGGAGGGAGAGGGCGGACGGGCAAGGGAGGGAAAGGGCAGGCAGGGACGACGGGGGCTGTACACGCGAAGGGACACCTGGCAGGAAAGAGGGGAAAAGGGAGTGGACGGGGGCGACAGTGGCAGCAGCCCCAACGCTCGTTCAGGCAGCCGCCGCCGAGGTCGCCCCCAGGGGTCAGTGCGGCGGTAAGGGCGGAGGAGGAGAGGGAGGCGCGCCGCCAGCAGGCGGCGCGGTACGAGGCGCTGGCGCACGTGGAGCACCAGCACCGTCGCCGCCAGCCCCCAGGGCAAGGGCCGGACACCATCTACCAGTTGAAGATGGAGCCGGCGAGGACGGGGATGAGGGGGGGGCAGGCGGAGCAGAGCAGCGCAGCGGTGCAGGGCAGTGGTGCGGAACAGGTAGAGGCCGGCAGGGGCAAGCAGGGGAAAGGGGCGGGCCAACAAGGGCTACAGGGGAAGGGACAGGGGAGGGCGGGACTCCACGGAGTAGGCGGCAAGGGACGCGGGGCGATGGGGCGACAAGGCAAGGGGCAAGGGGAAGGGGGGTGGCCTTGGGTACATGGGCTCGCCGGCGTTCCCAGGGACGGGATGGGGACAGTGGGGAGGTGTAGTCCCGCCAGCCGTCCCGCCAATCGTCCCACCATTCCCGCCGCCGCCATACCCGGCGATGGGGATCATTTACCCGCCCCTGCCGACATACCCGGGCATGAAGCCACAGGCGCACGTGCAGCAGCACCAGCAGGCCGGTGGGACAGCGTGGGGAGCGCAGGAAGGGAAGGGAGAGGAGCACAGGAGGGCGTGGGAGAGGTTCGGGGAGGCTGAGAGGAGCCTGCGGGAGAGGGAGGCCAGAGAAAAGGGTGAGGTGGGCGGAACGGAGGAGGGGAGGACGGAGGGGACCGACAGGCCGCAGGGAGGGGAAGCACAGGCAGTGGAGGAGCCGCAGAGGGCGTGGGCGGACCTTCGGAGGAGGCAGGAGGGGGAAGAGAGGGCGGAACGGGAGGGAGGACGAGAAGAGGAGGGTAGGGGGCGGGAGGATACCCCGCTGGTGCCGTTCCGACAGCCGGCTATCCCACCGGAGCAAGAGGGAGAGATGCAGGAGAGGGCATGGAGGCGGATCAGGGGGGAGGCGGCGAGGCTGGCGGACAGGGACAGGGCGGTGGCAGCACGGGAGCGCAGGGTGCGGGAAGAGGAGGAGGCGGTGGCCCGGGGGGCCCGCTGGGTCCTTCCGGATCCGGAAGGGGACACCCCCTCCACGGATGTGGAGGGGCGGTTGCCGTCAGGGAAAAGGGCCAGGGAGGAGGGCGAGGAGGCAGGGCAGGAAGGGGGGAAGCGGCGCAGGGGGGAGGAGCGAGGGGCAGGGGGGACGGAGGGGGCACCGCGCCCGGCCAGCCCCAGTCCGGAGCCGACGCCGACGGACTGGGACTCGGAGTCCTCGCCGCCGCGGCAGTATGCGCCGCCGCCGGTGCGGAGGAGACCCGGGACGGTCGCGGGGTGGACGGAGGGGACGTGCCGGAGCTGGCCCGCTACGTGAAGTGGGCGGGGAAGACGCTTCAGTGACCTGGTCGGCAGGGCGGGGAGGCCCGGGGAAAGGGGGCCGGAGATGGAAGAGTGGCAGTGGAGGAGGATGCTGGGGGCGGCGCTCCCGGGGGTGCGCCTGGACTATCCCCAGGAGAGGGGGAAGAAGCCCAGGGTTCAGATGCTGCGAGAGCTGTTGCAGCAGGAGGGACGGTACGGTGGCGACGCGTAGGGCCGGGCAGGGGCAGGAACGGGGAGCGCTAGGGGCAGGGGGCCAGGGGCGTGCGGAGGGACTGGCAGATAGGATGCGGGGAGGCGGACGCAGGGGGTCGGCGGAGGTGGAGGAGGGTGAGGAGGGGATGTGACGGACACGAGGAGAGGAGGAGGGGAGCAGAGAGGTGCAGGTGCGCAGAGGAGGACAGGGACACGGCTGAAAGTGGAGGGGGATGTGGTGATGGAGGACGCGGACAAGAACCCCAAGCGGAGAGCACAGGACCAGCGGCGGGGGAGAGGGGAGAAGGGGCGGCGGAGTACGGGGGCGCAGGAGAGTGCGGAGGAAGCAACCGGGCAGTGGGACGCGCAACGTATCGTGGGTACGGCGAGCAGAGTGGGGCAGAAAGGGCAGCAGACGGGAAGCAGTATTGGAATGTGGTACAGTGACGGAGCGGAGTGCGAGGTCGTGACTGGCGTGAACGGCCGGCGAAGGCGTGGAGCAGCGCTGTGCCCCTTGGGTGCAGCACGGCGCCAGGGCTCGGGCTTGCAGCTCTCTGCGTGGCAGGAAGGTGCTGCATTGAAAACATTGAGCTTTCGTGCGCCATGTTTCAGACCTCCGCCGGATAGTCCACTGTGGTTGACATCTTTGTACAGAAGCGGGCAATGGACGCCAGACTCTCTTGTACCACTACCCCTATTTGGTCGGTGAACACTTCGTCCGGCAGGTCGGGAATGAACGCATCACAGCTGTCCGGGAACAAACGGCGGCGGAACACACCCGGTGGTTGGACAGACAGGTCAGGTGCAATACATTGGGTTGAAATTTCCTTCCGAGGTGCATGTACATGTTTTGTGGTTCCGAGTGTTGCCTATTCTGGTAACCTAACCCTATGATTTTGGTAACATAACCACAAGCCTGAGACTGTTATTGGCTGCTTCGGATGCATGGGGTTTACTGTATCTTCACGCCTCAGTGGGGGGGAGGGACCGCGTTTCCGGTATCAGATTGTAAATAAAGTAAAGAACATGTCCTGTAATCGACAAATATTGCTCGATGACGAGACGACAAGAGCAGAGAATCAAGCACCCCAGGCGTGGGTGCTAGCACCGGGACAACAAGTGGGGAGCGCACTGCCGCCGGCACCTCAACTACTGGCGCAACTGCAGCACAATGACCAGCATTTCGTACCTCAACTCCCTGCTGTGATGGAGCGCATGGGGGGTACATGGCCACAGTCCAGACCACAGATACACCCACCCCCCCCCCCCCACCCCCACTCAGGGCGCCAGACAGCCAGGATGGGGTGAGAGGCGGGGACCGAGGGAGCACCCAGGGGAAAGGGTAGGGGCGAGGGGGAGGGGCAGGGGTAGGGCACGCGAGTGGCACACGCGAGTGGCAGCGCTGCACGGAGACGGAGGGCAGACGTGCAGGCAGGGACGACAGCGAGAAGGAGAATGGGAGGGGAGACAGGCGAGAGAGGGGGCGCAGGGCAGCGGGACCAGGGTAACACGAAGAAGAGCAGAGGACACACGCGGGGCGCACGGGAGCAGCAAAGAGCGCGAGCACAGAAAAAAAAAACAACGGCAGGACGGGTGGACACACAGGAAGGGCACATAGAGGTGGCAGGGCGCGGGAGGTGGGGGGAACAGGGGGCCAACGAGGGCGCAAGGGAACACAATGTCTCTCACAGAGAAGCACCATGCCGATGACCCGCATAGAGCCGTACCGGCCGCCCCGCCCGACCATCAGGGAACTGATGGAGGGGCGGCCGGCGGGAGAGGACGACGGGGGAGTCCCCCCGAAGGGGTGTCTGGGGAGGCCGCCCAGGTCGGCCTACAGGTCGGAAGACAGGGGGGAGGCCCTGAGGCACGTGAGGGCGCGCGAGATGCAACCATGGCGCGGAGACGACCAGCGGCGAGCACACAGAGCAGGGGAACAACACAAAGACGGCGGGCAGGAGACAAAGGGGAGGGTAGGGTAGAGAGGAGAGAGAGCGGATACATGTACAGCAACGCGGGCTGAATGGCTGGGATGCCCGGCATGGCCGGGGACCGCCAGGGGCAATGCCACAGGGTGGCGGAGGGACTGGACGTGAGCACCGAACAGAACCGAGACAGATGGCGATGCAGTGTTGTTGTGCGTGCATGCAGGGAGGAGGGAACCAAGCGAAAAAAAGCAAGAAAAAAAAAAAGGGAAACAAACGCGGACAACACCCCGCAGCACCACAAGGAGGCGGGGCAGAAAAGGACGAGTGGCTAGGGCCAAGCGACGGCCCCAGGTGACTGGGACAGCTAGGGAGACGGCACAGGAGAGAGGGGCGGGGGAGGGAAGGGAGCGACCCGTGCTAGGCGCACAAAACGGTCCCCGGATGGATGAGGATCCAGTGGGCCCGCGCCACAGGGTTGCTGGCGGCCTGGTGGGGTATAAACACGGGAAGAGGGATGGGATGGGGCCGCACGACAACCCGGGGGAATAGGCCGGGGCCGCGGCACAGGGGAAGGGGGCGGGAAGGGAGCGACCCGTGCTAGG
Organism: Eutreptiella sp. 'Long Island Sound 2002'; assembly: GCA_964036045.1. Taxonomy (NCBI): domain Eukaryota; phylum Euglenozoa; class Euglenophyceae; order Eutreptiales; family Eutreptiaceae; genus Eutreptiella; species Eutreptiella sp. 'Long Island Sound 2002'. The sequence continues at coordinate 73,632,887 of OZ038385.1, forward strand.
CGCACGAAACGGTCCCTGGATGGATGAGGATCCAGTAGGCCCGCGCCACGGGGTTGCTGGCGGCCCGGTGGGGTATAAACACGGGATGAGGGATGGGATTGGGCCGCAAGACAGCCCGGGGGATTAGGCGAGGGCCGCGGCACAGGGCAAAGGGATGGGCGCCGGAAGGGAGCGACCCGTGCTAGGCGCAAGAAACGGTCCCTGGTTCGAAGAGGCCCCAGTGGGCCAGCGCCACAGGGTAGCAGGCGACCCGGTGGGGTATAAACACGGGATGATGGGACAAGGGGACGGAGCGGGGAAGAGCGTGTGGCTAGGGCCGCACAACGGCCCGAAGGTGTAAGGATTCCATGGGACGCTGGGAACGGGCCGGTGCCGGGATGAGGCAAAGGAGAATGGGACATGGGAAGGGCAGCGAGGCCGAAAGCGCCAAGCAACAGCCCCGTGGGATTGGGCAACCCGTCGCCATGGAGTGGTGAACCATGGGCCAACCATGGGGAACCTGGCCACGGGAAGTCGGGAAAATGCCCTGAACTCCGGGACGGCCGTGAGGTGTCCGCAGGGGTGAGGGTGGACCTTGAGATCCCCGGGTCAATGGCCTGAGTACCCGTAGGTTCACGCGTGAGCGGGACCAGGGGGAACGTGGAAAGGGTCGCCCCCCGGCCTCCAGCCGTGGATGGACGACAACCAAGTGCATCCGGGAGCCGAGTGGGTACTCCAGCCCGTGAGGGATGGGGAGAGGTGGAATGTGGTTGACAGAGAGAAATGCTCCGCTGTTGGCGAGGGCTATCCACAGGAAACCCGCCTGCAGGCGCCCAATAGGCTGTGCCAGGGGGGGAAGGCCGGGGGATCCTTCAAAGGGTGACCAGAAGGAGCTGAAACCGTGAGGGCAGCGACTGAAGGGAGCCTACCACCGGTCATGCCCCAAGGGAACCTGGTTGAAGTTCTCGGCGGTGAGGCGAGACAGGGGTCGCCAGGGGAACTGATGGTGGAGAGCACTCCTTCCCGCCAGAGGCGGCCACCATGTAAAACAAACAAGGAGGAGTCAGATGAGGCTGCGGACGCGGTCGCCCTTACCTTACCTTACCTGCAGCCCAGCCGTAGACCGGTACGCCTGAAGGTGGCCAATGGAGATATTATTGGTGGTGGCACCCATGAGGCCACTATCAGTACCGAATTCTGGGAGCATGAGCGCTTGAACCGCCCTGATTTGGCGAAGAGAAGCACTCTATCCGGGAACTTCTATGTGGCCGACATTACAGATCGGGATATGATCATGGGGTATGACTTCATGGTGGGAAACGCCATTGGAGCCCTTCCCCATCGTGCAACGCTGGTCCGGGAGGTTGATGAATGCCTTACATGGCTGTCCACGGACTATGCATGCGGATCATCCGAATGGAATGCTGAGGAAGAGGATCGGATCGTCCAAGCGGTGCAAGCTGTGGGTGCCAAGTCCAGAGGAGACCGCGGAGTTCAGCTCACGAAGTATGGCATGGCGCCGCAGGTGTATGACAGGATGATCCAGACGCTGGGAGCCGAAGCGCCCGAGACGGACGTTTTCGCTTCCCGGGATGCCCCACTTTTGCGGAAGTGTAGGAGGCATTGGCATCGAGGAGACTCAGCCTGGCACAGGCATTGGGGTTTGAAGGAGTGGGGGCCCATGTATTGGCATGGCTCCCTGGACAATACCAGACGTACGGTGGAGAAGATCGTCACAGATAGGGCGAAGGGGATCCTTGTCATAACTGGCATAGGATCCACCCCATGTCCGCTGGAAGGTCTCAAGTCGACGCTGGACTCCATCACCCTGAACGAGATGTCATTCGGGCCAGAGGAGGAGCTGTTCATCGACGCCAAGGGTGTATCAATGCCCTCCCTGGGTCAAGCGTGGGGTACCAAGGCCTTCCTGGTGGATGAGGCGCAAGCCCAGCCCACGGGTGATGAAGCATTCATCCGTAGAGTGGAGGCGGTGCCCATGCGGGTCATGTTTGAGCCCAAGGAGGGGACGGATCAGCCAATTGATGGCATTGACATCCTGTCCCACTCCGAGATCGACCACGTCGCCAACTACATGCGGATGGGGATGCACGAGCGTGTGGCAGCCAAGAAGGGGCGGGCCATGGTCACATCTCCGCATTGGTGGGATGACAAGATGTTGGTCACCGGCAAGTACGAGAAGGATGAGTTCGTGGTGAGGGTCATGGATCACATAGCGGACCAATATGATGGTCCGGTTGGGTCGGTCCCACCGACGTGGGATTTCCCAAGAATGGGGGCCGATAGCGACAAGAACCAGGCCGATGCCGCACATTTTCGAAGATTATCGGTGGGAAGCGCGCCCCACGATAATGAAGACGGCATATCGGACGAGGAGAAATCAGACTTGGACCCGGAGGAGCCCTATACCTAAAGAAGGTCCCTACCAGGACCGGCCCCTGCTGTACCCCTCGCACCATCTCCCGTCACTCCTAGGGTCTTGCTCCTCACCAGGCTCTGCATGATCTTGCCCTATCCTGCACAACTTCGCACAAAAAAAAGAAAAATAGGCTCCTTCACACAAAACCCTTGCAATACCCAACTCCCAAGTACAATCCAAATCCAATCCACACTGTTTGCTTCCTTTCAGTACGCCGGTCGTCTCGCGGTGCACACGGAGACACGGGCGTTGGGCATGTACAAGAATTGCACCAAAAAGGAAGCCCTCAAATTGGATATGAACACATATCAGGCAAAGTTGGGGAAAGATGGAAACATACACAATCACAGCCATAGACCCCTCATTCCCTGGACTCAGGACCTTCTCTTGACTTGCCAACATGATGCCCTGAACCAAGTCAAATAAGATGGCTAAATAACATGTGTCAAAAGTCACTACATAAACCCCAAAAAATGTGTTCCCTCCCCAGCCTCTAAATCCTAGCCCAATAGGGGAGGTGGCGTGTCATGGCCTAGAGTGGCACTCAGGACCATGTCCTACCCTGACATAACCTTGGTTGGACTTGGAGTCGATTGGGCTTGGAGAGGTGCCCCATGAAGATGACCTCACAACATGGCAAAATCAGGCAAATCACACCATTATGCCCAAAAATCAATTACATACTCAAAAATGCATACGGCAAATATTCAAATGCTCCATGCATGTGTCAAACCGGAAAGTAGTATACAAGGGTGATATAGACCAAAAGTCCATGCCCAAGAATATCCCATCATTGGCTCCGAAACCCCTCCGGCTATGTACATGACATGCTTCACAACTCAACTCATGAATTTGAGACCTAATTTTATCAGGCCTCGTGTGCCACGCCAAAGTGACCACGTGATCTGGCATATGGTGAGGTGCAACACCGAAGCATATACCAACATATAAGCAACATACCATAGTTCACGGATCTCTAGGCACTTTACTGTTAGCCGACCAGTTGAGCACATAAAATACAAAAATGAGCATAAAATGAGGTCAAAAACATGCAAATAATGCCAAATTCAAGATAATTACAATAGTATATAACTTCGCTCACCCATGGTATCAACATACCTTTCAAAGCACAATTGCATGGGACCATTTGCAAACAATCCCCCCACTTGGATCCCCACATGGACGCATAGGGACACCTTCGAACCTCCTCCGAACACGCACCATGAGAATGGGAAAATTGATAGTGGCGCTTGTGGGTCGCTCCGTAAGCCCTCCCACATGCACTATATGAGCGGTAGACTTAGTCTAGCGCTATGGAGCTCACCATTGGGACATGGGCGAAGCCCTTGCCACGTATGACTCCATATATCCTCCTACAAACGGAGATATATAACATGGGCGTGAGCATATCAAAGCACATACCATGCATATAACACATACCCTCAAAAAGTGGCTCCCACCATGGTATGCCATGCCCCTCCATGGACATAACTTCACGTTAAAAATACGTAGGAACCCAAGGAAAGTTTCTATGCAACACCCACACTCATGCAGTACACTCGAAAGTCGCATTAAAATATTCGGTTGCACGGTCCAAGAGTTATATATCACTTTCTACCCTCTTGACCACCCTCCCTTGCTATACCGGGCATGTGTACACACCAAAGGCGTTTGGTGCTTCCTCAATTAAGTTGAGACCAAGGCGGCTCCAACGCAATTCTCAAAATTGATATTCCCCGCCGTGAGCCGGAGATATGATTCTTCAAAGTGGCGTCACAAATCACTTTTGTTTCGACTATATCTCCAAGAAAAATGAAGAAGATAACAAAAAGAAGGTTGATTCGTGATCGGGGAAAAATGTAGGACCACTCAGAATTCATCATATCAAGTGCGGCGATGTCGAAGTCGAAAATCCGATTCTGAAAGTCTGAAAAAATTGGATTCATTTTGCAAGTGTATAACATGAAAATTGCGGAAGCAACGAACCCTTTACTGATGAAATCTGACCCTTCATCGGGGTTTCCGCCAAAATATCTGCAAATAACAGTTAACCAATCGGTTACCGCAAAATCGCGAGCCAACTGACAGTCGCCGATACATTGACAATCAGAACGGAAGGCTGAAAAATTACGGAAACGTTATGATAAAAAAACCCTGTTGATTCCTGATATTCTGATATATAAATCTCAGCCGGCGGCGCCTCGGTATTGAATATGGCCGCTCATAGCTGGAATGGCCAAACCTATCACACTATCACATCATGTTAGGTCAGGTGGATGGGAGACTATGATATCAGCCAATGGCGGCTTGCCGGCACATAGATACACACCCCAAGTGACCCAAAGATGGCCACGGGGGTCCAAACCGGCTTCACCCCCCTTCCCAGAGCGTTGTATCCGCTCGGAAGTCATTGAAGAGAGGACGGGAGGACCCCAATGGGCTCCAGACCCCCCCCCCCATGTCCCAAGGACACATTGAGGCCCCACACACGTCGTAGGCGTCCCCCATGCCCCAGGGGAGGGGTGAGGACACTCATAATCCGTGCCCTACGCCATATCCGGTCTCCTCTTGATCTACAACATGGACCAAGGGGATCAAAGATAGAGAAACGCAGTCGGTCGACCTAAATAAGTATACCACAATGAAATATATATGTGGAGATCGAGTGAAGGGTGTATATGGCCAATCAAGGCCCAAAAATACCCAGATGAACGCCCTCACCCGTCTCCCAATCACAAAGACAAACAGAAATGCCAAGGGGGATCCATTACCGTGCTACTGCAGCCACCAAATGGACCAACACATGCTTGACATCCAAAGAGATGTTTTTCCTCTTTAGATACTCCATCCAGACCTTGGTATACCTCGGCACAAAGCTGCTCGGAGGCTCCCACGAATCCCTGGATGCGGCGAATCCCTCCCAACGGACTTTATAAAGCTTCCCCCCAGGCGTCCCCGGGTCCGGCTTGTCCGCCAGGATCCTCTCGGCGGTGAAGTCGTTGTCCTCACCCTCGTTGTCCGAGTCCACATCGCCGGCCGTTAACTCGAAGGTGAGGGGACGTCCCCTGGGGTCTGGTGCTCGGGGACGAAGCTGGGTATGGTCGCGGTCCAGGATCTTGTTATCCCCCACACGAACTGCATACACATCCTGCCCGACCTTCCGCACGATTACCCCCGGCACATACCAGGACGCCTGCCGATGCCTGGACAGGACATCCTTGTGGTGCCGCTCCACCCACACGGTGTCTTGGAGAGCATATTTCTGGACCTTTCCCTGCTTGAAGTACTTGGCCCTCTTCTCATGCTCGTCCTGAAGTGCTTTGCACACCTTGGCCGCCGTGTCGTCAGCCTCAGCCATCATGGCACTCGCATCTCGGGCCACCTTGCCATGGTTCAACCACGGGAGAGTGCGTGACACTCGATCGCGTAGGAACAGGATGCGATGGGGCGACAGTCCAGTGGGCCCCGGAAGGTCGTGGTACGCCTGGAGTACTCTCCACAGCGAGTTATACCGATTCCGGCCCGGTTCATTAATGTGCAGCTGGCGGAACCTTTCGAACATCTCCCTCCCGGCCACCTCAGCACGGCCGTTTGACCGGCTGTGGTACGCCACGGTCTTGGCACGCTGAATCGCCATGTGCTTGCACATCGTCTTGAACCACGTCCCCACGAATTGACTGCCCCCATCGCTGCAGATGATAGCTGGGACATCAATATTTGCCAGCCAATGCCTGATCATGGCATTAGCGACGGTCTTGGCCTGAAGACCCACTCCATGCTTGTCCTTCTTGTCCTTCTTCTTGGACTTCTTGCCAGGGACCGCCACGATATACCCGCTGTGCCTATCCACCGCCAGGATGACACAGTCGTAGGTCTCTCCTTCCACGGTGACCTCAGGCATGGCGAATACATCCATGGCCACGGACCGCATAGGGGCCTTCGGTATAGCCGTATACACTGGGTTGCCAGCCGTGGAGTGGTTGGGGCTCTTCGTGGCACGACACACGGCGCAGTCGCTGCAGTACTTGTCCAGGATCGCGTAGTACCCCGCTGGGAACTTGAAGCGCCACTCCAGGTCCTGCTGCATCTTGTCCCGACCAGGATGCATGAGCTGGGTGTTATGCCAGTGGTCAATGAGCTCCTCCATTCGGTTCTCAGGGACCAATAGCTTGTTTTTGAGGAACAGTTTATCCCCCTCCTCGGTCAAGCCCTCAGGCCATTCGTCGTCCGACGGGGCGCTCACGGCGTTCCAGTACTTGCTCCAGTGCTCGGATGCCGCATAGTCATCCGACCAGTCCTCTGTGAGCACCGACCTGACTAGCTCTACAGAGGCCACCATCCATTGCTCGAGGGTTTCCTCTCGAGTAGCTTGGACTCGGGCGCCCCGGAACTTGGCCAGGTCCGTACGGCTTGCCATCACCACAAAGCACTTGACCCCCTCTTGCTCCATGGCCTTCTCCATCTCGATGATGCGTTTGGCCTCCTCAGTCTCCTCGGCGTCCCCATGGCTGGATATGTCCATCCATGCCTTGCCCGCGGGGTAGGCCCGTCGACTGAGGCAATCCGCCACAGTGTTGTCCTTCCCCGGGACGTACACGACGCTGAGGTCGAACTTGGCGAATGTCTCATGCCATCGGGCCCTCCTTGCCGCCGGTCCCGAGGGGGTGTCGACGTGCTCCCGGTGCCAGCTCTGTAAGGACAGATGGTCCGTACAAACCACCACCGGTTGCAATCCGATGTGGCCAGACCACTTCCTGAGCGCACAAACGATGGCGTATGTCTCCTTCTCCCTCGCGGTCCAGGTTCGGCGTTGGCCCTCGGCCAGGATCCGGCTCCAAACCGCCACGGGTACGTGCGACCCGTCGTCCCGGACCTGCTCGAGGAATGCCCCTACAGCATAGTCGGAGGCGTCCGTCCGTAGCACGAATCCCTTGTCCGGGTCCACCAGGAATAGCCCCAGCTGCCCCAGGAGTTGCTCCTTCAGGCAGCTGAATGCATCCTCGGCCTCAGGGGTCCAGGCAAGCTTCTTCTTGCTCCCCTTCCGGCCATCGAACTTGCCCACCTGCAGCATCTTGTGCAGCGGCCCCGATAGTTCTGCATACATCCGGACATAGCCCGAATAGTAATTACAGAACCCCATGAAGGATCGGAGTTCGCTGATGGTCTGGGGCTTTTCCCAGTGATGCGGGGATACCAGCTTCCCAGGCATGGGACGGCGTTGCCCGTGACAAACCACGTGACCCGCGAACTCCACTTCCTTCACAAAGCGTGAGGCTTTGGTGGGCTTGCACACCATGTTGTGCTTGTCCAGCTCGCTGGGCACTCGGCGCAGATCCTTCTCATGCGCTTCGATGAGCTCGTCCTCAGTCATGTCCTCCGTGACAGACCCGATGATGATGTCATCCACAAAGGGGTCGGCACAGTCCCGGACAGGAACGAGTAGGTCCTCCATCATGCGCTGGAAAGCGGCGTTGCCATTCTTGGCGCCCATAGACACCACTTTCCACTGCATGGGCCCCAGCGGCGTCCACATCGCTGTGCAGGGCCTGGAGTCCGGGTGTAGCGGCATCTGGTGATAGCCGTGTTTCAGGTCTAACACCGTAAAGATCCGCTTTTTCTGTTGCTTTTGGAGGATGGTGTCGGTCAGAGGAAGCAAGTACGAGTCGTGCCCGGTTTGCTCGTTCAAACCCCTGTAATCCACCACCAACCTCCACACGCCCTTCTCTTTCTTGGGCACGTCAAAGGCTGGGCTGGCCCACTCACTGTCGGAGGGTTCGATCCAGCCCCGCTCAATAAACTCGGCCAACAACTTCTTCATGGCCTCGGCCCGATCGCCCTGAAGTTGGTACTCCCGATGACGATAGATCTTGGGGTTCGGCTTCAGCTTGATCTTCGCTGTACCAAACCTCCCACGATCTGGAGGGTTCTTGTTGGCGACGCCACTGAATAGCCGCGGATAGTCATTGATCAGCCTCTCCTTCAGCTCGGCGCCCTTCGGGTTCTCCTGGGCCTCTTCAGCCGCTTGCTTCGGTATCGATACAACCAACCGCACTGCGGTATAGGCCTCTTCCGGGTCCGAGTCCGACTTCTCCTCGTCCGATATGCCGTCTTCATCGTCGTGGGGAGCTCTTCCCACTGATAATCTTCGGAAATTTGCGGCATCGGCCTGGTTGTTGTCGCTACTGGCCCCTATTCCTGGAAAATCCTATGTCGGCGGGTCCGACCCAACCGGACCATCATTTTGGTGCGCGATGTGATCCATGACCTTCGCCACAAACTCATCCTTCTCGTACTTGCCGGTGACCAACATCTTGTCATCCCACCAATGCGGAGATGTGACCATGTCCCGCCCCTTCTTGGCCGCCACACGGTCGTGCATCCCCATCCGCATCTAGTTGACGACGTGGTCGATCTCGGAGTGGGACAGGATGTCAATGCCATCAATTGGCTGATCCGTCCCCTCCTTGGGCTCAAACATGACCCGCATGGGCACCGCCTCAACCCTACGGATGAATGCTTCATCACCCGTGGGCTGGGCTTGCGCCCCATCCACCAGGAAAACCTTGGTACCCCACGCTTGACCCAGGGAGGGCATTGATACACCCTCGGCGTCGATGAACAACTCCTCTTCTGGCCCGAATGACATCTCGTTCAGGGTGATGGAGTCCAGCGTCGACTTGAGACCTTCCAGCGGACATGGGATGGATCCTATGCCGGTTATGACCAGGATCCCCTTCGCCCTATCCGCCACCATCTTCTCCATCGTACGTCTGGTATTGTCCAGGGAGCCATGCCAATACATGGGCGCCCACTCCTTCAAACCCCAATGCCTGTGCCAGGCTGAGTCTCCTCGATGCCAATGCCTCCTACACTTCCGCAAAAGTGGGGCATCCCTGGAAGCGAAGACGTCCGTCTCGGGCGCTTCGGCTTTCAGCGTCTGGATCATCCTGGCATACACCACCCCCCCCTCCAGCAACTAGCGCCACCACCGATACCGGTGGATCGGGTGGAGGTCTCGTCCGTTTTACCCCCCACCCAAGAAAAACAAAACACGTGGGAGCCACCCACCCCTGCAGCAGTGCGCACCGTCACCTGTACTCAAACAGGTCGATGGGAGGCCTCGTCCGGTATCCGAAGGGATCGGTGGGAGACCACCGATCCCGGGGTTCGAACCAGCTCCTTCGCGGCGCGCGCCTGGTGCGCTACCTCCAGGGCGGCTGCCTTCTGAGATACACCGGCACCCGGGTCACAGAACAAACGCGCCCGCAACCCCCTCCCCCTGTGCTAAGAGTAAGCCCGCGGTAGGGCTGCTCTGCTGGGCCATGAACCGGGACATTGGAGTACCACTCCAGCCACGGTCACCCCAACCCCCCCACGCATCCCGCAGGGCGAAGCTCCGTGCGCATCAGGCTCGTCATGGGAATCCGGCGGGCCGGCGCCTGGACACCAAGACGACACCTCTCTCCCACCCCGCAAGAACGGAGCGGGGCCCCCACAACCGCACGCCCGCAACGCAGACCCCGACAGCCCACCTAGTGGACGGGCAGATGGGGGAAGAGGAACGCAAGACCCAGAACGCCCCACGCAACGGACGAAGGCACCCCCCCGGGGACGCCCAGCCGCCGCCCCCGCAACCCCAAGCCAAGTAGGGGGGAACCGGGACCGGACCGCCCCCCCCCAAGCACGCCAGACGGGGCACGGGACCGGGGCAGGACACGCGGAGGGGCACGGACCACATGGAACGGCCCTACCAGCGCCCAGTGCCGGGACCACGCGAGGTGCGCGCGCCACACCACCCAGCGGGGAGCGGACACCGCGAGAGTGCGAGCGCACACACACGAAAAGGACACGCGGGGACCACCAGAAGGGCAACCGGACCGAGCGCGCGGAACGCACAGACCACATGGAATGGCGTACCAGCGAGCGAGGATAAGGGACACCCGGACGGGACGGCCCGCCACACGCAACGCAGGATACGCGGGGCGGGAAGGGGGAAGAAGGGGAGACACAACACCAGGTACCGCGCACACACAGACGGGACACTGCACCCGCCAAGGCAGTAGTGGCGCACAGCGCCACGCCCCAACCCCTAGGCTAGGCAGCCTCCGCGCCAGCCCAAGGGGGTCCCACTGGCGACAAGCCAGTAGCACGGGGCCGGGCGGCGCCGGTGCCCCGGGCCACCACGCATTAGGGGGGCGACGCAGTGGGTAAGCGCCCGCGGCCACGGCTGCGAATTGATGCACTGACCGGGGAGTGGCGAAACGGGGACGCCGGGGAAGGACGGGGCTCCGAGCTCTGTGAACCCGGGGGACTCCGCCACCAGGCAGGAGGTGCGTCTTGGAGGGCCCCCCACTAGGAACCGGTGGGGAGGATATCACCTGGCCCGACCAGGTGGCCCCCCGGGGCCGAAAAGCGTCTAGTACCCGCAAAATCAAACCTCAAACCTCAAATCAAACCTGGCATACACCTGCGGCGCCATGCCATACTCCATGAGCTGAACTCCGCGGTCTCCTCTGGACTTGGCACCCACAGCTTGCACCGCTTGGACGATCCGATCCTCTTCCTCAGCATTCCATTGGGATGATCCGCATGCATAGTCCGTGGACAGCCATGTAAGGCATTCATCATCCTCCCGGACCAGCGTTGCACGATGGGGAAGGGCTCCAATGGCGTTTCCCACCATGAGGTCATACCCCATGATCATATCCCAATCAGTAATGTCGGCCACATAGAAGTTCCCGGATAGAGTGCTTCTCTTCGCCAAATCGGGGCAGTTCAAGCGCTCATGCTCCCAGAAATCCATACTGATAGTGGCCTCATGGGTGCCACCACCCATAATCTCTCCATTGGCCACCTTCAGGCGTACCGGTCTACTGCTGGGCTGCAGGGATTCCTCCTTGAACAACCCTCTCCGGACCAGGCTCACGTCGGCACCCGTATCCACCAAAACATCCACCACCAACTCCTCTTGTCCGCACCTCACACGCACCTTCAAGTGCAACTGCCGCTCGTCACCATGCGGTGTATGGACGACTCTCACGGCATGCAACTCTAGCACATCCGGGTGCATCAGGACTTCGAGGGTATGGTCACGGATGGTGTAGATCTTGGGCTGGTCTTGCCCGTCCACGGGGCTCTCCGTGGTCGCTCCTTCTTTCTTGCCACGTCCCTTGCCCACATAAACTTCCCTTGGCAGGGCGCTCCAGGGGTTGGGAGTGGCGAGACTCAGTGGTTTTGGCTCTTTTGGAGCCTTCTTCGGCGGCCGATGTGCCTTCGCTTTCTCTGGGATTCCACTGATTTTCGGAGGAGAGACCTCCGAGGTCCCACTCCCGTGGGGGCTCCTCTAGACATGGCCCGCCGCAGCTCCCTCCTGCTGCGATCCGCTCAGACTTTGTCCACCACGCTGCTGGGCTTTGAGTTCCTCCAACGTCCTCAACATGTCCTCGGCAACCTCCTCGATCAACCTCACGCGTCGGTCTGGACCGGGTCCTCCACCATAGCTTTTTCCTCCGCCTTTCCCTTGGCCCTTTCCTTGGCCTTTTCCACCGTCTCCGCCCTTTGCCTTCCAATCGGCAATTCGTTGCTCCTTGGGCTTCTTGTCGGGATGGGCAGCGAAGTAGGTCTTCTTGTCCTCCTCATATACCTTGCAATGCCGGTGGTCATGTGCATGGTTGTTCCCCTTGCCGTAGCAGACCCAGCAACCGGTGTGCTGTGATCTGTACTCGCGGAACGAGAGCGGCGGGTTCCGGATCCTCCGCAGTTCTCTGCGGTTCTTGGTCCTCGGGTCCAGGTGGTTCCACCTGGACCTGTCCTGCCCATGCTCCTTCATATTGTGCGCTACGAACGCGAAGAAGTGGGCCTTCTCATGATCCTCCTGGGTGGTCGCGGCCCAGAGATCTTGACCGCTTCCCCTCCCCTCCTCCGCGGTGCCGACCGTGTCCCCCTTGACCTCTCGGTGGTGGCGATCTTCTTGACCACCTCGATGTCCTTGGCCTTGTCGATCCTGCACGTGGGCCTCGTTCTTGGCGTTGAGCTTCAGCTCCACCGTGATGTACTTCACAATCTCGTCAAGGCTCATGCGGGCGAAGATGACCTGCATCCTCAGCGGTTCACCGCGCCTCCACTCCGCATTGTTGAGGCGCATCAGCCTTTGCCCCATGGTGTCGCCGAATACCTCCCCGTAGACGGCGTTCTTCAACCCCAACATTCGGCTGGGCTCGCCGAGGTTTCGCCGGAAAAACTCCATTATTCCGGCGTGGGTGTCCTCTGATGCCATGATCCGTACGGCCACGCGCTTCTTTGCTCTCTTCTTTTCCTCGTCCTCCACTCGCCTCTTCCAGTGGCCGGGGAGAACATCCTTCAGCAGGTGGCGGATCTCGCTGGCCTCATTCTAGTCCTCCACCAGCTTGAGGCTTCTTCAGTACTTGCGGATGTATCGATTCCATTCCCGGACCCTCAACTCTCCGCGCTCCAGCGGCAGCGGAATGGACCACAAATCCTCCAACTTCTGGTTGGGGGCGTCCACTCGCTCCTCGTCCTCCAGCCACTGGAGGCAGGACTGCTCCGTCTGGATCACTCCCTCGCGGATCTGATCCCTGAGCTCCTCCTTCAGGTCCTGCGCCAGCCTGTGTGGGAATGTCCGACATACCCACTTGTCCCTTGGCGCACCCTTCATCTCGCCGACGACCTCCTCGGCGAAGTCCTCCCAATCCAGGATGAAATCATCCAGGTTGGAGGGGCTGCCATCGTAGTAGGGGATTTTGATTCCCCTGAGGTCGTCAATCCTGATGGCGTCTCCGACATCCGCAGCCACCACTCCACCGAGACGGATACCACCTGTGGCCGGGGGGGGAGAGTACACTCCCCGTGCATCCCTCTCCTACATGGAGTGCGGTCCAGTTGGGCCTGAACCCATGGGGTTTGGAATGCGGGAAGGACTTGCTCCACCGGCTGTTCATATCCCTGTAGTGGGGTCCTTCACCCACAGGTTTCCGCCTGGATGGCCTCGACCATGTCCGTCGGCGCTTCCCATGGTTCGCCCCTGCATGGTCTGGCTCTGGATCTCCTCTTCCGCATAAACTGCATGGGCAGTCGTAGTGGTCGGTGGATCTTGGGCGGCATGGGACATCTGTACCGTCAGGCTCCTCAGGTCCGTGGTTGCGTGCCCTTCCCGCATGGACCCAGCCGGTGCCGTTTGCTCTCGGAGCATTATGGATTCGCTGAACATGGGAACAAACGGCAGCGCACCCGGGTCAACATGCGGAGGCGCGTAAGGCGCCTCTGCAGGGCCGCCCATGGGTTTCTCAATGGCGCTCCTGAGGGTCTTAACCCGCTCCACCAACTCTGCCGCTGCCGGCTTTGCCGGGAGCTCCGGACCCGAGGCGAGGGGTTGGAACTCCTCTAGCCTTTTCAGGCGTCCCGACATGTCCTCCACCAGATGAAGGAGGCTGTCCACCACTCGCTGCTGCCTCTTCAGGGCCAGCTCCAAATTCTCCCGGCACCGGTCCTGTTCCGCTCGCAGCTCCGCCATGTCTCTTTCCGCTGCCGACTGGTCATCCAGGATCCTGGCGACGTCCTCCTCTAGGCCGTCCTTCGCGTTGTCCAGGCGGTCGAGGTGATACACGATGGCGTCCATCCCCATCTTTGGGTACTTGCCGATGAGGAAGGACACGTGCTCGCAGTGGCACTCAACTTGCTTTCAACCTGATCCGGCGCATCCCACGGTTCCCGGCGCCTCGGACTCTTCCGCCATGGGTGTGTCACCCATGTTATCCCGCGTTGGCTCCGTGTGCCGGGCCACAGGCGCCGTTCTGGCTCTGGCAGGCCTCTCCAACGCCTCGGCGTCATGCTCCAGGCTGGGTTCTGGGGCCGTGTTCGCCCTTGTGGGCGGTCTGGCCATATCCTCCGACTCCGAAGGGTAAGCTGTCCGATAGCCCTCACAGTGCCCCTCGGAATCTGCAGCTGACCACAGCCTTACCGGGCTGGGATCCGTCTCCATCGCCCTGGCTTCCGCCGCGGGTTTTTGGGGACCCGCGCTTCCGGTAACGCCGAGCTCTGCCGTTGCTGCCAGTCTCCTCCAACTCCTCCGCAGCGGAGCGAAGACCGCAAGCCTTGCGGCATTGCCTTTCACACATGGAGGCCAGGTCCTCCATGTCCAGCCCATGCCCTGCAAGGGCTCTCCGTTCTGAGCATCTTCGCTCTTCTCGGGCTTCCCAGTCCGGCGTCGACCCGACGGACTCCACGATCTGCACCCAGGGCATCCTTGGGCAGGGCTCATGAGGGCCCAAGTCCCCGGTGCGGCGGTATGGGGCAGGTACTCCTCTGCTACCATAAAGAAGGTCCCTACCAGGACCGGCCCCTGCTGTACCCCTTCCACCATATCCCGTCACTCCTAGGGTCTTGCTCCTCACCAGGGTCTGCATGATCTTGCCCTATCCTGCACAATTTCCCACAAAAAATAGAAAAATAGGCTCCTTCACACAAAACCCTTGCAATACCCAACTCCGAAGTACAATCCAAATCCAATCCACACTGTTGGCTCCCTTTCAGTACGCCGGTCGTCTAGCGGTGCACAGGGAGACACGGGCGTTGGGCATGTACAAGAATTGCACCAAAAAGGAAGCCCTCAAATTGGCATATGAACACATATCAGGCAAAGTTGGCGAAAGATGGAAACATACACAATCACAGCCATAGACCCCTCATTCCCTGGACTCAGGACCTTCTCTTGACTTGCCAACATGATGCCCTGAACCAAGTCAAATAAGATGGCTAAATAACATGTGTCAAAAGTCACTACATAAACCCCAAAAAATGTGTTCCCCCCCAAGCCTCTAAATCCTAGCCCAATAGGGGGGGTGGCGTGTCATGGCCTAGAGTGGCACTCAGGACCATGCCCTACCCTGACATAACCTTGGTTGGACTTGGAGTCGATCGGGCTTGGAGAGGTGCCCCATGAAGATGACCTCACAACATGGCAAAATCAGGCAAATCACACCATTATGCCCAAAAATCAATTATATACTCAAAAATGCATACGGCAAATATTCAAATGGTCCATGCATGTGTCAAACCGGAAAGTAGTATACAAGGGTGATATAGACCAAAAGTCCATGCCCAAGAATATTCCATCATTGGCTCGGAAACCCCTCCGGTTATGTACATGACATGCTTCACAAGTCAACTCATGAATTGGAGACCTAATTTTGTGAGGCCTCGTGTGCCACGCCAAAGTGACCACGTGATCCGGCATATGGTGAGGTGCAACACCGAAGCATAGGCCAACATATAAGCAACATACCATAGGTCACAGATCTCTAGGCACTTTACTGTTAGCCGCCCAGTTGAGCACATAAAATACAAAAACGAGCATTAAATGAGGTCAAAAACATGCAAATAGTGCCAAATGCAAGATAATTACAATAGTATATAACTTCGCCCACCCATGGTATCAACATATGATTCAAAACACAATTGCATGGGACCATTTGCAAACAATCCCCCCACTTGGATCCCCACATGAACGCATAGGGACACCTTTGAACCTCCTCCGAACACGCACCATGAAAATGGGAAAATTGATAGTGGCGCTTGTGGGTCGCTCTGTAAGCCCTCCCACATGCACTATATGAGCGGTAGACTTAGTGTAGTGCTATGGAGCTCACCATTGGGACATTGGCGAAGCCCTTGCCACGTATGACTCCATATATCCTCCTACAAACGGAGATATATAACATGGGCGTGAGCATATCAAAGCACATACCATGCATATAACACATACCCTCAAAAAGTGGCTCCCACCATGGTATGCCATGCCCCTCCATGGACATAACTTCACGTTAAAAATACGTAGGAACCCAATGAAAGATTCCATGCAACACCCACACTTATGCGGTACACTCGAAAGTCGCATTAAAATATTCGGTTGCACGGTCCAAGAGTTATATATCACTTTCTACCCTCTTGACCAACCTCCCTTGCTACACCGAGCATGTGTACACACCAAAGGCGTTTGATGCTTCTGTAATTAAGTTGAGACCAAGGCGGCTCCAACCCTATTCTCAAAATTGATATTCCCCGCCGTGAGCCGGAGATATGATTCTTGAAAGTGGCCTCACGAATCACTTTTGTTTCGACTATATCTCAAAGAAAAATGAAGGAGATAACAAAAGGAAGGTTGATTCGTGATCGGGGAAAAATGTAGGACCACTCGGAATTCATCATATCAAGTGCGGCGATGTGGAAGTCGAAAATCAAATTCTGAAAGTCTGAAAAAATCGGATTAATTTTGCGAGTGTATAACATGAAAATTGCGGGAGCAACGAACCCTTTACTGGGGAAATCTGACCCTTCATCGGGGTTTCCGCCAAAATATCTGCAAATAACAGTTAACCAATCGGTTACCGCAAAATCGCGAGCCAACTGACAGTCGCCGATACATTGACAATCAGAACGGAAGGCTGAAAAATTACGGAAACGTTATGATAAAAAAACCCTGTTGATTCCTGATATTCTGATATATAAATCTCAGCCGGCGGCGCCTTGGTATTGAATATGGCCACTCATAGCTGGAATGGCCAAACCTATCACACTATCACATCAGGTTAGGTCAGGTGGATGGGAGAGTATGATATCACCCAATGGCGGCTTGCCGGCACATAGATACACACCCCAAGTGACCCAAAGATGGCAACGGGGATCCGAACCGGCTTCATACCGCAGTGCGGTCGGTTGTATCGATACCAAAGCAAGCGGCTGAAGAGGCCCAGGAGAACCCGAAGGTCGCCGAGCTGAAGGAGAGGCTGATCAATGCCTATCCGCGGCTATTCAGCGGCGTCGCCAACAAGAACGCTCCAGATCGTGGGAGGTTTGGCACAGCGAGGATCAAGCTGAAGCCGAACCCCAAGATCTATCGTCATCGGGAGTACCAACTTCAGGGCGATCGGGCTGAGGTTATGAAGAAGTTGTTGGCCGAGTTTATTGAGCGGGGCTGGATCGAACCCTCCGACAGTGAGTGGGCCAGCCCAGCCTTTATCGTGCCCAAGAAAAAGAGAGGCCAAGTGGAGGTTGGTGGTGGATTACAGGGGTTTGAACGAGCAAACCGAGCACGACTCGTACTCGCTTCCCCTAATCGACACCATCCTCCAAAAACAACAGAAAAAGCGGATCTTCACGGTGTTGGGCCTGAAACACGGCTATCACCAGATGCAGCTACAGCCGGACTCCAGGCCCTGCACAGCGATGTGGACGCCGCTGGGGCCCATGCAGTGGAAAGTGATGTCTATGGGCGCCAGGAATGGCAACGCCGCTTTCCAGCGCATGATGGAGGACCTACTCGTTCCTGTCCGGGACTGCGCCGACCCCTTTGTGGATGACATCATCATCAGGTCCGTCACGGAGGACATGACTGAGGACGAGCTCATCGAAGCGCATGAGAAGGATCTGCGCCGAGTGCTCAGCGAGCTGGACAAGCACAACATGGTGTGCAAGCCCACAAAAGGCTCACTCTTCGTGAAGGAAGTGGAGTTCGCGGGTCACGTGGTTGGTCACGGGCAACGCCGTCCCATGCCTGGGAAGCTGGTATCCCCGCATCACTGGGAGAAGCCCCAGACCATCAGCGAACTCCGATCCTTCATGAAGTTCTGCAACTACTATTCGGGCTATGTCCGGATGTATGCAGAACTATCGGGGCCGCTGCACAAGATGCTGCAGGTGGGCAAGTTCGATGGCCGGAAGGGGAGCAAGAAGAAGCTTGCCTGGACCCCTGAGGCCGAAGATGCATTCAGCCGCCTGAAGGAGCGACTCCTGGGGCAGCTGGGGCTATTCCTGGTGGACCCGGACAAGGGATTCGTGCTACGGACGGACGCCTCGGACTATGCTGTAGGGGCATTCCTCGAGCAGATCCGGGACGACGTGTCGCACGTACCCGTGGCGTTTTGGAGTCGGATCCTGGCCGAGGGCCAACGTCGAACCTGGACCGCGAGGGAGAAGGAGACGTACGCCATTGTCTGTGCGCTCAGGAAGTGGTCTGGCCACATTGGATTGCAACTGGTGGTGGTTTGTACGGACCATCAGTCCTTGCAGAGCTGGCACCGGGAGCACGTCGACACCCCCTCGGGACCGGCGGCAAGGAGGGCCCGATGGCATGAGACGTTCGCCAAGTTCGACCTCAGCGTCGTGTACGTCCCGGGGAAGGACAACACTGTGGCGGATTGCCTCAGTCGATGGGCGTACCCCGCGGGCAAGGCATGGATGGACATATCCAGCCATGGGGACGCCGAGGAGACTGAGGAGGCCAAACGCATCATCGAGATGGAGAAGGCCATGGAGCAAGAGGTGGTCAAGTGCTTTGTGGTGATGGCAAACCGTACGGACCTGGCCAAGTCCGGGGTGCCCGAGTCCAAGCTACTCGAGAGGAAACCCTCGAGCAATGGATGGTGGCCCCTGTAGAGCTAGTCAGGTTGGTGCTTACAGAGGACTGGTCGGATGACTACGCGGCATCCGAGCACTGGAGCAGGTACTGGAATGCCGTGAGCGCCCCGTCGGACGACGAATGGCCTGAGGGCTTGACCGAGGATGGGGATAAACTATTCCTCAAGGACAAGCTATTGGTCCCAGAGAACCGAATGGAGGAGCCCATTGACCACTGGCATAACGCCCAGCTCATGCATCCTGGTCGGGACAAGATGCAGCAGCACCTGGAGTGGCGCTTCAAGTTCCCAGCGGGGTACTACGCCATCCTGGACAAGTACTGCAGCGACTGCGCCGTGTGTTGGGCCACGAAGAGCCCCAACCACTCCACGGCTGGCAACCCGGTGTATACGGCTATACCGGAGGCCCCTATGCGGTCCGTGGCCATGGATGTATTCGCCATGCCGGAGGTCACCGTGGAAGGAGAGACCTACGACTGTGTCATCCTGGCGGTGGATAGGCACAGCGGGTACATCGTGGCGGTCCCTGGCAAGAAGTCCAAGAAAAAGGACAAGAAGGACAAGCATGGAGTGGGTCTGCAGGCCAAGACCGTCGCTAATGCCATGATCAGGCATTGGCTGGCAATTTTCGATGTCCCGGCTGTCATTTGCAGCGATCGGGGCAGTCAGTTTGTGGGGACGTGGTTCAAGACGACGTGCAAGCACATGGCGATTCGGCACGCCAAGACCGTGGCGTACCACAGCCGGTCAAACGGCCGGGCTGAGGTGGCCGGGCGGCAGATGTTCGAGAAGTTCCGCCAGTTGCACATTGACAAACCGGGCCGGAACTGGTATAATTCGCTGTTGAGAGTACTCCAGGCGTACCATGACCTTCCGGGGCCCACTGGACTGTCGCCCCATCGTATCCTGTTCCTACGGGATCGAGTGTCGCGCACTCTCCCGTGGTTGAACCACGGCAAGGTGGCCCGGGATGCGAACGCTATGATGGCTGAGGCGGACGACACGGCGGCCAAGGTGTGCAAAGCACTTCAGGACGAGCGTGAGAAGAGGGCCAAGTACTTCAAGCAGGGAAAAGTGCAGAAATATGCCAAGACACTGTATGGGTGGAGCGGCACCACAAGGATGTCCTGTCCAGGCATCAGCAGGCGTCTTGGTATGTGCCGGGGGTGATCGTGCGGAAGGTCGGGCAGGATGTGTATGCGGTTCGTGTGGGGGATAACAAGATTCTGGACCGCGACCACACCCAGCTTCTTCCTTGAGCACCAGACCTCAGCGGACTTCCTGTCACCTTCGAGTTAACGGCCGGCGATGTGGACTCGGATGACGAGGGTGAGGACGACGACTTCACCGCCGAGAGGATCCTGACGGACAAGCCGGACCCGGGGACGCCTGGGGGGAGGCTTTATAAAGTCCATTGGAAGGGATTCGCCGCATCCAGGGATTCGTGGGAGCCTCCGAGCAGCTTTGTGCCGAGGTATACCAAGGTCTGGATGGAGTATCTAAAGAGGAAAAACATCTCTTTGGATGTCAAGGACGTGTTGGTCCATTTGGTGGCTGCAGTAGCACCGTAATGGATCCCCCTTGGCATTTATGTTTGTCTTTGTGATTGGGAGACGGGTGAGGGCGTTCATCCGGGGATTTTTGGGCCTTGATTGGCCATATACCCCCTTCACTCGATCTCCACATATATATTTCATTGTGGTATACTTATTTTGGTCGACCGACGACGTTTCTCTATCTTTGATCCCCTTCGTCCATGTTGTAGATCAAGGGGAGACCGGATATGGCGTAGGGCACCGATTATGAGTGTCCTCAGCCCTCCCTTGGGGCATGGGGGACGCCCACGACGTGTGTGGGGCCTTCATGTGTCCTTGGGACATTGGGGGGGGGGTGTGGAGCCCGTTGGGGTCCTCCCGTCCTCTCTTCAATGACTTCCGAGCGGATACAACGCTCTGAGAAGGGGGGTGAAGCCGGTTCGGACCCCCGTGGCCATCTTTGGGTCACTTGGGGTGTGTATCTATGTGCCGGCAAGCCGCCATTGGCTGATATCATAGTCTCCCATCCACCTGACCTAACCTGATGTGATAGTGTGATAGGTTTGGCCATTCCAGCTATGAGTGGCCATATTCAATACCGAGGCGCCGCCGGCTGAGATTTATATATCAGAATATCAGGAATCAACAGGGTTTTTTTATCATAACGTTTCCGTATTTTTCAGCCTTCCGTTCTGATTGTCAATGTATCGGCGACTGTCAGTTGGCTCGCGATTTGGCGGTAACCGATTGGTTAACTGTTATTTACAGATATTTTGGCGGAAACCCCGATGAAGGATCAGATTTCATCAGTAACGGGTTCGTTGCTCCCGCAATTTTCATGTTATACACTCGCAAAATTAATCTGACTTTTTCAGACATTCAGAATCGGATTTTTGACTTCGACATCGCCGCACTTGAGATGATGAATTTCGAGTGGCCCTACATTTTTCCCAGATCACGAATCAACATTCCTTTGGTTATCTCCTTCGTTTTTCTTGGAGATAAAGGAGAAACAAAAGTGATTCGTGAGGCCACTTTGAAAAGTCATATCTCCGGCCCACAGCGAGGAATACCAATTTCGAGAATTGGGTTGGAACCGACTTGGTCTCAACTTTATTTAGGAAGCATCAAACGCCTTTGATGTGTACACATGCCCGGTGTAGCTAGGGATAATGGTCAAGAGGGTAGAAAGTGATATATAACTCTTGGACCGTGCAACCGAATATTTTAATGCGACTTTCGAGTGTACCGCATGAGTGTGGGTGTTGCATAGAAACTTTCCTTGGGTTCCTACGTATTTTTAACGTGTAGTTATGTCCATGGAGGGGGATGGCATATCATGGTGGGAGCCACGTTTTGAGGGTATGTCTTATATGCATGGTATGTGCTTTGATATGCTCACGCCCATGTTATATATCTCCGATTGTAGGAAGATATATGGAGTCATATGTGGCAAGGGCTTCGCCTATGTCCCAATGGTGAGCTCCATAGCACTACACTAAGTCTACCGCTCATATCGTGCATGTGGGAGGGCTTACGGAGCAACCCACAAGCGCCACTATCAATTTTCCCATTTTCATGGTGCATGTTGGGAGGAGGTTCGAAGGTGTCCCTATGCGTCCATGTGGGGATCCAAGTGGGGTGATTGTTTGCAAATGGTCCCATGCAATTGTGTTTTGAATCATATGTTGATACCATGGGTGGGCGAAGTTATATACTATTGTAATTATCTTGAATTTGGCACTATTTGCATGTTTTTGACCTCATTTAATGCTCATTTTTGTATTTTATGTGCTCAACTGGGCGGCTAACAGTAAAGTGCCTAGAGACTCGTGAACTATGGTATGTTGCTTATATGTTGGCCTATGCTTCGGTGTTGCACCTCACCATATGCCGGATCACGTGGTCACTTTGGCGTGGCACACGAGGCCTCACAAAATTAGGTCTCAAATTCATGAGTTGACTTGTGAAGCATGTCATGTACATAACCGGAGGGGTTTCGTGACCAATGATGGGATATTCTTGGGCATTGACCTTTGGTCTATATCACCCTTGTATACTACTTTCCGGTTTGACACGTGCATGGACCATTTGAATATTTGCGTATGCATTTTTGAGTATATAATTGACTTTTGGGGATAATGGTGTGATTTGCCTGATTTTGCCGTGTTGTGAGGTCATCTTCATGGGGCACTTCTGCAAGCCCAATCGAGGCCAAGTCCAACCAAGGTTATGTCAGGGTAGGGCATGGTCCTGAGTGCCACTCTAGGCCATGACACGCCACTTCCCCTATTGGGCTAGGATTTAGCGGCTTGGGAGGGAACACATTTTTGGGGTTTATGTAGTGACTTTTGACACATGGCATTTAGCCATCTTATTTGACTGGGTTCAGGGCATCATGTTGGCGAGTCAAGGGAAGGTCTTGAGTCCAGGGAATGAGGGGTCTATGGCTGTGATTTCGAACGTTTCCATCTCTCCTCAACTTTGCTTTATATGTGTTCATATGCCAATTTCAGGGCTTCCTTTTTGGTGCAATTCTTGTACATGCCCCACGTGAGGCGGTCGTACCGTAGACAAGCGGGAGCAATACCCCTTGTGGTGAGAGATACTCCACACGGCTGGGCAGCCCCGAGAGCTGCCACCCAAAGGAGGGGGCATGTGGCCCTACCCATGGACACATGTGGGGACACCCTCCCACCTGGGACACATGGACCGTGTGGCCGAGACATTGCCTTCCCAAGCACATGCGGGAGCGGCTCAAGAGGCACCTGACATAGGGCAGTGGGAGGGACAGGACGTCCCCTTGGTAAGACCTTCTTCCTGCAATGTCAAAGGAGGCATCCCGAGCTCCTGAAGATACCTACCTACCTTGCTCTATATGCATTCATATGCCAATTTCAGGGCTTCCTCTTTGGTGCAATTCTTGTACATGCCCCACGTCCGTGTCCCCGTGTGCACCGCGAGACGACCGGCGTGCTGAAGGGAGTTGTTGAGTCTCAACGCGGGACCTCAAACCCCTTGGAAGCCCACAGTGTGGATTGTTGGATTGGATTGTACTTGGCTGTTGGTTATTGCCAGGGATCAGGGTTTGTGTAAAGGAGCCTATTTTCCTTTTCTTTGTGGGAAATTGTGCAGGATGGGGCAAGATCATGCAGAGCCTGGTGAGAAGCAGGACCATGGGAGTGACGGGCAATGGTGGAAGGGGTACAGCAGGTGCCGGTCCTGGTAGGGACCTTCTCTAATACACCTACACCGGCACCAGCACGCACAGGTCACCAGGGAAATTGCGCGCACACGCCCGGTGCCCGAACCCGCACCCTCGTTCTCGCTACTCGCAGGACCCAGCATCCTACGCCCGCTCCTTAAGCCCAGGACCCTCCGCCGTCCCCCACGGCCCTCTCCTCCGCCTCCGACTCCACAACCTCCACCACCACAACCACCTCATCCACCACCACCACCACGTCCTCATCCAGCACTCCAGCCCGCCCAAACCGCGGGGGAAACCTCCCAAACGGGCCCCAAAACCCGTCCCCATCGCGAGCAACCCCGCCACCGCCAAGGCCCACGCCCCGCTGAGGCCCGCGCCCGCAGCCCGACCGAAGCCCAAGGCCGCAGCCCGCAGCCAAGCCCAAGCCCAGGCCCAAGCCCGGCGCCACGACGGCAGCGGGAGCGCGACCCTCCGAGGACGTCCTCTATGACATGCAGCCCCAGCCATCCCAGGCCCGGGGGCAGCAGCGCCCAGCACGGCGCCACCCGACCGTCACCGACGCCACCGCCACCACCTTCATTGCGGAGCGCGCCGCGGCCGAGGCGCAACGCACCTCGTTCCACAACCTCTCAAAGCCCACACCCCAGGCCCAGGGACCGCCCCCGACCGGGCCAGAATGACGCCAGGGGCCGCCAGCAGCGTCCCCGCCCCCCTACCAACCCTCGATGTCAGCCCACATACAGCGCATGCCCCGCTACCGCCGCCGCCACGAGTCCCAACCCAACTCCCAGGCGGAGACCGTGCGCGCACACCCGCGAGTCCACATCTGCTCGCGCCCCCACTCCCCGCGCACCCCCACGGCACAGGACTACGAGGAATCCCCCAGGCCCGCCACCGCCACCAGTCCCCACGACCCCGACACGCCCACCCACGCCCACTCCTCCGCCCAAGACCGCGGCCCCGCCCAGGGACAGTGGTGGCAGCGCTGGACCCACACGCAGCTCTGGGAGCTGCGAAAGTGGGCCCGGGGAGAGCCCTCCCTCGAGGGCCTGGTCCACAGGCCCGGCAAGGGCTCGGTGGAGAAAACCGCTAGCCCTTGACTCCTAACCAGGCCCGCCGAGGGACCAACGTTGCCACAGCCCACACCCACAGCCCACACAGCCGCCTAACCAGCCAGCACCAGCAGCAGAGAGGCACCTATCAAAACCCACCCTGACCCATACCTGTGTACATCAGGACGCGCGAGCCGCACCCCTGGGGCGCGACCGCCGCCAAAGCACCGACAACACACGCCACAGGACACAACACTCTTGCACCGCTGCACCAGCTGCCCGTGCCTGTGCCTGCAGTGTACGCGCGCCCCTGTTTTTTCTTTTTTTTCCATTTCAAAAAAAATAACAAAAAAAACGAAAATTAGGGGGGGAGGAAGAGGGACACAACCGGGCACCGCGCACCGCACACAGCGCGCACATCGGTGGACAGGCGCAACGAGGGCCAGAACACCGCACACGCGCGTGCATCGAGGGCAACAAAGGGACGGGACACCACGGCCTGGCACACCGGTGAACAGGAGCCAAGAGGCCCAGGACACCGCACACACAAAACAGCACACCGAGCGGGCACACCGGTGAACAGGAGCCAAGTCGCCCAGGACACCGCACAAACAAGACAAAAGACAGAGCAGGCACACCGGTGAACAGGAGCCAACTGGCCCGGGACACCGCGCACGCAAAGCAACACACCGAGCGGGCGCACCGGTGAACAGAAGGCGAGTTGCCCAGGACACCGCACATGCAACACAACACACCCAGCGGGCACACCGGTGAACGGGGGCCAAGGGGCCCAGGACACCGCACACACAACACAACACACCGAGCGGGCACACCGGTGATCAGGAGCCAAGTGGCCCAGGACACCGCAGACACAACGCAACGAACCTCGCGGGCACACCGGTAAACAGGAGCCAAGTGGCCGAGGACACCGCACAAACAAAACAAAAGACAGAGCAGGCACACCGGTGAACAGGAGCCAAGTGACGCAAGACACCGCGCACGCAAAACAACACACGGAGCAGGCGCACCGGTGAACAGGAGCCAAGTGGCCCAGGACACCGCACACGCAACACAACGCACCCAGCAAGCACACCGGTGAACGGGAGCCAACGGGCCCGGGACGCTGCACACACAACGCACCACACCGAGCGGGCGCACCGGTGAACAGGAGCCAAGTGGCCCAGGACACCGCAGACACGACACAACAAACCACGCGAGCACACCGGTGAACAGAAGGCGAGTTGCCCAGGACACCGCACATGCAACACAACACACCCAGCGGGCACACCGGTGAACGGGGGCCAAGGGGCCCGGGACACCGCACACGCAACACAACACACCGAGCGGGCACACCGGTGATCAGGAGCCAAGTGGCCCAGGACACCGCAGACACAACGCAACGAACCGCGCGGGCACACCGGTAAACAGGAGCCACGTGGCCGAGGACACCGCACAAACAAAACAGAAGACAGAGCAGGCACACCGGTGAACAGGAGCCAAGTGACGCAAGACACCGCGCACGCTAAACAACACACGGAGCAGGCGCACCGGTGAACAGGAGCCAAGTGGCCAAGGACACCGCACACGCAACACAACGCACCCAGCAAGCACACCGGTGAACGGGAGCCAAGGGGCCCGGGACGCTGCACACACAACGCACCACACCGAGCGGGCGCACCGGTGAACAGGAGCCAAGTGGCCCAGGACACCGCAGACACGACACAACAAACCACGCGAGCACACCGGTGAACAGAAGGCGAGTTGCCCAGGACACCGCACATGCAACACAACACACCCAGCGGGCACACCGGTGAACGGGGGCCAAGGGGCCCAGGACACCGCACACGCAACACAACACACCGAGCGGGCACACCGGTGATCAGGAGCCAAGTGGCCCAGGACACCGCAGACACAACGCAACGAACCGCGCGGGCACACTGGTAAACAGGAGCCACGTGGCCGAGGACACCGCACAAACAAAACAAAAGACAGAGCAGGCACACCGGTGAACAGGAGCCAAGTGACGCAAGACACCGCGCACGCAAAACAACACACGGAGCAGGCGCACCGGTGAACAGGAGCCAAGTGGCCCAGGACACCGCACACGCAACACAACGCACCCAGCAAGCACACCGGTGAACGGGAGCCAAGGGGTCCAGGACACCGCACACACAACACACCACACCGAGCGGGCGCACCGGTGAACAGGAGCCAAGTTGTTCAGGACACCGCAGACATGACACAACAAACCACGCGAGCACACCGGTGAACAGGAGCCAAGAGGCCCGGGACACCGCGTACACGTAGGGCGGCCGAGGGACAGGAAAGAACCAACACCCCATGGGTTGGACACACCGGGGCGACCCAGCCGACCCACCGGGCCAGGGGCAGGAGCGGTACTCCAAGGCCACTGGTCTCAGCCCGGCCAGGCTACATCCGGGACCAGGGCAAACGTGACCCGGAGCCATGGAAGCAACCGGTGACAGGCGAGCCGGTACACAGTCCAGGAGGGGTTCGCCCGCCGGGCAGAGTGGCCCCGCAACTCAAGCCACAAGGGTGAGGCGGTCGTACCGTAGACAAGCGGGAGCAATACCCCTTGTGGTGAGAGATACTCCACACGGCTGGGCAGCCCCGAGAGCTGCCGCCCAAAGGAGGGGGCATGTGGCCCTACTCCCGGACACATGTGGGGACACCCTCTCACCTGGGACACATGGACCGGGTGGCCGCGACAATGCCTTTCCAAGCACATGCGGGAGCGGCTCAAGAGGCACCTGACATAGGGCAGTGGGAGGAACAGGACATCTCCTTGGTAAGACCTTCTTCCTGCATTGTCAAAGGAGGCATCCCGAGCTCCCGAAGATACCTACCTATCTACCTTTCGGAATGCGAGGCCTTGCAATACTGACTGTTGCCTTAGGGTCAGTATAATCGTCATCTCCACATTACGCTTCTGAAAACAGAGCCGAAATGGCGAATTGCCTGCTCTGGAATGCGAGGCCTCGCAATGCGAGACAACATATCACGCAAAATAGGACTGCAACGCCCTTTAGGACGTCTTCCTCTTCTTCATTCCCGCTGCCAACATCTTGCTCCGCGCTGTCGAGCCCACTGCTGTTACTGGATCCGGAAGGTTCAACGTCCTCTTCACTCCCTCGGGCTGCTTCGGCTCAACTGCCGCCTGGGTCTTTGGCTTTTTCGGCTTTGGTGCCTGGCTCGCTCTTGGCTCGTCCTCATCTGCCTCGCGGGCCTGGAACGCCCGAACCTGCGTGGACCTCCGAGGAGATCGCTGATCAGATCCTGTCAGCAGCGGTTCATGGTCATCGTTCCAGGATCATCCACGTATTTGTCTGCACCTTGGTTCCTCTTCGGAGGACACCTCAAGATGCGTATACCCCACGTTCTCGTCCTCAACCCACATTGGCATGCTGAACTGGATCCAGAGCTTGCACTGCGCCAACCTGGTCTGGTCAATTCCCGCCTGCACACGCTGCGTCACCTCTTGATGGTAGCTCCGTGCCCAATGCGACCGCTTCTGTTTGGTCAATTGCAGAGAACAAACTTGCGGAGGACAACGCTGCCACTTTTCCCGCCGTGTGCACATCGCGATCGAAGATCATGACGTTCTCCGTGCGGTCTTTGGTCCGCATCAGCGTTGCCAGCCGCGTATAAAGCACAAGGGGCATGAACCCTGGTTCATCACGTTCGCGCCGACCCAAATCGATGTATGGTGGGATCTGTAGTGAGGAGTAGCGAGATGGCAAAGGCATTGCGACGCCTCGCTATCCGAAAGCGTTGTACATACCTTTTTTGTGATCTTTACACCGGCCAGCAGAACAAGTGCTTTAACTTGAATTCTGCCTTCTCTTGTCTTGCCTGCGCCAGGTAGCCAGTAACACACTTGCACTTTTTCATACCAGTAGTCATTCTCAGCAACTCCGGACGTCTCCAGAACTGTTTGCAGGGCATCCCAAACAGTCTCTACCTCGCCGTAAATGACAAGCACAGTTTCAGGGTTGTCAATCAACTTGGCCATCACAACAGGACTCACATGATCAGCACCGTCCGCCAGATTCGCATTCAGAATGATCATGTCGGTTCCCAGAGCCTCCAAAAACTTCAGGGGATCCTGCTGATCTTTGTAGGGGGCGCACAGCATTTTGACTACCTTTCCGGTGACCTCAATGTCCACCACGTCCACTTTTACGGACTCCGTGGACTTGACTTCGGTCAAGGGCGATGCCAGTCGTGCACGCAGGTGACCAAGGTCCATTGATGACAGAACGTTTTATAGTGTTTTCAGCACTGTGTGTTTGTTGTGCCTCTCCTGCTGCTTGGTGCTGGTGTAGGGTTCCTGCTGCTTGTTTTTGATGAAGAAAATGTTTTATTGTTGAAATACAACCAATCTAGGATAACCCAAGCCAGAGATAAGCAAGTAGAAGATAAACAGGATCAAAGCATGAAGGGCTGCAGTTACAAAGAGTTAGATAAAGACAACTATCAACAATAGACCACAGCAATTTACATACATTGCAACACAGGATGAAATATTTTACATGTTTGACAAAAGCTGATTGAAAAACTGCCCCAAGGGCTCACTCTCTTCCATAGTGCCAACTTGAGATGTGCACTCTTTGTTTTTGGGTCCCATAGGTGCTGAGGTGGCATGGCTTGTGGCGCTGAGGTCACTGCCATGTCACATGGGATATTCCTACTTAGCTAGGCTGACTGGGTATTGAACCCAGGACATCTCAAAAAGAGGTGCCCCAGCCCCCTAGGGTGCATACCACTAGGATAGCTAAGAATTCATGAGAAAACATAGATAAATCCATAGGCTCTGCCTTCAGTATATCAGTGCCTAAGTCACCTAGGAAAAGATGTTTTTAGTGCATTTAGCTTGGGGATTAAGGGGTCCACACTACAACCGGATTTAGAGTTTTGTTCCATAGGTCAAAATGTGTTATCACCGATTTTGGTCAGGCCAATACTAAGATAAAAATGCAAGAGTGCTTAGAGCACCTCTAATACAAGTAAAGTATACCCTAAAGCATTGGAAAACCACTTTTTCTTACTCCCCCCTTGTGCTGTGGTGGCCACCACTGTCGCATCCTCAGGGGAAAGGGATTTTTTCATGGCCTTTCCTTGGTTTCCACACCTACTTTAAAATACCTATAGCCTCCCTAACACTGAAAAAGAGCGCTTTACCATGGCCAGCGACTCTTGCTGCAATGTTCATGACAATTTCCAACAGAAAGCTCAGCGCTCCCGGCGCTGCAGGGGTTCCTGTGGCTTGGTGGGGTTAGCATAGGGCATGCAAAGACCATATGGATATGCATCCCTCCCTCCAAGCTGCAGCGTAACACAACCGAACGCCAGACTCTCACAGGACGCTCTATCTAAGTCTCATGGAACCTGATAGAGACACCTGTCCTGGTACTGGGGCGAGGGATCGACGATTACATTACCTTGAGTATTTCGGCGGTGGCGTACAAAATACAGAACGGCACGACAAGACACAGATACCTGGTAGTCAATGAACTCAGATCTCCAGTGATCTCCGAAAGTCTTGACAGCCCTGAGTAGGGCTCAGAAAATACTTCTGATCATCGCCTGTGAAAACAGTGCGATGTGAAAAGTCTTTGGCTAATAAAATTAACTAATTCAGAACTTTTCTGGCGAGCCTTCGCCCATTGCTGAAATCACTTAATGATTTCCTTTACGGAACTTCAGTGCGCGCGTGATGTGCTGCACACACGACTGGCCATGTAGCTAGTCTACAATTGGATTTCCAGATTAATGAAATCTGTACATTCCCAAAAACTGAGATTTACCCTGAAATGCCCTAACTCATTACACCCCCTTCCTAAGCTTCATGTTCTTCTTATATACAAAATACATGACAAGCTGATGACCCGAGCTTTTCTTAGGAAACGACAACGTGTTTGGGTGTTCCAGGCTGTTTTTGGCTGCACCTGGTGCAGAGGCAACCCGTGGTTTGCCCGAAAAAATAGTATAAAACCTGTGGGGCTCAATGGAAAACCCACTGCCAGGGCATAAACAATTGATGATTGTTAAAAATGTCTTAGGTACATAAAAAAAGAAAACCTTGCAAGTACAAAGCTTTTGCACACTGTTTGCAGTCTTGCAAAACACCGCAAGTTTCCATTCCCTGAAATGGGAAATAATTGTAATGAAATGGTGAATAATTATAATGAAAAATAGAAAAAAAAATCTGAATCAATGAGAAAAAAAAATCCTGGCTCACCGAGGACAACGCACACAGCACACAGCAACAATCGTGTATACTGTTCACTGTACCCTCTTCAGTGCAGCAGTGACCTTTAGAGCCACTGCTCAACCCAAAGTATTAACAACAGTGCACTGTCAATGCACTGATTATCGAATTCCTTCAAAAAGGGCCTTCAATATTAATTTCAGCACCATATGAAACTGGTGCTGTCGACCACAACGTCGTCGAGGTCCCCGTGGTTTGGGGTCGTCCTCACCACGTTCATCTCCACTGGAGGACTTTTGTCGACCTCTCCATCGCTGGTCTCCTTCACGTCCGCTGGAGGACTTCTTGTGACTGCTGCGTGGACGGTCACTCTCACTTCCACTGGAAGACTTCGCTGGACTGCTCAATTGATTCTCCCTCTGGACTTGAGGACTCCCTGGTGTGGCAGACGAAGGACTGTTGCACGATTCCGGAGAGCCCAAGCGACGACTTGACAGCGCCAGGGCAGGCTGCTGTCGAACATACCAAGCGTGTGCCTCCCTGGCGCGCTTCTCCCATGTCCTCATCATGGTTTCCATGTCAATCCGTAGTCACTGCAGTCCATCCATCGTGCTCTTCACTTCGTCCACGTCGAATTGCACTTGTCGCTGGACTTCCGTTCTTTTCCCCTTGAACTCCTTCCTCGGGGACTCATTCTTCGGGGACTCACGCCAATTGCCTGAGATAAGGAACGAACCAGCGCCCCCACATGCCAAGCACTTGTTGGCACTGGCGATCCACTCCATGCTTAAGTGCTGCAAGGCTTGCTAACATTCCTGTTGGAGACCAGCGCGCGACAGTTGCTCCTCTACATGCAACAAACTAATTTGTTGTTCTGCTTCGTCTGCTTGTCCCACAAGCGCTGGCAGTGGAGGGTCCTGAGACCTGTCACCTCGACTCCGCAATCGTTCTCTGGCCAACGCCAATGCTTCTTCTCGACGCTCAAACTTGGTTGACCCAACTTGCGACGCATTGCTTCCTGTCTTCATTGGCGACACGTCACTCGCTTGGCCTGCGACCTTCCCTGGCGACACATTTTTGATTTTTGTGCTAGGCAAATCAAATCTCCAAGCTCGTGGCGATTTAGTGCTGGATCCCAATAGCTGAGTGTCAACAGACCTTGACGCCACTTGGGACAGCTTGCTTGAGATCATTGGCCCCACTTGCGATGCCTTGCTTGATGGCTGCTGCGGCTCCTGCTTGCTGATGCTTGGTACTGCTTGTATGCCTGCTGGATACCACTCATCTGTGTCCATCTCTGAACCTGCAGCGCATTTGGGCAGCGTGAAAGACAGGTGACAGCGACGTCCCTCGACGCGCAACACCCAATCGTCCACAGCAAGCGTCGAAACATCAAAGTCGTCAGGCCAATGCAACAGCGCCAAAGACGGACTGCAGCGCTGCACTCCGTATACTTGTGGGCTCCGCTCACGAACTGCTGTCCATATATCAGCGTTCGTCATCTGTGCCTGCACCAGGACGTACAAGACAGTGGCCTCCGGCTGTTCATCTCTTGCCGGCGCTGTTGCACGTCCACGTGGATTTCGCTCCGGCGGGATACTCGATCTTCAAGACCTTGTACAGGCTGCCATACTCGCCGTTCTCAAAGTGCACGTCCCTCAGTAAGTTTTCTGAGCTGTAATAAGACCCTGATAGGTTTCCTTCAGAGTGTCCAATGCCTTATTTTCTTGTAAAATACTTCTGATCACGCCAAAACTTGCAACAGTCAAAATCTGGCACAATCTTGAGTATTTCGGCGGTCACGTACAAAATACAGAACGGCACGACAAGACACAGATACCTGGTAGTCAATGAACTCAGATCTCCAGTGATCTCTGTCAGTCTTGACAGCCCTGAGTAGGGCTCAGAAAATACTTCTGATAATCGCCTGTGAAAACAGTGCGATGTGAGAAGTCTTGAGCTAATAAAATTAACTAATTCAGATCTTTTCTGGCGGACCTTCGCCCATTGCTGAAATCACTTAATGATTTCCTTTACGGAACTTCAGTGCGCGCGTGATGTGCTGCACACATGACTGGCCATGTAGCTAGTCTACAATTGGATTTCCAGATTATTAAAATCTGTACATCCCCAAAAACTGAGATTTACCCTGAAATGCCCTAACTCATTACACCCCCTTTTTCTGAAAGCACATACCTGAACAGAATCTAATTGTGCATCAGATGCACATTTTTATAAAATTTGTAGTCATCTCTTGATTTTTTAAATCAAGAAATTCCCTCGCAGAAAAAGGCGGCGCGCAGGAGCGGGTCTTAGCGAAGCGCCGGAAAATAAAGAGTTAATAAGATTATAAACGTATGTTACGTACAATGACAAAAATGACGAGACATACATTAAAAAATAAACATAAAGATCTCACCCACACTGACAGCAAGAATCAAAATTCCAAGATATCGAAAATCAAAGAAAATACTTCAATGAATCAGGTATAAACCACAGGTGTGCTTGTCTCGTATGCAGCATGCACATTGCTCGTCTCCTGTCTCCGTGAACGTGCATGGTAGCAGCGCTAACAAACCATAAAGAGCTAGATTAGAAAGATTGCAGGGGATTAGAGGTGATATTAGGGAATAAACAGATGGCCTTCGGCCAGTGAGTGGTTGTCACGGGGGGCTAACGGTCCTGCTCTGCGGTGCAATGCGAGACAACTGTGACAACTGCTCTTACAGCACAACCACCCTTTTTCCTGCCCTGATTGGAATATACACACCTATGCATAGCGTCGTGTCTCGCTTGTGCTTCGCTTTCTCCCTCACCTTGCTTCGCTCTCCAGCGGTAGGTAAGGTAGGTAAGCCCAGGTGGGGCCACCCCCTGGTGGAGTTCGTGATTGTGGGTAAGATTAGGAGAAAGATTGATCAAGGTTGACAGGTTTGAAACCTTGTGCATGCTCCCGCATTCACAAACGCATCAAAGGGTAGGCCATGCGTGGTGCGCTCGGTACAACCCTTGTTTAGGTTACCCAGGGGCTCCACCCCACGTTCTATAAGAGAACAGGTGGAGTTCCTTAAGCTTGCTTGCTTGTACTGAGGTTTGAGGGCAGTGTATTATAAGGCTACCTGAGAAGCTGTAATACGTGGAGGTAGTGTTGGTTCCTCAGCCGCAAACCTCAGTCATTTGCCTTTGCTTTACAGGTGGGAAGGTCAGGGTGATTAGTGCAGCAGCGATTGATTGTTTTCATGCCCTGCTAAACAAGGGCGCTGATCACACAAACAACTAACTCCGCCTCTGCCTGTGGCAGAGCAGGGAGTCCGACTCGATCAACATATGCGCTGTGCACGCCAAAGAGCACTCCTTCCCTCCAAGCCCTAGCAGGGAAACACGTTGTGGCGTCCCTGTTAGGCCACAGACGCTTAGTAGCTCTGTGTTTTCTTGCAATCTCACAGGTGAGCCGCTAGGGCTCGCGGACTCCTCCTTCAACGCCACCCAGTAGAGCGTGCGTGTAGGAGTAGTAGTCCTAAGTGGGGGCTTGAGCGAGTTGCAGAAGTGCTCGCCCACCAGGATGGTGCCACTGTAGGGTGTATAGGACCTGTATTGCGTGTGCCACTGACCCACCTTTTTCTTGCAATTTTAGCGGGGTTGGTGGGCAGTGGCAGTGGTTAGGCTGGATTTTGGCCATCGTAGCAAATAGGCGTTTTCAAGCCTTCATAGCTTTTGGCCACCCCTCCCTGTAGTAGGCAGATAGGTAGGGAAAACAATACCTGGATTAGTACGCTGGGTATTCCTGCAAGGTTTTGCGCCAGCACAGAAATTGGGCGCTTAGGGGAGGAGAGACCCGGGGCGTACCCCGTGGCACCGGTAAGACATCCTCCAGGTTTAGCAAGCGTGCAGACTTGGGTATAATTAGGACACCATTTCTGCAGCTTGCTCTCAGGACCTTAGGAGCAGCACACTCACACATACACTTAGGCAGGTAAGCGTAATCTTCAGTCCCTAGCTTTAGTCTTGGATGCAAGCGTCTCAGCGAGCCTCAGCAACTCACCACGGTTGTTCTGGGACAAGTAGTCTACCAGAACTAAGGTTAGGCGTCCCTCAGGTAGAAAAAACGCAGAGAAGGGCTCCCAGGTGGCCTCTGCGACCCAAAACCCTTCCCAAAGGGTGAGGAAGCGCCAACCCTGGTGAAAGCGGTGGCGTAGGGCAGACTTCACCAGGTAGAAGCCCTCCTCAGCCATCTCCTCGGCGTTCATGTCGGGGAGGTCCCCTTCACCTTCCATAGGGCTGGCAGCCCCTTGTAGGTCTAGGGCGGCAATTTCCTCGTCGTTCAGCTCCCACTCCTCCGCACTGTAAAAGCAAAACTCAGACCAGGTGGTCTGTGCTTTGCTTTTACAAGTATGCTTTGCTATTTGTGCTTTGTACATATATCGCATTTTGTTAGTGTGCAAAGGGATTGTTAAGATCTCAGTATGACCATTCCTTGTAGCATTACTGAGATTTGAGGACACTTAAAACATTTGTTCGTGTGTTTCTCTTATTACTCATTTTGCTTATTTGGGATTTGTGCACTTTCTTGGATTTGTATTTTGAATTTATTGTTGATCTCCACTTTGGTGAAATATTTGGGCGAACACCAACTCAATTTTGACATCAACAAGCATACGAAAATCAAAAAAAGGATTTATTTCAGAGTAGATCTTAACGATCCCTTTGCACACTAACAAAATGCAATATATGTACAAAGCACAAATAGCGAAGCATACTAACATGCAAATCCCCTCAAATGGTGTGGGCGCCAAAGGGAGCCCTCAACCGGTGACTGGCACAAACGATACACTCGGATGCAGAACCCTCGTCGTCGGCTACACATAGAATCAGACCACTTGAAAAACGCGTCCAATGGCACAAAGATATGGCATTAACATGCACACAAGCAGTTGACCTAAAATTAAGTGTAGAACGAGCACCAACCGTCAAATACTCGAAAAAAGCGTATCAATGCACCTGGATGGTCAGCCGGCATCAAGAACAACTCGATGATGACGGTCGACGACTCTCAAACGCTCGGATCAGAAAAACTTGACCTTTCTGACCACCAACAGTTCAGTACAAATAATTAAGTTCTGAAACTTATTTCTACTGCACTGGCACCGTCAAAAAGAATCTCAACAAAAGCGTCTGAAACACTATTCCAAACATCGCGATATGTCGCCTGTGATAGCGACAGCGATCGGCGGCGACCGGCAGCTCATACCAAGGTAATTTCCCGAATCTCTGCAGTCCTGTCAAGAAAGAAAGCAAATTTGGCAACTTTCTAAACTCCTGAACTAAAATTCTGAAGCACTGTCCACCCTGGATCCCAGTACAGCCTGAAATGCATACCTATGCACAGCCCTGCCCTGTTCTATGCTTTTACACCCACAGAGGTCTTGAGGATCATAGTAGCGCTTCAGGTGTTGAGCAGCGCACACCAGGGTCCCCCCTAGACGGGGAGAACACCGCACTGTTATAAGGTATCCATCGACAGATAGAATCTTGTAGGGCCCGAAGTATGGGTCATCGCTGGTAGAGCGTGGCCAGGCGGGTAGTCGGCTGTGGTGCACCAACACCCAGTCCCCTTCTTGGTAGGTGGCCGGTACTTGGTGCTTGTTCTTCTTGTTCCACTGACGCTCCCTCACTCTCTGGAGCATAGCCTTGGCCTTGTCCACCTTCGCTTGTTGCTCTTGGACCACTCACCCACAGAAGAATGGGTGTCTTCTGGATAGGAAGCACGTAGAAACCACGCCGCGCGCCCTAGGAATAGCTCATGGGCCGAGTAGCCAGTTGCCGAACTCTCTTGGGAGTTCATCATCAAGGATATGACGGGGAGTAGTCTCACCCAGTCTCTGGGGGTGGTGGGAGATGGCCGCTCCTGACAGGAGCCGCCCCTGGCTCCTGCTCCTGAGGAGCACCGACCCTGGCTCCTGAGGAGCTCCGACCCTGGGGTGCTCCTCAGGAGCACCGACCCTGGCTCCTGAGGAGCACCGACCCTGAGGGGGCTCCTGAGGAGCACCGACCCTGGCTCCTCAGGAGCCAAAGCTCTCGAGGAGCACGGACCCTGCTCCTGAAGAGCAAGTTGGCTCCTGAGGAGCACCGACCCTGGATACTGAGGAGCCAAAACAGAAAAAGGTTATTTTTTCACTTTTAGCCGAGTACTTTGCATATTTTCTACAAGGGGTGCCCATTGTGGCTGCAAAGTTACCAACAACTTGGATAAAAGTCGCATTTTTGGACTCTTACAGGCTTTCCTAATGTCTACATCATTGATCCTGAAGAACACCACCTCTGCGCCCTGGGAACAATTCTGCTTCCGAACAAAAGCGCCCTCAGGAACCAAAACAAAAAGACTTATTCCCAACTTTTGATTACTTATGTGTACTTTTTCGTACACAGTGCCCATCGTGCATGCAAGATTGCCAACAAGGCAGATAAAAGTTGCATTTTTGTTAGCTTTCGAGGTTCAACTAGAGGTTTCCTCCAAAATCTTTTCAGTGAACCAAGTCGTTTGTTTGAATCACTGATCTTGGGAAGAACCACTATTGCTCCTGAAGAGCAATTTTGCTCCGGAGGAGCACCGTCCGTGTCTTTCGGGGAGCTAAAACAAACCTAAGTGCTTTTCACTTTGTGCTTGTTGTTTCGCATCATTTCAACATCCGCTCTGCATCATTCTTGGAACATTACCAACAACCAAAAAGTTGCATTCCGCTTTAGAAAGTCTACTAGACATTTGTTTCCTTTGCTTCAATGTTTGCTTTGTGACCAACGTCAATTAACAAAATACTTCGTTTCAAAAAAGTGAATTTGAAGCTCTTATAGCCATGCAACTTGGGTGTAATTTTGTTTTGGAAACAACATCATTGCCTCTACTTTGAATCCGCAATGAAAGCTGTGTTTTTGCTTTGATTGGGCATTTTTAGTCTTGAACCTCTTGTGCTATCTTTTTCAATCAACCTTTTTTCCTAATGCCTTAGCCAAAGAACCATGCAGCAAGCACTTAAACCTAAATACATGCGTATAACAATTGACATTTTGTATTGGCACCAATCACATAGCAATCAACACCACCTTTTCTACCATCAATTCCATTGGTTGCGGGAGAAACCACAAAATTGCACTTCATCTGCCTTACTTTAGAAGATTCGCATTCATTGAACTTTCGGACCCCACCAGAATACAATTGTTCCATACAGCATCATTGCCCGTTGTGTTGCATCAGACGTTGGATGAAAATGATGCATCAAGCAGTACGCAAAATGCACAAAAAATCCTATCCCCAAATTCACATAGTAAATGACTAACGAAAAATGAATACTAATTCGTAGTCCAATTGGCGCATCAATAATTCAAGTAACACATCAAATTGCAATGGAGCCTTACGGTCCAAAGATATGACAATTGGTACCATACAGCATATGTATTGTACGGTATCGGCATGGTATCCATACCATACAGTGCTGCAATATCTTGTATGTTATGGCCTAACACTCTTGTATTCACTACTTTGTCCCACCACAAAGGGAAATTGGCTTTTTCACTCCAAACAAATATATCGTTCAGTTGCCACGGTTAGGCAGTCACCTTTGCAGACAGCATCGATCATCTTGTCACCGATCTTGCACTCGGAGCCGAACTTGGTTTTCACAAGGGTCATATTCTCCTTCGTTTGGGAATCGAATTGAGGATTAACTGCAGGAGTGGCGTGCATTATGATGGAGTGTCCTCTGCAGCGCTTGGTGCAACGCTTTCCGTCAGCGAGCACTTTTGCCAGTGAGGGCACGTAGTGCAGATTCTTGCGGGAGCAATTGTGCAGTGTCCAGTAGAGACATACCAATCAGACAATTGCCGAAAACCCACAAATCATTTCTGATGATGTGGGGCTTTGTATCGATTTTCTGCAGCCAAAGGAAGAGGAGAGTTGGCAGCGCCTCACCGCTGTGTCGTCAAGCATCTTTGCATTTGTTGTGCACAGTGCACAACTTGTGCAGTGGATCTTGCACAACTTGAAGTCCACGCAACTACCCCCAGACTACGACAAGAACTCAATGATCGAAAACTGGACAAAAAAGATCAAAACGCATCGAAGGGCGCACAGGTTTGCCCCCCCCCCCCCGCTGAAATACCTTCCTCTTCAATTTTTCACCGATCTTGTCAGTTATCTGGTCGAGGACGTACTGCACGTGCTTTCCGCCCTTGAACGTCCAAATGCTGTTGACGAAGCTGCAGTGCTGAAACTCTGACCATCATTGTCTTCGATTTCAAGGGTAGATTGACGGCTTGGGACCAGTTCTTTACCCAGCAATCCGGTCATCCCGTTGTCAACCATTGGTCACCAACGACTTACAACTAATCGTGGACAGGCGTAATTTGGAACGCGGCGAAAGCTTCTAATGATGGATGAGTGAGTTGGATGTACGAATGAACATTTGTGTATGGTTCAGCTTTGAATGGGGACGACACCTCCCTTTCTCCTGATGCCTGAATCAGGGCGCTTCGCGACATACAAATCGCGATACCCTGTTTTGGTGTGTTCTGGTTCAACAGCCTTTTTTTTTTTCCTTTTCTAAGCTCGTGAGAGGTCGTTTCCAAAGTAACAAATATCAGCGTAATCAATTATGGCGCATACGCTGGGGAAAACCAACATATGAAATTTCATGACAACCATTCCACTTCTAAATGCATACATCATGGAGGACACCATACATAGACCATAGTTGACTGTCAAATTTCAATTTTTTTTCCCGAACCCCTTCCTCCTGCAGAGCAATGCCAACCTTTGACCCTAGCTCCTGAGGAGCCACACCCCTAGCTCATGAGGAGCAATGACCCTGGCTCCTTAGGAGCAAAATGCTTAACAAGACAACCGCCGCTCCTGAGAATCGCCGACCCTGGAGGTGGTACAGGGTCGGTGCTCCTGAGGAGCATTTATCAGGGTCGGTGCTCCTGAGGAGCAGCACCAGGGTCGGTGCTCCTGAGGAGCCAGGGTCGGTGCTTCTGAGAAGCTGGCTCCTCAGGAGCAGGGTCGGCGATTCTCAGGAGCTGCCATCCCCCACCTACCGTCTCTGGTGCGTTCAGTTTTGCACCATATCCTTACATTCTCCTTGAGGACACAAA
This sequence comes from Eutreptiella sp. 'Long Island Sound 2002', assembly GCA_964036045.1. NCBI lineage: Eukaryota > Euglenozoa > Euglenophyceae > Eutreptiales > Eutreptiaceae > Eutreptiella > Eutreptiella sp. 'Long Island Sound 2002'. The sequence continues at coordinate 73,672,901 of OZ038385.1, forward strand.
TCTGTTGCTCACCTGGGGGGTTGCTCGTGTGAGAGTAGGGGATCCCCGTTGACACCTGGACATTGGGGGATCTCAGGACCCTCTTGTACCAGCCAGTATCTGAGCGTACTCGTACGTCCTCATCGGAGTTGATCTCTTTGGGCGCCCCATAGACACAAAACCACTCCTCCAGGAGTATCTTGATAGTCTCCTCCCCGGTAATGTGCTTGGTACATGGGAACACCCTGGTAAACCTGGTCAACCCACAGGTTACCACGAGGGCGAAGTCATAGCCCCCGAACTTCGGCATCTCCGTGTAGTGTGAGGGATGGACAGGGTCGAGTAGAGACCCCTGTCCCTGATATCCCCCGGTATGCAGGACCTACACGGGCACTTGTCCACGATAGGCTGGAGGGTCTTCCGCAGTTGGTCATAAGTCCACGTAGTGTGGAACCACTGCTTGAATAGCCTCAGGGTACGGTCAGCACCCACATGACCGCTGGACTCATGGGTCCACTTCAGCAGCGGTGGGACTCTGTCACTGGGTACCACGATGCGGTCTTCGTGCCAGAGGTAGGTCTTGTCCCTCTTCCACTGTTCTTGGTTGACCAGGAGGGGTTCAGGGCGTTTCTCCGGGCGCTTGTAGATATCCCCAAACTCCTTCAGGTACTCCGCTTGTTGGAGCCTCTAGGGGGCGTACCATAGTCATCATGAGGTCCAGGTGCACGTCCGTACGGCTGAACGCCTCGTTAGCCAGCGCTTCAGACCGGGCACCAATCAGGGCGTCGAAGTTGTTGCGGCTGATGTAGTCTGCACACTCGTTCTTCACTCCCTGGATATGGTGTACCGTCAGCCGTAGTTGGCTGAGGTAGGTCCACCAGCGCCGTAGCTTGGCCTTCTCAGGTGGCGGACCCTTCTGGAAAGTGCGGACCGGCTCTTGGTTGCACGGCCAGACCACAGGGTTACTCCCCAACAGTCGTGCCTGAGAGGATAGCACAAGCATACCCGCGAGCAATTTATGCTCATAGGTGGAGCAGTTCCCCCTGGCCTGGTTCCATTTCCAGTTCCAGTGGCCCAGGGGTACTAGGACCCACCTGTCGTCCGGGTAGCTGTGCTTGAGAGTTCCATCTCGGTTGACACCTTCAGTCCCCCACTGGGAAATAGCCGAGTCGAACTCCTCCTTCTCTAGTGCTTGCCATTGGAACAACGTTCCACCACCGCCCACATTGCTGGCGTCAGTCACCAGGATAATCTCCCATTGTGCTCTAGGCACGCCCAGGCACTTAGCGTTGGCCACCTTGTCTTTGAGCTCGTCAAACGATTGCTGCTCTTGTGGGCCCCAGCGCCAAGTAGTACTCTTCTTGATCAGGTCCGTCAGAATGGCGCTGGTGTAGGTGAAGTTTTTGATATGGCGGCGGTAGAAGTTGCACGCCCCAATGAAACTGCGTACATCATGAAGTCCTTTCTTGGGGTCTCGTGTCGTACGTTAGCGTCCATCAGGGGTTTGGCCTTAGAGGCCGCTGGGGTCCACCACCCATAGCCAACGTCAAACCCCAGGTACTGCATGGTCTCCTGCATGAACTCACACTTCTCCAGCGTGAGTCGTGTGTGGTTCTCCTGGCAGGCCGCAAAGAATTCACCAAAGAGGATTAGGTGATCCTCCTGGGTATTGGTCCCGAGTCATACATCGTCGATGTGTGCTTCCATCTGGGCCCCACGGGATATGAGTTCTTGCACCTTGGGTCTTCGTCGTAGGATGGACAGGATCTTGTTCATCAGCTCTTGAAAAAGGGCAGGTGCGTTTACCACGCCAAAGGGCATGACCTTACACTTGAACACCCCCCCTGGAGAGGTGATGAAGGCGAGTAGTTCCTGGGCGTTGGGCGTCAGGTCCACCTGCCAAAACCCACTTCTCTTGACCATCTTGGTCTTGTAGCAACAGGAGGCTATCTTCTCAAGGGTAGACTCCATATTAGGAATGGACCCTGAGTGGTTCAGCGTTTTCTTGTTTAGCTCTCTGTAGTCCACTACCAGCTGTTTGGCTGTAGACCCAGGTTTAGCCACCAGGAAACAGGGGCTGCAGTGTTGGGGGTAGTCCCCGTCCTTGTACTCCAGGACTGGTGAAGCCGGTTCGGACCCCCGTGGCCATCTTTGGGTCACTTGGGGTGTGTATCTGAAAGTGCTGCCCTGGGTCGTTGTGGGTGCCGGAGGGCTCGGGGCCGGCAAGACCAGTGGGGCAGGCACGCGAGGAGTCTCCCTGGATGTTGTTATTGGGGGTAGAACCGGACACTCGGACACCAACGGAGGCGAGAGCAGCGACAACAGAAGCAAGGTCCATGCTGATTGTGGTCCGGCAGAAAATCCCAGTCTATGAAGAAAATTGAGGGGAATTATTCTAAATACATCTGAGTGTCCAAAACTGTCTGAAAGAATTTAAATAATCCATTTATGTAAAAATGTTTGGCCGATCTGGCCCGCGAGCGCGCGTCAGCGGCAAATGGCAATTCCAGCTAAAATAGCGGAACGCGGCGGATTTACGGGAAATGGACCGCGGAATCAAATCCGGCATATCAGAAATATATAGGAAATATCCTGTGACTGAGCTGCGAGGCGGCAATTCCGCCGAAGCAAAGAAAATGACCAAAATGTAGCCAATCTGGGCAGAATGTCTGAAAATCTGAGCAGATGGGGCTAGCCGCACTTACACTCCCCCTCCAAAAACACACTGGGGTGTGTCGCTACGTCAACGAAGAACGTAGTGCGGGTAAGTCCCAGAAAAACATAGAAATGTAGCCTCGATGGGGCGAAATCTGCTTGATCTGACCTGATTTGGGCTGAATTGGCACTGAATCAGGCTGGATGAACCTGAAATGAGACAGAATGAGAAGTGACGAACAGTCCTCCGTGCAGTAAAACATTAGGTCAAGGGCTAAAAAGCATGTAAACGTATCGAGAATCGATACCAAACCATGCATTGGTTGAGAATGAGGTAGATTATTGGTGGATTGAGTGGGGGGATCAAGAATTGGAGTGACATCTCAGCGCTCTGGCACAGTTTCGCTGTCGCGGGCACGCTACGGTGTCCTCGCCGAACTCTACATCGTGTTAATCCCGCTTTTCTCGTTCTGAAAAGTGCAGCATGTGGCTCAGAATTGGCGCATCTGGTGGATGATCACAAAATTGAGCAAGATTGAGAGTTAAATTGAGCAGAGATTAAGGGGATGAGACAATCACAGAGAGGTAAAACAATTACAATTGTAGTCTACAGACCCTAAGTGCACCACAGAAGGTAAAGATGCTTTTCTGTGCACTTAGATCTAAACAGATCTTCGAGGAATGTGGGGAGATGACAAGGTAATCAACCTAAATTGTCCTAAAATCAACAAATTCCCTAAGATGGAGATGAAATGTAGCGGAATGTCTGAAACTGAAACTACTAACACTTTCGTTTAGACTAAAGTTAATATATATTGTCGTTTATTCAGCTCAATTGTGCTTTCCGGCACGTTGGTTCGCGAGCATCTAACAGATTCTATCAAAATGTGGATCATGTGATGATGCATCATGATGGGACATGCTGGCCCTGGATCCTTGGCATGTAACGCGCCGAAGGTTCACTGAAGGCGCTTTACTGACAGTATATAACTGAGAGACACCGAATTTACAGTGGCGGTGGTGTCAATCGACTTGGACGAGGCCAATCTTTCGATGGAGTCCCACAAGACACTTGGATTCACCATTTTCGACAGTTTCAGGTCGGATTGAGCTCACATTGGCGTGTGCCAAAAATACAACGAAGCTTACGAACTTCAGAGGTGGCTGTTAGAAGTCCATAGAGCTCCTAGATGAAGATTGTCTGAACAATTGATGTCTGGATTTCGTACAACAGTGGCAGAATGATGGACAAACCTGAGAAATTCAAGGTAAATTTGAGGATCCTGGATCTGAATCTGGACTTTGGCGTTAGCATCACAGCAAATGAAGGTACGATCTGAGTTCCTGGCGTCGCATCTGGTGCAGCCAGTACTACAGGGGATACCTGTAGGGGTGAATGTCGCTGGCCAGCGTTTTGATTATGTACATTTGCTTCCATCTGCACGAGTAGCCAAATTCCAAAGATGCACAGACCAACAGAGACAAGATTACCCCGAATCTGCCTGAATTAAGCCTGAGTTTGGTTTTTTCTGAACACGGCAGCACACTCCGTCAGCGTATCTACGCCTTGTCTGCCGAACGGAGACCAAAGAAAAGTTGATTGACGTCAAATTATCAAACATTCGCAGTTCTCCACATCATGACTTAAACAGAAAGAATGAACAGTGGATTGAGCAGAATGTGGTAGGATGGCTTCCTCAATTCGGCCAAGCACGAATGCATGTGACCACCAACCTGTCTGGCCTAGCCCTCGTACGGCTTGGGCGCTGCAAATCAGCGGCCGAACTCGAAGCTTGGTCCTCATTTGGCTCCTGGGCTGGCCTGACCGCAGGAGGGGGGATCGACGGATCAGCCCTGGAATGTGACTGCTGAGGGCCGTAAAAGGCTGGATCTCGATTCACCACAGGTCGTTTTCCGTCGCTCTCCACTTGTCTGTCTGGTTTCGACAAACAATCTGTCAGGAGTACACCAATTTCGGGGTGCTTCTTCAGGAAGTCGATGAACCCCTTGGTGTATCCATGGACAAAAGATTGGGCTGGTTCCCAGTTGTTGTGACTGGGATCAAAGCCCCTCCACTCACACAGAAATTCCCATTCGCCCTTGGCGTCACGTCTTGCTTCAACAATCCTCTTGAGTTCGTACTTTCCCCCTTCGATGACCCGATCGGACAAGTGTTTTGCATTCCAAAAAAGGGGTTTAACCCGATCCTTGGGGGAGGGGATCTCTCTCTTGAGGCGATCGCCCGAAACGTCAATTTCCCTGCTGACATCCACACGAATCCTCCACCTGTTCTCACCAAGACGCGCTGTAACAGCGAATGGCCCCTCCCACAAGGGAAGAAGCTTGTCATCTCCGTCCAGGGTGGTTTCGGATTTTCGAAGCCAAACTCGATCATCGACTTCAAAATTGTGGGGGTTTTTTCGACCTTGATTTTGAACCCAAAGCCAGTCAGCTTGATGCTTCTCGATTAATTTCGACACAGATTTATCTGCTCGTTGGACTTCGTCCAAAAACAGCGAAGCATCCTTACAGGGGCGAGGATTATTCAACGGCATGTTCCACCAACACTTCTTTCGTCCAAAGACAATTTCATTTGGAGAAAGGCCATGATACAAAGGCGTGTTGTGGTAGCGGCGAAGCAATGCGAAGAGAACTTCCATCCAATGGAAATCCTTTTCACTCGCGAGCTCCTTACGAAGCATATTAATTATAGAGCGGCCGGCTCTTTCGCCAGGCAGCGCTCGATGCGAGTGGATTTCACATCGGAGGTGGTGGATTCCAAGGCGAGCACATAATTCTCTCCACCATTCGGAGGTGTACTCTTTGCCTGAATCCGTCACCACCTCGGATGGGACGTCCCAGCCTCCCATCCAGGTCTGCGCGCACCACTTGGCGGCAGCCTTGCCAGTCATCGACTCAATGTTGCAAGGCAACACTTGAATGTAGCCGGAATGACGGCACTGAATAAGGAGCACACCATTGACTTTTTTATTAGTCCAATGGCACTCTTCGTCATCGAGCTCACCGAGATAGAAAAAATCACTCGTGACTCTGTTAAAGAGGCGCTCCGGAATAGGATGAGGCCTCAGATGGCCGTGCTTCTTCGCGCTGGGGGGCGTCGAGACAGCACATTGGGCGCATCCGGCAGCTACTTTCATGCAATGAGTGTAGAGCCTCGATCCAAACAACCTATGCTTAATCATCGACCACAGTCGACGGCCACGTGCGTGGGGGGACTCCCATTTGTGCCACCAGTTTAACACTCGGGGGGCTAGGGCATCTGGCACACACAATTTACCCTCCATCCACAGCTTCCCCCCATCCAACGAGTACTCAGCAAAAATCCCATCCTTGTGAGCATCTTTGGATGGGAGATTTCCAAAGACCTCTTTAAACATCGGATCCTGCAGGTAATCGGACGTCCAGTCACGGATGATCAGGGAATCCTTCGGCAGGGGTGGAGTTTTGGCCGGATCTCGACGCTTAATGCCTTGGATCAACCGAAATCGACTTACTTGTCGGGTATAGTCAAACCGTTTCACACTCCCTGAGGAGGGATCGGTGACTTTTTCCACGACTTTCAGCGTTTTGGTGCAGATCTCGTGAGCATGCGCTGGATCTGTGATGGCCGTGATGTCGTGACACGGCAATGCGTGCTGTTTAACAGCGCACTGCATGCATGCACGTCGAATGAGTTTCTTTTCTTCCTGATCCCATTCGATGATGACATGGCGGTCCTGCTCCGTACCATGGATGTTGGTACTTTGCAGCCCCTCTGAGGCGGGGTAAGCCCATCGGCTCAGAGCATCCGCTACCGTGTTATGTTTTCCAGGCAAATACGACACATGGAGGTCAAACAGAGAGAGAAATTCGTGCCATCTGGCCCGTCAACCAGCTGGGCTCGCGACAGTATCAATGTGTTCAGTGGCCCAATACTCCAGAGATCGATGATCCGTCAGGACCTCGACTCGATTGGTGCCAACCCACGATTGGTACTTTTTCAAAGCACAGATTATGGCGTAAGTCTCTTGCTCACGCGGCGACCATTGCATTTGGCGTGGGGCTAGCTTCCGTGACCAAAATGCAAGAGGGTAATGATCGCCGGTGGCCTCATCAACCTGTTCAAGAACAGCTCCGATCGCGTACCTAGAAGCGTCGGTTCTAATGTAGAAGGGTCGGTCAAATTGGGGCACATGCAACGTGGCGACTTCGCAGAGGGCTGCCTTCAAGTGATGGAAGGCCTCCTCGCACTCGTCAGTCCACTTGACACGAACCTTTGAACCTGCCTTGCCCGCATCTCTCCCTACCTTCAATAATTCAGTGAGGGGGGCAGCAAATTTGGCATAATTCGGCACAAAAGTGTGGTAAAAATTGCAACAACCCAGGAATCCTCTCAACTCCGTGATCGTCTCAGGGCGCTTCCACTTCTGAATAGCGACGAGCTTCCCTGGACTGGGTCGTCGGGTGCCATTCTCCAGGAGAGAACCACAAAATTCGACTGATTTTAAAAATAATTTTCCCTTCTTTGGCCCACAAACCAGCTGATTGGCGTCAAGAATGTCCAAAACTTGGTTCAGCTGCTTCTCATGTAGGGCCACCAGTTCGGCTTCGGTCAGTCCCTCCCCCTCCGTCGCGATGATTATGTCATCTATGTACACACTCACAAAGGCACGAAGCTCAGGATGGGTTGTGAACAGCACATCCTCCATCATTCTTTGAAAAAATGAGGGGGCGTTCTTCAGCCCCATGGGCATGACGGTCCATTGGACTGGGCCACATGGCGTGCACATACAGGTGAGAGGTCTGCTGTCCTTCCTCAACGGCATTTGGTGAAAGCCGTGACGGAGATCCAGCACAGAGAACAAACGACCTCTTGCCCTCTTGGCGATTTCCTCCTCAATGAGGGGCAGGGGGTGCGAATCCGCCTTGGTTTCGGCGTTGAGATTGCGAAAATCGACAACCATTCGCCAACCATCAATGGCGTTTTGGTCTGCAGGCGGTGGCTTCGGGACTGTGAAGTGTGAACAGCACCATTCGCTGGTCATACAACCCTCAAGCCAACCAAATTCCCTGAGATTTCTCTCGATGATTTTTCTGAGGATCTCATGTTTATGTCCATGATTTTCATAAGGGCGCTGTTTTTTTGCCTTGTACCCTTCACGAAGCTCGATGAAGGCTTCACCGAACTGTCCACGGACAGGGGGATCTTTGATCAACTTTCCTGAAAGGGTTGTGTCCTTCCGTTCCTCAAAAATCTTTTCTCTTGACTTGGAACACAATTCAGTGTCCACCTGATCGCCAGGAATTACTGTCGAAAAAACTTTGGCGACTTCTTCGGCTTTGGCAGGAAGAATCTTCTTACGGATGTCCCTAAACAGGTCCGTATCAACTGCCTCTTGAAGATAGGTGGGTCGTGTGTCGAAATCCCAGAGATTCTCTTCGTGATCCAGCTCCTCGAAAGGATCCATGAAAGCTTCCACAGGGGGTTTTTCATAAAAAACTCTGAATTTGCGGCGCGATTGGAGATTTTTCCTCGCCCGTGCACTGAAGATTCTTTTCGACGTCGACCGTATTGGGGAAGAGGGAGACGAGGCGGATCCATTGGACGTTGAATCACCTTGGGTATCTGACGGACAAAAATCAGAAAAAAAAGATTCATCATCAGTACCACGCTCAACCTCAGATTCAGACCCAACACAGGAATCTGTACTAGAATCAGCAGAATTAGAGTCAGAAAGCTTTCCATCCACCAGGAATGCAAGCGAACTCCAGGACCGCTGTGGCAGGGGACCTGTGTCGTCCCTGGCATACAGCTTAATCTTCCTGGGAAGTTCGATGTAATCTACACAAATGTCTTGTAATTCCTGAAACCAAGGCTTGTCGTCCCACAAGGGCACAACTAAAATTGCCTGGGTTTTATCTTGCTTGATCTTGTGGATGACCTGCTGGATTAAGTGAAACGGAGGATTAATCCACAACTTCTTGTCCCATTTGTGGGTCCAAGCGTCGCTGAAGTGCTTGTCAAAGCGCTTGTTCGTACGGTTAGCAAAGGCATCATACTGTGGCCAAAAGGAATGATGTTCATGAAAGTATTCACAAATTGCATCGCGCCATTTGTCGACAACTCTGTAGGATGAAGAGTGCCAGCGCGAAGGGCGTCGTGGCTGGGAGTCCCTACGAAGACATTCTAACTCTTGGGAGTAATCGGCACTCCCATTCACCTCTGCAATGGTGACATCTTCACCAAATTTTGGTGTCACCTTTTGCTTCAAAAATTCTTCTGCACTTTTAAACCCTGCGTGCAAAAAACGAAATTCAGGACGCTCCAAGGGACCTGACTCCAGCAAAAAACAACGACGATGACCTACGGGCGCTACCCTGTTCTTGCGAAGCCAAGGATGGCCCAAATAAAGGTCATACTTTATGTCAGCACGATAGAAGTAGTCATCCTTAAGGACAACTTCTTCCACATTTTGCTCTTCCCAAAGGTCTTGAGCGACCAAATGAGTCGATATATAACAACCGCGTTGCCCACCTGCGAGAGAATGTCCAGAAACTCCCTCGAGGGTAACAGGATGAGGCGATTCAAACACGCAGTCGTCGGGTAAGAATGAATTGGATTGGAGATTTACCTCTGATCCATTGTCACACAAACAAGTGGCGAGATGGAAATTACCCTTGCAATCAGAGACCCACAGCTTTGTGACAAACTGACGAGCCCTGTGCTTGGACTGTACACCAACCTCGTCCACTACAACAGAAGGATCCGCTGCCGGATCCAGGGGAGAGGAGACAAGCGACCCTACATCAAGTAATGGTCGATCAGGAATTTGGGGATCATGCCTGAAATCGCCTGGGGAGGGGCGATTTTCGTGGCTCCCCTAGGCGTTCTGACCTCCAGCGGCTGCGTTTACATTGTGAACACAGCCTGATTCGTCGATCCACTCATCTTGGAACGGATCATCCGCTGGATTCAGGGCATTTTCGACATAATCTCGATCCGCATCGGACACCTGATCTGCACCTGAGACCTGATCCACACGATGATTGCCCTTTCCACGTCCACGGCCACGGCCGCCGGATGATGGGCCACCACCGTCGCCACGCCCTCTGCCCTTACCAGAGAAAGGGGTTCCTGAAGGATTTCCCTTACCCTTACCCTGTGATCCTGGAGCATTTCCTTTGTTTGTACCGGATTGAGGGGTTTGGCCTGGATTTCGATTTCCGCCTCCGGCGTTGCCATTGGGACTTGTCTGGCCGTTTGGCTGCCCCCCGGAGCCGGATGGAGTCCGATTTCCCTTGCCTTGGGATCCGCCAGGGCCTCCAGTATTTTTGTTTCCACCGGAGGGGGTCGAATTACCCTTTCCCCCCTTGGCACCATGCACCTGTCTGTCATTCCTGTCTGAATTCTGCGAATTACTGACATTTTCACCAATCACCTTGTGATCGTAAGCAGACCATCGGTGATTAGCAGTAGAATGCGTCTTAGCTCGGTTCGTAGAACCTAAAAGAAGGCAGATGCTACAATGATCCTTAACATTCCGGGTGTCATTCACCTTTTTGTTGCCCTTTTGGGCCCCATTTTGGGTGTTTTGCTGGGTATTCTTGTTTCCCCCAAGACCCTCATGGAAATTTTGATTGCCGGCGTCAGCGAGCCGCTCAACCTCCTCCCACAGTTCCTGCGGAGTAAACGAAAACACCCAGTTCCTGGCCTTCAGGCGATGGCCGTGGAAACTTACTCCCCTATTGAGGACTTGGACAAACAAGTCCCGATCCTCGTGTTCATTAAACTTGATTTTCCACGTGTTTTCAGTGAACTTCACCTTGGTAAACGACGTGGGGGAGCACTTTTGAAGTGCCTCCCTGACCGTAAACCTGTTGGCCGAGGCGTCGAAGCCATCGACTTCCGCCCACCAGGTCTTGACCTTTTCTTCGGACTGTTTATTCCGAAGGGTGGCGGCGGTTTCTGAGGGGATCTTGTCAAAAATCAGATTTTTCAGCTCGGCACTAGAAAATGTTTCGCCTGAATGTTCAGATTCTTCTACGAGATACCAGAAGCGCTGTCTCTTGTCTTGCACTTCGTGCAAGATTAATCGCGAGAACGAAGGAAAATTCTTCAACATCTGGTGGTAATGGTCCTCTGGCAGTCGGGATCCACGTACCTCCAACTGTTCCCACACCTCATCAAAGGTAAGGGGGGAACTTGAATCTTCACCATCACTCCAGGTTCTGAGCCAAGTGTTGGCCGGCGCTCCCTCAAGGCAGTCCAGGAGGGCCATCAGGAACTGATCATCCTGGAGCTTTTGAGTCTTAGCCCACAGTTTAAATTCCCGTTGGAACTGAGGCCAACGTCTGGGATTCCCATTATACTTCGGTTGCTTGGCAACCTGACGAAGTCGCAATGAAGTGGGATTTAGAAGTGAATCCAGCCCAACACCGGCCGTAATGGCAGACACCTTGGCGGCATCATTAGCCACACCAGCTCCGGCGAGGGTCTGGGCGAGCAACATCTGGGCAATTGCATTGGAATCAACAGCAGGAAGGGTAGTACGGGAGGCAGTTCGTTTGGCATTCTGAGCCTCATTCCTAGCCTTCGCCGATCTACTCTGAGATCGAGAGATTGTAACCCTTTCCTTTAGCTTAGTCCTGCTGATCCTTGCATCGGTGATCTTAGAGTCCACCGAAGGAGCAATCGAAAAAATTTCTGTCGCCTCCTCCGACGGTTCTGTTGTTTGTTCCACCGATGATGCGCCCTCAGACCTCATGTGGGTCTTGAAAAGATCTTTAATTCCCAGCGTCTGAATGATGAGTTGCATTTGATCTTTGAGCAATTGGAGCTCAGTATCTCGCTGTAATCTGCAAGAGCAGTCGGCAGGACAGTACATACCGTGTCCTGAAGGGCCTGAGCAGGCTGTCGGACCGCTAATCTCAGTGGTTCGCAGCCAGGAGTCCACTTGGGGAGCTCCTTCAGTCCTAATTTCCAGGCTTGCCTGCCTAGCTGCCTCTAAAATTCCTTCCTCAACCGCGGCGGCTAGATCGTCGCGGATGGAAACAGAGGGAAGAGGGGCGGAGGGCCCGGCAACAGGTGCCTTGGTCTTCTCCTTCGGGAAGAGACTTGCCTCCCAGATCTGCAAGAAAATGGCAAAAGATTCATCTTCTTGAGAACACCACCACATCCTGGTATTAATTTCTTCTTGAAGGAGGAAAAAATATTCGAATAAAAAATCAGAGGCGATTCTTTCTTGACCTATCAGCTTAGACGTGGCTAATAGACAAAGGGCCTCAAGCGCCTCAAGGTTACGGGTCACTTCTGAAGACAAATGGTTGTCCCATTGTGCCCAATTGGCTGGTCGATTATAGGTAGGTACCTCACCTGGACCACCCATCTCAATGTCGTCAATGTCGGCGTCGATGGTCTCAAAATGTGGACATTGGTAAGGAGTATTAGTACCTGCCAGGTCCGTAAGCTCCACCGGAGCGTTGCCATTAGCGTAGGCTGGGAGATTCCAGCTACTTGATGACCAATTTCGACTGGAATCTTGATTGTAATCTGGGCCTCCACAGCTGCTGATTTGTGCCCTTCTTGGGCAATTTGGGCTTGCGCAAGGCAGTCCTCTCAAGGCCTCGTTCGCACAGCACCACGGCAGCGTAATCGTTACGTCTCCGGAGGTGGCGGAGTCTACGGGGCCGTACTGGGGAGCTAGCTGTGGTTGGGACACCAAAGGAACAACATTCAGGTAGCCTCTGCTACCATGAAAGTGCTGCCCTGGGTCGTTGTGGGTGCCGGAGGGCTCGGGGCCGGCAAGACCAGTGGGGCAGGCACGCGAGGAGTCTCCCTGGATGTTGTTATTGGGGGTAGAACCGGACACTCGGACACCAACGGAGGCGAGAGCAGCGACAACAGAAGCAAGGTCCATGCTGATTGTGGTCCGGCAGAAAATCCCAGTCTATGAAGAAAATTGAGGGGAATTATTCTAAATACATCTGAGTGTCCAAAACTGTCTGAAAGAATTTAAATAATCCATTTATGTAAAAATGTTTGGCCGATCTGGCCCGCGAGCGCGCGTCAGCGGCAAATGGCAATTCCAGCTAAAATAGCGGAACGCGGCGGATTTACGGGAAATGGACCGCGGAATCAAATCCGGCATATCAGAAATATATAGGAAATATCCTGTGACTGAGCTGCGAGGCGGCAATTCCGCCGAAGCAAAGAAAATGACCAAAATGTAGCCAATCTGGGCAGAATGTCTGAAAATCTGAGCAGATGGGGCTAGCCGCACTTACAGTATCTATGTGCCGGCAAGCCGCCACTGGCTGATATCATACTCTCCCATCCACCTGACCTCACCTGATGTGATAGTGTGATAGATTTGGCCCTTCGGGCTATAAGCGTCCGTATTCAGTACCGAGGCGCCGCCAGCTGAGAATTATATATCAGAATATCAGGAATCAACAGGGTCTTTTTATCATAACGTTTCCGTAATTTTTCCGCCTTCCGTTCTGATGGTCAATGTATCGGCGACCGTCAGTTGGCTCGCGATTTTGCGGTAACCGATTGATTAACTGTTATTTGCAGATATTTTGGCGGAAACCCCGATGAAGGGTCAGATTTCATCAGTAAAGGGTTCGTTGCTTCCGCAATTTTCTGAATATGCACTCGAAATTTTAATCTGAATTTGTCGCGATGTCGAAATCGGATTTTCGACTTCGACATCGCCGCACTTGATTTGGTCTTCTTCGAGTGGTCATACTTCTTTCCCTATGCCCAAATCAGGTTTACCTTATACTTGCCACCCCTTTGACCTGGAGATATAAGGGAAACAAAAGTGAATGGTGGGACCACTTTGAAGGGCCATATCTGCGCGAGTGTGAGGAAAGAGAATAAGGAAGGTTGCGTTGCAAGCACCTTAGTCTCAACTTATTTTTAGTAGGGTCCAACACCTTAAGTCGTCACACACACTCGTTGTATCATAGGATCATGGTCAACATGGTAGAAACTTGTTTAGAACTTGTTGACCATGTGTCTGGACTTGATATTATGACTTTCGAGTGTAGCGCATGAGTCTTGCGGTTGCATAGCATCTTTCCTCAGGTTCCCACGTCCATTTGACCCAAAGTTATGACCATGGAGGGGCATGGCATACCATGGTGGGAGCCAATTTTAAGGGCTATGTGTGATATTGGTAGTATATGTCTTGATATGCTCACGCCCATGTTATATATCTTGGTGTGGCCGAAGAGATGGGGAGCCACACGTGACAAGGGCTTTTCCCATCTCCCAATTGTGGAATTCAAAGCGCTAGACTAAGTCTACCGCGTATGTATTGCTCATGGTATGTTTGGCAAAGAGATCCATGAGTGCACTCCCATTTTCATGGGGCATGTGGATATGAGTGGCGAAGGTATCTCCATGCGCCTGATTGGGGATCCAAGTGGGGGAATTGTTCGCAAATGGTTCCAATCATTTGTGTATTGAACCATGAGCGGATATCATGGGTGAGCATAGAGATATACTATCATGACAACTTTGTATTTGGACATATGTTCATGTTTTTGACCTCGATTTCAGCTTCTTTTTGCATTTTGTGTACTTACCTGGTCGGCAAACAGCAAGAAGCCTTTGGAGAGTCGAACCATGGTATGTTGTTCATATGTTGGCATATGCCTTGGAGTTGAACACCACCATATGCCGGATCGCGTACTTCATTTGGCTTGGCGCACGAAGGATTACAAGATTTGGTCTCAAGATCATCGGCTGACTTGGGCAGTGCGTGGCGCCCATAACCGAAGGGGTTTCGAGGGTAAAGTGGGGATGTACATGGGCATTGACCTTTGGTCCCTATCCTCCATGAATATTAGACTTCGATTCAATGCATGCTTTGAGCCTTCGGATAAGTGGTAACTTCAATTTTGAGCATATATTTGATATATGGCCAATATGGTGTGAATTGGCAGTTTTTGGCATGTTATGAGTTCAAACTCATGGGGCCCATTCGACTCCAAGTCCAACCAAGGTTATGTAAGGGTAGGGCATGGTCCTGAGTGCCACTCTAGGCCATGACACGCCACCTCCCCAATTGGGCTAGGATTTAGAGGCTTGAGAGTGAACACAATTTTGGGGTTTATGTAGTGACTTTTGACACATGGCATTCAGCCATCTCATTTGACTGGGTTCAGGACATCATGTTGGTGAGTCAGGGGAAGGTCTTGAGTCCAGGGAATGAGGGGTCTATGGCTGAGTCTATGTATGTTTATCTCTTTCCCCAACGTTGCTTTATTTGTGTTCATATGCCAATTTCAGGGCTTTCCTCTTTGGTGCAATTCTTGTACATGCCCGCCACCGTGGGACGACCGGTGTGCTGAACGGAAGCCCGCAGTGTGGATTGGATTGTGGATCGGTTTATTGCTGTATTTGTGGGATCTGATTGCTGTTCAGGGTTGAAGGAGGATTGGATTTTCTATATTTTTGGTTTTTGGACCCTGGATGTTGATAAATGCAATCGTTGATCAGGAGCAAGTCAGCAGGGGTGACAGGCGGAAGAGGCACAGCGGGGGCCGGTCCTGGTAGGGACCTTCTTTACTAGGCTAGCGTCGATACATTCTTGTATCTGTCGCTCAATCTCCTCGGCCTGCTCTTTAGGAGCCTGATAGGGTCTCCTCCGGATCTTGTGACCCACGAACTCGGGTTTCAGCTTGAGGTCCATCTGTCCCAGCTTGTCACATGCCTTAGGCGGCTCAAGTTGCATGGTGAAAATCTGCCCAAAACTGCATCTCCGTGGCACTGCGAAAAAATAGTTCTTTTGGGGGGACCGAAAAACACAGGAACCGAAAAACCCGCCAAAAGCAATTAACTGGTCCATTTTCATTTATTTTCGAGTAAACCGACTGCCGGGGAAAATAATTTGTTTCTCTAAAAATGCACTACTTTTTTTGGAAAACCATGACTTTTTGTTTCCTCTACCACTTATGCTTTCCTATAAAAACACCCATGAGCTGTCCATCTTTTCGAAAACCAGTTTTCGAAAACCGTGTTACGCGCAGCACCACAACAAGCATTTTTTGGCACCCCTTCTTTGCGCAAGGCTTCGCGCAAACATCAACACAAGAGCGCAATAAAGTGCATCACAGGGAAAAATGTGCCGCACAAGGTTGCAGCAAAAAGGTCGTCGAAGAGGAATGCATAGCGCGAGCCCTTGCGCATAATATATCACAACAAACGAAGAAATTACTTTTTCTTTGGAACAACTTGCATCTTAGAGCCCAGAGCCTTAGCAACGGACGTCCTACCCTTTGGCGATGGCTTTGCGGGCTGGTCTCTTGGTTGGGACTGACGAGCTGGTTGCTTGAATTGAGCCCTGGCCACGGTGTCCTCGGGCCTCGGTTTCGCTGCCGCTTTCTTCGCTGCCTTGCCTTGGGAGACCTGCGGTTCCTCCTCCTCTTCTTCCTCGCTCTCCTCCTCCTCATCTCCATCGCTCTCGTCGGATTCTTCACCAGTAACCGACTTCGCTGCCTGAGGCTTGGAAGCAGTCTTCTTTTCCTTGGGGGCTGGTTCCCCACCAGTAGACTTTCGCTTTGCAGGGGCCGGTGCTTCTGCAGCTTGACTCTTCTGAACAGTCTCTTCCTCCTTCAGCTGCAACACCTCAGAACCCAACTTCTCTTCGCGAACCCAAAGGGGAATGCCACGGTTTGCCCAGTTGGCCTGCTGGTCCCAATCACCAGACGCGTCCAGTTTCGACCCTTGTGTCAAGACGTGATTCAACTGACTCTGCACTCTGTCGACCCAATCAGAGAGGATGTCGGTGGAGACACCAAGAAGGTACGTGCGAGAATCCGGCTCGATGGACGCAATCTTGCACGCCAGGTCTGGCTGATGAACAATGAACACAAACGAATGCTTGAAGCTCTTATTGTTCTTCAGGTAATGGAGGTGAGTGTCGAAGTACCACATAACCGTCGTTATCGGAAGGGGACCGCCAAATTCATCGTCATCCATCTCCTCTACTTGAGTAGGTCCAAATGTCAGATAATTTGGAATGTGCAATGAGGGAGAAGTTATTGCGCGAGGCCTCGCGCAAAGTGAGGACGCATAGACGAAATTATACCTTTTTTGTCCAGCTATCCGGTGACGAAATCAGCAACTAGCAAACGTCAAACATTGTAGGATCCCCTGTCGGCTTCGGTTTGACTGGCCAACTGAAGATGGGAACACACAACATGTTAGCCATGCGCGGCGCGTTGAAATCATAGTTGAGCTGCCACTCTCTTTCCGTTTCCAGCACGTCGTACATGTTGTCAACAACAGTTTGAGATCCGCAGATGAGGGTATCGGCACGCGCCGTCCTTCATACAGCCAAGCTGGGCACATCATCTCAGGAGCAGGATGTTCAAATATGTCGCCGTTGATGACAAACTCCATGAACCGCTTCGGGGGATCGTGGGCCAGAGCTGCAATTCGGGTCGCCTTAATTGTGATAGTTTGAGTTGCCAGTAATGGATCCTGCTGTTCCACTGTCTTGAAATCACCAGTAACGCCAGCAGCTGGGGGCACCACACGGCTCTTGGTAGCCTCTTGACCAAGGAGTTTTTGGACGTTGAGGATTTTCAGGGAGGCGGGTTTGCCTTTCTCTGTCACCTGCCATATTGGTGCGCGAATCATGGATTTCCATGCCGGCCATGGACCGCGACGTTTGCCTTCAGGATCCCGCCAATAGCCCCATGTACCAAGAGTCACCTTCAGGGCAGGCCTTCCAGCAAATGGAGAACGTGCAGCGCACCAATGGAGAAACGGAACCCACGTCTCGTCGATGGTACACACCTTTCTCAGGTCGAACGTACTGGCCGTTATGCGGGTGGTCCAGATGCATTGAGACCCACTGGTCAAGGATGATGTCGCTGAACGAATTCTGCAAGGATTTGAGGGTTGCTTTTTCTTCCTGCATCTCTTCTGCCACTTTCATGTACAACTCCGGCAAGAGGATCCCGTCCAGTTTCTTCAGCGCGTTCTTCGTGACTTTCTCCCCTTTGTCGTGGAAGTTCTGCAGACCTTTCACAGCTTCCGGACCAGCATAGTAGGCAAACGTCATTAAATCCTTCCACAATTTGGACGTTTTGTCCTGAAAATGACAAGGTCACGCGCGAGGCCTTGCGCAACGAACAGCATCGACACAACAATTAGTGAACATACGAATTGATCAGGCTGCTTCAGTTCAGCGGTTCGAACCACTCATCTGCACAGCATCCATAATGGCGATCTTGAGATTGCTGTACGTGTCAGGTAGGCCTCGCCGCCGCTGATCTTCAACACATCGTATGAGGTTATCTGCTGCCTCATACACCGGTATTGGCTCAACGTCTTGTGCGCTTCCTTGTGCTTGTGCCGCCAGCTTTGCACGGAAGGCCCACGGTGTCTCAGGCTTCAGAATATCGGCGATGCATGTAGTATGTCAGTGCTGCAGATCCAGACACGCTGTGCGCCGCTTCTCCCGAATCTTCGCCATCGCTTCCACGCTGTGTTGTCCAGATACACACCAATAATCGCCATCTGCAAATATGAGACACGTCCATGCGCGAGGGCTCGCACAATGAGAAGAGCAAACAGTCCGTTGGTAACATACTATTATCTTCCTGGAGAACGACGTGTAATGGGCCTGTTGGCGGTGCTGCTTCCAGTGACTCAATACGCTTCTGCAGTAACTTGGTATCTTTCCGTCTGATCTGTCCCTTTGTCTTCTCCTGGTCGATTCTCACGTTGTCCAGCTCAACCTCCACCTGCCTCCCATCCGGCTTCAAGTGGTCCTCGATGTCAGTACCCAAGGTTAGGGCAGGATCTGGTGTTTCCTTCTTCTTCCGCCCCTTCTTCGGTGTTCCAGCCTCTGATCCCGAGGTCCCATGGTCATAGTCGATATCTTCCCGTTCCTGGGCTGTTTTTCTGGCCGGGCTTGCCATTCTGCGATAAGAAGAAAGCCAGTTTTGCAGGAAACGAAACATTAAAAAGATTTAAAATCGTCGGCAATAATGCATATGTGATGCGTTTTTAGCAAAAAGTGGTACGGTATGGTTGAGAATGCAAAACTGGAGGTGCACGCAACTGTTTTTGACTGACAACCTTGCACGAGGCCTGGCAGGGTGTAATAACCTGTTGTATGATGCTGTTCCCGCGAGGCCTCGCGCATCACTGCATGTTCTCCAATCTTCTTCGAACGTTTCGCATAGCGCCAGCCTCTGTCTGCTCCTCCAACGCACTGCGTTGGGGGATCAGCTCGGTGAATTTTCGCTTAAAACCAGCCTTAAGCGGCCCCTGCTGCGTCAGCACCAACAACACAGACACAAGGACTTGTTTGTAGTGGTTACAACCCTTTGCAACTAGAAGGGACGGCGGAAAGATAGGTACACCCCGGCGCGGCCAATGTGCCTGAATTGTACAAGTAAGCTCCGCACACCACCTAACCCAAGGTACATATACCCGCTCTGCGTTCAAGTAAGCAGTTAACCGCTGACGCACGGAATGGACAAAGGAATTGGGGAATTTGCAGAAGTTCACCCTGTGACCTTCTTTGCGGATAGTGATCAGATGGTACAGATCGTCAACATCTTCAATTGTCACTGCACCTCTGTTGTGGCCTTTCTTTGTCACAAGGCTGGAGAGCAGACCTTCACAAAACTCCTCGGCTAAAGCCTGTCCAGGCATAACTGTGTGCCATGCAGTGTGGCACAATAACAGAGTTGCAACAGTGCGTTCGTACTTTAAAAGTGTCTCCCCCATGTTCAAACGGTCTAACAGACACATAACCATCTGCAATCCCTCAGAGGCAAAAACACCCGTGTTGGTTGTCTCCCCAGCCCAATTGCACTGCCCAACGAGGTGTCCTAGGTGTAGTAACATAGGAGAGTATTGTGTTAACAGAACCTGCATGGCCTTAAACACAGCGTACCGGAGGCGACTTCGCCGATTTGCAGGACGTGCCAGCCCAAGGGAATGACATTTTCTGTTAAGGCGCCGTATGTGGGGATCCATACGCAACAGCAGTGCGCCAATAGTTATCTCCATTGTGATCAGCTTCCGAAAACAGGGGACTGTGTCACCGCGGCGCAGCAAGCCTTTACGGAAGAAAGTCACAATCGGCCAAAATGAGCGAAATGTTTGTGTAACGCAAAACTTGTACGCGCGCCAGAAACCATATAATACAGGGTGTGAACGTAAAAAGAGCCGGACATTCCAACTCGTTGTTTTTTCACCATACATCATCTTACAAATGCGGTAATGGATGTTCTCATCACATAAAACAGGGAGAACTGGTCGAGTGTGCTGCGCCAAGTCCCTAGTGAATGGCAGTAGATTAAGAAGCGATACGTTGCCGCTCACCTTGTCTTTACTTAGACCAAGAGGTCCCCAATGTGGTCTCTTGGCAGGCACAGGGCGAATAATGTCAAGCGGTACCCTAATGTTTCGCACAACAGGCCGCGTGCTTGCAAATCCTAGATCGCGAGGGATACGTGCAAACGTTCTCTCTGTGTTTCCCAGCATGCGGGCAACAACAGCAACACGCCGTTCAACCTCTTCCAGGCTAGGATGACCATGCCAGTAGCGCGGTGCATCCCTCAGTAGCAAAACAGCCAACTCTGTTGCGTTCAGGCTTTTGTCGTTCTTGTCAGGGTTTGTGGTAAACTGTTTGTTGTACCACTTGTCCATCCATAACACAACCCACTGCTGGTGTATTTCGTTCCATGTAGTCTGTAACCTGACTGCGGCCTTTTCCTTCACTGAAGGTGCGCTATATCGCGCCAGACCTGACCTTGCTAAAATGCGACGCTGCGCCCTACTTCCCTCTATCGCAACAACTGACTTTGGTTTTCCCTGGTATGGAACTGCGCGGTGGCGCATCAGCAAATAAAGGCGCTAGGCCTCCTCTATCAAAACATCAACCCATCTCTTGCCTTCTGCCGCAATCGCCTTTTCAACGCTGCAACACGTCCGTTCATTTTTGCGCAGACGCAGAAAAAACACAAACAACAATCGCGCGCCCTCGTCCCCCTGTTTTAGCCCTTCCCACAGTTCTTCTGCCGTGTGATACGGTGGTTCCTCTGAGCAGACATCGCGGAAAACTCCAGATGCTGCGGCCACTGTCTTCTCAAGGTCCACCTCTTTTTGCAGGGGCATTGTTGCTGTGGAAAAAAATTGCGTAACTGTCTCTGCGTAAAAATCGCTGTTTGAAGAACTTTCTTGCTTTGAAACATCAACCTGTCACACAGTTTTCGCGGGACCAATTATTCAATGATTTGCTTGTCGCATGCACCATTTTCGGTTTACTGTAACTGTCTGGTGGTCCCACATTTGACTAGTTAATCCGAATTGCGGTACCCATTTGCGGCGCGCTACCATCGCTGTTGGGCAGTGAAGCCAGCGGTGACCACAGTATGAAAACCGGAGATGCCGGCGGGACCTGTATGGGCGCCCATGCAGCAGCGCCGCATCAAGGGAATGCACATGCTGTGTAGTTGGTGGATCTGCTCAATTTTTGGTTTCTATGAGCGCTGATGACATCCATTGCGCGAGACCAAGCGCAATGATCACCAAAAATTTAATGTTTCTCATGCGCCGTTCCATGCGCGAGGCCTCGCGCTTGAAACTACAGTTTGTTTCAGAACATTAATACTTTTCAAGTTTCTTGGGTACACCACTGTTGAACGTTATTCGTTAATACATCCATCTCTATCACGCAATCCTGATACTGGTACTAAGTTACGTGTATAAATATTACAGGGTTCTTTTTGTCGACAACCTGCCTAATGCGTTGTGCTGTAGTACATTAATCCGACACAAATGAACGTCTTTGCGCGAGGCCTCGCGCAAAGAATGGTCACAAAACAATACTTTTCCCTGTCTCGCCCATGGGACATGTCATTCTTATAAAAATATCCATTTCGCCATAGTTGTCCGCGACGGTCCAGAGATATCTATCCAAACAACTATTATTTGCCGCCTTTGGAAACCTTTCATTTCCCTACCTTTTCCGTCCTTTTTGACCATGCAACTTGAGCCGCCTAAGCATGCGGCTGGGGGTGGTAGTTCCCCGAACACCTCCGGATAGGTCTTTATAAGCTTCCGCACCCGCGGTTCCAATAGCTTGATCTTGTCCTCCATGTTCTCGTCAGAGTGTAAGTTGCTTGCCCCCTGAGTAGTAGACGTCCGGAGGTGATCCTCCACCGACTCTTCGCCCTTGGTAGTGTCCTTCAACCCTTGGTAGGCATAAAGTAGGGCTCGTTCAACCATCTCCGGTGGACGATGGCAACATAGGCACGCTCGAGGGGGTTCACATACGCATTCCTCCGAGAGGTCGTCCTCCTCTGGGGTCCTCACATGGGCACCCCACAAGCTCTTCATGAGCTTAAGATCTACCTTCCTTTGCCAGGTGGTGATCTTCTGTTCGAGGACCTCCTTCAATTGGGATAGATCTCCCATACGTCCTTGCTTCAGTGGCCATGAGCTGCGGGCAGGCTCAGCGTAGCATAGCTTTTTCGCCTCCAACCTCCTCTTGGAGTCCACGTACTCTCTTAGCCTGGATCAGGGATCCAGCTCCTCGTCGACGGGGTCTTCCACCCTCATGGAGAGTAGGGGCTTCAGTGGGGCGACGCACTCGGCGTTCTCCACTTCCTCCACACATGTCTGCACGAAGAAGGCGTCATGCTCAGTTTCGTCATCTGAGTGGATAGAGCTGGGGAGCTCGGATAGTCCACACTCAGAGACTCCATCGGGAACAGGTACACGGCATGGAGAGTGGGGAGCATTGGTGTTGGTCACGACGTATTCATCTCCCCCGGGTATAGTATCAATAGCATCCCGAGGTCGTAGTCAATCTTTCAAGTCGCCCAGGGTAGGTCCATCGCTTTCTCGTTGTATAGCCTGGACCAGAGTCGAATCCAGGTCCTCCCAGGGGATGGAGGTAAGACCTCTGTCCACCACGCTGAGCATACTTCCCCATCCGGGTTTCCTGATGGGCGTCTTACGCCCCAGAGGCACGTATATGGCCTCATCAGGTAACCGAACAGAGCTGATAGTCAGCCTGTCCAGCGCCAGCACAACACTGAGGACGGCGAACTGTCGGCATACACAGAGGAACTGATATCCCACCTGCCAAAACTCTACAACCAGACACAGCAACGAGACATGCACCGAACCCCGTTCACCATTCGGGAGCTCGATGAGGTGTTGTACAAACTACAACCGGGGAAAACTCCGGGAGTGGACGGACTCCCGGCAGAGCTCTACCGTAGACTACCACTGAACCTGAAGAGACACTTAGCCGCGCGCCTGTGGGATATCGCCATCTGAAAAACGGACGTGCCACCCGACTGGGCGAACCTAGTACACCCGCTCTATAAGAAAGGCGACTGGGCGAACCCCGACAATTGGAGACCCATCGTATGCGCCACCACGGAGGCCAAACTCATATGGATGCTCATCCTCAAACGGGTGGCCCCAGCAGTGTACCGGGCTGTACCGCCCACCATGTGGGGGGCCATACCGGGTAGATCACCGTTGGAGGCCATATTTATGCAAGACGCCGTGGTGGACATGGACCCGATCAGCGTCATCATCACATCCCTGGACGTCAAGGGGGCCTTCCCCAACACCCCGCACCGCCTCCTACGGGCCGTCTGGGAACACATGGGACTCCCCTTCCAAGGCTTCCTCCAGGCATACCTCGCCACCCGCATGTACGCCGTGAAGACAGACGTGGGCACCACCCCATGGGTCCACCCCGCCAGTGGGGTCCCACAAGGGGGTGCGGAAGGCCCATTACTCTTCCTACTCGTCACCCTACCGCTGGCGTTTTACATCCGACGCACGTACCCGGACGTGGCACCATATCCCCTACGGACCACGTTCCTAGTGTTTGCGGACGACATGGCGGTGGTGACCGCCACCGCGCGCCAACCCCTGCCGACCACCCCGGACCCCGCCAGAGCCACCAGGGTCCTCCACGTCGTCACCACCTATCTGGAGGGCAATCAGCTGCTGGTACACAACGTCAAATCTGCCACCATGGTACACAATGCACCGCCGCCACCCCTCCGCCCCGGGGACCTGCCCATGGACCCAGTAAACACGGCCACCTACCTGGGAGTCCAGCAAGCGGCCACCGCAGGCGGGGTGACCCTACCACCAAACCTGTTACGGCAGCTGACAAGGACACTGGTTATAGCACGCATCAGAGCACTCTCCACCCAGGCCCTGGCATACTTCCTACAAGCCGTGCTTAACGCAGCTATAGGATTCCAAGCCTTGCACCTAACGCACCCCCAACACATGCTACAAACGGCCACCACCACAGTACGGCGAGTGTGGACCATCCACGGCCACCGGCCCACGTCACTGCCTGCAACGGTGCGTGCGGCATCGCCACCGTACTACGGAGACAACACCGACCACCTCGTCCACAACGCGTACACAGCTCACACTGCGGCCCACCTACATCGTCTCATGCACAATCACGAGCCAGAGGTACGGGAAGTCTTCACGCTGACGCGGCGGGAGGCCCAGTACCACCGCAACACCTGCCCCCAATACATACTTCACCAGCGGGGTCTCCCCACCAAGGTGGGGACCCGCATATGGAAACACCTACAACTCCTACTGCCCCACCACAACCACGTCATCCAAACGAACCATCGGTGCAGGGAAACCGGCCCTCTGGCGGTCCTTCACACCGATGTGGGGGGGGGACCAACGGGTAGCACCACCACTCCGGACCTGGTGGGCACCACCCTCCACCTCGTACGGGTCACCCCGAACCAGATGAAAGCCCTCCAACGAGTGGGCACACACCAGGTCCCATTCCTACAACACCCGGAGTGGCCCAACAAATCACTCCTGGAGAACCACATGCGCAGTGCGGCCACCCAAACCGGGCACCCCAAGCCAACAGATGGGGAAATACGTGACGCGTACAACCTCTTTTGGAACACGCACAAACGACCACTGCCACCGAGCCCACCGCAAAGGAACCAGGCCCACCACCGGCCACCGGAGCAAGTGGAATATTTACCCGGCACCACGGTACCAGCGGTACTCCTCCTAGCACCCAACGGGCTAAAGACCACGTTGCGGCCGGGCAAAGCGGGGGGCAACCTGTGGACGCTACCGCCACCCACGGCGCGCCCCTTCTGTCCGCCGCCACTATCGCAAGACAAGCTGACGGGCACCCCCACCACTTGCTGGCGGTGTGGGCCCCACGCGCTGGCCACCCCATGGCCCCTCCTCCAGTTACTGGCGCGCTACCACCCCATGCCAACGGCCCACGCTACCTCGGAACAGCACCGGTGGCTGCGCACGCACTTCGAACAGGCCGCAGAGAGTGACACGGCCACAGTGACGTGGGACCCCAGCACCAAGGCGGAATGGAGGTTACACAGAAGCACGTGGAACCCCCAGCACCCAGCCATCACCTTCCCAGTGATAGCCCAGCACCGCAGCGCCACGCCGGAGGCCCCAGCCTACCCGGTCAAACACCGATGCTCCCAAGTACAGGACTGGCAGACGGTCGAGTGGACCACATTCCACCCGCAGACAGCATACTTACTCCAGTACGTGTACGGCTACCTGACACAGGGCCATGAAAGCAACAATGACTACGTCCGCATGAACCCGGCGGCAACTGAGATCATCCGCCAGGGGCTGGGGGTGTATGCTACCCGGAGACTCCGACCGAACACCGACAAGCCGTGGGCCACCACGGAACGGGGGGCACACATCCATGCCTACCAACCAACGATGCCGTGTCGCCTGCCGCACCCAGACAACCACACCACGATCATCTTCGCGGATGCCTCCGGCACTACAAGCCTCACCCCGGCGGCCGGGGGGGCGGCTTTAGAGTTGGAAGTGGACACGACAAACCGACTACACCAACGCCACCTCACTGGGGCTACCATCTTCGGGGCCTCCTCTCACGGAGAACTGAAGACACTGGCGATCGTCGCGGACGCCGTCAATGACGCCCACCAAGCGCCGCGTGACCAGACGCACCATGTGTGGGTAGTAGTGGACGCAGCGGTGGACTTCCAAATCGTCCGCAGGCTGGCGCGGCAACCCCTACACAAGGCGACTGACTTTAGCCTGGGCACCCAGGCCCTACACCTCTGGACAGCCCTGAGGCGCCTCCCCAAACACGTCGTCCTGCATCTCGTCAAACAAGAATCTCATCGGTATAGCCTGGGCAACGGACACATAGACCTGCACGCCCACAACCAGCTTGCCGAGCACATGCCGGACGGCGAGGACCCACCGCTACGAGACCACATGCACACACACCTCCAGCACCTGCCACCCATCCCACGCCCCGGGGAACCACCAGCCTGGGTGCCAGACGATCGCATCTATAACGACACGGGGAGGGCATACCACTACCCACAACCCATCCGCACCATGGCGCACATTCAGGGCAGTCAAGCCGACAACGTCCTTTTGAGCCGTCTCCAACACGAAATGCGCACCGCATTGTACTTCTCGGCTCTGGACCCATCCCTAATGCCGGTGCACCTGCAGACACGACGTGCCCAGCTCTTGCTCCAGCAGCTACCCCTTCTAGACAGGGTGGCACGCTGGTATGCCCGGCGAGGTATAGACATACCCCCCGAATACACCATATGCCCCTGCCATCTCCAGCAGCCAGAAACATGGGAACACTTCAAACGCTGCCCATTAGGGGACAACCACCTGGCCACGTGGGCACCGGAGAACACCATCACACAACACGCCAGATGGGGCCCGGCCACGCCACCAGCAAATGAATTTCGACGCCTGATGCGGCAGCCGGAAATCAAGGAGGCAGTGCTCAGAAGAGCGGTACCACTCCAGCTTTACAGGGTCGTCGCCGACCACGCCCCGGAACCCAGGGCCACAATACGTCACATGCAGCTCACTGCCGTCAAGAGGGCGGACACACAGCTGCAGCACCGCGTTCAAGTATACACACAGGAAGCACAACATACATCCCACGACCGCCGCACGTACTATAATCTCCTCATCCACTACCAACACGCGCAACCTAGCGACTAGCCACACGCACGGGCCCGCGGCAACAGCCAGGCACCTACCGTAGCACCGCCCGGAGCGCGCGCGCCCCCCTCCCCTGTAGTGGCCCGATCGTCCTGCGAACGACACCTCTCTTCAGGATGCCCGAAGGTGAAGCACTGCATCCACGGCCGGGGAACCCATGGGGGGTCTGCATGGAGGTGAATGACGACGACGGCAACCCCCTTCGCGGGCATGACCTCGGCTGCGGCGGCACAGAGCAGCTGCACTGGTTCTGCAGCCCGTGCATCGCGAACTTGTGGTCGTGCCCACTCTGCCGGCGACCGCACCGACTCTGCACGGCTCCGCCGCCGCGCGAACCGCAAGACGAAGACCTCATACTCCAGACGCTGCGGACTCTGATCCGGCAAAACGTCTGGAACGACGGCGCGGGGGAGAGCAGCCCCGACGTCGAGTGGTTGGACGTCCCCACCGACGAGGACCCAGCGACACCCCCCCCCCTGCCCCCCCTGGCGCGCACCAACCTGGGCGCTGCCAGACCCGGACGCGGACCCCACGGTTTACGTCCCCGACCACGAGGACTACAACGACGCGCCAAGGGGCAGCCTGCCCCCCACGGGCAACCTTCCCGGCAGTTGAGGCTACGTCAGCCCTACGAACCAACACAACTACCGCAACATCGTCGTCACCCTCACCAGCCGCCTCCCGATCGCCTTCGGCTGGCTGGTGGGGGACGCGGAATGGGCGATGGGCATCGCCCGCGGCGCCCATGGCGCCGAGTGGGGGGATTTCCTCCACCGCAGCGGGGCCATGACCCCGGGGGCAACCGAGAGGCTGATGGCGGCCTACCTCACGTGGAGGGGCATACCCCCTCCATGCAGCCTCGAATCGCTGATACAGCGCACCCTGCAGCCGCACGTCCCGCCACCACAACCGGGCACATACAGCAATGCAGCGGTGGCCAGAATGATGGCCAGAGGTACCCGGCTCGGCGGCTCATCCTACTCCCCCCGGAGAACCACCGCAACCATCACCACCCCCCCTGCCCCGATCCCGCGCCACGACAGCGACTAGGGCCACGAACGTACGGGCCCGAACGTCAGCCGCGACGTCCTCCACATCCCCCGACCCATCCACCTCCGCCCCCCCCGCACCCGCCGCCGAACCACACCAACAACACGCCGCCGACGCCACGCGGACTACAGGCGGTCCGGCACCATCTGGGGCCGGCACACCACAGAGCCCCCGACAAGAGCGTGCGTCCAAACGGGCGGCGCAACGACAACCAACACAACACCACGCGGCCACAGGGAGCCGGGGACACCTAGCATCACCTGCCAGGAGTGGAGCCCTAGCCGGCCCCACGAATACGGGGGTAGTGGGTTCCCAGCCCGGGCAGCCCCCCGGCACCGCACAGCCGCACAGTGTACCGGCCCCGAGCCCCACAGGGAGCCCGCAACCCCTAACACCACCCGTCGCGCCTGCGCACGGCCCACGGCCGGCAGCCAGCCAAGCGGCAACAACACAGGCCCACCCCGAACCTCGCCCGCACCATGGCGCACCTGACCGGGTGGCAGCGGACCCAACATACACGCCGACCAACAACCTCCCCACACGGACACACACCGCTACCCCGACCGACGCCATCACCGCCCGGCCCTCCGACGCCGGGCACCCCCACAACCATGGCCCCACCGGGGGCCTAACCCCCCGGGCTTCGGCAACGTCCGGCACGGAGGACCTACCGGCCACAACGCACGGCAGGTCGGTGCCCCAGCAGCACGATATCCCATCAACCAGACCACCGGCACGACCGGCAGAACCGTCATCTCCCGGCCACCCGGCCCCCGGCCCAGACCCCGGCCCGGATCCGCCAGGCACCGCCGCCCCGGCGGACACCCCGCAGCCCGCGGACCCGGGGAGCCTACCCGAGCCGCCACCCGTGGCGGGAGGCCACGCCCGGGGGGAACCGCCGCCGGCGGACGATGGCGCCGAACAGCCTACACCGCCGACCCAACCGCAGCGCGACGCGCCCGCGGTGGGCGCGGAAGGACTGCAGAGACCCCCGCAACGAACGCCGAAACCAGCACCAATGGGGGAACCTGGCGGGGGAACGGACCAAGCATCAGTGCCGAGTGCCGGCCTGACGAACGACACGGCACACGGAGGAGACGAGGCATTGGCAGATGGCCAGCCTGACGCGGAACCCGAGGGGCCAACTCCGGACACCGGGTGTGCGGACGGCCCCCACCGGCCCTCGACCGCAGATCACGCGGGCGCCGCCCCCCGGGCGCACCTGGCGGCCCACGCAGACACGAGCACGCCAGGGGAGGCGCTGCCGCGAGATCCACCGGAAACCAGCGCGGGGTCAGAGGCCCGGGAAACCACACCCGACACGCCCCAGTGCGCGGACGAAGGAGGAACGTCACCCAGCGGGCATAACCGCGACGACGACTCCTTCGATGCCTTCATGGACTCCTGCAGGGATGACCCCCGGGCGGTCCCAGCACAGGAGATGCCACGCGTCCACCCGCAGCCGCAACGCGACCAGACGGACGATACGCCCCTCACGGTGCCACGACAAGCGCACCTCCAGCGCGACTACACCGCCCTGGGGCAGATTGCCGCTGCGGGCGAGGGGCGGACGACCGCGAGCGGCGCGCCGGACCGGACTACGGACGAGCGCAACGCCCCAGGTGAGGGCACGCGCGTGGAAGCGGCCACCAACACCGCGAGTGAGCCTGTCGCCCCACCGCCAGGGGCCGCCCCGCCCTGGGGGCGGGGACACTTGGACTTTGCACGCTTGGAGGGTGACGCCGGCCACCCCAGCGAACAAACAGAGCAAGAAGCGACCCAAGACCTAAGCTTCTGGATCCCCAGGCTTGTCACAGGGGAACAGCTCGAACTGGCGGTCCGCATACGATGGGTACTTTCTTCCCGCTCCCGCCACCTCGCGGAGGGAACACGCACCATGGCAGACGTCACGTTTGGTCATCGGACAGGGCACACGCCCCCCGCCACCATGCACCGCCCCAACCAATGGCGCTATGTGGCCACCAGGCTCATGGCGCAGATGGGAGCCTACAGCCCAGATGAAATGAATGGACTGCACTGGCGGTGGCACCAGCACGCCGCCCTGCGCATCCGGGCGGCCATGCAGGACCATAATATCTGGAACATCCCTGGATCACCGGGCCACCAGGGACACGCCTCAGGCCACCGGCGGCCGCGGTCCCAAGACGTCCCGGAGCCCCCCAGACAGGCGGCGCGCCGAAACTCACCGGAACACCCACGGGGTCCACCACCAGGTAGGGGTTCCCCCTCTGGCACATACAGCAGCCCCCTGCAGCCGTTCGCCCCACGAGGAGCCCGGGCAGTACCCACGCCTCGAGGGTGCAAGGCGACACACCGGAGCAGCGCCAGGAAACGAGGCGCCCTGACCGATCCCGTCGCCGCAGCCGCACGCCGCCCCCCGCAGCGCGACGAGTCGTCTTCAATTAGGATATGGACAGGGACCACGGGGGCCCCCGCGACCCCCAAGCTCGGCGAACATCATCGACCCCCGACCCCAGACGCCGGTCCAAGAGGCCCCGCACCGAGCGGACGCCCATCCCAACCATTCTCACGCCGGCCGAGCGCGAGCGACAAGCAACGCTTCAAGCGGACCCTCGCCAGATGGCGGGCGAATCGTCCAGCTCATCTGCCGCCTCCCTCCCGGGGTCAGCGGCCGATCCGCTACCGAGAGGACAACACGCCACGGACACGCGACCAAGGGAGCCCGCGCCCGACCCCAGCCCTACGCAAGGAGCGGGGAAGCAGCCCTCCCCGCAGTCGAGAAGCCGCCAGGCCACGGAGGGCACATCGCGGCAGCCGGGACACGACGCGAGCGGACCAAGGGCGGACACAGAGACGACAGGGACCTCCAGCCCCCAGGAGCCCGCTGGCCCGCTGCCCACCGCCACGCCCTGCTCAATGCCCCGGCAACGGGAACTCCCCACGGAATACGTGCCTGGGGGACAACCGGGCGCCACCTCACGGCACCCCTCCCCGGCTGACGCGGCACTGGACGAGGACCGGGTGGCCATGCCCCCCCCGCCCCCCCGACCGCCACAGCAACGGGGCACGGGTCCCTTCGACGACGCGGAACTGAAGGCGCTCTACGACATCCACGCCTCCACGCCCTCGAGCGAACTGGTGGCCAGCCTCCGGGAACACCTCCGTAGCGTCGACCGAACAGGCTTTTCGCCGTAGTCCCCCTGCCACATGCCCCGACAACCCAAATCTTTGTGCGACAGCTCCAGGCGCTCGTCACCCCCGGGACACAGGTCTCTGACGACCTCATTGAAGCGTGGATCTGGCGGTTCAACACCCACCAACCGGCCCAAGGGGGCGTGTGGGTCCCACACCTGAGCTGGGTACACACGCTCATAGCGCCACCGACGGACCCCAGGCCCGCACCCGCCACCGGAGGCCGGGAGCGGGCCGCCCCACCACCGAGACCCGACAACCTCCGTATCCCACCGCACGAGGGCCTGGAGGCACGGGAAAGCGGGACCGCCCTTGGCAGGGGGCACAACCTCACGAACCTGACGGCGCACTACCCGGAGACGACGCGCGCAGCACCCCCGCCGCGCGAACGTGACCCCGGTACCATCGCCATGATTGTGTTGGAGAATGACCACTACTACCAGGTGCGGATCATCCCGCACCCGCAGGACAGCCATTGGAGCCTGGAGGCCGTCGACTCCATGCTCCGGGCGACCACGGGCCTGCCGGACAACCCTACCCCCCTGCTCCCAAACCAACCCCCGGACCCCCTGACGGCCATTGTGTCGGGGGCGGCAGGCACCTGGCACCCAGGCCACGCCCTCTACTGCCTCTGGCGGTGGGCGCGGCGCCGCTGGCTGCACACCAGGGCGTGGTCAGCGGCGTGGAGATTCTACCTCGACGGCCGGCAGCAGATGGAGGCCATCCCGGAACCGACGGCGGAAACTCCCACTGAGCCCAACCTATGCCCCGTCTTCGCGACCCACCAGATCCGGGCACTGGCGTTCGGTGGGCAGCTGCAGCTCACCATCCGCACTGAGACGGAGGCCCGGGTGGCGCACGCGGACCTGGTGCACGAAATCTTCAGTGCCCTCCGCAGCGCCCTTGTACGACGTGCGGGTAACCCCCCAGGGCCCTGACCCGCGACCAACCACAGGACCTGCAACGACGACGCACGGCCGCACGCGCGCGGCACGAGTCCCACACCAGCCACGCGCAGGGAAGAAACGGCGCGTTGGACCCGGGACCGCCTCCTCCCACCAAGGGGACCGGACGATGACTGACACGCCAGCGGCAGCGGGATCACCCACGAACCACAACGACCCCGACCGGGCAGACCTCGCCCAACAGGACCCCTCGTACAACCCAACAACGCGCGGCCGCGCAACATGCTACGGCACCACCCGTTGACCGGACACACCAGCGGGGACGTCCTCCACCTGCCCAGCACGCACAACGGACACCCAAGGAGTGGAGGCTAGCCTTGGCAGCCCACGGTGTCGGACACAAATACGACCCCAGCGACCTCTTCCCACATCCCCCGGACGAGGGCCACACTTCCCGGACCTCAGCGACCCGCCTGCAACCAGGAAAGGGAACAGCGCCGCACCCGGGACCGCCATCCCACCTGACCCTCCTCTCCCACGTAACGGGTCCGCGAGGGCCCGGGCAAAAGGGCCAGCCAAACACGCGGAGCCCGCGGCCAAACCAATGACCACAGCAGTGTTGTCGAACAGCGCACGCCACCGGATCCGGGCGCTGGCGCTGGGCGATTGACGGCAACCCGCCATCCACACTGAGGCGGAGACCCGGGAGGCACGCCCAGCCCTTGTGCACGCAAACTTCAGTAACCTCCACGGCGCCCCGGTGCGACGCATGGGACGCCCCCCCAGGACCCTGAGCCGCGCCTGGCGACAGGTCCTACCGCGACAACCCGGTGGCACACAGCCGCGCAACACACCCCAGCAACACCTGACGGTCCGACAAACCGACGAGACGGACGTCAACATGCCCGACACATGCAACAGATGCCCGGAGAGTGGAGGCCAGCCTTCGCAACCCGTGGTGTCAAGCACGCACGAAAACCCCACGACTTCCTCCTACAACCCCCCAGGCGAGGGCCACGCTTCTCGGGCCCCGCGACCCACCTGCAGCAGGGAACGAGGCGGCGCCACGCCCGGACCCGTCCTCCCGCCTCACCCTACTCTCCCGCGAGCCGGATCCACAAGGGGCCGGGCAAAGGGCCCGGCCAAATACGCGGAACCCGCGGCCGGGCCGATGACCACAAGAACGTTAATGAACCACCGGCCAGAGTATTACCGTCCAGGGCGAGCATCCGGAGATAAGTGCACTGCAGGGACCAGCGCGCACCTCCGCCGGGGAGTTGAGCGCCTGGAACGCGTAAGGTTACAACACGTATAACCTGTGCGAATGGTACGAGGGGCGCACCCCCCGCAGACAGTTAACAGCGTCCGTGAGAGGGAGGGGGGCTGCAACACTACCCGGTACTCCTGTCCTACACAACTCTACCCGGGGCATGCGGGGGGCCACAAACTCACCGCACGGGGCCGGGCCGACTCCCCTGCCAACATGCACGGGTGTGTTACGCCGAGCCCAACCCGCCACGTCGGACGGAACGTCCCGACACCACAGCACAAGCCGAACCACCCTAACCATCCTAGCCACCACAACCGGCGCCGTGACACAGACACGCCACCCGAATGACCCGAAACGCACGACACGAGAAGGAGCACGGCAGACAGACAGGCACGAGCACGAGCACAGCACCACCGAGCTGGAGCAACGCCCTCGGGCTCCCATGGGGAGCACAGGGACACACCGAGGGGGACTGGCGGGGCCTTGCCACCGACAGGAGTGTACATATGAGTGGCAGAAGCGAAACTGGAAGTACGGCTACGGGGCACCACGGAATACAGGATAATTGATTGTGCATGCCACACTGCCAAGGCAGGGCAGGGAACAGGGCACCGACAGGGGGAAAAATATTTTTTACAGCGGTCCAACCACTTGTCATGGCTTTTCTCCCCTGCGGCGGGCGGGCGGCGCACAGTACAAACGTACCGTGCCGGCCCCACACACCTGGCACCGACCAACATCGCAACAAGCGGCACACCTGCGCACAACAAATCCGACTGCGCGAACAGCCGCTACGACGGCAAGGAACGAACGTCGAACAAACCAACCAGGAGGCGACTAACATGACCACACACCGCCAGAACCACTGCAGCGGACGCAACGTGACGGTGAACAGACCGCGCGCGCACCGACCAGCGCCAAGCTGGCCTGGCATGCATGGGCCGGTGCGAGAGCGACGACCAACGAGCTAGCGACACCGTAGCAAGCCGCGCCCCCTGACCACCATGGCCACAAGCACAGAGGAACACTGCGACTCAACAGCTGCAGACGCGGCCCACGAACGTTCCCAAACTGCACTACACGACACTTGTACAAACCAAGACGCCATGAACCGACGCAGACACAAACGTGCTGGCTAAACGGGCAGGGTTCGACGATAACACCACCGGCAGCAGCGCAACGGAACCCGCACGAACCCAGCCAACCATGAGACGGCCACGACAATGGCGCACCAACCACACCACAGCTGCAGCCACCACTTGACCGTAAACAGACCACACGCAAGCCGGCCAACGCCGAACCAGCCAGGCATGCACGGGTCGAAACGGAAACGGCGCCCTACGGGTTGGCAACACCGTGGTGCGCCACGCCCGCCGACGACCATGCCCGCGAACACAGCAGAACACCACAACGCTGCCAATACAAACGCGACCAACCAACGGTAACAAACTACACAACATTACACTTGGACAGACCACGACGCCACTAACCAGCACCGACACGGACATGCCAGCTGCATAAACAACATGCGGCGGAACGACCACCGGCAGCAGCGCAATGGAACCCACGCAAACCAAGCCGACCATGAGGCGGCCAAGACGATCGCGAACCAACAACACCGCAGCTGCAGCCGCCACTTGACCGTAAACAGACCACACGCAAGCCGGCCAACACCAAACCAGCCAGGCGTGCACGGGTCGAAACGGGAACGGCGTCCAAAGGGTTGGTGACACAGTGGTGCGCCGCGCCCGCTGACGACCATGCCCACGAACACAGCAGAACACCACAACGCTGCCAATACAAACGCGACCAACCAACGATAACAAACTACACAACACTACACTTGGACAAACCACGACGCCACTGACCAACACCGACACGGACATACCAGCTGCATAGACAACGTGCGGCGGAACGACCACCGGCAGCAGCGCAATGGAACCCACGCAAACCAAGCCGACCATGAGGCGACCAAGACGACCGCGAACCAACAACACCGCAGCTGCAGCCGCCACTTGACCGTAAACAGACCACACGCAAGCCGGCCAACACCAAACCAACCAGGCGTGCACGGGTCGAAACGGGAAGGGCGTCCAAAGGGTTGGTGACACCGTGGTGCGCCGCGCCCGCCGACGACCATGCCCACGAACAAAACCTGGCTCTACCATCACGCAACCGACCAACCTACATTACCAAACTACACCGCAACCGTACCATACGACCGACCAACCGGCCACAACGACCTACTTCGAACCCCCGGCCCCCCGGGAGAGCGCAAGCTCGACCGAGTCAGGAGGGTTGAGTGTGCGCCACGGCATGCGAGTCCCGTAGCACGTGCTTCTTCAAGTCGCCTCACACCTACTGAAAACCAACCCAGGTGGGGGTGCCTGCAGGACAGGGCCTATGGCCTGGCTCCGGGCCCCTGGGCCCCAGAATCCGGAGGTTGATGAGGATGTGCGGTGGGACCCTCCCCCACGTATCATCCGCCCGAAGGAGAGGAATGTGAGACTTCGGTCGAACATGGGTTACCTCTCTGGGCAGAACCCGCTGTAGGGTACTGCTCCCGGCGACCGCGCCCTTCCCCCTTGTGGGGGAGCCGCTTTGTGGGGGCACGTCAAGTAGGGCCGTGGGTGGGTGAGCAAAAGCCCCTTGGTAAGTCCCCCCTGCGGGGCAACCCCAGTCCTGAGTCGACCTACCTACCTACCTCCCCCGGGTATAGTATCAATAGCATCCTGAGGTCCTAGTCAATCTTTCAAGTCGCCCAGGGTAGGTCCATCGCTTTCTCGTTGTATAGCCTGGACCAGAGTCGAATCCAGGTCCTCCCAGGGGATGGAGGTAAGACCTCCGTCCACCACGCTGAGCATACTTCCCCATCCAGGTTTCCTGATGGGCGTCTTACGCCCCAGAGGCACGTATATGGCCTCATCAGGTAACCGAACAGAGCTGATAGTCAGCCTGTCCAGGGGGGTTCGCCAGTACTCGTTGCCCCCATGGGCTCCCCAATCAGGGGAAACACAGGACCATACGGGAACGTTCCAGGGCCACCTTGGTCAAGACCTTGACCAGTTCACTGAACCTGGGGTTCCCGTAGGCCATCCCAAAAGAGGGCCAGTAAAATTTGTAGCTGCAGTCCTTTCCTTGCTACAGTAAAGGTCCAAGACATGTTGCTTGTCGCTGGCGAACAACTCCACACCCAGGTCCTCTCTGGAGTAACCCAACTCCTTCAGACCTTGGTCTAGGACTTCCCCCGATAGTTGATAGTCCTCGGTTTTGGAGGCCGCCATCATGTCGAGGGCTCCTCCTTCGATACCCTGAGGTAGCTCAAGGTGTGCGCCGACTGCTCCAGTGGCACGGACTCTCTGCCATTGCCGTGGTCCACTGTAACAGGGCCAGAGGCCTAGCCCCTTGGGTTCTCCTGGTCTTGGTGTTTGGCGACCATTTCTGCTGATCTCCGCCGGCTGTTTCGGAAAAGCCTTGCTGCTTTTATCCAAAAATCCTGCAAGCAACACCTGAACCCCGTCAGTGGCATGCACGATCAACACGTTTCATGTCGTCTTTTACATCCTTCTGCCGGAGGTTCATCCATACCCATTGTATGAAAGATTCATAGACCCTTGCCGGGCCTCACCACTGGCGCATACCTGCAGACACGTAACATACAAAGAACAGGGCATACAGCTGGCCCTTTCGTCAACGATCTACTCTACAACATTCGAAAATCGTCTTTATAAATGCGGACATTCGCAATAATTATAACTACAGCGTTCAAGAGGCTTTTTATACTATAAATCCGTGAATTTCATAAGCTCTGTAGTCAATGCTGACGGTCACATCTCTGATCTGGCGACCGCGTCTCGCCCTTTGCAGCGCGCTCTGTCTCCAAGCGCTCCAGCGCTCCAGCGCTCCAGCGCGCTCTGTCGCAAACAATAATAACATACAAACAAAATATGCAAAAGCATATATAAAAAGTGGACAGAAAAAAAAGAAATGTTAAACACGGCGCTGACCATTACGAGGTCTGTGCGAAGACGGTCGTGGGGCAGCCGGACCGGCTTCACCCCCCTTGTGAGAAGTGAACCGGCGGTCTTGGAACCGGCCGTTCACGCACATCCACTCCATCATATCCACTCCACTCTTGTCCGCACCGTACACGCACCTTCAAGTGCAACTGCCGCTCGTCACCCTGCGGTGTATGGACGACTTTCACGGCATGCAACTCTAGCACATCTGGGTGCATCAGGACCTCGAGGGTATGGTCACGGATGGTGTAGATCTTGGGCTGGTCCTGCCCGTCCACACGGCTCTCCGTGGTCGCTCCTTCTTTCTGGTGTCGCTCATACGTCTCTTCGGCAGCCGGCACGCGTGGACGCCCCTTCCTCACGTCGGCCTACTCGCTCCCCATGTTTGACGAAATCCCTGTGGCGTGGGACGTTGTGCTTGGTCTGTGTGGCTCACGAAGACTTTGCTGGCGACGGCTTTTTTCTACCAACGCTTCCTCAACGGACACTTCGATGGCTTGCTCATGTGCAGGCACATCCAGAACAGATCTGGACCACATATTTTGCAGTGATCTGCTGCATCACGAGTATGCCGCTGGTCCTCCCGGATCTCAGGCATTTGAAAAATAGGTGCCCACAGCGGCACCGTCATGGATAGTCGCTGCATGGCGTCTGCTGCATCCTCAACGGACTCTGAGCTCGTTGATCCTGCTTCACTCGCCGCGCGAAACTCCATGGACTCCCTTGGACTGGTTTCGAAGAGCTCCTGCAGCGTTGCTTCATCCAAATCCGTCCACCAGGGATCTCCTTCGGCTGCCCTGTCACCGGACTGGTGTTCGTACTTCACATGGCTTCGATTGCCGTGGCTCCGCGCATCCTCAGTGGTTGCTGCGCTGCGTGACTTCCACCTGCTACGCGATGATGGAATCGTTACACGCGAATCTGAGCTAGGCAGTGGAGATAGAAAGTCACCATCGTCGTCTGACATGCGATGCGGCCTGGGCAAGGTGGATGCAAGACCTGACAGACCAATTCTGCGGTCGGTCGGTCGGTCGGTCCGTCGGTTGGTCTGTCGGTTCGTTAGTCTTAAGCTTGGATAAGCTTGAATAAGCTTGGAGAGGAGCTTATTATCTTATCCATGGCGGGTGGTGTTGTTTGAGCCATGGAGCGCAGGATCAAAATTTATTCTCCAAGCAGAGTAAAAAAATCTGAAAAAGGAAAATCCTTCGAAAAATGCAATCCAAAAAGTTTAAGATAATGTAAAACCTAAAGGAAGCACTTTAGGAAGTTGAAGGTGGTGATTGAGATGCCTTGGTGTTTATTTTAATGGGGCTTACCCTAATTATGCAAAATTCAGCAATCCCGTGAAGCACAAACGGACACTAGACAAAACCCAAACAAATGAAGATGCGTGGTTCAAAACCTCGGTACGTCACCAATACGAGTTCTCCAAATTCTGATTCCTTGTCAATGATTCGAATGAATTGATTCGGTGGATCAATGAATTCACGGCATTGCGACCAATTGAGATTGAAACATAATTTGGGCAAGGAGAAGGAGGTCCTGAGATATGGAGCAATTGCTTTGGAACAAAAGAGACAACACATCATGGGAGAGAGAACCAGAGAGAGAGAGGAAAGCATGGGTGAAGTGTTGAACCCATGTCATGCAAAAACTCCAAAATTTGACACATAGTCAAAAATGTTCACCATGGGTCATGAAAGCAAAACATTGCATGTTCATGCAAAAAAATGTGACTTTTGGCTTGAATTGATATCCAAGCCCATGGGGAGGTGTGACCCAAAGTTGAGGGGAGTGGGGAACACATGCCATGTATGTGCTTTGACACATGTGTAGTTAATGAGCATGATCATGCATGAATTTATGAAACATGAATTATGCATGTGCATAGAAATACATACATGTGAAGTCATGCATGTTGGAGAATTGAGGATTCTTGACATGGCAACTCACATGTGATCGTACTCAATGGAAATGGAGTGTCTCGAATTTGATTGTGAGCAATTACGAATCATGCAAACAACATGAGAGACACAAAAATTCATCAACATGGTAAACATGGCAAAATGGGAATCAATGTGATAAAAACACGACGTGGTTGTGAGAACCAAGTGGTGTTGTTGGCGACGTTGGAATCAAGGCGGCTTCTTGAAACCGACTTGAGAATCATCATTGTGGTCCAAGGCGGTGTCGACGAAACCGGCTGGGACCGATGCGATCAAGGACGGAATTGTCGACATTTCAATGCAAAAAACAATTTGTATTCCGTCTTGTACAAAAATCGACAGAATTTGGGAATTTCTGTCCACGTCTCGGCATTCGTCATGGGGCCGCTCCTACTGTCGGGATCGGCATGCCGATCCTCAATTGTTAATGCGGATTTGAGGATTTGTGATGCTTTTTAATGAAATTTCTGGTCCAATAATGGCCAATTGATGCCCCGATGCCCATTTTCATTACATGCCCTTCCTAGACTACGTCATGGCGTCCCGGCCATGCACGTGGTCGATCTCAACCCAAATTAGCAAAAAAATCGTCAATGAAAAGGGGTTGAGGGATTTCTTTGGAGGGAGTATGTCACCGACCCCCACAGGCCCATGGCCATGCACTGAGGCTATTTGAGAGCAAACGGATGTCACAGTTGAATCCGGCACCCTCAAAATAGGGGGGTATGAGGCTTGTAGGTCAGGCTGGACCATTTAAGCTGAAATTCCCATTTTCACCGTGAAAAAAATGACAAACGGGAAGAATGAACTCTGGGAACAGAAAAGTGGAAATTCTGTCATCCCACTGTGATATGGCGCAAAACAAGCATCATATTTGAATTCAGCACCCTCAAATTAGGGGGGTTGGGGGTGCTGGACATCAGTTCTGGTCAGATTTCCCAAAAAGAGCATTTTCAGCCCCTTGGAAAAATGTGCGGTGCTGAAATTTGACAAACAGCACCATCCTGCACCCTGCTGCAGGTCACAGGGCCTCGTCTGGTGGCAAACGAGGGTCGCCAGTGCGTCAGGCACCCTCAAAATAGGGGGGTTGTATATGAAATGGACCCCATAGGGCAAAAATGTGACAAAAATTGAATTCTTTGTCAAAAAAATCGATTTTTGCCTGATGCCAGCCAGAAATCAGAATCTGCAGCAGCAGGGGGGGGGGTGAATCAGTGTCCCGTGGGTCCAAACGGGCATCAAAAATGAATCCGGCATACCCAAAATAGGGGGCTTACACACTTTCATCGCCCATATCGGACGAAAAATGCAAAAACCCTATTTTTGGCATCAAAAATTGGTGTTCGCTCTGATGCAGTAAAAAAATGTCAATCTGGATCTAATCTGTACCTCACAGTGCCGCTTAGGTGTCAATTGGCGGGGAGAGAGTGCTACGATTGCACTCGGCATCCCCAAAATAGGGGGGAGTGTACCCCATATCACCCGCCCGGGTCCCGGAGGTGAAAAACATACTTTCACCCCGGAGGGGGGGGGGTCTGTCAGAATTCTGGCTGACAGGTGGCTGATTTCCTGATGTCGACCAGGAATCGCGCCAAAAATTGGGAAAACGGGTCGAAAAATGTTTTCGTAAAGTTCTAACAGTCCTTTGGGACCCCATTGAGGCGTGTCAAACAATTCCAGGCTCACTGTAACCGCCTGTGGACCCCTGTGACCCTCCCAAAGTGACCCTGTCGGGCTGTAGAAATTCTGCAGCCTGAATTATGGGTTGTGGGGGGGGGGGGCTGTCACCTCTCACGCCCGAATTGCCTCGGGGAGGGGGCTTGAACCCTGCCCTGACCCTGACTCTCGTTGTTTACCGTGCGCTAACGCGAGCATGGCGATGCCAACGAAGTCGGTACACGCACTGAGACATGTGGTTTACCGTGCGTACACGCGGACATGGCGTTGGTGGACAAGACGGTACACGCGCTGCAAACTGTCGGAGCTGGGTTGAGGCATAGACTTACAAAATTAAAATTCGGACTTCGGGGAAGGATTGAGCTGAAATTCGGCCACGCGGACCCCGGCCTCGGGCATTGGACACCTGAACGCGATGGCTGGCGAACACAAAGAACAAAAACAAAGAGAAAGACAAAGAGCAGGGGAATCGGGATGGGAACAAGGGAGGGGAGGAGGAATTTGACTGACTGGCTGGCTGGACCCCTGGGACCGACCAGGAATGTTATAAAAATTCAAAAATGAATCAAAAATGAATTTTGTAAATTTCTGGTGGCCCCTCGGGACCCAATGCACCAATCCCCACCCGTTTTAGCCACCCTGTAACCAAAACCGGCCCCCTGTACCCATGGGAAGGGGGGTACTTCACTGCTGGACATTTCAGGACAATTTCAGGGGGTGGAGGAGAAATATGGAGAAGAGATGGCACAAAAACGAATGTTGTCACCCTACCAAAGCAAAGACAGGACCACACAACCTAATAAGGAAGGGGTCGAGCAATGTAATGTGCCCTACACCGCCTAGGGCCACGCATTTCCGACACACGGGCCGAAAGGGTGCAGAGCAGGGTATGACATGTTTGCAAATGTGATGAACCCTAACTTAACATGCTACCAAACACATGGAGAGAGGGAAATAGCGGCTGAGGCCCCTCATCACTCGTAAGCGGTGCGGCAGGACCACTCATGCTTCAAAGCAAGGGGTCGAACTACCCGCTTGAACCCGGCAAACCCCAGGCCACGCACCCCCGAAGGAACGGGCGAAGGATTCACAAGGTAGCAATGCAATACCTCAGAAATTCACGGTACTTTTTTTTTTGGCATGTCACTGAAATTTCTGATGCTTGTCCGATCCTGAAAAAATGAGAAAGGGAGCTCAAGTGTGATGCACAACGGATCCATGCATGACATCCGTACGACAGGGCCACAATGACGCAAAGGGCCGAGCCTCGGGATCCTCACCGTGACGGTAGGGCCACACAAGAAGGGCCGAACCCAAACCAGAAATTCAGAAAATTGGTATCCTATCACAATGTCAAGACAATAGGTCCGTAGTGCATCAGTTTTAGCTACCGGGCCAACAGAAATTCAGAAATTCAGTGCGAGGTCAAAAAAGAAATTCTGATTGGCCCTGAAATTCAGAATGTAGGGTCAAAATTTCTGCCTGGTCCTGAAGTTCTGATGTCCCAACCCTCTTGACTGCACAATTTGGCAAATAGGACGAGATCAGGACTCACAATCCCGAAGGAAGGGCCGAAATCATTAGACTATGCCACTACACACTTTACCGGGAAGGGTTGAGACCGCAAGTGTAGGCTAAAGCCCTATAACCACACCTTCTTTCGCATTGCGGGCCCGACGGTTCTTCCGGGCCTTGTTGGCATTGGGCTTCCGGACGTGCCACGGTACCATTGTGTACCAATCGTGGTCGTCACCCGGGTACCAGTTATAAATTGCCTGGTTGATCCAGAACCGGTAGTCACACATCGGAGGCCATGACATTGACGTTGCCATGGAGGTCTCGAGGGCCGGCGGGATGGCCACATGGCCTGAAACGCCCCCTTCACGGAAATTGAACTGGGGGCCCGCTTGGCATGCTCGACGGTCACCAGGACAATGACGGGACTCCGGCAAGACATCCCACGACATCTTACACTCCTCAAAGAAGTGGTGTTTTTGGTGGTGTCGGCGTGGGGACACGGCGATGAGGAACCCGGCACTCAGTGTAAAGACCTGGACACCCGGGCCTTCAAGATCCACCGGGACTTCAAACAAGTCCGTCGCATCTTGCTGAGTCACCACCGAGTCCTTCAAGAACTCCGGCGCGAGGTACCC
Organism: Eutreptiella sp. 'Long Island Sound 2002'; assembly: GCA_964036045.1. Taxonomy (NCBI): domain Eukaryota; phylum Euglenozoa; class Euglenophyceae; order Eutreptiales; family Eutreptiaceae; genus Eutreptiella; species Eutreptiella sp. 'Long Island Sound 2002'. The sequence goes on from OZ038385.1 coordinate 73,715,787, forward strand.
ACGGTACGTGATGCTCGCCCGTGCTCCCGTTGCCTCAGGGTTGGCCTTCCATACTCCGTGCCATAGATTGGGTGTGAAGAACACCACCCAGTCCATAGGCATTGGCATGACATGGCACACAGGCTTGCCTTTACCCATGGAGAGCTGCAGTATCTCGTCTTGCCGTAACCCCACCACCATGACCATGGCCTGAGCACCGGCTAAGTTGACCCCGTTCCGCATCCTGGCACACACCATTTCCCGAAGCGCTTGGTGGTCTTGATGAATCCCAATACAACGTGGACCAATAAGCTGCGAATGGGAACCAAGCTTGGATTGAACATGCATGGCTATATAAAGCTATATAAAGTTCTGCACATAGCCAGGGAAGGTGATGTGGCACATGACAAGGGCAACAAGACACACAAAATTCAGCCCGAAGTAGTGAACTACTCCTAAAAGGGGGTATCATTCTTAAATGAGGCTACCAAGGCCCTCCAGGCCGTACGTTGCGTAGTCTGGATAACCAGACGGGCCTCAAACTCCGCATCCAATGTAGAATTTGGTGCCGAACGGGCCAGCACTTGGCGAATGTCGCTAAGTTGGAGGTCAATTTTATGTTTCTTGTTGTACTGGATCCAGAGATCATTAATATCGTGCATGAATGCACTAGCGGGCTGAAATTCGGTCTCTGGGTACCCCCTGTACTTGACCTCCCACTCTATGTGCTTACGGCGCCCCCGTCCAACCGTTGTATGAGAAACAATGTCCTCAATGACGTATCTGTCGGACTCGACCAGAAAATCCTGGTCCGTATAGTAGTGCAGAGGAGGAGTACCCTCCTCAGGGGCCACGTAAGGCTTGAGACGCATAGTGTCTAGCGCCATTTCGCCTCGTTCGGTAGCTATCAAGTAAGTATTGCTGCCTAGGCGCTGAAGGACTTCACCTGGTCCTTCCCAGACCCGATGCAGCTTATCAGTACCTTTCTTAGTCTTGTAGTCCCTGTACCAGACTTGCTCCCCAAAGACATAGACATGGGGAGGGTGCGCCTTTCAGAATTCCTCCGCCTTACGGCGGTGAATCTTATTCAGGGAGTCCTGTACGTAGCGGCGGTCCTGCACCAACTGTTGGAAGAATCCAACTGCATCCCGACACTCAGATTGGGGAAGAATGGGTGGGCAGTCTCCAAATCCAATGGGATTGCGGCCAAACACTAGATAGTGTGGCGAATACCCACTGATCGGGCCAGGGATGTCGTTGGAAGCCCAGATGGCTAGTGGCAACAACTGCGCCCAGTTTTGCTGAGTTGTTTTCACCAGCCACTGCCTGAGGGATTCAACGACCACCTGAACTGCTCGTTCCGCACGCCCGTTTGACTGGGGTCTCTTGATGGTGGATTGCTTCATGCTGATCCCTGATAGTTTACAGAGTTCGCTGAAGAACTCGGCCGTAACCAGATGGTCCTGGTCTGAAAAGATCTCTTGGGGCATACCCATGACGGGCACCACCCTCTCCAGATATAGATCCGCTAGACCAAGTGCGGTCAGGGTCTTACTGCATGGCACTGCCACCACATAGCCCGTTAAACGGCAAACGACGACCAAAACATAATCATATGTGTTGCCGTTTGCGGTACAAGGACTTCCGCTGAGGTCACAAAAGTCAACACAGACTGATGCAAACGGGTACTCAGGTACTGGTGCGGGATGATTGGACTCTGGCTGTAAACCCTTACGGCCCTTAGTTTGGCCGCAAATATTGCACTTATTGACAATTGATTGCACCATTTGGTGTAGTTCTTTCAATTGATATGCACAAAAATACTTCCGGTTGAAAATTTCCAGGGTTTTTCTGATGCCAGGGTGTGCATACTCATGGCAAGCTTTGATGACTTGTTTGACCAAGTCATATGGTACACAAACACGTCCATTGCTTCGCACCTTATTGTTATGCAGTGTATATGACTGTCCGTCAACCTCAATGAACTTGTGCTGCCGTAAAGTATCCCAGTGGGGAGCAAAGAACGGGTCAAGCTCATAGTGGGAGGACCAGTCATCATAAAGGACAGAGATTGCGGGGGGCACTTTAATGGCTTCTATGTCTCCGACAACGAGGGTTTCCACCCCCGGCATATGCCAACTCATGGAAGACATAGTCTCAATCATGTTCAGTGATGCCAATTGTGCCTTGTGTCGGCATTTAGAGTCCAAATTCAGTCTCTTCTTTTGAGCACGGGTGTATTTTCGACCATTCACGATCTGGGGACGCGTCTGACAGCGGCTTGATGGCCCTGCCAGGCTTTCATCCCCCACGGAGTGGATGAAAAGCTCCTCCAGAGTGCTAAACTTGGACCCGTCTGTCGCGACGTAGGGTGTCTCGGCCTCAACCGTGTTGACCGACTTAACCGCTTGTAGTGCAGCCACTGTGGCTACCTGTAGCTGGTTAAGCATGGCTTGCTCATGGGAAAAGGCTTCGGGCTCCGCTGTTTTAAGGTAATCACGCACAGACTGCCATTCTTGTTTTTCGGCTTCCTTCCATCCAGCCAGGTCATCATCCCCACCATGGAAGTTGGTGTCTTGGGCCTCCCCTGCTGGATAGGCGAACCGAGAAAGAGCATCGGCAACCTGATTCTCCTCACCTGGACGGTAAGTAATAATAAGGTTGAACCGGCTCAAAAGCTCATGCCAACGTCCCCGCCGTCCTTAGGGCCCAGAAATGGTACACAAGTCCTCCTTGTACCATTTCACAATGGCTGAATGATCAGTCTGGATCTCAACTGCAGATCCTCCGATCCATGACTGAAATTTCAACAGGCAACACACAATGGCATATGTTTCCTGCTCCCTTGGAGTCCAGGCAAACTGCCCTGTGTTTTTGGTACTCCCATTGACGCCGGCCTTGTTCCCTTGCAGCTTGCGGGAATAGAAGGCAACTGGGTGCCAGTTACCATCTTCCTGCTGCTGCTCAAGGACCCCACCGACTGCATAATTGGACGCATCAGTGATGATGCGCCACGGCAGGCCTGGCTTGGGTAAGTACAGCCTGGTTTTCTCGGTTAACACATTCTCAAGGGCCTCGAAGTTGGTTTTCATTTCATCGGTCCAATGAATTCGGGCTTCTTTAGGTGTTAACTTGATTTTCTTCCTCTTTTGAGGCACTCCAGTGGATGTCCGTGGGGCATTAGGGTCCCTGGGCTCATATTGATATTTGCCTTTGAGGGCGTTCATCAGCGGTGCCGCCATTTGGGCGAATTTGTCAATATACACCTGATACCAGCCCACGAGCCCAAGGAATCCCTTCATGTGCTTGGCTGTTTTGATATCCTCCCATTTCCATTCTTTTACTGCTGAGATTTTGGTGGGACTCGGATATCGACATCCATCTTTAAGGATGTGACCCACATACTGGACAATCCGTTTGAATAGATGGACCTTGGAGGGCTTAACTGTTAACTGAGCCTCCTCCAGTGCATCAAACATCTTGCACAGGTCCTCATAATGCGCCTCAAAGTATTTCTTGAGCGTTCCCGGTTGTTGTTTTTGCTCAATTGTGAGCTTGTCCGGCTCTAAAACATTCCGCCCTGACGACGATAGAATGTCATCAATGTAGGGTCGGGATTGAGGACAATTGCGTGTCACATATTGGACCATTTGTTGGTAGGCTGCAGGCCCCACCTTAACACCCATTGGAAGGACATTCCATTCAAAAATGCCAAATGGAGTACAGAAGGCAGTAAGATGCTTGCTGCTCTCCTCCAGATGCATTTGATGAAAACCATCCTCCAAATCGATGATGGAGAAGATAAAATTGCCCACCTGGTTGGCAATTTGGTCCTCAATGACGGGCAGCGGAAAACTGTTGCCCTTTAAGCAGGAATTAAGATGACGGTAGTCAATGACCAACCGCCAATCATTTTTTCCTGGCTTTGGCACCAAGAACGCTCTGGCAACCCATTGTGGCTGCCCTTTTGCATCTCGTAGCATGCCACGGTCCTTGAACTTCACGATTTTATCCCATAACGCTTTTTCACGTTCACCCACGGCTTGTATGGGCTTGTCAGCTCTGGGGCCAGCATGTTCAGGCCAGAGCTCCAAGTGGAGCGTAGAATGTGGCCCTCTTGCCTTTATGGCTTCCGGGGTGACATCCTGAGTGCGAATGGGATTAAAAACGGTTTTTTCATACCGAGTCATAATTTTGGCTTTGAGGTCTTCACATCCTTCCCAGTCCTCATCCGACTTGATGACAGACCGGATGTGGCGGCGGTAGCCTTGTACCCAATCATGCTGGCTTATCTCCCTAGGACCCAGACTAGACCTATCCACACAAGACTCATTCATTACCGGGGGTGTAGTTACCAATGGCCGCTCATGTATGGTATCAGACTCCTCCATACTGGAGTTATCGGGACCTGGGGACGCTTCGGACTCTGACTGACTGATGTCCCCTGACTTGGCCCGTTTGGTTGCTTCGCGATGTGCCCGTCGCCGCATCTGGCGGCATTCGACCTGTATGGGCGAAACCTGTTGTACTAGATGGTTAGAAGTACCATGCATGAGCGACTCTAAGGAGGGCTTGGGGTGTGTGTGTGAAAGGGGAGCGGAAACTGTGCAGTCGTGCGGGTGTAGGGCGACACAATCCCCGCGGGGAAGGGTCGAGTCCCATACAGCGCGCTGCTTGTCGGCGGTATCCGCTGGTTCCGCCTGTGACTCCTCAGGAGTCCATCCTAGCGCATCTACTACAACTATACGATACTCCCTATCGGCTGAGCGTACCTTACCATCATGATCTACAAAAAGAGGTTCACCGACCGGCACATCTACCCAGTCTACTACCACCTCGCTCAGCGACCACCACCAATCCCTATCCTTACATGTCGGGACAATAGCGATACCTTGGCCTTGCTCAAACTTCAACTTTTGAACGGTTTGCTCCCACAGCCCATCGGGAGGATGTAACCAAAGGTTCTCTCCGGCCCATGGCTGTGACAACCCGTCTTTTTGCTCATCCCAATATTTCGGGAAACAAGCAAGCCGTTTACTACTGAATACATCCGTAAATTCCCGGAAATGATACTTGTCAACCAGCGACTTAGCCCATCGCTCAATGCGAAGGACAATATCCTGGCGGACTGCCAAATCATCCCTATCACGCAGCCATTTTTGCCGCGCTTTGCGTCTGGCCGCCGCCTGAACATGCCGAATATTGCCTCGACCCTCATGGGTACGGAATGAGGACTTAACCGCCTTGGTGCTCTTTCGTAGCACCTTGGACGGCCCACCACCGCCGGTGTCGCTAGCTGCAATGTCAGAACTGACTCTAGAATCAGTCGCGCAATCTGAGTTTTCAGAATCCGCCCACAGATCTAAGTCTGTCAACGCCAGACTTTCACATGTAACCGCCCTCAACTCGGTAACCTGAGCTGAGTTTATACGGGCCGATCCCCACCCCGAAGGGTTGGCGCCGGGGTGGCCTACCGTGGCGCGGTTACTGACACTCGGTAACTCGGTTTCCATGCTACCCGTGGCCTCCTCTACAACCAACTCTGGTTCAGTACCAGTGAACTCCGCTAATGTGTTAGCAAGCAACACTGCCACCCTGTGTGGCAGACCAACGCCCATTGCAGGTCGAGCGTGTCGTACTGGGACCAAGGCCTTGGATTTATGTGTAGGTACCGGAGGAAACTGCTCCGTACCCGACAGATCGCCACTGTTGGCTGGGTCTACATGATTGTGACCCTTGATGCTGTCTGAATAGGCCAGCAACAAAGAACATACAAGTCCTTGCACTAGCCCCAGGGCTTGGTTCACTGCAGAACCCTGATCAGCGGTCTCACTGCCCGCCTGAATCATGCCAGCCCTGTGCGCCGCCACCCAAAGGGTAATATATGTGCACACCAAGAGGACGTACTCTTGTGCGCGAGATGGAGAAAGTAAGGTTAGTGTGCTTGATGAAGCTGAAGAGATTTGGACTCCCTCTTCCTGGGAGGGGGGGTGGGGCTTACCCGGGGTGGGAGGTACCGTACCTTTGTGGGTGTCTGTACTACCGAACCCGCCGGAACCGCGTTCCGTGGCTTGTAATTCGGAGACTGGTTGAACTAAAGGATTGAGATGAAGTTCGAGGGTCATTTGGGCAACTTTGTCTCCTTGCCGCACCATATGATCCCGAGGTGCTTGATTGCTTAATAAAATATCGACTTCTCCCGTGTAATCGTGATCGATTAGCCCTGCCCCTACCCTTAACGCTAACTTGCTCGCGTTCCCTGACCTGTCCTGAATCTTACCGTAAGTGAGAGCGGGGGTAGTGAATGCTAACCCCGTGGGTACCCGTTGCTGTCCTCCGGAGGGAATGAGAATATCGGCCGCGGCGTATAAATCGTAGCCTGCGGACCCGGGCGTACCCTTTGTTGGTAAAATGGATTCTGGTCTGACCTGTTTGACCCGAAGAGGATTTGAAGAAATATGAGCTTGAATGAGTTCGACGAGAGTAGGAGACATACATGGGGGGGAGAGCGGAGAGGAGAGAGGAGGGGAGGGAGGAAGAGAAACTTCTTGACCGGCTGACTCTGATGATGGGGCTGCCGTAGCTGGCCCGAAAGACTGTTGATTGGCCGGTGATTCTGTGGCTGATGGGGGAATGGGGATTGAAGGACGTCGAGGACGCCGAGTGGGGGTAGGGGGGCGTTGCTCGTTGGTGTATGCTGAGAGATCCACCACCCCTTGTAGGTTGGCGAGACTGCGTGATAATGAAGGAATCGTGATGACCTTTGTCTCTGAGATTGACCTACGGGGTTCGTACGATACCCCCTTCCTACGTTGAGCCAACCCTTGAGGAGTCCAGTCTGGCTCAGGCTCTCCGAAGGATCGCTGAAAACACCAAAAACACATGCCTGCTGTGGGCACTTGACCTATGTGGTCTCATACCAGGTGCGCTGGGCGGTGACAACGTGTGTTGACACGATCAGACTGAAAATATTCAAGCTTGCTGTCCAGAAAGCTGACCGTCGGTGCCGTGGTGGCATCTGAAGACCTACGGGCTTTGGTGGTACGTTTATCAACATGTTGTTTGCCACTCAAACACGACTGCAGCGTGATGTCAGGTGCCACCCATTTAAAATACCGCGGCCGAACTAACTCCGTGGAATATTCAGCCTGAATATGTGCTCCTGCCACCTCCAGCGCATACTCAGACATACCCCCATGTTGATAATCCGGCTTCCGCCTTCTCTGGAAACTATCCAGACTCACTAGGGCAACCCTTCCAGGCACTACTGCTAACCCATACCTCAACAAGAAGGGAAACCCCAATATTAGGCGAGGTCCTATGGCGGCCACATGTATGAAGACTTGTACGCACTTAAACACTCGTAACCCTTCAGGTGTCTCTACCGGTACCCGTACGGTAGACAAGACACCCTTACGACCACCTGACAAGGGCTTACGGCCTACAGTCACCAACTGTACTGGATGGGGTGCGTCGATCAGTGCCGCGCTTGGGAAAAGTTCTTCTCCAGCTAAGACCTCAATTTGTGCCCCAGTGTCAACCAAAGCCGGAACCATGATTTCAGGCAAATTGAGGGAATCACTAAGCTGAATGCCTGATGACACTACGAGTTGAACCATTTTGTTGGTCTTTCGATTCTTGGGCTTTAGCGGGAACCGGAGGACTTCGGTTCCTGCCTCATCCAGTTCAATTGGAGACACGTGGATATCTGGCGACTGATAACGTGACAGCACCCTATTAACATCCACAGTGCGAGCTGGCCGTCGGCGGGGCTTGCCATTGGCCGATAATCTGGGGCGTGGCATCCGGGCGCCTCTGTCGCGTGGAGCACGCGACTTTAGAAGCTTGCCATCCCCCTACAACTTTGTTGGGCAATCCTTGGCGTGGTGCCCCTTACCACCACATCGACGACAAATGTCATCCGGTTTTGCTGATGAGCGAGACCGTGAGCGATCCTTGGAATTTGAACCTTGACGACGCTGCTCCTGAGAGTTTGAGCGTTTGTCCTGGGACCTGCGTCCTCGGTCCTTGGACCCTTGCCCGCGATCTTGGGAACGACGGCGGTTCCGTGTATCATGATCACGGTCCTTAGACCCCCTTCGGTCTCGAGATCCCCGTGACCGTTCTTGTGAGCCGCCCTTGTTGGGACACTCAGATGCCCAGTGACCCTTTTGGCCACAACGATTACATATATCGTCTGATTTGGCTCTAGATCGCGGTTTGGACTGGCTCCGTGGACCCTTTTGAGGAATAGTCTTTTTGTCATCCTTTGGATGGGGACAGTGACGTGCCCAGTGGCCCGGTTGACCACAATTGGCGCAATTGTTCCACCGTTGCTTGGACTTCTGGATTTCTTCCTTACGCCGCTGGCTGTAGGAAGATGCGTGGGAGGTATTGCTGGTGACGCTATCCCGGCGATTCCGAAAATCACGATGTTGAGAATGAGAGCGCTTGGACTCTCCTCCATGTCGGTTGCCATCGCGACTTTTACTGCGAGACCGGTCACCCGTCTCACCTCCTTTACTTCCAAAAGCCCGCACCCTTCGTGCTTCGGAGCCGGTAGGATTATTCATATACTCCTCCTGTTGCTCCTGGTACTCCCGAGCCTGGATGAGAGGCAGCATCATGAGGAAAATTTCCAGGTAGTTGAACTCAACCCCCGCATACTCTGCCTGCAAAGAGTAAAGCTTGTTGTATGCTGCCTTAACTTCCTTGTCTGCCGGCACATCCTTGGTGTGTTGTTTAAGAACAGCAAGCAACTGTGCAGTCGCGTGCCGCATTGTTACATCATCAGGGATATCAGCCCCTTCTTCCATCCAGTCCGACATCCAGTCCGCCAAAATGCTAGAGGTCAAAACAACCTTAGGTAAGTGTCGTGCGTGCCAAACGGCTTCCGGACGATGGATATTTTCCATCACTCTCCCGGTGATGCAGAACCAGAGATCCTTCAACGACATGTCTTCGCGATCATATGCCTTCTCGATCCTATCCCTTACACCCTCGTTTTCTATGGCCGCAATTAAGATCTTTGCCTGCTGGTCTTGATCAAATCTGTTGGCATAATTTCGCCTCCAGCGAAGCGTTCTATGGATCCAACGCTCCAAAGTGGCAGGCTCACCGTCCCAAACAGGCATTTCGGCCGTTTTTTGAAGGGCCTTCTTTGTCCTCGGATCGAGCCAGGAATTCTTATGCTCCCCAAACATCCCTTCATCAGATGCCGCCGTTGCATTCCGCGGGATGTCCGTGAAAGACTTAAACTTCAATGGAGGCATGGCCTCCTTGAAAGCCATTTCTACGGGAATACCTGTGGGCTGAATTTTAGCCTGTTTCTGTATGGTATCCTTTTTCAGCTGTGCAGCTGTGCGATATGCCTTTCCGGGAATGAAGTAACCGTCTTGAAAATAGGGGGCAATCTGGAACCAGCGAATGTCTCCGTGTACCCCAAAGACTCCGGGCAGCGGTCCATACGGGCCACTTTTCCACCATCCTGGCGGTTCCGGCAAGCCTTCAAGGGGATCAAAACGCCGCTCGGTTCGATTGTAAATACCATACCGGACACTACATAGGCTATCCCTACTGCTACGCCTATGCCGGTCGGCGGGCCGATCATACCAAGCCCTACCCCTAGTTTCAGACCTCTCAGACCGTTCTGATCTACGGTCTTCATACCAGGGACCGTTTCTTTCACGTGCGGGTTGCTGTCCGGGACCGGGGCGGTCTAACCGAGGGGGCCGGGAATTGTCCCGTGGCCCCAATTCCCCTAGACTTGGAGTCGTCTTGTTTTCCAACCGCGTCAAACGCTCATCCAAGTAATCATATGCCTCGGCGTCCGCCTCCATTCGTCCCCAAACGTCATTCAGCTCTTCTCGGAATTGCTGCATGTCAGCTTCAAGGCCATCCATACTCGGACCTCCTTTGGAGGATGACCCTGTGGCTGAGTGTCTGGCCAATTTGCCATCTAAGTCGTCCAACCTATTGCAAGTGTCTATTTTGACGTCGGACACCAAATCAACGAATTCGTTGACTTTTTGGCCTATTTCCTGGTTCAAGTCTCGAAATTGAGACTGCAATTGTCCAAGTTCAAACTTCAGTTCAGTCACAAACGGCTGGGGTGGTCCAGCACCGCCCGGTGACTCACCTATTGCACGATGAGCAGCATCTTTGATGCTCTCCGCGCGTTTTGCTGCTTGGCCAGCACTCACATTCGCTCTTTTGGCAAACTCGCTAGTATTTTCAGCATGTTGCCGAGCCACTGAGGCACTTGCTTCACATTCCTTCAACCACCGTTGAGCCGTTTGTTGAAAATCATCCAACCCAGACGGCGTGGGACCTGGCGAGGGCGGCGGGGGCTGTTGCGCCAGTCTCTCATAAGCTGCTTGCGCGTCCCCGGCCAATCTACGTGCATTTTGCACGTAAGTATTGCAGTCCTCCCGGGTAGCAACAGCAACTTGCCTAGCCTCGAGTGCTGCCGCCTCAGCCCTCCCCACTGCGTCCTCCTGGGCTGGTCGATGCAAACTTTGCATCTGTTCCACACTGGAACGCATCAACTCGGCTCTATCTGCCTCTGATTTGGCTGTTAGTGCAGCTTTCCGCGCTTCTTGAACCAATTCAGCAAATCCCGCACTATCATGCATGCTTGCCTGTCCAATGGAGGTGTTTGCGACCGGTGCTTTTACTAGCTCAGCCTGCATACCTCTAAGAGACTCTACCTCTACGGCAACGGCGGCTTGCCAATCCTCCTTGGCGCTATGAACTGCCTGAAACTGAGCCTTAACCCTCTCGGCCTCGGCCTGTTGCGCTGCTTGGGCTGTGTCTGACGCCCGTTGCAGCGCGTTGTACCGCCGCTCGTTCTCCTGTTCGACGGCGGCGATCCGCTGCTGGAGGAGCTTGACGGCGTCCCCCGCTGCGGCGGCTTGCTGCCGTGCGTCGGCCCCTTCTCGTTTGGCCGTCTGGACTGCCGCGGCGTGGGTCTCGACCTGGGCCTGGGCTGCCTGCAGCTCCCTGCGCAGGGCAGCTGCGTCCGTCCTGGCCTCGTCGGCGGCGCCTTGGGCTGTGGCTGCCCGTTGGCTTGCGGCCTTCGCATCGCTGTTGGCGGTCTTGACGTTGGCGTCCGTGTCCCGCCGCAGCCGCTGGAGGGTTTGGTTGCTGACCTCCGCGGCTGCCTCGATCTTCTTGACGTCGTCGCGGAGACCGGTGATGTCGCTCCACGCGGCCTCGACGTCCCGCCTCGTGGTGTCGATGGACTTGTTGTTGGCGATGGCGGTTTCCCGTGTGGCGGCGGCGTCCCTCTTAATCTTGTCGATGGCCGCTGTTGCCTCCTCTGCGCCCTGCAGGGCGAGGGTGGCCGTCTCGGTGACGTTCCGGACTGTCTCCGTGAGCTCGATGATGTCCTTGGTGTGCTGGGCGCCCCCGCTGCGTGCGGAGCGCACCTCGACCTGGAGCCCCTCCAGGATGGCTTTGGTGCCCCGGAGTAACTCCCCAGCAGCAACCGCAGCCTTGACGTCGGCCGACATGGCCGCAACGTCTCTCTTGGTCGCCTCGATGGTCACCTTGGCCGCCCGGACCTCGGCGGCGGCGTCGCTCTGCGGGCTGTGGCTGCCCCTGGCGGCGTTGGCCTCCTCCAAGGCCTGTATACGGCCCCGCAAGGCCTCTCCGTCTGCCCGTGTGGCTGCCTCGTGCTCGTCGAGCCGCTTGTTGATGTGAGAGACGTCGTCGCGCAACGCGGTTGTCGGCGTGTTGGCCCCCTTTGCCGTAGCGGCGCTCCAGCCCGCTGTCTCGGAGGCCAATTGGGCCTTTTGGGATGCTTCCCTGGCCACCTCCATTGCCTTGGTGGCCTCGGACCCTAACACTTGATGTTCACCCTTTAAGAGGAGGAGTTCTTCGCCGTGTGCCGCCGATTGCCTACGAAGCTGACTAAGTACCGCACCTACCACACCGGTTGCTGCCTCACTACGGGCATCCTCCGATTGGGGTTCGGGTTGGGCGTCCATTGGTACATTTGGTACATCCTTATCGGACCCCTGTGAAGCCCAACTCTTGGGCTTCCCTCGCATGGCCCGAACCACTCTTTTCACAAGGGTATTGATCACCCAAGACGGCATAGCTATGTCCGTCTCGGCGGTCCCATCATCCAGTCGCCTACGCTTAACACTAATACCTCCTATACCACTTGCTACATCGTACAACTCATGATGCACTGTGTGGCTAGCTAACTCACTACCCTGACCTTCGCCATAACTGACTCTTCGCGAGGTAGGAGGAGAGGACGACGACCGGACCTTAAGTTTGTGCTTCGGGGCTGATCGGGGGGCGTGCTTCCCAACGATTTCCATTGCTTGAGGGGAGAGGTTGGGGTGTTTAACATCGCCCCATGTGGCCCCGATTGGGGAACCGGAACTGCTACCATGTAATAAGCTTGGAGAGGAGCTTATTATCTTATCCATGGCGGGTGGTGTTGTTTGAGCCATGGAGCGCAGGATCAAAATTTATTCTCCAAGCAGAGTAAAAAAATCTGAAAAAGGAAAATCCTTCGAAAAATGCAATCCAAAAAGTTTAAGATAATGTAAAACCTAAAGGAAGCACTTTAGGAAGTTGAAGGTGGTGATTGAGATGCCTTGGTGTTTATTTTAATGGGGCTCACCCTAATTATGCAAAATTTAGCAATCCCTTGAAGCACAAACGGACACTAGACAAAACCCAAACAAATGAAGATGCGTGGTTCAAAACCTCGGTACGTCACCAATACGAGTTCTCCAAATTCTGATTCCTTGTCAATGATTTGAATGAATTGATTCGGTGGATCAATGAATTCACGGCATTGCGACGAATTGAGATTGAAACATAATTTGGGCAAGGAGAAGGAGGTCCTGAGATATGGAGCAATTGCTTTGGAACAAAAGAGACAACACATCATGGGAGAGAGAACGAGAGAGAGAGAGGAAAGCATGGGTGAAGTGTTGAACCCATGTCATGCAAAAACTCCAAAATTTGACACATAGTCAAAAATGTTCACCATGGGTCATGAAAGCAAAACATTGCATGTTCATGCAAAAAAATGTGACTTTTGGCTTGAATTGATATCCAAGCCCATGGGGAGGTGTGACCCAAAGTTGAGGGGAGTGGGGAACACATGCCATGTATGTGCTTTGACACATGTGTAGTTAATGAGCATGATCATGCATGAATTTATGACACATGAATTATGCATGTGCATAGAAATACATACATGTGAAGTCATGCATGTTGGAGAATTGAGGATTCTTGACATGGCAACTCACATGTGATCATACTCAATGGAAGTGGAGTGTCTCGAATTTGATTGTGAGCAATTACGAATCATGCAAACAACATGAGAGACACAAAAATTCATCAACATGGTAAACATGGCAAAATGGGAATCAATGTGATAAAAACACGACGTGGTTGTGAGAACCTAGTGGTGTTGTTGGCGACGTTGGAATCAAGGCGGCTTCTTGAAACCGACTTGAGAATCATCATTGTGGTCCAAGGCGGTGTCGACGAAACCGGCTGGGACCGATGCGATCAAGGACGGAATTGTCGACATTTCAATGCAAAAAACAATTTGTATTCCGTCTTGTGCAAAAATCGACAGAATTTGGGAATTTCTGTCCACGTCTCGGCATTCGTCATGGGGCCGCTCCTACTGTCGGGAGCGGCATGCCGATCCTCAATTGTTAATGCGGATTTGAGGATTTGTGATGCTTTTCAATGAAATTTCTGGTCCAATAATGGCCAATTGATGCCCCGATGCCGATTTTTCCGTCGGTCCATGTCCGTCTGTCCGTCGGTCCGTGGGCGTCGGTCTGTTGGTCCGTCCGTTCATCCGTCCGTCCGTCCGCCCGTCTGTCCGTCCATCCGTCCGTCCGTCCGTCCGTCCGTCCGTCCGTCCGTCAGTCCGTCCGTCCTGCAAGACCATTAATGAATCTTTCTGTAACAGGGCCAGAGCCCTAGCCCCTTGGGTTCTCCTGGTCTTGGTGTTTGGCGACCATTTCCGCTGATCTCTGCCTGCTGTTTCGGAAAGACCTTGCTGCTTTTATCCAAAAATCCTGCAAGCAACACCTGAACCCCGTCAGTGGCATGCTCGATCAACACGTTTCATGTCGTCTTTTACATCCTTCTGCCTGAGGTTCATCCATACCCATTGTATGAAAGATTCATAGACCCTTGCCTGGCCTCACCACTGCCGCATACCTGCAGACACGGGAGATACAAAGAACAGGGCATGCACCTGGCCCTTTCGTCAACGATCTACTCTACAACATTCGAGAATCGTCTTTATAAATGCAGTCATTCGCAATAATTATAACTACAGCGTTCAAGAGGCTTTTTATACTATAAATCCGTGAATTTTATAAACTCTGTAGTCAATGCTGACGGTCACATCTCTGATCTGGCGACCGCGTCTCACGCTTTGCAGCGCGCTCTGTCTCCAAGCGCTCCAGCGCTCCAGCGCTCCAGCGCGCTCTGTCGCAAACAATAATAAAATACAAACAAAATATGCAAAAGCATATATAAAAAGTAGACAGAAAAAATAGAAATATTAAACACGGCGCTGACCATTACGAGGTCTGTGCCGAAAACGGTCGTGGGGCAGCCAGACCGGCTTCACCACGTAGAGGAGGTAGGGCGCTTGCAGCGTCAGGGATTGTATCTGGGAGTGCTGCACGAAGAAGTCAGTCCCCAATACAAAGTCGAAGGCCTCAGTGTTGATCACATAGAACCGATGGGCGATAGTTCGGGAGCCCATTGGTACTTCCACTTCACAGTCCCCGCAGCTGTGCACCACATGTCCATCCTGCATTCGTATAGCCGCGGTGGTCATGGTGTTCTTCAGGCTCCCACAAGGTAAAATTTTCTTGGCCACTATAGATATGGTGGCTCCAGTATCCAATACCCCCAGGTATTCACGTCACCCTAGTCGGACACGTACCCAGAACACCAGGTCCAGGGCCCCACCGGAGCGTCCCCGTCAGAACTCCGCGGGACAGGTCACCTCGAACCCCTTGTTCCGCAATTTGCGGGCCATCCTCATGAAACGGCCTCCCTTCTTAGCGTTGCCGTCATCAGCACCTTCATGCTCACACTTGGCCCCTTGTTCTCGCTCGGCCTGAGTTTGCGAGTGTGTTGTAGGACCAGACTGCCCTCCAGAGGGCTCGAAGCTCCCCCCTGGATTAGGGTTGGGGTTGCCTCGTTCTTGTCCGGGTTCTTGTTGCCCTTGTCTGGCTGGCGGTTAGCGCCTCCTCCTCGTCCACCTTTGTTCTTGTCTTGTCCTTTTCCACATCCTCCCGACTTGCCCTTGCCGGAGTCGTTCCCTTTGCCCTTGCCATCCCCCTTGCAAGAGCCTTTGCCAGGATCCTCGCCCTTCAGCTTCGCCGACAGGCGCTGCTTGTAGTAGCACTCATCCCCGTAGTGCTTCCTCTTCCCACAGAAGGCACAGCTGATAGTACACCTGTAGTGATCCGGCATCTTAGCCTTGGCGCCGGTGTTGGTCTCCTGCTTCTTCCCTTGGACTACGAAGCAGTCTCGCTGCTCGCAGTCAGGGGCGTGCTGCAGGTGGCCATGCTCATCTCTGGCGTCTCACCAGAAGAGCTCCTTGACATTGTCCATGATACGGGCGTGCTTGGGGGTAGTCCCCTGTCCAGGTCTGGGTCCTTGGTACCCTCTGCCATGGTCTCCAGAACCTCCTCCTCCAGGACGGTAGGCGTTCAGGTGCTGGTCGCTTTCTTTCTCCAGCGCGAGCTCCAGGAGTAGCACAGACAGATCCTCGTAGTTGAGGGCTCTAGCCTTGCGCTCTGCCGTTGACCAGCACTCGTTCCACAACTCCCGAGGGAGCTTAGTCACCAACCAGAAAAGCAGGTCGTCGCTGCTGTAGGAACCGGGCGTCAGTCGTCCAGCCCAGTGATCCAGGTCAGCCAGTAGCTCAGAGACCCTGGCAGGTTTTGGGTTGTTGGGCAGCAAGGCCAGGTTCTGGATCTCGGCCCATCTGGAGAGGTTGGTTTCGTAGGTGGGTTACTGCCTCTCCAAGGCAACCAACACGTCGGCAAAGGTGGCGGTCTTAGTCACGATCTGCTTGACCTGCTTCTCCAGGTACTCGGTCTTGCAAGGCTGCAGGAGCAGATCACACTTGACTCGCCCACTAGCATGGGTTTGGCCGGTCATTCCTAAGAACGGGCAAAAATTCTCAGCGAATTCGCTGAGATCCTGGCCTGTGAACTCAGGCAAGTTCACCACGATCTTGGAGGTGGCAATTGCCTTAGCCTCCTGAGACCTGCGTCCCTCAGGGCGCCTGGTCTTCCTCTTCTTCTTCTTGTTCCGCCCACTCGGGTTCTCGGGGTCCTCAGGGTCGTCGTCCTCCGAGGGCGAAGCAGAAGTCATGGGCGGCGGCTCATTGTCAGATGGGTCTCTGCCTAGAACACTAGAGCCATAGGGCTCCACGTCAACCATTACCC
This sequence comes from Eutreptiella sp. 'Long Island Sound 2002', assembly GCA_964036045.1. Taxonomy (NCBI): domain Eukaryota; phylum Euglenozoa; class Euglenophyceae; order Eutreptiales; family Eutreptiaceae; genus Eutreptiella; species Eutreptiella sp. 'Long Island Sound 2002'. The sequence continues at coordinate 73,732,235 of OZ038385.1, forward strand.
TCAGGGCTGTCAGCCCCAGCCGGTCCAGCTCGGCTCTCGTGGAATTCCCCACGTTGCTGTAGGGAGGCTGGGCCGTTCTTGGTATGAAAGGGCTTCTCGGTATTACTGCAGGGGTTGGCATCGGTCGGCTCCTCAGGCTCCCCAGGGTGTTTGTCAACCCCGCCACTAGATGGTTGGCTTGTACTCGGTGGGCTGAACCTGCCAGGACGGTAGGTGACACTTGTGGAGGAATCAGGGGCTCCACTTTAGCCCGAATTTCTTGACTGAGATCCTCAACAATTTTAGAAGTGGCTCCTCGGAGTGCCTCATTGATGTCCGACCGCGTCAGGGACCTGTTGGAGGATCTCCCCGATCCCCTACTCCTGGTCCCGCATGACTCAGGGCCTCTCCTCAGCCCACTCAGGGTTGCATACCCAGGAACATCCACATAAGCTCCCGTAGCGGGTAGAGGATGGTGATAGTCAGCCGCATACCATCGGGGCGCAGAATTGGAGGCCAGTGGCTCACTGGCAGTAGTTGCCTGTGGAAACGCAGTGGTACATGGGTCCACACCATAGGCAGGGTAGGTAGGCATACCAGTAAAGCCTGTGCCCTCAGCCGTAGGCGGGGTGGTTATTGGTGTGGATGTTGGAGCGGCTGGGTCTGGAGTTAGGAGTGTGGTGGTTGTAGGAGAGGGTGATGCGTGGAGGCCAGAGGCGCTTGGTGCGCCCTCGAAGGTCGACTCACTCGTCGGGTCGTGCTCATGGTCTACTCCTTCGTCTGCCATGCTTTCTCCTTCATCCTTCTCTCTCTCCGTCCTTCTCTTCACTGGGTTGGTGTCCACCTCCTCGACTGAGAGGGCCCGGAAGGCCGACTGAAGTCCCTCCAGCGAGTCATCAACCACCTCCACTGGCCCATGGGAGGGCACCGAAGGTACTGCGCTAGGTCCAGGTCCAGGTTCACCAAGTGCTCTTAGCCCACGCAAACTGCACCCTGTTTCGCGCGCCGAACGCGCAGAAAAAGACCGGTTCGCAACAGGGCAAAACAACTATTTTTCTGGATGTTTGATGAACGTGATTTTAGACGTAGGGAAATAAATTGCTTTTTTAGTGTTTTGCAACTCCGTGCTCCTCAATGCAACGTTTTTTACATTTCCCTGGCGTTCTGAGTGCGGGAGGCCTCGCGCACTCAAGATGTTCAAAGTAGAGTTTATCACGAAACCCAAACACCCGTAAGGACCGGCGTTTGCGCAAATACGCAGCTCGGTACACGGTATTAAAAGTAGGACTGTGTTGCCCACGGAGCATTGGAAGTGTAGGACTGTTCGACTTCCCATGTTAGGGATAACAGATATACTGTAAAGCGAAAATAAAATACAAATTTAGGCACCCTGAGTGCGCGAGGCCTCGCGCACTCAGGTCACGTTATGTATTGAATTTGCAGAATGGAAATAACGCGTACGATTGTAGGTACGGTACCGGACGGACAAACTCAGTTGATTTTTCGGGTGTATGTGTGTGTAGACACCATGTTGGTCAGGTATAACAAGGCATAGAACATTGTCCCACGGAAACAATCAGTGCGCGAGGCCTCACGCACTCAAACGACGGAAGAAAATGAAAGAGCAGGCAGGTCAGGTCAGGCACGCCAGTATTTACATTCCCTTTCACGGCTGCCACCTGTGACAGTCGATTATACATCGGTAACCTTCGTCATATTTTTCAGGGGATCAGGGGAATGATTTGCTTTTTTCCAACAGCCACTCGATGGCAGACGTGTCCGGTTCTAATAGCGGCCGTAGCCTTCGCTGCCCGATAGATATGGTTTTTTCTTTCCAACTGGGTTTACAAAAGGAAACAGAATAGGAAATTGTGGTTGCGAAAACGGTTTTCGGCTACTGGGAACGGAGCGCACGCAGACACCAAATACAATCTGCGGCGGCACGCGCACCAGAAATGACGACGGGAAAAGGCCAGATGTTTTGAAACAAATCTTTTTTAAAGATCGCTGTGCGAAACGATAACCAAAATATGTGCGTAAATCTAATTCCACAGAGAAAGACGCAAAATGGCACTTCGAGGCAGAAAATCGGTAACACATCAGATGATAGCAGAAGTAAGCAAAGGAGCAGCGGCACTACGAGAGGCATGCGCGGCAGAACCAGCATACCAAACAGCAGACGACCTGTGGAAAGGACTCAAACGAAACGACCTGGCGGCGCAACTGGTGTTCACATTTGCACAGCGACTCAGGTTCAACAAAAGAACGCGCCACAGTTTACCAGCAGCTAAAAGGCAGGAGGACAAGCGCTGGGTGCGCATTTTGCGACAGGAGGGCTGGAACCTGTACCTGTTGATGTGTCAACGGGCAGGGCCAAACAGGAAAAAACCAGGAAACAAAACAGGGTACCTAACACAAACAGAAAGACGAACAAAAGTACGACTTGGGCAAGCAGACGCTGCCGCAGATACAGTAAAGGAACAAGCAGCAGCAGCACTTAAAGCAACGTGGTCACTGGTGCTTTCGTCGTGTTGCGTGCTGTGGATAGACAACTGGTACCGGGCACAATACACGACACACCCAGACGAAAGTGACCGGTCACAAAACTGTACTGCAATGGCAGTACTTCAACTGAAGCAGAGGCCCACATATTGGGCAGGACATCCAGCCGTTGAGGACCTGGCAGTGCGGATAACGACAGTGGCAAGGGCTCTGCAACAACGTGAACGAAGAATCCCCCAGACTTTGCGTGACATGGGGTTGTAACGGCAGCAGTGACAGCACTCAGATTATACATCAACGTGATCAGAATTTCAATGATTCTCAGATGTACATTAGTGCAGTAAATTTTCCGCTTGTTTTTATGTTTTCCGTTCGCCGCCAGATGTCGCCTGTGAGCGCGCGTCGAGTCGCATTTGTCTTTCGTGATTTCCCAATCGGATTTATTTAAATTATTTCGAATGATTTCACGTTGTGTCATTATGTGCGATGAATGCGCATTGAGATTCTATGTCTGCTCCATTTTTGTAGACCGGGTTTTCTGACTATTCATATTCCACCATGGAGTTCACTGGACTTACAAGTGCTTTGCATATGTCGCTCCCAGAGGCTGGATATGGGTCTGGAGAGGGTCCTGTGGGTTCGGAGATATCAGGGGGAGTGTCGGGCGTTACAACCCCTGGGGCATCAAGGCTACAGGCTTCGCAGTTACACGAAAGATCAACCACTATGCAGCGGTTACATGGTAGCAGAGGAAATCATGACTCTGCTTCTGGAATCTCCACGGACACCCTTAGATCATCGGACTTTAGCGGGGCTATTACTCGTTCTGGGTCACTGCGTGTTCCCCCTGAGGTTACATTCGTGGCATCTCCCGAGCAGACCGAGGATCAACCGTCAGAGTGTCCTTACTGTGGCCATAGACATTGGCCTGGAGTTCATACCTGTGCTGATTGTTGTATGAATGCCCCACCCAACCTTAAACCCGGTCGAGAATCCCCCTCCTCGAGTGAATCTGGTTCCTCCTCTCACGCTCTACCTGATCTTGAAGACAGCAGCAGCGAAGGAGAGCAGTCTGATACTGGAATTAGTGGTGATTACTGAGAAAGCCACTTCCAGCAGATCTGGAATGAGGAATTCCTGCACCGCCAGAATTGGCTGCCGGCGGAGGCGAGCTAACGTGGCCGCCTGAGGGACTGGTTCAGGGCGTCGTGCCAGTTCATCAGGGACAGCGGCCGGTTGCGATTCGACGCCCAACTGCAGGAACAAGAGGATTGGGAAGAGCTGCTGGACCAGTTCGACCCCCAGACCACCGTGATTGTGCAGATGGCCATCATCGCCGAAGAGGGACGCCAGAATGTGCGTCAGCACGCTGGTCCGTCGGGCGCCTGGGGTCCGAACCAAGGAGAGGTCGACGAGATGAGGTGTGATTCGACACATTCTCACCTCTCCAGGGAGCAACTGTCCGAACTCCCCAGCTCTGCCTCCAGTGTTGACACTTGGGTCGACGAGGTAAGAAGCAAGGGAGAAGGGACAAGATGCCCGTCCTGTGGTGAATGTGCCAAGGACTGCTCCTGTCGACGCCAGATTTCGTCGCTGGAAGACAGGGTGAAGGAGCTGAATAAGGCCGCCAAGGAGAAAAAGAGGGATGATGACAGCAAGTGGAAGGAGATGGGGCAGAAGCTGGAGAAGCTTACAGATCTGGTACAAAATCTGAGCACTACTGGGCTCACTGGACCAGCGCCTACAATGGCAAGCCACCCAGCACCTACCTCCTCAGCTGCACCTGCATCCACGCCTTACGACGTGACACATTCTTGAACACCCCCAGCTTTTACTGGCCACCATCCAGCTTTTACTGGAATTTCTGGTGTTCCCCCGGATGGATTTACAAGTCCTATTTGGTTCAACCTGGGCACCGAAGGAGGAGAATCTTCGTCAGGAAGGTCTGTACTGTCCGTGAGTACTGTCGGAGATATTGATGGCAAGGCAAAGACCACCGTGAAGGAGAGATCAATGGCCTTGAAGAAGAAGGACCGGCAGCAGAAGGAAAACGAGGCAAAATTGAAGGAAAAGCAGAAGAAATTGAAGGAGATGAGGCTGCATCAAGCACAACCAACGCCGTTCGTGCAGCCTACTGTGGAGCAGGCGTTGCTGGCAGCCGCAATTGCGCAGGCACAGGCGATGGGAGGCGCCGCTGTCAACCCGGTGTTCGTCAATCCGGTTGGCACATCCACAGGTTTCAACCTCAACCACCTGCTCAACCCGTTGCACATGAGGCTCCGAGGCTCCGTGATGAAGCAGCCCAAGTTCTCAGGGCACCCAAATTACTGGGCGTCCTTCGAGAGGCAGTTCATGGTCTGGCTGCAGACGGAGAAACTGGACAAGGAACTCTGGATTCTCGGGTTGATGGACTGTTTGACTGGGAAACTCAGGGAAAGTACATATAATCTTTATGTGGAAAGGCAGAATCAAGGAGATCCCCTGACTTATGAAGAGCTGTATCGAACTCTCAAGAAGAAAGGCTCTCGACTTCCTGAAGATCATTACAGGAACCGTATGGAGAACTTCAGGGCGATCAAGAAATTGTTTCTGGAAGAAATTCAAATTGCAAGGCAAGATTGGGAGTTTTTGGTGCAAGAGGCGGAGAACTCTGGAGAAGGCCTTTCTGAAGGCGAGATGAAGAAGATTCTTCCGAGCAAGCTCACGCCAGAGACCAAGCAGAAGATCAGGGACTCTCAGGCGGACCAAAAAGTCCTGGGCAACTGGGTTGAAGTCCGAGGATTGCCGGAGACTATGGGAAAAATGGCAGTTCGTGAGTTGCTACACTCCACAGTGCTACTGGATTGAAAGACATCACTATTCGTGAGGGCAGATGGAGAGTTGGTTTCCACGATTCTGAACAGGCGGAGTTTTTCTGCAGCATGGTGGATGGAAAAGTGAAGTATAAGGGAACATTTTTGAAGGTGCGAGCGTGGATCTTCTCGTATGGAGTCGAGCAGATCTGGGACCAACTTGAAAAGTATGCAAACTTAGAACGCCAGAAGTCACAGGATGCACAAGGCTTCGGAGGCAAGGTCAACGCCGTTGGTGAGAAGGGATGCTCCGTGTGCATTGCCCTTGGAGAAGAAGGTCAAGCGGCGATTCACACGACCGCAGATCACAGGTGGACGCCCTCAGATCTGAAAACAATTCAGTCCAAAATGGACGGAAAGGGAAATTCTCCCAAAAATCCCCAGCAGGATGCAGCACGAGATGCTGACCAGCATGGACGGGGAAAGGGTAAAGGGCAGTCCAAAGGAAAGAACAGAGACTTGACACCAAAGGATTACTCGCAGCAAGGCGGAGATCCAAGTGGCTCAAGATGGACTGATGCTGGTGGAAAATCTGGTGGAAAATCTGGTGAAAAGGGTGGAAAAGGCCAGGGAAAGTCCGGGAATCAAGATGATTCCAAGGTGAATGGCAACCCCCTGTATACGGAGATGCCAGCGAACAAGATCTTCGGCAACAACAAGGATACTGGAGGTCGAGGCAAAGGCAGATCCAACGAATCCAACCCCAATTCCAACACCTCCGACAACAAAGGCCAAGGAGGTAAGAAAGGTGGTGGTGGAAAATCATTTGGTGGTCGTGGACGTGGAAAAGGAGTCAATGCCGTCGAAGCAGGAGAAGAATGGGTTGACGAAGGACAAGTACAGGACGTGCAGACGAACGACGAAGAAGAATGGCAATAGGGAAGCCAACTTGACCCAAATCCCAACACTGGGGTTGAGTGGCAGGAGACAAAACCCATCAGGGTAGTTGGGGCGGTGGATGGACGCTGCTCGGATAGGCTGGCGCGGTCCTCCGGCCTCCTGTACCCTGCCTGGGTCCTCAGCGCTGTCCGGCGAGGCAAGCAGCGCCAGTTTGTCTGCTGGATCCAGTTCAGAACTACGGATGGTAAGGTTAAACTTGCCAGATGTCTGATTGACAATGTTCAGAAGTCAATCTGGTGGGGAAAGGCTTTCTGCAGGAGGATGAGGCGAAGATGTCCTCGACCCCTGTCCAGCTGGAGGGAGTCAGCGGACATCGCCTTGACGGTGGCGACAGAGAAGCTGAATACGCGGTCAGATTGGTGAAACAATCTGTGTGGAGCGTGGAAGAGACGGTCACGGAGGAGTGGTTTTCTCGAAAATTCTATGAAGCCAGCATAAAGTATGATTTATTCTTGGGTCAACCCTGGCTTCACGCTCACCGTGTGTCACCCATGGGACACAGGACATGCTTCCTCCAGGATCCGTCGACCAGCGACCCGTCTGACCTGTATTATCTGCACCCATATACAAAGAGTATCCACCAATTCAAGGAGAGAAATAAGCTGCACATTCAGCAAGATGGGCAGGAATGGACAGGGAATCAAGAAGAATTTGACGAAGGAAAGGTGGAATCATTGAACTGCAAGAAGTGGAAGTCAGTTTGCTATCGTGTAGTCGACAAATGGCGGGACATTCTGGTGGATTATTTCGAAAGGAACCACAATTTTCGTCCGCAAGTTGATGCCTTTGCAAACAAAAAGAATAAAAGATTTCCGAAGTTCTACGACGATGCCTGGAGTGAGGACTGGTCTGAACCTCTATGGATCAATCCACCCTTCGACGTCTTCCCTCGTGTGGTGCAGAAGCTGAAGCAATCCGGCGCAAGGGCGATTTTAATTGTCCCCAACTGGCCACGACAATCTTGGTTCAAGGACATTATGGACATTTCATTCGACATTGTCGAGCTACCTCACAAGGGAGTGAAGCTGTATTGCGAAGACAATGGCAAGCCTTTGCCACAGCATTCGTGGAGCACGTTGGCGTGCTTAGTTGACGGGAATCTGGGAGATTATTGGCAAGATGGCAGTGAAATGGGAACAGAAGAGGTCATCTCAAATTCCTCAAGAATCGACGAAATTGAGGTGGATGAAGGCGATCGAGAGCGGAATCCCGACGTGACGTCGCGGAAGGAGGGAAGGACAATCGGCGTCCCTCAAGAGAACGCCTCCATCCATTACAATTCGTCCCCATCAGACAAGAATCAAGCCAAAAATGTCAAGATTTCAAGCAAGAATGATGACAAATCTCCAAGAATCTCGCCTGAATTGACAGGAATGAAGCTGAATTCGTCCGACCATCCCTTCAAGACATTGGTGGACCCCTTTGATTGGTGGGATCCCACAGAGGAGCGAGCTCAGGTGAGCTTCATCCGCCAACAATGCGACGAAGAAGTTTGGAATGAAGTGGCAAAGAATATGAGACCACGACCAACAATTCGCAAATTGGTGGACATAATGTCGGTGATTAAATGTGGGAATCAGGTCGACGGAGACAAGATATCTGCAAGAAGGGACGCAGTGTTCGAAGATTATCAAGATGACGTGCTGAGTGGGAAGTTGTGGAAAAACCCCCCAATTCGATGTGAAAATGGGGAAGCCAAGACTGACATAATCGAAGGCTCAAAGGTGCACAAACAACGTCCATTCTATCTCAACGGCACCAAAGCAGATGCCCTGCGAAAGATTATTGAGCGCAATCTCTATGAGTTCGGTTGGTTGGAGGGCTGCATGAGTTCTGAGTGGTGTTCAGCACCATTTACTGTGCCAAAACCCCCACCTGCTGACCAAACCAGCATAGATGCTTGGCGTCTAGTGGTGGGTTACAGAGCCCTGAATGCCGCCACAGTACCAGACGCGCATCCTCTTCCTTTAATCGAGAAGAAGATCGCCGCGAGAGCCAAAGGTAAGCTCTTTACTGTGTTGGATTTGCGCCATGGCTTTCATCAGATGCCCCTTCGAAAGGAGGATAGGCATTTGACGGCAATGTGCACGCCCTGTGGCACTGTCCAGTGGACTGTACTGCCGATGGGTCTGAAGAATGCGCCGTCGATGTTCCAGAAGATGATGGAGACTATTTTATTTCAGAAGCCCAAGTCTCTGGATTTACAAGAATTCTGCAGCATCTACATTGACGACCTTCTGATTGCCACGCCGTTGGGAAAAAACTTTGATGAGTGCCTGAAGTTGCACGAAGAACAAGTTCGAAACGTTCTCGAAGTCATTCGACAAGAGAAGCTCGTGTGTGGACCCAAGAAGGGCAAAATGTTCCTCCAGAGTGTGGAATTTTGTGGCTCTGTCTTGGAAGATGGGACAAGAAGACCAGCCCAAGGAAAAATGGCTGCCCTGCAGCTCTGGGAAAGGCCTAAAACCATCACGCAGCTTCGTGCCTTTTTAGGCTGCTGCAATTATTACCATGAGTTCCTTCCTCTCTACGCCAAGTTCTCTGGTCCATTGACAGAGTTACTCAAGGTTGGCAAAAAAGAAGGAAAGAAGGGATCTCAAGTCAAACTCAAGTGGACGCCAGAATGTGAAGAGGCTTTTACTGGTCTCAAGGAAGCACTGGCAAATGTGGTTACATCAAAGACTCCGTGGTTGGATGGAAGACCTTTTTCTATTCGTACAGACGCCAGTCGTTACGCCATTGGTGCTACGATCGAACAAGTCGATGACGAAGGTCACCATCATCCTCTGGCTTTCTGATCTCGCAAGCTTACAACAAGACAGCGAAATTGGAGTCCAAGGGAACAAGAAGCCTACGCAATCCTTTGTGCCTTACGGCGTTATGAAGGTTGGATCTTGGGCCATCGCGTTGAGGTACTGACTAACCACAAGTCACTGGAGAGCTGGAGAACAGAACATGTGGATACCCCTGGTGGACCAGCTGGGAGAAGAGGCCGTTGGCATGAAACTCTCAGCAGATTTGACCTCCATGTGACTTACATTCCGGGTGGCTACAATACAGTGGCGGACGCCCTGAGTCGCTGGGCCTACCCAGCCTCAGAGGCTTACTCTGAAGTGAGTTTTCATGGGACAGCGACGGATAAAGCCGAAGTGATCGAGTTTGATAAGGAGGAACAAGCACTGATCAAGAAACATTGTCTCCAATGTTCGATTAAAAATCGGATGAAGGTGGAATTGGTCAGATGCAAGGAGATTACCAAGGCAGATCAGACTGCAGGAGTTAACTCTTCCACTCTGAGTCGGCGCTGCCACTCCTTAATGTGTTTCCAGTGACAAGATCCAAGGCGAAATCCACGCTCCCTCCGCAACAAAAGGACAAGGAAACTTCCTTCCTCTATGTGGATTGGACGAAGATGTACAAGGAGGACAGGTTCTTTGGGTCTGTATACCACAAGTTGAAAGGGGACAAGCCTTACGACTCTGAGTAGACGTCTGAGTTCAAAATCCAAGGCGACAAGTTATTTTGGCAAGGACGGATTTGTGTTCCTGATGGTCTGATTGACCAATATGTCAAACATTGGCATCGGAATGAGACAGCCCACACACATTCTCGTGTTCTGGAGCAGGAGCTACGACACAGAGTGTACACACGGGACCTCAAGAGTGCCTGTGAACGAGTTGCCAAAGGATGCAAGCAATGTCAGGCGACCATCCCTAAGAATCAAAAGGCAGAAGGACTACTGAAGGGATTACCGATTCCTGAGAGGTTGTTCGACAAGGTGACGGCGGATGTCTTCGAGTTGGGACAAATCCAAGAGGAATGTCTCTATACGAGGAAGCCAATTGATGGGGTTTTGTTAATTCAAGACCGCCACAGTGGCTACATCCAGGTCCTCCCTTGCAACACGAAGCATCTCACCTCTGAAATGGCTGCCAAGTGGAATGCAAGTCAGTGGATGAGTAACTGGGATGTGCCCAGTGAAATTCTGACGGACAGTGGGAAGGAGTTCATTGGGACTTGGTGGGAGAACATGTGTGCTCTATTGGGAGTTCATCATCTTTGTGCCCGAGTCTACGACCATCGAGCTCTCCCTGCTGAACGCGCTGGAAGGATTCTTATCAGCATTCTGAGAAAATTCCTGGCGACTGAAAAAGACTACAATTGGTTGGAGACAATTTACTGTGTCTTGAGAAGATACCATCGTACCAAGAATTACACTGGATTAAGTCCGAATGAGCTTGTTTTTGGTCGTGAGAAGATGGGTCCAGGACCAGTGATGTATCATCCAAGGCATTGTTACGACGCCTCACAATGGTTTGAGATGATCAAGGATTTACAGTCCAAGTGGATCCAAGCCAAGGTGGAGAGTCAAGCAGATTGGTTGAATTTCAAAAATAAGTCAAGAACGCAAGGAAAACCCTTCGAGAAAGGCCAGCAAGTTTGGCTTTGTAAGTCAGACGAGACCCTGAAGGACGACAACAAATTGTTACCTTTGTGGGATGGCCCAATCCAAGTCAGTGGTCAACTAAGTGAGACTACATTCAACATTGAAATTGAGCCAGGCAGGCATCAAGAAGTACATCGTGACCGTTTGAAGGCCGAAGTACCCTGCCCCAAAGGAAGGTTCAAGCCTCTTTTTTGGACTTCGAAGTACCTGAGCGACAGGAAGATGGTCACCAGCAGTTTCGAGTTGGAGAAGATCCTTGATTACAAGAAAAAGGCTCGGAACAAGTGGTACTTTCTGTGCAGATGGAAAGGATTCGGTCCGGAAGAAGACAAATGGGAGCCAGCTTCAAGCTTAATCCATGGGTATACGGAGACTTTCATCAAGTTCCTGAAGAAACACCCTGAGATTGACCGTGAGCTCTCGCTGATCAAAGACTGTGTCACCAAGGAGGACTTACAAGCAAAAGAAGAAGCTCCAGTTGTGGCAGAATCCATTCGAGACAAGATCTGATCAAAATTTACGTCGCCGAAACGTTCGAAAAGGTTTACGGTCGACATATACCCTTGGCATGGGGACAAAACAGTCCTGACGCATCGTCTATGTGGTTCGATGAGCAGATGATGGGACATTCTGGGGTCATCCTGGTCATTCGATTCCATCATTCCCATCATGGTCATCATGTGAATCATGTGCTTCATTGTAGATGATTTCCATCGGAAGTTCCCAAAGGCCTTTATCCTCAACCGCGACGACACTCTCGTGTTTTGCTGTCGACTGGACCCCTCTACTCGCCTTGGGAAGGACTCGTTCGAGTTCGTGCTCATTACAGAGATTCTGGCACATGACTGAGTCTGATCCATTTCATGTATTTGACGGATCTGCTCAGAATGTCATTTCAATCAGCTCTTACATTGAGACTGTTGGTTTGTTTTACAATCGACCGCTGTCAAAGAACTTATATAGACCAAGTGACAACGATGGTGTTCTTACTCGTGTCGACTCGCTGTTCCCCCTCAGAATCAGCTCAATTTTGGCAAATTCCTGGTACCAAGCACTGGATGCTTATACATGCTGGGACTATAATGAGTCAATTAGCCCTTCTGGCTCATACTGGATTAAACATGAAGCCCTGAAGACGATACTGACAGTGTGATGTACACTCACTGGGTTTTCTTGGCTATCATTACTCTTGCATGATTGGATTCCCATCATGGGATTCATCATCATCATGAGGATTTGACCTGGATTGGCTATGAATGAGAACTGGATTTCCGTTCAACACAACACACGGAGTCTATCAACTATGAATTGGACCTATATTGGCTTGCTCTGAACTTCGCCGCCCTCGATCCGTGTGCGATTCACTGAATTCGGTCTCAATTCAGTCACATTTTGTACCACAATCTGGCATCTGGTCTCATGACTGCAAATGACACCAGCCAGTTTCACATATCTTGGAATCCATGAAGGGATACCCTATATTTTTGACGCTCGACGACATGGCGACGCTCGTTTTCTGTTTTCTGGCAGTGGGATGTCAGATCCTGATTTCATCATGAATCATGGATCATAGATCATCATGTACATTCTTCACTCAGACTTTCAATTTTCGAATTTTCGAGCTTGAACGAAGCTTTTTCTGTGTGCCCTAAGGTACCTATGCGTTTCATTCAAGTCCCTGGCCATCGCGAAACACAGATCTCAGCACAGTTTTGCTCAATTCAGCTCATTTTCACACATTTTGTCTTGAATTAGTCGATTTTTGGTCACTTTAGCCGTTTCTTTCACTTCACTTGACCCAGCCTGACATACTAGCGTATGTTTTCAGAGGGGGAGTGTAACGGCAGCACTGACAGCACTCAGATTATACATCAACGTGATCAGAATTTCAATGATTCTCAGATGTACATTAGTGCAGTAAATTTTCCGCTTGTTTTTATGTTTTCCGTTCGCCGCCAGATGTCGCCTGTGAGCGCGCGTCGAGTCGCATTTGTCTTTCGTGATTTCCCAATCGGATTTATTTAAATTATTTTGAATGATTTCACGTTGTGTCATTATGTGCGATGAATGCGCATTGAGATTCTATGTCTGCTCCATTTTTGTAGACCGGGTTTTCTGACTATTCATATTCCACCATGGAGTTCACTGGACTTACAAGTGCTTCGCATATGTCGCTCCCAGAGGCTGGATATGGGTCTGAAGAGGGTCATGTGGGTTTGGAGATATCAGGGGCAGTGTTGGGCGTTACGACCCCTGGGGCATCAAGGCTACAGGCTTCGCAGTTACAAGAAAGATCAACCACTATGCAGCGGTTACATGGGGTATGCAGATGGGTGTACACCAGACACCCGAAACGTGAGAGCACCGTTGGATGTGAGGAGGGATGCAACGACTGTGCAGGCACCGGTGTGGCGCCCGTTTGCCGTGTCAAAAGAAAAGGTAACTGGTGGTGTTGGTCTGTTAAACTTGCTACACCTTGCAAAGGACGTAGCGCAACAGACAAACAGAATTTTACCGCTGTTGCTTGACGAAAACATACACTGCAGGATACTAAAGTTGTTGTACGGTGCCAAGAACCAACAGTGGAACATGCGTGCGTACCTGCGTTACGTGCCTGTAGTTTACGGTGTCTGGCATGCCTACAAGTTCGTTGTTACTCATACTTTTCGGGTGTTCTGGCCCGTTCTAACCTACCTACGGAAAGGTCTGCTACGACCTGGTTCCACCATAGTATCATACCCCAAACTGATAGTTATGGAAAAAACTTTTGCTGCGCTGATGCTTGCCACCCCCGAATACTACGCCCGTAACGGCGCAAGGCACAAGCTGCAACCGAGATCAGTGGTCGTGACACTGCGCATGCCAACTGGGCAGCAGTGGCAAACGCAGTCTTGCATTTGTTGTCGGAATGGTGCCCGTTGTTGTTGTACTTGGGCCACGTGGTACGGGAATGCAACTGGTCAGGGGAAAACAACGGTACAGGGTCACGAGCCCAGGAGGTGTTGCAGTTGAGTTTGTGTCTGTTGAGTAGGCTGCGTCGAGGACCGTGTGACACCGTACTGAAGTACGAACGCACAATCATGTGCACATTGTTGTACAACAGCAAGTGGCACCAGGACCTGCCCGGTCAGGCACACTCAGAGGAGTTTGGAGAAGGGATGTTGAGCCAGTTGGTGCGGGACAAGGCGAAAAACACGGGTTCTTTTACTGTTGAGGAGGTCGAAAACCATTACTTGTTACTAAAGGTTGGTCCTCGTGGCAAACGCGTTGGGTTGCAAAACGTTCCCAAGAACCTGGTACACAGCATGCGACAACGACTGACAAGACTTTTGGCGGTTGACCGAATTTGCATGGCGTATGTGGAATGGGAGTCGGCCAGAGTCAGCACCGTTGCAACTTCGTGGCCGCGGAGGTTACCGAGATTTCCACCCTCACCTACACAAACCCTTGGTTACGACCACTACCGGCTACTTGGTCACAGCATACTGGATGCCCTCATTGACCAGAAAACAAATCCCACCAACCAACTGAAACGGAAACTGGATGCTGTTGTGGGGCGGAGAACAGATATGGATGCCGACAGACAGGAAGCAGCAACACGCAACGTGCGGCAACGCTTGCGGTAACAGACGCCCGCAGTGCGCGAGGCCTCGCGCACTAAACGTTGCGAAAAACAGGTATGTAATGCGATGTGAGTGCGCGAGGCCTCGCGCACTGAGTAGTTCGCTAAGTGCCTTAGATTAAGTCACAACAGAGATAGTTGTGGAACAGATGTGCGAAAACGACCTGCAAAACACCGTTTCGACTGATTTCAGAGTTCAAATGACCGTGTTTCAAGTCGTGCCATTTGCCCTCTTTAGGTATCTTTTGGCATCATGAGTGAACCAGGGTCGCCAGAACGTCCAGCACCAGACACAGAGGCCATGGAGTCGTCACCAGGGACCGACGCAAGAAGAAGGGTGAGAAGAAGCCAATACCGGAGATGAAGCTCACAGTCGACGTGCAACAGTGGTTGCGGCAGGAGAATGGTAAAGCCGTGAAGGTAAAGATTGCTGATTTGAGAGTTGACAAGACCAAGGAGCGCGGACAGATCCGATCCATCAACTATGACGATGTTGCCAGGAAAGTGACGGGATACCAAGCACTGCCACCAGCTGGACCGTTGCGCATAACGGCGTGGGAGGATAGTGGTATGACTCGCTTTGCGTTCGATCGAAGACGTTTCTTCTCTTTGCTTCGGTACATGGTTTGCTTTGCAGATGGCTCACTTTACGTTCTGAATGGTCAGCATGGCACAGAAACATGCAGAAAGATTCAGGAACTGCGTCTCGCAGAAGGCAAAGAATTGGAGGACTGGCAGGAGTTTTGCTACGTTGACATTCTGAAGTACGAAACACCTTGGAGGATCCGGGCCAGGGTTGCAGGATTGCAACAAGCTGGCAGCCAGCCTGTGACGTGGATTCCGCTGTCCGAGGCGCTGGACAACATGCCGTTGTACATTGAGGACCAGAAGCGAGAAAAAGAACCACAAGATTTCGAGCGGTTCAAGACTGCTGTTGTCCAGGCCGCTGTCAACTCTGCGTTTCTTGCACCCGAGTCTTTGGAGGAAGCAGGACACACAGTATGTATTCGTGTATCGCACGGTTATAATGCGCCAGGCCTCGCGCACTCCATGGCATTGTTTTCCCTCGCAGGACTCGACATTCAAGAACTGGAGGGACATCTTCTCCCTGGCGTATTACTGCGGTGGTGAGGCGGTTACTGGCATGGAGAACCTCGAGAATAAGAGCAGGAAAGATGAAGTTACAAGGAATGCCTTCAAGAAGCTGGAGGGGCTGCATCTACCGAGCTTATTGCGGAACGTCTGTGCGCACATGAACCTGAAAGACTCGACCTTACGCACCACCCAGAACTACATTGACGCGCAGATTACGGATCAATGGGTTACTTTCCATCTTGACCATCCGGACAATAAGCAGTATGTCAACCAGACGGCAGGTATGCGTCAGTGTCGCAGCTTCAGTGTGCGAGGGCTCGCGCACTCAACCACCGTTTTCACATCCGTACAGCTGCCGATGTGAAGATCCGAGCAGAAGTCGCAGCACTGGGCACGCCGCAACTGAAAATTGGGCTGGGAAATTGGGGTTCCTGGCCGGATACAAGTACGAGGTATCGGTCGCCGTGGCCAAAATGGAAGACGTTGCTCAATGCACCTCTGTGGCGGACTGGGGACAAGGGCGCACCTCCATTACCACAGACGCTGGCCGTGCGGAAACAACTGCAAAGGAATACTGAGGCACCATCATCGGCGGCGTCACAGACACAGCCGAGTACTGGCGATGTGATCAATGTCTCCAAGCAGGACGAGCAAGGGAGCAAATTCTCTTTGACGGCGTGCCGTATTGAGGACACCGCCAGCCTGTTTCCGGGATCTGCAGTACCCATTGTGGGTCATCAACGCTGACCTTTTCGTTGAATATGACACTGCAGGATTTGTGCCGAAGTGGCTGTTCGATGTGATGATGCTGGGGAAAGACCTCATTTTCTAGGGCGAGGCTGATGTTGTGCACCGTATTGACCGCGACATCCAGAGGCTCTGGCGTACGGAGGAGGACAAGGATCCAACCACAGTGCCATTCTACCATGTTCGGTTGCCGGTATACTCTTGGTTATCGGGTCCCATGACCAGCAGTAAGTATCAGTTCGACGAGCACTGTATGTGGATCGGAACAACGAGTCGCTGGGATAAGCAGGTATATCTGCTTCTTTCGCCTGTTACGATGCCGTCGTGTGCGCGAGGCCTCGCGCACTGCTGCCTCCGTTATTCGTCTTTATACATCACATTTACAGTTGCCGAACTATGTGTCGTATTCCGCTGGACATTTCGAAGAGATGCAGAACAAGAACCTTGGTGGTTTCATGCCTCTGATTCACGTGCTGTGGTACCTGGACAAATATTCTTTGGGCAGTGGGTATTCTGATGCAGTGGTTGTTGTGGACGACACGCCTGCCATGGCCGCAAAAATTGCGATGTCCGACCTCCGTACTAAAGTGGCGTTTTTGGCTGTGTCAACGATCAAGCAAAAGGACCTTCAGAATGCCGTTGGAGGTGCTCTGCAGCATGCAATCATCATGCGGTACATGTTGGAGGCTGATCAGACGGAGCAGGGAGCAACAGCTGCATCTTGGGATACTCAAGAAGAGTGGCTTCAGCGTGGCATTCCACTGTGGGTTTTGGACAGCAACTGAGGGCATGAAGGGCACCAGCAGGTGCATGCTGCAGAGGCCGTCCAGGAAGATGTCGTGACTGAGGCCCCCGCTGACGACACTGAGTCTGTTGCGCCTGCACCTACTTTGCCAATGCAAGCCAAGGTGAAGAAGACTGCCAAAGTTATACCAACTCAGGGTACTGCAGCCGGAAAGGGAACCCCCTCGAGTAGCAAGAAGAAGGCAAAAGGAAACGAGAAGGAATTGGACAAGCCCACGGAATCAGACGACGATGATATCGACGAGGAGGAGGAAGAAGAGGATCGGGAGCAAGTACTGGAGACCCAGCAGAAGCGCAAGCGGGCAGCCGCCGCTCACTTCGATGCAAGCCCCGCATCTGGTAAGGAACAGCCGAGAAAGAAAGCGAAGACTGCAGCCACCGCTACTGCAGAGTTCAAGCCGCCCTCGCGTCCTGGTGCCCACCTGTATCGTGGTACCGTTGCCTCTCCAATTGGGACGGGTGTGGTGGCAAGATGCCTGGGCTCAAGGTTGTCTAAGGTTGCTGGACGGAAGAAGAAGTAAGCCACCATTAACCCAAGTGTTTCTCCTGGTTTTTGCAGTCATGTGTGCGCGAGGCCTCGCACACTCGGCTTCGACGCGAATGCAACTATATGCCCTTAAGGGCTTGTACATTTTTGCCGAGCTTTTATTTCAGTGTTTGTATGTTGTGTTCTTCCTGTCTTGTTTTTCTTCCCTTATTACACAATTGTTTCCATGACCTTGAGTGCGCGAGGCCTCGCGCACTCAGGGACATAAAAAAGCAATTTATTTCGCATGACAAACATAGGTGCAACAGGAGACCTGCAGAATGTCATTTTTGAAAATGAGCTCCCGAACAGGCACACACCAGTTGGGTTTTGAAATACCAAAACGACAAGTTTGGTAAAACACACCCTTCAAATCAGACAAAATAATAGTTTATTTTAAAAAACAAAAAGTGGAAAAAAGCAGCAAATTGGGTAAAATTGTATTTTTTCGGTGGTATCTGGGTCATGTGTGTTGCAAATGTCCAAAAAAATAGTTTTTCAGGCAGTCATTTTGTAGGTCCTTCTCTTCCAAAAGGGGGGTGCAGTTTGCGTGGGCTAAGGGTGCTGGCATTGGTGGTGCCTCAGGCGCCGTCCTCACGTCGGTGTCATGTTTGACAAAACATGATTGAAAAACTGCGGCAAGGGCTCACTCTCTTCCATGGTGCCATCTTGAGATGTGCACTCTTTGTTTTTGGGTCCCATAGGTGTTGAGGTGGCATGGCTTGCGGCGCTGAGGTCACTGCCATGTCACATGGGATAATCCTACTTAGCTAGGCTGACTGGGTATTGAACCCAGGACCTCTCCAAAGAGGTGCCCCAGCCCCCTAGGGTGCATACCCCTAGGATACCTAAGAATTCATGAGAAAACATAGATAATTCCATAGGCTCTGCCTTCAGATATCAGTGCCTCAGTCACCTAGGAAAAGATGTTTTAGTGCATAAAGCTTGGGGATTAAGGGGTCCACACTACATCCAGATTTGGTGTTTGGTTCCATAGGTCAAAATGTGTCATCACCAATTTTGGTTAGGCCAATACTAAGATAAAAATGCAAGAGTGCTTGGAGCACCTCTAATACAACTAAAGTATACCAATAGAAAAGCACTTTTTCTTATTATGACCCATGCTTTGGATGAGTATTTCCCATCGCCGTCCAGAAACGCGCCTCGCTGAGCGTTTCCCATTTCGGCGACGGAGCCTCAGGTTTCCACTGCCAAGCCCCGGAAGGGATCCAAAACCAAAGGACATCCCAGTCGTGCAACGGTACCTTCTCTGCCGGACTCGCCTCTGTAAACATGTGAAAGGTTGCGTTTACCTTGTTTGCGTGGTTGCCTACCTGCTTGTGAAGGGAACATACTGCGGGTCAGATGGATAATGTTGTCCGGCGCGGCTCCCCCCATGGCAATTGATCCACTGCTGCTTCTGGTAGGCAGAGGCCCGGTCCTGGATTTCCTTGATGTTGGTTTTTGGTCTTGACATGTCGGCGGCGACCCGTTGTAGGAGCGATGGCTCGTACAGACCATGCAAAAACGTCAGCTGGTTCATCATAACCGGCATGTCCATCTTCTCGAAATTATCCAGCGACGTCACGGCTGCGTCCGCCGCATGGTAGACCCAAGTGAAGAACGGTCCAAACACCTTGACTGAATAACTCTGTACAAGAGGAGGATGAGTAGCCATATTCGAATTGCGAGGCCTCGCATTCGACAATGGAACATACTTGGAGTTCATCATCGGAAGCCTGTGGTGGCATCCAAGCACTTCCGCTCGCGGCTTTGGGGATGGTTCGGTGAATTTGTTCCCTTGCGGTCTTGAAGCGGTACCCAGAACCCCATGACCATGGTGGGGTATACAACCGGTCTCCGTGTGCCCACTAACCCCGTGTACGGAGGGGAAGACACCCAGTGAAGCCCGGTGAGAGCCCGGCAGGAGCGTGTCCCTTGCCGTAAAGCCCCCGTGACGGCATTCCGCCCACTTCGGGCATGTTACCATGTACGGGAAAACTGCCATTTGCCCGTATCTTACTATTTCACGCCAATCTGCCCCGCACCGCCTTCGACCGTCGATTCGGCAACCTAACCCTAACAACAGATGTAGGTAAGACGTGTTTGTGTGAGAGATCTGGGCATTTCAGCCATTAGCGGCCGCATCGGCAACCGATGCGTCGCCCGCTGAGATTTACACATCAGAATATCAGGAATCAACAGGGTTTTATTTTCATATTGTTTCCGTAAATTTTCACGCTTCCGTTCTGATAATCAATGTTTTGACTGCTGGCGGTTGGCTCGCGACTGTAGCGTAACCGCCAGTTTAACTGTTATTTACAGACATTTTAGCGCAATCCGTGACGAAGACTCTAAAGTATTCAGGAATTGCATTGATGCATCTGCAAATTTCACATTGTACACTCGCAACCTTAATCCGAATTTTTCAGGATGTCGAAATCGGATTTTCGACTTCGACATCCCCGCACTCGATTTGACCTCTTTCGAGTGGACCTACGTGCTTCCCTATGCACGAATTTACTTTCCTTTTGTCTTGCCCTCCATTTGTCTTAGAGATATGGGCAAAACAAAGTTGATTCGTGAGGCCACTTGTGAGGGTCATATCTCGTGCTGCTTGCGAGGAATGACAATAGGGAAGCATGGGATGTATTCACAATACTCCCGATGTAATTTAGGAAGCTTTATACGCCTTGCGTCTCCACACGTGCGCGCTAGCGTAATGGATCATGGTCAAGAGGGTAGAGTTTGCGTTATAACTCTTTGGCCATGATATTGCGTGCGTGAAGATAACTTTCGAGTGTAGCGCGCGAGTGTTGGTGTTGCATAGAAACTTTCCCTGAGTTCCTATGAGCGATTGACACAAAGTTATGCCCTTGGAGGGGCATGACATATCGTGGGGGGAGCTACCTCTTTGGGCAGTATGTGGTATGTGCCATGTGTTGTATTGCGTGCCCATTTGGAGGGTTTG
The DNA here is from genome assembly GCA_964036045.1 of Eutreptiella sp. 'Long Island Sound 2002'. Lineage (NCBI taxonomy): Eukaryota > Euglenozoa > Euglenophyceae > Eutreptiales > Eutreptiaceae > Eutreptiella > Eutreptiella sp. 'Long Island Sound 2002'. The sequence goes on from OZ038385.1 coordinate 73,752,680, forward strand.
GCTAAGAGCGATACACCCACCAATGGACCTCATATTGCACGAGGCCATTACTTATACTCCCCAGGATCAATTGCAAGCCTAACCTTCGTGGAGGAAAGCTTGTGTGGCGATCCCAAAGCGAGGCGTTGGGAGCAAGGTGTGTGTTTTGCAATTTTCCATATTTTCATGTGCCCACTTGGGAAGTAGCGCTGGTGACCTTTCAAAGCGCCCCAAGTGGGGCACATATGTGGAATTGAAGGCCATTGGTGTCAAGTCATTGTGTTTGAAAGGATTGATCGATTACTCGATCCAAGCCGAAGATATTATAATATATTTGTGCGCCTTTCAAGGCACTTGTAGGTGTTCATTCGCAAATATTGCTGTTTTTTGCCCCTCATGATGTCAAGTGGCGACCGTGTATCTCAACGTTGCGCCCAATTGACATCATGACTCAGTTATGTTTCGAGGGTACATACTTCAGTGCCCAACATATTTTGGACCCTTGGAATAACTCCTCTTGGGTTTGGCGTACCGTGGCCGCCATGTTGGCGATTTGGGACCATCCCAAATCAAGGGCTCACTTGGCGACCCTGCCATTCCCGAAACCGGAGGAGTTGGGCGACGCCCAAAAGATATGTTGGACACATATGACTTGATACCAATCCTATGGCACACTCCGGTCCAAGTCCGGCATGTGCCTCATTTGCCCCAACCATGAGTGTGCGCACTTTCGGCCATTTTGAGCAATTTTCCACATTTTCTGCCCGCCGTGCACCATATTCAGCCACCTCGTGCACGCCGGACGCATGGACCAATGGACCATATATGACATGGGTGATATGGACATTGGTCCCCATGGCTCGCACACCATGTGGGTGAGGCGGAGCAACCTTCGTCAAGGTGCTAGCCCAAAGTGAGTGTGGGCAATTTTGCCATTTTGGAATTTGTGGACCCCATTGGGATTGTCGGCACGCCGACCGGCATGGAGATCTTTTGGAGCCAAGGTCACGGGAGTCTCTGTTCGACCCCCTGTGGATGGCGTATGGAATGGCAAATCCGATCTCCAAGCCGGCGTGGAGATATACTATTGGGAGCACCCCCGAATTTTGGCTCATTTCGAGCAGCCAAAATGACCCCGTTTTGGGATCCCAATTTCACCCCCCCGTGTGGTCAATTGACAGCCCCATATCTTTATGCCCACAAGGAGCCCGGACTTAATTTCAAGTTGTACACTCAGATAGAAGCCCCAGGTCTTGCCTCCTATCCTGTGAGCTATTGGCCTTGCCCTGGCTGGGCGAGCCACGCGTGAGAATGATGCCGGTTTTGGTGATTTTGGCATCATGACCCCACTTGACGAACCAATGGTGCCCTGATGCCGGGACCTCAGAGGGAACCAGGTTGGGTGAGGGCTCCAGAGAGTTCTCACCCGAAGGGCATAGGGTCAATTGCCTCGTCCCTACCTCTGGCGGGTCCGGACTAAGGGTAAATTTTGGAGATTTTTGAGCTAATACCAGTTTGGGCTGAAACAGCCCATTTTCAGCTACCAACTCCTAGGGGATAGTGGCGGGGCCATATCTCTCGCTCACGGTTGAGTTGGGACCTGCCGTTCAGGGAGCATAGGTAGTCATTGTTGGTCAGCCCCGGAGCTACTTGGCTCACAGGAACTCGCCTGTGGCTGGGCGAGGGGCCTCCCCTTTTGGCAGGGTTTCAGGGTCCGGACTGAGAAGGGCATGGGTTGTGTTTGAGCCCCCGCCCCCACCAGCCACTGAGAGGGTCGGACCTGGGATTGGGATATGAGTTGGGACTGAGTGTCTATTGTCCTGTGATGCCCTTACCCCAGTCCAGTCTTAACCCCATGTGTACATATCCTGATGTGTTGCTGTACATACTTTTGTTCCCTTGTTTCAGAGTTGCAAGGATCCTGAAACGCTTTGTCACATGACACGAGCGCAATGATGCCCCTGTGAGCGTAGTGCTTTGCCTGCCTGCTCACTTGTGCGTGTCCACCGCAGCGTCCCGTGGCCAGGCCCCCCACGAGAACGCGTCAAAAGCGTTTCACCGCCGCGGGGTTACCCATCCCCCGCGTGCCACTCGGGGCCACCAACCCCGAGCAGCGCGGCGCAGCAGCTCGCAGCTCGCAGCTCGCAGCCCAGCGCAGCGGCTCGCAGCGCCGCCCAGCGACAGCCCCGAGTCCATGAAGGAAGTGCAGGGAGCAGAACTCCGTCATCAACGAGTTCCCGCAGCCGACCAGCAGGGCCGCAGTCCCAGCTACAGCAACCACTTCCACAACCACCGGCCGACCAGCACCAGCCGCACTCCCAGTCCAGTGCTACATCACCCACCTCAACAACCACCCCAGGACCACTCCATCGAGAGGAACGATGGTGAATTGGGATGAGCCAGGCAAGACGTGGCCGCAGCCCCACCCCCATGCTGCGCGCCTACTGCGTGGGTTGCTGTGGGGGCAGCAATACCGCCACAGCAATCCCCAGTGCGAAGGCGGCATGCCCGGGAGCTTCGAGCTCCGCGAGGACATGGGCGAGGACCGCCTGCGGGCAGTGGAGGAATGGCTGCGGGCGGAAGGGTATGAGTACCGCTTCCGCCGCAAGCGCTGGAGGACCTGGACCCGCCCGGACAGGCCCGGCGAAGGGCTGCACCCCGACGGGATTGAGGAGGACGAGAAGCCCAACGAGTACCCGTCGGGCGCCTCGATCAACGTCTCCATGTGGGACATGATCGAGAAGGAGTTCCCGGAGCTGGGGAACGAGCGCAGGCTGCAGAGCAGCAGCGCGTCTCCTGGGAAGGAGAAGCGTTCAGCCGGGGACCGGAGGCGGGACAGGAAGTGGCGGGAGTACCAGGAATCCCAGGCCGCCGAAGCCGCCCAAGGCGCCAGGGGCGGAACCCCAGCCCACGGGCCGCAACGGGCCAATGGCCGTTACCACCCCAGCCACACCACCCTTGGCGACTTCCTGGAAGTCGCCAAGCAGGCTAAGGCCAAGCCCCGTCCGCTGCTCCTGAGGAAGTCAGGCCCCAGCAGCGACGTGGAGTCGGCCCACCGCGGGACGATGCCGGCCGACCAGGCCAGCTCAAGCAGCACCGTCGCTCCCCACCAAAGGGATGTGGCGCGCGCCTGCGAGCGCACCTGTGGGGTGCTCTGCAACCTTCTAGTTGCCCGGCAACGGGCCACGCAGCAGAACGCTGCTGTGGAGGGCGCCGTCGGCATCGCCCATGAGGAGGCCACCGAGTGGGGCAGAGGCATGGACTACCACGCCTCGACCGTGGCAGCCATCGCGGCCGGTCTCACGGCTGCGGCCGCCCATGAGGCAGTGGCTGCCCGGATCAGGGGTGAGGTGGCGGCAACCGCCGAGGAAGCCCACCTGACCCAGGAGGCCATTGCCTGCAAGAAGGCGGAGGTGAAGGCGCTGGAAGAGGCGCTTGCCCAAGAGAGGGCAAAGATAGAGGCGGAGGAAAGGGCCCACGCCAAAGCAACGGCCAAGGCCCAGGCGGACGCCGCCGAGAAGGACGCCATCGAGGCCGCGCGACGGAAGGTCGCTGAGGAGAGGGCCAAGACGGAGGCGGACTTGGCTGCGTTGGAAGCGGAGAAGGCTCGGCGCAGCAGGCCCGGGAAGCCGAGGCGGCTCGTGCCCGGGAGGAAGCCGAAGGGCGAGCTGCCGCAGCCACAGCCGCCGCGATGGAGGAGGCGGAGGCCAAGCTCCGCCGGGACACTCCCCCGGGAAGATCCCGAGTGGAGACCCTTCGGAAGCTTTTCGAAGGGGACGCCTCCTCCAAGATGACGCTGGACGAGGTCGACACAGGCAGCAGTGGGAGCAGTGGCCCCACCGCCCGCCGACGGAGGAAGGGTAAGGGGAAGACCCCCGAGAGGCCACGGAGGCCAGCAGGCGGACACCCCCACGACAGTGACCCCTTCTTCACCGCCAGCGACGGGGATCAACGAGGCCACCGACATCGCCGAGGAGTGGCTGGCGGAGGAGGCGGGGACGTCCCCATGGAGCCGGAAGGTGAGGATGAGGATCTCCCTCCTCCCTACCGGAGCTCGGAGTCTTCCGAGACCGAGACGCCTAGGTGGGGCGACATGGACGAGGATGACGACATGGACTTCGACTACCCAAAGAAGCCCCAATCCTCGGACCCACCGAGGCGACCTGGCGGAAACCCATCAGCACCCCCTGGCGGAGGACCATCAGGACTCCCTGGAGGACGCCCGCCAAGTAGACTCCCTGGAGGCGGACCACCGGGCGGGGGAGGACCCCCTGGACCGGGCAAACTTGGCGGATGCCCTCCTGGAGGACCCCCTGGGGACCCCGACGACCCACCAGGGGACGGCGACCCGGATGCCACCCGGCGGTGGATTGTCTACCTCCGCAGGAGGGTCCAGTACCTCGAGCGCGAGGTAGACACGGGCAAGGGCGAGATGACTCGCATCGCCAGGGTCGCCGCGCGTGCACAGAGGGAGCTGGACATCGCCAAGATCGAGATGGTCAAGAGCGCCAACGTCGCCACCGCCACCCAGAGGCAGCTGGACATCGCCAGCGCCGAGACCAGGCAGCTGAACAAGGTCATCAGCGGCCTGCAGCAGAGGATGGACGCGCTGGAGGCCCCTGGGAGCGTCAGCAGCCACCACCCACCCCTGGAGTCCGGCTCGTCGGACGACGGCTGGGGACCCGGACCAGGTCCAGGCAGACCCTACGCCCCCGGCGGAGCCCCGAGAAGTCTCTCCAGCGCCAGTGCCCCCTCTCTCACCGCCCCCTCTCACCACAGCGCGGGCCGCCGCAACGAGCGCGTGCCGCCCGGCAGTGGGAGTGAGGAGTGGCGTGATGAGTGGCTCAAGGCGGACTACCGCAACCGCCGTGCCCCACGGCGGACGCCGGTACGCCCCCGACGCCCCGCACCAGCCCCGAAGCCAATCCCAATGGCTCGCGGACGTTATGGTGGACTCAGGGACGAGGTCCCCGGGAGAGACGTGGAGTGGGACGTCGGCGGAGGTGAGGACCTGGACCTGGACCTGGAGGAGTTCGACATCTCCCCGCCGCGCGGTGTACGACGGGAGGCTGCTGAACGCAGCCGCCGGCGCCGTGATGAGGAGGCATACATGGAAGGTGTACGGCGTGAACATCTAGGTTCAGCGTACATGGAGGAACCGCGGCGCAGCCACCCGGATACCGGGGAGGAGATGGAAGTGGCAGCTGTGGGAGTCCGTGGGAGAGGCCGATGGGAACCTCGATCGACCTCGCGGCCGGCGTTCATGGTCTCTAAGGCCGCGGATGCCGCCGTGTGGGAAGACCTGAAGGACATCAAGCCCCCCATGTACAATGGCAACCCCCTCAATCTCGACCGCTTCTTGGAGAAGCTGGACGATTGGGGGGTGACTGTCACTGAGGACATGGATCCCGCAGATGCGGAGAAATATGTCTTCAGACGGTTCAGGTACCGCCTGCCGGAAGTGCTCCAAGAGCTATACTTCGTGGCGACCAAGAAGGGGAAAATCAAGACCCTCAAGGAAGCCAAGAAGTGGCTCAACGAGCAGGAACGGGTGGACGCTCCGCAGGTGGCTGCCAAGCAGTGGAAGTCCATCAAGCTCCAGCATGATGGACGGGAGATCCGCCTACGGGACTGGCGAGACTTCCGAGGGCAATACACCCTCTTCTGCCGCAACGTGGAGGACTGGAACGAGGGTGACGAGCAGGCTCCCCTGCTCTCCATGCTGCCGGAAGCATGGATCAAAAGGGTCACCAAGGAGGAAGCCAAGAGGGCCAAGTCCAACCACACGGTCAAGATGATGCTCCTCAAAAAGTATCATACGAACGTGGTGGCTTGGACGAGGAAGAACGTGGCCCGGGATGTCAAACGGCACTCCCTACGGAACGCTCTTGAAAGTGCTGCCCTAGGTCGTGGATGGTGCCGGAGGGCTCAGGGCTGGCAAGACCGGGGGGGCAGGCACGCGAGGAGTCGACCTGAACGCTGCTGTTGGGGGCAGAACCGGATACACGGACACCAACGGAGGCAGGAGCGGCGACAACGGAGGCAAGATCCATGCTGATTGTTATCCGGCAAAAAATCCCAGTCTATGAAGAAAATTGATGCGGATATTCCTAAGTACATCTGAGTGTCCATATCTATCTGAAAAGATTTATATAAATCCGATTGTGAAAAAATATTTGGCCGATCTGGCTCGCGCACGCGCGTCAGCGGCAAATGGCGATTCCGGGTAAATGATCGGAACGCGGCGAATTTACGATGAATGGACTGCGGAATCAGATCTGGCACATCAGAAATATATAGGTCTGATCCTGAGACTGAGCTGTGGGGCGGCGATTCCGCCGAAGCAGAGTAAATGACCAAAATGTAGCCAATCTGGGGCAGATCTACGAAAATCAGAGCAGATGGGGGTTAGCCGCACTTACACTCCCCCTCCAAAAACACACTGGGGTGTGTCGCTACGTCAACGAAGAACGTAGTGCGGGTAAGTCCCAGAAAAAAATAGAAATGTAGCCCCGATGGGGCGAAATCTGCTTGATCTGACCTGATTTGGGCTGAATTGGCACAGAATCAGGATGGATGAACCTGAAATGAGACAGAATGAGGAGTGACGAACAGTCCTCCGTGCAGTAAAACATTAGGGTAAGGGCTAAAAAGCATGTAAACGTATCGAGAATCGATACCAAACCATGCCCTGGTTGAGAATGAGGTAGATTATTGGTGGATTGAGTGGGAGAATCAGGAAATGGAGTGACATCTCGGCGCTCTGGCACAGTTTAGCTGTCGCGGGCACGCTATGGTGTCCTCCACGTACTCTACGTCGTGTTACTCCCGCTTCTCTCGTTCTGAAAAGTGCAGCATGTGTCTCAGATTTGGCGCATCTGGTGGATGATCACAAGATTCAGCAAGATTGAGAATCAATTTGAGCAGAGATGAAGGAGATGAAACAATCACAGAGAGGGAAAACAAATACAAATGTAGTCTGCAGGCCCTAAGTGAACAGAAAAACATCAGCGTCAACGAAGTTAGGCAAAGCCGTAAACAGATCTTCGAGGAATGAGAGGAGATGACAAGGAAATCAACCTAAACTGTCCTAAAATGAGCAATTCCTGAGCAAATTCCCTAAGATGAAGGTGAAATGAAGCGGAATGTCTAGAACTGAAACTACTAACACTTTCGTTTAGACTAGAGTTAATATATATTGTCGTTTATTCAGCTGAATTGTGCTTTCCGACACGTTGGTTCGCGAGCATCCAACAGATTCCATGAAAATGTGGATCATGTGATGATGCATCATGATGGGACATGATGGCCCTGGATCCTTGGCATGTAACGCGCCGAAGGTTCGCTGAAGGCGCTTTACTGACAGTATATAGCTGAGAGACACCAAATAGTCCTTTATTTACAGTGGCGGCGGTGTCAATCAACTTGGACAAGGCCCATCTTTCGATTGAGTCCCACAAGACACTTGGATTCACCATTTTCGACAGTTTCAGGTCGGATTGAGCTCACATTGGCGTGTGCCAAAAATACACCGAAGCTTACGGAAGCTCTGAGGTCCGAGAGGTTGCTGTTAGAAGTCCCTGGAGCTCCTATATGAAGGTTGTCTGAACAATTGACGTCGGGGTTTTGCTGCACTGTTGCGCAGAATGATGGACAAACCTGAGGAATTCAAGGTAAATTCAAGGAATCTGGATCTGAATCTGGACTTTGGCTTCAGCATCACGGCAAATGAAGGTAAGATCTGAGTTACTGGCGTCGGATCTAGTGCAGTCAGTACTACAGGGGGTGCCTGTAGGGGTGAATGTCGCTGTGTGCTGTGTGTGTGAATGTCGCTGTCGTGTGTATGTCGCTGGCCAGCGTTTTTACTATGTACATTTGCTTCCATCTGCACGAGTAGCCAAATTCTAAAGATGCACAGACCAACAGAGACACGATTACCCCGGATCTGCCTGAACTAAGCCTGAGTTTGGTTTTTTCTGGACACGGCAGCACACTCCGTGGCTTTCGGTAGCGTATCTACGCCTTGTCTGCCGAACGGAGACCAAAGAAAAGTTGATTGACGTCAAATTATCAAACATTCGCAGTTCTCCACATCATGTCGTAATCAGGAAGAATGAACAGTGGATTGAGCAGAATGTGTTTTTTTCAAGTCGTCAGAACACTCACATTGGAATAAATGGTCGACAGGGCGAGGCTGGAGCTTTTGTAGGTGTTGGACATGCAAGGGTTTCGAACCTACACCCTTGAGCCCTAGCGACGAGTGCCATGACGCCCTGGACTAGACGACTGTTACCCAGATTATGGCGTCGGCGACTCAAGTCACGACGGATCTCCCTCAATTCGGCCAAGCACGAATACATGTGACCACCAACCTGTCTGGTGGGGCCCTCGTACGGCTTGGGCGCTGTAGATCAGCGGCCGAACTCGAAGCTTGGTCCTCATTTGGCTCCTGGGCTGGCCTGACCGCAGGAGGGGGGATCGACGGATCAGCCCTGGAATGTGGCTGCTGAGGGCCGTAAAAGGCTGGATCTCGATTCACCACAGGTCTTTTTCCGTCGCTCTCCACCTGTCTGTCAGGTTTTGACAGACAGTCTGTCAGGAGTACGCCAATTTCGGGGTGCTTCTTGAGGAAGTCGATGAACCCCTTGGTGTACCCATGGACAAAAGAATGGGCTGGTTCCCAGTTGTTGTGACTGGAATCAAAGCCCCTCCACTCACATAGAAATTCCCATTCGCCCTTTTCGTCACGTCTTGCTTCTAAAATACTCTTGAGTTCGTACTTTCCCCCTTCGATGACCCGATCAGACAAAAATTTCGAAGTCCAAAAAAGGGCTTTAACCCGATCCTTGGGGGAGGGGATCTCTCTCTTGAGGCGATCGCCCGAAACTTCAATTTCCCTGCTGACATCCACACGAATCCTCCACCTGTTCTCACCTAGACGCGCTGTAACAGCGAATGGCCCCTCCCACAAGGGAAGAAGCTTGTCATCTCCGTCCAGGGTGGTTTCGGATTTTCGAAGCCAAACTCGATCATCGACTTCAAAATTGTGGGGGTTTTTTCGGCCTTGATTCTGGACCCAAAGCCAGTCAGCTTGATGCTTATGAATTAATTTCGAGACAGTTTTTTCTGCTCGTTGGATTTCGTCCAAAAACAACGAAGCATCTTTACAAGGGCGAGGATTATTCAACAGCATGTTCCACCAACACTTCTTTCGTCGAAAGACAATTTCATTTGGAGAAAGGCGATGGTACAATGGCGTGTTGTGGTAACGGCGAAGCAATGCGAAGAGAACTTCAAGCCAATGGAAGTCTTTCTCACTGGCGAGCTCCTTACGAAGCATATTTATAATAGAGCGGCCGGCTCCTTCGCCAGGCAGCGCTCGATGTGAGTGGATTTCAGATCTCAGGTGGTGGATTCCAAGGCGAGCACATAATTCCTTCCACCATTCGGAGGTGTACTCTTTGCCTGAGTCCGTAACCACCTCGGATGGGACGTCCCAACCTCCCATCCAGGTCTGCGCGCACCATTTGGCGGCAGCCTTGCCAGTCATTGACTCGACGTTGCAAGGCAACACCTGAATGTAGCCAGAATGACGGCATTGTATAAGGAGCACTCCATTGACCTTTTTGTTGGTCCAATGGCACTTTTCGTCGTCGAGTTCACCAAGATGGAAAAAATCACTGGTGACTCTGTTAAAGAGGCGCTCCGGAATAGGGTGTGGCCTCAGATGGCCGTGCTTCTTCGCGCTGGGGGGCGTCGAGACAGCACATTGGGCACATCCGGCGGCTACTTTCATACAATGAGTATATAGCCTTGAGCCGAACAACCTATGTTTAATCATCGACCATAATCTACGGCCATGTGCGTGGGGGGACTCCGATTTGTGCCACCAGTTTAACACTCGGGGGGCCAGGGCGTCTGGTACGCACAATTTACCCTCCATCCACAGCTTCCCCCCATCCAACGAATATTCAGAATAAATTCCATCCTTGTGAGCATCTTTGGATTTGAGATTCGCAAAGACCTCTTTAAACATGGAATCATGCAGATAATCATTCGTCCAGTCATGGATGATAAGGGAATCTTTCGGCAGGGGTGGTGTTTTGGCCGGATCTCGACGCTTAATGCCCTGAATAAACCGGAATCCACTTACAGGTCGGGTATACTCGAACCGTTTCACACTCCCTGAGGAGGGATCGGTGACTTTCTCCACGACTTTCAGTGATTTGGTGACAATCTCATGGGCATGCGCCGGATCTGAGAAGGCCGTGATGTCATGACACGGTAATGCATGCTGTTTAACAGAGCATTGCATGCATTCACGTCGAATGAGCTTTTTTTCTTCTTGATCCCACTCGATTACGACGTGGCGGTCCTGCTCCGTACGATGGATGTTGGTACTTTGCAGCCCCTCTGAAGCGGGGTAAGCCCATCGGCTCAGAGCATCCGCTACCGTGTTATGTTCTCCAGGCGAATATGACACATGGAGGTCAAACAAACTGAGAAATTCATGCCATCTGGCCCGTCGACCAGCTGGGCTCGCGACAGTATCAATGTGTTCGGTGGCCCAATACTCAAGAGATCGATGATCCGTTAGGACCTCGACTCGATTGGTGCCAACCCACGATTGGTACTTCTTCAGCGCGCAGATTATGGCATAAGTTTCTTGCTCACGCGGTGAACATTGCATCTGGCGTGGAGCTAGTTTCCGAGACCAAAATGCAAGAGGGTGATGATCACCTGTGGCTTCATCAACCTGTTCAAGGACAGCTCCGATCGCGTACCTAGAAGCGTCGGTTCTTATGTAGAAGGGTCGGTCGAATTTCGGCACATGCAAAGTGGCGACTTCGCAGAGGGCCGCCTTCAAGTGATGGAAGGCCTCCTCGCACTCGTCAGTCCACTTGACACGAACCTTTGAACCTGCCTTGCCCGCATCTCTCCCTACCTTCAATAATTCAGTGAGGGGGGCAGCAAATTTGGCATAATTCGGCACAAAAGTGTGGTAAAAATTGCAACAACCCAGGAATCCTCTCAATTCCGTGATCGTCTCAGGGCGCTTCCACTTCTGAATAGCGACGACCTTCCCTGGACTGGGTCGTCGGGTGCCATTCTCAAGGAGAGAACCACAAAATTCGACTGATTTTAAAAATAGTTTTCCCTTCTTTGGCCCACAAATCAGCTGATTGGCATCAAGAATGTCCAAAACCTGGTTCAGCTGCTTTTCATGTAGGGCCACCAGCTCGGCTTCGGTCAGTCCCTCCCCCTCTGTCGCGATGATTATGTCATCTATGTACACACTCACGAAGGCACGAAGCTCAGGATGAGCTGTAAGAAGCACATCCTCCATCATTCTTTGAAAAAACGAAGGGGCGTTCTTCAGGCCCATGGGCATGACCGTCCACTGGACTGGGCCACATGGCGTGCACATACAGGTGAGAGGTCGGCTGTCCTTCCTCAACGGCATTTGGTGAAAGCCGTGACGGAGATCCAGCACAGAAAACAAACGACCTCTTGCCCTCTTGGCGATTTCCTCCTAAATGAGGGGCAGGGGGTGTGAATCCGCCTTGGTTTCGGCGTTGAGGTTGCGAAAATCAACAACCATTCGCCAACCATCAATAGTGTTCTGGTCTGCAGGCGGCGGCTTCGGGACTGTGAAGGGTGCACAGCACCACTCGCTGGTCATACAACCCTCAAGCCAACCAAATTCCCTGAGATTTCTCTCGATTATTTTTCTGAGTATCTCATGTTTCTGTCCATGGTTCTCATAAGGACGCTGTTTCTTCGCCTTGTACCCTTCACGAAGCTCGATGAAGGCTTCACCGAACTGCCCACGGACAGGGGGGTCTTTGATCAACTTCCCCAAAAGGGTTGTGTCCTTCCGTTCCTCAAAAATCTTGTCTCTTTTCTTGGAACACAACTCAGTGTCCACCTGATCGCCAGGAATTACTGTCGAAAAAAGTTTGGCGATTTCTTCGGCCTTGGCAGGAAGAATCTTCTTACGGATGTCCCTAAAAAGGTCCGTATCATCTGCCTCTTGAAGATAGGTGGGTCGAGTGTCGACATTCCAGAGATTCTCTTCGTGATCCAGCTCCTCGAAAGGATCTATGAAAGCTTCCACACGGGGTTTTTCATAAAAAACTCTGAATTTGCGGCGCGAAGAAAATTTTTTTGTCGTCCGTGCACCGTAGAGTCTCTTGGATGTAGATCGTATTGGGGAAGAGGGAGACGAGGCGGATCCATTTGACGTTGGATCACCTTGGGCATCTGACGGACAAAAATCAGAAAAAATAGATTCATCATCAGTACCACGCTCAACCTCAGATTCAGACCCAACACAGGAATCAGTTCTAGAATCAGCAGAATCAGAGTCAGAAAGCTTTCCATCCACCAGGAATGCAAGCGAACTCCAGGGCCGCTGTGGCAGGGGACCTGTGTCGTCCCTGGCATACAGCTTAATCTTCCTGGGAAGTTCGATGTAATCTACACAAATGTCTTGCATTTCCTGAAACCAAGGCTTGTCGTCCCACAAGGGCACAACTAAAATCGCCTGGGTTTTCTCTTGCTTGATTTTGTGGATGACCTGCTGGATTAAGTGAAACGGAGGATTAATCCATAACTTCTTGTCCCATTTATGGGTCCAAGCGTCGCGAAAGTGCTTGTCAAAGCGCTTGTTCTCGCGGTTAGCAAAGGCATCACACTGTGGCCAAAAGGAATGGTGTTCATAAAAATATTCACAAATTGTATCGCGCCATTTGTCGACAACTCTGTAGGATGAAGAGTGCCAGCGCGAAGGGCGTCGTGGCTGGGAGTCCCTACGAAGACATTCTAACTCTCGGGAGTAATCGGCACTCCCATTCACCTCTGCAATGGTGACATCTTCGCCAAACTTTGGTGTAACCTTTTGCTTCAAAAATTCTTCTGCACTTTTAAACCCTGCGTGCAAAAAACGAAATTCAGGACGCTCCAAGGGACCTGACTCCAGCAAAAAACAACGCCGATGACCTACAGGCGCCACCCTGTTCTTGCGAAGCCAAGGATGGCCCAGGTAAAGGTCATACTTTATGTCGGCACGATAGAAGTAGTCATCCTTAAGGATAACTTCCTCCACATTGCCATCTTCCCAAAGGTCTTGAGCGACCAAATGAGTTGATATATAACAACCGCGTTGCCCACCTGCGAGAGAGTGTCCAGAAACTCCCTCGAGGGTAACAGGATGAGGCGAATCAAACACGCAGTCGTCAGGGAAAAAAGAATTGGATTGGAGATTTACTTCCGATCCATTGTCACACAAACAAGTGGCGAGGTGGAAATTGCCCTTGCAATCAGAGACCCACAGCTTTGTGACAAACTGACGGGCCCTGTGCTTGGACTGTACACCAACCTCGTCCACTACAACAGAAGGATCCGCTGCCGGATCCAGGGGAGAGGAGACAAGCGACCCTACATCAAGTAGTGGTCGAGAAGGAATCTGGGGATCATGCCTGAAATCGCCTGGGGAGGGGCGATTTTCGTGGCTCCCCTAGGCGTTCTGACCTTCAGTGGCTGCGTTAACATTATGGACACACCCTGATTCGTCGACCCACTCCTCTTGGAGCGGATCATCTGCTGGATTCAAGGCATTTAATTCATAATCTCGGTCCGCATCGGACACCTGATCTGCACCTGAGACCTGATCCACACGATGGTTGCCCTTTCCACGTCCACGGCCACGGCCGCCGGATGATGGACCTCCACCTTCGCCACGCCCTCTGCCCTTACCAGAGAAAGGGGTTCCCGAAGGATTTCCCTTACCTTTACCCTGGAATCCTTGAGCATTTCCCTTGTTTGCAGCGGATTGAGGGGTTTGGCCTGGATTTCGATTTCCGCCTCCGGCGTTGCTATTGGGATTTTTCTGGCCGTTCGGCTGCCCACCGGAGCCGGATGGAGTCCGATTTCCTGTGCCTTGGGACCCGCCAGGGCCTCCAGGATTTTTGTTTCCACCGGAGGGGGTCGGATTCCCTTTTCCAGCCTTCCCACCGTGCACCTGTCTGTCATTCCTGTCTGAATTCTGCGAATTATTGATATTTTCACCAATCACCTTGTGATCATAAGGAGACCATCGGTGATTATCAGTAGAATGCGTCTTAGCTCGGTTCGTAGAACCTAAAAGAAGGCAGATGCTACAGTGCTGCTGAACATTCCGGGTGTCATTCACCTTTTTGTTGCCCTTTTGGGCCCCATTTTGGGTGTTTTGCTGGGTATTCTTGTTTCCCCCAAGACCCTCATGGAAATTCTGGTTGGCGGCGTCGGCGAGCCGCTCAACCTCCTCCCAGAGTTCCTTCGGGGTGTACGAAAACACCCAGTTTTTGGCCTTCAGGCGATGGCCATGGAAGCTGACTCCCCTGTTGAGGACTTGGACAAACAAGTCCCGATCGTCGTGTTCATGAAACTTGATTTTCCACGTCTCCTCAGTGAATTTCACCTTGGAGAAGGACGTGGGGGAGCACTTTTGAAGTGCCTCACTGACGGAAAACTTGTTGGCAGAGGCATCGAAGCCTTCCACCTCCGCCCACCAGGTCTTGACCTTTTCTTCGGACTGTTTGTTCCGAAGGGTGGCGGCAGTTTCTGAGGGGATCTTGTCAAAAATCAGACTTTTCAGCTCGGCACTAGAAAGTTTTTTGCCTGAATGTTCAGCTTCTTCCACTAAATTCCAGAGGCGCTGTTTTTTGTCTTGCACTTCGTGCAAAATTAATCGCGAGAATGAAGGAAAATTCTTCAACATTTGGTGGTAGTGGTCCTCTGGCAGCCGGGATCCACGTACCTCCAACTGTTCCCACACCTCATCAAAGGTAAGGGCGGAACTTGTATCCTCGCGATCACTCCAAGTCCTGAGCCAAGTGTTGGCCGGCGCCCCCTCAAGACAATCCAAGAGGGCCATCAGGAACTGATCATCTTGGAGTTTCTGAGTCTTAACCCACAGTTTAAAATCCCGTTGGAACTGAGGCCAACGTCGGGGGTTCCCATTATACTTCGGTTGCTTGGCAACCTGACGAAGTCGCAAGGAAGTAGGGTTAAGAAGCAAATCCAGCCCAACACCGGCCGTAATGGCAGACACCTTGGCGGCATCATTCGCCACACCAGCTCCGGCGAGGGTCTGGGCGAGCAACAGCTGGGCTAAGGTATTGGAATCAGCAGCAGGAGGGGCAGTACGGGAGGCAGTTTGCTTGGCATTCTGAGCCTCAGTCCTAGCCTTCGCCGTCCTACTCTCAGAACGAGAGATTTTAACCCTTTCCTTTAGCTTGGTCCTGCTGATCCTTGCATCGGTGGTCCTGGAGTCCACCGAAGGAGCAATTGAAAAAATTTCTGTCGCCTCCTCCGATGGCTCTGTTGCTTGTTCCACCGATGAGGCGCCCTCAGACCGCATGTGCGTCTTGAAAAGATTTTTTATTCCCAGCGTTTGAATGATGAGGTGCATTTGATCTTTGAGCTGTTGGAGCTCAGCATCTCGCTGGAATCTGCAGGAGCAGTCGGCAGGACAGTACATGCCGTGTCCTGAAGGACCTGAGCAGGCTGTCGGACCGCTGATCTCGGTGGTCCGCAGCCAGGAGTCCACTTGGGGAGCTCCTTCAGCCCTGATTTCCAGGCTTGCCTGCCTGGCCGCCTCTAAAATTCCCTCCTCAACCGCGGCGGCTAGATCGTCACGGATGGAAACAGGGGGATGAGGGGCGGAGGGCCCGGGAACAGGTGCCCGGACCTTCTCCTTCGGGAAGGGGCTTGCCTCCCAGATCTGCAAAAAAATGGCAAAAGAGTCATCTTCTTGAGAACGCCACCACATCCTGGTATTAATTTCGTCCTGAAGGAGGAAAAAATATTCCGTTAAAAAATCAGAGGCGATTCTTTCTTGTTCGATCAGCTTAGACGAGGCTAAGTAACAAAGGGCCTCAAGGGCCTCAAGGTTACGGGTCACTTCTGGGGACAAATGATCGTCCCAGTGTGCCCAAGAGGCTGGTCGACTATAGCTAGGTACCTCACCTGGACCGCCCATCTCAATGTCGTCCAGATCGGCGTCTATGGTCTCAAATGTTGGACATCCGTAAGGAATGTTGGTACCTGCCAGCTCCGTAAGCTCCACCGGAGCATTGCCATCGTCGTAGGCCGGCGGATTCCAGCTGCTCGATGGCCAGTTTAGACTGGGATTAAGGTAATCTCAATCCCCACAGCTGCTGATGTGCGCCCTTCTTGGGCAGCTTGGACTTGCGCAAGGCATTCCTCTCAAGGCCTCGTTCGCGCAGCACCAAGGCAGTGTAATCGTTACTTCTCCAGAAGCGGCGGGGTCTACGGGGCCGTACTGGGGAGCGGGCTGTGGATGGGATGCCACTGAAGCAACATTCAGGTAGCCTCTGCTACCATGAAAGTGCTGCCCTAGGTCGTGGATGGTGCCGGAGGGCTCAGGGCCGGCAAGACCGGGGGGGCAGGCACGCGAGGAGCCGACCTGAACGCTGCTGTTGGGGGCAGAACCGGATACACGGACACCAACGGAGGCAAGAGCGGCGACAACGGAGGCAAGATCCATGCTGATTGTTATCCGGCAAAAAATCCCAGTCTATGAAGAAAATTGATGCGGATATTCCTAAGTACATCTGAGTGTCCATATCTATCTGAAAAGATTTATATAAATCCGATTGTGAAAAAATATTTTGCCGATCTGGCTCGCGCACGCGCGTCAGCGGCAAATGGCGATTCCGGGTAAATGATCGGAACGCGGCGGATTTACGATGAATGGACCGCGGAATCAGATCCGGCACATCAAAAATATATAGGTCCCATCCTGAGACTGAGCTGCGGGGCGGCGATTCTGCCGAAGCAGAGAAAATGACCAAAGTGTAGCCAATCTGGGGCAGATCTACGAAAATCAGAGCAGATGGGGGTTAGCCGCACTTACAGCTCTCCTCATCACCGTCTCGGGCGATCGCGAGAAGACCGCGATGTGGCGCCTTGAAGAGTGTGACGTGATCGGCCAGACGATCCGTCTGCAGGCCATCCCGGCGCGGATGAGCTGCGACGAGATCCTTGAGTGGGTTGGAGAGGAGGTGCTCAAGGAGTACCGGAACCTCCACCACACCCGCGGGTTGAGGCCCGGCAACCGCGAGGTCAACTACGTTGGCGAGGGGCCTGGCGGGGAAGCTGCCCTGGACCCAGCGGGAGCCGATGGTGATGAAGATCTCGTCGACGATGACGACGACGATGAGCCCGCCGAGATGGCCGTTTGTGCCTTCGTGGCCCACAACGGCGCGGGCAGCAACCGGGGAAGCTGGAAGCCCCTGCAGCCAGGTTGGAAGAAGAAGGAGAAGAGGGACCCTCGCCGCATTGGCGACCCTCCGCTGTCCTTTGGGGAGTTCATACGAGCTCATCTTCAGGGCTGTTTCGTGTGTTATGGGAGGAAGAAAGGCTTCAACCATGACCACCGAACATGCCCCACCCACGAGGCCGACACGGAGGCCTACAAGAAGGCGCACGGGTCGAAGAAGCGTGCACCTGCGGGTATCCCGGAGGCCAAAGTGGAGGTGGACAAGGACGAGCTCTCCAAGCTGATGTCGGTGGGGACCGAGTATGCCAGGGAGATCCAGGAGATCAAGAGGAACTGGGTCCCCAGGTCGGACAACAAGAACAAGGAGAACAAAGAGAACGACCAGAACAAGGACAAGGACAAGAAGCCTAGAAATAGGGGAAGGAAGAAGGGTGTCAACGAGGTTGACGCGGACAAGAATACCCCTACTTCCACACCCAACGCCCCCTAGCGGAGCCCCTGCAGCCAAGGGCCCCAGCTAGGGCGGTCGCAGGATGGTGTCGTGGGAAGCGCCACACCATCCCAAGCGGGAGTCGGTAAGCACAAAGGGACTGCCGCGGGCGGAAGGCCCGGCCCGGCACCCGACAGTCGCGGTGGCGGGGTGAGGGCAAGTGAAGGCACGAACCCTTGCACCCGTCCATCCTTCGCGACTAAGAATGTATTCGATGTGCTTCAGGATCTATCTGAGAGTATCGGAGGATCACCTAGACCGCAGCTCGATGCTGCAGATGGGCAGCCTAAGCTCATTGTCCACGACCTGCACCAGTCGCTTGTTGAGCTGCTGGAACGGCCGGAGATCCTGAGCTTGCACGCCGTGCGCCGAGTTGGGCGTGAGCGGCAGTTGCATCTTAAGGTCCGTGCGTTATGCGGGGAAGTGGAAAAGGTCTTCGACGTGTTGGTCGACACGGGAGCACAGGTCAGCTTGGTGAAGGCTGGCCTACTTCCACCAGAGTGTTTGACCGACAGTCGGAAACCTGTCAGGCTGAAGGTGGCGAACGGCCAGTACATGGTGGGAGGCACGAAGGAAGCGGCCATTTGGCTGCAGTTCGTGAACCACCGTGAGCTGAGCCGCCCAGACCTCGGCAAGGAAATCCTCCCGCAAGGTCGCTTCTACGAGGCCGAGATGGACTGAGACATGATCGTTGGGTACGACTTCATGATGGAGACGGACTCCGGGGTCCTCCCTGCCCAGGCCTCCATGACCCTGTACCAGGATGACCAGCTCTCGTGGCTTTCGTCACCTGAGCACCATGTGGAGTGCCAATGGATCCACCCGGAACGCAATCAGCTCGAAGTGGCCGCGCTGGACACTGAGCCAACTGGGCCAGCAAACCAGGAGTACGGCGTAATGCCGGAAGTGGCGAGCCGAGTGGTTGCGGACCTGGGAGCTTCGGATCTGGCCCTGGATGCGTTCTCTTCAGGAACCTCCGCCCATCTGCGGGTTTGTGAGAAGTACTGGAGCGCCCAGGACTCCGCGTGGAAGAAGCACTGGGGTCCGCATCAGGGCTTGATGTGGATCCATTGCCCTCGATGGGACATTCCAAGGGCGGTAGCGAAGATCCGCAAGGACCGCTCCAAGGCAGTGCTGGTTGTTCCTATGGGATGCACCGAGGAGGAAAGTACCCGACATTGGGTGGTCTCATTGACCAACATGACCCCAAAGAAGGTCGTCCTACCGGCTGGAGAGAATGTCTATCAGGACGCTAAGGGACAGCCCATGCCACCCCAGAGATGGCCAACGGAATTCCACTATGTGGATGGGGGTCTTGATCAGGCCGACGCCACGGAGTTCGTGTGTGTCAACTGCATCATAGCGGAGCCATGGCGGCAATGCTTTGCGGTTTCCCCCCGTTGACATCGGAGAATCGGAAGACCCCCTCACTGAAGAGGAGTTTGATCTGGTTCAGGGGTATATGGATCAGCCCTCTCACGACTGGGGAAGCCAGCCTGAGGGCAAGGGCCAGGACAAAGCCTGGTGGGAAGTGGACTCGATCGTCTCTGGTTCCTATGATGGAGATACCTTCGTAAGGAGGGTACTGGACCACTTGTCCAGCCAGGACGAGCCAATCGGGGCTAACCCACCCACCTATGGCGACCTATTCCGAGGCAAGACCAGAGATGGCCCTTTGGGCCACCTGGGTAGACCACCTGAGCCAAAACCGAGCGGGGTCGCTACCCCTCAAGTAAGCTCAGTGGTCCAGGTGCCCGGAAAAGCCAAGGCGGAGTCCGATGATTGCCCCAAGATCCAGGCAATGAGGGCCAGGCTGAAGCAGAAGTATGGGGACACCTTCTTCAGCGGAAAGCCTGTGTTTCCCCCACCGGTGCGTGGACCGTATGGCGAGGCCAAGATACGACTGAAGCAGGACCCCCGTGTGTATCGGCACCGGGAGTTTGCCCTGAGGGGCGAGAGGAAGGAGGCCATGGAGAAGATCCTCCGTGACTTCATCGAGAGAGGCTGGCTTGAGCCGTGCCACTCCGAGTGGGCCTCTCCGTGCTTCGTCGTCCCCAAGAAGGTGGCCGGTGAATGGCGGCTCGTGGTCGACTACCGCGGCCTAAACGCCCAAACGCAGCACGACAGCTATACGCTGCCCCTCATTGAGGACATGCTGCAAAAACAACACCGGTGGAGGATCTTCACACGGTGATTCACCTGAAACATGGTTATCATCAGATGCCTCTCGCCGAGGAGTCCCGTGCCTGCACAGCCATGAGCACCCCACTTGGACCTCTCCAGTGGAAGGTGATGCCCATGGGTGTTACCAATGGCAATGCGTCTTTTCAGCGGATGCTGGAGAACCTGCTTGAGCCGGTGCGTGACTGTGCGAACTCCTTCGTGGACGACGTGATCATCGCGTCCGGGGACCCCAGTATGAGCTACGAGGAGCTCCTGGAGGCACATGAGAGGGACGTCACTCGAGTGCTGGACCTTCTGGTTCGGCACAAACTCACGGGCAGCAGTGACAAGGCCACCATTGCGGTAAGCGAGGTGGTCTTCGCTGGCCACGTAGTCGGGAACGGGCAGCGAAAGCCCATACCTGGCAAGGTGGCTGCGATCGAGCACTGGGAAAAGCCCAAAACGGTCTCTGAGCTACGGGCCTATCTGGGGTTCTGCAACTACTACTCGGGGTATATCAAGATGTATGCCGAGTATGCAGCCCCCATGACGACCATGCTCAAGGGCAACCGAGAGGAGACCAAGAAGGGGTCCAAGAAGGCTCTGGTCTGGACAGCTGAGTCCGACCGTGCCTCTGAGGGGATGAAGCAGGCGCTGCTATCCGCAGTGGGTCTGCACCTCGTGGATCCCGACCGAGGGTTCGTCCTGCGCACCGATGCTTCCGACTACGCCGTTGGCGCTATGTTGGAGCAAGTGCTTGACGATGGGAGGCACGTGCCCGTGGCCCTCTGCAGCCGAGTCCTGGCGGAAGGCCAGAGACGGACGTGGACGCCCCGAGAAAAAGATGGCGTATGCCATCGTCATGGCTCTCAGGAAATGGGCTGGGTACATAGCCCTCCATCCCGTCACCGTCTGCACCGACCATCAGAGTCTGCAGTCGTGGCACAAGGAGCACGTGGACACCCCCTCTGGTCCCGCCTTCCGACGGGCAAGATGGCATGAGACCTTGGCCAAGTTCGACCTCACGGTTGTGTATATTCCTGGTAAGGACAACACCGTGGCGGACTGTCTCAGTAGGTGGGTCTATCCTGCCAGCAAGGGCATGACAGATATCTCTGCCCATGGCGATGAGCCGGAGACCGCTGAAGCCAAGAGGATCATTGAAATGGAGCGCCTGATGGAGGAGGAGGGTGTTAAATGCTTCGTCGTCATGGCTGCGGATGCCCCCCTCGGAACGAGGATGGGCAGAGCGGTCAGAGTACTCGCCCCTGATGGAGCTGAGTCCGACAAGCACCTCTTCCCTGAATCTTTCCTCCAGGACGACTGGACCGACGACTACGCCAAGTCTGAGGCCTTTGCGGCCGAATATAGGGCTGTGACCGACCCTGATGACGGGCAGAAGTGGCCAAAGGGGCTGACTGAGGAAGATGGCAAGCTCTACCGGAATGGTAAGCTGCTAGTACCGGAGTCCCGGGTGCTCGAGCTGTGCGAGGCTTGGCACCACCACATGATGCACCCAGGGTTCAGGAAGCAAGCCCTGGACATGCAGCGCTGGTTTGAGATCGACCAGATCAATCTCTACACCGCCATCGAGAAGGTCAGGAAGGGTTGCTCGGTCTGTCAGGCCTGCAATCCCGATAACCGGAACGTCAAGGGGGAAGCCCAATGGACCCCAGTTCCTGACCAGCCCATGGAGAGCGTGGCCATGGACGTCTCCTCCATGCCCGAAGTGCACATTGGCAAGGAGACCTTTGACTGTGTGGTTCTTTGTGTGGATCGCCACAGTGGCTACGTAGTAGCCGTTCCGGCACGCAAAAAGGGGTTGCTTGCCAAGGAAGTGGCAGTCATGATGATTCGTCATTGGCTGACCGTCTTTGACATCCCCCGCACCATTTGCAGTGACCGAGGGCCCCAGTTTACTGGTGGCTGGTTCAAGGCCATGTGTTCCCTCATGGAAATACGTCACGCCAAGAGCGTAGCCTATCTCAGCCGGTCGCACAGCCGAGCTGAAGTGGCTGGACAGCAGATGTTCGAAAAGCTGCGCAAGATTCATATCACCAATCCACGTCGGAACTGGTTTGAGGAGATGTGGCCCGCTCTGAAGGCCCATCATGACACCCCCACTCCGGGTGGTTTGTCCCCTCACCAGATTCTGTTCGGCAGGGACCCCCTGGGTCGGGGACTTCCCTTGTCTGGTGATGGTATGGCTATGGATGCCAAGGAATTCTTCGCGCGGCAAGAGGCGACGGCGCGGGACATTCGCCAGCAGCTCGAGAAGGAGCATGCTGAGCGTCAGAAGTCTGCCCTGAGCTCGACAGCGCAGAAGTTCAGGGTGGGAGACCCGGTGTGGGTGATCAGACCCCGCCCTGTGGGCACCCACCGCACCAAAACCTGGTTCACACCCTGAGAGGTGGTCCGCTGGATTGGTGAGGACACCTACCGCATCAAGGTGGGTCACGGACATTTCCGGGAGCGCCACGAGAGTCAACCCGGTGTGCGGGAACCCGACCTCCGTGGCCAACATGTGTCCCTGGACTACGCCGCACATGAGGCTGATTCCGACGACGATTATGCTGAGCAGGACGACTATACTGTCGAGAAGATCCTGGCCCAGCGTCCGACCGCCTCAGCACCTCGAGGTCTGGAGTTCAAGGTTCGTTGGCGAGGCTATGGGCCGTCCCACGACACCTGGGAACCCGTCTCCTCGTTCGTGCCACGGATTAACACTCCCTTCATGGAGTACATCCGCAGGCACAAGACCAAGATCCATGTCTCCGACTTGGCAGCACTCACCCGGGCGATTGCAGCCAGGGGCGCCTGATCAGTGCCCTGAGCTCTCCCCTGATGCATTTTGAGCGCTTGTGAGGTCGACGTATCGTCGCTTACTTGCTTGCTCTCTTCCATCTTCCGGTGACCTGCCGTCAGAGTGGCCATATACCCCCCCCTGCTGAATCCAGAGGAGGATGGCCCCTCTCTTTAACTTCTATTCGTCACTCCCCGCCTGCTGAATCCTTGGGAAACCAGGCAGGACACTGACCGTCATGTTTTCGGAGCTCTTAGGGCCTTGAAGCCCATACGACGTTGCGCAACGGATGCCGCTGTCATCGGCATTGCGATTTTTTTGGTGTGTGGTCTGGTCCCATGGCACTTGCGGGATCCAGACCAGTCGACGTGTGTCTGCAGACTATATATGGCCTGAACTCAGGCGTTTTCCTGTCCACCCTTCTGCATATGCCTTATCCTAACCGGGGCGTGGTTTGGCACTCTGACCAGAGTGTGTTTACACGCCTGTTTACCTGATTATTGCTTACTTTTTCTGTTCCCCAGGATATGTGCATCTGTATGTTCAGTGTTGTCAGTCAGTTGACTGTTTTTCCCCCCCAAGGGGATGCGAATCGGATACGAAGGCGCCCTGAGTTGCCGTGTACATGCTCTTACATATGGTCCAGCCTGGACCAGTACCTAAGTACAGATTCTTCTGTTCGAGTGCCCTGTGATGTGCTGTGATGTGCTGAGGTCCTGATGGCGCCAGGCGGGAAGCCCAGTTGCCTGAATGCACTCCCAGCGGTCCGCCACTGTCAGTCCCAGTGTGAGCCTACCGACTCGCAGACGCACTTGCAGTCGGGTGGCGACCTCCGGTGTTCCTGACCTCGGTCAGTCTGTCTGGGAAACTGATGGTTTGAGGAGTCGACGCCTCCGCCCACACTGCATGAGGACTCCCTCATGTATGGCCTTCGTGGTAATAGGGCGAGGGAAAAGACGGCCTTGATGCCCGATCCCTTAAGGAGGAGCTCGTTCGGCTGTACCACTCTCGTCTCGCGTCGTGGATATGGACATGGTGCGCCCGAGGAAAGACCCGTTGGGACTCTCCCCCAGCCAGCGGCCTTGGGAAGCCCGGGGTAGCCTGATGGATCTTTGTGGTCGCTTTCGACCTGTGGGACCACCTCGGTTGTCGTGTGACGCCTATGTTGGCCGTGTATGCCACTGCCACTGTGGTGGTGACCGTCGCAGCCGGCACCCAGTGCGCCTGGTATGGGTTAACGCGTTCTTTGGATGCCGAACAATCGCCGCCAGGACCCGGGACTTGATACTTGATACTATACTTGCAGTTACTAACAGCTACAGCACCGTACCTGTCTTACTGTCGGATTTGGGCAGCCTAACCTGCGAATCAGCCTGAAGTGAGGATGTGACACCCCCCTCCCTTCAGGGGATGGTCCTGGGTACCCGCTGCCATGCTTTGGTATTATCGAGCCCCCCCCCAGGGTTTGCTCTAAGGAGGGGGGTGAAGCGGTACTCAGAACCCCATGACCATGGTGGGGTATACAACCGGTCTCCGTGTGCCCACTAACCCCATGTACGGAGGGGAAGACGCCCGGTGAAGCCCGGTGAGAGCCCGGCAGGAGCGTGTCTCTTGCCGTAAAGCCCCCGTGACGGCATTCCGGCCACTTGGGGCATGTTACCATGTACCGGCAAACTGCCATTTGCCGGTATCTTACTATTTCACGCCAATCTGCCCCGCAGCGCCTTCGGCCGTCGATTCGGCAACCTAACCCTAACAACAGATGTAGGTAAGACGTGTTTGTGTGAGAGATCTGCGCATTTCAGCTATTAGCGGCTGCATCGGCAACCGATGCGTCGCCCGCTGAGATTTACACATCAGAATATCAGGAATTAACAGGGTTTTATTTTCATATTGTTTCCGTAAATTTTCACGCTTCCGTTCTGATAATCAATGTTTTGACTGCTGGCGGTTGGCTCGCGACTTTAGCGTAACCGCCAGTTTAACTGTTATTTACAGACATTTTAGCGCAATCCGTGGCGAAGACTCTAAAGTCTTCAGGAATTGCATTGATGCATCTGCAATTTTCACATTGTACACTCCCAACCTTCATCCGAATTTTTCAGGATGTCGAAATCGGATTTTCGACTTCGACATCCCCGCACTCGATTTGACCTCTTTCGAGTGGACCTACGTGCTTCCCTATGCACGAATCAACTTTCCTTTTGTCTTGCCCTCCATTTGTCTTAGAGATATGGGCAAAACAAAGTTGATTCGTGAGGCCACTTGTGAGGGTCATATCTCGTGCTGCTTGCGAGGAATGACAATAGGGAAGCATGGGATGTATTCACAATACTCCCGATGTAATCTAGGAAGCTTTATACGCCTTGCGTCTCCACACGTGCGCGCTAGCGTAATGGATCATGGTCAAGAGGGTAGAGTTTGCGTTATAACTCTTTGGCCATGATATTGCGTGCGTTAAGATAACTTTCGAGTGTAGCGCGCGAGTGTTGGTGTTGCATAGAAACTTTCCCTGAGTTCCTATGAGCGATTGACACAAAGTTATGCCCTTGGAGGGGCATGACATATCGTGGGGGGAGCTACCTTTTTGGGCAGTATGTGGTATGTGCCATGTGTTGTATTGCGTGCCCATTTGGCGGGTTTGGCTAAGAGCGATACACCCGCCAATGGACCTCATATTGCATGAGGCCCTTCCTTATACTCCTCACAATCAATTGCAAGCCTAACCTTCGTGGAGGAAAGCTTGTGTGGCGATCCCAAAGCGATGCGTTGGGAGCAAGGTGTGTGTTTTGCAATTTTCCATATTTTCATGTGCCCACTTGGGAAGTAGCGCTCGTGACCTTTCAAAGCGCCCCAAGTGGAGCACATATGTGGAATCGAAGGTCATTGGTGTCAAGTCATTGTGTTTAAAAGGATTGGTCGATTACTCAATCCAAGCCGAAGATATTATAATCTATTTGTGCGCCTTTCAAGGCAGTTTTGGGTGTTTTTTCGCCAATATTGCTGTTTTTTGCCCGTCATGATGTCAAGTGGCGACCGTGTATCTCAACGTTGCGCCCAATTGACATCATAACCCAACGTATGTTTTGAGCGTACATACTTCAGTGCCCAACATATTTTGAACCCTTGAAATAACTCCTCTTCGGCTTGGCGTACCGTGGCCGCCATGTTGGCAATTTGGGACCATCCCAAATTATGGGCTCACTTGGCGACCCTGCCATTCCCGAAACCGGAGGAGTTGGGCGACGCCCAAAAGATATGTTGGACACATATGACTTGATACCAATCCTATGGCACACTCCGGTCCAATTTGGGCATGTGCGTCATTTGCCCCAACTATGAGTGTGCGCATTTTCGGCCATTTTGAGCAATTTCCCACATTTTCTGCCCGCCGTGCACCATGTTCAGCCACCTCGTGCACGCCGGACACATGGACCAATGGACCATATATGACATGGGTGATATGGACATTGGTCCCCATGGCTCGCACACCATGTGGGCGAGGCGTAGCAACCTTCGTCAAAGTGCTAGCCCAAAGTGAGTGTGGGCAATTTTGCCATTTTGGCATTTGTGGACCCAATTGGGATTGTCACCACGCCGAGTGGCGTGGAGATCTTTGAGAGCCAAAGGCATGGGAGTCTCAGTCGGACTCCTGGTAGATTGCGTATGGGATGGCTGATCCGATCTCCAAGCCGGCGTGGAGATATACTATTGTGAGCACCCCCGAATTTTGGCTCATTTCGAGCAGCCAAAATGACCCCGTTTTGGGACCCCAATTTCACCCCCCCGTGTGGTCAATTGACAGCCCCATATCTTTATGCCCACAGGGAGCCCGGACTTAATTTCAAGTTGTACACTCAGATGAAAGCCCCAGGTCCTGCCTCCTATCCTGTGAGCTATTGGCCTTGCCCTGGCCGGGCGAGCCACGCGTGAGAATGATGCCAGTTTTGGTGATTCTGGCGTCATGACCCCACTTGACGAACCAATGGTGCCCTGATGCCGGGACCTCAGAGGGAACCAGGTTGGGTGAGGGCTCCAGGGAGTTCTCACCCGAAGGGCATAGGGTCAATTGCCTCGTCCCTACCTCTGGCGGGTCCGGACTAAGGGTCAATGTCGGAGATTTTTGAGCTAATACCAGTTCGGGCTGAAACAGCCCATTTTCAGCTACCAACTCCTAGGGGATAGTGGCGGGGCCATATCTCTCGCTCACGGTTGAGTTGGGACCTGATGTTCAGGGAGCATAGGAAGTCATTGTTGGTCAGCCCCGGAGCTACTTGGCTCACAGGGAAATCGCCCGTGGCTGGGCGCGGGGCCTCCCTTATTGGCAGGGTTTCAGGGTCCGGACTGAGAAGGGCATGGGTTGTGTTTGAGCCCCCGCCCCCACCAGTCACTGAGAGGGTCGGACCTGGGATTGGGATATGAGTTGGGACTGAGTGTCTATTGTCCTGTGATGCCCTTACCCCAGTCCAGTCTCAACCCCATGTGTACATATCGTGATGTGTTGCTGTACATACTTTTGTTCCCTTGTTTCAGAGTTGCAAGGATCCTCAAACGCTTTGTCACATGACACGAGCGCAATGATGCCCCTGTGAGCGTAGTGCTTTGCCTGCCTGCTCACTTGTGCGTGTCCACCGCAGCGTCCCGTGGCCAGGCCCCCAACGCGTCAGTCTCGTCAGGCCCAGCCGGCCGATCTCGCAAATGCATAAGGAAATTGTCAGCTGCTTCCGATGGTAGCACGGCGGAGATGTCCAGATTGATGGCCTGCTTCCGCCCGGCGATTGCTACTCGTGTAGCCCAACTGGTTTCCGTTTTCAACAGGTTGACCTTCACCACTTGCATCCACTGCGCTGAGTCGAGGCCCTGCTCAAGACGTTGGTCTCGCAGTGCTTTCAGCGCACAGACGCAGTGCTGCTTTGCAATGACGATCCAATCGTCGGCTTGAGATGAAAACAGGGGTTTCAGAGGATGAACATGAAACAGCAACTGTGCGACCGGGTTACGTACCTGACAATTGCCATGCAGTCAGAGTCACGGGCTCCTCGGAAGGGTTTGCCGTAAGAATTCTCATAACCTCGTCCACTCGCTTCTGTTGATACTTCCGGATCTGGCCGTACTTCTTCTTCTTGTCGATCGAAAGGCTCCCAACGTCAACCTCCACCTGCAAAGGCTTCTTGTAGAGCCTCAAGAACTCCTTCGGCACCGTTCTCTGTGTGGATGGTACTTGTGAGGTGTCGGGTGATGCTCTGTCCGCTTTTGTTGCCGTCAAACTCTCTGCCATGTTGAAATAGGCCTGTAAAAAAGGGGGGAAAATGTACATATCTATTCTGTGATTTCGAGGGCTCCCAATCGACATTATAGGTATTTGTCTGCAATTACCTACTTCGTATTGCGAGGCCTCGCATTAAGGTAGCAACATATAGTCAAAAACGCACTTTTTGAAAAGACAATTGCAAGGGCTCGCATTCCCAACACGCGGTAGTGAGCAAAAGCACCGGTGTGCGCGCAACAACAACAACAGAGTTGGAAATCAACCTAAAAACGATATTATGCATGGTTAAAGGCCCAGATTATGTCCAGAATGTTCGTGCGCTGCGCATCAGACCGCAGAGGAAACTTGTTGTCCATCAATCGTATTACGGCAGGTGAGAAATTCCAAGACTGCCGCAGCAATGTACGCAAAACATCGGTCAACACAGTTCTGCATGTGTCCACAGCCAGCTTGCTGTAAGGGTCGGACGGAAAATCTGGATCAGCCTCCCAGTGCCTCTCCATGGTCGAGGTACCTGACTGCCAAGGACAGTACCAAATTCTCAGGCGGTCGTCAGTAACATAGGAGTGCAAGCGCTGTCCGATCTCGGTTTCAATATCAGAGGACAAACCACTAACCAGCAGGCGTCCGTTAATTCTCGCAGGGCAGATCTGGACAAAGAAATCTTCCACTTCGCTGGGTGTGACAGCGCAAGTGTGTCGATCCTTCATGGACCCAAGTCGACTGAGCATGACTTTGCCAAACTCCTCAGCATAGCACAATCCTAGCAAGCCGCTGTTGAAGGCCTGCCAATGCATCAACACAACACCGATGGTCCTCACCTACACAACAAGATCAGCGTCAGCCCTCCCGAGCTCAATCAAAAGCACGAACACGGGTCGCAAAATATTTTGGGCGTCGGTGGCGGTTCCAGGTTGCCGTCCGAACCAGTTGCATTGTCTCACGAGAAATCCACAGTAGAGGACAAGCGGATACCAGTTCTGCAGAAGGTTCACCATTGCTTTACATACTTCACTCTTCAGTTGATCCATCGCCGTCCCACCGTGATTGGCAACAGCCTGTAATCTTTTCGCTCTCCTTCGCAACTGCCGCAAGAAATGCGGCGCAAACTTGAGGATGCCGGCAATGATTCTCTCCATGACTCGGAGCTTCGGGTACGACCCTATTGTTTTTCCCATTCCTAAGCGGCCAAAGCAGAAGTACACAAACAGCGAATGAAAGCGGCGCCATACGTTGGTCACAAGGTATTTATAGGGATGCCAGCAGCCGTACAAGACAGGAGTCCTCTTCAGTTTTTCGTGCCAGTTCCAGCGCTGCGTTCTGTTAGAGTACAGCAACTTCAGGCATCTTTTGTGTATGTTCTCATCAACGAGGAAGGGCAGGATGGTGTGCCTGTGGTTTGACAGCGATGCAATGTAGTCCAACACCTGGACCAGGCCCTTGTACGAGGATACCTGATGCGTTCTCAGCAGCAGCGGCTTCCAACCAGGATTTGGTAGTAGGATCTCGCACGATGTCAAGCGCCGCTCTGATGCTCGGTATTGCTGCAGGTCTGTCCGCAAGCAGGCCCAGGTCTGTCACGATCCCATGAAAGCTCCGTTTCATTCTGACAAGCGCTGCAGCCACACTGCCGATGCTGCCGATGAGCACATCTATGGTTGGATGTCCTCTGAAATACGGCAACCTGCACGGAATCTCAACAACGCAAAGGGCTGTGCAATTTTGCGACTGATCCTGGATCGTTGGATGCGTTCCATACTGCTTAATGTAACAATTGTCGATCCAGACGCAAACCTGCCGGTTCTCTCTCCATCGCCATGTATCCAGCATCTTTCCCGCAGATCGTTCCTTCATGGTCTCCTCGCGGAGCCGCAGCAGTCCTGTTCTGCGCAACCGGCGCCTGTTCTGCCGACCAATAGAGGCAACACCCGGGGCGTCCTCGTCCTGGTGCTGTGGTGTGCATCGCAGGCGCAAAATTTTGTATAAATTGAAGAACTCCTCCTTGAAGTGATTGGCGGCTCAGGTCTCTGGTCTGCTTTTCAACCTCAGTAGTGAGTGCCGTGTTTTCGGGTTCAGTCGCAGCAAGCGCGCAAAAAAAAACAACAGCTCCACTCTTGTTCTTTTCAACGGCGGCCCATAGTGATTCAGCAGTGGTATACCCGTGTTCCGTTGCACAGAAAGCTCCAAATTGCCTGAC
Organism: Eutreptiella sp. 'Long Island Sound 2002'; assembly: GCA_964036045.1. Taxonomy (NCBI): domain Eukaryota; phylum Euglenozoa; class Euglenophyceae; order Eutreptiales; family Eutreptiaceae; genus Eutreptiella; species Eutreptiella sp. 'Long Island Sound 2002'. The sequence continues at coordinate 73,782,868 of OZ038385.1, forward strand.
AGTCCGTTGTAGCTCCCTCTTCGCTCGATGCGCAATGTTACGTGGCATAAACAATCATCTCATGCATTTTATCCATGCATCATCCATGCATTTTATTATACAATTCCACGAAAAACAGGCTAGTTTAATGCTACAGTTAAATAAAATTTCTTGCCAGCACAGCGTTGCACACGCGACACGCACATATCGATCTTTGCGCCCAAATCCGCCGCGCGTGCGCATTGTCGGTTGCTGGTAACGGTCAGCTGGTCCCACATTTCTCTTGTTTATCACATCTGCGGCACCCAGTTGCAAACCGCCACCATCGCTGTTCGGCAGTGAAGCCAGTACCACAGTATGAAAACTGGAGATGCCAGCAGGACCTGTATGGGCGCCCATGCAGCCGCGCCACATCAAGGGAAGACACATGCTGTGTAGTTGGTGGATCTGTCCATTTTATTGTTTTCTGTTCTATTATTGCGACGCCTCGCATTTCGATTCCTGAAACTATACCTTTTGCGAATATTTCCAAATGGAATGCGACGCCTCGCATTCGAAAAAGAATGTTATTTGTCGTAATTACCCTTATGCGAATTTTCCGTGCATTCGCTTCTGGTAAAACAAATGAAGTCGAATCCTTGCATTGCGAGGCCTCGCAATCCGTTGCAGAAAAAAGGCGTAATAACCGACAGGAGATGCGACACACAGTGGGTTGTCCTTCCATAGTGAGATATTATCGTACACACTAGTACAAAGGAGCCCCGCTTGTTGCAACGACACGAAAAAAATACCTCTTTTAACTGAAGCAACAGGCATGAAAAATCAGGGCCAAAAAAACAGTGTGATTCACTGAAAAAGCCCACGTCATTTCTCAGTGTTTTTTTAAGAAAAGCGGTACAAAAGCGTACCTGTTTCGGCCGCCTAAGGTTACCATCTACTGCGAATACTGTGGAAAAAGAAACCATGCAGCTTCAATTTGTTGGAAGAAACAGAAGGATGACAAGAAGCAACAAGAAGGCCGGAATGCACAACAACAAGCACAACAGTAAGGACAACCTGGCAACCCCAAGCCGGTTGCGCAGCCAATTCCAAGGCCTGCGCCGAAGCCAGCACCTGTGCCGAAACCAGAATCCTTTATAGTGTTTTCAGCACTGTCTTTTTGTTATGCCTCTCCTGCTGCTTGCTGCTGGTGTAGGGTTCCTGTTGCTTGTTTTTGATGAGGAACATGTTTTTTTGTTCAAATACAACCAATCCAGGATAACCCAAGCCAGAGATAAGCAAGTAGAAGATAAACAGGATCAAAGCATGAAGGGCTGCAGTCACAAAGACTTGGATAAAGACAACTATCAACAATAGACCACGGCAATTTACATACATTGCAACTCAGAATGGAATATTACACGTGTTTGAGAAAAGCTGATTGAAAAACTGCCCCATGGGCTCACATTCTTCCCTAGTACCATCTTGAGGTGTGCACTCTTTGTTTTTGGGTCCCATGGGTGCTTAGGTGGCATGGCTTGTGGCGCTGAGGTCACTGCCATGTCACATGGGATAATTCTACTTAGCTAGGCTGACTGGGTATTGAACCCAGGACCTCTCAAAAAGAGGTGCCCCAGCCCCCTAGGGTGCATACCACTAGGATAGCTAAGAATTCATGAGAAAACATAGATAAATCCATAGGCTCTGCCTTCAGTATATCAGTGCCTCAGTCACCTAGGAAAAGATGTTTTAGTGCATATAGCTTGGGGATTAAGGGGTCCACACAACATCCTGATTTAGTGTTTGGTTCCATAGGTCAAAATGTGTTTTTACCCATTTTGGTTAGGCCAATACTACGATAAAAATGCAACAGTGCTTCGAGCACCTCTAATACGGCTAAAGTATACCCTAAGGCATTGGAAAAGCACTTTTTCCTACTCCCTCCTTGTGCTGTTGTGGCCACCACTCTCGCACTTTCAGGAAAAAGGGATTTTTGCTTGGCCTTTCCTTGGTTTCCACACCTACTTGGAAATACCTATAGCTTCCCTAACAGTAGAAAAGAGAACTTTACCATGGCCAGCTACTCTTGCTGCCCTGTTCATCACAATTTCCAACAGAAACCTCAGCGCTCTCGGCGCTGCACGGGTTCCTGTGGCTTGGTGAGGTTAGCATAGGGCATGCAAAGACTATATGGATATGCATCCCTCCCTCCAAGCTGCAGCGCAACACAACCCAACGCCAGACCCTCATAGGACGCTCAATCTAGGTCTCATTAAATCTGATGGAGACACCTGTTCTGGTACTGGGGCGATGGTTCGACGATTAAATCAGGATGGCCCCTTGGAGGGGTCTTGGTTCTGGTTCAGTCTCCTGCTGCTGCTTTTCGGCCCAAACAGCGGCCTACTCAGCGACACTTTGCGAGGATATCTGTACAACAGAGGAATGGAAGGATGGGGGACGAATCCACGCAAACGGGAAGCGACAACACCTAAATCAGTGAAATGACGGCCTAGAATCGTTCTGAAAGTACATACCTGAACATAATCCAATTGTGCATCAGATGCACATTTTTAATAAATTTGTAGTCATCTCTTCATTTTTAAATCCAGAAATTCCCACGCAGAAAAAGGCGGCGCGCAGGAGCGGGTCCTAGCGAAGCGCCGGAAAGTAAGGAGTTAAAAAAATTATAAACGTATGTTACGTATAATGACAAAAATGACGAGACATACATTAAAGAATGAACATAAAGATATCACCCACACCGGCAGCAAGAATCAAAATTCCAAGATATCGAAAATCAAAGAAAAGACTTCAATGAATCAGGTATAAACCACAGGTGTGCTCGTCTCGTATGCAGCATGCACATTGCTCGTCTCGTGTCTCCGTGAACGTGCCTTGTAGCAGCGCTAACAAACGATAGAGGGCTAGATTAGAAAGATTGCAGGTGATTAGAGGTGAGTTCAGGGAAAAAACAGATAGCCTTCGGCCAGGGAGTGGTTGTCACGGGGAGCTGAAGGTCCTGCCCTGTGGTGGAATGCGGGGCAGCCGTGACAACTGCTCTTACAGCACAACCACCCTTTTTGTCGCACTGATTAGAACATACACACTTATGCATAGCGTTGTGTCTCGCTTGTGCTTCGCTTTTTCCCTCACCTTGCTTCACTCTCCATCGGTAGGTAAGGTAGGTAAGCCCAGGTGAGGTCACCCCCTGGTGGAGTTCGTCATTGTGGGTAGGAATAGGAGGAAAGATTGATCACAGTGGACAGGTTGGAAAACTCGTGCATGCTCGTGCATTCACACACGCATTAAATGGTAGGCCACGCGTGGTGCGCTCGGTACAACCCTTGTTTGGGTTACCCAGGGGCTCCACCCCATGTTCTGTAAGAGAACGGGTGGAGTTCTTTAAGCTTGCTTGCTTGTACTGAGGTTTCAGGATAGTGTATTATAGGGCTACCTGAGAAGCATATAATAAGTGAGGGTAGTCTTGGTTCTTCAGCTGCAAACCTCAGTCATTTGCCTTTGCTTTACAGGTGGGAAGGTCAGGCTATTTGGTGCAGCAGCGATTGATTTTTTTCATGCCCTGCTAAACAAGGGCGCTGATCACACAAACAACTCGCTCCGCCTCTGCCTGTGGCAGAGCAGGAAGTCCGACTCCTTCAACATATGCGCTGTGCACGCCAAAGAGCACTCCTTCCCTCCAAGCCCTAGCAGGGAAACGCGTTGTGGCGTCCCCGTTAGGCCACAGACGCTTAGTAGCTCTGTGTTTTCTTGCAATCTCACAGGTGAGCCGCTAGGGCTGGTGACTTCTCCTTCAACGCCACGCAGTAGAGCGTGCGTGTAGGAGTGGTAGTCCTAAGTGGGGGCTTGAGCCAGTTGCAGACGTTCTCGCCCACCAGGATGGTGCCACTGTAGGGTGTGTAGGACCTGTAGTGTGTGTGTCACTGTCCCACCCTTTTCCTGCAATTTTAGCGGGGTTGGTGGGCAGTGGCAGTGGTTAGGCTAGATTTTGTAGCAAATAGGCGTTTTCAAGCCTTCATAGCTTTTGGCCACCCCTCCCTGTAGTAGGCAGATAGGTAGGGAAAACAATACCTGGATTAGCATGCTGGGTATTCCCCCAAGGTTTTGCGCCAGCACAGAAATTTGGCGCTTAGGGGAGGAGAGACCCGGGGCGTACCCCGTGGCACCGGTAAGACATCCTCCAGGTTTAGCAAGCGTGCAGACTTGGGTGTAATTAGGACACCATTTCTGCAGCTTGCTCTCAGGACCTGAGGAGTAGCACACTCACACATACACTTAGGCAGGTAAGGGTAAGGTTCAGTCCCTAGCTTTAGTAATGGAGGCAAGCGTCTCAGCGAGCCTCAGCAACTCCCCAAGGTTGTTCTGGGACAAGTAGTCTACCAGAAGTGAGTTTAGGCGTCCCTCAGGTAGAACAAACGCTGAGAAGGGCTCCCAGGTGGCCTCTTCGACTCCAAACCCTTCCCAGAGGGTGCGGAAGCGCCAACCCTTGCGATAGTAGTGGCGTAGGACAGACTTCACAAGGTAGAAAGCCTCCTTAGCCATCTCCTCGGCGTTCATGTCGGGGAGGTCCCCTTCAACTTCCATAGGGCTGGCAGTCCCTTGTAGGTCTGGGGCGGTGATTTCCTCTTCGTTCAGCTCCCACTCCTCCCCACAGAGGTCTTCAGCATCATAGTAGCGCTTCAGGTGTTGCGCAGCGCACACCAGGGTCCCCCCTAGACGGGGAGAACACCGCACTGTTATACGGTGTCCATCCACAGATAGAATCCTGTAGGGCCCAAAGTATTGGTCATGGCTGGTAGAGCGTCGCCAGGCAGGTAGTCGGCTGTGGTGCACCAGCACCCCGTCCCCTTCTTGGTAGGTGGCAGGTACTCGGTGCTTGTTCTTCTTGTTCCACTGACGCTCCCTCACTCTCTGGAGCATTGCCTTGGCCTTGTCCACCTTCGCTTGTTGCTCTTGGACCCACTCACCCACAGAAGAAGGGGTGTCTTCTGGATAGGGAGCATGTAGGAACCACGCCGAGCGCCCTAGAAATAGCTCATGGGGCGAGTAGCCAGTCGCCGAACTCTCTTGAGAGTTCATCATCAAGGATATGACGGGGAGTAGTCTCACCCAGTCTCTGGTGCGTTCAGCTTTGCACCATATCCTTACATTCTCCTTGAGGACACCAATCTGTCGCTCACATAGGGTGTTGCTCGTGTGAGAGTAAGGGATCCCCGTAGACACCTGGACATTGAGGGACCTCAGGACCCTCTTGTACCAGCCGGTATCTGAGCGTACTCGTACGTCCTCATCGGAGTTGATCTCTTTGGGCGCCCCAAAGACACAAAACCACTCCTCCAGGAGTATCTTGATAGTCTCCTCCCCGGTAGTGTGCTTGGTACATGGGAACACCCTGGTAAACCTGGTCAACCCACAGGTTACCACGAGGGCAAAGTCATAGCCCCCAAACTTCGGCATCTCCATGTAGTCCACGTAGAGAACACTGTTAGCACAGTGAGGGATGGGCAGGGTCAGGTAGAGACCCCTGTCCCTGATATCCCCCGGTTTGCAGGACCTACACGGGCACTTGTCCACGATAGGCTGGAGGGTCTTCCGCAGTTGGTCATCGGTCCACGTAGTGTGGAACCACTGCTTGAATAGCCTCAGGGTACGGTCAGCACCCACATGATCGCTGGACTCGTGGGTCAACTTAAGCAGCGCTGGGACTCTGTCACTGGGTACCACAATGCGGTCCTTGTGCCAGAGGTAGGTCTTGTCCCTCTTCCACTGTTCTTGATTGACCAGGAGGCGTTCAAGGCGTTTCTCCAGGCGCTTGTAGACATCCCCAAACTCCTTCAGGTACTTCGCTTGTTGGAGTCCATCTAGGGGGCGTATCATAGTCATGTTGAGGTCCAAGTGCACGTCCATACGGCTGAACGCCTCCTTAGCCAGCGCCTCAGACCGGGCACCAATGAAGCCGGTTCGGACCCCCGTGGCCATCTTGGGGTCACTTGGGGTGTGTATCTATGTGCCGGCAAGCCGCCATTGGCTGATATCATACTCTCCCGTCCACCTGAACTAACCCGATGTGATAGTGTGATAGGTTTGGCCATTCCGGCTATGAGCGGCCATATTCAGTACCGAGGCGCCGCCAGCGGAGATTTATATATCGGAATATCAGGAATCAACAGGGTTTTATTATCATAATGTTTCCGTAATTTTTCAGCCTTTCGTTCTGATAGTCAATGTATCGGCGACTGTCAGTTGGCTCGCGATTTTGCGTTAACCGATTGGTTAACTGTTTTTTCCAGATATTTTGGCGGATACTCCGTTGAAGGGTCAGATCTCATCAGCAAAGGGTTCGTTGCTTCCGCAATTTTCTAAATAAGCACTCGAAATTTTAATCTGAATTTTTCGCGATGTCGAAATCGGATTTTCGACTTCGACATCGCCGCACTTGATTTGGACTTCTTCGAGTGGTCATAATCTTTTCCCCATACCCGAATCAGGTTTCCCTTATACTTGCAACCCATTTGACTTGGAGATATAAGGGAAACAAAAGGAAATCGTGGGACCACTTTGAAGGGCCATATCTACGAGCGAGTGTGAGGAAAGAGATTAAGGAAGGTTGCGTTGCAAGCGCCGTGGTCTCAACTTAATTTAGAAAGCATCAAACGCCTTTGGTGTGTACACATGCCCGTTGTAGCAAGGGATAATGGTCAAGAGGGTATAAAGTGATATATAACTCTTGGACCGTGCAACCGAATATTTTGTTGCGACTTTCGAGTGTACCGCATGAGTGTTCGGGTTGCATAGAAATTATCTTTGGGTTCGTACGCATTTTTAACGTGAAGTTATGTCCATGGAGGGACATGGCATATCATGGTTGGAGTCACTTTTGAGGGTATGTTTTGTATACATGGTATATGTCTTGATATGCTCAAGCCCATGTTATATATCTTCGTGTGGCCGAAGAGATGGGGAGCCATACGTGACAAGGGTTTTGCCAATGTCCCAATTGTGGAATTCAAAGCGCTAGACTAAGTCTACCGCATATGTATTGCTCATGGTATGTTTGGCAAAGAGATCCATGAGTGCACTCCCATTTTCATGGGGCATGTAGATATGAGTGACGAAGGTATCTCCATGCGCCCGATTAGGGATCCAAGTCAGGGAATTGCTCGCAAATGGTTCCAATCATTTGTGTATTGAACCATGAGCGGATATCATGGGTGAACATAGAGATATACTATCATGACAACTTTGTATTTGGTCATATTTTCATGTTTTTGACCTCAATTTTTGCTCATTTTTGCGTTTTGTGTACTCACCTGGTCAGCTAACAGCAAGAAGCCTATGGGGAGTCGAAGCATGGTATGTTGTTCATATGTTGGCATATGCTTTGGAGTTGAACACCACCATATGCCGGATTGCGTACTCCATTTGGCTTGGCGCACGAAGGATCACAAGAATCGGTCTCAAGATCATGGGTTGACTTGGGCAGTGCGTGGCGCCCATATCCGAAAGGGTTTCGAGGGTAAAGTGGGGATGTACATGGGCATTGACCTTTGGTCTATATCCTCCATGAAAATTAGACTTCGATTCCATGCATGCTTTGAGCCTTTGGATAAGTGGTAACTTCAATTTTTGGCATATATGTGATATATGGCCAATATGGTGTGAATTGGCAGTTTTTTCACATGTTATGAGTTCAAACTCATAGGTCATTCCTCCAAGCCCATTCGACTCCAAGTCCAACCAAGTATATGTCGGGGTAGGGCATGGTCCTGGGTGCCACTCTAGGCCATGACACGCCACCTCCCCCATTGGGCTAGGATTTAGAGGCTTGGGAGTGAACACATTTTTGGGGTTTGTGTAGTGACTTGTGACACATGGTAATCAGCCATCTCATTTGACCTGGTTCAGGGCAATATGTTGGTGAGTCAAGGGAAGGTCTTGAGTCCAGGGAATGAGGGGTTTATGGCTGTGAATGTGTATGTTTACCTCTTTCCCCAACTTTGCTTTATTTGTGTTCATATGCCAATGTCAGGGCTTTCTTCCTTGGTGCAATTCTTGTACATGCCCGCCACCGTGAGACGACCGGTGTGCTGAACGGAAGCCCGCAGCCTGGATTGGATTGTGATTTAGGCTATTGCTGTATTTGTGGGATCTGGTTGCTATTCAGGGTTGAAGGAGCATTACATTTTCTATATTTTTGGATTTGGACCCTGGAATTTGAGGATTTTGAGAAATGCAATCGTTGATCCGGAGTAAATCAGCAGGGGTTACAGGCGGAAGGGGCACAGCGGGGGCCGGTCCTGGTAGGGACCTTCTTTATGGTAGCAGAGGCTTAGATGCTGCCCCTACCTACCGCCGACCCGGGGACTTGGGCCCTCATGAGCCCTGCCCAAGTACGCCCCGGGTGCGTATTGTGGACTCGGTGGAGACCACGCTGGAGATAGGAGCCATAGAAGGACCGAGACGTTCAAGAGCATGGCGAACTCCGGAAGTTGAAGCCCGAAGAGAAGAACGACATTCGGGAAGAGGAGGACGTGACATGGAGGACCTGGTCTCCATGTGTGAGCGTCGCTGCCGAAAGGCATGCAACCTCCGCTCCGCCGCGGAGGACTCTGATGAGGCCTGCCATTCAGGCAGCAGTGGAGGACGGGCCCGGCGCTACCGGAAGCGCGGGTCACCCAAGTCCGCGGCAAGGGACGCCGGGGCTATGGACACAGACTGCAGCCCGGTCAGGCTGTGGGAATCCGAGGGGCACTCCGAGGGCTATCGGACAGCCTACGAGCCACCTTCGGAGTCGGAGATGTCCGCGCCGATCGCCAGGGCGCATACGGCCCCCGAGCCCGCCCTGCAGCACGACGCCGAGGGCTTGGACAGGCCAGCCAGGGCCCAGACGGCACCTGTGCCCCGGCACACGGGACCGGAGACGGACGCCATAGGCGATACGCCCATGGGCGATGAGTCTGAGGTGCCGGGAACGGCGGGTTGCGCTGAATCCGGCGGAAAGCACGCTTTGTGCCACTGCGAGCACGTGTCCTTCCTCATGGGCAAGTACCCGAAGATGGGGATGGACGCCATCGTGCATCACCTTGACCGCCTGGACAACGCCAAGGACGCTCTAGAGGAGGACGTCGCGGGGATCCTGGACGACCAGTCGGCCGCGGAGAACCACATGGAGGAGCTGCGAGCGGATCAGGCCCGGTACCGGGAGAATCTGGAGCTGGCCCTGCAGAAGCAGCAGCAAGTGGTGGACAGCCTCCTCCACTTAGTGGAGGACATGTCGGGACGCCTGAAAAGGCTAGAGGAGCGACAGCCCCTCACCTCGGGTCCGGAGCTCCCGGCAAAGCCGGCCGCGGTGGAGCTGGTGGAGCGGGTTAAGACCCTCAGGAGCGCCATGGAGAAACCCATGGGAGGCCCTGCAGAGGCACCATACGCGCCTCCGCGTGTTGACCCGGGTGCGCTGCCGTTTGTTCCCATGTTCAGCGAAGCCACAATGCTCGGGGAACACACGGCACCGGCTGGGTCCATGCGGGAAGGGCACGTAACCACAGACCCGAGGAGCCTGACGGTACAGATGTCCCATGCCGCCCAGGATGTACCGATCACGACGGACATGGTAGTTTATGCGGAAGAGAAGATCGAGAACCATACCATGCAGGGGCGAACCATGGGAAGTGCCGACGGACATGGTCGAGGTCATCCAGGCGGAAACCTGTGGGCGAAGGACCCCAATACGGGGATATGGACGGCCGATGGAGCAAATCCTTCCCGCATTCCAAACCCCATGGGTTCAGGCCCAACTGGACCGCACTCCGTGGAGGAGAGGGATGTACGGGGAGTGTACTCACACCCCCCGGCCACAGGTGGTATCCGTCTCGGTGGAGTGGTGGCTGGAGACGTCGGAGACGCCATCAGGATTGACGACCTCAGGGGAATCAAAATCCCCTACTACGATGGCAACCCCTCCAACCTGAATGACTTCATCCTGGAGTGGGAGGATTTCGCCGAGGAGGTCGTCGGCGAGATGCGGGGAGCGCCGCGGGACAAGTGGGTGTGCCGGACATTCCCACACTGGCTGGCGCAGGACCTGAAGGAGGAGCTGCGGGATCAGATCCGAGAAGGATTGATCCGTACGGAGCAGGCCTGCCTTCAGTGGCTGGAGGACGAGGAGCGGGTGGACGCTCCGAACCAAAAGCTGGAGGACCTGTGGTCCATTCCGCTGCCGCTGGACCGCGGTGAATTGCGGGTCCGGGAGTGGAACAGGTATCTGCGGAAGTACCGCAGATGCCTCAAGCTGGTGGAGGACTGGAACGAGGCCAGCGAGATCCGCCACCTCCTGAAGGACGTCCTCCCCGGCAACTGGAAGAGGAGAGTGGAGGACGAGGAGAAGAAGCGCGCCAAGAAGCGGGTGGCGGTGAGGATTATGGCGGCGGAGGATACCCATGCGGGTATCATGGAGTTCTTCAGGAGGAACCTGGGCGAACCCAACCGGATGTTGGGCCTGAAGAACGCCGTGTACGTGGAGGTATTTGGGGACTCCATGGGGCAAAGGTTGCTGCGCCTCAACAACGTGGAGTGGAGGCGCGGGGAGCCGCTGAGGATGCAAGTCATCTTCGCCTGCATGAGCCTTGACGAGATCGTGAAGTACATCACGGTGGAGTTGAAGCTCAATGCGAAGAACGAGGCCCACGTGCAGGATCGACAAGGTCATGGACAACGAGGCCACCGAGAAGACTGCCATCATCGGGAGATCCAGGAAAACACGGCCAACTCCGCGGAGGATGGTAGTGGAAGTGGCCAAGACCACTGGTCCCGGGAGGATCACGAGGAGGCCCATTTCTTCGCGTTTGTGGCGCACAACGTGAAGAACAATGGGCAGGATCGATCCAGATGGAGCCGGGCGGGACCAAGGGGCAAAGAGCCAAGGAGGATCGGGAACCCACCGCTCTCGTTCCGAGAGTACAGGTCTCAGCACGACGGGTGCTGGGTCTGTTATGGCAAGGGAAACAACCATGCACACGACCACCGTCAGTGCAAGGTGTATGAGGCGGACAAGAAGGCCTACTTCGCCGCCCGACCCGAGAAGAAGCCCAAGGAGCAGCGGATTGCCGATTGGAAGGCGAAGGGCGGAGACGGGGGAAAAGGCCAAGGCAAAGGCCAAGGAAAAGGCGGAGGAAGAGGCTATGGTGGTGGACCTGGCCAAGACCGACGAGTGAGGTCGATTGAGGAGGTTGCTGAGGACATGTTGAGGACGTTGGAGGAACTCAAAGCCCAGCAACGTGGTGGACAAAGTCCTGGCAGATCGCAGCCGGAAGTGGCTGCGGGAAGCCAAGTCTAGAGGAGCCCCCACGGGAGTGGGACCTCGGAGGTCTCTCCTCCGAAAATCAGTGGAATCCCAGAGAAAGCGAAGGCACATCGGGTGCCGAAGAAGGCTCCAGAAGAGCCAAAACCACTGAGCTTCGCCACTCCCAACCCCTGGAGCGCCCTGCCAAGGGAAGTACATGTGGGTACGAGACATGGCAAGAAGGAAGGAGCGACCACGGAGAGCCCCGTGGACGGGCAGGACCAACCCAAGATCTACACCATCCGTGACCATACCCTTGAAGTCCTGATGCACCCGGACGTGCTAGAGTTGCATGCCGTGAGAGTCCTCCATACACCTCATGGCGACGAGCGGCAGTTGCACTTGAAAGTGCGAGTACGGTGCGGACGAGAGGAGAAGGTGGTGGATGTGTTAGTGGATACGGGTGCCCAGGTGAGCCTGGTCCGGAGAGGGTTGTTCAAGGAGGAATTCCTGCAGCCCAGCCGGAGACCGGTCCGCCTGAAGGTCGCCAACGGAGAGATTATGGGTGGTGGCACCCATGAGGCCACTATCAGCATGGAATTCTGGGAGCATGAGCGCTTGAACCGCCCTGATCAGGCGAAGAGAAGCACTCTGTCCGGGAACTTCTACGTGGCCGACATTACAGATTGGGATATGATCATGGGGTATGACTTCATGGTGGCAACTGCCATTGGAGCCCTTCCCCATCGTGCAACGCTGGTCCGTGAGGATGATGAATGCCTCACATGGCTGTCCACGGACTATGCATGCGGATCATCCCAATGGAATGCTGAGGAAGAGGATCGGATCGTCCCAGCGGTGCAAGCTGTGGGTGCCAAGTCCAGAGGAGACGCGGAGTTCAGCTCACGGAGTATGGAATGGCGCGGCAGGTGTACGACAGGATGATCCAGACGCTGGGAGCCGAAGCGCCCGAGACGGACGTCTTCGCTTCCCGGGATGCCCCACTTCTGCGGAAGTGTAGGAGGCATTGGCATCAAGGAGACTCAGCCTGGCACAGGCATTGGGGTTTGAAGGAGTGGGGACCCATGTATTGGCATGGCTCCCTGGACAATACCAGACGTACGGTGGAGAAGATCATCGCGGATAGGGCGAAGGGGATCCTGGTCATAACTGGCATAGGATCCACCCCATGTCCGCTGGAGGGTCTCAAGTCGACGCTGGACTCCATCACCCTGAACGAGATGTCATTCGGGCCAGAGGAGGAGCTGTTCATCGACGCCAAGGGTATATCAATGCCCTCCCCGGGTCAAGCGTGGGGTACCAAGGCTTTCCTGGTGGATGGGGCGCAGGCCCAGCCCACGGGTGATGAAGCATTCATCCCTAGGGTGGAGGCGGTGCCCATGAAGGTCATGTTTGAGCCCAAGGAGGGGACGGGTCAGCCTATTGATGGCATTGACGTCCTGTCCCACGCCGAGATCGACGACGTCGTCAACTACATGCGGATGGGGATGCACGATCGTGTGGCAGCCAAGAAGAGGCGGGCCATGGTCACATCTCCGCATTGGTGGGATGACAAGATGTTGGTCACCGGCAAGTACGAGAAGGATGAGTTCGTGGCGAGGGTCATGGATCACATCGCGGACCAATACGATGGTCCGGTTGGGTCGGACCCACCAACGTGGGGTTTTCCAAGAGTGGGAACCGGTAGCGACGAGCACCAGCCCGAGGCCGCAAATTTTCGAAGATTATCGGTGGGAGTCGCGACCCACGACGATGAGGACGGCATATCGGACGAGGAGAAGTCAGAATCGGACCCAGAAGAGGCCTATACCGCAGTGCGGTCGGTTGTGTCTATACCGAAGCAAGCGGCTGAGGAGGCCCAGGAGAACCCGAAGGTCGCCGAGCTGAAGGAGAGGCTGATCAAGGCCTATCCGCGGGTATTCAGTGGCGTCGCCAACCAGAACCCTCCGGATCGCGGAAGGTTTGGTACAGCGAGGATCAAGCTGAAGCCGAACCCGAAGATCTATCGTCATCGGGAGTACCAACTTCAGGGCGATCGGGCCGAGGCCATGAAGAAGCTGTTGGCCGAGTTCATTGAGCGGGGATGGATCGAACCCTCCGACAGTGAGTGGGCCAGCCCAGCCTTCATCGTGCCTAAGAAGGAGAAGGGCGAGTGGAGGTTGGTGGTTGATTACAGAGGTTTAAACGAGCAGACCGAGCACGACTCGTACTCGCTTCCCCTGATCGACTCCATCCTCCAAAAGCAACAGAAAAAGCGGATTTTCACGGTGTTGGACCTGAAACACGGTTATCACCAGATGCCGCTACACCCGGACTCCAGGCCCTGCACAGCGATGTCGACGCCGCTGAGGCCCATGCAGTGGAAAGTGGTGCCCATGGGCGCCAAGAATGGCAACGCCGCTTTCCAGCGCATGATGGAGGACCTACTCGGTCCTGTCCGGGACTGTGCGGACCCCTTCGTGGATGACATCATCATCGGGTCCCGCACGGAGAACATGACTGAGGACGAGCTCATCGAAGCGCATGAGAAGGATCTGCGCCGAGTGCTCAGCGAGTTGGACAAGCACAACATGGTGTGCAAGCCCACCAAAGCCTCACTCTTCGTGAGGGAAGTGGAGTTCGCGGGTCACGTGGTTGGTCACGGGCAACGCCGTCCCATGCCTGGGAAGCTGGCCTCCCTACACCACTGGGAGAAGCCCCAGACCATCAGCGAACTCCGATCCTTCATGGGGTTCTGCAACTACTATTCGGGCTATGTCCGGATGTATGCAGAACTGTCGGGGCCGCTGCACAAGATGCTGCAGGTGGGGAAGTTCGATGGCCGGAAGGGGAGCAAGAAGAAGCTTGCCTGGACCCCTGAGGCTGAAGATGCGTTCGACCGCCTGAAGGAGCGACTCCTGGGGCAGTTGGGGCTGTTCCTGGTGGACCCGGACAAGGGATTCGTGCTACGGACAGACGCCTCGGACTATGCCGTGGGGGCAGTCCTCGAGCAAGTCCGGGACGACGGGACTCATGTTCCCGTGGCGTTTTGGAGCAGGATCCTGGCCGAGGGGCAACGCCGAACATGGACCGCGAGGGAGAAGGAGACATACGCCATTGTATGTGCGCTCAGGAAGTGGTCTGGCCACATCGGACTGCAGCCGGTGGTGGTGTGCACGGACCACCAGTCCCTACAGAGCTGGCACAAGGAGCATGTCGACACCCCCTCAGGACCAGCGGCTAAAAGGGCCCGATGGCACGAGACGTTCGCCAAGTTCGACCTCAGCGTCGTGTACGTCCCGGGGAAGGACAACACTGTGGCAGATTGCCTCAGTCGCTGGGCCTACCCCGCAAGCAAGGCGTGGGTGGACATATCGAGCCATGGCGACGCCGAGGAGACCGAGGAGGCCAAGCGCATCATCGAGATGGAGAAGGTCATGGAGCAAGAGGGGGTCAAGTGCTTTGTGGTGATGGCAAATCGTACAGACCTGGCCAAGTTCCGGGGTGCCCGCGTCCAAGCTATTCGAGAGGAAACCCTCGAGCAATGGATGGTGGCCCCTGTAGAGCTAGTCAGGTCGGTGCTCACAGAGGACTGGTCGGATGACTACGCGGCATCCGAGCACTGGGGCAAGTACTGGACTGCCGTGAGCGCCCCGTCAGACGACGAGTGGCCTGAGGGCTTGACCGAGGATGGCGACAAGTTGTTCCTCAAGGACAAGCTGCTGGTGCCCGAGAACCGAGTGGAGGAGCTCATCGACCATTGGCACAACGCCCAGCTCATGCACCCTGGCCGAGACAAGATGCAGCAGGACCTGGAGTGGCGTTTCAAGTTCCCTCCGGGGTACTACGCCATCCTGGATAGGTACTGCAGCGACTGTGCCGTGTGTCGGGCCACGAAGAGCCCTAACCACTCCACAGCGGGCAACCCGGTGTATACAGCTATACCGGAGGCCCCAAGCGGTCCGTGGCCATGGATGTATTCGCCATGCCTGAGGTCACCGTGGAAGGAGAGACCTACGACTGTGTCATCCTGGCGGTGGACAGGCACAGTGGGTATATCGTGGCGGCCCCTGGCAAGAAGTCCAAGAAGAAGGACTAGAAGGACAAGCATGGAGTGGGGCTGTAGGCCAAGACCGTCGCTAATGCCATGATCAGGAATTGGCTGACGATTTTTGATGTCCCAGCTGTCATCTGCAGCGATCGGGGCAGTCAATTCGTGGGGACGTGGTTCAAGACGATGTGCAAGCACATGGGGATTAGTCACGCCAAGACCGTGGCGTACCACAGCCGGTCAAATGGCCGCGCTGAGGTGGCCGGGCAGCAGATGTTCGAGAAGTTCCGCCAGCTGCACATTGACGAACCGGGCCGGAACTGGTAAAACTCGCTGTGGAGAGTGCTCCAAGCGTATCACGACCTTCCGGGACCCACTGGGCTGTCGCCCCATCGCATCCTGTTCCTACGGGATCGAGTGTCACGCACTCTCCCGTGGATGAACCATGGCAAAGTGGCCCGGGATGCGAATGCCATGATGGCTGAGGCGGACGACACGGCGGCCAAGGTGTGCAAGTCACTTCAGGACGAGCATGACAAGAGGGCCAAGTACTTCAAGCAGCGAAAGGTCCAGAAGTATGCTCTCCAAGACACCGTGTGGGTGGAGCGGCACCACAAGGATGTCCTGCCCAGGCATCGGCAGGCATCTTGGTATGTGCCGGGGGTCATCGTGCGGAAGGTCGGGCAGGACGTGTATGCGGTTCGTGTGGGGGATAACAAGATCCTGGACCGCGACCATACCCAGCTTCGTCCTCGAGCACCAGACCCCAGCGGACGTCCCGTCACCTTCGAGTTCACGGCCGGCGATGTGGACTCGGACGACGGGGGTGAGGACGACGACTTCACCGCTGAGAAGATCCTGGCGGACAAGCCAGACCCGGGGACGCCTGGGGGTAGGCTTTATAAAGTCCGTTGGAAGAGATTCGCCGCATCCAGGGATTCGTGGGAGCCTCCGAGCAGCTTTGTGCCGAGGTATACCACCGTCTGGATGGACTACCTAAGGAAAAAGAGTATTTCTTTGGATGTCAAGGACGTGTTGGTCCATTTGGTTGCTGCTGTAGCACCGTAATGGATCCCCCTTGGCATTTTGTTTGTTTCTTTGATTGAGGAGACGGGTGAGTGCGTTCATCCGGGGATTTTTCGGCCTTGATTGGCCATATACCCCCTTCACTCGATCTCCACGTATATATTTCATCGTGGTATACGTATTTAGATCGATCGACGACGTTTCTCTATCTTTGATCCCCTTGGTCCATGTTGTAGATCAAGAGGAGACCGGATATGGCGTAGGGCACCGATTTTCAGTGTCCTCACCCCTCCCTTGGGGCGTGGGGGACGCCTACGACGTGTGTTGGGCCTCCATGTGTCCTTGGGACATGGGGGGGGGGGTTGGAGCCCATTGGGGTCCTCCCGTCCTCTCTTCATTGACTTCCGAGCGGTAACAACGCTCTGAGAAGGGGGGTGAAGCCGGTTCGGACCCCCGTGGCCATCTTGGGGTCACTTGGGGTGTGTATCTATGTGCCGGCAAGCCGCCATTGGCTGATATCATACTCTCCCGTCCACCTGAACTAACCCGATGTGATAGTGTGATAGGTTTGGCCATTCCGGCTATGAGCGGCCATATTCAGTACCGAGGCGCCGCCAGCGGAGATTTATATATCGGAATATCAGGAATCAACAGGGTTTTATTATCATAATGTTTCCGTAATTTTTCAGCCTTTCGTTCTGATAGTCAATGTATCGGCGACTGTCAGTTGGCTCGCGATTTTGCGTTAACCGATTGGTTAACTGTTATTTCCAGATATTTTGGCGGATACTCCGTTGAAGGGTCAGATCTCATCAGCGAAGGGTTCGTTGCTTCCGCAATTTTCTAAATAAGCACTCGAAATTTTAATCTGAATTTTTCGCGATGTCGAAATCGGATTTTCGACTTCGACATCGCCGCACTTGATTTGGACTTCTTCGAGTGGTCATACTCTTTTCCCTATACCCGAATCAGGTTTCCCTTATACTTGCCACCCATTTGACTTGGAGATATAAGGGAAACAAAAGCGAATCGTGGGACCACTTTGAAGGGCCATATCTACGAGCGAGTGTGAGGAAAGAGATTAAGGAAGGTTGCGTTGCAAGCGCCGTGGTCTCAACTTAATTTAGGGAGCATCAAACGCCTTTGGTGTGTACACATGCCGGGTGTAGCAAGGGATAATGGTCAAGAGGGTATAAAGTGATATATAACTCTTGGACCGTGCAACCGAATATTTTGTTGCGACTTTCGAGTGTACCGCATGAGTGTTGGGGTTGCATAATTATTTTCCTTGGGTTCCTACGCATTTTTAACGTGAAGTTATGTCCATGGAGGGACATGGCATATCATGGTTGGAGTCACTTTTGAGGGTATGTTTTGTATACATTGTATATGTCTTGATATGCTCACGCCCATGTTATATATCTTCGTGTGGCCGAAGAGATGGGGAGCCATACGTGACAAGGGTTTTGCCCATGTCTCAATTGTGGAATTCAAAGCGCTAGACTAAGTCTACCGCATATGTATTGCTCATGGTATGTTTGGCAAAGAGATCCATGAGTGCACTCCCATTTTCATGGGGCATGTAGATATGAGTGGCGAAGGTACCTCCATGCGCCTGATTGGGGATCCAAGTGGGGCAATTGCTCGCAAATGGTTCCAATCATTTGTGTATTGAACCATGAGCGGATATCATGGGTGAGCATAGAGATATACTATCATGACAACTTTGTATTTGGTCATATTTTCATGTTTTTGACCTCAATGTTTGCTCATTTTTGCGTTTTGTGTACTCACCTGGTCAGCTAACAGCAAGAAGCATATGGGGAGTCGAAGCATGGTATGTTGTTCATATGTTGGCATATGCTTCGGAGTTGAACACCACCAAATGCCGGATTGCGTACTCCATTTGGCTTGGCGCACGAAGGATCACAAGAATCGGTCTCAAGATCATGGGTTGACTTGGGCAGTGCGTGGCGCCCATATCTGAAGGGGTTTCGAGGGTAAAGTGGGGATGTACATGGGCATTGACCTTTGGTCTATATCCTCCATGAATTTTAGACTTCGATTCCATGCATGCTTTGAGCCTTCGGATAAGTGGTAACTTCAATTTTTAGCATATATGTGATATATGGCCAATATGGTGTGAATTGGCAGTTTTTTGGCATGTTATGAGTTCAAACTCATAGGTCATTCCTCGAAGCCCATTCAACTCCAAGTCCAACCAAGTATATGTCAGGGTAGGGCATGGTCCTGGGTGCCACTCTAGGCTATGACACGCCACCTCCCCTATTGGGCTAGGATTTAGAGGCTTGGGGGTGAACACATTTTTGGGGTTTGTGTAGTGACTTGTGACACATGGTAATCAGCCATCTCATTTGACCTGGTTCAGGGCAATATGTTGGTGAGTCAAGGGAAGGTCTTGAGTCCAGGGAATGAGGGGTTTATGGCTGTGAATGTGTATGTTTACCTCTTTCCCCAAATTTGCTTTATTTGTGTTCATATGCCAATTTCAGGGCTTTCTTCCTTGGTGCAGTTCTTGTACATGCCCGCCACCGTGAGACGACCGGTGTGCTGAACGGAAGCCCGCAGCCTGGATTGGATTGTGATTTAGGCTATTGCTGTATTTTTGGGATCTGGTTGCTATTCAGGGTTGAAGGAGGATTACATTTTCTATATTTGTGGATTTGGACCCTGGATTTTGAGGATTTTGAGAAATGCAATCGTTGATCCGGAATAAATCAGCAGGGGTTACAGGCGGAAGGGGCACAGCGGGGGCCGGTCCTGGTAGGGACCTTCTTTACCAATCAGGGCGTCGAAGTTGTTGCGGCTGATGTAGTCTGCACACTCGTTCTTCACTCCCTGGATATGGTGTACCGTCAGCCGTAGTTGGCTGAGGTAGGTCCACCAGCGCCGTAGCTTGGCCTTCTCAGGTGGGGGACCCTTCTGGAAAGTGCGGACCGGCTTTTGGTTGCACAGCCAGACCACAGGGTTACTCCCCAACAGTCGTGCTTGAGAAGCTAGCACCAGCATACTCGCGAGCAATTCCTGCTCATAGGTGGAGTAGTTCCCCCTGGCCTGGTTCCATTTCCAGTTGCAGTGGCCCAGGGGTACTAGGACCCACTTGTCGTCAGGGTAGCTGTGCTTGAGAGTTTCATCTCGGTTGAGACCTTCAGTCCCCCGTTGGGAAATAGCCGAGTCGAACTCCTCCTCCTCTACTGCTTGTCTTTGGAACAACGTTCCCCCACCGCCCACATTGCTGGCGTCAGTCACCAGGATAATCTCCCCTTGTGCTCTAGGCACGCCCAAGCACTTAGCGTTGGCCACCTTGTCTTTGAGCTCGTCAAACGCTTGTCGCTCTTGTGGGCCCCAGCGCCAAGTGGTACTCTTCTTGATCAGGTCCGTCAGAATGGCGCTGGTGTAGGTGAAGTTTTTGATATGGCGGCGGTAGAAGTTGCACGCCTGAATGAAACTGCGTACATCATGAAGTCCTTTCTTGGGGTCTCGTGTCGTACCTTAGTGTCCATCAGGGGTCTGGCCATAGCCAACGTCAAACCCCAGGTACTGCATGGTCTCCTGCATGAACTCACACTCCTCCAGCTTGAGTCGTGTGTGGTTCGCTTGGCAGACCTCAAAGAACTCACCGAAGAGGATTAGGTGATCCTCCTGGGTATTGGTCCTCAGGCATACATCGTCGATGTGTGCTTCCATCTGTGCCCCACGGGATATGAGTTCCTGCACCTTAGGTCTTTGTTGTAGGATGGACAGGATCTTGTTCATCAGCTCTTGAAAAAGAGCAGGTGCGTTAGCCACGCCAAAGGGCATGACCTTCCACTTGAACACCCTCCCCTGAGGGGTGATGAAGGCGAGTAGTTCCTGGGCGTTTGGCGTCAGGTCCACATGCCAAAACCCACTTCTCTTGTCCATCTTGGTCTTGTAGCAACAGGAGGCTATCTTCTCCCAGGTAGACTCCGTATTAGGAATGGACCCTGAGTGGTTCAGCGTTTTCTTGTTCAGCTCTCGGTAGTCCACTACCAGCCTTTTGGCTGTAGACCCAGGTTTAGCCACCATGAAACAGGGGCTGCAGTGTTGGGGGTAGTCCCCGTCCTTGTACTCCAAGACTAGGCCAGCCTCGATACATTCTTGTATCTGTCTCTCAATCTCGTCGGCCTGCTCTTTAGGAGCCGGATAGGGTCTCCTCCGGATGTTGTGACCCACGAACTCGGGTTTCAGCTTAAGGTCCATCTGTACTAGCTTGTCACATGAGGCTGGGGGTGGTAGTTCTCCGAACACCTCCAGATAGGTCCTTATAAGCTTCTGCACCCGCGGGTCCAATACCTTGATCTTGTTCTCCATGTCCTCGTCAGAGTGTAAGTTGCTTGCCCCTTGAGTAGTAGACGTCGGGAGGTGATCCTCCATCGACTCTTCGCCCTTGGTAGTATCCTTCAACCCTTGGTAGGCATAAAGTAGCTCTCGTTCCACCATCTCCGGTGGACGATGGCAACATAGGGACGCCCGAGGGGGTTCGCATACACATTCCTCCGAGAGGTCGTCCTGCTCTGGGGTCCTCACATGGGCAGCCCACACGCTCTTCATGAGCTTAAGATCTACCTCCCTTTGCCAGGTGGTGATCTTCTGTTCGAGGTCCTCCTTCAATTGGCATCGATCTCCCATACGTCCTTGCTTCAGTGGCCATGAGCTGCGGGTAGGCTTAGCGTAGCATAGCTTTTTCGCCAACAACCTCCTCTTGGAGTCCACGTACTCTCTTAGCATGGATCGGGGATCCAGCTCCTCGTCCACGGGGTCTTCCACCCTCATGGAGAGAAGTGTTTTCAGTGGGGCGACGTACTCGGCGTTCTCCACTTCCTCCACATGTCATGCTCAGTTTCGCCATCTGAGTGGATAGAGCTGGGGAGCTCGGATAGTCCACACTCAGAGACTCCATCGGGAACAGGTACACGGCATGGAGAGTTGGGAGCATTGGTGTTAGTCATGACGTATTCATCTCCCCCGGGTATAGTCTCAATAGCACCTTGAGGTTGTAGTCGATCTTTCAAGTCGCCCAGGGTAAGTCCATCGCTTTCGCGTTGTATAGCCTGGACCAGAGTGGAGTCCAGGTCCTCCAGGGGATGGAAGTAAGACCTTCGTCCACCACGCTGAGCATACTACCCCATCCGGGTTTCCCGATCGGCGGCTTACGCCCCAGAGGCACGTATATGGCCTCATCACGTAACCGAACAGAGCTGATAGTCAGCCTGTCCAGGAGGGTTCACCAGTACTCGTTGCCCCCATGGGCTCCCCAATCGGGGGAACAAAGGACCATACGGGAACGTTCCAGGGCCACCTTGGTCAAGACCTTCCCCAGTTCACTGAACCTGGGGTTCCCGTAGGCCATCCCGAAAGAGGGCCAGTAAAATTTGTAGCCGCAGGTTTTCCCTATGCTGCAGTAAAAGTCCAAGACATGTTGCTTGTCGCTGGCGAGCAACTCCACCCTCAGGCCTTCTCTGGAGTAACGCAACTCCTTCAGACCTTGGTCTAGGACTTCCCCCAATAGTCGATAATCCTCAGTTTTTGAGGCCGCCATCATGTTCGAGGGCTGCTCCTTCGATACCCTTAGGTAGCTCGAGGTGTGCTCCAACTGCTCCAGTGGCACGGACTCTCTGCCATTGCGGTGGTCCAAATAGAGGAGGTAGGGCGCTTGCAGCGTAAGGGATTGTATCTGGGAGTGCTGCACGAAGCAGTCAGTCCCCAATACAAAGTCGAAGGCCTCAGTGTCCATCACATAGAACCGATGGGCGATAGTTCGGGAGCCCATAGGTACCTCCACTTCACAGTCCCCGCAGCTGTGCACCACATGTCCATCCCCGGTTCTTAGAGCCGCGGTAATCATGGTGTTCTTCAGGCTCCTACAAGGTACAATTTTCTTGGCCACTATAGATATGGTGGCTCCAGTATTCAACAACCCCAGGTATTCACGTCCCCCTAGTCGGATACGTACCGAGAACACCACGTCCAGGGCCCCACCGGAGCGTCCCCGTCGAAACTCCGCGGGACAGGTCACCTCGACCCCCTTGTTCCGCAATTTGCGGGCCATCTTCATGAGGCGACTTCTTTTCTTAGCGGTGCCGTCATCACCACCTTCATGCTCACGCTTGGCCCCTTGTTCTCGCTGGGCCTGAGTTTGCGAGCGTGTGGTACGACCAGACTGCCCTCCAGAGGGCTCGGAGTTCCCCCCTGGATTAGGGCTGGGTTTCCTCTGTTCTTGTCCGGGTTCCTATTGTCCTTGTCTGGCAGGCGGTTAGCGCCTCCTCCTCGTCCACCTTGTTTCTTGTCTTGTCCTTTTCCACGTCCTTTCGACTTGCCCTTGCCGGAGTCTTTGCCGTTGCCCTTGCCACCGTCCTTGCCAGAGCCTTTGCCAGGATCTTCACCCTTCAGCTCCGCCGACAGGCGCTGCTTCTGTTAGCACTCATCCCCGTAGTGCTTCTTCTTCTTCCCACGGAAGGCACAGGTGATAGTACACCTGTAGTGATCCGGCATCTTAGCCTTGGCACCGGCGTTGGTTTCCTGCTTCTTCCCTTGGAAAACCGAAGCAGTCTCGCTGCTCTCAGTCACGGGCGTGCTGCACGTGGCCATGCTCATCTCTGGCGTCACACCAGAAGAGCTCCTTGACATTCTCCATGCTACTGGCGTGCTTGGGGGTAGTCCCCTGTCCAGGTCTGGGTCCTGCAATGGGCAGATGCCCTGATAGGAGCCTGTGTTAGGACGTCAGCTTAGTTCAGGACATTTTCTGTTAAATTTTTTACAGAAAAACATTAGTTTTTGCTGCTGGCGCCAGAAGATACATTGTACCCGCTGGCGGTTGCGCGTCGCGAGTGTCTGTATTTTGGCGTACAGATGTGTAGGATTTTATTGTTAAATTGTAAGTTGTGACATGGGATTTTTAGTTAGAACAAAATCTTTTATAATTGTGTGTATGCCTGTAGGTTACGTTACATTTCTGTGCATATCGGTGATTGTGTAAATAGCGCTGCACTGTGATCTTGTTGTTCAAGGAACAACAAGATGTAAACTCCAAATGAATGAATGAATGAAGCTCCAGCGTTGTGCTCGTGAAGGCGTCAGAGTTCCATTACGGCCAGGTTGTGGGAGGATCAAAATAGACATGGTATGAAAAGAATCTTGTTGTCCGTTGCCTTCCGAGAGCCCGGCCGCCGTGCAGGACGAGATGAAGTGATGACGGATTGCCGTCGACGACGAGACGTGAGCAAACGGGCTGCCGCGGACCAGATCAACAGCTACAAGTTGCAGCTGCAAGCTACCAGCTTCAGCCATGTGATGCCAACCGGAGGAAAGAAGGCGCCAGAACACGCAACCGAAGGAGAGCAGGCGCCAGAAGACGCAACCGAAGGAGAGAATGCGCCAGAGCACACAGCCGAAGGGGAGAAGGCGCCAGAGCACGCAACCGAAGAAGAGAATGCACCGGAAGGCGCAACCGAAGGAGAGAAGGCGCCAGAGCACGCAACCGAAAGAGAGAATGCGCCGGAAGGCGCAACCGAAAGAGAGAAGGCGCCAGAGCACGCAACCGAAGCAGAGCAGGGCGGGGAAGCGCCATGCATAAAAAAAAAACCAAAGCAGAGCAGGCGCCGGAACACACAACCGAAGGAGAGAAGGCGCCAGAGCACACAGCCGAAGGGGAGAAGGCGCCAGAGCACGCAACCGAAGGGGAGAATGCGCCGGAAGACGCAACCAAAGGAGGGAAGGCACCAGAGCACGCAACCGTAGGAGAACAGGCGCCGGAACACGCCACCGAAGGAGAGAAGGCGCCAGGGCGCACAACCGAAGGAGAGAAGGCGCCAGAACAACCGAACAAGCAGCCGAAGGGTAGAGGGCGCCTGCGCTCATCGTAGGGGGCAGGCGGCGCCAGCGGAGCGCTGAGAAGAGTTCCGAAGGTTTCTAAGGTTTACATGCCCCCTTCCCTCCCTTCTCATTCTGCAGTCGGGGACTGATGGTCCCTGTGGCCTCTGGGGGGCCAAAAAACTGAGTGTAGAGCAGTGCTGTGGTGGGCACTGCCTCAATCTCAATTGAATTTACGAGAATCTAAAAATCGAGTCCGAGCTGAAGGTGACAGAGGCTCCCAAAGGCCCTGTTTGTGCTAACCTGGTGGTGCACTGTTGTGCACCTTTGCTTTGCTTTTTGGATTTGAGTGAATTTAACAGTGGTTACTCTTGGCCACTTTGAACCCGCAATGAGTTACGGTCACATTGAAAGTGCTTACTCTTGGGCACTTAAAACTGACAACAAGTTTCTTTTTCCTAAGGTGGCCCTGAGCGGCCTTTGATAGTTCGGCAGTGCACTGAAGGCACTGCTAAAGCTTGAGTTTCTTAGTGGTTGCTCTTGACCACTCTAAAAATACAATGAGTTATTGCAAGTGCTTACTCTTGGGGACTGAAAACTAACAAAGAGTTTTTTTTCGTCCTGAGTTGTTGGACCCGCTTACTCTTGTGCGGGGTATAAGAACCAATGAACTCTGAGTAAAAGTTTAATGCAAACCTGGCGGTGTGCTTCGGGAGCACGCGGGGTTTGCAGCGCAGCAGGCCCTGGCAAAAATCGATTTCTCCTGCCATTTTTGGGCAAGAGGCTCGCCAAAATTGGCTGTCCCAGGCAGGAGACAGTGGTCAACACACTGTGGGACCAGAGTCCTGCAGAGGCTGGGATGGTCCCATGAAACACCCCCCTTGAGTTCGTCTGGGTGTTGGTCCGGCGCCTTAGGCTGGGCCTGGCTGGTGTGGGGAAGGGGAATCCCCCACAAAGGCTCAAAAATGAGATTGTGTCAGCCCCCATCCACTTAACGGGACTGGAGTGGTGTGTGCAGGCACTGTGCAAATGCACGCAAAAACTGCTGAGTGAAAAATAATGCCGAGCACAACCTTGAGATTCTATTATTATTTTTTTTCTTTTCATCTACTTTTATCAGCCACCTAAGTTCCGGGTTTAACCTCTTTCGCAGAAAAAGGTGACGAACCTTTCACTTTCCCCGCCACCCCACGCACGCGTGCAGCTATTGATTCACCACCAGCAAAATGCTGCGTTGCTGGACAGTGTGGTATTTTTCAATGCAAGGGTGAAAACGCCAGTGCGGGCTTTATGGCCTCTCCGTGCCTTCAGCAGCCCCCACACAAACCCCACCCCAACAACAAACCAGCCCACTGGCACTACACCAACAGTCCCACCCCTGCCAGTAGAGCTGCAAGAGGCATCTTTTTATCCCCACACTGACTGAGACAGTGTGCCTGCCTGCAGTGTAACGAGGGCCCCTTGCCTTTCTTCTTTTTGCCATTTTTTTGGGCCATGGGGCCTTGAAACCTTAGGGTAGACACGACACAGTTTTTTTTATATGACAGAGTAACCATTTTTATGTTTTCTGTGGGAGGATCAAAATAGACATGGTATGAAAAGAATCTTGTTGTCCGTTGCCTTCCGAGAGCCCGGCCGCCGTGCAGGACGAGATGAAGTCATGACGGATTGCCGTCGACGACGAGACGTGAGCAAATGGGCTGCCGCGGACCAGATCAACAGCTACAAGTTGCAGCTGCAAGCTACCAGCTTCAGCCATGTGATGCCAACCGGAGGAGAGAAGGCGCCAGAACACGCAACCGAAGGAGAGCAGGCGCCAGAAGACGCAACCGAAGGAGAGAATGCGCCAGAGCACACAGCCGAAGGGGAGAAGGCGCCAGAGCACGCAACCGAAGAAGAGAATGCACCGGAAGGCGCAACCGAAGGAGAGAAGGCGCCAGAGCACGCAACCGAAAGAGAGAACGCGCCGGAAGGCGCAACCGAATTAGGGAAGGCGCCAGAGCACGCAACCGAAGCAGAGCAGGGCGGGGAAGCGCCATGCATAAAAAAAAAACCAAAGCAGAGCAGGCGCCGGAACACACAACCGAAGGAGAGAAGGCGCCACAGCACACAGCCGAAGGGGAGAAGGCGCCAGAGCACGCAACCGAAGGGGAGAATGCGCCAGAAGACGCAACCAAAGGAGAGAAGGCACCAGAGCACGCAACCGAAGGAGAACAGGCGCCGGAACACGCCACCGAAGGAGAGAAGGCGCCAGGGCGCACAACCGAAGGAGAGAAGGCGCCAGAACAACCGAACAAGCAGCCGAAGGGTAGAGGGCGCCTGCGCTCATCGTAGGGGACAGCCGGCGCCAGCGGAGCGCTGAGAAGAGTTCCGAAGGTTTCTAAGGTTTACATGCCCCCTTCCCTCCCTTCTCATTCTGCAGTCGGGGACTGATGGTCCCTGTGGCCTCTGGGGGGCCAAAAAACTGAGTGTAGAGCAGTGCTGTGGTGGGCACTGCCTCAATCTCAATTGAATTTACGAGAATCTAAAAATCGAGTCCGAGCTGAAGGTGACAGAGGCTCCCAAAGGCCCTGTTTGTGCTAACCTGGTGGTGCACTGTTGTGCACCTTTGCTTTGCTTTTTGGATTTGAGTGAATTTAACAGTGGTTACTCTTGGCCACTTTGAACCCGCAATGAGTTACGGTCACATTGAAAGTGCTTACTCTTGGGCACTTAAAACTGACAACAAGTTTCTTTTTCCTAAGGTGGCCCTGAGCGGCCTTTGATAGTTCGGCAGTGCACTGAAGGCACTGCTAAAGCTTGAGTTTCTTAGTGGTTGCTCTTGACCATTCTAAAAATACAATGAGTTATTGCAAGTGCTTACTCTTGGGCACTGAAAACTAACAAAGAGTTTTTTTTCGTCCTGAGTTGTTGGACCCGCTTACTCTTGTGCGGGGTATAAGAACCAATGAACTCTGAGTGAAAGTTTAATGCAAACCTGGCGGTGTGCTTCGGGAGCACGCGGGGTTTGCAGCGCAGCAGGCCCTGGCAAAAATCGATTTCTCCTGCCATTTTTGGGCAAGAGGCTCGCCAAAATTGGCTGTCCCAGGCAGGAGACAGTGGTCAACACACTGTGGGACCAGAGTCCTGCAGAGGCTGGGATGGTCCCATGAAACACCCCCCTTGAGTTCGTCTGGGTGTTGGCCCGGCGCCTTAGGCTGGGCCTGGCTGGCGTGGGGAAGGGGAATCCCCCACAAAGGCTCAAAAATGAGATTGTGTCAGCCCCCATCCACTTAACGGGACTGGAGTGGTGTGTGCAGGCACTGTGCAAATGCACGCAAAAACTGCTGAGTGAAAAATAATGCCGAGCACAACCTTGAGATTCTATTATTATTTTTTTTCTTTTCATCTACTTTTATCAGCCACCTAAGTTCCGGGTTTAACCTCTTTCGCAGAAAAAGGTGACGAACCTTTCACTTTCCCCGCCACCCCACGCACGCGTGCAGCTATTGATTCACCACCAGCAAAATGCTGCGTTGCTGGACAGTGTGGTATTTTTCAATGCAAGGGTGAAAACGCCAGTGCGGGCTTTATGGCCTCTCCGTGCCTTCAGCAGCCCCCACACAAACCCCACCCCAACAACAAACCAGCCCACTGGCACTACACCAACAGTCCCACCCCTGCCAGTAGAGCTGCAAGAGGCATCTTTTTATCCCCACACTGACTGAGATAGTGTGCCTGCCTGCAGTGTAACGAGGGCCCCTTGCCTTTCTTCTTTTTGCCATTTTTTTGGGCCATGGGGCCTTGAAACCTTAGGGTAGACACGACACAGTTTTTTTTATATGACAGAGTAAAACGCGTAAAAACGCGACGAAAATTTTTTCGACGTGAAATAGGTGAATAGTTAACGCCGTAAGCACCGTAACGCTCGTGGGACCCCAACGCCGTCCTTGCCGTCGTCTAACTCGCTATAGGCGCAAAGAAAAACGCGTCGCGAGCAGCGCGTAAAACTCGAAAATTTTTCATAACTCGCCACGACCCCTCACGTCGCGCCCTGCCGCCTTTTTCTTCTTCTTCTCCATGCACCTCCCTCCCCATCCTCGTGCCCATCACTCCCCTTGCCCTGCAGCTCAGGCGGCGGCCCTGGGGGAACGCGGTTAACCCTTAGCAATGAACGCCAACACGCTCCACGACGCCACACAAGAACAAGGCCGAGAACATCAAGAACAACGGGTAGCACGTAAGGCACAGCAGCGAACATGGTCTTGCTGCACGCGAGTGTGTTGGGTCGTGTATAATTTTATTTTATTTTCAAAATTTTTTTTTTTTTTTTTTTTACACGAAATTATGCAGCGGTTTTACAAGTAGGTACAACCACACCCACGCAAGAAACGAACCCAACAAGGCGACAGGACAGGACACCACGGCACCACGCGGCAGCACGGCACCAGGGCACCAGGGAAAGAGCACCACAGCGCGCAGACACCACCACCGGGCAAAAAACAGCACAGCCAACCAACAGCACAACACAGCACAGCGCGACAGCCCACAGAAGGGCAAAGCAAGCCCCAACAGCACCGCAAAACGACAGCAGAGAGCAACAGCACAGCACCACGCGACAGCACAGCACCACAGAGCACGACACAGGAAAGCAGGGCACCACAGCAAACCACACCAACCACAGGGAAGCAGACCACGCGGCCAGACAGGGACACCGACACCGAAACACGCCACCAGCAAACAACCACGGGCCAACAGACCCAGCACCGCACCACGGCACACCACAGGAAACAGCACAACACACAGCAGCGCACCACAGCGCCAGGCGCCAGCAACGGCACGCACCACACGAACAGCACAACGCGAGCGCACCAGCACAGCGAAGCACAGCACCGCGCAGAGCGGAGAGCACAGGGAACGCACAGCACAGCACCCCGGGACACACACAGCACAAAGCAGAGCGGCGAACAACAGCACGCACCACCGCGCCACGACAAAACACACACAGCACAGAGCACACAGCGCGGGGGAACACCGCAAAACACAGCGCCGCAGAGCACAGGGACCCAGGGCGACGGGCAGCGCCAGAGGGCACGGCGCAACAAGCAGCGGCACCAAACGAGCGCAACACAGCACAGGACAGCACACCACCGGGCGACACAACGCGCAGCAGCGCGGCGCAGCGCAACACCCAGCCACGCACAGCACAACACGGCACGCAGCACCGAGCGGCGGCGCCGGAAACCGTGAGAAACAAAGGGGGGGGGGCGGGGCAGCAACCACGAGGGAGCAGCCAACAGCCAGGCGGAAAGCACGAAAGAGGAACAAGCGCACGGAGGGCCGAGAAGCGGCAGGCCAACAAGGCAAACAACGCAAGCGCCGAGGCCCAAGGCAACCGGGGCCGGAAACCACAGAAAGCCGGAGACGACGGGGGCGCACAGAGAAAGAAGAACGGGAAGAAAAAAAAAAAAAGAAAAAAAAAAAAAAAAAAAAAACAACATCGGGCACCAAGCGGGAGCAACAAAAACCGCGGGACACACAAGGGGAGGGGGGCGGGGGAGCAACCACCAACGAGCAGCCAACGGCCAAGCGGGAGACACCAACCAACCAGGCAGCGGGAGGGGAAAAAAAAAAAAAAAAAAAACAAAAAAAACGAGGCGCCAGGGCAACGAGGAAAGGCAGCAGCAGCGAGAGAGAGGGGGGCAACCCCAGCCCGGAGGGGGCCAAGCGAAGCAGAAAGACAAAGCGGCCAAAGGAAAAGGTGAGGCGCACCAGAACGCGCCCGGGAGGCCGGCCCGCCCGACCCGGCCAAGCAGAGCACGCACACGAACACACACGCACACCGGAACCCGGGTGCCCGCTCCAGAGGACGGGCGGCCGGGGGAGGGACAGCGCCTGACACCAGGCGCCCCTCACAACGGCGGCAGGCACCCCCCCCGGGGACCCCCTTCCGCCACCCCCACAGCGAGCAACGCCGGCCCGCAAGGGCGCACGCTGTGGGGCCGGTGCAGGGTCCACACGCCCGCATCGACCGCACCCGGGACACACGGGTTGCGGAACCCTGGCTGCCCGCTCCAGAGGACGGGCGGCCGGGGGGGGGACAGCGCCTGACACCAGGCGCCCCTCACAACGGCGGAAGAGACCCCCCCCCCGGGGACGCCCTTCCGCCACCCCCACAGCGAGCAACGCCGGCCCGCAAGGGCGCACGCTGTGGGGCCGGTGCAGGGTCCACACGCCCGCATCGACCGCACCCGGGACACACGGGTCGCGGAACCCTGGCTGCCCGCTCCAGAGGACGGGCGGCCGGGGGAGGGACAGCGCCTGACACCAGGCGCCCCTCACAACGGTGGAAGGCACCCCCCCCGGGGACGACCTCCCGCCACCCCCACAGCGAGCAACGCCGGCCCGCAAGGGCGCACGCTGTGGGGCCGGTGCAGGGTCCACACGCCCGCATCGACCGCACCCGGGACACACGGGTTGCGGAACCCTGGCTGCCCGCTCCAGAGGACGGGCGGCCGGGGGAGGGACAGCGCCTGACACCAGGCGCCCCTCACAACGGCGGAAGAGACCCCCCCCCGGGGACGCCCTTCCGCCACCCCCACAGCGAGCAACGCCGGCCCGCAAGGGCGCACGCTGTGGGGCCGGTGCAGGGTCCACACGCCCGCATCGACCGCACCCGGGACACACGGGTCGCGGAACCCTGGCTGCCCGCTCCAGAGGACGGGCGGCCGGGGGAGGGACAGCGCCTGACACCAGGCGCCCCTCACAACAGTGGAAGGCACCCCCCCCGGGGACGCCCTTCCGCCACCCCCACAGCGAGCAACGCCGGCCCGCAAGGGCGCACGCTGTGGGGCCGGTGCAGGGTCCACACGCCCGCATCGACCGCACCCGGGACACACGGGTTGCGGAACCCTGGCTGCCCGCTCCAGAGGACGGGCGGCCGGGGGAGGGACAGCGCCTGACACCAGGCGCCCCTCACAACGGTGGAAGGCACCCCCCCCGGGGACGCCCTTCCGCCACCCCCACAGCGAGCAACGCCGGCCCGCAAGGGCGCACGCTGTGGGGCCGGTGCTGGGTCCACACGCCTGCACCGACCGCACCCGGGACACACGGGTCGCGGAACCCTGGCGGCCCGCTCCAGAGGACGGGCGGCCGGGGGAGGGACAGCGCATGACACCAGGCGCCCCTCACAACGGTGGAAGGCACCCCCCCCGGGGACGCCCTTCCGCCACCCCCACAGCGAGCAACGCCGGCCCGCAAGGGCGCACGCAGTGGGGCCGGTGCTGGGTCCACACGCCCACATCGACCGCACCCGGGACACACGGGTTGCGGAACCCTGGCAGCCCGCTCCAGAGGACGGGCGGTCGGGGGAAGGACAGCGCCTGACACCAGGCGCCCCACACAACGGTGGAAGGCACCCCCCCCGGGGACGTCCTTCCGCCACCCCCACAGCGAGCAACGCCGGCCCGCGAGGGCGCACGCTGGGGGGCCGGTGCTGGGTTCACACGCCCGCATCGACCGCACCCGGGACACACGGGTCGCGGAACCCCGGCCGCCCGCTCCAGAGGACGGGCGGTCGGGGGAGGGACTGCGCCTGACACGAGGCGCCCCTCACAACACGGTGGAAGGCACCCCGCCCGGGGACGCCTCTCCGCCACCCCCACAGCGAGCAACGCCGGCCCGCAAGGGCGCACGCTGTGGGGCCGGTGCTGGGTCCACACGCCCGCATCGACCGCACCCGGGACACACGGGTCGCGGAACCCTGGCTGCCCGCTCCAGAGGACGGGCGGCCGGGGGAGGGACAGCGCCTGACACCAGGCGCCCCTCACAACGGTGGAAGGCACCCCCCCGGGGACGCCCTTCCACCACCCCCACAGCGAGCAACGCCGGCCCGCAAGGGCGCACGCTGGGGGGCCGGTGCTGGGTACACACGCCCGTATCGACCGCACCCGGGACACACGGGTCGCGGAACCTTGGCAGCCCGCTCCAGAGGACGGGCGGCCGGGGGAGGGACAGCGCCTGACACCAGGCGCCCCTCACAAAGGTGGAAAGCACCCCCCCCCGGGGACGCCCTTCCGCCACCCCCACAGCGAGCAACACCGGCCCGCGAGGGCTCACGCTTTGGGGCCGGTGCGGAGATCCCACGCCCGCACCGACCGCACCCAGGACACGCGGGACGCGGAACCCTGGCTGCCCGCTCCAGAGGACGGGCGGCCAGGGGCCGCCGCCCCCGCAACCCCAAGCCAAGGAGGGGGGAACCGGGACCGGACCGCCCCCCCCCCAAGCACGCCAGACGGAGCACGGGACCGGGGCAGGACACGCGGAGGGGCACGGACCAAGTGGAACGGCCCTACCAGCGCCCAGTGCCGGGACCACGCGAGATGCGCGCGCCACACCACCCAGCGGGGGGGGGAGCGGACACCGCGAGAGCGCGAGCGCACACACACGAAAAGGACACGCGGGGACTACCGGAAGGGCAACCGGACCGAGCGCGCGGAACGCACAGACCGCATGGAATGGCGTACCAGCGAGCGAGGGTAAGGGACACCCGGAGGGGACGGCCCGCCACACGCAGCGCGGAACACGCGGGGCGGGAAGGGGGAAACAGGAGAGACACAACACCAGGTACCGGCCCGAACCCCCCCCGAACCGGCCGCGAGCGCCGCGCACACACAGACGGGACACTGCACCCGCCAAGGCAGTAGTGGCGCACAGCGCCACGCCCCAACCCCTAGGCTAGGCAGCCTCCGCGCCAGCCCAAGGGGGTCCCACTGGCGACAAGCCAGTAGCACGGGCCCGGCGGCGCCGGTGCCCCGGGCGACCACGCATTAGGGGGGCGACGCAGTGGGTAAGCGCCCGCAGCCACGGCTGCGAATTGATGCACTGACCGAGGAGTGGCGAAACGGGGACGCCGGGGAAGGACGGGGCTCCGAGCTCTGTGAACCCGGGGGACTCCGCCACCAGGCAGGAGGTGCGTCTTGGAGGGCCCCCCACTAGGACCCGGTGGGGAGGATATCACCTGGCCCGACCAGGTGGCCCCCCGGGGCCGAAAGGCGTCTAGTACCCGCAAAATCAAACCTCAAACCTCAAACCTTATATGACAGAGTAACCATTTTTATGTTTTCTAACTAGCCACAGCTAGACAGCTCTGGCTTACACCACCACCCCCACTCCCACTCTGACCAGCATGTAGCTCCCCCTGAGCAGATAGCTTAGGAGGGGAGCGCCACAGTAAATTTTTTCAGGGGCTGTGGGCACCTGCCCCCACCCCTGGGAGTAGTTATTTTTGCTGTCTTTTTTTTTTACTACGCCAGGGGTGGCTTGGGACTGTGTTCTGCACCCCCCCCGCCCTCGGGACATGCCAACCCATCTGCATGGATTGGATGCATGAATCGCGATATGCATTGTGCATTTCTGCATCATCTCTGCCTTCTCTGTGTAGGTGGGGACAAGCAGTGGACCGAGCAGCAAGAGTCGGTATGCAGAGCCAGCCAGCAGCACGCCAGAGGTAATCTAATTTATATATGGGTGTTGTACATAAGCAAAAAAATTTTTGCGCTGTACCAATTACACAGAAGCAAATCAAAATGTAATTCATTTTGTGTGCTGTGCTCTGCTGCTTGACTGCGAGGTACCACTGCCCCCCCCCCGCCGCAGATCAGAAAATTCGTTTCTGAAAATTTCTGAATGTCTATTTTTTGACAGGGGTCAGTCAGGACTTCTGGCACGCCTCCCCTCCCCAGCAGGATGCAGGGCAGTGCCCATGGTCTGCGTTTTCAGGCCCAACCCTGGTGGGTCGGGACTTAGAAGGGGAGTGCAATGGGCACATGCTCTGATAGGAGCCTGTGTTAGGATGTCAGCTTAGTTCAGGACATTTTCTGTTAAATATTTTACAGAAAAACATAAATTTTTGCTGCTGGCGCCAGAAGATACATTGTACCCGCTGGCACTTGCGCGTCGCGAGTGTCTGTATTTTAGCGTACAGGAGTGTAAGATTTTTTTGTTAAATTGTTAGTTCTGACATGGGATTTTTAGTTGAAACAAAATCTTTTATAATTGTGTGTATGCCTGTAGGTTACGTTACATTTCTGTGCATATCGGTGATTGTGTAAATAGCGCTGCACTGTGATCTTGTTGGTCCAGGAACAACAAGATGTAAACTCCAAATGAATGAATGAATGAAGCTCCAGCGTTGTGCTCGTGAAGGCGTCACAGTTCCATTACGGCCACGTTGTGGGAGGATCAAAATAGACATGGTATGAAAACAGGTCCTTGGTACCCTTTGCCATGGCCTCCAGAACCTCCTCCTCCAGGACGGTAGGCGTTCAGGTGCTGGTCGCTTTCTTTCTCCAGCGCCAGCTGCAGGAGTAGCACAGACAAATCCTCGTTGTTGAGGGCTCTGGCCTTGCGCTCTGCCGTTGACCGGCACTCCTCCCACAGCTCTCGAGGGACCTTAGCCACCAACCAGAAAAGCAGGTCGTCGCTGCTGTAGGAACCGGGCGTCAGTCGTCCAGCGCAGTGATCCAGGTCTGCCAGTAGCTCAGAGACCCTGGCAGGTTGGAGGTTGTTGGGCAGCACGGCCAGGTTCTGGATCTCGGCCCTGATGGAGAGGTCGGTTTCATAGGTCGGGTACTGCCTCTCCAAGGCAATCAACACGTCGGCAAAGGTGGCGGTCTTAGTCACGATCTGCTTGACCTGCTCTTCCAGGTACTTGGTCTTGCAGCACTGCAGGAGCAGATCACATTTGACTCGCCCACTAGCATGGGTTTGGCCAGTCATTCGGAGGAACCGCCCGAAAGTCTACGCGAACTCGCTGAGATCCTTGCCTGTGAACTCAGGCAAGTTCACCGCGATCTTGGAGGTGGCAATTGCCTTAGCCTCCTGAGGCCTGTGTCCCTCAGGGCGCCTGGTCTCCCTCTTCTTCTTCCTTCTCCGCCCACTCGGGTTCTCAGGGTCCTCAGGGTCGTCGTCCTCCGAGGGCGAAGCAGAAGTCAATCACGGCAGCTAATTGTCAGAGAGGTCTCCGCCTAGGTCACTAGAGCCATAGGGCTCCACGTCCAACATTGCCCTCAGGGCTGTCAGCCTCAGCCGGTCCAGCTCGGCTCTCGTGGAATTCCCCACGTGGCTGTAGGGAGGCTGGGCCGTTCTTGGTATGAAAGGGCTTCTCCGTATCACTGCAGGGGTCGGCATCGGTCGGCTCCACAGGCTCCCCAGGCTTTTTGTCCAGCCCGCCACCAGATGGTTAGCTTGTACTCGGTGGGGTGAAACTCCCAGGACGGTAGGTGACACTTGGGGAGAAATCAGGGGCTCCAGTTTAGCCCGAATCTCTTGAGTGAGATCCCGCACAATTTCAGAGGTGGCTCCTCGGAGTGCCTCATTGATCTCTGACCGTGTCAGGGACCTGTTGGAGGATCTCCCCGATCCTCTACTCCTGCTCCCGCATGACTCAGGGCCTCTCATCAGCCCACTCAGGGTTGCATACCCAGGAACATCCACATAGGCTCCCGTAGCGGGTAGAGGATGGTAATAGTCAGCCGCATACCATCGCGGCGCAGAATTGGAGGCCACTGGCTCACTGGTAGTAGTTGCCTCTGGAAACGCAGTCGTAGATGGGTCCACACCATAGGCAGGGTAGGTAGGCATACCAGTAAAGCCTGTGCCCTCAGGCAAAGGCGGGGTGGTTATGGGTGTGGATGTTGCAGCGGCTGGGTTTGGAGTTGGGAGTGTGTTGGTTGTAGGAGAGGGTGATGCGTGGAGGCCAGAGGCGCTTGGTGCGCCCTCGAAGGTCGACTCACTCGTCGGGTCGTGCTCATGGTCTACTCCTTCGTCTGCCATGCTTTCCCCTGCATCCTTCTCTCTCTCCCTCTTTCTCTTCACAGGGTTGGTCTCCACCTCCTCGACTGAGAGGGCCCGGAACACCGACTGAAGTCCCTCCAGCGAGTCATCAACCACGTCCACTGGCCCATGTAAGGGCACCGAAGGTACTGCGCTAGGTCCAGGGCCAGGTTCACCAGGTGCTGGCATTGCTGGTGCCTCAGGCGCCGTTTCTACGTCGGTGTCCTCCTTCTTTGTGTCCATATTCGCCCTTCTTGCTTATGACAGTACTCGGCACACTGGATGTACGGCACGGGGTTGCTGCCGGTACGCAGAGACTGTCTGCCTCTGCTACCTGAACGTTTTATAGTGTTTTCAGCACTGTGTTTTTGTTGTGCCTTCCCTGCTGCTTGCTGCTGGTGTAGGGTTCCTGCTGCTTGTTTTTGATGAGGAAAATGTTTTATTGTTGAAATACAACCAATCAAGGATAACCCAAGCCAGAGATAAGCAAGTGGAAGATAAACATGATCAAAGCATGAAGGGCTGCAGTCACAAAGAGTTAGATAAAGACAGCTATCAACAATAGACCACAGCAATCAAAGAAAGATGTCCTTGATTTATGCCCTAGATATTTTGATGATGTCCTGCAGGTTTTGTAGTTGAAACCCCAAACCAAAGCAGCAAGTAGAGCAAGAACAGGATGTGGATCGAATCAATGATTGGTTTTGGAATCCAGTGTAACACAGAAGGGCTGCAGATAGACAAGGTAGGTTTATACAGAAAGATTCAATCACAAAAGGATAATACAAAAGATTTTATATGAAAATTGGTCTGACTCTTGCCTCAGAGATAGCATTAGGCACTTCATGTGCACTCTTTTGGGTGTAATGGTGCTGGTTAGGAATGTGGGGCATAGATGTCAGGACCACACAGAAAATGACTTGGCCAAGCAATTGAATTCAGAAACAGTTACAAAGTAGGACCATAATAAGTGGTAGAAACAATTGAGTATAGGAGTCTTGGGGTGGGAGACCACTAGGCTTAACCTCCAAGGCCTAAAGCATGAAATGCCTATTTTATTTCGGTATATCCTCCATGAAGGAAGGTACCTCCGCTCAGTTGAGTGGTAGGGGTGAACTTCATGGGGGGCTAGGGTCACAACCCTAGTTACTTTGAGAAAGTGTACTTTAGGCAACAAAAGAGAGATAAAAACCCTCAAGTTTGTCTTAGCATCTACAAAAGGGTTTTAAGGGGGGCTTGGCCTGGATCAAGCCCACCAACAAAGACAGGGCCGTGACTTTTTCTTACTCCCCCCTGGAATACTAGTTAGCTAAGCTAGTAGGACCAAGGAAAAAGGCTCAAATATTCCCAAAATTACCTCAGAAAATGCATTAAACTTACCAAAAACATCCTCATCACTTCATAGAAGCCTATCACACTGTAGGTACCCTTGAAAAACAGTGTAATGTACCGTGAATGATGTCCCTCCGATGGGGCATTCCTCAAGAGTCGCCGGCGTGCGACGTAAACTTTTGGAACAATTTTGGGGGTAGTGGGGTTTGAACCCAGGACTCCCTCCCTAGAGCACATATGTTTGCCAACTAGGGTACAGTCGAACGCTCTAATGCGATCGACTATAGCTGCATAAACAGCGTTTTAGTATACGTCCTGACCAAGGGCCAGGGCGGAGCAATACTCCCAATGGAGGACACAAACCTCCAGGAGCTGGAAAAAATAGAAAATGTAACGGGCAGGGAGTGATTCCTGCGGTTTAGCGGAAAAGGTTGCGATTTAGCAAGTGAAATCGTTAAAAATCGGGAAATCGTCATTTTTACACATAACTCAAAGTCGCAGACAAGCGCAAAGGAAGCGGACTCCAAGAAAAGGGTTGCGCAAGCGTAAACGGCTTTTGAAAAAGAAGGTATGAGCCGTAGTTTTTAAAGTTCTAAAGGAGATTTTTGCACAGTTGCATCAAAATTTTTATAAACTTCAGAGAAAAGTATTCAAATTCAACCCACGCCATAGAGCAGGTCAACAACCCACCTCTCAGGTATGTCAGTGTCATCTCACACTCACGCATTGCGTTCGTGTTGGTTGTTTCGTCAAAACGTTAGGGTTGTCAACGCTGTGTTCGTTGGGGGGTCGGGTGTTCCTCTCTCGTGCTCTGCACAGGTCAAAACAGGAATGAAAGGTATGCGATGCGAATGGAGCGCGCAGCGCGCACGTAGGGTTAGAATATGCGCTGTGCTCGCGATGCATGTGCCTAATCGAGGCATTCACACGCTGTGACGCTTTCCCTGTACCCCAAATTCACCCTTGTTTTCTTCTTCACAGGTAAGTAAAGAAAGTGTTTGTTCGTGTGTGGCCGTGGCGTTAAAGTAGGGTTGCTTAAAATGCTTAGGCTTGTTTTGTGTTTGCTTCATTCGGCATTCACACGATGCATGGTGAGTAAGGTAGGTTAGCCCAGGAGGAGCTCACCTCCTGGTTGAGTCAGTGTGGAAACGGTTTCGCCTCCCTTCCCTGCGTGCACATGATGCATTAAAGGGTAGGCCACGCGAATTGCGCATGGTAAACCTTGTTTAGGTTACCCAGGGGCTCCTTGGTACGTTCTTTAAGAGAACCTGAGGAGTCTCTTAACGCTTGCTTGCTTGACAGGGGAGCCGATCCTTCAGTGTGTTTGCGGACAGTGTATTATAGGTCACACTGAGAAGCGTATAATACGTGGAGTGTGGCTTGGTTCCTCTGCCGCAAACACCCCTTCATTTGCCTCTGTTGTACGGGTGGGAGAGGTTAAGGCTGATTGGTGCACGCAGCAGCTGCCTTCGGCGGCTATCCATTTTTCTGCCCCAGCAAGACAGGGGCGCTGATCACAAATCAAATCACTGTGCCTCAGCCAGGACTGGCGAGGGCAGTTCGACTTCAACGACATCTGCGCTGTGCACGCAACGAGAGCACCCCTTCCCCCCAAGCCCTAGCAGGGCAAACGCGTTGTGGCGTCCCCTGTTAGGCCACAGTTGCTTAGCAGCGCTGTGTTTTCTTGTCTTCTTCACAGGAGGGCCATTAGGGCCCGAGACAACTTCGACAGCAGCACCAAGTAGCGTGTGTAGGGGTTAGGGTCAGCAGGCCTGGCAGGAGTTGAGTGCAAGTGATGAGTGCTCACCCTGCCTTCGAAGGCCGGTGCTGGCGTTAGTGAGTGTAGTGTAGTGGTGTCTCCTGTCCCGCGTGCTTTTCCTCGTGGGCAGAGGAGTGCGTTAGCTTTTGGCCTGTAGCGAAAATGGGCGTTTTGTATGCCCTTAGCACACTTGGCCGCCCCTCTTCTCTAGTAGGTAGGGCTTTTGCCGTCTTCCCCCAAGGATAGGCGCCAGCACAGAAATTGGGCGCCATAGGAGTGGTAATAGTACCTGATTAGGACCTTCGGTCCGACGTCAGCGAAGCCCGGTCTCCGGGAGCCACGCTGGGGAGAGAAGTGAGACACACACAGACATACGTAGCACACATAGGGGTATGGTAAACCCTGTAAGGAAGGGTAGAACCCCATGGGTCTGGACCAGTCAGGGGTCCTAACTGTGGGCTCGCTTGTCCCCAAGGAGGGAAGACACACCTTGCCTCATAACACCTTGCTTGTCATTACCCCCTGGTGTAGTAAGCCACCGTTCTTCGTTGGCTCCCCAAGGTCATTACATCAGGGCAGTCCCCATGCAACACATGGTCAACAAGGCATACACTCGCTTGGTGGCTGCAATCCTGATAAGCGGCCACCTGGCCCACGCTGGAAACCATTGGCATGGGTCTGCAGGGCACAGACAGGGTCATTGCAGTGCTCAGTAAGCAGTAGTCTGTGAAAAAACCAATGGCCTTCGGCCAGGGAGTGGTTGTCACAGGGGGCTAACGGTCCTGTCCTGCGATGCAATGCGGGGCAACTGTGGCAACTGCTCTTACACCCATACACAGGCACGTCTGCAGAAGAGTGCTCACTGCACCTCCCAGTAGACTGACACAGGGAAATTAGTTTCGGTTCTTAGTCTGGGACATAGTCTCAGCACGGGTTAGGAGCTGCCCCTCGTTGTTCTCAACGAGATAAGTGCGGAAGATGGGGTTGATACTCCCATCTGGTTGTATGAAGGCTGACATAGGTTCCCAGGTCGCCTCAGATAACCCATAGCCATCCCACAGAGTTACGAATCCCCAGCCCTGTTTATACTCGTGGCGAGTAATACCTGCAACCACGTAGTAACCATCGACTGCCATCTCATCGGCAGTCATCCCTTGAAGTTCGTCTGCCTCCTCTGGACTGGTAGCGTTCTCTAGGTCTATACGCCCAACCTCACTGTCGCTGAGGCGCCACTCATCCCAAGACAAGTCGTCAGGGGAGTGATAGTGCCTCAACTGCTTAGGTGCACACAGCAGTTCACCACCTAGACGTGGACTGCACCTGACATGGATGCTGGATCCATCTATCCTCATGATACGATAGGGTCCAAAGTAAGGGTCCTGTAGGCAGTTACGTGGCCAGGAGGGTAGGCGTGAATGGTGTACCAAAACAAGGTCACCAACCTTGAAGCTGGCAGGTTGCCGTAGGCGGTTCCGTCGGCTCTGTTCACGGTCACGAATATGTCTCAGGTTAGTACCAGCCTGGTTAGCCAGAGACTGCTTGTGTTCCAGCCAATCTCCCAAAGGTCTCTTGAAGTCCTCAGGAAAGGGGGTTTTGAAGAACCAAGCAGGTCATCCTCCATGGAACAGTTCGTGGGGGGTGAAACCTGTAGAAGAGCTCCGCTGTGAGTTCATGGTCAGCACTGCCCAGGGCACTAGGCGTACCCAGTCCTTGGTGCGCTCCTGTTTCATCAGGATTCTTAAGTTTTGCTCCACTACACGGTTCTGTCTCTCACAGAGAGGGTTAGACGTGTGGGTATAGGGCACACCTGTGGTTACCTCCACGTTGAGGGCATTTAGCACTCGTTTGTACCACCCAGTGTCACTGCGGATGCGTACATCCTCATCAGAGTGCACCTGCCTAGGTGCTCCATAGGGTTCGAACCATTGTTCGACCAACATTTTCACAGTCTGCTCACCTTTGATTTCCTTATTGCAAGGGAACACACGGGTGAAGCGAGATAGACCACAGGTGACCACGAGGCAACTATCATAGCCGCCAAAGCGTGGTAGGCCGTGGATGAAATCCACGTAGAGAAGAGAGTTAGCACAATAGGGTATGGCTAAGCTGGAGATCAGGCCCCTATCCCTACTGTCGCTCTGCTTGCTGGCATGAAAGCCACAAGCATCCACAATGGTCTGCATACGCGACCTCAGTTCAGTAAGGGTTAGACTAGAGTAGAAACACTCACGGAAGAAGTCCACTGAGCGATTAGCGCCAGTGTGACCAGAACTGAGATGGGACCACTGTAGGCACCCATCCAGTCGTGCCTCAGGCACCACAATTCGGTCCTCGTAGAAGAGGTACTGATTGTTTTTATACCACTGGTGCCCGTCAATGACACGGGGTTCGAGACCAGTGCTGAGGGTTTGGAGAATTTCTTCATACTCTGACTGATAGTTGGTTAGACTCCAACCCTCCAGGATTCCAGCAGTGCGCATGGACAAGTCAAGCTGGACATCCATACGCTGGAAAGCCTCTCTGGCGAGCGCCTCAGAGCTCTCACCAATAAGCGCATCGAAGTTGTTGCGCGATATATAGTCAGACAGTTCATTCTTTATCCCCGGGATATGATGCACTGTCAGCCTGAACTGGCTCAGGTAAGTCCACCACCGTTTTAGCTTTGCTTTCTCTGGTGGTGGGCCCTTCTGAAAAGACTTCACAGGCTCCTGGTCACACAGCCAGACAATAGGGTTAGATCCCAGGAGTCGGGATTGTGACGATAGCACCAACATACCGACCAGGAGTTCCTGGTCATATGTGCTTTAGTCGGAACGCGCTTGGTTCCATTTCCAATTCCAGTGTCCCAGTGGCACCAGTCGCCACTCACTGGTAGGATAGTCATGTTTCAACGAACCATCACGGTTCAGTCCAGTAGTACGATAATGGCAGTGGGTTAATTCAGCGGGGTTAAGCTCCTGCCATTGGTAGATCGTACCACCCCCCCCTAATCACTGGCATCAGTGATCAGGACTATCTCGCCCTCGGGGCGGGGTACTCCCAGGCAGTTGGAGGAGGCAATCTTCTTCTTCAACTCCTGAAAACACTCTTCCTCTCTGGAGGTCCACCTCCAGGGAGTAGTTTTCTTGATTAGGTCAGTGAGGGGTGCAGAGGAGTAAGTAAAATTGTGGATGTGACGCCGATAGAAATTACAGGCGCCCACAAAACTCCTCACATCGTGTAGGCCCTTCTTAGGGTCATCGCGAATCTGCATGTCCTGTAGGGGCTGCATCTTAGACGCGGCTGGTTTCCACCAGCCATACCCCACGTCGAAACCCAAATACTCCATCTCCTCTTTCATAAACTCACATTTTTCGAGTTTGATTCGGAGATGGTTTTCTTGACAGACAATGAAAAATTCACGGAGGAGAAGGACATGGTCCTCTTTGGTATTAGTACCCAAACTCACGTCGTCGATGTGAGCCTCCATTTCTGCACCCCGAGAAATCAACTCTTGTACTAGAGGCCTGCGCCTCAGTATGTACAAAATTTTGTTCATAAGCTCCTGGAAGAGCGCTGGGGCATTAGCCACCCCAAAAGGCATAACCTTCCACTTGAAGACACGACCCTTAGGGGTTATAAAGGCCAACAGCTCCTGAGCTGCGGCGGTTAGGTCCACCTGCCAGAAACCCGAGCGTTTGTCCATTTTGGTCTTATACCTGCATTTGGCAATACGCTCCAGGGTGTTTTCCATGTTAGGAATACTCCCTGAGTGGTTCTGGGTTTTCTTGTTGACCTCACCATAGTCTACAACCAGACGTAGGGCAGTCGACCCTGGTTTGGCAACAAGGAAACAGGGACTGCAGTGATGGGGATAGTCCCCGTGCTTATACTCTTCAACGAGGCCAGCATCAATGCATTCTTGGATCTGGCGCTCGATTTCTTCAACCTGTTCCTGTGGAGCGGGATAGGGACCACGCCTCACTCGCGTCTTTCCAAATTCTGGTTTCAGTTTCAGGTCCATCTGGACCAGTTTTTTACAAGGAAGGGGAGGCAGCAAGGCGCCGAACACCTCCTCATAGGTTATCAGCAGTTTCTTCAGGCGGGGGTGAAGGTTAAGACTCTCGAGTTTCTGAAGGAAATCCTCCTCAGCATGGAGGTTGCTTTTTCCATGTTCTTTCTTTTTATGCCGATCAGCAGTTTCGGCAGGCACAGAACCATCGTCCCACTCTGGGGGACATTGCTGCCCATAGTGCAGAGAATACACTAGTGGTATCTCAGGATCAGGCAGCGTATAGGACTCATCGTCCTCCTCAGACCAGATGGAGTATTTCCAGGTCTGTCTGAGGTATTGCAGCCGCTGTTGGCGCTCAATACCTTCGGCCTTCAGGTACAACAGCCGCCGGAGTTCCTGAGTGTCATGCTCAGACAATGGCATGTTATTAGCAGCAGGCCGCGCCAGAGCATCAGCACTCCGGGCCACGGGTTCACCTGTGTGCATAGGCTGCATGTGTAGCACTGGCTTCCGAACAGGGGAAGCGGGTTCAGAGGTTGACTCTAGATCTACCTCCTCTAGCAACAGCTGGGCTAGGAAGGCACTATGTTTTAGGTCAACACAGCTGGGATCAACAGAAGGAATAGTGCTGGCGATCTCAGACAGTTGGTCGTCAGCATCCTCTTTTACAGCTGCAGGTTCCAGGTAGTCATCGGGAGATTCACACCCTGTAGGTGTGGCAGATAGGTGCTCAGGAGATCGATTTTTGAGATCATAAAGGGTCAGGCCACGATTTTCGGCCATGACCTCTGTCAGTAGCACCTGGTCTAGGTCACACAGGGGTACAGGATTGAGAGATCCGTTGACGATGGACAGGAAACTGGCCCACTCAGGGGCCTGCATAGTCGTGTCTGAGTCCTCAGGCACATAGATGGGGCCGTCGGGGAGTTGCACTCTTCCCACGGTCATTCGATCTAGCATACGGCGCCAGTAAGCATGTTCACCAGAGCAACCCCCGTCAGGGGTGCACATAACAACCCTTCCTCCCTCATAAGTGATTTTGGTTAGAACCTTCGCGAGCAGGGAGAAGGGAGGGTTAGCATACGCTAGGCCCATTGCTTTCCAGAAGAAACGGAAAGCATTGTTCAGTTGTTTCGAGCAGTACAACTGCATGATGTGCTGTTGTTGGCTCGCAAACAATTCCACCTGGATCTCATCCAGGTTTACCTGAAGGGCCGCCAGTCCATTTTCAAGAACGTGACGGGCCAATTGGTAGTTTTCAGTACGATAGTTAGTCTTGGATGCATAGCGCAG
The DNA here is from genome assembly GCA_964036045.1 of Eutreptiella sp. 'Long Island Sound 2002'. NCBI lineage: Eukaryota > Euglenozoa > Euglenophyceae > Eutreptiales > Eutreptiaceae > Eutreptiella > Eutreptiella sp. 'Long Island Sound 2002'. The sequence continues at coordinate 73,827,242 of OZ038385.1, forward strand.
CCCAGACTCTTTTCGTCCTGACAGCTCCAAGGGTACGGAGAAAAGCCCACTGTCAAGGTCGCAGTGCAAAGAATAGGGGCGCTGTAGGGACAGCATTTTTACGTGGGGGTTTCTTCGTAGGAAGTCGGTGCCAATGACGATGTCAAAGGCGGGTGTGTCCAGCACTCTGCAGTGTTGGATCACGGTTTCGTCGCCCAGACATATAGTCACATCGACCCCCCCCAGGGAATGGATGGTACGCCCATCCCCTACTCTTATGGCCACGGTCTTAGTTTTCTTGAAAGTTTTTAGCAGGCGCCGGGCCACAATGGAAAGTGTTGCACCGGTGTCAAGCACCGCTCGAAAAACCTGATCCCCGATTTTCACGAGGATCCAGAAAACCAAGTCCTCCCCTTCGGAGCCGCCCCCCTACTCCTCATCAGGGAACTTCACATCCACCCCTGCAGCAATGAGGGACTTGGCCATCCAGGCCAAGCGCCTCTTCTTGGAATTATTCCCCTCAGGGGTAGCGTTATCCCCTTGGGGGCGCTTCTTGGGGTCACCTGCGGCAGGAGCGGGTGTAGCAGCAGGAGTGGGTGTAGCAACGGGCGCTGATGAGCGCCTCTGGGGGTTAGGGGGTCCATTTTTGCCACCCCTCTTGCCACCTCCTTTACCACCTTTATCCCCATTCGGGGGATTTCTGGCGGGTGTTTGAGTCTTCTGGCGTTCCGCCTCCTGACGCTTGAGTTTGTCACTCTCGCTTTTCTTGATGTGGCATTCGTCCTCGTAGTGACGACGTTTGCCACATTAACCACAGGTGATGGTACACCTGAAATGGTCCTGATGAGTCACCTGTTTCCCATCTTTGGTATGCTGCTGACGTTTCATCTGCAGCATACAGCCACTGCGAAGATCGCAGTCAGAGGCATGACAAGGTCCCCCCTTGTCATTGACAGGTTTGCAGTAGAACAGGGGGGGTGTACCTGCATCAGGTTTAACCTCATTCATGGCACGTAGGTTACCCCTCCCTTTACCACCTCCCTGCTTGGAGTTAGTGGGATGTTTAGGCCCTTTCCCTTCGCCACGTTCGAGGGTAGGGGTACCATCTCGACCCAAATGCTTCTTGAGGAATTTCTCCATGTGGGAGTCATTCTCTCTCTCAAGAGCTAGCTCAATCAAGAGGTCCACCAGTTCATCGTACGAGTGGGTCCTGCTCTTCCTCTCAGAGGTGGAGCGGCAATCATCCCAAGTACGTTGGGGGATCTTACTCATGAGCCACAGGTGGGGCTCAGTGGCTCCGTAGGAGCCAACTTTCATCCTCGAAAACAGGTACTCCAAGTCGCACACATATTCAGAAATTCGCGCAGCGGATGGAAACTCAGGGGGCATAGGTAGCTCCTCGATCTGTGTGCGTACGCTGAGGTCAGTCTCATAGACTGGGAATGTTTTCTCCAACCTCAGGAGTACCTCTGCCCACGTAGAACAGGTTTTCACAATCTGTTCCACCTGTTTTTGCAAAAATTTCTTTTTGCATGAGCGTTTTAGCAGTGAGCATTTGGTTGCCACATCCACATGGGATTGGCCAGTCAACAAAAGCAACTCTGCAAATTCTTCTGCCCATTCGGGCAGATTTTTGGGGTCGAACTAAGGCAGTTCCAGCTGGATGTTCGCCTGGGCAATAGGTCTGCCCGTCTTCCCACCCCCCGGAGTTAGGCCTGAAGGCGACACGCCGACAAGAGGTGCTAGGGCTGACAGCCCTCTTCTCTCAATCTCTGTGACATGCACGTCCTGTAGATCAGCCATAGGCACTGTCCTGGCACGGGGGTGAAAGGGGCTGGGGCAGGTGACCTTAGGCAACAGCCTTGAGACCCTTGATCTCTTAAGACCTTCGGCCAGGGTACTCAGTCCTGGAGAGAGAGAGGGCAACTCTGGCTTGGGTAAGGGTTCTGCAATACCCAGTTTAGCCTTAATGGCCTCCGATAGGGCCGTCACATCTGGATCTTCTGATCCAGACAGGAGTTTGGCCAACAGCTCGGCCGTATGATCCAGGGCACCATAGGTTGGCCTTGGATGATGTTGTTCTTCAACTAGAGTCGGGCCCACTTCGGGAGCCCTTGGGGTTGGACAACATGCTCTTTGATACTCAGGTCTTGGTCGTCTTGGCAGGGATGCAGTCTCGGCTCTGTCGGACGGCGGGCCAGAGTGCGCGTAGGACCCTAGGTCTGTACGTGGTCTCGATCCATGTACTGCCAATGGCTCCTCTCCGTCTTCTCCACGAATGGATTTGTAGTACTCCTCATGGAGGATGTATTCATCCATTTTCTTCCTCAGTTCCTCATACTCCTCAGGGCCTTCGATCGCTGTTGAGGATGAAGCCGGACAGTTGGATCTGGATACTGAGGCAGCTACACGTCTGTGGAGATGACTGAAGCTGTCTCCACCGTGTGCTGCTAAGACCTCGGTGGTAAGGCCTTTATTTTCTTCCGCCCTTCTGCGTTCTGGACTTCCTTGGGACCCAGATGCGCCACTGAGATGTTGTGGAGCTCGGTAAGGTGGTTCACTCATAGGGTGGGCCATGCTGCCCATTTGCACTTGGACAGTTCTGATGGGCCAGGTCCTGACGCTTGGCGTGGACATGATGAACTTGTTGTTGAGCTTTTTGTGCTGCACTTCTTCTCACGGTCGGTTCAAAAGGTCCCAAGGGACTGCCTCTGCTACCAGAAAGATGTCCTTGATTTATGCCCTAGATATTTTGATGATGTCCTGCAGGTTTTGTAGTTTCAAACCCAAACCAAAGCAGCAAGTAGAGCAAGAACAGGATGTGGATCGAATCAATGATTGGTTTTGGAATCCAGTGTAACACAGAAGGGCTGCAGATAGACAAAGCAGGTTTATACACAAAGATTCAATGACAAAAGGATAATACAAAAGATTTCATATGAAAATTGGTCTGACTCTTGCCTCAGAGACAGCATTAGGCACTTCATGTGCACTCTTTTGGGTGTAATGGTGCTGGTTAGGAATGTGGGGCATAGATGTCAGGACCACACAGAAAATGACTTGGCCAAGCAACTGAATTCAGAAACAGTTACAAAGTAGGACCACAATAAGTGGTAGAAACAATTGAGTATAGGGGTCTTGGGGTGGGAGACCACTAGGCTTAACCTCCAAGGCCTAAAGCATGAAATGCCTATTTTGTTTTGGTATATCCTCCATGAAGGAAGGTACCTCCGCTCAGTTGAGTGGTAGGGGTGAACTACATGGGGGGCTAGGGTCACAACCCTAGTTACGTTGAGAAAGTGTACTTTAGGCAACAAAAGAGAGATAAAAACCCTTAAGTTTGTCTTAGCATCAACAAAATGGTTTTAAGTGGGGCTTGGCCTGGATCAAGCCCACGAAGAAAGACATGGCCGTGACGTTTTCTTACTATTAACATACATTGCAACTCAGGATGAAATATTTTACATGTTTGAGAACAACTGATTGAAAAAGTGCCCCATGGACTCACACTCTTCCCTAGTGCCACCTTGAGATGTGCACTCTTTGTATTTCGGTTCCATAGGTGCTGTGGTGGCATGGCTTGTGGCGCTGAGGTCACTGCCATGTCACATGCAATATTCCTACTTAGCTAGGCTGACTGGGTATTGAACCCAGGACCTCTCAAAAAGAGGTGCCCCAGCCCCCTAGGGTGCATACCACTAGGATAGCTAAGAATTCATGAGAAAACATAGATAACTTCATAGGCTCTGCCTTCAGTATATCAGTGCCTCAGCCACCCAGGAAAAGATTTTTTGGTGCATATAGATTCGGGATTAAGGGGTTCACACAACATCCTGATTTAGTGTTTGGTTCCATAGGTCAAAATGTGTTATCACCCATCTGTTTAGGCCAATACTAAGATGAAAATGCAAGAGTGCTTAGAGCACCTCTAATACAACTAAAGTATACCCTAAAGAATTCGAAAAACACTTTTTCTTACTAGACCAGCACCGAATCCCGTTCCCGTGGCAGCACCTGAAGAGGATGGAAGCAACAAAAAGAAGAGGAACCTGTTGTCCATGGAGAAGTATCTTCTCAAGCAATGCGAGAGGCACGGGACTCCACTCAAGACCTTTCAGGCCGCACAGAAGTAGAGGGGTGGGTCCTCGGGAAAGAGACTCTACGCGTGGCTGGTCTCACTGGGGGAGCAAAAGTATCACAGGTTACTCGACACCGGTGCCAGTAACAGCTTAGTAGCGGAGAGACTAGTGGAGCAAGGGCAGACGCAAATGGGTGAAATTTTCGAATTCACGGTTGGCAACGGAGCTGCACAGTTGACAAGTGGAGAGACGGAAAGAGTTGTTCACGTGGGAGAAGAGGACAACCCTCCAACGGCACCCCGACAAGCAGGCACGCCACTTCCTGCAGACGGGCACGGTCCCGGCCACCCCGCCAGACTCCGAGTGGCGATGGGACGCAGGGGTGGCGCAACTGCTGCCGGGCCCCTGCCCATGGGCACCTTGGCCCACGCCACCCAGGCCGTCAAGGGGGCTTTACCGCAGCCGCTCCTCCCCAGCGTGGCCCTGCTCCACGGCCTGCAGGCGGGGGCCGCCTGGGTACGGGGGAAGGAAGGAAAGGGGCGCTCGAGCCCCTATTTCCCCATGGTCCAGGGCCAGGCGCTGATCCACGCCGAGGGCATGGGGACCGTGGAATGGGGGGCGATCGTGCGCGGCACGGCGTGCAGGTGGATCAGGGCGGCTGCCCCACAGCCCATGCGATCGCCGCCGGCGTGCCACCGCCTCCTACGGATGGTCCCCTCTTTGGCCCCCCAGCACGCCTTTACAAGGGACGTGTGGAAGGCCGTACTGAGCCACACCAGGGAGTGGCTAACGAACCCGGGTGCGCGGTACCCGCCGGGACCGGTGCTCGAACAGATCACGGCCCCCACACCCGGGGTCCTCCACGCCCTACACAGGGCGTCGGCCCTCACGAAGCAGCTCAACGACGAAGTGCTGGACCTGGCGCTGGAGCCGCTGCGGGTGCTCTACCCGCAAGCCCACATCCCACCGGCGGGCACGTCCAACCGCCTAGGCCGCCTGGGGTTGCAGCGCCGCGTCGAGGCCGCGCACCCAGGAGGCGTGGTGGAACAGTGGCTAACGCTCCGCAACCTGTCCACCGCGGAGGGCCACTGGTACCTGCACCAACTCCTCTTCCAACCACGGGCAGCCCCGGAACACCGCCGGCAAAACCCGTACCACACGCACCCGGAGCGCCGAGGCGCGCAAAACTACCCGCAGCCAGTCCCGCCCGCCCTCCCGCCGGGGCAGGACCCGGAGGCGCTACAGCGGGGCCCCCCGCTCGACACCGCCACCACGGTACAGCAAAGGGGAAGCGACGGCGCGGGTGGTGCCGAACCGGACTGCACGAACTGTGGAGCGGTGGCCTGGATGGCAGCCTGCAGGCACCTCGCCCGAGATACCTCGGGGCTCCGGCAGTACAGACCCACGGACCGCACGGCGCTGGCGTCCGCGGTCGCGGCCGTCACCATGGGTCCGGTGGCGGCGTGGCCGGCGCAACTGCTGCCCCACGTCCCCTGCCGCAACACGCGGCCCCGACGGCCGGCCGCGACGCACGCGCCGACGGCACCTCTCACGGCGGAGCAACTATACGTCGTCGTGGCGGCGTTGCTAGCAGACGGCGGGGAGAGCTTCGTCCACCACCACGGCCCGGCGCGGATTGCTGGATGCATACAAGGGCCTCATCGCGATGCACCAGACCCGTGGCATGCCACACTCCGCGGGCGCACCTGCGTCTGGGGTGCGGGCGATGGCACACCCCCGCCCGGGCCTAAGCAGGGGGAGGCACTGGTACTGCAGACGACAGGCTACCAGGCCATCATACACGGCCACGCCGGAGGGTACCGGTCGCACGTCCTGGCCGGAGGCCGATGGACGGTCTGGCACAGCACCGCCAGGCAAGGGGCTTTCCCGCCCCTGCCCCACATCGACTGGCGACAGGGGCCCACCCAGGCCTACTATATGTGGGCGGACCCCTGGCCGCTGGCGGTCCTGCTACACACTGTCAGCGCCCCCAACAAGAGGCAGGAACCGGGATGGGTCAACCCCCCCACACTGGTGTGGAGCCCCGCCCTGGAGGAGCATCTACGGGCCGCGTGGCAGGAAGACGCCATCAGGGCCACGGATGTCCCGGACCTCCACGCGGGGCGAATCACGCACGCCCGCGCAGCGGCTACCCTGGCGGTGGCCCAACGGGGACAGCAGAACCCGCAGTGGGTGGTCTGCATGTTCAGCCCGGCGGACGCCCACATCGTCGTCTGCGACCCGGAACGCCTGCCGGGGCCCGAAGCCGTGATCCGCGTGGCAGACTGCACCCGCATGATCATCAAGGCGCTGCAGGAGGGCGAACACCACGCCCTCCTGCTCCAGGTCAGGCTGAAGGACAACGCCCGGGCAGCGAGGCCGGGAGTGTGGCCGGCAGCGGCGCACCCCGCCGACCTGGAGCTCCAGCTGGCGGTCCCGACCGCGGTGTACCACTGGCTACAGGCCTTCCACGACCTGCGATGGAGGGGCAAGCCCGACCGCCAAATTAGCTCCACGCACTGGCAAACGTGGCTGCAAGCAGACGCGCAGCGCGATGCCATCCGAGGTCGCGGGCCCGCGCCAGCGACGCGAGCCCTCGATGCGGCGGCCCCGGGCCGCACGCTGGCACCACACACGGTGCCGCTGGCCAACCTGCCCTTCGACCCAGCGGCGGAGGTCGCCATTCGGAAGTCGGTGCCGCTCCCCCCGGCGCGAGGGGCCACGGAGCCGACGAAATGCCCCCTGTGTGCGGACAAGTACTACACCAGCGGGGCAATGCTGGAACACCTGGCGTGGCACGCGGTGCACGCTGCGGCCCCGGCGGACGACAAGGAGGCGGCCACCAACATCCTGCAGGGGAGAGCACGGAGGTCCCCATGGCACGCCCCGAACACCCGGCGCCCCCCGCCCCAGGCAGCCGACCACGCAGATGGAGATGAGGAGGCACCCGGAGCGGCCCCGGGGGCCGGCGGTGCGGCCCCACCAGGGTCCATGTCCATCCCCGCGGGGCTGGCCCCCCTGGCCCCCCTGGCTCCCCCGGTCCCCCGGGCCCCCCTGTGGGCCCCGCTGGGAACAGGCTCAGCGGATGCGGCGCACCCAGATGCCCTGGCTGCGCCAGCGGACCCGGCGGCGATGCCGATGCGGGATAGCTGACTCCAGGAGGACATGACGGGCGACGCCCTGTGGCTCCTCTCGTGGAACCTGCGCAACGGCCTCGTGCCGCCAGACCGGTCCCTCCGGGACACACTCCGGCGGCGCGGGGGGCCGGCGGCCTGCACCGACAAGGAGCACCTCATCACCGGCATGCTGCCCCAGGAGGGGGGCTTTGCCATCATGCTCCAGGAAACGGGGATCGCCACCAGGGCGCAAGAGATGCACGTGGCCGCGGCGCTCCGGGACAAGGGGTACACTGCCTTCTTCAGCAGCCGGCTGGCGGAGACGGGAGCCACCTCCACCTCGAGAGGGGGGGGCCTCCTCACCGCGGTCAGCAGCAAGTACGTGGCGGAGCACGAGGTGCTCAGCTTCACGGAAATTGTCCCCGGGAAGGCCGCGGCCCTGGAGATCCGCACGGACGGGGGAGGCCTCACCCTCATCAACGTCCACGGGCCGCAAGCAGGCTGCTCCCCGTGGGAGGGACGGGCGGCGTTCTGGGCCGACATACAAATGTATGCCACGGGCACGCAGCCTCGGCGGGAGGCACCCAGTGGTCATCGCCGGCGACACCAACATCTACATGGATGTCCACGCCAACCCGGCCACGGAGCATTTCCGAGCGGGCTGGGTGGCCTGCGGTTTCCGAAGGGCCGCGGCAGGCGGCGAGGAGGACATGACCCCCACGCTCCACCCGTCCCGGCACAGGGTGGACACCTTCCTGGTCAACGAGCCCCTCCTGCCGTGGTCCCTGCGGGAAAGCGTCTGGGCTCGCGGCATGGCACACCCCCAGGTGGTCGGCTCGGACCACCTCCCGGTCCGCCTGGCCCTGCCGGGTCTCCTCAGCGCAGCGGGGCGCGCGGCGATGCCCACCCCCTACAGCCACACGGAGGGCCGCCTCCTCCCGTACGACGGCGAGGCCGCGCCCGTCCAACACTGCCTGTGGGCGGCGGTCACCGCCGCGCAGGATGAACCCTACCTGGCGCCCTGGCTGGGTCCCGCAGAGCAGCACGACTACGGGTCCATGCCCGCGGCCGCGGTGGACAAGGTGTTCGAACACCTCTACGCGACACATGACGCCCTGGCGCGCGTGGTGGGACGCCGGCAGCCGTCTCCGGCGGGAACGGACCCGGCGGAGGGGGACCTCCCGGAGAGCGGAAAGCAGCTCCAGGCAGCGGTCCTCCGCTATGACACCCTGGCAGCGCGCGCGCCGGCAGCGTACCAGGCGGACGCGGCCAGGCATGGCATCCGGTCCGAGGAGGCGCTCCGGCCGACGGAGGAGCTGCAGGGTGTGTCGCCCGGGTTCCGCCCGACCACGCAGGGCCAGCTACAGGAGGAGCTGGAGAGGCAAGCAGCCGCCCTCGAGGAGGACATTCGCCAGCTCCGCGCCCTCCTGGCGGCAGACCGCAAGCGCGCCATCAAGGACTTCTGGCGCCGCCACGCCCCCGACATCGCCCAGCGATGGAAAGCCGTGCGGGGAGCCATAGAGGTAGAGGCCCCAGGCCCGTCAGGCCTCTGGAACGTGCGGGTCCTCAACACCCAAACGCTCCTCACGGAGGCCCACGACGTGATGTTCGCAGTTCGCACCTTCTGGCGAGAACTGTATGACAAACGCCCGGTGGACCTCCCGGGCTTCCAGGCGGTCCTCGGCCGCCACGTCCCCCGCGTCCCTGAAGGGGCCTCGACACAGGTCCAGCAGTACTCCATGCAGGACCTGAAGTCCGCCCTGGACAAGGCCGATGGCAAGGCCCCAGGTCCTAACCACGTGGAGGCCCGTTTCATCAAGGCCCTCCCAGCACCCGTACAGTGGCTCCTGGTCGATTCCTACCGGGCCATCCTCCGCGGCGCCCCGCCGCCGATGCACTGGAGGGACGCGCACATCTGGCTCAGCCCCAAGGTACCGGGCTCTGCCAGACTGGACGACTACAGGCCCATAGCCCTGGGCCAGCTGGACATGAAGCTGCTCACGGGCCCCCTCACCCAGCGCATGACGGAAGTGCTCACACGGCACGGAGTGGTCAGCGACTGGCAGCAGGGGGCCCTCCCTGGCTCCAACACAGGCCCCCCGCTGTTCATGGCGCAGCGGCAGCTCCAGCGGGGAAGGCCCAACTACGTCTTCTCCTTTGACGCCCGCAAGGCCTTCGACACCGCCCCACACGGCGCCCTCCACCTCATCCTGCGCCACCTCTCCGTGCCGCCGGACGTCATCGACCTCCTGCTCTTCCTCCACACGTGCGCCAGGCTGCGCATCGTCACAGCACACGGGCTAACGCAGCCCGTCTACATGCTACCCGGCGTCCGGCAGGGCAACCCTGAGAGCCCCCTGCTGTACGCGCTCCTCCTGGAGCCCCTGCTCAGGGCACAGGGGCACCGCCTGCGCCCGCCGGGAGGGGCCGAGCACGGCCTCATCCAGGCCTATATCGACGACCTGCTGGTGGTGGCCCACACGCTGCAGCACTTCGTCGAGGGCGTAGAGGCGGTGGCCGCGTACCTGGGGATGATGGGCATGGAGCTCAACCCCCGCAAGTGCGCCATGGCCACCACGGAGGGGGTCCCGGGCCTGCAGCTGCGCCTCTGCCCCCACCTGGAAAACCCGTGGTACTAGGTGCCAGCGGCGGACTCCGTCCCCTACCTGGGACTCCAGCTGCAGCCGGACGGGGAGTTCTCCCTGCAGCGCAAGCACCGGCTACGCCTGGCGGCGGTGCACCACTGGTGCCTTAACACCCTCGCGCCACCGAAAGTGGTGCAGGACGTCATCCTGGCGATCCTCGGGGGGGTGACGCAGTACGTCGCCCCTTTCATCGCCGACGACTCCGACACTGCACGCCACCTGGACCACATCACGGTCCAGGTCGCGAAAGACAGGGCGCGGTACGCCTTCGACGCCTCGCGGGACAGCCTGCAGGAGGACCGGACCCTGGGGCTCACACGGGTGCCCACGCGGTGCCAGCAGGCAGCGGTGGCCCTCGTGGGTACACTCGTCCACCATCGCGCAACCTCCGTGCGCGCCGAGGTCACAAAGATGTTCTGGGAGATAGCCCGCGCACGAAATATGTCCCGAGGTGCACTACCCCGTCCCGGAGTTCGCAACTCTGGCGGGAGGCGACTGGGTCCACTGCATACCCCGGGCCCTGGCCGCCCTGGGAGTGGGGATGTACAACCCCATCGCGTGCCCCAGGGCGGCCCATTTCCAAATACAGTCCCCGCCGGGCAACATCGTCACGCTGCGCACCGCCAAGCTGCGACACCGCGACACGTGCCGCCTGACGGTGCCACACACAACGCCGTGGCATGGGCACCACGGGCCACGCCACCCCTTCCCCGACAATGACGACCCGTGGCCGACGGCGGTGCGGGAGTGCCTCAACCAATGCGCCGATGAACACCTCCACTATTGCCGCCGTGAGCAGGAGCCCACCAACCACCCTGGGTGGCGCGACGCCCTGGCCCACCTCTTCCACACCACCGGCACACGGGACCCCCGCCTGAGACTCGTCCACCCCACGAGGGCTAGGCAGGACGCCCACACCGGCCCACAGGTGACCCCGGACGGCGTGCACCTCCACGTCGGGGGCTACCGCCGCCGGGACGGCCTATCCCCCCCCACGCGGGGGGCGGCGTACCACCCGCCAGCAGCCCTCATGTACATCCTCCGCGACGTACTCGCGGAAAGCGAGCACCAAGAGCCTAACGCGGACGTGGCGTGGCCAGAGCCCTTGCGCCCCCGGCCCCACGCGCCGACGCTGTTGTGGTTGGTGACCACGGACGACCAATGCACCCAAGCGACGGGGCAAGCGCAGCTCCGCCCCGAGTGGGTAATAGTGCAAGTGGGGGCAGGCCAGCCCGAACCCCGTGGGCTCCCCCGTGGCACCGCCCTACTGGTGGCTACGGGGGTGCCGCACGACCCACACATGGCGGTACACGCGCTGGAGGACCAGCCGGAGGACACGGGACACCTGGTGGTGCACCAGCGTGGGGGCCCGGCGTGGCTCAAGTAACATGTGACGGCGCTACGGTCCTGGGCAAGCACGGTCGCCGGAGCGGAGATGCGGCTGCACGACCACCCGGCGATCAGCCCAGGCGACACCGGGGCGCTGAGCATGGACCAACTGACCCCCAGCCACCCCGACGTCCGGTGGCACTCCGCCGACCTCAACGCGGGGTGGCTCAGCCCCACCGGATACTACTGGATCCCGGAGGCCTGGGGACACACCTCCTCTGACGCGTCCGGGGGCGGACCCTGCAAACACACCACCAGCGTCGCTCTCGCCGCCGACCTCACCCGCACGTGGGCGGTGGCCCTCTCGGGCACGGTGCCCGACGGGGAGGGGGTGGCCGCCTCCCTCCTCCTACAATACGGTGCCCACAGACCATGGGTCCACACGGTGGACGCCGAAGTCATCCTCTACCTCCTGCGGCAGGCAGATCGCGAACGAACCACGGGGGTCCCCGCGGGCGCAGCAAAGGTGGTCAACCAGATGCCCCTGAGGTGGCTCCGGGACGGCCTGTGCGCGCGAGGGCAACACGCCGGGCACCCGTTCTGGTACGTCCGAGCCACCTCGCACCACAGTGACGCCCTACTGCACAAGGCGGACTGGGCGGCGTCCCAGGACACCGTCCTGCAGAACACGCCCCCGGACCCTGGCCACGCCCAACTCATTGTCGCCGGCCGTGACGGCCATCTCGATCTACGGCCCCCCAAGATGCGGGTGCTCGGCGAGGTCGCGCAACGGGCGCAGACGGACCATGGGCTGACGCACCGGGGACACACACCTTTGGGCGCGGCCCGCGTCACGACCTACGTCCACGCCCGGGACCTCACCGCGGCGGCCACCAACCGCCGGGCGCTGCGGGCCCGAGACGGCCACACGCTGGTGCAGCGCAGGCTCCGCGTCCGGAAGGAGCGGCTCTCCGGCGTCGCCATCGTCCCACAACCGTGCCTTTTCCGCGGCGGCCCGGAGGGGACCCCGGTGCACATTCACGTGGGATGCACCCACTCACGGCTCCTCTGGCCCCACTACCGCCAGGCGGTACACGAGGCGGCCCGCCACCTCCCACCTGGGGACAAGGCCCTCTGGGTGGCCTCGTGGCGCTCCGCAGGCGCCACGTGGACGGAGGTGTTCTGCTCCGGACTGGTGCCCGAGGACGCGGAGGCGCAGCTCCGCGCCATAACCCGATACGACCCGCTGGGGGACTTCGCGTGGGAGCTTCGCAACCACCGGCTGGAGCAACTCCTCCGCGAGCCCCAGAGCGCGGCGGCCCGGGCGCACCGGTGGCTCACTGCGGCGGAGGGCGACCACCCTCCCCCTCCCCCGCGCCCTGACAAGGACTTCGTAGCCTCCCTCCGTGTTGTGAATGGCACCCTGGAGTGCCCGCCCCAAGAGAGCCCCCACCCGTACCAGGACCTGCCGGGGGGGTTCTCGAGGCACCTACAAGACGCCCTCTTCCCAACGTGGATCATCGGGCGCGGCTCCATGACCGCATGGGAGGCGCGCATCGTGGGGGAGGAGTGGGCGCGGGAGTGGAGACGGTGGTGCGCCGCCACGCGCGCCCCGGAGACCCCTGCGCAACGATACGCCGCCATCCCGCTCCGGTGGTGGGGGCCGGACACCCGGCCGCGACCCACCATGATCCGCGGGGCGGGGCCTGACCACCTGTGGGACGCGGCGACGGGGGAATGGCTGCAAGCGGCCCCGGGGCTGCAAACGGGATGGACTGGGGACGTGTCCTCACTCGTCAGGACACCCGTCCCGCCCCGCTTCGTCCTTCACGCCGCCAACGTGCTCCGGGCTACGGAGATACGCACGTGGGGACACGCTGCGGCCACCGTCCGGTGGCACCCCCCAGAGGACGGGGCCACCCAACTCACCGTGGCGCACTTCAAAGCTGGGGGGCCGGTATACGACGACGCCCTGTCCCGGCTGGGCGACACCCAGGGGCCCTTGCTCCTCATGCTCCCCACCTGCATTGGAGCCGCGCTGCGCCAGGAGCTAGACGGCTGCGAAGGGCTGCGAGTGGGGTGGGAGGCAGTCGCGGACGGCACCCTGCTGGCCCTCCTCCACAGAGACACCGCGAACGGGTGCCAATGGGATGCGCTGACGCCCCACCTCACCGGGCGCCACGTGTACATGGCGAGCCCCCCCCAGGGGCACCCCCGCCCGGCGTGGGACGACCTCATCGCCGCATTCCAAGACCACGGGATTCTCCCCGACGACACGTGGCAGGAGGTCCAGCGGAAGACGGTTAGCAAGGACTACCGGCGCCGCGTCCGCGCCCGCCTGCTGGAGATCCGGGACCCCCTCCGACAGAGGTGGAACGACCTCTGGCTCCGCCATCTCGACCCTTGGTCGCCGCCCTCCCACCTCCCACACACCTGCCGACTCTGCGGAGAATGTGACACGGTGTCCTCCGCAGCGTCGACAGGCGCCAACAGGTGCGCGCGGTGCGCCCAGGTAGCCGCGTGCCCCTGGCCGGAACCTCCCGCAGGCCCGCGCAGGCGCACAGAGGAGGAGGCCTTGCGCCGGCGCATCGAGGGGGCACACACCCCCTCGCACGAACAAGCGGGCCCCGCGGGCGCTGCCCTTCTGTGGATCCACGTGCACCTGCGGGACCCACATCCGTTGCGCACCTGTCGCACGTGTTCGCCCCCTAATCCCCACCCGCCGCCGCCCTTTGCAGAGCCCGCAGCACCATGCCACGCCGACGGGGGGAGGGGCCGGGGCACACCAGGGCCCGCCGCAGAGCGCAGGAGGCGGCCGTCCGGGGCCTGGTGGCGGACGCGGTGGCGGAGGCACACGAAGCGCACGCTGCCGCACGGTGTGACCTGGAGGGCAGTGCGAGGGCTTTCCTCAACGAGACCGCCCTCCCGGTCGTCCGCGCCCTGAACAGAGCGGGGGCCCCTACGCTGCTCCCGGCAATGCACCGGATCGTGAACGCCGTCCGGCCGGGGCTCATCAGCCCGGAGGCGGCCCTCTACGGGCACTGGATGGAGTGGCGCGAGTCCAATCGGTCGGGCCGGCCCCTGTCCATGGGAGACACCCTGCGGCTGACGGGAGCAGGGTCTGCCATGTCCCTCTGCAGTGGCGCCCCAGCCATGCTGCACGCCCTCAGGACACGCTAGACCGGGGACGCGGCCCCGTACCTGAGCCAGGCGCGGGCCAAGTACCCGGGAGGAGTGTCCGAGCTGGATGCAGCGCTCCACCTTCTACACCCGCCGGACGAGGACCTGGGGGTGGGCGAGGTCACGGTGTTCCTGGAAGGCGCGGACGAGGCGTCCGCCCGCCCCCGGCCGACCAACCCGGTGTACGACGGCACCAGGCCTACCCCCCCGTACGCCGTCATCTACGAGGCGTTCCCCTGGGAGCCCACTTGGTGCCCCGCCCTCCCGCTGGCGACGCACGCGCCCCGTGGCTGGGCTAACCCAGACCTGTCCGCCCCCGTCTCCAGGACCAGGGGTGCCCACCACAGGGGGCAGGTCCTCTGGCAGGAGTGCCCTGGCACCCCCCTGCTCCTCCTCGTCGTCGCGACCCGCGGGGACCCGGGGCGGATCCTGGGGATCACCCCCACCCACCTCTATGGGGCAACACCCGTACCCCGCCCCCCCCTCCCGGCGCCCGCGGCGCGGGACGGAGTACACACCTTCCTGCGAACACAGGAGGTCACCGCCGTTACGGGGGTCCACCTGGTGAGGCTGCCCCCGACACCGCTCGACGACCCCCGGGGGCCCAGGGCCCTGGGCCCCGCCCCAGACTGAGAGCTGTGGCGCGACGCGTGGGCCGCGTGGCTCCCCCGCCTCCCCTCCCAATGCCGGTGGATGGCCGCAGGCCCCCGGCCGTGCGGGGCTGACGCCACAGCCGGCCCCCCACCCCCTCCCCCCCTTCCCCCCCGCAGAGCACCACACGGCACTGCCCACGGCACGGCACTGATGCACCAGGAGGTAGTGGGAAGGGCGCGCCTGCCACCACGCATGCCTACCAGGGTAACAGTGATGGCAGACTCCGATGGGTCCCCCCAGCGGGACGACCGCCACCACCGCCGGTCCCGCTCCCGCTCCCCCGTCTCCTCCCCGGAGTGGACGGGGGAGACCCTCGCGGAGCGCGAGGAGCGGAGGCTGGCGGAGGCGGCGGTGCTGGTCGGGCTGCCGCCGCCGGCCTGGGAGCCTGGGCCAGCCGAGACGGCCGCCCCCGCCGCCCAAGCAGCCAGCCCCGCCGCCCCGCCCCGCCCAGACGCGCAGGAAGCGGGGACTGCAGCGGGCCACGCCGCGGCCCAGACCGCGGCCCCTGGCACGCCGCCGACACGGGGGGCAGCCCCGGCGCAGGAACCGGGCGCATCGCCGAGGGCTGCCGCAGCCGCAGAGGAGAGCAAGAAGGGCACGCGAGGGGTTGCGACCGCACGGGCCACGGGCGCCTCGTCGGCGGCCGCCGCTGCAGCGAAGGAGAGCGGGGAGGGCGCGCGAGGGGCTGCGGCCGCGGCCACAGGCGCCTCGTCGGCGGCCGCCGCGGCAGCGAAGAAGAGCGAGGAGGGCGCGCGAGGGGCTGCGGCCGCGACCTCCAGCACGCCGCGAACGCGGGGGACGGACCCCGCACGGGCCGCGGGCGCCTCGCCGGCGGCCGCCGTGGCAGCAGAGGAGAACGAGGAGGGCGTGCGAGGGGTTGCGACCGCGGCCACAGGCGCCTCGTCGGCGGCCGCCACGGCAGCGAAGGAGAGCGAGGAGGGCGCGCGAGGGGCTGCAGCCGCGACCCCGGCGGGCCGCGACACCGCCTCAGCCGGCCGTGCCGCGGCCCACAGCACGCTGCGCAAGCGGGGGAAGAACCCCGCACGGGCCGCGGACGCCTCGCCGGCGGCCGCCGCAGCGGCAGCAGTCGGCAGGGAGAGCGCGAAGTACCGCGCCCACGCCAACCCCACCCACACCCACACCAGCTGCCCAAAGCCGCTCCCCCCCAAGCCCTTCCCCCCGGGGCGGGAGCGGCACGTCCGCCCCCCGACGCGCGAGCGCTCGCCGCCGGGCGTCACGCTGCCGCAGCTGCAAAGGCAGCGGGACGCCCGGCGAGTGGTCCAGGAAGGGCGCAGCAGCGGGGGGGAGCAGAGCGCAGGCAGCGGACGGGAAGGGGCCGGGAAGGGGCCAGGGCACGGGAAGGGCGCGCAGGGGCGCGGGCAGGGAGCCCAGGTGCAGGGGGCAGGGCGAGGGGAGATGGGAGAGCGAGCGGGCCGGGGCGTGGGGGACGGGAGGCGGGATCCGCGACACGGACAGGGGGCTGGAAAGGGGCCCAAGGGCAAGGGCAAGGGCGCCGCGGGCCCCAAGGGACAGGCGGGACGGGGCATGGGAGCCCAGGGGGGAGGACGGGGCGGAGAGAGGGGGGCAGAGGGCGGGGGGCCCCCGCAGCCGGACGTGCAGCCGGTGAGGTGCATCCCCCCCGGCATCCAACAGATGCCGGCACACCACACCCACCACCACCACCACCACCACCACCACCACCTCTCCAACATCGACCCTGACGCCGGCGAGCTCGTCCCGCCCCAACCCCCGCGACACCAGCACCATCAAGCCCCCCCCGCGCCGAGGGCGGAGCCGGCGCGGATGGCCTCGGCGGAGGGGGGACGGGGCGCGGCATCGGCGCCGCAGGCGCAGGGGCAGCGAGGGGGGCCGGCACGGGGGGCGGAGGAGGGCCGGCCATGGGACCGGGACTGGGGCGCAGTCCCGGACCCTCTGGGGGAGGAGACCCTCCCCCTGGTGGGGGAGGTGTACGGGTGGTTGTGTTGGGCCAACCAGGGGACCTCCAGGAGGCCGAGGAACCGGCCCTTCGATGCCGTGCTCCTCCGGAGGGACGGAGAAAACCGAGAGGTACCCCCGGGGGGATGGGCAGCCCCAGAGGACCATGAGAGGGTCCTCAGGTCAGTGATCCGGGCGGCTTGGCCCGACAGGGAGCCGACGTGGCCGGCCTTCCTGGAAGGGGGAGCGGTGCTCCGCATCACGGATGTGGACGCCAACAACTGGCTCCCCGGGGCTTTGCGCAGCGCCCTCGCCCACTGGCGCTACCGCCGGCACAACCCGCCGCCGCCGCAGCCCCAGCCCCCACACAAGCGGCGGCGCAGGTGATGGACCAGACGGCGGATACGAGGGAGTGGGGGGGGGGGGCTGGGCCCCCCGACCCACGCCCCCCCCACGGTACGGCACGACGCATGAGAGCGTGCCACCTCCCGCGGGAGGGAGTGCGGAGACAACAAGCGCGGGGGGGAACCTGCTGCCCCGCAGCCCGCTAACCACTGACCGCTAACCCTCACGGCCACCCCCGGCCGGCCAGCACCGCGCGACAACGGCCGGGGGGACGAGGGGCCCCAGCGAGGGCCTGCACGAGGATCCGGCTCTAGGTAGAGGGGGGCGGGGGAAGGGCGTGCCAGGACTGCCATGCTCCCCCCCCCCCCCTGCCCCCCTTGTCGTGATTGGTGGCGGACAGGCGCCTGCCTGGGAAGGAGCCGCTGTACACCGCTGGAGCCTGGCGCGGCTGGACGCCCAGCCAGAACATGTGCATGTTCGTGTTGGAGACCGATTCTGGATGTCTGCGCCGGAAGGAACAGTGCCGCAGGGGCTGGCGGAGGCGCTAATGGCCCTGTCAGCAGTGGTGCCAGGCAGCTCCACAGTGGTCCGCGCCAGGGGAGACCCCGATGCCCCTCCCGGGGGTTCGGGCCCGGCGGCGTCGGAGTGATCCCGCGAGCGTCGAGAGCGGCGGCCCAGCCGTGTGGGCGCCGCCCTCAGGGCGCGGTGGGGCTGCCCCGGGCCAGCAGAGGCTGGCCAAGGAGCGATGCAGGCGGTATGCGCCAAGTGCAGCAGGCTGATGTGTCGTGCGGTCGTCCTCTTTCTGGTGGCGGAGTGTGCTCAGACTACTCCGATGATTGCGCCGCTCCCGGGGGACCCAAATTTTTCAATTGACGGGTCCGTCGCGTTTTTCAAGTCGGGAGAGTCCAACCCAACCCAACCCAACCCCCCCCCCTGCCGTCAGGGGGCGTTGCCAGGGGACCAAAGGCCCCCCCCCCACTCCCCCCCCCCCTCTCACACAGGCCCGAGAGCGGGCGGGGGGGCGCCCCCCCCCCCCCCCCTCCGCACCCACGCCAGCTGGGGAGCCACAGGCGCGGCCCTCCGCCCCCCCGGGGCCGGGGGGGCGCCCCCCCCCGAGAAGGGACGGCGACCTGGTGGGGAAAGCGGCGGCTGGACCTGCTCCCGCGAGCCCACACCGGCGTGCCGGAGCAACGCGCACAACGGAACAGGAAGGAGGGCGTGCCCCACATGACCCTCCCGTAACCACAGCTCACTCAGGGATGACAGAGGGGGGGTTCAGGTCTGCTAGGGCCCCAGGGGGAGGGGTCCACGGGCCGCCCCTCACCCCGAGGGAGGGAGTGCGGAAACAACGAGCGCGGGGGGGAACCTGCTGCCCCGCAACCCGCTAACCGCTGACCGCTAACCCTCACGGCCACCCCCGGCCGGCCGGCGCCGCGCGACAACGGCCGGGGGATGAGGGGCCCCAGCGAGGGCCTGCGCGAGAATCCGGCTCTCGGTAGAGGGGGGCGGGGGAAGGGCGCGACCCCCCGGCCGATGCCTGGCCCCCGGGGCCAGGACTGCCATGCCCCCCCCCCCCGGCCGACAGGAGGCATCGCCAGGGGGCCACAGGGCCCCCCCCACTCCCCCCCCCCCCTCCCACACAGGCCCAAGAGCGGGCGGGGGGGCGGCCCCCCACCCCCCCTCCCCCGCACCCACCTCAGCTGGGGAGCCACAGGCGCGGCCCTCCGCCCCCCCAGGGCCGGGGGGGCGCCCCGCCCCACAGGAGGAACGGCGACGCTGTAAGGGCAACGGCGGCTGGACCTGCTCCCGCTCAGGAGCAACGCGCACAACGGAACGGGAAGGAGGCCGCGCCCCACATGACCCTCCCGTAACCACAGCCCACTCCGAGGTGACAGAGGGGGGGTTCAGGTCAGCTGGGGCCCCCGGGGGAGCGGTCCACGGGCCGCCCCTCACCCCCCCCCACCCCCCCCGACTCCTCCGTCAACGCCATGCCCATCCACTACGACGCCGACCCATCCATCCTGCACGCCCACCAACACCTCATTGTCTCCACTGATGCCGCCCTCCGCCACCACCTGGGCGGCGGGGGCGGGGTATTCTATGCCCCAACAGAAGGTATCATCCTCCGCGCCTGGTACGGCCTGCGCGTATGGGCCACCCCCACAGGCATGGAGTGGCTGGCCCGCCTGGTGGCTCTGCACCTCCTGCAGGGATGGCAGGGATGCCTTACGTCCGCCCTGGACGGCACCTCCGCACTCCACCGTGCCTACACCAGGTTCCCCCCCAAGCTCACCATTCTAGAGCTAATTTGGCGGAGCCTCACCCCCACCCTCCTGGGCTTCCAAGCCCACTACGAGGTGTGGTGTCCAGCCCAGCATGATACCCAGGACACTCACTTGCTGGCCCTCCTCAATCGCGAGGCCCACCAGCTAGCCGCCCGTGGTGCCTCGTCCCCAACCCCATGGGCCGTCCCCCTCCCCCAGCACCTCCCCTCGCCCCTGCTGCTGTACTACCGTGGGGCCCTGCTGCTCGAACCTCAGCTAGGTCTGGACCAGGCATATGACGATGCCGCAGCAGCGGCCTACTTCGCCGGCCGCCGTGCCTCGTGCCTCCGACCGGATGGGGGCCCCTTCTACGACCTCCTGGAGTCTGATGAACTGCCCACACGCGCCATCAAACGCGCGCTCGCGTACCGAGCGCTGGAATGGCAGCCACCCCCGGACCCCAACATCGCCATGGAATGCCATTTCTGCGGCGTCACGGAGCACCAGCTTTGGAGACACGTCCGCAGCCGCTGCCCCGCCGCGTACCTACATCTCCTCCACGCCCGCGCGCAGCTCCTCCTCGAAGTGACCTCTGCCCGTGGGGCTACCGTCACCGCCGAAGGTGCACTCCTCGACAGCGACAGGCGTCCAGTCCTGCAGTGCTCGTGGGACGCCCACTATGTGGCAGACCACGCCGACGTGGGCAACGTGCTCACGCTGTCCGGCCTGTGGTACCACGTGCCCAGCGACCACCTGTCCGACCTCTCCGCCGCCGCTAAGCGTCGCGCCACGCGAGTGGTCGTAAGCCTGCTTGCCCAACCTGCACTGTCCCTGCCTATGGTGCTGGCCCTCTGGGCCACGCTGCCATGCCCGCTCAGCTCCCCAGACCGGCCCCCGCCGCAGCCCCCAGCCGTCACCTTCCGTGACCCCCAGAGCTACGTGCCCTGGGTATATACGCTGGCGGCGGCCTACCTGGTGCGGGGCCTGGTGTCGTGGCGTGTATGCAGTGCAGGTCAGCTACATCTTTCTCTTCCAGTGGAGCCACACTGGCACCCTGGACCGCCAGTACGCCTTATAGTATTGCCGCCAGAGGACCTATACTGGGCACTTGCCCTATTGGCAGAGTCTAACGGGCAGCCCCCAGGGGCTGGCGTGGCCTTGCTTACGGCCGTACCTCCTGGGGACCGCGCCCTGACACTGCCGCAACCGCTTCAACCTTTTGCCCTAGGCCCACTGTGGCTGTACGCCACCGCCGGTGTGGGCCACCGCTGGGCCCTCCAGCCTGCAACCGGGCCCACCCAGTGAACTGCCAGCAACGATCAGATGCGACTCCTGGTTCTACCACGTACTCAGGGAGGCAGAGGTAGGACAAGCGAACCCCCCCCAACGCACCCACCCCCGGGGACAAAGCCCGCGACCACAAACACGGGCCAAGCTGCCGCGCGGGCGGCCGAAGGCACCAGGGCACCACTAGCTCATGCGGGCAGGGCCAGGCGCGGCACAGCCGTGTGACCCGTCATGCCCCGCGAGCACCACCAGCATGCGCGCCCTGCCCTCCTGCCCCGCGCGCGCCACACACACCGGCACGGCGGCATCTCCCTCCCGCGAGTGCCACCGCGGGGTACGGGGGCGGTCAACAGTCCGGCAGGCCTTGGGACCGGACAACCGCGATTCGCCGAGCCCAGTCGTGTCGGCACACAGGCGAGTGCCGACCGTGGGCCAAGGCGTCCGGCACAGGCCTTGACCCAAACCAAACCAAACCCCCCCCCACCCCGGGGCGGCACTTCAGCCCCGACCGCACGCGCGCGCCGGAAGGGAGCGCGCCGGCGACACGGAGAGGGCCAGAAAGGAGTACCGCAGGCCGCCGCCTGGAGCGAGAGCACGGAGGCCGCGGCGCGACACCCCCCCCCCCCCCCCCCGCCCCCCCACCAGCCCGCCAGCCGCGGGGGCCCCGGCCCCCACCCCCCGAGGCAGGGGGGATGGGCCCCTGCCGCCCGAGAGGGGAGCGGGAGTGTGACCCGCCCCCCCGCCCCAGCCACCGGCTCACGTCGGGGCCGCGAAGAACAAGCGGGCCCACGCCTGCGCACCGGGACGCCGCACAGATCGTACCCAGAGAAGCCGGGTGAGCACGAACCGGAGTGGTATGGGAGGCCACGCCCCCCATGGACAGCACAACGCCAGTGACGCCCGCTTTGTTGCCTGCCCAGGGAAGGCAGAGGGACGGAAAGAGGCAGAGCGACCCCCCGCCCTACGGGCCCCGCCCCGGCCGCACAGCCGGAGGAAACGGCGCACGCCCCCCCCCCCCCTCCCCCCCAGCCCGCCCCCCAGCATAAGAACGCCATGGACCCGCCCCGCGGCGCGCAGCCCCCACAGGGACAGAGCAGGGCCCCCACACCAGGACGCCCGCGACCACAACGCGGACCCCGACAGCCCACCCAGTGGACGAGCAGTCCGGGGAGGGGGAGCGCAAGACCCCAGACGCCCCACGCAACGGTCGAAGGCGCCCCCCCGGGGACGCCCTGCCGCCGCCCCCACAACCCCAAGCCAAGTAGGGGGGAACCGGGACCGGACCGCCCCCCCCCACGCCAGACGGAGCAAGGGACCGGGGCAGGACACGCGGAGGGGCACGGACCACGTGGAATGGCCCTACCAGCGCCCAGTGCCGGGACCACGCGAGAAGCGCACGCCACACCACCCAGCGGGGGGGGGAGCGGACACCGCGAGAGCGCGAGCGCACACACACGAAAGGGACACGTGGGGACTACCGGAAGGGCAACCGGACCGAGCGCGCGGAACGCACAGACCGCATGGAATGGCGTACCAGCGAGCGAGGGTAAGGGACACCCGGACAGGACGGCCCGCCACACGCAGCGCGGAACACGCGGGGCGGGGAGGGGGAAACGAAAGAGACACGACGCCAGGTGCCGGCCCGAACCCCCCCGAACCGGCCGCGAGCGCCGCGCACACACAGACGGGGCACTGCACCCGCCAAGGCAGTAGTGGCGCACAGCGCCACGCCCCAACCCCTAGGCTAGGCAGCCTCCGCGCCAGCCCAAGGGGGTCCCACTGGCGACAAGCCAGTAGCACGGGCCCGGCGGCGCCGGTGCCCCGGGCGACCACGCATTAGGGGGGCGACGCAGTGGGTAAGCGCCCGCAGCCACGGCTGCGAATTGATGCACTGACCGGGGAGTGGCGAAACGGGGACGCCGGGGAAGGACGGGGCTCCGAGCTCTGTGAACCCGGGGGACTCCGCCACCAGGCAGGAGGTGCGTCTTGGAGGGCCCCCCACTAGGACCCGGTGGGGGGGATATCACCTGGCCCAACATAGTGGCCCCCCGGGGCCGAAAGGCGTCTAGTACCCGCAAAATCAAACCTCAAACCTCAAACCTTTCTCGTTCGCCACCTTCGACACCGACGCATTTGACATAGGATTTTACGACGCCGAAAAAAATCCCAAAACCTGCAGCATATAAAAAAACACCCGTTTCAGTAGTTAGCATGCTGTAAATGATACCTCCCCTAAATCTATTTATGCAAGAATTGGAAATTAAATAGGGCAAATATGGCTGTTTTGAGGCAATTTTGGCACCCGCCACTCAATTATTTTGATGCACCACCATTTAGGGTCACATATGGTGGTTTGCTAAGGCCAAACTAACCTTAGGAAGAACCTTGACCAATGTGAAATCTCACGAGACCTTCCCCAAATCCACATATGCCATTTTGTTGGTGAAAAAGTGCCAAGAAAGACCCAAAAAGGCGGTATTTTGTAAATATCCACCTAAAGGCTGATGGGATGACCGTCATTTCATTACAGGAGCAGGATATGAGTGCGATTGGCGGAATGCGCTTTTTAAATCGGCTTCACTGCGCACAGAATGGGCCCAAATCTAGCAAAATGAGCCAAAAATGCTTGCGGCGGCAGGAAAATTGCGACCGCGGTGGTTTTTGGGATAGTGCGGCAACTGAATTTATGGATCTGGCGACATCGTAAAATCATATGTGTGGCGTGATCCTGGGAAACGACTTCTTTGAAGCCAACCCACACATCAAGTACCTCTCCCTGCAAGCGCCCCACCATTTACTGGTACGGAGACATGGGCAACTTGTGGAAGTCCCACTGAACGAGGACACCACACCAAAACCATGCGTGCAAAGCATCCAAGGTCTGTCGCTCAACCTAGGCGCAGACATGAAGCTGGAAGGCAATGTGGCCCTCCACGCGCAGCTCGCTCGGACTGAGAACTACAAACTTACCCACTCAGCGCACTCCTCTACCCGGTACACCACCCCCACCCCACGCAGCTGAGGCCCCCGGAGGGCTGGGCGTCCTTTCATGACGCCCACTTGGCCGCCCACGACAAGGCCGTGGCCACGCGGATGGGCCTAGCGGACCAGTGCGCCCACGTCAGAGGCCTCAAGGCACGCCTCCGAGAGGCGCACCGCTTGCTCGCCCGCTCCCCGTCGCCCCCACGGGGACAGGCGGGTTCACCCGCCCCCGACACCCACCAGGCCAAGAAGACCAAGCCAGGTCAGGGGGCCCGCCAGCGCGCCCGCAAGCAGGGCGCGACACCCTGACCAGGGCCCGGGTCCAGCCACACCGCACCACCCCACGCCCAGACCCCCGGGGCACACCAACAGCACCATCCCCACGAGCGCCTACCACCACCACCGTACCGCAGCACCCCAACCCTGCAGCCCAGCCAGCGACCACCGCCCGCACACGTCCACACCATGCCAGGCCCACCATAAGCGCAGAGCCAGGGGACATGGCACCACCAACACCATCACCACGCCCCCGTCCCTCCCAACCCCTACCCCCTGATGCCCCAATACTACAGCGACCCCCACCAGCTACATCCCCACCACACCCGGGCACAACCGGCCCCCACTAACCACCCACCCCACACGGCACACATCACCGCACCACACCATCACATATATCACCTCCACCAGCCCCTACCACCACACCCACCAACGCCGGGATACCACACACAACCAGCACACCCTCAACACCACCACCACGCGGTCGAGCACCACCGACCGCCCCCACTACACGAGCCCAGGATACACGGGCCACGGCACACCCCCATGGACCCGCAGGGGGCCGCGCACGCACACCAGCAACACCAGGGCCTAGTACGAGCGCCCCACCACCACCAGCAGCCACCCCACCCACACCCCATACCAGCGAGCACCATCCACCGGCAGCCACCCATTACATACGGACCACAGCCCCACCCGGACGCCCATGCGGCCGCCTCCCACCCACACCTCGGCACCGCAACCAGCGAGGGACCGCAAGGGCCGCACGGCGCACACACGCAACACCCACACGACCCACAGAGACGCCCAGACCCCGAGCCAGCACAACACCCAGCCCCGCCCCCCCCACCACCAACAGTGCCACCCCCAACCCATACCCCCCCCCCCCCCGAGTCCAGGCCACAGACGCAACACGCGGCAGCTCCCACCAGCCGATTGATGTCGATGCCCCCGCCGACAGACACCACCGCGAGTTCCCCCTCACGCGGCCGCCACAAGCTACCCCATCACCAGAACTCACACGCGACAACGACGGCCGACCCCCCCAACCCACACCACCCCCCCCATCACACCCCGCACCACCAGCCGCCGCACCGGCCCAACCCTACGCCCTGCACAACCCCGCAGCGGTACCGCAGCACCTCCGGGGACTCGGGGACCAGGAGGTGCTGCGCCTCCACACCTCCGGCACCAACCAGCGCATCCGGGGGACCACCCTGGTCCAGGCGGCCACCCTGGGGGGAGGCGTCCGAGACTTCCTCTTCGACGTCTTCCTCCACGTCGCCCGACACGACCGCCCCCCACTCGCCACCCCAGACGGCGAGAGCCCGTCCCCCACGGGGGACCGAATCTGGGTGCCCCCCATCGACCTGGGGGCGACACCTAGTCGGAAGCCCCGTGCCAGAGCGCGAGGACACCCAGGGCCGCACTCGCTACCGCGAGCCCAACATGGCCCACCCCCCACCCAGCGCCACCCCCAGCGACACCAAAGAGTGGGAGCGGGAAACATGGGTAGCCCAGATGGCCTCCCTGAGCAACTTCGGGCACCACGTCCTGGGGGACATCCCCACCCCTGACGACCGGCAGCCAGCCCCCTCCAGGTACATGACCCTCATGCACAATCTGCACTACACCCTCTCCGCCACCCACTACCACGCACCAACTGGCCACTAGGCGGTGCACGGCACCGACTCCCTCCTCCCCGCCGACTACGCCCCCCGCCCCCCCCCCCACACAACCCAGGCCTCGACACGTACGCCAGGGAGGACGAGCCGGACGACCCCCACATCTGGGGCACGTGGGAACGCAGGTCCCCGGACACGCTGCTCTCCATCCGCAGCGGCAACCAGGGCCTTGGTAGGGCGATGTATTGCCTTGCCAAGTGTACTCAACGGACCTGGGGGATCCCCACGGACCCGTGGCTGTGGAGTGTCACGCTGCGCCCCCAGCAGAGGGAGGCCCTCCCGAACCGCAGGGAATCCGTAGGCCCGTGGATGGATCCAGGCCTCCTGCCAGCGCATCACTTCCCACCAACCGGTCCCTGCCCACAGTCCATAGACCATGGACAGGACCGTCAGCGGGCGCGTGCCCAATGGCCGCTCCTCCCCTGGCTTGGGGATGAGGGAGGTGTATCCCTGGGCAAGCAACGTGGGCCACTGGCGCATCTCCTCAATTAGCGTGGGGAGCTGGGCCAGCCAATGCAGCACCCGGTCCGGGAGCGCCCGTAGATCCTGTAGGCTCCATCCGTCTAGGACCATGGCCGACGGGCGCATGGCAATGAGGCGGCGCCTAAGATACGGCCTTGTCAGCTGCTTCGCCTACATGGGTACCCGATGAAGGTGTCCGTACTTAGCCAGGAAGGCCTCAGGGCATGACTCCGGCCCTTCCGCGTACTTGCGGTTGATGGGCCCCCATGCCGCGCGGACCAGCTCGTCCATCTCCCGGACATTGGCCCTGGGAGTACCATCCGGTCGGGCAATAAACACCACCGGCGGGGAGAACGCCTCCTCTTTGAGCCAGCGGTACACTGCGCCTGGCTTGGTTCCCCACTCGGCCTGCCACGCCTGCACGCGCTCCCGGTCTTCCCGCTGCACCTGAGCGGCGGCTAGTCTCTTTAGATGCACAATGCACTCGTCCAGTACCGCCGCGGACGGCAACGGTGCTCCTACGTTGGCCACTGCCTGCAGCGTCAGCGGAAACCGGGCTAGCTCCGGCATCTGCAAATCATGCAGCCGCTGCACCCGCCGGCGCAGCGCGCACCAGGATTGGGACGTACTCTCCCCCCTCCCCCGCGCCCTCTCGGCTGTGTCTGTGCTTTGGCCTGTGTCGTTGTCTGCGTCTGTGTCTCTGTCTGTGTCTATGTTTGTGTCGTTGGCTGTGTCGGTGGCTGTGTCTGTGTCTACGTTGGTGTCTGGGTCTGTGTCCATGTGTGTGTCTGTGTCCGTGTGTGTGTGTATGTGTGCACTGTACTATTAACGAGGGTTGATGGCTTTTAATGTCCTGGCCGCTCTTGCGACGGGAGGGTTAGGGGTTAGCGGGTTAGAGCCTGCCTGAAGCCTGCCCTATCCCTCCCCCGGCCCCCCGGTATGTCGCGGCGCGGCGGAAGGACGCCATCCTGAGGCTATGTGCCCTCCTCGGAGGCCCTCCCGTGGCCCTGACCTGGGCCCTGTGTGCCGCCCCGGGGCGACGCCGCCGTCCGCTGCCCTGCTGGGCCTCCCCCCTCCCCCCTGATCATGGGGGCTGGCACGACCGCCGACCCTCCGGAGGGCAAGACGCCCGCTTGTTGCTGCAGCTGCAGCCCCCCCCTCTGGACCGGCAGACACCGTTGTCCCCCCCCCAACACCCTGGGATGCCCTTCGTGGTGGCGGCTGCAGCAATGCCGCACCCCCCTGTGCCCTTTGCATGACTTGCACGCTGGGGCCCTGTGCTCATCGCACAAGGTCTGCATGGGGCGCCGCGGCTGCCCCACTCTTTTGCCCCCCGCCCGCTGCGCCCTCTTCTGTGGGGGGGAGGGGGGAAGGGACTCTGCCTGCTGTCCTGTGACTGCCCCTGGGGGGGGTTCCTGCTCCGCCCGTGTAGCGGATGCCGCCGCCGCCGCCCCCCCGGAGCTGTCCCCTGGGGGATGGCAGTCAATCGACATCTCCTGTCCCCCCCCTGAGGGGTCCCCCTCCGCCGCCTCCGCCCCCGGCGCGCCGCCCCCTGAAAGGCTTGGGTGAGGTTCGACCGATGCCCCCTGGTCCTGCCCCCCCCCTCGGGGGGGGTTCGCGGCCCCCGGGGGGGGGTCGGCGCCCTCCCCTTTGGCTGATGACCCCGCCCGCGCCGCCGTCAGCCGGCGTGAGATGTCCCCGAAAATGTCCGCCAGCCCCCGGGAGGGGAGGGAGGGGGGGTGGGGACGCGGCTGAACCCCCCCCACCCGTGCGTGTCCGCCCGGGCGTCCGGCTGGCACGCGTGGCGCTTGGACTCCGCGTGCCCCCCCGTGCCCGGTGGCTCCCGCTGGGAGGGGCGGGGAGAGCGGGAAGGGCCTCCTGAGCTCTCCCTGCTGGTTTAACATACCGGAGCCGCTTAAGCTGTGTGCCCCCCCCCTGGAGACGCCTTGGGGGGGGGGGCGGGAACTCCTCCTGGCGTCGCGCGTGCTCGTGCTCCGGGCGTGCTCGTCGCGTCTCGCGCTCTGGCGAGGATGATTGCGGGCGGGGTCGTTTGCGAGCGCTGGGCGAGCCCCGTGCGGCCTGGGACGCCGCCACGGGGTTGGCCCCGGCCGGCCGCGCGGGCTGCAGCCACGCCCGCAGTGCTCGCGCCGCCACGCGTGCTTGTGCCGCGTCCATGCGGTGCCCTTCGTGCGCCCGCTGGCAGCAGTGCTCGGCGCCCCGCTGCACGCAGGCGGCACAGGACGGGGCCCGGTGTCGCGCACACAGGGCCACCTGCGGCGGCGGTGCTACGCGGTCCGCGTCCCCGCCTCCGGCCCCGCGCCGGTCGCGCTGCACCCGCCGGCGCGGCAAGCGTTGAGAGGGCCGCAGGGGCTGCTGTCCTGGTCCTGCCGGGGGGAGGTAATCCAAGAGGAACACGTCCTGCCGCCCCGCTCCCGGCCGCGCCAGGCGCCGCGCCCACAGCGCTCGGCAGTGTGCCTCCAGCTGGCGCATCTGGAACAGCATGGCTTCCGGGCGCGCGAACAGTGGGCGCGCCGACCGCCCCACACACCTGAAGCCCCCCAGCGGCAGCAGGGACTTCGCCATCCATACCTCCTTGCCATGCATGAGGTCCCCTGCCTGTAGATGTGGCTGCAATGCATCCAGGGCCATCTTCAGCACTTGGCCCCTGGTGCGTAGCGGCAGGGTGACCCCCCGCAGTCGGTGGTCGCTGGGGGCCGGAAGGGCCCGTTCCGCGTGTGCCTCGAAGTCCAGGGCCAGCTCCACGTATGTCACATGGCCCGGCCCTGGTACCCACCGCAGCTGGCCTGCCCACTGCAGGAGCGCCACCGCGAAGTATTGTACTATTAACGAGGGTTGAAGGCCTTTAATGTCCTGGCCGCTCTTGCGACGGGAGGTTTAGGGGATAGCCGGTTGGAGCCTGCATGTGGCCTGCCCTATCCCTCCCCTGGCCCCCCAGTGTGTCGCGGTGCGGCGGAACGACGTCCGCCTCGGGTTATGCGGCCTCCTCGGAGGCCCTTCCGTGGCCGCGCTGCTGCTCCTGCCTGCCCCCGCACGGCAGCACTGCTGCCCCCGGCCCTGCCGGTTCGCCGCCGCCGAGCCCGGACGAGGGTGCCGGTGCGCGCATCGGCCCTCTGAGGGGCATAGTGCCCAGTTGTTGATGCAGCCCCCCCCCCCCTTGAACCGGCAGACACTTTTGGCCCCCCCCGCAACACCCTGGGATGCCCCTCGTGTTGGCGGCTACAGCAGTGTAGCACCTTCCTGTGCCCATTGCATGACTTGCATGCCGGGGCCTGGTGCTCATCACACAGGGTTTGCATGGGGCACCGTGGCTGCCCTGTTCGTTTCCCCCCCATCCGCTGTGCCCTTTTTTGTGGGCGGGAGGGTGGGAGACTTTGCCTTGGTTGCCCTGGCCCGGCCCCTTGTGGGGAGGGCGGGTCGCGTTCCACCTGTGCGGTTGAGGTCTCCGCCTCTGCCCCCTGCCGCCGCCCCCCAAGAGATGGGGGTGGGGGTCGACCGATATCCCCTGCTCCTGCCCCCCCCTTTGGGGGGGTTCGCGGTCCCCGGGGGGGGGGGGGGTTAATGCCCTCCCATCTGACTAATGACCCCGCCCGCGCCGCCGTAAGCCGGCAGGAGATGTCCCCGAAAATATCCGCCAACCCTCGGGAGGGGGGGGGGGGGGGGATGCGGTTGTACCCCCGTCACGCGTGTGTGTCCGCCTGGACGCCCTGCCGGCGCGCGTGACGCCTGTACCCCGCGCGCCCCCCCATGCCCGGTGGTTCCCGCTGAGAAGAGTGGGGAGAGCGGGAAGGGCTGCCTGAGCCCTCCCCGCTCTTTTAACATACCGGAGTCGCTTAAGCTGTGTGCCCCCCCCTTGGAGACACGTGGGGGGAGAGGGGTAGAACACCTCCTGGCGTCGCGCGTGCTTGTGCTCTGGGCGTGCTTGTTGCGTCTTGCACTCTGGTCAGGAAGATTGCGAGCGGGGACGTTTGCGCGCGTTTGGCGAGCCCACGGAGCCCACGGAGCCCACGGAGCCTACAAGGCCGGCCCCGGCCGGCTGCGCGGGCTGCAGCCACGCCCGCAGCGCTTGCGCCGCCACGCGCGCTTGAGCCGCGTCCATGCGGTGCCCTTCGGGTGCCCGCTAGCAGCAATGCTCGGCGCCGCGCTGCAGGCAGGCGGCACGGGGCAGGGCCCGGTGTCGCGCACACAGGGCCAGCCGTGGCGGCGTCGCTCCAGCATCTGCAACTCATGCAGCGGCTGCGCCCGCCGGCGCAGCGCGCACCAGGAGTGGGACGTACTCTCCCCACTCCCTTTCGGCTGTGTCTGTGTCTTTCAGCGCCCTTTCGGCTGTGTCTGTGTTTGTGTCTGTGTCCGCGTCTGCGTCTCTGTCTGTGTCTCTGTCTGTGTCAGGGTCTGTGTCGGTCGCTGTGTCTGTGTCTGTGTCCGTGTGTGTGTCCGTGTCGGTGTGTGTGTCTGTGTGTGCACTGTACCATTGACGAGGGTTAAAGACTTTTAATGTTCTGGCCGCTCTTGCGACATGAGGGTTAGGGGTTAGCGGGTTAGAGCCTGCCTGTGGCCTACCCTATCCCACCCCTGGCCCGCCAGTGTGGTGCGGCGCCATTGTAGCTTGCCATTGTCGTTGCCTAGGGCTAGCTGGCCCATTAGAGCGAGGGACAACCTGTTGATGTGGGACGAGGCAACAGTGTAGGCAGCTGTGCTGTCTAGGTTAGTGAGCGATTGGGTCATTGTTGCACGCAGAGCCTGCACTGAGGTGTGAGGCAAGCCTGGGTCTTGCCTGGCAGTATGCCTGGTTGCGGTGTACGGAGATAATGCTTTATTTGCCGAGACTTGCACCTGGCTGGGGCTGGTGCCAGGGGTTACAGGTGGCGAACTGAAATTAGGCACTGCAAGGCGTGAAATGCCGGCCTGAAATGCCAGGGATGCTCGTTTCAGTCGTGCTGCTGTGGCCTGAACTTGCACACACTTGTCGAGGCCACTGATGTCTTCCACCATGGAGGGGGTGCTGAGACCGGGGGAAACGCCTGTGGGGGCCGTCTCTGCTGCTGCCACACCTCCTGCATCCGCTGCGGAGACTTTGTTGGTGCCCGCAGGAGTGTTGTTGATCATGACGGAACGCCCACGGCGCCAGAGGCTTCAGCTCCTGTCGTTGATTTCTGGGTGCAGTATTTGATGGTGCTTCCCATGGTTGCTGCTGGCGCAGCGCTCCAAGTTGTGGCTGGCGGCTGGGACCCTCGGTTATTACGTTTCTGTGTCTGTGTCTGTGTCTGTGTTACTGTGTTGGTATCTGTGTCTGTGTCTCTGTCTGTGTCCGTGTCTGTGTCTGTCTCCGTGTCTGCGTTTGGGTGTGGGTCTGGCTCTGGCTCTGGGTGGGGGTCTGGGTCTGGGTCTGGGTCTGTGTCTGTGTCTGTGTCCGTGTGTGCATCTGTGTGTGTGTGTGTGTGTGTGTCTGTGTTGTCTCTCCGTCTGTGTCTCCGTTTGGGTTGGGGTCTGCGTTTGACTCTATGTCTGTGTCTCTGTCTGTGTCCGTGTCTGGGTTTTGGTGTGGGTCTGGGTCTGTGTCTGTGGATGTGTCTGTTTCTCAGTCTGTGTCTGAGTATGTGTCTGTGTCTGTGTCTCAGTCTGTGTCTGTGTCTGTGTCTTGGTCTGAGTCTGGGTCGGTGCCTGTGTCTCTGTCTGTGTCAATGTCCGTGTGTGTGCCTGTGTGTGCTCTGTGCTATTAACGAGGGTTGATGGCTTTTAATGTCCTGGCCGCTCTTGCGACGGGAGGGTTAGGGGCTATTAACGAGGGAGACCCATGTTTGACTGCTTGCTGGATAGGATTCCCGAAGTGTACACCCGAGTTTGTGCCTTATTGGTCTACCTGTTCTCTGCGGTCAAAAAGTGAGAACCTCTGAGCCAACATGCTTCTGTTATTTCCGTGGAAGCTCTCCCATGCCCTGCGCCAAACAGAAGTCAACTGACGTGTTCCGGCTCTCCCTCTCCCATCATCTCGCATGGCTGCGGGGCGGGGGGGGAAGGGGGGCATGGTGACCTGGGTCTCCGTCGCTTTCGGGCGGGCGGTGTGGCTGGAATGTGCGGGGAGCGTGCATGCTCCATGTGTGTGCGTGCGGGGCTGCGGGCAGTGCGCAGCCGCTTAGCGGGTCGTGTGTCCAGTGCGGCTGGGCGCTTGCGTACAGGCGTGTGTATTTTGTAGTACCCCCTGGCACAACAGTTTCGGACCCCCCGTTGCATTCTTGTGCATCTGGCGCAGGCCAGCAATCCATGCTGACAGCACGTGACCAATAGGGGTAGCCTGTCCACATACCCTGGACGATGATGCCCGAGGGCACAGCACGCGTCCCCTGACTTGCGCAGACGCTTGCACGTGATGCATGGTGCGCGCTGGTGTGCGCTGCACAGGTCAGGAGCCCGTGCGCATGCATGTGGTGCCGGCACTGCCACACATGCTTGTGGCGCCGGCGGAGCCGCGAGCTTACATTGCCTTGTGGTCTGGTAGGGTGCATGCGGGGCTTTGCCCTGACCGATGACGGGGAAGAAAGTTGCTGCGAATGACCCTCCTCCCTTTGGCAGTTGCCGAGGAGGAGGCCATGAGCCCTGTATTTAACGCTCCCACGAGGGCCGCTGAATCCGGGCTTCCTCCACTTCCGCTGGACTGCGCCTGTGTCTGTATACATACGAGCGTGCCTTGTTCTGCCTAGAGTGCGCGCGCAGAGCCCAAGTTTCTTCGCAGTATTGACTGACCGTAGCAATATGCCCCATCATGGCTTGTCTGGACACAAAATACGGGCGCCGGTTAAGGCCCCTTGGCTGAGCCCCCCCCAGCGGGACCAATGAATTCGCCCTGGTGATTACTTTAGCGGGGTGCAGGGCGCCCCGCGTAACCAATTTCTGCATTCTGCATAACGCTAGCCTGAGAACTCGGCCTCGCTCTTGCAGCGGCAGTGCCGTCCCTCTGTATTTGGCATGTGGTGCTGTGGGTAGGCTGCGCTGTGACGTTTCTTCGATTCGAGCGCGAGCTGTATGAATGTGACCGTGCCTGGCTCGTCGGCCCACACCAGCTGGCGCGTCCAGGACAAGAGGTCTGCTAAAAAGGGTAGCTCCCATGGCCAAGTTCTAGCTATGGGCTTGGCGAGCGTCAGTGTGCCTAGATCCTCGGTGCGTGGGACTGGGCCCGTCAATTGCTGGTATGGGTACCTGTCTGTCTGACATGTCTGGCAGAGGGGAACAGCATGGAGGTCTGCTCGTCCCGAATCATGCGGGCCGCCAGGATGGCCACATACATGACATGTATGGCTTGTAGGAACTCCAGGCTGGTGTTCCGCTCTTGTCGGGTGACAGGCAATGGAATGCCCTGCGCTAGCCCACACGTGAGTAAACAGGGGGGCCAGTGGGCAGTTTGCTCTAGCCCAGGAAATTGCTGGGCCGCGTGCTCAATATTGGGTGTGTGAGAGTGCCGGATGGACTGCCATACCTCGGAGGACCTGAAAATATGTTACTCTGTCTCCGCGGCCTTACCGCAGAAAGGACAGTCAGAAGGAGGCCGCAGGCCCCTTTGATGTGCGCGCAGCGCTGTCCAGACCCCACTCGCAAGGATGGTTCTAAGCAACGAGCGCTCGAGCTCTGTGGTGTGTGAAAGTTTGCTCTGCGGGACCAAGCGTCTGTTGGTGGTGTAGTGCATGCCTCAGAATTGCTGGGGCCTGCGCTGGACGAGCTCGGCCATCATCTGTGACCTCAGCTATTCACGGACATGGTGCTTGACCTCTGCCTTGTCCCCAATGAGATTCAGGGGTTGGGCGACACCTGGCGCTGTCCACTCCGACCACCCTTGTGCTGGAGTCCAGCCCCAATTGTGTAGTGTCTGTAGTGCCCTGCCAAAAGGTCCGGCTGATTGCGGAGAGGGGTGCGTCTCCCATATATCGCCTGGGCCAAAACAAGCTAGGGGCCTCGTGTTCGGCATAGTTTTGCCAGCCATACCGCGCGCTGATACGGGATAATCAGGCTGGGGGCGTTTCTGTGCCCTACACAGAGGAGGAGTGTGTGCCTGTGTGTGTGTTTGTGTCTGTGTTGTGTCTCTGTCCGTGTCTGCGTTTGCGTCTGGGTCTGGGTCTGTGTCTGTGTCTGTGGCTCTGTCTGTGTCTGTATCTGTGTCGGGATCAGGATTGGTGTCTGTGTCTAGCGTCGGTGTCTTTGTCTGTGTCCGTGTCTGTGTCTGTGTCCGTGTGTGTGTCTGTGTGTGTGTCTGTGTCTGTGTCTGTGTCTTTTTCTGTGTCTGTGTCTGTGTCTGCGTCGGTGTCTGTGTCTGTGTCTGTGTCTGTGTCTGTGTCTGTGTCTGTGTCTGTGTCCGTGTATGTGTCTGTGTCTGATTCTGTGTCAGTGTCTCTGTCTTTGTCTGTGTCTGTGTCCGTGTGTATGTCTGTGTCTGATTCTGTGTCTGTGTCTGTGTCTGTGTCTCTGTCTGTGTTTGTGTCTGTGTCTGGGTCTGGGTCTGTGTCTGTGTCCGTGTATGTGTCTGTGGCTGATTCTGTGTATTTGTCCGTGTCTGTCTCTGTGTCCCTGTCTGTGTCTGTGTCCCGGTCTCGGTCTGGGTCTGGGTCTGGGTCTCGGTCTGTGTCTGTGTCTGTGTCCGTGTGTGCGTCTGTGTCTGTGTCTGTGTCTGTGTCTGTGTGTGTGTGTGTGTCATCTGTACTTGTGGAGGTGGCCCCTTGTGCAGCGTTGGGCTGGACGCCTCGTTTGGCTCAGGTCTGCTGAGGCCTCTTTGTGACGTTGTTTTCCTCCCTTCTGCGGAATCAGAACCTCTGTATTTTGCTAGCTAGGTATCCAGAGTGTTTGCTCTCCCGTGCCTCGTCACACAAAGCGGGCGTGCGACGTCCTCGGCCACGGT
Source organism: Eutreptiella sp. 'Long Island Sound 2002' (assembly GCA_964036045.1). Taxonomy (NCBI): domain Eukaryota; phylum Euglenozoa; class Euglenophyceae; order Eutreptiales; family Eutreptiaceae; genus Eutreptiella; species Eutreptiella sp. 'Long Island Sound 2002'. The sequence goes on from OZ038385.1 coordinate 73,862,359, forward strand.
CTCCTCCAGCCCACGTGGAACTGGGGCTGGTGGGGACGGAAGGGGGGGTGATTTGGGCGTCCTGCATTTTGGGGCTGGAGGGGTGGGGGGTTGGTGTGGGGACCTCAGCAGACTCGTGGAGATACGTGCAGGCCCTTGTGGGCATGGTGGTTTGTCGGGCAGTTGCGACTGTGTAAGTGGGCGCTTCCGGCGCACATGCACTGGGGTGCACACTTTATCTGTGTGTGTGTGTGTGTGTGTCCGTGTCTGCGTCGGTGTCTGTGTTTGTTTCTGTGTCTGTGTCTGTGTCTGTGTCTGTGTCCGTGCGTGTGTATGTGTCTGTGTCTGTGTCTGATTCTGTGTCTATGTCTGTCACTGTGTCTGTGTCTCACTGGTGTTCTCCCATGATGCAGATAGGTAGATGAGGCCCCCTCTGAGGTGCGTGGCATGTCAAACACAATGCCTTGGACTGCTTGTGGCCTGAGGCGGTATACAACATCAGAAGGCAAGATTAGTGGGTAGGCGAAAGGGAAAAGACAAAAGGCAAAGGGCGGGGATGTGTGGTCTCCTCTTAATTGACATTCAATGCATGGAACGGGGCTTGAGAAATGCACAAGAAGGGTTGCACACACCGTGGTGGCAGAACCAAATTGATCGAGGGACACGATTTTCAGCGTGCCGCAGTTTGCGCCAAAGAGGAAATAGAAGAATGTAAAATCATATGTTCCGGAGGTTCCAACAGCAAAGCCAAGCTTATCAGCCACGTTGACGTTTTGTGTAGTTGCGTCCCACAGAGTAAATGATGAGCCAGGACGGGGAGCTGCCAAGGGGCCGGTATTTGGATTGGCAGCTGTTGTGAATTGCCTGTAACCCCCCCACGTGATCGGCCCGGCTGTAAGGTGTGAAATGGGGAAGGCAAGAGGCATGTCCAAACTGTGTGCACGACACACAGCGAACTTTCTGTGCAAAGCAAAGCAGGTTCAATCCCTTTTGTACTACCTGCTGCATAAAAGGCTCGTAAGGAAAAAGGCTGGATTTGGGGACAAAGAATTAGCATGCATTTTGGCAAGAGTCAAAATCAGCGCCATGCACACACCCAATTGCTCTATACCCGGGCTACACACAGCAGATAACCAAGGGCATAATGCCTTTGCTCAATTGCCCCATTCCACTTGAAACAGATATGCTAGTATGCGTGCCTACACACGTGTCTATATATCAATGCATCTACACTACAACCTGTTGCTTACAATCCTTAGGGGAGTGTTTGCCCTGTGCGCGCCCTGCTCGCTACTTTTATAATGACTTTCCCAGATTCAGTACCCAAGTTCACCATTACCCAATGCAGCCTCGGACTGGGGAATGTGATGACAGTCATGTCGGGGAGCCACCACGAACAGAGCTTCCATCAACAAGGGGGTCCAAAGGAACATCTGGAGGGACGTTCATTGTGGGAATCGATGGGGCTGGTGGTGGAGACTCGAGACTGGGGATACCAAATGAGAGTCCATGGGGCCTCCATGATTAACGACCCGCACACCACCATGATCATACTCCAACTCCACATGCCCATCATGCAAAAGGCCAACCACCTTCGCAGGTACCCGAATCCCAGTAGACTTGGAGTAAGAAAAAGTCACTGCAATGTCTTTCTTGGAGGGCTTGATCCAGGCTAAGCCCCCCTTAAAACCCTTTGTTGATGCGAAGACAAACTTAAGTGTTTTTATCTCTCTTTTGTTGCCTAAAGTACACTTTCTCAAAGTAACTAGGGTTGTGACCCTGGCCCCCCCATGAAGTTCACCCCTACCACTCAACTGAGCGGAGGTACCTTCCTTCATGGAGGACATACGAAAATAAATCAGGCATTTCATGCTTGTTGGCCTTGGAGGTTAAGCCTAGTGGTCTCCCAACCCAAGACCCCTATACTCAATTGTTTCTACCACTTATTGTGGTCCTACTTTGTAACTGTTTCTGAATTCAGTTGCTTGGCCAAGTCATTTTCTGTGTGGTCCTGACATCTATGCCTCTCAGTCCTAACCAGCACCATTTCACCCAAAGGATTGCACATGAAGTGCCTAATGCAACCTCTGAGGCTAGAGTCTGACCAATTTTCATATAAAATATTTTGTATTATCCATTTGTGATTGAATCTATGTGCATAAACCTGCTTTGTCTATCTGCAGCCCTTCTGTGTTACACTGGATTCCAAAACCAATCATTGATTCGATCCACATCCTGTCCTTGCTCTACTTGCTGCTTTGTTTGGGGTTTTCAACTACAAAACCTGCAGGACTACATCAAAATATCTAGGGCATAATTCAAGGACATCTTTCCGGTAGCAGAGACAGTCCCTTGTGACCTTTTGAAGCGACCCTGAGAAGAAGTGCAGAACAAAAGCTCAACAGCAAGTTCATCATGTCCACGCCAAGCGTCAAGACCTGGCCTATCCGAACTGTGAGAGTACAAATGGGCAGCATGGCCCACCCAATGAGTGAACCACCTCACCGAGCTCCACATCATCTCAGTGGCGCATCTGGGTCCCAAGGAGATCCAGAACGCAGAAGGGCGGAAGAGAATAAAGGCCTTACCACCGAGGCCTTAGCAGCACACGGTGGAGACAGCTTCAGTCAGCTCCACAGACGAGTGGCTGCTTCAGTATCAAGATCAAATTGTCCAGCTTCATCTTCAACTGCCATTGAAGGACCTGAGGAGTATGAGGAGCTGAAGCAGAAGATGGATGAGTACATCCTACATCAGGAGTACTACAAATCCATCCGTGGGGAAGATGGAGAGGAGCCACTGGCTGTACATGGATCCATACCACGTACAGACCTAGGGTCCTACGCGCACTCGGGTCCTCCGTCCACTGCATCCCTGCCAAGACGAACAAGACCTGAGTATCCGAGACCATGTTATCCAACCCCAAGGGCTCCCGAAGTGGGCCCAACACGAGTCGAAGAACAACATCATCCAAGGCCATCCTACGGAGCCCTGGATCACACGGCCGAGCTGTTGGCCAAACTCCTGTCCGGATCAGAAGATCCAGATGTGACGGCCCTATCAGAGGCCATTAAGGCAAAGCTGGGTATTGCAGAACCCTTACCCAAGCCTGAGCTGCCCTCCCTCTCTCTCCAGGGCTGAGTACCCTGGCCGAAGATCTCAAGAGATCAAGGGTCTCAAGGCTGTTGCCTAAGGTCACCTGCCCCAGCCCCTTTCACCCCCGTGCCAGGACTGTGCCTATGGCTGATCTACAGGACGTGCCTGTCAGAGAGAGTGAGAGAAGAGGGCTGTCAGCCCTGGCCCCTCTTGCCGGCGTGTCGCTTTCAGGCCTAACTCCGGGGGGTGGGAAGACGGGCAGACCAATTGCCCAGGCGAACATCTAGCTGGAACTGCCGGAGTTCGACCCCAAAAATCTGCCTGAATGGGCAGAAGAATTTGCAGAGTTCCTTTTGTTGACTGGCCAATCCCATGTGGATGTGGCCACCAAATGTTCACTGCTAAAACGCTCATGCAAAAAGAAATTTTTGCAAAAACAGGTCAAACAGATTGTGAAAACCTGTTCTACCTGGGCAGGGGTACTCCTGAGGTTAGAGAAAACATTCCCAGTCTATGAGACTGACCTCAGCGTACGCACACAGATCGAGGAGCTACCTATGCTCCCGGAGTTTCCATCCGCTGCGCGAATTTCTGAGTATGTGTGCGACTTGGAGTACTTATTTTCGAGGATGAACGTGGGCTCCTACGGAGCCACTGAGCCCCACCTGTGGCTCATGAGTAAGATCCCCCAGCGTACGTGGGATGATTGCCGCTCCACCTCTGAGAGGAAGAGCAGGACCCACTCGTACGATGCACTGGTGGATCTCTTGATTGAGCTAGCTCTTGAGAGAGAGAACGACTCCCACGTGTAGAATTTCCTCAAGAAGCATTTGGGACGAGGTGGTACCCCTACCCCCGAACGTGGCGAAGGAAAGGGGCATAAAAATCCCACTAACACCAACCAGGGAGGTGGTAAAGGGAGGGGCAACCTACGTGCCATGAACGAGGTTCCAACTGATGCAGGCACACCCCCCCTGTTTTACTGCCGACCTGTCAATGACAAGGGGGGACCTTGTCATGCCTCTGACTGCGATCTCCGCAGTGGCTGTATGCTGCAGATGAAACGTCAGCAGCATACTAAAGATGGGAAAACTGTGACCCATCAGGACCACTTCAGGTGTACCATCACCTGTGGTTACTGTGGCAAACGCCGTCACTATGAGGACGAATGCCACATCAAGAAACGCGAGAGTGACAAACTCAAGCGTCAGGAGGCGTAGCGCCAGAAGACCCAGACGCCCGCCAGAAATCCCCCGAATGGGGATAAAGGTAAAGGAGGTGGCAAGGGGGGTGGCAAAACTGGACCCCCTAACCCCCAGAGGCGCTCATCAGCGCCTGTTGCTACACCCACTCCTGCTGCTACACCCGCTCCTGCCGCAGGTGTCCCCCAGAAGCGCCCCCAAGGGGATAATGCTACCCCTGAGGGGAATAATTCTAAGAAGAGGCGCTTGGCCTGGATGGCCAAGTCCCTCATGGCTGCAGGGGTAGATGTGAAATTCCCTGATGAGGAATAGGGGGGCGGCTCCGAAGAGGAGGACTTGGTTTTCTGGATCCTCGTGAAAATCGGGGATCAGGTTTTTCGAGCGGTGCTTGATACCGGTGCAACACTTTCCATAGTGGCCCGGCGCCTGCTTAAAACTTTCAGGAAAACTAAGACCGTGGCCATAAGAGTAGGGGATGGGCGTACCATCCACTCCTTGGGGGGGATCGATGTGACCATATGTCTGGGCGACGAAACCGTGACCAAACAATGCAGAGTGTTGGACACTGACGCCTTTGACATCGTCATTGGCACCCACTTTCTAAGAAGGAACCCCCAGGTGAAAATGCTGTCCCTACAGCGTCCTTACTCTTTGCACTGCGACTTTGGCAGTGGGCTATTCTCCGTTCCTTTGGAGCTGTCAGGACGAAAAGAGTCTGGGCTGCGCTACGCAGCCAAGACGAACTATCGTACTGAAAACTACCAGCTGGCCTGTCACGTTCTTGAAAATGGACTGGCGGCCCTACAGGTAAACCTGGATGAGATCCAGGTGGAATTGTTTGCGAGCCAACAACAGCACATCATGCAGTTGTACTGCTCGAAACAACTGAACAATGCTTTCCGTTTCTTCTCGAAAGCAATGGGCCTAGCGTATGCTAACCCTCCCTTCTCCCTGCTCGCGAAGGTTCTAACCAAAATCGCTTATGAGGGAGGAAGGGTTGTTATGTGCACCCCTGACTGGGGTTGCTCTGGTGAACATGCTTACTGGCGCCGTATGCTAGATCGAATGACCGTGGGAAGAGTGCAACTCCCCGACGGCCCCATCTTTGTGCCTGAGGACTCAGACACAGCTATGCAGGCCCCTGAGTGGGCCAGTTTCCTGTCCATCATCGATGGATCTCTCAATCCTGTACCCCTGTGTGACCTGGACCAGGTGCTACTAAAAGAGGTCATGGCCGAAAATCGTGGCTTGACCCCTTATGATCTCAAAAATCGATCTCCTGAGCACCTATCTGCCACACTTACAGGGTGTGAGTCTCCTGATGACTATCTGGAACCTGCAGCTGTAAAAGAGGATGCTGACGACCAACTGTCTGAGATCGCCAGCACTATTCCCTCTGTTGATCCCAGCTGTGTTGACCTAAAACATAGTGCTTTCCTGGCCCAGCTGTTGCTAGAGGAGGTAGATCTAGAGTCAACCTCTGAACCCGCTTCCTCTGTTGGGAAACCAGTGCTACACATGCAGCCTGTGCACACAGGTGAACCCGTGGCCCGGAGTGCTGATGCTCTGGCACGGCCTGCTGCTAATAACATGCCATTGTCTGAGCATGACACTCAAGAACTCCGACGGCTGTTGTACCTGAAGGCCGAAGGTATTGAGCGCCAAGAGCGTCTGCAATACCTCAGACAGACCTGGAAATCCTCCATCTGGTCTGAGGAAGACGATGAGTCCTATACGCTGCCTGATCCTGAGATACCTCTAGTGTATTCTCTACACTATGGGCAGCAATGTACCCCTGAATGGGACGATGGTACTGTGCCTGCCGAAACTGCTGATCGGCATAAAAAGAAAGAACATGGAAAAAGCAACCTCCATGCTGAGGAGGATTTCCTTCAGAAACTCGAGAGTCTTAACCTTGACCCCCGCCTGAAGAAACTGCTGGTAACCTATGAGGAGGTGTTCGGCGCCTTGCCGCCTCCCCTTTCTTGTAAAAAACTGGTCCAGATGGACCTGAAATTGAAACAAGAATTCGGAAAGACGCGAGTGAGGCGTCGTCCCTATCCCGCTCCACAGGAACAGGTTTAAGAAATCGAGCGCCAGATCCAAGAATGCATTGATGCTGGCCTCGTTGAAGAGTATAAACATCGGGACTATCCCCATCACTGCAGCCCCTGTTTCCTTGTTGCTAAACCAGGGTCGACTGCTCTACGTCTTGTTGTAGACTATGGTGAGGTCAACAAGAAAACCCAGAACAACTCAGGGAGTATTCCTAACATGGAAAACACCCTGGAGCGTATTGCCAAATGCAGGTATAAGACCAAAATGGACAAACGGTCTGGTTTCTGGCAGGTGGACCTAACCGCCGCAGCTCAGGAGCTGTTGGCCTTTATAACCCCTAAGGGTCGTGTTTTCAAATGGAAGGTTATGCCTTTCGGGGTGGCCAATGCCCCAGCGCTCTTCCAGGACCTTATGAACAAAATTTTGTACATACTGAGGCGCAGGCCTCTAGTACAAGAGTTGATTTCTCGGGGTGCAGAAATGGAGGCTCACATCGACGACGTGAGTTTGGGTACTAATACCAAAGAGGACCACGTCCTTCTCCTCCGTGAATTTTTCATTGTCTGCCAAGAAAACCATCTCCGAATTAAACTCGAAAAATGTGAGTTTATGAAAGAGGAGATGGAGTATTTGGGTTTCGACGTGGGGTATGGCTGGTGGAAACCAGCCACGTCTAAGATGCAGCCCCTACAGGACATGCAGATTCGCGATGACCCTAAGAAGGGCCTACATGATGTGAGGAGTTTTGTGGGCGCCTGTAATTTCTATCGGCGTCACATCCACAATTTTACTTACTCCTCTGCATCCCTCACTGACCTGATCAAGAAAACTACTCCCTGGAGATGGACCTCCAGAGAGGAAGAGTATTTCCAGGAGTTGAAGAAGAAGATTGCCTCCACCAACTGCCTGGGAGTGCCCCGCCCTGAGGGCGAGATAGTCCTGATCACTGATGCCAGTGATGTAGGGGGGGGAGGTACGATCTACCAATGGCAGGAGCTTAACCCCGCTGAACTAACCCACTGCCATTATCGTACTACTGGACTGAACCGTGATGGTTCGTTGGAACATGACTATCCTACCAGTGAGTGGCGGCTGGTGCCACTGGGACACTGGAATTGGAAATGGAACCAAGCGCGTTCCAACTACAGCACCTACGACCAGGAACTCCTGGCCGGTATGTTGGTGCTATCGTCACAATCCCGACTCCTGGGGTCTAACCCTATTGTCTGGCTGTGTGACCAGGAGCCTGTGAAGTCTTTTCAGAAGGGCCCACCACCTGAAAAAGCAAAGCTAAAACGGTGGTGGACTTACCTGAGCCAGTTCAGGCTGACAGTGCATCATATCCCCGGGATTAAGAATGAACTGTCTGACTATATATCGCGCAACAACTTCGATGCGCTTATTGGTGAGAGCTCTGAGGCGCTCGCCAAAGAGGCTTTCCAGCGTATGGATGCCCAGCTTGATCTGTCCATGCGCACTGCCGGAATCCTGGAGGGTTGGAGTCTAACCGACTATCAGTCAGAGTATGAAGAAATTCTCCAAACCCTCAGCACTGGTCTCGAACCCCGTGTCATTGACGGGCACCAGTGGTATAAAAACAATCAGTACCTCTTCTACGAGGACCGAATTGTGGTGCCTGAGGCACGACTGGATGGGTGCCTACAGTGGTCCCATCTCAGTTCTGGTCACACTGGCGCTAATCGCTCAGTGGACTTCTTCCGTGAGTGTTTCTACTCTAGTCTAACCCTGACTGAACTGAGGTCGCGTATGCAGACCATTGTGGATGCTTGTGGCTGTCATGCCAGCAAGCAGAGCGACAGTAGGGATAGGGGCCTGATCTCCAGCTTACCCATACCCTATTGTGCTAACTCTCTTCTCTACGTGGATTACATCCACGGCCTACCACGCTTTGGCGGCTATTATAGTTGCCTCGTGGTCACCTGTGGTCTATCGCGCTTCACCCGTGTGTTCCCTTGCAATAAGGAAATCACAGGTGAGCAGACTGTGAAAATGTTGGTCGAACAATGGTTCGAACCCTATGGAGCACCTAAGCAGGTGCACTCTGATGAGGATGTACGCATCCGCAGTGACACTGGGTGGTACAAAGGAGTGCTAAATGCCCTCAGCGTGGAGGTAACCACAGGTGTGCCCTATACCCACACGTCTAACGCTCTCTGTGAGAGACAGAACCGTGTGGTGGAGCAAAACTTAAGGATCCTGATGAAACAGGAGCGCACCAAGGACTGGGTACGCCTAGTGCCCTGGGCAGTGCTGTCCCTGAACTCACAGCGGAGCTCTTCTACGGGTTTCACCCCCCACGGACTGTTCCATGGAGGACGACCTGCTTGGTTCTTCAAAACCCCCTTTCCTGAGGACTTCAAGAGCCCTGTGGGAGATTGGCTGGAACACAAGCAGTCGCTGGCTAACCAGGCTGGTACTAACCTGAGGCACATTCGTGACCGTGAACAGAGCCGACGGAACCGCCTACGGCGACCTGCCAACTTCAAGGTTGGTGACCTTGTTTTGGTACACCATTCACGCCTACCCTAACTGCCTACAGGACCCTTACTTTGGACCCTATCGTATCATCAGGATAGATGGATCCAGGATCCATGTCAGGTGCAGTCCACGTCTAGGTGGTGAACTGCTGTGTGCACCTAAGCAATTGAGGCACTATCACTCCCCTGACGACTTGTCTTGGGATGAGTGGCGCCTCAGCGACAGTGAGATTGAACGTATAGACCTAGAGAACGCTGCCAGTCCTGAGGAGGCAGACGAACTCGAAGAGATGACTGCCGATGAGATGGCAGTCGATGGTTACTACGTGGTTGCAGGTATTGCTCGCCACGAGTATAAACAGGGCTGGAAATTCCTTACCCTGTGGGATGGCTATGGGTTGTCTGAGGCGACCTGGGAACCTATGTCAGCCTTCATACAACCAGATGGGAGTATCAACCCCATCTTCCGCACTTAACTCGTTGAGAACAACGAGGGGCAGCTCCTAACCTGTGCTGAGACTATGTCCCAGCGTAAGAAGCGAAACTAATTACCCTGTGTCAGTCTACTGACAGGTGCAGTGAGCACTCTTCTGCAGACGTGCCTGTGTATGGCTGTAAGAGCAGTTGTCACAGTTGCCCCGCATTGCATCGCAGGACAGGACCGTTAGCCCCCCGTGACAACCACTCCCTGGCCGAAGGCCATTGGTTTTTCACAGACTACTGCATACTGAGCACTGCACTGACCCTGTCTGTGCCCTGCAGACCCATGCCTATGGTTTCCAGCGTGAGCCAGGTGGCCGCTTATCATGATTGCAGCCAGCCAGCGAGTGTGTGCCTTGTTGACCATGTGTTGCATGGGTACTGCCCTAATGTAATGACCTTGGTGAGCCAACGAAGAACGGTGGCTTCCTACACCAGGGGGGAATGACAAGCAAGGTGTTATGAGGCAAGGTGTGTCTTCCCTCCTTGGGGACAAGCGAGCCCACAGTTAGGACCCCTGACTGGTCCCGACCCATGGGGTTCTACCCTTCCTTACAGGGTTTACCATACCCCTAAGTGTGCTACGTATGTCTGTGTGTGTCTCACTTCTCTCCCCAGCGTGGCTCCCGGAGACCGGGCTTCGCTGACGTCGGACCGAAGGTCCTAATCAGGTACTATTACCACTCCTATGGCGCCCAATTTCTGTGCTGGTGCCTATCCTTGGGGTAAGACGGCAAAAGCCCTACCTACTAAGAGGGGAGGGGTGGCCAAGTGTGCTAAGGGCATACAAAACGCCCATTTTTGCTACAGGCCAAAAGCTAACGCACTCCCCTGCCCACGAGAAAAAGCACGCGGGACAGGAGACACCACTACACTACACTCACTAACGCCAGCACCGGCCTTCGAAGGCAGAGTGGGCACTCATCACTTGCACTCACCTCCTGCCAGGCCTGCTGACCCTAACCCCTACACACCCTACTGGGTGCTGCTGTCGAAGTTCACTCAGGCCCTAATGGCCCTCCTGTGAGGAAGACAAGAGAACACAGCGCTCCTAAGCAGCTGTGGCCTAACAGGGGACGCCACAACGCGTTTCCCCTGCTAGGGCTTGGAGGGAAGGGGTGCTCTCGTTGCGTGCACAGCGCAGATGTCGTTGAGGTCGAACTGCCCTCGCCAGTACTGGCTGAGGCACAGTGATTTGATTTGTGATCAGCGCCCCTGTTTTGCTGGGGCAGAAAAATGGTAGCCGCCGAAGGCAGCTGCTGCGTGCACCAATCACCCTTAACCTCTCCCACCTGTACAACAGAGGCAAATGAAGGGGTGTTTGCGACGGAGGAACCAAGCCACACTCCAGGTATTATACCCTTCTCAGTGTGACCTATAATACACTGTTCGCAAACACGCTGACGGATCAGCTCCCCTGTCAAGCAAGCAAGCTTTAAGAGACTCCTCAGGTTCTCTTAAAGAACGTACCGAGGAGCCTCTGGGTAACCTAAACAAGGTTTACCGTGTGCAATTCGCGTGGCCTACCCTTTAATGCATCATGTGCACGCAGGGAAGGGAGGCTGAACCACTGACTCAACCAGGAGGTGAGCTCCTCCTGGGCTAACCTACCTTACTCACCATGCATCGTGTGAATGCCGAATTGAAACGAACACAAAACAAACCTAAGCGTTTTAAGCAACTCAACTTTAACGCCACGGCCGCACACGAACAAACGCTTTCTGTACTTACCTGTGAAGAAGAAAACAAGGGTGAATTTCGGATACAGGTAAAGCGTCACAGCGTGTGGATGCCTCAATTAGGCACATGCATCGCGAGCACAGCGCATATTCTAACCCTACGTGCGCGCTGCGCGCTCCATTCGCATCACATACCTTTCATTCCTGCTTTTGCCTGTGCAGAGCACGAGAGAGGAACACCCGACCCCCCAACGAGCACAGCGTTGACAACCCTAACGTTTAGACGAAACAACCAACACGAACGCAATGCGTGAGTGTGAGGTGACACTGACATACCTGAGAGATGGGTTGTCGACCTGCTCTGTGGTGTGGGCTGAATCTGAATACTTGACTCTGAAGTTCATAAAAATTTTGATGCAACTGTGCAAAAATTTTCTTTAAAACTTTAAAAACTACGGCTCATACCTTCTTTTCCAAAAGCCGTTTACGCTTGCGCAACCCTTTTCTTGGAGTCCGCTTCCTTTGCGCTTGTCTGCGACTTTAAGTTATGTGTAAAAATGACAATTTCCCGCGTGGTTTCGTCGATTTTTAACGATTTCACTTGCTAAATCGCAACCCCTTCCGCTAAACCGCAGGAATCACTCCCTGCTGGTTACATTTTCTATTTTTTCCGGCTCCTGGGGGTTTGTGTCCCCCATTGGGAGTATTGCTCCGCCCTGGCCCTTGGTCAGGACGTTTACTTAAACGCTGTTTATACAGCGATAGCCGTCCGCATTAGAGCGTTCGACTGTACCCTAGTGGGCAAGCACATGTGCTCTAGGGAGGGAGTCCTGGGTTCAATTCCCACTACCCCCAAACTTTTTCCAAAAGTTTTCGTCGCACGCCGGCGACTTTTGAGGAATGCCCCATCGAAGGGACATCATTCACGGTACATTACACTGTTTTTCAAGGGTACCTACAATGTGATAGGCTTCTATGAAGTGATGAGGATGTTTTTGGTAAGTTTAATGCATTTTTTTGAGGCAATTTTGGGAATATTTGGCCTTTTTCCTTGGTCCTACTAGCTTCATGAACTAGTACTCCAGGGGGGAGTAAGAAAAAGTCACTGCCATGTCTTTCTTGGAGGGCTTGATCCAGGCTAAGCCCCCCTTAAAACCCTTTGTTGATGCTAAGACAAACTTAAGTGTTTTTATCTCTCTTTTGTTGCCTAAAGTACACTTTCTCAAAGTAACTAGGGTTGTGACCCTAGCCCCCCCATGAAGTTCACCCCTACCACTCAACTGAGCGGAGGTACCTTCCTTCATGGAGGACATACCAAAATAAATCAGGCATTTCATGCTTGTTGGCCTTGGAGGTTAAGCCTAGTGGTCTCCCACCCCAAGACCCCTATACTCAATTGTTTCTACCACTTATTGTGGTCCTACTTTGTAACTGTTTCTGAATTCAGTTGCTTGGCCAAGTCATTTTCTGTGTGGTCCTGACATCTATGCCTCTCAGTCCTAACCAGCACCATTTCACCCAAAAGAGTGCACATGAAGTGCCTAATGCAACCTCTGAGGCTAGAGTCTGACCAATTTTCATATAAAATCTTTTGTATTATCCATTTGTGATTGAATCTATGTGCATAAACCTGCTTTGTCTATCTGCAGCCCTTCTGTGTTACACTGGATTCCAAAACCAATCATTGATTCGATCCACATCCTGTCCTTGCTCTACTTGCTGCTTTGTTTGGGGTTTTCAACTACAAAACCTGCAGGACTACATCAAAATATCTAGGGCATAATTCAAGGACATCTTTCTCTTGGTGTAGAACGTAGAACACGCTTTCCACGCTAATCAAGTCCATCACAAATAGCAAAAGAGGTCTGAGGACACGAGGGTCAAAAACTGATGCTCAGCAGTAGACACGCTGAAGGTACCAGCATATACCCAACTCCGTGTGCATGTTTCATAATACACATAGATGCACCTTTTATCCCTAAAACGCATCAGACTTGGTGAATTTGGGGACAATAGGTGAGAGAAAGGGGCCGGTCCAATTCCGCAACCGGAAAGGGGCAAGTTCATGGAGAAATCATCCCCAATCGCCGCATCCCGCCCACCGACGCAATGACCCATCCGAGGGGTAGAATCCACCCCACAAACAGGGGTGGGAATCAGAAGTAGCCCAAAAAAGGTGGCCTGCGCGAGCCCTACACACTAAAGCTCTCTCCTTGTCCGGCGCGAACATGGAATACCGAGTAGTTGATCGAGGGCGTTCGATGTAATGAACATGAAGCCGAATATCAATGTGAACAACCGCATTCCAAGAAGATTTCTGACAAAGGACAAGGCACGGACGGATGGGATACCGAAAGCAAGGAGAGGGGGGGCAAGAGGGAAAGGTCTCTTCCATGGCTGCCCAAATTGAGGACCTCGCCCCATGCAACAGTGTGTGACTCATCAGATATCTTTGGCACTCTTTGTCAGATCCCCTTTTCCCTTACAAAATGTGATTCAAGAGCCATCCTTCCCTATTGTAGATCCTTTAGTGCCAAGACAAACAAGTGACACAACAAAAGCCCTTGTCAGACAACGCAAAATTGAAGCACGAATTGTGTTGCATTTGCAAAGCCTGAATGCCTTTGCGGGGAGGCAAGAGCCACAAAATGACCCCCCTAAACGAGGCGGCATGTGCGCTGCCATTTGCATGCCTTTCGCTTGGCTTAGCGCAAGGGGGGTCCCTATTCTATTTGCCATGGTGTGCACACACTCCACCCTCTTTCGCGTGGCGGCGGAGGGGATATTGCGGAAACCCAATCTACATTAAGTACCCCTGATGATGATGCACTGATGAGGGCGGAGTGTGCGCACGTGCATTTGCCACACTTCATGAGGAGGGAGGGGAGGGATTGGGGGTGAATACAGTGGGCCGGGGGGCCATGAGCAACGGATACTGGGCTCACGCATTCCTTATCCCCAACACGGGCCACAAAAAGTATGTGGGTTCGAAATATGTGGCCAAAATGAGGCGTTTGAAATGGATGTACCAGAAAAACCCTAAACTCCACAACACAACTCCCCAATTCTTACCAAAAATCCCGCAACCCAAAAATGGTAACAAAAAAAAAACCCCGCGTGCTTACCACACGTGTGAAAAAAAACCCCAGACCTTACAAAAAAAAGTCCAAACCTTACCCCCCCCCAAATTCTTAACAAAAACCACATTTTTTACCAAAAAACCCAAAACCTTACCAAAACCCCCCAAAACTTTACCGGGGGGGGGTCTCTCTTTTGAAAAAAAAACGTGCAAATGGGGGGTTTTGGGGGGGGGGGCACAATGATGGTCAGTCACAGATACTAGATGCCCCTGGTGTTCCATCCAATGTTCAACACTGTTCAAATCTTGCTCGCTGCTATTTTACAATCATGCATGTACACTCCACAAACATAAATTAAATAAAATGAAATCTGGCTCGGAAGTCCGACATGATATAGACTGTGCAACAAAGATCCAGGGAAGCATCAAAATTCCCTCTCATTGCAAGACGTGGACAGACTTCTGTGCTACAGAACTAGTCGTGTACTTGACCGGGGTGGTGTGTGTGATAGAGAGGAAGGGGACTATGAATAAGCCGAAGCTGCTATGGCGTGGGTGTGGGTGTTGCACGTCGAGCCAGAGGCTATTGGGTTGTCCGGCATTTCTACTAGGCCCAGCACCTGCCACACATCTTCTTTCGCTTCCTGTATGGGTAGTTGTGGGAGCTACTTGTATCCCTCTGCAGTTTAGTCTACACACTCATCAAAACTTAGGACCGCCGGCCACGTCGGGGATACCTCCCTTTGGGCTTCAAATGGTCAGGGTGCAATGTCCGCATTAGGCTCTAGCTGCGCCTGCCCCACAGCTGTCATCGCCTTCTATCCATCGTATCAGCGTCCAGCGCTCCTTTGTGCGTCACTTGATTGTTCATCCCTGTGCCCTGCTTCCACGCTGTTCTCTGGCCCTTTGGACTCTACCGGGTTATGCGTGCATCCTAGTCAATGGTCACTCCCTTCCCAAGGTGCTTGCACTAGCCCCATTCGGCCCCTCCTAGTCGGGCTTTGCTGGGACCTAAGGTTGAAAAACCAAGTGGGTTTAGGAACGGTTAAGGTCAATGTTTTGTACATACAACATACAAAGGGGGAGGTGTGGGGTTTGTTGGTGCGGCTTGCTGGGAGGTTGCCCTGGTGGTTGTCAGAACTGGGTAGGGCTCTCCATTGCCATCAGCTTTGGATCACCGCGTGGCACAACGGGAGCCCTCAATGCAGCACGTTAGCGTGGATGCTGTGGTGGTGTCGGACCTCTCTGAGCACTCGGAATATACGTTCAGCGTGTCTGATCACTCCCCATCCATCATTACTAAATTCAAGGACTCAAGCAGCCGCTGGGATACTCTCGGCAGCCCTTTGGGGGGGGGGGGGTTGAGAATGCTCCTGGCGGGTGCATTTGGCTCGTGGCCTCTGTGGTTTCACCTTAGGCATCCTCCGTGCCGGGTACAATGGATTGCTCAGACGTCCCTCGTTTGCTGATATCTTAGCTTGTTTGTTACCCTCATCATTGACACTGGGGAAAATTGGTACATAATGGGGGGCTGGGGGGGGGGGGGGGCGGGGTTTTTTTTTGCAAGAATTGGTGCCAATTGGGGGTTGTTTTGGTAAAAAAAAATGGGGTGGGAGCAGGGGGGGGGGGGGTTGGGGCAGGGTGAGAAATGGTGCAATTTGGGGGGGTTTATTTGGTAAAAAATGGGGTAGGGGGTTTTTGGTTTGAACAAAAATGGTACAAATTGGGGATTTTTTTTCTACAAAAACGGGTGCTTTTTGTTAGTACGCACCACACACACACACACACACACACACACACACACAAGCACACAATGTGGACACGCCAACATCCCATAACCGCCCAGCAAATGGCACAACAAGGCATTGGGCGTGGACGCAATGACTCCTCGTCACACCACTCGTCAGCACTAAGAACAATGTCATGAAGAACACTGTCATGGGGATTGTTTGCCATGTGTACACCTTGCACGCTACTTTTATTATGAGTTTCCCAGATTCATTCCCCAAGTTACCCAATGAAGCCTCGGACTGGGGAATGTGACGACAGTCCTGTTGGGGAGTGTCCGAGAACGGGGCTTCCATCAACAAGGGGGTCCAAAGGAATTTCAGGAGGGAGGTCAATTGGACGTCAATTGCGGGAACTGATGGGGATGGTGGTGGAGACTCGAGACTGGGGATAACAAAGGACATGGATCATTGATGATTGACGGCCCGCACACCACCATGTCATACTCCAACTCCACATGCCCATCATGCAAAAGGCCAACCACCTTGGCAGGTACCCAAAGCCCAATACACTTGTTGTAGCACACCTTGTCCCCAATGCTAAACTCCATCACAAATAGCAAAAGAGATCTGAGGACACGAGGGGCAAAAATTGATGCTCCACAGCAAACACGCTGAATGTATCGCCACGTACCCAGCTCAGCGTGCCTGTTTCACAATACACACAGATGCACCTTGTAGCCCTGAAGCGCATCAGACTGGGTGAGTTGGGAGGACAAAGGTGAGGGAAAGGGGCCGGTCCATATCCGCAACCGGAAAGGGGCAAGTTCATGAGGAGAAATCATCCCTAATCGTTGCATCCCACCCACCGACCCACTCACCCATCCGAGGGGTATAATTGACCCCAAAAAACAGGGGTAGGAATCAAAAGTTGCCCAAAAAATTGCCCTGCACGCGCCCTACACACCAACGCTCCCTGATGCTCCCTCCATGTCGATAGGCGCCTTTCTGCAGGGCACAGCCACAGGGCAGTGACCACAACCAAGTCGGTGGGGCAGTCCAGAGCGCAGCAGCATCTGTCCACCCCTGAGGACAAACACACGGAGTCACAGCACCTTGAGTTGTACCCAGCACGAAGGTAGGGAGGAGTCTTTGGTATTCCCACTACACCAGGCGAATATTTCATTTCATTTCATTCTCTTACACAGACGCACACACACACACACACACACACACCACCACCACCACCACCACCACCACCACCACCACCAAAGCAGAAGCAATCTGGCACAACAGCCCAATAAAGTTCAGATTTTTTTACATGGATGACGCAGCAAGGTGAGAAAATGTGCCAAAATGAAGTGAGCCAAGTGGGATGCGGTGAATGGCCCAGCACAAGCCACGTAGAGAGTGGGGATACTACAACTGTATCGGGTAGATAGAGCCGGGTTATCAGAGAAAGCCATAAATTCATTCCATAGAGGGGTATGAGGCATCACGTCTGAAGGATATTGGAGGAACGCATTGTATGACACACCACCACTGCCATAGCGGAAGCATCCCCATTCAGTAATGCAAGACTGCACTGAAAATACATACTGAGTCGCTGACAAATGCATGGCCCTGCTGCCAAACTTACTACTCCTTGAACCTGAAAGACCTTTCTTCCTCACATGAAAAACGACCATGCATACACCAATATGCTCCTGTGTGATGGATGCTACTGCCAGGCGCCCCGCACACCTTGTGTGGGTGCCCACTTGAGCACCTGGTCAATCATATGAGTACGTGAACACGCTGAACTGCACACAAGAGGGGTTAAAGGAGAAATAGGGAGGGGGGACAAAGGATGATAAAAGCGCCCGAACCAACTGGGGTAAAAATCAAAAGCTGGAGTATAATGCCCCTCCCCCCCCCCTCAAAAAATACGTCTGTTGAGTGTTTGATTGCCTTTCGGATGTAACCATGACCAAATCTGGATGTGCATGCGTCGTGTTTCTTCCCATCAACAAATCAATCTGTTCTATGCCAAATGTCGCAGGTGACCTGTTGTGCGGATCAATTGCCTCATTCATGCAATCACTAATTTAGTTGTGTCCATATGCTTAGTCCTGAAGTACATGGAAATATGTCCACCCGGGCGTGCATCAGCGGGTGTGTATCTTATTGGAGGCCCCACCTTTCCCCTGGCACACATGGCTGAGTGCCATCTTCTAGAATTGAAACAGTCTGACCACCCACCCAAGGCTGGTGTTCAGATTGAATATATACACGTGCATCATGGGGTTGTGCACTGAAAGATATTGGGTGGAAATGCACATCCCAGCAGACTGAAACCCAACCTATGGTCAAATCTAGCAAAACTGTACACGTAGGGCGCTGCAGCCATATAAATTCCTCATAGAAAAATACTAGCAACCTCAAAGAGTCGGCAGACGTTGAACTCGGCAGACACACACTGCTGCATGTGCACACACTCCCATTGACAGCTCACGCTCATAATTGGAGCATTCTGAGGTATATGCCAATCAAAGAGCAACTTCTACCCACCTGGACCCCATATTCCTGCTAGAAAGGCTTGTAAAGGGCATGATGGTCTGCGAGTGTGTGTGTGCGTGTGTGTGCGCGCGCTTGTTTGCGTGTGCCAATTGCCAATTGCCCCACCTTGGGGGATTTTGGTTCACTTGCTTGTGTGTGTGTGACGCCCAATTCTTTCAAATCATGCTCAAACTGCGAGGTTCAACAATGATGCGACCACTTGTGTGTGTGTGACGCCCAATTCTTTCAAATCATGCTCAAACTGCGAGTGTGTGTGCATGGGTGTGCGCGCGCATGTGTGCACACGCGCATGCGTGCATTTAGTTGGTAGGCATCACCATTCTAAGGAGGGCACCAGTCTATTGAGGTCCACGACGCTGGTGCGCCTGGGGACCCTTTGTCCCGTCGCGCCTCCCACGGCTAGTCGAGAGGGTAGGGGAGGGGATTAGACCACGCCTTCGCTCTGCACCATTTTAAGGACATATGTAGCTAGATAGCTAAGGAAGGCAGGGGACTTAAGCTCGCCATATTGATTGCAGTATTGGCAGGCAAGGATTGAAAATTTCCGGGTATATTGCACCGAATATTGTGGCCTGACCAACAACATTGGTAGGTTTCCTCCTGGGGTGTCCACCGAAATAGCAATCCTTATGCCGGGCCTAGTGGCCGATTCATACAGGCAAATTTCATGGCTCCTTGGGGCCAAGCCATCGGGCCGGATCGGCCCTGATATGCCACGCTCCATAGCTGGCCAAATACTGGCCCGTTTGTCCAGGCAAATTCCGGGGCCCTCTGGGCCAAGCCGCCCGGCCAGACCGGCCCTGATAGGCCAAGCTCCTTGACCGCCCAAACGCCGGCCCGTTTGTAGAGGCAAATTCCAGCCCGAACGCTGCCCCGTTTGTATGGGCGAATCCTGGGGCACCTAGGGGCCAAGCCACCCGAGCAGATCGGCCCCAATATGCCAAGCTCCTTGGCTGGCTGAACGACGGCCGTTCGTATAGGCAAATCTCAGCCCAAGCTCTGACCCATTTGTACGGGCTAATTCCAAACAATTCGTGGCGGCAAGCTAGCAATATGTCTCGTCAAAGTTGTTCCGCCCCTCGTTGGCTTGCCCCCAAGCGTGCCCCTCTACATGCCATACATACCAAACAATATACCCCGGTGTACTACCCCCAAAATGGCAGCACCAGGAGGGAATATTCTAAGGTGAGCGGGCCCCAATCCTGAGCATACCATGCTAACGTATCTAGGTACATGTGACGGAAACCAGAATAGCGAGGCATTTGGGGTTGCCCGCACGTGGGCTCTTCTGCAGAGCCACCCACGTTGCAATTCGTCGGTTGTATTTCCCATTGTTGGTGCAATGCACGTTCCGTGCACATGTGCAGCTCATGCTTAGTCTTTGATTTACCAAGCAAACAAAGTATGTGCTGAGTTCATTAACGACAAGTCCAACACTATAACATAATCAAATTCCACATGGAAAGGCTATGGTGGGTGTGTTCATGTGGCAGTCCCACGAGTGTGCTTCTTGGGAGGAACGCTTGCCCGGCGCGCGTCCGGCGCGCTACCTTTGTAGTAAGTACCCTATCTTTAGCCCCAAGTTCATCCTCACCTAGGGAAGTCCATCAAGTTGACTGCAGAGCAAATTGCACAAGACGAAATATGAAATATGAAAATGTCACTCAGAATGTGCCTAACAAATAATATTATTCCCACAAGTGCCCTCAATAGCACTAGAAGGTTGAATCGAAGACAAAGGACGGTTAGGTTCCCCATAGGTATTGAAACCACCGAAGCATACGGTAGGACGGCCTTGGGTTCCCCGAAGGGGTACTTCCTGAACACTTGTCCCTAGAAGCGCACCGCATACGTACTTCGGCTTCCTTTGTCACTCAGTAGTGGCTGCTTAACCCCTGCCACCTTGGGGCCCACATGTGGGCGGAATGGCTACATCACTGCTGCCTACTCAGGGGTCACCACATGGGGGCAAAATCGGAATTGGCTACCTAACCCCTGCCTTCCGGGGGTCCCCAATAAAAGGGGACAAAATCTGAAGTGGCTATAAATCTCGTTGGGGACTAATGAATATCTCGTGGGGGACTAATGAATATCTTGTGGGGGACTAATGAATATCTCATGGGGGACTAATGAATATCTCGTGGGGGACTAATGAATATCTTGTGGAGGACTAAGGAATATCTTGTGGGGGACTAGGGAATATCTTGTGGGGGACCAATGAATATCTTGTGGGGGACTAATGAATATCTCGCGTCACCCCCCGCCTTCTCGGGGGCGCAAAAATGGGCGGATTGGCTACATAACCCCTACCTTCTCGGGGGTCCCCAATAGAAGGGGACAAATTCAGAACAGGCTTCATCACCCGTGCGTTCTTGGGGGCAGATAGTTTGGCGGGGGGGGGGGGGGAGGCACGGGTAGGGAATGGTCAAAAAAAGATGCCCGGCGCGCTAATACTCCCCCTTGCTTGCTGCAAGGCAGGCAGCACCATGGGGCCGCTGGCCCCCATCACTCATTGCATAAGAGGGCTTGCGGATGCCCCATGTGGCTCTGCACGCATCAGTGGCGAAATCTTGCGGCTGCCCATGCGCTCACCCTAAGAACACAGCTTGGGGCGCGGCCCGATGGCGCTGTGCCAGCGCGCGCGCATGTGTGTGCCAATTGCAAATTGAAAACGGCCCCATCAGGAGGGATGGTTTTCTTCTCACTCAGTTCACTTGTTCGCCGTGGCAGTTCTTTTGTCGCCTGTGGCAGTTCTGGGATCCAACTTTCGCCTTCAGGTGCCTGCCCTCCGCTCCTCGTGACATCATGTATGTGTGTGTGGCAGCGTACTTTAATGTTCAGGCTCATCGCTGGTGCACGCCTGGGAGGGTTGCCGAGCAATGTACACCTGTTGTGACTTCACATGGCCAGGCCAACTACCAACCCCCCGCCGCCCTTCGCCGTACTCTCAGCCAAGTGATCGCCGCCAACACCCACCTAGGCTTGGTCGGGGACGACTTCATGCGTGGACGCCTGTGGCAGGCACTGCTGGTTTGGCACTGGAATCCAAAAACGTTAATGTAACGTGAACCTCTACGGCTCTCCTTGTCACTGCCCCGCTCTATCTGTGTCTACATCTGTCTGTGTGCGTGAGTTGAAATACGCAAGCATTGCCGAGAATGTGCCAATTGCACACTACCATGTGATGGGGGTTTTTGTTCGTTCCATTCAGTTGGCAGCGGGTGTGGAGCATCACATTTCAGGAGGGAAAGGTCAGCAGAGAAAAGACAGCTGGGAAGGGCCAGAGGCTTGGTTGCCAGGACTGGCGGCATGCATGTTGCGTTTCAGAAGCACCAAACTGCAGAGTAACCACTGCACTCAAATGAGGCTGGGCCTGCTCCGTGATCAGCCGAAAAATGATGCGCAAAACAGCTGGGTGCATATGTTTGACCGCCAGCAATTCGCAAAGTCAACAACACTTACGGATGGGCAATCACAAGTTGCCGGGGAATTTATTGTGACCCTCAGAGCAGGTGCTCGGCGGCACCCCTCCCCAGACACACACGTTACGGGCTCCTTTCTTCCCTCCCTGACGCTTCACAGGTCACTCGCCCACAGCCTCTGAGGAAACGTGGCTGCGGACGCCAGATTAGTGTGGCATAACCAACCGGCCCCTGCACAGAGCCAACACAGGCCATTCCGATCCACACGGCCCCCACAAGCGCATGCCTGGGCTATGGTCCCTGGGATACGCGGACGCCGCAGTGCAGGACGCGTGTAGGGGGGGGGGGGGGGCTGTGGGGCCTGGTAGGAGGCCATCGAAGGGCGACGGATGACCCCTCTGAGTTCCTGCGGACTCGGTCCCTCTGTCGAGCTGGGCTGACACAGGGGCGGTGCCGCAGGTCAGGGAGCGGGTCACCCTTCTCCTTAGCCCTTCAGCCTCCCTCAGGCACAAGGGAAAAGGAGTCTGGTCCCTGGAGTAGCCCTCCACCCGCCCCCTCCTTGTCATCGGGGATCCCAATTCTCAGCCGGCCACACCAGTCACACATGGTGTCTTAGCAGGCCTTCCCCCTCCCCTTGAAAAAGGACTCTGTGACAGCTCATCACACACATTCTAGGGCAGAAGGGAGGGGTCGAAACTACGTAGGACTCTGACGGTGCGCTGTTCGTTAGAATTGAATGTCCACTCAAGGCACCCTGAAGTGTCACGCAGGACTGCGAGTGATCGACGACCGTTGACGCTGGATCGGCAGAAGTTGATGATCAGAGGTCGGTAGTTGACGCTCAACCGACTCCGCCAGTGGGCCGGTAACTGACAGCGGTTGCTGCTGGTCCAGTGCTCCATTGAGGTCCACAAGGAGTTCCAACGTGAGTCGACAAAAGATGGGCGACGTACAAAGTGGTGCTTCCCGAACCAGAGTATTGAGGGGATACCCGAGAAATAAATACGTCTTGGTGCTGTTGACAAAAACTTTCGAACCCCCTCTAAAAGCCCCAGTCTTGACCCCATTCGATCGGGGCATCTCCGCCCCTGCTATGCACATCTCCATGACCCCCATGGGCACGCCCTCAGCGGCAGTGCGAACCCCCAGCCACCTCCCAGTCAAACAGGCGTAGGGCCCGGCCCAATTACTTGCGGAGCCCCATCTGCATTCCAACCCACCGTGCCTCGCACACCCTTGGCCTGAACGATGCAGATTCCGGCCTCCATTACAACGCGGGTACTCCCTGGCTGGAAAGTGACCTCAGTGATTCCATTTGACCCCATCTTCCCCCTTTCCACGCCCATGCCGCTGAGCCTACACAACCGGCTTCAGTCAGCAACGGACTGCGGCGGAAGTCGTCGCTTATCCTCCAACGACCGTCGGTCCCCCTCTGCAGCAGTGCGCACACCCCGTATTTTTATCCCGTCCCTACCCTGGCCTTGCCTTGGGGATCAGAACTGAAGAGCCGGCCCCCCCGGAGCAAACAACGATGGCAGAAGTGCGGGGTCAATGGGAGGGGGGCACGCTGGAGGCTCCAGTGGGGGCATGCCCATCGGGGCAGGGGCGTACGGAGGCGGCACCGGGATGGCCATGGGGGCTGGGGTCACGTTGGGCTGTTGGCTGAGGATCTGCTCGACCTGGGCTTGCAACGTCTCGTGGGCAGTGCTGCTGGGGGCGCTGCTGGGACCCTGTGGGGGAGACTCCTGCGGAAAATTTGGAGCATCAGCGAGAGAACAAAGCAAGCCTGACTGTGCGTTCACTACCAGTGGCAACCCTCTGTCATGCAACCAGGCCGCTCCCTCAGAGTAAGCGCCACGGATATTCTAGACCAATCATCTGAGGGGGAGTGGGGGTAAGGGGGTGGTTGAGAGGGGGTGGGGGTGGGTGGGGGGTTCGGACCCCCCTAACCCCCCCCCTCCCCGCTTGGGGTTCTCGAAAGGAACTCTGAGAGGTGGGGTCTGGGAGACCCCTACATACACTCTTCAAAATGATTAGTGTGTTGTGCTTATCGGTTTCGGAGGCAGTTGGGCTTGGATAAGGTTGTCTTTTTCAGCTCTGACACCATGGCTGCGGTTGATGATCCGGCTGACCTGACTGACATTGTGGCATTTGGCACGAATCATCAATTTGCCTGACCTATTGATGACACTTTACTCTCCATTCCAATTTTGGCTGCCACCCCAATGTACAGGCTTTGGAGCTTTTCAACATATAAGCACTGATGTATCTTGGTGTGCCTTTTTGGCGAACTACAATCCACACTCTTTGTCTGTGGCCTCACAATCGCCAAACCACCAACAATTTCGGACATGTACCACTCTGAACCCTAGCCTATGCCAGTGGGGAACTACGTAACATGGGTCTCCAACTCCAACTCCACATTTAACCAAGGCCCAGCTCCTGACCGAAGGGGAAGTGCCCACAGAGGGCCTCCGGTTTGCGGCCTGGGTGCGCATGGCACCCTCGACCCACACCTCAGCGCACGCGGAGTTCCACTGCGTGTATTGCTCGCAGCACTGCAAGGGGTGGGGGGCTCACATGGTCCGCTCCTGCCCGGTGGTGCTCGCAGCAGCCTTGACCGGTTTCACGGCCATGTGCGCCCTGCTGCGGTCCCGGGGTTACCGTGTGCTGGCGCGATTCCCTGAGAGCCACGGTCTACGACAAGGTGGGCCGCACCTCGCATTCGCGGCTAGTGCGGGACGAGGACGTGGTCGTACAATCCAAGAGCGCCGCCTGGGACGTGGCCGTCACGTGGTCTGGACTCCTATGGGCCGAGGCCCCGCAGCCCTGGCCAGCCCGCGAGCGTGCCGCCCTGGCGGTGGGATACCTCCGGGCTGTGGCGGACTGGGTGGTACTTCCACCGCCCGCCCGGTGGTCACGCCTGATGCGGGCCAGGGAGCGCGGGTGGCCGGTGGGCCTGTCCCGCCCCCTCGCACAGTCGGGCACCCTGCTGCGCTACACCTTGGGCGAGACCACGTGCTCGGTGGCAGGACCGCGCCCAGAGTTGGTGGGCCGCGCAGTCCCCGTGTCCGTGCCCAGACGTGGTCCTCAGCGTCGGCGCCCCACCGTCCCTCCAGGGTGCCGTCCCAGAGGTGGTCCTGGCCCTGCCCACGACCAGCCGGGCACTATTCCCGGGCTTCACCCTCCAGCCGCTCGGCGACGGGCCCCTGCTGGCGTTCCCGGCGGGCGCGGCACCACCCGGCCTCCTCGCGGCCCTGTGGGCCTTCTTCCCCGTGGAGGAGGCGCCCCCGGGGGACCTGCCGCGGGAGGGTGACGGTCCCGAGCCCCAGGCAGGCGATCTCGATCTGGGCCTGGAGCTCGACGCCGACGAGGACATCGAGTACCTCCTCAGCTAATCGCCCCCCCCCCTCCCTCTCCCTCCAGCCCCCTCCCCCCCCCAGGGGCCCCGTCATGGCACCAGGGGGGGGGGGGGGGGGCGGCTCAGCCCGCGGCCGGGCACCCCTCCCGCCCAGGGCTTTTATCTCCGGTGCTGCGCACAGCCCCGGGGCTACCCGGCCGCCGGGACCAGCAAGGCGGCACCACACCGGCGGGCCATGACCTCGCCCCCCCGGGCGGCAGCCCCCCCCCCCCCCCCCCCGCACCGCCCTCCTCTCTCCCTTGACCGGCATGCCGCGCCCCGACCCGCGGGGCCGGCGGACCATCAGTGGGCCTTACCCCGCCCCCTGCGGACGGCGGGTTGCCCAGCGTACAAAGGCGCCCGGCGAGCGCCACTGCCTTGCCCTCCTTGACCACCCCAACGCACTCGGCTGGCCCAGTCTGAGCGGGCACACGGGCGCGCCGTCATCCCCGCCGCGGGCCGACGGCGGCACCCACGCAAGTACATGGCGTGCAGATCCCGTATCGCAGCGAATGACCAGTCCAGTGCCCGCTCTGCTTGCTCGCGACTTGTGCCACTGCCCATGCCTCCGAGGAACGAGCACATGGGGGCGCAGCGACCCGCAGGGGCGGCGGGGGGAGAGTGAGGAGGGAGTTCGGGTGGGGGACGCCTGGTGCGGGACCACCACAGCGCGGGCAACGGCCCGGTCAGCAAGGCGAGGAGCCTCCGGCTTCCCCCCCCCCCCCCAAAGGGCAGCAGGTGCCCCCCTACAGCCAGGCAGGCGACTCAGGACGGGTACGGTGCCGCAGGGGGGAAGGGACCAGGTCCACAACCCCGGCCATAGGGCACACGGACAGCAGGCGCAGGGAATAAAGAGCGGTGAACGGCGCGATACGCGCCGACGACCGCGGGGTGGGCGCGAAGGAGCGACGGGCAGTACAGCGAGTCCAGACCCAGGAGGCCGCAAGGTTGTCTCGCCCCCCCCCCCCCCAAGATAGCGAGCCCGGCCCAGCGCGGCCTGACGCAGGGCCCAGGAGCACGGCCACCCCGGAGGGATGTTCGGGCAAGGCGCGACCACAGTCGTGGACCCAATCATGCTTGCACGGTACCCCCCCCCCTCGCCCTCTCACTATGCACAGCACAGACGGCAAGCAAAATGACGCGGCGCGACATCGCGTACCCCCAGTACCGCACCCTCCCGCCGCCGTCCCCATACCAGATGGGCCGACGCGGACCGCAGCCCGTTTCCCGCAGCCGCCTGCGGAGCAGCAGACGCGCCGCTGGGTGGCGCGGAGCGACCCGGCACCGGCCCTCCGCCTCTGGCTCACCCATGTGAGCCGCGCGCTGCCCCCCCCCGCCACCCGCGCACGGAGGGGTCCCTCGCGGCCGTCGCCTGCGCGCTCCACGCCCTCGGGGGGCCGTACCCCTGCCTCGTCAGCCCGGAGGACATCCTCATGGGATGCTTCCTCTGGACGGACACGGGCGCCGACCCCAGGGGGGCTGTCGGCCGTGCAACGCGTCCCTCAGGGCCTGGCAGTGTCCGGCCCCGCGCTCCATGAAGCCCTCGGCTGGCGGTATGGCGCGGCGGCCCCGCTGTGGCGGTCCCCCCGCCTCCATTGGAGGGAGGGCGCGTAGCTCTCCCACGCTGCCCCCATGCTGGCGCCCCTCTGGGACCTGGGTCCCCTCCCCGTCCGCCGCACCGGTGCCGCCGCCCCGCGGGCCTAGACTAGCGCTCCCCAGTGCCGGGTACTCCTAGTCGAGGGGTGGGACGACAAGGCGAAGGGCTCCGGGGGCCATTGGGTGGGTATCACCCATGGCAACACCATCAGGTGCCTTCTCCGGGGCGACAGGCCCCTCACCCCGCCCCGGAACCCGCTCGCGGCCGCCGGCGCGGTGCTGGCCTCCATCCCGCGGGTGTACGCCGTGTGGTACGCGGTGGCGCCCGCCCCGGAGGCGCCCCAGCCACCACCGCAGCACAAGTACCCCCGCGTGGGGGGCGACGCCCACGCTCGGGCGTGGCTCGCGGTCCGCGCATTCGTGGAGGCGTGGCGGCGGCGCCGCAGGGTGCAGGTCGTGTTCCACACGCCCTGACCCAGGTGTGCGGACACCAGGCGGCCCTACCGCTGAGGCCGCCGTGGCCCTCCCCCCTCCCCCCCCTCTCGCCCCCCAAGCCCAACGTGCTGTGGTGCTCAGAGGACAAGAACTCCAACCCTCCCCCCGGGGCGGCGGTTTCACAGCACACCCATAGCCCCTCAATTGGTAACGGGGCGGGGGTAGGCCGCAGTGGCGCGACGCCCAATGCCACCTCCGCCTGTGCTGATGTGCGCAGGGGTGGCGGCCCTATCCCCCCAACCTGCGCTGGCATGCACATAGGTAGCAGGCGTCCCCCCACCCTGGGCCGAAGGCACAAGGTTGAGGCCCTGCCCCCACACCCAGCAGCCGTGCATGGGGCCCTACCGACGCCTCCGCACCCGCCCCCCACCCCCCTCCCCCCCGAGCCTGCCCCCCCCCCCAGCAGGAGCGCGCGACCCCCTCCCCCCTCCTCACCCACCCCGCGGCACGGCGACAGGCCTCCCCCCCCCAGCCCGCAGAGGCAGCTGGGTGTGCACCGCATGCATGGCGGGCTGATGTGCAGAGTCGTTGGGACAGCCATCGAGCGCCCCCAGGCGGCCTGTGAGCCTCAAAATCGGCCCTCAAATCAAATCAAATCCAATCGAAAGGAACTCTGAGAGGTGGGGTCTGG
The DNA here is from genome assembly GCA_964036045.1 of Eutreptiella sp. 'Long Island Sound 2002'. Classification (NCBI taxonomy): domain Eukaryota; phylum Euglenozoa; class Euglenophyceae; order Eutreptiales; family Eutreptiaceae; genus Eutreptiella; species Eutreptiella sp. 'Long Island Sound 2002'. The sequence continues at coordinate 73,890,260 of OZ038385.1, forward strand.
GAGACCCCTACATACACTCTTCAAAATGATTAGTGTGTTGTGCTTATCGGTTTCGGAGGCAGTTGGGCTTGGATAAGGTTGTCTTTTTCAGCTCTGACACCATGGCTGCGGTTGATGATCCGGCTGACCTGACTGACATTGTGGCATTTGGCACGAATCATCAATTTGCCTGACGTATTGATGACACTTTACTCTCCATTCCAATTTTGGCTGCCACCCCAATGTACAGGCTTTGGAGCTTTTCAACATACAAGCACTGATATATCTTGGTGTGCCTTTTTGGCGAACTACAATCCACACTCTTTGTCTGTGGCCTCACAATCGCCAAACCAGCAACAATTTCGGACATGTACCACTCTGAACCCTGGCCTATGCCAGTGGGGGAACTAAGTAACATGGGTCTCCAACTCCAGCTCCACATTTAACCAAAGCCCTCCTGAAGCTCTTGACCCGGAGGCATGTGACTGTAAACTATTGTCTTTGGCGCCTGGCAGAGGGGGTGGGGGGCCATGGCCTCATCTGGTGGTTTGGTGTCCACGGTTTGGGCTCCTGCATCTGCCGAACACGACTTGTCTCTGTTCCACTGAGTGCCCGATCGCAACGCACGCCGGGCTGCTGTCAGTCCTAAGACCCCAGTCCCTGCCCAGCGCGAGCGAGCGGGAGGTACTACCGCTCCTGTGTGCGTCCCGGGAAGGGAGCACCATTCTCTGGCAGGGCACCGGCGGGTCGTGCTCCCCTTGTTCTCACCGGTGCATGAAGGCGGCGGCATGGCGGGGCTTCGGCTGTGGGGGCTGAGGGGCTGGGGGGGGGGGGGGGTGCATCCGGGTCAAAAGGCGCTCCACGTCCTGGTATGCACATGCAGCAATGTTCGGCAGCCCATACTGTCCGCTCAAGTCACCAAACAGTTGTCCCAGTTGTCACCGCTGTGACGGTGTTTGGCCGTGTTTTGTCGGCCTTGTGCTGTTTTGTCGGGGCTGGGGGGGAGGGGGGCATTCACAGAGGCCTATTGGGACCTCGTTTAACAGGCCCTCAGGGCCCGCGGGTGGGTGACTGGGGGTGTCAGGAAGCCAACTCCTTTGGTAAATCTCGTTTTCCCCACCGCCAAGGACCAAGCGTCTGATGTGGGTGGGTGGGTTGACATGCCTCAGCGAGGGTGCCAAAAGGCCCCCTATATGCGGCTGCAATGATGTCAACCAAGGACCTGGCGGTCAGGAACGGCACCAAGGGCACTCGCGAGACATGAGCAGCGCGTGCCTCCTTGTTCCGTCCATTGAGCCCATATCAATGAGACCAAGGCTCCGGACGACACACAAGGGCATCGCGGATGCCACACACCCACCCCGCACCACCCGATGCTGCAAAACACCAGCAGGGTGGGTATTGCACCCGGGACCCGGTATTCAGGCCATGGCACATGACACTGAGCTGCCTACGCCTCTGAGATATTCTTGTTGGGATGTGACATAAGGAGAAAAGGGTGGGAAAAAGTGATGGACAGCAGTGTGCCCGCCAGCCAACCCACCGTTGGCCCAGCCGCACTGAAGACGCAAACGTGCCTGCCACTGCTGCACCAATGCTAAGCCCATAGAAAAAATATGCCTCGGGGGATGAGGCGAAGACCTGGATCCCCCCATCTTTGGGTATCCTCGCCTCTTCCCTCTTGTTGCCCATCTGTTGAATGATGACTGACAGCAATGCTTCATTATGGGTGCGGGGAGCTGGGATCTCGCCCACCTTGCGTAAAAACACTCTGGTTTCCGTAAGCTAATCCTGCAGCGGCAACGTCCCCCGTGCATGAGCAGCGCTGTGCCTGTGTCCGGGAGATGTTGAGCGTGTGGGGAGAGGGTTGTAGAGGAGTAGCAGTGCACAACATGAGCATAGCGGTCTTTGATGAACCCGCCCCCAGAAAAATTCGGGCTTCCCTACACCCAATGCTGCAAAACACCAGCAGCGAGGGGAATCGATCCTGAAACCTCTGGATTCAAGGGTGTAAGGCCGTGGAGGGCAGCCGACAGCGTTTGGGCCACATCGTCGCAGCCAGCGAACACCGTGTTGGCCAACCCGCGCGGGAGGAGGATGGGGTCGCAACTGAAACTGAAACTGAGGCACCCTTCAAACTGTGGTCTTTCACGGGGCGGTCATTTAGCCAAAAAAAAAAAACGAAGAATGGACTCCTTAAAGATGGCCCTGCGCATGAGGGCGTCAGTACCTGAAGGATGGGACATGCGGGGTCCGGCTGTCCACCCACATGTGACGGCTGTGCAACAAATGAGGCGGGGGGCAGGCTGCCTTGCTGTTGCTCTCCCCGCGCCAATTGCAATTGCTGTAACGACATCATCCACTGCTGCCATGCATGTGCTCGGGCCAACTGTGTGGTCATGTACAGCTGCTGCATGCACTCAGTGCAGAACCGCTGTCCGTACCCGTGGCTCCGAGCAAACTGCTTCTTGCAAAGCTGCGGGGGAAGAACACAGGTAACCAGGACCCTCGAGATGGCACAGAACGCATCAGCTCGCGCACTGATTAGGGCAGCACCACTCCTCAGACGTGCGGCGCATTTGCTCGGTAGGGGTGCGGACACCGTCGTACACTGTCCGGACTTGTTGCGGGCACAGTGCAGGCAGGCCTGCCCCCAGTGTCCCACCCAGAAACCAACACTCGCCCGCCCACATCCGATGTCTTAGTGTGGTTGGCCCACTGGCCTCTGGGGAGGCTTTCGGGCGGTGTGGGGGCCCGCGTAAGGGGTCGACCCTTGCCCAGGGTTGGATCCCGGAACGGTCTGTGAGCCAGGCGGAGTCCTCAGAGCACAGTGCTATGGATGGGCTGGGCCTGGCCGATCCATCCATGTGCTTGGCGCTGAGTACCTGGCACATTGGCACAGGGGTCTGAGGGGTTGTGGGCCCTCACCTACAAGGGGGAGGGGGACAATTTCGTGCGGGGATTATTTCGCCGAGGAAAATTGCAGAGGGGGAAAATCGCGCCACCCTTACAAATCCCAAAGCTTACACTGCCTCACGCACACACTGCACTGCCAAAGCCCCCAGATTTCGCCAGGGAAGAAGTTCGCCACCTTCCTTAATGACGAAATTTTCCCACTAAAATGTCCCCACCCGAAATTACCCCCCCCCCCCCGCTGTACCCAGGACTGAAGAACCAACGCTGACCCCCTTCCCCTCATCATAAACGCCCACTGCGGATAAACTGCACCCCAGCCCCACCTTCCCCAAGGTGAGGCTACCCCGCCTCCACATCAGGGTCCATGTACGGCTTGTCAATGAATGTCCAATCCTGGAAAACTTCCTCCACCTGTGGGGGAGTGTTTGCTAGGCGCGCGCCCGGCGCGCTACTTTTCTATTAACTATCCCGACTTCAGCCCCAGATTTACCCTCTCATGGAGAGGCCGCCCAAGTGGACCACGTCGGACTGCACACCTTCCCTACAAAGCACGTTGTATAATAGGGCAATAGCTGTGAATTCAACAACTCCTTCCTCAATAGCACCAGAAGGTTGAACGATTGCATAAAGACCAGAGTTTGAATTGTTGCATTGCACCATGTGCCCTGGTTGTACACCCGGTGGAGATCTTTGTAGGTTTCCCAAGTACAAAACAGTAGGAGGTGAAACCATCCGCGGTCATAAACATTTTGACAAAATCAGAAATGGCTGCCTCACCCCCGTCTTCTCGGGGGCCCAAAAGAGGGCGGAAGTGCTACGTAACCATTCTCGGGGGTCCCCAACGCCAAGCACGGGGAGAAAATCAGAATTGGCTGCCTCACCCCTGCCTTCTCGGGGGCCCAAAACAGGGCGGAAGTGCTACGGAACCCCTGCATTCTCGGGGGTCCCCAAATAAGGGGAACAAAATCAGAAGTGGCTGCCTCCCCCCTGCCTTATCGGGGGCCCACGTGAGGGCGGAAGTGCTACGTAACCCCTGCATTCTCGGGGGTCCCCAAACAAGGGGACAAAATCAGAAGTCAAAACCTACGCTAGGGGCAACAATGATGCCCCTAGTATCTAAAGTATGAGTCTCTAGTGCGGCCAGACGCCCAAATAGTTGTACAGTGTGCCCTTAGCGCACCCCCTAAAAGGTAACCGGTGGGGCACGCGTCAAAAAAGTTGCCCGGCGCGCTAACGCTCCCCCTGTACCCCATGCCATTGTAGCCGCTAAGCACTGCCATAGTTCAGATACCCGCATCACCATGTATAAGAAAGCAGGTTGCCTATCTGTGACGTTCACCAAACTCGAAGTGGCAAATGCACACAAGGGCTGGGGTCTGGAGACCCATGCCTCAACCAAACCAGATTTAGAAGATGGAATCCGATATTTTTCATGCAACCACTCAGCTGAGTACCCGACCAGACCAACCCACCCGCCGCAAAAAGACAAGGCCTTGTGTGAAAAGAAAAAGGCGGAAGAGAGTGTCAGCAGATCTGAATGACAGAATATCATCGCGTGAAATGAGAACGGGGAATGATTGGGGTGTATGCAAAGCATAATATGAGCTGTGGCAGGCGTCAACCATAGGACGGATCCTTGGAAAGCCCTGGCAATCATATTTCCTTGGCTTGGCAAGTCCGAACATTCAGTCTGGAATCAGCTTCAGGGCCCAAGCCCAGTCTACCTTCACAGGGGTATGACATCCCGGCCTGTGCCTTCGGGAAGAACGCCTTCGACACAGACATGCGCGCACACAAGCACAACACGATATACGCACCAAACAGGGAGTGAGCCAAAACAGCCTCACACAACAGCAAACAACTCTTTCCAGCAGGCGTTTGCAAGCATCGTGCTGTCTCCTGGCCAGCGTCGTTCACTGCAATGTAGTGGCAGTTGGAATACCTGGCACTCTGGCAGACTGTCACCTTGTGTTTGGGATTCATCTGCTGGACTTGGAGACGGGCTGTGATCCGAACCCTTAGTGCTTCCGTCCTTCGGTATACTCTGCAATACGATATGGGGCCTTCCTATGGGTTCATGGTCCGGCCCTTCCTCCAGCCTCCAGAACCGTAAAATCGCCGACCCAGAAGCAGAAACTCATTGCGAAAATGCGCTTCGGGAGAAGTGCCTCCGCGCCACCCAGTGAAATGGCGAATGGGGGTTATATGTAGATGGGTTGTCAGAAAATGGACTTGTGCAAATGCAACAATGCCAAGATGGCCAGCTGACGGGGTCCTGCGCGCAAGCATGTGGGCTTACCACAACAACCGCCACCAAAACCATGTATCGCTTCAGTGGCTTGGTTGGGGGTGGGGTGGGGGGGTCGGAGGTGGGGGGCAGTCAACCGGAAAATCGACCGCCCTAATAATCTTTTCCCCCAATCCGAAGTTGTTTTTGGGGCAGTTTCAATTTTGATCCGAAAAAAATCTTCAACTCTTTGGGGAGGTGCCGGATGGCCCACCACGTCTCATGGATACCATTCAGGCCCACGCTGGGCTCAGCCTTGACCTGACTACTTTTTGTGGCCACCGGTTCATATTTCAGAGCCTTTCAAGGCTGGGCATCGGCTGAGATCTTCCAATTCATGGGGCGTCCACAAAAACTGGAAGCAACGCCACTTGCACAGACGGACATGCACAGGCATCCAGGCCGCACAAAAAAAACCCCAATGCAGCCTTCGATCTCGACGCAGAAGCGGCTCGCAATCGGACCGAAATATTTCCTCCGGGACCGAGTTGTGCAGCCAGCCCCACACGCCCTATGATTGAGCCTCCTTGCAAACCCCTGCCTGAACCTCGGGTTGCTGCGTGAAAGCCAAGAGACGAAAGGGCTGGAGGGCGTTCGTGAACAACATTTAAAAAACAAACCGGAGGCAGCATCAGCCTGTCAGTGTTGGTGTCCTCAATGGGTGTGCACATCTCGGTCTGTGTGTGTGTGTGTGTGCGCGTGTGTGTGTCTGTGTCTGTGTCTGTGTGTGTGTGTGTGTGTGTGACGCCCAATTCTTTCAAATCATGCTCAAACTGCGAGGTTCAGGTCAGGGTTAGGGTTAGGGTTACCTTACCTGTGTGTGTGTGTGTGTCTCCACAACATGATGGAACATTTAATGCTTTGCGATGGTACTCAATTAGTTCTCTTGACTTCATTTTGCATTGGTATCAGTGATTCTTTACTCACTCACTGATGTGGTTGCTTGAATCAATGCAAGCTTTTGGAATGCAAGACTCAAACACATGAATGGAATCGATGTTGCATCTATTTCTACTTCTGTCCTTCCTCTACAACTCCATTACTTTTCATCGGTTACATTTCAGATACATGGGTTCTTGTTGAGAAAGTCTTCTTCTTTTGCATTGTTGCACTGTGTAAATCTCGCACAGCGGTCAGCATTCACCGCCTACACTACGAGATTAATCCCTTTGCACTCCGGCACGAATCTTACGTATTCCTGCTCTCCTTTACGTTGTCATCATGAAGTGCTTTGGTTGTGGTCAACTTGGGCATGGAGTGAAAGATGCGACAACCGCGCTCATTCGTACCGTCTACTCAACAAAGTGGTGATACCCAAATCGGTGTATGGCCTAACGGTGCTCCGAAATATTTTTGCCGCTTTCACAACCGTGAGATTCGTCATCTGAGCTTTGTTTGCATTCTCCGCAATTCTCGACCGGCACAGCAAACGGCCTTGCGCAAACTATTCGTGAAGCCGTTGCTGAAGCGTTGCCGCAACTTGCTACCAATCTCTTGCGTTACAACATTAAATGTGGTATCCGTGTTTCCTTGTCTCGTGCGTCTACCGAGAAAGATGCCACTGCTCTGAAGTCTTCGTTGACCGGAGTCTCTGAAGTCTTCGTTGACCGGAGTCTCTGTCATCTACTTCAAGGCTAAGGAAGTTCTGTTGGGCTTCAATACCTCTGATGATCGTGACGTTCCTGTTCAACATATCAAACTAAGCAAAAATTATAAATCTCTCTCCTACGAATTGTTTACTAGCCCGAAGTGTACCGGTACTTCTCTGCTGCCGATTATCTTGGGAGATCCCCCAATTCATCTTGATGTTGACGGAGCGCATAAACGTCCTGCTGATCATAATCATGGCGTTCATGCTTCTAAGCGTACCCGTGCTCCTTCTCGCTCCCCTGATGGCTCCGCTGATAGTGCTTCTAGCTTGATGGATGTTGATAGCTCCAAAATTATTGAAGACTGAGACTGATCTCGAAACTGGCCTAGGTGACTTCCGCACTAAAGTGGGACAGATTGAGAATAAAATTGACGCAGCCATCTCTTCGGAGATATAGGCCTTCCCTAAAGCTGATCAGATTCATCCTAATGAAGTCCTCCCTGGGCAAGTTGTGTGTTCTCTTTCCGTCGATCCTCGATGGAGCCCTAGGTTGCCACCAGTGGTACTATTACCTTGGTTAGCGGTGACCAATTTCAAGCTGTTGCTGTTGACCCGGTGGTCTGCCGGTTCCGTCGATTCAAGTCCAAGGAAATTCCGCACATCTTCCGAAGGATGAAATGACCGCAAAAAAGTAATTGACGAACGGCCCCCTTCCTCTATGCATATTGCTCCCTTTTCTCCTTCCTACCCACCTTCCATTTTGCAATGGCGTTGATTATGTGCATATTCTTCCTCTCTAGACTATAGCAGCTCGGCGACGATCACTCCAAATTTCCTAAGGTTTTGTTAAAGCTGGCACATCCCTCTGTGTAAATGGACCTGTGGTTATTGGACATACGAGCCCGATTTCCAAACCATCACCAGCCTACAAACCCACATTAATGAATGTGTCCATGACAAGTCTCTTGCGGAAATGTTGCATGAACTACATGGTCTCCTTTATGTACACAAAATGTATCTTCAAAAGATTAAGGATTTACGAATAGCCCAATCTATTCAACTTTCGGGTCATGAAACCGATGAACCATTCTTGATGAGTTCTCACTACCCAGAATCAATCATTGTGCGCTCATTTGCTTATGCGGTTTACCGGTGGTGTTTTCTACAAACTATTTGGTGCCTCTTTTGTAGAAAACGTGGAATCACTTTGTGGTCTCACGTTACTCCTTCAACTGTATGGTACTTCTTTCCTTGGCTATTGATGCTGGTCGATGCTCTTTTCCATTTTCAATTTCACTCTGATCAAGATCACCAGCCACATCCGCTTCCATACAAATACGCCTGTAACATTGCTACTGCTCGTATGTCTCGATTACTCAAAGCATTCTATGTTGCCATGGGTCTCACTATGGAACTGCACCCCAACCTGGCTTTTCCAACAACAGTGCCCTACAGCCACATGCCTCTTTTGCCGGACAGCATAGACTGGTACTACTCACCTCCCATTTTCATGAATCGCCATCATTACGTTGCTGCCATATGTCGGCAACCATACTTTCACAACGCTCCATACAATTCTTTGCCCCACACACAATCACACAATGCCTTGTACAGAACGTGAATCCTGCCCGCTTTGTCCTGTCGCTCCATAGAGAAGACACTGATTTGCTGCCGCCGCTTTTGTATAATCATGTCAGTTGTCAGCTTATTTATCCCTTAGGAGATAGTTGCACCTCCTTGTGGCTTATCCAAAATATCAGAGCGGCAGCACGGTGGCCTGTAAATTTTCCGTTACACAGTACTACCATGGCTAATCCGCTTTCTGGTATTCATCACCGTATGTTGTCCCTTCCTGATCACTTGCGACTGCGTTTGAACGGTCTACCATCAAATCATACCACACCAAAAAATGCGCGCATGCCGTTTTATACAGATCCCTCTTCCACTGCACTCTTTTGGTCAGTATGGAACGCAGAATTCATTGTCCGAAAAAGGGCCTTTGCTAATGTCAAATAGAAAGAAGCATGGGAAATTATGAAACAGTCATTGATTCGATGTCTCCTTGTCCTTCCACATGCACCAATGTACTCAATACGTGAATTACTATTAGATACACACCAACAGGCCATTTCAGGCCTCCTTGAGCCCGGTCAGTGGCTATACGCCTCACTGTCTCCTCTCCTCCGAGCCCCCTACTTTGGTCAAACAAGAGCGATTACTAATCCGAGAGCCATATTCACAAGTTGGAAGGAGGGATTGCAACAAGGTTTGGCATGGGTGAAATTGCGGCGTACTCGTAAAGGACCCACTTATTTATGGTACCTGCACAAACTCTAATTTCATAATTTCTTACCTCTTCCCCTACAAACCCTTCCCATTTTTGAGGCTGATCGTTATGAACAACAATTTTATTGCCCCCCACCATCCAAATCTCAATGACAGGAAACAAAAACAAAAAGGCTTCACGCGATGGCTCATTCGTCACCACATGTCCAAACATCTCACGAATACGGCAATACAAGACCAACAGCTTTGGGAACGACGGTTGCACTTGAAACGTCTATCCATCACATCATTGAATGCCATTCTCATCCTTATGAGAGCAAAAGGAACCCTTAATGGATGGAAATATCGTTGTTTGCAAAGACGGTTCCTTCCGTTTGTAAATAAGAGTATGAATATTGCCCTCTCGTCCTTCCTTCATCTCGGAATCCCCTACATCACCTTCTCTGTGGCCAAGATTGTAACCAAAGCATTCCAGCAATTCCTCCACCGCACATCTCTCTCTAAACCGGTCAATATTATCCTCCTCCTACTGCACAATTTGCCTCCTAAACTGCTATGCTCCCTCACTCATGATAGAATTACTATTTCACTACTAGAAGCTCAATCCTTAGTGCATCGATCCAAGGAACCAAACTCGGTACTGACAAGCCCCCAAATTTATCATCAACTAAAATGTCCTACACTAAAACCACTCCAACAAGCCTCCCTAGGAACCTTCACTGCTCCACACTCTGATATTCCCCATCGTGACATGGCTGTACAGTTACAGGATCTCCGACATGCTATCCCAAAATGTGCACCATTTCGCTTTGCAAACTTCGCCCATACTGTTCACCAGGTAATGAATCAATGCCTCCGACCTCCTCATGTTGTATTGATCCCCGGCCAAGAAGTTAATACATTTTTCTGCCTCTCACAAGACTCGGTTCCCATCCGTGTTGATAAATATCCTCTCCTATTTGACGTTAGCACTGTCATTACGTTCATGTGTCTCTTCATTCATGTATTCAACAATGCCACCATATACAAACGTGTTCGGACTCTGTCATCTGCATCCACAACCAGAGATACCCTTCTTGTATATCACTATCTCTATGCCAAGATGTTTCCATTTGTCATGCGTAATGTCAGCCACATGCGTCAGCGCAATGCCCTGTGTGTACATATTCCAACAATTGAAGGGTGTTGTTCTTCCACGACTCAAACTTCCTACGCCCTCCTCACTCCTGCCTCGTGATTTCTTGTCTGTAAAATACAAATTGCTTTCTGCGGCTGCGGATATTATGACGCTCACTGACAACATTTTGTATGTTCCACCCACTCTTCCCTATCGGATTATACCAGTCAAATAGCAGTATCCTCCGTCTGTCATTCTATCAATTATAGGGAAATTTGTGCCCTTTAAACCATCCCTTCCTACCTCTTCTTTGGGATACCAGAGAAATCTTCTCCAATGGTGTTCACCCCTGGAAGAATTCTTCCACCCTCAGTAGGGCGGCATCTGTTGCACAACGATTCTTTGCTTCAATCTTTTTCACACTTTTGGTCTGTGTCCAAAAATCAAATGGAGAACCATTTTCTCAGCCAGCAAAAATCTACTTCCATACTCTGGGTGTTCCTGTGGATGGTTTCGAGCTTGACCTGAAGCGCATGTTCCCTTCCCTCCTTAGACACCAACTACGACCCAGCTATTCCAACCTATTTCGGCGCACACACAATGTACTGCACTCGAGTCAAGTCGAGTCGAGTGGACTGAAGACCACTTGTTCATCTCCATTGCGAAAGGAATTGCCTCAGTATTTTCATATCCTGTCCGACGACGATCGAGCCACTGTTGTGACAGCAGAGTCCTGCTTGAACGATTTTTTCCAACTACGTCCTGAAATTTGGGAACAATTCACTGGAGTTACTATTGGTGGAAAATTGGCATCTCAGAATGCCAACAGCATGCTCATGGAAAAAGAAAGCAACATCAATTTGGATCGAGAACTTCCACCGCACACCAAACTTTGTAGATATGTTGACAACATTGTTTGTCTCTGCCCTGCCCAACAATTAACTCTTCTGAACCATCAGAATTGTCATGTGACTTCTCCAGCGGGCATATGGTGTTTCCCGGACTCTTGAACAAGTTGGAACATCGTTCACTTCACTGCAATTTCAAATTTATTGTGATGGCCCAGAAATTCACTGGGGCTTGAAGAATAAAATTTTTCTCTCCCGTCTCACTCGGCGCAATCCCCTAAAACGGTACCTTGGAGCTAATTCCATGTATGCACGCAAAATTGTTCAGGGTATGTTGCATAACTTGTTGTCGTTGTCTTCCAACCTTCAAACACATCCCAATCTGTTTCTATCCAATTGGAGCCAAACTATTTGGGAGCCAAACTATTTGGGAAATGCAACAAAACAATTACCCGGTATCGTGGTGGCTCCCAAAGATCAAGACAGTTTACCGCAAGTACCAACACTGCTCTCTTCCTCCATGGCATGAATCCCTGTGTACTCTCCGTTGGATTGTGGCAATCCCCCCATAATTCTAATATTCTAAACTAAAACTGAAATAGTTCTAAACTAAAAACTAAATTCTAACATTAAAACCAGCCAATCCGTGCCATGCAGTGTCACTCATCACAACACCATCCCTCAATACCATCGTGCCTCTCGTTCCCGATGCCATTCGATTAAAAACCATTGAGCACAACATTTTCCCGCCGCCCTCGATTGCTCTCCTGCTACCACTTATATGGGTCACACACATCCCTCCTTTCTGTGATGCACCCCTCTTCTGCTTTGCACTCCATTTCTCTGAAAATGTTTTTCACACTGCCTGGCAACTTTTGCAATATCAGCACCCTAAAGTGCCTGTACCGATCCTCCACTTTGCCCACTTTTTGCATTGCTCCATACCCCTGAGCCACTTCACTTTAATCATGATCTTTTTGCGCAAAAAAGACTGTAAGCAATTTGTTCCCTCACTGTTGGCAACTTTTCTCGTGGTGCGTTGGACCGTACCTAGAGAAAACTATTCCTCTGCCTCAGCCCCCTCTCGGGGGTCAAGGCCGATATTCTACTGTCCAATGACGATATCAACTCCCCCGTGCGGGTACCAAACGTCCTCCACCTCGGAGAACATATTCCAGAGCCAAACGATCACGCACCCTATCACAGACAACCCAGAAGTCATCCCCGGTGGGTTCAAAAAAAAAACACCAACAGATTTGCATTCCTTGCCTCCATCCCTCACTGCTCACAGTGCTCACACTGCTATTTCCACTTTGATTGACACCGCACAGCACCCCCTGCCCAAAAATTTAACGTCTTTCGATGGTACACAATTAGTTCTCTTGACTTCATTTTGCATTGGTATCAGTGATTCTTTACTCACTCACTGATGTGGTTGCTTGAATCAATGCAAGCTTTTGGAACGCAAGACTCAAACACATGAATGGAATCGATGTTGCATCTATTTCTACTTCTGTCCTTCCTCTACAACTCCATTACTTTTCATCGGTTACATTTCAGATACATGGGTTCTTGTTGAGAAAGTAGTCTTCTTTTGCATTGTTGCACTGTGTGTGTGTGTGTGCGCGGGGATACCATATTAAAGAGGAAGGCCTGCATGGGTCCAGGGGTGGGCGCCCAGCGGAGGGGGCCTGTGCCAAAGAGGATGTCTGATGAGAATCGTCATGACTGCACTGGCCCCCCTTGAGTGTCGTCACCCTCGCCTAGTGTGTGTGTGCGTGCGTGTGTGTCGTGTGTGTCTGTGTGTCTGTGTCTGCGTCTGTGTCTGTGTCTGTGTCTGTGTGTGTCTGTGACTGTGTCTGTGTCTGTGTCTATGTCTGTGTCTGTGTCTGTGTCTGTGTCTATGTCTGTGTCTGTGTCTGGGTGGCTGTGTCTGCGTATGTGTCTGTGTCCGCGTCTGTGTCTGTGTCTCTGTCTATGTGTGTGTCTGCGTCTGTGTCTGTGTGTCCGTGTCTGTGTCTGTGTCTGTGTCTGTGTTTGTGTGTGTCTGTGTGTCTGTGTGTGTGTGTCTGTGTCTGTGTCTCTGTTTCTGTCTGTGTCCGTGTCTGTGTCTGTGTCTGTGTCTGTGTCTGTGTCTGTGTCTGTGTCTGTGTCTGTGTCTGTGTCTGTGTTTGTGTCTGTGTCTGTGTCTGTGTCTTTGTCTGTGTCTCTGTCTCTGTCTGTGTCTTTGTCTCTGTCTGTGTCTATGTCTGTGTCGCTGTGTGTGCGCGTGTGTGTGTGTGTCTGTGTGTGTGTCTTGTCCGTGTCCGTGTCTGTGTCCGTGTCTGTGTCTGTGTCTGTGTCTGTGTCTGTGTCTGTGTCTGTGTGTGTCTGTGACTGTGTCTGTGTCTGTGTCTATGTCTATGTCTGTGTCTGGGTGGCTGTGTCTGCGTATGTGTCTGTGTCCGCGTCTGTGTCTGTGTCTCTGTCTGTGTCTGTGTCTGCGTCTGTGTCTGTGTGTCCGTGTCTGTGTCTGTGTCTGTGTCTGTGTTTGTGTGTGTCTGTGTGTCTGTGTGTGTGTGTCTGTGTCTGTGTCTCTGTTTCTGTCTGTGTCTGTGTCTGTGTCTGTGTCTGTGTCTGTGTCTGTGTCTGTGTCTGTGTCTGTGTCTGTGTTTGTGTCTGTGTCTGTGTCTGTGTCTTTGTCTGTGTCTCTGTCTCTGTCTGTGTCTTTGTCTGTGTCGCTGTGTGTGCGCGTGTGTGTGTGTGTCTGTGTGTGTGTCTTGTCCGTGTCCGTGTTTGTGTCCGTGTCTGTGTCTGTGTCTGTGTCTGTGTCTTTGTCTCTGTCTGTGTCTATGTCCGTGTCGCTGTGTGTGCGCGCGTGTGTGTGTGTCTGTGTGTGTGTCTTGTCCGTGTCCGTGTCTGTGTCCGTGTCTGTGTCTGTGTCTGTGTCTGTGTCCGTGCCCGTGCCCGTGCCGATACCCGTGCCCGCGCCCATGCCCGTGCCCGTGTCCGTGTGCGGGTCCGAGGCCAGGTCCGGGTCCGGGTCCAGGTACGGGTCCGTGGCCATGCCCATGTCTGTGTCCGTGTGCGTGTCCGTGTCTGCGTCTGCATCTGCGTCTGGGTCTGCGTCCGCGTCTGAGTCTGGGTCTGGGCCTTGGTTTGGGTCTGGGTCTGGGTCTGGTCTGGGTCTGGGTCTGGGTCTGGGTCTGGGTCTGGGTCTTCGTCTGGGTCAGGGTCTGGGTCTGGGTCTGGGCAGGTCTGTGTCTGTGTCTGTGACTGCATCTGTGTCTGTGTCTGTGTCTGTGTCTGGGTCTGCGTTCGGGGCTGGGTCTAGGTCTGGGTCTGAGTCTGGGTCTGGGTCTGGGACTTGGTCTGGGTCTGGGTCCGGGCATGGGTCTGGGTCTGGGTCTGGGTCCCGGTCCGGGTCCAGGTTTGGGTCTGGGTCTAGGTCTGAGTCTAGGTCTGGGTCTGTGTCTGTGTCTGTGTTTGTGTCTCTATCTGTGTGTGTGTCTGTGTCTGTGTCTGTGTATGTGTCGATGTCTGTGTCTGTGTCTGTGTTCGTGTCTGCGCCTGTGCCTACGTCTGAGTCTGGGTCTGGGTCTGGGTCTGGGTCTCTATCTGTGTGTGTGTCTGTGTCTGTGTGTGTCGGTGTCTGTGTCTGTGTCTGTGCTTGTGTCTGTGTCTCTGTTTGTGTCTGCGTCTGCGCCTGCGTCTGAGTCTGGGTCCGGGTCTGGGTCTAGGCCTTGGTTTGGGTGTGGGTCTGGGTCGGGCCTGGGTCTGGGTCTGGGTCTGGGTCTGGGTCTGGGTCTGGGTCTGGGCGGGTCTGTGTCTGCATCTGTGACTGCGCCTGTGTCTGTGTCTGCGTCTGCGTCTGCGTTTGGCACTGGGTCTGGGTCTGCGTTTGGTTCTGGGTCTGGGTCTGGGTCTTGGTCTGGGTCCGGGTCCGGGCCTGGGTCCAGGTCTGGGTCTGGGTCTGAGTCTATGTCTGTGTCTGTGTCTGTGTATGTGTCTGTGTCTGTGTATGTGTCTGTGTCTGTGTGTGTGTCTGTGTCTGTGTGTGTGTCTGTGTCTGTGTCTGTGTCTGTGTCTGGGTCTGTGTCTGCGTCAGTGTCTGTGTCTCTGTCTCTATCTGCGTCTGGGTCTCTGCCTCTGTGTCTGTGTCTGTGTCTGTGTCTGTGTCTGTGTCTGTGTTTGTGTCTGTGTTTGTGTCGGGGTGTCTGTCCGTGTTTGTACGTGTCTGTGTCTGTGTCTGTGTCTGCATCTGGCTCTGGCTCTGGGTCTGCGTCTGCATCTGCGTCTGCGTCTGGGTTTGGGCTTCGGGTCTGGGTCTGGTTCTGTGTCTGAGTCTGGGTCTGGGTCTGGGTCTAGGTCTAGGTCTGGATCTGGAGTTGTGTCTCTGTCTGTGTCTGTGTCTGTGTTTATGTCTCTGTCTGTGTCTTTGTCTGTCTTGTGTGTGGGTGTGTGCGAGTGGTAATGCGCCCAACGTTGGCCCGAGGCATCGTTGGTTCGAATCCCGCTGTGTCCGTGTGACCAAGCGGCACGGCTGCTGAGGGCCCCCTTTGTCTGTGCTTTAGTTTTAGTCCGCTGGCTGACGTGGGCGGTGGGGTGTGAGCCTAGCTTGGTGACAGCCCCACATCCCTGGATGGCGGCCTACCGTACCCATACCCATACCCGTGTCTGTGTCTGTGTCTGTGTCTGTGTCTGTGTCTGTGTCTGTGTCTGTGTCTGTGTCTGTGTCTGGGTCTGTGTCTGTGTCTGTGTCTGTGTCTGGGTCTGTGTCTGTGTCTGGGTCTGGGTCTGGGTCTGGGTCTGGGTCTGGGTCTGTGGCTCTGTCTATGTCTTTTTTGAGCCCATTCCAAGCAATTTCGGCCAGTCCACAGTCAGAAAATGCCTTGAAAATGGGTTCTTTTGGGAGCAAAAATCAGTCACAATGGATCAAAAATGTGTTTTCCAAAGAAATTTTTGGGCTTTTTGGGGTGCACAAACAAGAGGAATGAGCACATTTTGAGCCCACGTTGAGCAATTTTGGCCCCTCTCAACCCGAAACGGCCTTGACAATGTGGCAATTTGGGACCACAAATGGCTCAAAAACGGGTCAAAACCATGGTTTTCCAAAAATGATCCTAGTCCAGTTGTGGTGCCCAAACGGATGAATACAAGGGGGGGGGCTCCCAAGGGGTCTAGGGCACAACCCGCTTATGCAGTTTTCCCGCCTCAGCAGCTCAAAAATGGAAATTTCCGAAACTGATTTTTTTGATACTCTGACCATCCAAAATGATCAAATATCCTATGCAAAGCATGTTTTAGTCCCTTTTTATGTGTTTTTCGCCCTGTTTGGTTGTTGGGGGGGGGGGGGGCTCCCAAGGGGTCTAGGGCACAACCCGCTTATGCAGTTTTCCCGCCTCAGCAGCTCAAGAATGGTTGTCCCTCTCCCCTCTTGGAGGTGCCTTGCCGAGGGCAATAGAATTTTCTTCGCCGCCTCCAAAAACTCAGCACCACTTTGGGGGCCAACATACACAGCACACAGCCCCTCCCTCTCACACAGCGCCCCAACCCCCATGTATACACAGTCCCCTTCCCAACATGCACAGCACACAGCCCCTCCCTCTCACACACAGCGCCCCAGCCCCATGTATACACAGTCCCCTTCCCAACATGCACAGCACACAGCCCCTCCCTCTCACACACAGCGCCCCAACCCGGTGGACCCACCCACCCACCACCCCCCACCCCTTAAGTGGAACTCTGGTTGGGAGGTGCATGCCTCCGCCTCTCATTTTGAGCCCCTTTTGAGCCGCTCTCGTACACTTTCTCGTGCGTACCTCATTTGTCGTTGAAGTCTCCTGGACGATGTTCATTCCCCCAGCAGCTCGGTGCAAATATTCAATCCTGCTTAGGGTTAGGGTCAAGGGCAAGGATTGGGAGTAGGGTTAGGAGTAGGTTGAGGGTTGGGGTGGGCTTTAGAGTCACAGTTGGGTGCAAGGATAGTGTTGGGGTGCAAAGCGGACACAATGGGCAAGGGGAATGAAAAGAAATTTTCAGGCGCCTTCGGCACCACCATATGTATAGACAGTAGCTACACAACACTGCAGTTGGCTCCACACATACTTGAGCCAGCAGCTTTGGCTTGTGCTCCATCCAGACGTTCTCCGCCCACTCCTGCACATCCCCATCCAACAGGTGAGGGGTGTCCGGATAGCTGCTACTGACGTCATCAGGCTCCAGGGTGACAGCCTGCAACGACGCGGACAGAGAGCGGATGCCGGCATGAATGGGGGCAGGCCGACCAGCTCGTCTTCCGGGTCGTGTCACAACTGCCGGCTGCCACTGCCTTTGCAACCCAACCCCCTGCCTCCCCTTCAGGGTATGCTCGGGACACTGCATCCAGCCGTGCACTTCGGCTGCAAGGCAACAATACTGTCCTGTTCAACCCGATTGTTCAACACACACAACCCCAGCCACCGCGGATGAGCAGTTGCAGGAGTACGCCACGCACGTGCAGCATGACTGTGTGGATGAAGCCCGGCAGACTCACCCTGTTCAGCACAGCGTCCAGCGGGTAGCAGGGCACTACAGCAAACCAAACCAAACAACAGGGCAGCCGGCCAGGCGGCCAGACAGTCTGTCTGGCCAGGCGGCCAGACAGTGACACCAACCCCGAAACACGCCACCAGGAGACAACATCAGGCAACCAGACCCACCAACGAACACCCAGAAACAACAGGCAGCAACACAATGCACCGACCAGTGCAAAAGAGGCAGCGGAGCACCGCACAGAGCGACAAGACGCAGGCACGCCAACACAGCACAGCACAGCACCGCACAGAACGCCACAAAACACAGCACAAGGAAAAACAGCACCACACACCGCAGGCAGTACAGCAGAGCAACACAGCACCGAGCCCAAGGACAGAGCACAACAACGCGCCACGGCAGGAGACATGGCAAGGTGCGACAGAAACACCGCAACGAAAGGAACAACACAGCACAGAACAACGAGGCACACCACGGCACGACACAGCAGAACGCGGCACAACACAGCAGACACCAGCGCACAACAGCGCCACGCGCCACACCCCTGCCAAACAGCAAGGCGCACCACGGCGGAGCACAACACAGACAGAAACAGCCCGGAGCACCGCGGAACGGCAAGGCACAGCACCGAAGAAAACAGCACAGCACTCAACAACGCAGGACAGCACGAGACAACCAAAACACCACAACAGGACGCAGAACAGCACCGCACCGGACAACACGACCCAAGAACGCCAGCCCAGCGCAGCACAGCACCACACATTACGCACAGCAACGCGGCGCAGCACCACACCAAACAGCGCGGCGCACAGGGCACCGCACAGAACCAAAAGAAACAGCGCAGCAAACAACAACAACAACAACGCATGACAGCAAGCGACAAAATTAACACCACAACACACCAGCGCACCGCAACAGCAACAGCAACCGCAACAGCAAGGCCCAGGCAGGCCAGCACAGCACAACACAGCACCACGCAAACACAAAACAGACCACACCACAGACCACATCACAACACAACAAGATGCAGGACACCGCACAACACCGCCGACAACAGCCGGCGGGGGGGGGGGGGGGGCGCAGCACAACCGCACACCGCAAACAGCACAACGCCACACGGCACAGCCCCGCACCAAACAACACAGCGCACCGCGACACGGCGAGAGACGGCGCGAAAGAAAACAGTACAGCACACATCAACGCACAACAGCGAGACAGAACACCAACAGGACAACACGACGCGGCGGGGCACCGAAAAGCCGAAAAGCACGCACAACAGCACAGCACAACACAGCAACACACACACCGCAAAACAGGCCAGACCACAACACAACAAGACGCACGACACCGCACAATACCAGGAGCAACAGCGGGGGGGGGGGGGGGGGGCACCGCACACCACCACCGCACAACGCAACAGGGCGCACCACAACAGGGCAAGGCACGACACCAAAGAGGACAGCACAGCACACAGCAACGCAAGGAGAGACAACACAACACGAAAAGGACGCGGCACAGCAGCGCGGCACCCAGCAGGAAGCAAGCACGCCACACCACACACACCGCACAACAACACAAGAGGACACAAGACAACACACAACACCAGAGGCAGCACGCGTAGGGGGGGGCGGGGAAGCGAAAGAAGGACGCGAACGGCACAGCGCAACTGGGCACCGCACAACACCAAAGGAAACAGCACACCACACAGAACACACACCGACACAAAGCACCACACAATGCGATGCAAGCACGCAGGCCAAGCACACCACGGCACGACACCGGATGCGACACGCAACAACACACAGCATAACACAACAAGAGACAGCACAACGCACAACACCAAAGGCAACGGCCGACAGGGGAGAGGGGGGAAGAACAACAACCCAACACCACACGAAAGGCACAACGCAGGCCACCACGGCACCGCACAGCACCAAACGACCAGCACAGCACGGCCAGACGCAACACCGCGCGCAAAGAACCACAAAACACGGCAGAACACGCGAACACAGGGCACCACACCGCACACAGCGAACGAGGGGGCAGGGGGAGGGGGGAGGAGGCTGACAGAAAACGATCCGCTCAGAGGCACTTCAGTGTCCGAGGGTGGGGGCACCACTTTTCGCAATGCCACTCGGCGACGTCGGCTGTGGGTTGGTGACGTGTGCTTCTTCTTTGGGGGTACAGCACTGGCAGCCATAGCTAAAGCTCCTGTTGAGGAGGGCAGTCCGAAGGCGTACGTCACAAACAGGGGACTGCTGGGGCACACTTCCCGGCAGGCCCCGCCAAACGTCGCACATGCCCCTGGGCACAGCAACTTGTGCCTTCCCTTGCAATCCCACTTTGTGTCCCGGCAAGCGCGAGCTCCGTGCAACACTGGATCACTGCATCACTAGATGCAAGCAAAACCCTGCGCGGGATGAACAAGTATATGCACGCACACGTCAGTACATATGATGGGGCAGTTCCCAACAAGTGGCTGCCCGACGACTTCGCACCATTTTGTGCCGGAAATGCTGAACTTGCAGTGTTCGGCCAAACATGGCATCGTTCGTCCGCATGCGGCGATGAATAGTTGGTGGGGCGTGGTTGGCGGTGTGTATGTGGGCAGGCACCCGCATGTACTTTCATATCAGGGAGGGAGATCAGCACAGGTCACCCGGCGGCTCCCCTGAGGTTCCTGGCAGATCCACATTCGTGGAGCCTGCAATCCCACTCTGTGTCGCGGCAAGCGTGAGCTCAGGGCACATTACCGAGCCCTTGCAACGGAGATAGGGCGGAATCCCGGTATTCATGGGGTGGGACCACTCTACGCCGAAGGGTTTGTGAAGCATTTTGAAGGGCGTCATGCTGAGGGTCAGCCAGGGGTTGGCACCTTCGGTGTTGATCCCTTGCCTTGTCCCTGCACCTGGGCCCTCGCCTTGGTCAGAATCTCCCGAGATCTGACTTCAGTCCCTGCCCCCCTGTGTGACATTCCGTCGGGTTGCAGTTTCTTTACGGGGCCCTGGACAGTCACCCGTTCTTCCCTTCGCGTGCTGCGTCGGGTCAATGCTTTCTGACGGCCGCTGCGGCCTGTGTTCCTTGCGGTGTCGTTTCCGCGTTAGCGGAGCCCAGCAGTTGGCGTCCTGGGGTTGCGCTGGTTGCTGCGGGAGGCGTTTTACGCTTTGTTGCCCACTCCCTTCCGCGTTCTGGTCATGCAGTCGTGCCCCCCTCCCATGCCTTCGTGTCACCGGGGCGTGTAGACCCCCCCAACTCTCCGGATTTTGCAGGGCCAGTGCGCGCAAGCTGCCTGAGGGCACCTGGGCATGCACCTGCAGTGGACAGCATGCAGGCACATTTAGCCAACAGCAATGGCGCCATGCGCAGGCGTATGCAGTGGACGCCACCGCCGCGCCGCGCAGGCGCATATAACACAAACACATGTGCAGTCAGTGTTTGCAAGGCGATAGCTACACGCTTGAAGGATCGGAAATGTAATCGGGTCGCACCAAATGCGATGAAGCTCTGCTGGCGCATGAGAGTGTTAGGAAGACCCCTGGCAAGGCATGGCACTGGACCAAGAGAATTAATGATCACTTCGCTGCACACCTCTCCGTCTGTCGGCATGATGGTCAGGGGGTCTTCGCATGTGACTTCAGCCAAGACTCCAACCAGACGAACATTGCTATGTCCCTGAACACACCACGCACATCCATCCGCAGTAAGGGGGCCAGCAGCAGAACAGGCCTCCAACCGCCCTCAAACCTCCTCAACCTTCGTTGGCGCCAGCTAAGCAAGCCCAACATGAAACGCATGACCGTGTCCCACGCCTATGCCACCGTGGGCCTATTCTGGAACATTCTGGAAGATACATGTATACAGATACACAGGTACATTACAGATACAGGTATATTATTTATTGTGGGCTGTGTTGTTGAGCGTTTCTCGCGTGGGCTGTGGGGGGCTGTGGAGGTGACCGCCGGAGGGTTGTGGAGGCGCCCAAGGCGTTGGTGGTTCGGAAGCATTGGGGGTGCCACAGTGCCAGTCTGGACCCCAACATGCGCCGCTAAGGGGGGGGTAGGGCTTAGGGACTTGGTAGCGGGTTGGTAGGGGCTTGGCTACATGTCGCGTGCCATCTCGGGGTCCCCAGAGAGAGGTATCAAAAAGGCTACACGGTGCTTTTGTTGGGATTTACCGCCCGAACAAGAAAAAAATGTAACGTGCGTACCTTTTCTGTCTTTTACGCTCACCCGCGCACACTTTGTCATTGTTGATGTAAACCCGCATACTAACAATAGCGTGGCGCACGTACTTATTCTTTGTTGTAACCCACGTACACTAACTTTTTTCATGCAAACCCGTGTGCCAAAAGAAGAAAAACGTAACGCACGTACTTTTTTTTTGCCGTACCCCGTACACACTACGCACACAATACGCAGGTTGCATCATTTGCACTTGTTGTGTCTTCAGCGGGTTACACAAAACACAAAGGACGCACGGTACGCCAGACACGGTACTGTTGGGGGAGGGGGGGGTCACCCGCCCCTTCAAGCGCAGGCCTGGGGTGGCGCTGGGGGGGGGGGGGGTCCCCACTGCAACGCTCGGAACAGTCTTCAAGGCCCACGTGAGGGTCACGAGAGCGGCTTGGCCGCGACGTCTGATGGCAATCGTGCACACCATCCGACATGTCTGAACAGCGCATGAGCGACACGGTGCACGGTAACGAGGGCCCGGAGTACAGAGGCGCAGCATCCCGACGCTGAACTCCGCCCACGCACCTCAAGAGACGTCGACTGACGTCGACTGACCAGCAGCTGCCGCTGAGCACCCACCGGCCGCCGTCCCTTTATCGGCAAAGGCCATCGGTCGACCGCCGGCGGGTGTCGGTCGGCCGTTACACACTGACCGTCAAACCCAAACAAAAACAAAGAAATTCACTCCGTCAACGCCTCGCCCCTCCAAAAAAGGAGTGACCGCCACGCGAGCGCCGACTCCTCCCTGGCCCTCACCATGTCACCGCCCTTCAGAGCACACCTCCCCGTGTGACAGGCATCGCACCGCCACGACGGACTGTCCCTTGGAGTCGACCACGACGCCGGGCAGGCTCAGGACCGGGGCGCCCTCCGTCGGCCCCTGGCACACGACGCTGCACGCCCGGAACGACATCACGCCGTCGGCGACCAACTCCCCAAGTCCCGACGGGATCAGCATCTTCCTGAGCCTGCAAGTGCGGTAGGGCCGTCTTGAATGGGGAGACCAGAGCACCGGCCGCACTCCGTCCACACACCTCAAGGGACGTCGATGGACCGGCAGCGGCCGCTAGTTCCCCGGCAACCGCCATCGATCGATCGGCAACTGCCATCGGTTGACCGCCAACCGCCATCGGGCTAGCCGCTGCAGATGGACCGTCACCAAACCGCAACCAGAGAAAACCACTCCTTCATGGGAGACGACGGGGGCCGGGGGCCGAAAAGGCATCTGAGGCAGTTGGAGGGGAACACTTTGGGAGTCCGGGGGTGAACAGAGCCCGGCTTCACGTGCCCTGGTATCGTCCCGCTCCACATGCCCAGTCCTCAGTGGACTGCATCAACATGATCGCGCGGCACAACACGACCGGAGACACCTCATTGAATGCCCTGCAACAAACCGCGCCGCGTCTACAGGCCACCCCATTCCCGCATGCGGCGGCCGTTGTGGATCGCCGCGGACAAACGGCGACCGCCAACAGCCCATCGACACCACCGCTGATTGGCACTGCATCCTCCGCCGACCGGCGAGACTGTTGGCGCGCGCCAAGTGTGGACACCACGGCCCCGTGCCGTGCCTTGGCCCAGTGCCAGGGCGGCAGGCCTGTGCAGCCGTGTCTCGCTGGACCCTAGGCCCCCTCCTCCTGCCGTCCAAACCCGCGGCAAACCGACAGAAAATGGACCGCACCCCGTCCGCTCTGGACAAGCCGCGGCGCACGGGCGACTGCCAGGTTCGAATTCAGTGGCGGCCCGCAGACCCGACACCCCAACGACATCAGTGCCCCAGGTTACTCCCATATGAGGGACTCACTCGGGGGCAACGCACTATGGGCACCCCAAATCAAACAGGGAGCTCAGGGCAGGGGGCGCTTGGTCAGCGGTGTGCTGTCTGCTCCATGCACCCTGCATAATGCGTGTCCTGGTGGGGGGGGGGGCCTCAGGGGGGGGGGGGGGCTCCGCGGGGAGGGGGCCTCCCTCTCGCCGTTCTACCCAGGGAAGGGAGGCGGGGATTGCGGGCATCGTATCCATCGAGGGGAGTTCCATTCACTTCCGCACCCCACGCCAGGGGGCTCAGGATGAGGTACGTGGGAGGGGCCGCAAACACATTCAACAGCACAGAGCGGGTCTACAGCAGGGCAACGTGGGTGGAGAAATGTTTCCGGTTTGAGGGCATTTCCGAATTCCCCGTTTCATTCTGAGCATTTCCAACGTACACAAATCGGGGGGTGACAACCCCTTCCCTGGATGGCCAACATCCAGCTGCGGGCAGGCTAGAAGGCAAGTACCATGGACATTCCCACCACCCGCCAACTTTGTATGGCACGATGCCCAGCGCACGTTCCCCTATTGGCAAACTCCGGTCCGCAATCAGCGTAGGATACAGGGTATGGAGGTTTGGGGGGGGAAGGGGTCGGCCCTAAACTTAACCCCCTCCCGTGTTCTGATCTGATCTGCTGCATCCCCTTGCGGGACATACATGGCATCGGCTGGAGCAAGCATCCCGGCACCCGCAGCCATGGGGGCTGCTGAATCAGCATCACCGGGATCACCAGCGGCGGCGGCATCGGACATCGGGCCCACGGGCGGCTTCGACGCCTTTGCGGGCGGCTTCCCGCTTAGGCTCTTACGTCTGGCGGATGGGACGGCATGCGTCAATGGCCGTGGCGTCCACTTAATGTACCGGATGGTGGGCGTGATGGGGGACACGGGGAACCTCCGCTGCGCCGACAGCATCACTTGGCGGTCCGCAAGGCACAGCTCCCGGAACACCAGGTTCCCGCGGTACTCCGCGACCAGGTCATTCAGGGACACGGAGCCCATGCGCGGGTGGTGCACCAAGACCGTGTCCCAGTTGCCAACATCTGCACAGGAGTCCGGGGGGGCATGGGTTGCGGGTTCTCTGGCACTTCCACACACTTCCCTGGCATTTCAGGGAAGCGTGGGGGAGTGCCAGGGAAGTGTGGGGGAGTGCCAGGGAAGTGTGGGGGAGTGCCAGGGAAGTGTGGTGGGGTGCCAGGGAAGTGTGGGGGAGTGCCAGGGAAGTGTGGGGGAGTGCCAGGGAATTGGGGGGGGAGTGCCAGGGAAGTGTGGTGGGGTGCCAGGGAAGTGTGGGGGAGTGCCAGGGAAGTGTGGGGGAGTGCCAGGGAAGTGTGGGGGAGTGCCAGGGAAGTGTGGTGGGGTGCGAGGGAAGTGTGGGGGAGTGCCAGGGAAGTGTGGGGGAGTGCCAGGGAAGTGTGGGGGAGTGCCAGGGAATTGGGGGGGGAGTGCCAGGGAAGTGTGGTGGGGTGCCAGGGAAGTGTGGGGGAGTGCCAGGGAAGTGTGGGGGAGTGCCAGGGAAGTGTGGGGGAGTGCCAGGGAAGTGTGGTGGGGTGCGAGGGAAGTGTGGGGGAGTGCCAGGGAAGTGTGGGGGAGTGCCAGGGAAGTGTGGGGGAGTGCCAGGGAAGTGTGGGGGAGTGCCAGGGAAGTGTGGGGGAGTGCCAGGGAAGTGTGGGGGAGTGCCAGGGAGGTGTGGGGGAGTGCCAGGGAGGTATGGGGGAGTGCCAGGGAGGTATGGGGGAGTGCCAGGGAAGTGTGGGGGAGTGCCAGGGAAGTGTGGGGGAGTGCCAGGGAAGTGTGGGGGAGTGCCAGGGAAGTGTGGGGGAGTGCCAGGGAAGTGTGGGGGAGTGCCAGGGAAGTGTGGGGGAGTGCCAGGGAAGTGTGGTGGGGTGCCAGGGAGGTGTGGGGGAGTGCCAGGGAGGTGTGGGGGAGTGCCAGGGAGGTATGGGGGAGTGCCAGGGAGGTATGGGGGAGTGCCAGGGAAGTGTGGGGGAGTGCCAGGGAAGTGTGGGGGAGTGCCAGGGAAGTGTGGGGGAGTGCCAGGGAAGTGTGGGGGAGTGCCAGGGAGGTGTGGGGGAGTGCCAGGGAAGTGTGGGGGAGTGCCAGGGAAAGCACTTCCCCACACTTCCTTCTTCGTGACATTCGTGAAACACGGGTGATATGTTGGGGCGGGAGCCGGGTGTGGGGCTTGCACTCGGTGTGGCAGTTGGTGAAGGTGCTGCTGTCAGCGCTGCTGTACTCGGTGCAGTGCCCGGTGGCGTGCACCGAGCGGCCCCCGTTGGCGTTTCCGTGGGTGTCCCCGGTGACGTGCCGGGTGATGTGTGCGTGGGTGCGTGCGAGGGCGTGTGGCTCAGCGTCGGTGTGCCTGTCGGTGTGCTGCTTGCTGTCGAGCCCAGGCTCAGGGAGGCAGTTGGGGAAGGTGCTCTGGTCGGTGTTGCCGTGGGCGTTGCCCGGCCCGTTGCCGTGCCTGTTGCGTCGCTGATCACGGACTGCGCGTGCGCATACTTTCAGCGGTGCGGCGGCATGTGGCTGTGACGGTTGGCGTGCCCACATCAGAAAATTTTGCCTTCGGAAAAAAATTAAATTTAGCAAAAGGGCCCGAAATTGGAGGTCGAATTTAGATACACAAAGATGTTTTCTTGGACTCTGACCCCGCCTCCGCCCCCCCCCCCCCCGCCGCAGTACAGGTAAAATTTGCCACTAAGCCGTGGCCTGGTTTGATGCCTTTGCCAAACGCCCGCATGTGAGGGGGCCGAAGAATTGGCCTGTGGAAGGAACGAGGCAGCCCGTGAACGACCCCCCCGCCCCTTCGGCCCCCCATCCTCACCGATACGCCAAAAAAATAGACGGGGCATTGCACAAGCGTGTCGTCGGCCGAATGTTCTGGACGAGCTCCCCATCAAGCCTCTCTTGGTGCAGCGCACTCCTCATGGGGGGGGAAGGTACATGGGGGTGGATGCAGCAACGGCCCCTGCCCCGGTCCCCCCTATGAGTGTAGGCCAACGGCGCTGTGCGGGTCGGAAGGAAAAGGCTCGTTGGGTCTGGCTTGTGTGAGCCGCCGGGTGGGCGGGTCGGTGGTGGGCGCCCCCCGACCCCGCGGTGAAGGACTGAGGCACGGGGGCGGGGGGTACGACTCCTCAGCGCATTCCCGTTGCGTCCCCGTCACGTTCCCTTTCCCCTGCCGCCACACCCCCGTCACACGGGTTGTTTCCCATGGTCTTTGGAAAGCCCTCCTCTGCCATGTGCCCAAGGCTGTCTTCAAGGCACGACAGCTTTCTGTTTGTTTCACTCCAGAAAACGGGTCCTCTGGTCAACGGTCGTAATGCTGCCGCCCAAGGGTTGGAAAGAGTGGCAGCTTCCGAAGTGCGTACGTTGAGATGCGAACCGGGCAATACAAAGGCAGTCGAGGGGTCGTGGATGGAGAAGGGCGGATCAGTTCGTCGTCTCATCGGGTTCGATCGAAGAGCCAACAACGACCACAAACTTTCCCGGGGGGGGGGGGGTCTTTTCCCAAGTAGCAAAAGTGGATAACATCAACAAGCTGAATAGCGTCGCTGTAACTGGGCCAAGAAGCTGTGGTCTTTTGCAGCAGTTTTGGTAGAACGGTGGTCCAAATGGGGCAAGAGGCTGTGGGCTCCCAAAACGATGGGGACTGCTTGATCTCGGGCACCCTCAGCGCAGTTAGGCCCGCAAGGTCACACCAAGTACCCATACTCCAGAAGATGTGTGGAGGGAGGATAACATCAGCCTTTTTCCATCCCAGTTAGGAAGCAAGTTGTGCTCTCATCCCTTCCCTACCCAACCCTGATTTCTGTGGCACGTAGATATTAGGATGATGTTCTTCAACACTGTTGGAAGCGGGGGTTCTAGAAGAGGAACGGCACGCTGGCACACCACCCGGCCTTTGACAACTTGCCCCATCCTGCCCGTGTGTGTCCACACCACACAACGCAGGCACACCCTCATTCATACCGGCTTGCTCCTGCAGACTGGCGCCTTTGATCAGCTGGGTGAGAGTGACATTGCGCTTATTCGCCAACTGCAATGTGTAGCTCTTGGCAGACACTGCTTCCAATGGATTTTTCTGCCGGGCAGCCACTACAGCAGCGCATCCCTTGCTACAAAGAGAGAGGGAGGGAGGGAGAGGGAGGGAGGGAAAATCTGACTCGACGTGCACCAGGGGCAGAAGAAAGGCGGCAATTTGGCCCTGAGGCAAAAAAGGCGTCGAGCAAGAGACAGGGCCTTCAACTTTTGAGGTGTAGGAAATGAGACCGGAATACTGCATCTACTCCCCGGGCGCCGCTTCGGCGTTGATCAAAGAAAATTGTATTGAACACGCACATCCCACACCCTCAAGCACCAGCACCCAATACCCTCCTCGCAATACGAGCCAAAACTGGAGTAGGAGTCGAGGCGTCCCGCATCATCGTCATTTTCCGCCTTCCTCGGCCAAACGGCCTGAGGGATCTCCCAAGGTTGAACCGCGGTTGGATCCTTCACAGTTGGGCCCAGAACAAACCATCGCCCCCCCCCTCCAGCATGCAACTGTCTGAAACAGTCCGGAGCGTAAACACACGTTCACCTGTCAGACCACAAGCCTCTTCCTGACCAAACCGCTCTGACCCCCCCCCCTCTGACACCACGTCCGTCTCTCACACCGCACGTCCCTCTGATGTCGTCTGCGGGGTCGCCCCATTTCCGCTGGAATGGTGCTGGTACCATTGCCCCACCGACCAACCCACAGAGAAAATTCCATCAACAGCCCGAACCGCGGGAAGCTTCCAACACAAGGGCCGCTTCGTCAATGCCCAACATTGCCTGCCCCACAACCTCAATATTTCTCAACAACTCTTGTCCCTCAACAACTCTGTTTAGACTTTTCTTTTGCCAACCTCCTCCGGGGGCAGTTAAATATTGTTGTCCATGGTAACTGTAAGTACTGGAAGGGCTGCTTCACAGGGGCCCATCCCCCGCACCCCAAACAGTCCACTGAGGGCCCATGCACCGGCAATGCAGAAAACACAAAGACCCCTTCAAACGGCCATGAGGTCCGGGAAAAAAACTCAAAAAGACACCCAAACAGTCACTAAGGGCTCTCCCATCTTCGCAAAGCCTGGGCACACGAACGACGATGGCCATCAGGTCCACCACAATCCCATACAAACATCACTCTCCCCGAAACATAATTGGAGTTTGTAAGAGGGCAGCGTAAAGCAACCACCCACCTCGTTGCCAAGGGGAGGCACACGGGGGGCGACTACAACTGGTCCTGATGCGACACCCCCCCAGATATCTGTCAAAACTTTTGGGGGGGGGGGTTGGGGGGGGGTCCAGCTGGGGGTCGGGGGGGTCCTACCGGGGGTCGGGGGGGGGGTGTTCCTGCCGGGGGTCAGGGGGGGGTTCTGGCCGGGGGTCAGAGGGGCGTCCAGCCAAGGGTGGGGGGGGGGGGGGTTAGGGTTAGGGTCACCGAGCTGGTGGAACCAGTCTTGGTTTTATAACCCTTTTTAGGGTCTAGGGTGGACCTACCAGGTTTAGCAGCAGCAAGCAGCAGCACGCAGCAAGCAAGCAGCAAGCAAGCAGCAGCATGCGCGAAATGGGGAAAAATCAGAACTCCGTCGTGGTGCTTCGGATTTGGTTGAAATTTTGGTGCATGATACCTGTGGGTGTGAAGTAGAATCACACAAAGTATGAGCCAGAAACTCAACGGTGGCGGCCGGGAACGGGATTCGCAAGTGGCGGACCTCAGTTTCAAAAACTGCAGTTTAGGGCCAAAAACAGCCATTTTTGAGCCAAAAAAGCCCTGGAACACATTCAAAGCGACCAAACAAAGGGAAACGGTGGGTACACTCCACGTGCGGCTTGACTTCCCCGTGTCAACGAGCTCTTTGCGGCCCTCTAACTCCACAATGTGTCCCGGAATAGGCCCCAAAAGGCCCCCAGAAGCTCCAAATTTTGTGTAGATTGGCTGCCGACAGCCACAAACCAAGAATAGGCCATATCTTTGGCTACATGGCTCAAAATGCGATTCCAAGGGCACCTACTCCACCCGCAACCCCCCACTTTTTGTGGTTTCCACCCCTCAGAATTGACCAAACGGACGCCTCGACCCCCATACCTAGGCCCACTAGGCTGCGGCAAGCTGCAAGCTCAAGCCCAAACAGGTGGGTGCCCAAATGGGTCAACAGGGTCCAGTAGGGGCAAAAAGATGATTTTTCTCAAAGATGATCCTAGACCATGTGCGATGCTAAAATAAGTGTTTTTGGACCGTTTTGAGCTTGTGGTGGCCCATTTTGGTCCTCCAAAAATCCCAAAATGCCTTGAAAATGGGTTGTTTTGGGACCAAAAATGGGTCAAAAATGGGTCAAAAAAGCATTTTTCCAAACCTCATCCTAGACCATTGGGGTGCACAAACGGGTGAAATGAGCCCATTTTGAGCCCATTTTGGGGCATTTTGGCCCCTCAGAAGTCCAAAAAGCCTTGAAAGTGGGCCTCGTGGTGATGGGGTTCACTTGCAAGTTGATTTCACTTTGTCAAGAGCCATCAATGTGTGCATCATTCTTGATGTCCCTCACCAGTCATAGCTGATGTTCCCTCCCCCACCAGCTCGGTCCCAATATTCAGTCTTGATTAAGGTTAGGGCTAGGGTCACCGAGCTGGTGGAACCAGTCTTGGTTTTATAACCCTTTTTAGTGTCTAGGGTGGACTAGGTTTAGTAGCAAGCAAGCAAGCAAGCAAGCAGCAAGAAGCAAGCAAGCAGCACGCGCGAAATGGCTAAAAATCAGAACTCCGTCATGGTGCTTCGGATTCAGGTGAAATTTTGGTGCATGATACCTATGGGTGTGAAGTACAATCACACAAAGTTTGAGCGAGAAACTCAACGGTGGCGGCCGGGAACGGGATTCGCAAGTGGCGGACCTCAGTTTCAAAAACTGCAGTTTAGGGCCAAAAACAGCCATTTTTGGGCCAAAAAAGCCCTGGAACACATTCAAAACGGCCAAACGAAGGGAAACGGTGGGTACACTTCACGTGCGGCTTGACTTCCCGGTGTAAACAAGCTCTTTGCGGCCCTCTAACCCCATGATATGTCCTGGAAACGGCCCAAAAAGGCCCCCTGAAGCTCCAAATGCCGATAGCCACAAACCAAGAATAGGCCATATCTTGGGCTACATGGCTCAAAATGCGATTCCGAGGGCACCTACTCCACATGCAACCCCCCACTTTTTGTGGTTTCCACCCCTCAAAATTGCCCAACCGGACACCTAGACCCCAATACCTAGGCCCACTAGGCTGCGCGGCAAGCTGCAAGCTCAAGCCCAAACAGGTGAGTGCCCAAATGGGTCAACAGGGTCCAGTAGGGGCAAAAAGATGACTTTTCTCAAAAATGATCCTAGACCACGTGCGACGCTAAAACAAGTGTTTTTGGACCGTTTTGAGCTTGTGGTGGCCCATTTTGGTCCTCCAAAAATCCCAAAATGCCTTGAAAATGGGCTGTTTTGGGACCAAAAATGGGTCAAAAATGAGTCAAAACCGCATTTTTCCAAACCTCATCCTAGACCATTGGGGTGCACAAACGGGTGAAATGAGCCCATTTTGAGCCCATTTTGGGGCATTTTGGCCCCTCAGAAGTCCAAAAAGCCTTGAAACTGGGCCTCGTGGTGATGGGGTTCACTTGCAAGCTGATTTCACTTTGCCAAGAGCCATCAGTGTGTGAATGATTCTTGATGCCCCTCACCAGTCATAGCTGATGTTCCCTCCCCCACCAGCTCGGTCCCAATATTCAGTCTTGATTAGCCCTAGTTAGGGTTAGGGTCACCGAGCTGGTGCAACCAGTCTTGGTTTTATAACCCTTTTTAGTGTCGAGGGTGGCCTACCAGGTTTAGCAGCAAGCAAGCAGCAAGCAGCAAGCAGCAAGCAAGCAAGCAGCAAGCAGCAAGCAAGCAAGCAGCACGCGCGAAATGGGGAAAAATCAGAACTCCGTCATGGTGCTTCGGATTCAGGTGAAATTTTGGTGGATGATACCTATGGGTGTGAAGTACAATCACACAAAGTTTGAGCAAGAAACTCCACGGTGGCGGCCGGGAACGGGATTCGCAAGTGGCGGACCTCAGGTTCAAAAACTGCAGTTTAGGGCCAAAAGCAGCCATTTTTGGGCCAAAAAAGCCTCAGAACACATTCAAAACGGCCAAACGAAGGGAAACGGTGGGTACACTCCACGTGCTACTTGACTTCCCCGTGTCAACAAGCTCTTTGCGGCCCTCTAACTCCACAATGTGTCCCGGAAACAGCCCAAAAAGGCCCCCAGAAGCTCCAAATGCCGATAGCCACAAACCAAGAATAGGCCATATCTTTGGCTACATGGCTCAAAATGCGATTCCGAGGGCACCTACTCCACCCGCAACCCCCCACTTTTTGTGGTTTCCACCCCTCAGAATTGACCAAACAGACGCCTACACCCCAATACCTAGACCCACTAGGCTGCGGCAAGCTGCAAGCTCAAGCCCAAACAGGTGGGTGCCCAAATGGGTCAACAGGGTCCAGTAGGGGCAAAAAGATGACTTTTCTCAAAAATGATCCTAGACCATGTGCGACGCTAAAACAAGTGTTTTTGGACCGTTTTGAGCTTGTGGTGGCCCATTTTGGTCCTCCAAAAATCTGAAAATGCCTTGAAAATGGGTTGTTTTGGGACCAAAAATGGGTCAAAAATGGGTCAAAAACGCATTTTTCCAAACCTCATCCTAGACCATTTGGGGTGCACAAACGGGTGAAATGAGCCCATTTTGAGCCCATTTTGGGGCAATTTGGCCCCTCAGGAGTCCAACAAAAGCCTTGAAAGTGGGCCTCGTGGTGATGGTGCAAGCTGATTTCACTTTGCCAAGAGCCATCAATGTGTGAATCATTCTTGATGTCCCTCACCAGTCATAGCTGATGTTCCCTCCCCCACCAGCTCGGTCCCAATATTCAGTCTTGATTAGCCCTAGGGTTAGGGTTACCGAGCTGGTGGAACCAGTCTTGGTTTTATAACCCTTTTTAGTGTCTAGGGTGGACTAGGTTTAGTAGCAAGCAAGCAAGCAAGCAAGCAGCAAGAAGCAAGCAAGCAGCACGCGCGAAATGGCTAAAAATCAGAACTCCGTCATGGTGCTTCGGATTCAGGTGAAATTTTGGTGCATGATACCTATGGGTGTGAAGTACAATCACACAAAGTTTGAGCGAGAAACTCAACGGTGGCGGCCGGGAACGGGATTCGCAAGTGGCGGACCTCAGTTTCAAAAACTGCAGTTTAGGGCCAAAAACAGCCATTTTTGGGCCAAAAAAGCCCTGGAACACATTCAAAACGGCCAAACGAAGGGAAACGGTGGGTACACTTCACGTGCGGCTTGACTTCCCGGTGTAAACAAGCTCTTTGCGGCCCTCTAACCCCATGATATGTCCTGGAAACGGCCCAAAAAGGCCCCCTGAAGCTCCAAATGCCGATAGCCACAAACCAAGAATAGGCCATATCTTGGGCTACATGGCTCAAAATGCGATTCCGAGGGCACCTACTCCACATGCAACCCCCCACTTTTTGTGGTTTCCACCCCTCAAAATTGCCCAACCGGACACCTAGACCCCAATACCTAGGCCCACTAGGCTGCGCGGCAAGCTGCAAGCTCAAGCCCAAACAGGTGAGTGCCCAAATGGGTCAACAGGGTCCAGTAGGGGCAAAAAGATGACTTTTCTCAAAAATGATCCTAGACCACGTGCGACGCTAAAACAAGTGTTTTTGGACCGTTTTGAGCTTGTGGTGGCCCATTTTGGTCCTCCAAAAATCCCAAAATGCCTTGAAAATGGGCTGTTTTGGGACCAAAAATGGGTCAAAAATGAGTCAAAACCGCATTTTTCCAAACCTCATCCTAGACCATTGGGGTGCACAAACGGGTGAAATGAGCCCATTTTGAGCCCATTTTGGGGCGTTTTGGCCCCTCAGAAGTCCAAAAAGCCTTGAAACTGGGCCTCGTGGTGATGGGGTTCACTTGCAAGCTGATTTCACTTTGTCAAGAGCCATCAGTGTGTGAATGATTCTTGATGCCCCTCACCAGTCATAGCTGATGTTCCCTCCCCCACCAGCTCGGTCCCAATATTCAGTCTTGATTAGCCCTAGTTAGGGTTAGGGTCACCGAGCTGGTGCAACCAGTCCTGGTTTTATAACCCTTTTTAGTGTCGAGGGTGGCCTACCAGGTTTAGCAGCAAGCAAGCAGCAAGCAGCAAGCAGCAAGCAAGCAAGCAGCAAGCAGCAAGCAAGCAAGCAGCACGCGCGAAATGGGGAAAAATCAGAACTCCGTCATGGTGCTTCGGATTCAGGTGAAATTTTGGTGGATGATACCTATGGGTGTGAAGTACAATCACACAAAGTTTGAGCAAGAAACTCCACGGTGGCGGCCGGGAACGGGATTCGCAAGTGGCGGACCTCAGGTTCAAAAACTGCAGTTTAGGGCCAAAAGCAGCCATTTTTGGGCCAAAAAAGCCTCAGAACACATTCAAAACGGCCAAACGAAGGGAAACGGTGGGTACACTCCACGTGCTACTTGACTTCCCCGTGTCAACAAGCTCTTTGCGGCCCTCTAACTCCACAATGTGTCCCGGAAACAGCCCAAAAAGGCCCCCAGAAGCTCCAAATGCCGATAGCCACAAACCAAGAATAGGCCATATCTTTGGCTACATGGCTCAAAATGCGATTCCGAGGGCACCTACTCCACCCGCAACCCCCCACTTTTTGTGGTTTCCACCCCTCAGAATTGACCAAACAGACGCCTACACCCCAATACCTAGACCCACTAGGCTGCGGCAAGCTGCAAGCTCAAGCCCAAACAGGTGGGTGCCCAAATGGGTCAACAGGGTCCAGTAGGGGCAAAAAGATGACTTTTCTCAAAAATGATCCTAGACCATGTGCGACGCTAAAACAAGTGTTTTTGGACCGTTTTGAGCTTGTGGTGGCCCATTTTGGTCCTCCAAAAATCTGAAAATGCCTTGAAAATGGGTTGTTTTGGGACCAAAAATGGGTCAAAAATGGGTCAAAAACGCATTTTTCCAAACCTCATCCTAGACCATTTGGGGTGCACAAACGGGTGAAATGAGCCCATTTTGAGCCCATTTTGGGGCAATTTGGCCCCTCAGGAGTCCAACAAAAGCCTTGAAAGTGGGCCTCGTGGTGATGGTGCAAGCTGATTTCACTTTGCCAAGAGCCATCAATGTGTGAATCATTCTTGATGTCCCTCACCAGTCATAGCTGATGTTCCCTCCCCCACCAGCTCGGTCCCAATATTCAGTCTTGATTAGCCCTAGTTAGGGTTAGGGTCACCGAGCTGGTGCAACCAGTCTTGGTTTTATAACCCTTTTTAGTGTCGAGGGTGGCCTACCAGGTTTAGCAGCAAGCAAGCAGCAAGCAGCAAGCAGCAAGCAAGCAAGCAGCAAGCAGCAAGCAAGCAAGCAGCACGCGCGAAATGGGGAAAAATCAGAACTCCGTCATGGTGCTTCGGATTCAGGTGAAATTTTGGTGGATGATACCTATGGGTGTGAAGTACAATCACACAAAGTTTGAGCAAGAAACTCCACGGTGGCGGCCGGGAACGGGATTCGCAAGTGGCGGACCTCAGGTTCAAAAACTGCAGTTTAGGGCCAAAAGCAGCCATTTTTGGGCCAAAAAAGCCTCAGAACACATTCAAAACGGCCAAACGAAGGGAAACGGTGGGTACACTCCACGTGCTACTTGACTTCCCCGTGTCAACAAGCTCTTTGCGGCCCTCTAACTCCACAATGTGTCCCGGAAACAGCCCAAAAAGGCCCCCAGAAGCTCCAAATGCCGATAGCCACAAACCAAGAATAGGCCATATCTTTGGCTACATGGCTCAAAATGCGATTCCGAGGGCACCTACTCCACCCGCAACCCCCCACTTTTTGTGGTTTCCACCCCTCAGAATTGACCAAACAGACGCCTACACCCCAATACCTAGACCCACTAGGCTGCGGCAAGCTGCAAGCTCAAGCCCAAACAGGTGGGTGCCCAAATGGGTCAACAGGGTCCAGTAGGGGCAAAAAGATGACTTTTCTCAAAAATGATCCTAGACCATGTGCGACGCTAAAACAAGTGTTTTTGGACCGTTTTGAGCTTGTGGTGGCCCATTTTGGTCCTCCAAAAATCTGAAAATGCCTTGAAAATGGGTTGTTTTGGGACCAAAAATGGGTCAAAAATGGGTCAAAAACGCATTTTTCCAAACCTCATCCTAGACCATTTGGGGTGCACAAACGGGTGAAATGAGCCCATTTTGAGCCCATTTTGGGGCAATTTGGCCCCTCAGGAGTCCAACAAAAGCCTTGAAAGTGGGCCTCGTGGTGATGGTGCAAGCTGATTTCACTTTGCCAAGAGCCATCAATGTGTGAATCATTCTTGATGTCCCTCACCAGTCATAGCTGATGTTCCCTCCCCCACCAGCTCGGTCCCAATATTCAGTCTTGATTAGCCCTAGGGTTAGGGTTACCGAGCTGGTGGAACCAGTCTTGGTTTTATAACCCTTTTTAGTGTCTAGGGTGGACCTACCAGGTTTAGCAGCAAGCAAGCAAGCAAGCAAGCAGCAAGCAGCAAGCAAGCAGCAAGCAGCAAGCAGCAAGCAAGCAAGCAGCACGCGCGAAATGGGGAAAAATCAGAACTCCGTCGTGGTGCTTCAGATTTGGCCGAAATTTTGGTGGATGATACCTATGGGTGTGAAATACAATCACACAAAGTTCGAGCAAGAAACTCAACGGTGGCCGCCGGGAACCGGATTCGCAAGTGGCGGACCTCAGTTTCAAAAACTGCAGTTTAGGGCCAAAAACAGCCATTTTCGGGCCAAAAACAGCTCTACAACACATTCAAAACGGCCAAACAAAGGGAAACGGTGGGTACACCCCACGTGCAGCTTGACTTCCCTGTGTCAACGAGCTCTTTGCGGCCCTCTAACTCCATGATATGTCCCGGTCAACGAGCTCTTTGCGGCCCTCTAACTCCATGATATGTCCCGGAAACGGCCCAAAAAGGCCCCCAGAAGCTCCAAACTTTGTGTAGATTGGCTGCCGACAGCCACAAACCAAGAATAGGCCATATCTTTGGCTACATGACTCAAAATGCGATTCCAAGGGCACCTACTCCACCCGCAATCCCCCACTTTTTGTGGTTTCCACCCCTCAGAATTGACCAAACAGACGCCTCGACCCCCATACCTAGGCCCACTAGGCTGCGGCAAGCTGCAAGCTCAAGCCCAAACAGGTGGGTGCCCAAATGGGTCAACAGGGTCCAGTAGGGGCAAAAAGATGACTTTTCTCAAAGACGATCCTAGACCATGTGCGACGCTAAAATAAGTGTTTTTGGACCGTTTTGAGCTTGTGGTGGCCCATTTTGGTCCTTGCAAGATCCCAAAATGCCTTGAAAATGCGCTGTTTTGGGACCAAAAATGGGTCAAAAATGGGTCAAAAACGCATTTTTCCAAACCTCATCCTAGACCATTTGGGGTGCACAAACAGGTGAAATGAGCCCATTTTGAGCCCATTTTGGGGCATTTTGGCCCCCCATTTTGGGGCATTTTGGCCCCCTATTTTGGGGCATTTTGGCCCCTCAGAAGTCCAAAAAAGCCTTGAAAGTGGGCCTTGTGGTGAAGGGGATCACTTGCAAGCTAATTCCACTCTATAAACGGCCTTCAATGTGTGACTAATTGATGTCCCTCACCATTCATAGCTGATGTTCCCTCCCCCACCAGCTCGGTCCCAATATTCAGTCTTGATTAGAGTTAGGGTTAGGGTCACCGAGCTGGTGGAACCAGTCTTGGTTTTATAACCCTTTTTAGGGTCTAGGGTGGACCTACCAGGTTTAGCAGCAGCAGCAGCAGCAGCAAGCAACAAGCAGCAAGCAGCAAGCAGCACGCGCGAAATGGCTAAAAATCAGACTCCCGTCGTGGTGCTTCGGATTCGGCTGAAATTTTGGTGGATGATACCTACAGGTGTGAGGGACAACCACACAAAGTATGAGCCAGAAACTCAACGGTGGCCGCCGGGAACGGGATTCGCAAGTGGCGGACCTCAGGTTCAAAAACTGCAGTTTAGGGCCAAAAACAGCCATTTTTGGGCCAAAAAAGCCCTGGAACACATTCAAAACGGCCAAACGAAGGGAAACGGTGGGTACACTCCACATGCGGCTTGACTTCCCCGTGTCAACGAGCTCTTTGCGGCCCTCTAACTCCATGATATGTCCCGAAAACGGCCCAAAAAGGCCCCCAGAAGGTGCAAATGCCGACAGCCACAAACCAAGAATAGGCCATATTTTTGGCTACATGGCTCAAAATGCGATTCCGAGGGCACCTACTCCACCCGCAACCCCCCACTTTTTGTGGTTTCCACCCCTCAGAATTGCCCAAACGGACGCCTAGTGCCCAATACCTAGGCCCACTAGGCTGCGGCAAGCTGCAAGCCCAAGCCCAAACAGGTGGGTGCCCAAATGGGTCAAGAGGGTCCAGTAGGGGCAAAAAGATGACTTTTCTCAAAAATGATCCTAGACCATGTGCGACGCTAAAACAAGTGTTTTTGGACCGCTTTGAGCTTGTGGTGGCCCATTTTGGTCCTCCAAAAATCCCAAAATGCCTTGAAAATGCGCTGTTTTGGGACCAAAAATGGGTCAAAAATGGGTCAAAAACGCATTTTTCCAAACCTCATCCTAGACCATTTGGGGTGCACAAACAGGTGAAATGAGCCCATTTTGAGCCCATTTTGGGGCATTTTGGCCCCCCATTTTGGGGCATTTTGGCCCCCTATTTTGGGGCATTTTGGCCCCTCAGAAGTCCAAAAAAGCCTTGAAAGTGGGCCTTGTGGTGAAGGGGATCACTTGCAAGCTAATTCCACTCTATAAACGGCCTTCAATGTGTGACTAATTGATGTCCCTCACCATTCATAGCTGATGTTCCCTCCCCCACCAGCTCGGTCCCAATATTCAGTCTTGATTAGGGTTAGGGTTAGGGTCACCGAGCTGGTGGAACCAGTCTTGGTTTTATAACCCTTTTTAGGGTCTAGGGTGGACCTACCAGGTTTAGCAGCAGCAGCAGCAGCAGCAAGCAACAAGCAGCAAGCAGCAAGCAGCACGCGCGAAATGGCTAAAAATCAGACTCCCGTCGTGGTGCTTCGGATTCGGCTGAAATTTTGGTGGATGATACCTACAGGTGTGAGGGACAACCACACAAAGTATGAGCCAGAAACTCAACGGTGGCGGCCGGGAACGGGATTCGCAAATGGCGGACCTCAGGTTCAAAAACTGCAGTTTAGGGCCAAAAACAGCCATTTTTGGGCCAAAAAAGCCCTGGAACACATTCAAAACGGCCAAACGAAGGGAAACGGTGGGTACACTCCACATGCGGCTTGACTTCCCCGTGTCAACGAGCTCTTTGCGGCCCTCTAACTCCATGATATGTCCCGAAAACGGCCCAAAAAGGCCCCCAGAAGGTGCAAATGCCGACAGCCACAAACCAAGAATAGGCCATATTTTTGGCTACATGGCTCAAAATGCGATTCCGAGGGCACCTACTCCACCCGCAACCCCCCACTTTTTGTGGTTTCCACCCCTCAGAATTGCCCAAACGGACGCCTAGTGCCCAATACCTAGGCCCACTAGGCTGCGGCAAGCTGCAAGCCCAAGCCCAAACAGGTGGGTGCCCAAATGGGTCAAGAGGGTCCAGTAGGGGCAAAAAGATGACTTTTCTCAAAAATGATCCTAGACCATGTGCGACGCTAAAATAAGTGTTTTTGGACCGCTTTGAGCTTGTGGTGGCCCATTTTGGTCCTCCAAAAATCCCAAAATGCCTTGAAAATGGGCTGTTTTGGGACCAAAAATGGGTCAAAAATGGGTCAAAAACGCATTTTTCCAAACCTCATCCTAGACCATTTGGGGTGCACAAACGGGTAAAATGAGCCCATTTTGAGCCCATTTTGGGGCATTTCGGCCCTCAGAAGTTCAAAAAGCCTTGAAAGTGGGCCTCGTGGTGATGGGGTTCACTTGCAAGCTGATTTCACTTTGTCAAGAGCCATCAATGTGTGAATCATTCTTGATGTCCCTCACCAGTCATAGCTGATGTTCCCTCCCCCACCAGCTCGGTCCCAATATTCAGTCTTGATTAGGGTTAGGGCTAGGGTTACCGAGCTGGTGGAACCAGTCTTGGTTTTATAACCCTTTTTAGGGTCTAGGGTGGACCTACCAGGTTTAGCAGCAGCAGCAGCAGCAGCAGCAGCAGCAAGCAGCAAGCAGCAAGCAGCAAGCAGCACGCGCGAAATGGGGAAAAATCAGAACTCCGTCGTGGTGCTTCGGATTCAGGTGAAATTTTGGTGGATGATACCTATGGGTGTGAGGGACAACCACACAAAGTATGAGCCAGAAACTCAACGGTGGCGGCCGGGAACGGGATTCGCAAGTGGCGGACCTCAGTTTCAAAAACTGCAGTTTAGGGCCAAAAACAGCCATTTTTGAGCCAAAACAGCCCTGGAACCCATGCAAAACGGCCAAACAAAGGGAAACGGTGGGTACACGCCATGTGCGGCCTGACTTTCCCATGTCAACGAGCCCCTTGCAGCCCTCTAACTCCGCCATATGTCCCGGAAACGGCCCAAAAAGGCCCCCAGAAGCTCCAAATTTTGTGCAGATGGGCTGGTGACAGCCACAAACCAAGAACAGGCCATATCTTTGGCTACATGGCTCAAAACGCGATTCCGAGGGCACCTACTCCACCCGCAACCCCCCACGTTTTGTGGTTTCCACGCCTCAGAATTGCCCAAATGGACGCCTAGACCCCCGTACCTAGGCCCACTAGGCTGCAGCAAGCTGCAAGCTCAAGCCCAAACAGGTGGGTGCCCAAATGGGTCAATATGGTCCAATAGGGGCAAAAAGATGACTTTTCTCAAAGATGATCCTAGACCACGTGTGATGCTTAAACCAGTGTTTTTGGACTCTTTTGAGGTTGTGGTGGCCCATTTTGGTCCTCCAAAAATCCCAAAATGCCTTGAAGATGCGCTGTTTTGGGACCAAAAATGGGTCAAAAATGGGTCAAAAACGCATTTTTCCAAAACTCATCCTACACCATTTGGGGTGCACAAACGGGTGAAATGAGCCCATTTTGAGGCCATTTTGGGGCATTTTGGCCCTTCACAAGTCCACAAAAGCCTTGAAAGTGGGCCTTGTGGTGAAGGGGATCACTTGCAAGCTGATTCCACTTTGTCAACGGCCTTCAATGTGTGACTCATTGCTGTCCCTCACCATTCATATCTAATGTTCCTTCCCCCACCAGCTCGGTCCCAATATTCAGTCTTGATTAGGGCTAGGGCTGATGTTAGGGTCTGCAGCCCTCCTGTAGCCCTCCTTCAGGTCAAAATTTTTTCTTGTTGTTTTAAATGCCTTGAAGATGCGCTGTTTTGGGACCAAAAATGGGTCAAAAATGGGTCAAAAACGCATTTTTCCAAAACTCATCCTACACCATTTGGGGTGCACAAACGGGTGAAATGAGCCCATTTTGAGGCCATTTTGGGGCATTTTGGCCCTTCACAAGTCCACAAAAGCCTTGAAAGTGGGCCTTGTGGTGAAGGGGATCACTTGCAAGCTGATTCCACTTTGTCAACGGCCTTCAATGTGTGACTCATTGCTGTCCCTCACCATTCATATCTAATGTTCCTTCCCCCACCAGCTCGGTCCCAATATTCAGTCTTGATTAGGGCTAGGGCTGATGTTAGGGTCTGCAGCCCTCCTGTAGCCCTCCTTCAGGTCAAAATTTTTTCTTGTTGTTTTAACACAAATATGAATTCTCTACAAAATTTTGAGTATTTTCAGTATAAACACATTGTATGAAAAAAATTTTTCTCTAGGGACACTTGTTGGTGGCCGACCCGGCACCACTATCTTTCAAAACCCCGGGGGGGGGGGGGGGGCTTGGGGGTGTCGCATACAAGGACCGGGCTCGGCCGCCCCCCCCGGGGGGAGGCACACCCTGTACCGTCGTAAGCTGTGAACGTATACGCCGACCAACCCCCCTACACCCTTGACCACCCTGACTTACCGTCAACGATTCTCAACGACGCACCACACAACTTCCTGATGCACGCCGCTACACACCTCTCCACTCGATATCCAGGGAGCAGAATCCCAGCGGCGCACAGGCCATCAAAAGACAACCTCAGTCTCGGAAACCGGATCTTGAAGCCCGGAGACTGCTGACCCTGCACAAGAGGACCCTACAATATGGCCCTGGACCAACCTTTGTGGGACCACGCGCACCCACAGGCATGAGAACGGGCAGAGCACCCACAGCGCGCGCATCGCGAAGCGGCGCACTCGGAAAAAGCGCCCCCCACTGTCCCACGAGAAGAGCCACCCACCACCAACCGGCGTCGGTTGACCACCAACCGCAGGTTGGCCAACCGAACGGTGGCGCCAGCGGCAACGATTGGTGATGGCGGCACTGGGGGTCTTGGCGGACGGTTGCTTCAAGGAGGTAACTTAGGCTCCTGAGCTCCGATTGTCGTCCAATTGTTCCCCCGGATGAGCAGTGGGGTACAGACCCCGGTTGTCGCAGTCGGGGTTTTGTCCCCCACATCCATCCGGATGCGCCTTCTTCTCGAAGGGCTGCTTGCGAAGCAACGCCCCCCCCTCCAGCATGCAACTGTCTGAAACAGTCCGGAGCGTCAACACGTGTTCAGCTCCTGTCAGGCCACAGGCCTCTTCCTGACCAAACCGCTCTGCCCCCCCCCCCCCCCCCTATCTCTGACACCACATCCGTCTCTCACACCGCACGTCTCTTTGATAACGCCCCTCGCCCAACAACAAAACGGCATCACACTTTGGTCAGCCGCCCCAGAGGAATTCGTGACCAACGTGCCCCCTATCACGCCGTCACTCTCCTTGCTGGCACGGAGTGCAAATTCATGTCATGAACGGCGTAGAACGTACAGAGTATGGCCTCCTGAGAGTTGCACCGCCCACGCACCACGTCAGGTGCTTCCCCAGGTACGAAGGACATGTCCGGCATTTTCAAAGTCATTGCTTTCTGCGCCGCCCAGCATCCAGGAAATGGTATCTGATGGGCAGGCGCTCTGTTCTACGGAACAGACCCCGAAATTGTTGCACCCAACATCCGGCGATGGAGTGCAGTTTCACCGGGTCATTTGTCGTGGAATCAGCCATCAGTGCGACATGCATCCCAGACTGCAACATGATGTTGTGCCGAATGAAATCCCGAACGACTCTGAAACTGCCGTTCGAAGACCGCCAGCATTTCACTGTCAAACCTTCCTCTACCGCTTGGTTTGTTGAAATTCTACCAGCTTGGCCAACTTCGGATCCTTGCACTTTCAGGCACAGCACATGTCCAGGAGATGACTGCCTCAACAAAAAGATGACAACCAGATGCACAATCTGTCTGTCGCAACAAATGCGAAACGGCAAGGAATGCAGAGCAGACCATAGCGTGCAAGCCCCCAAACATCCACAACCGCCCCTAACCTCCTCCACCGCTTCCAAAAGTCCACAGCCGCACCCAACGGCAACTGCTCCCAACGATCCACATCCGCCCAACTGAGTAATGCAGGCCATACTATCACCAACTGCCTGATGTGAGGCAAGGGACGTCCAGCACACCTTTTTCATTGTTTTCTCCTTCTTCTCCGTGGGTTTCATGGATTTGGAACTGCTGTGTGCCTGGTCCCCGAGCTCCTTGCTGTCCTCCATGGCAGTGCTGCTGTCTTCCAGTTCCGGTTGAACTTCAGGGGGCACTGAAAGGGTAAGAAAAGGGTTGTGACAATGCCACTGCCTTGCAACCTTCTTACGGTCTGAGGACAATGCGTTGTGCTGTGGCCAGACGTAGTTATGAGCACTTTGTCTCCGACGTGAGATACCATCTTGGGCACCCAAGCTTTGGCACGTTTCACGACTACCTACCGATGAGCCCCGAATACAGACCGAATCATATGAAAACAGCCACCACCGCCAGACCACTACCTCTGCCACCTTGCCAGGCAAGTAAAAACAGAGCAGAACACCATACATAAAAATTTCAATTTCTGGAACCTCTGCTCCATGGCATGGTTGGTGGTGGGTGAAGTGTCACGAGAGTGTAAAAAAAAATATACAAAAAAATGTAGCAAAAATATACATGAAATATACATATACATATCTCTCTGGGACATTCAGTTTATGCCAACACGGAGCAAATTCACATTTTTTCAGGTTTTTCTCAACTTTTGGTCTAATGCACCAAAATGTCGTTCCCTTGGGGGGGGTATGTGTATGCTTTCCGAAATCTGTGAGAAAAGGCCATTTCAGAAATGTATGGGTTGGGGGGGGATAGGTCACCATATTTTTGAGTACCGAGGCCGAACTTTTCGGCGTTTCCGGGTTTTTGGGCCTCAGCCTGCTCCACTCACGCGTGCGGGACACCAACTGACAGGTTTTCCCCTGGGTGCTCCGACATATTGTGGAGTTGGAGCAAAGTGAAATGAGGTAAATGGATGCATTTTGACGTGCTGAATCCAAATGTTGTGGTCTCATGTCCCAACTTGACAGCCTGTTTGAGAAATTCTGCAATCTTTGATTTCTTGCACTCTGGTGAGCTTGATGCTGCAAGTTGCACCAGGCATCACCCGGGTGTCCAAGGTAGTTATTGGTCAAAGTCTTCAACATATTGGGGTCTTGAGGGGACCCATGTTGCACATGTCTTCTACACATCAAATGCAACAAATCCACCCAAATGACTTGACCCTCATATGCCCATATGTTGGAGTAATGGGGGTAGGGGTGCCGTGCAGTCTGTCTGAAACCGGACTAGAACAGGCAAAAAAAACCCAACCTGTCAACGG
Source organism: Eutreptiella sp. 'Long Island Sound 2002' (assembly GCA_964036045.1). NCBI lineage: Eukaryota > Euglenozoa > Euglenophyceae > Eutreptiales > Eutreptiaceae > Eutreptiella > Eutreptiella sp. 'Long Island Sound 2002'. Next base: position 73,934,718 of record OZ038385.1, read on the forward strand.
TAACGGCCAATTTTCGAAAAAAAATGGTTCTGGACCCCCCCCCTAACCCATACATCTCCGAAAAGCCCTTTTCAAGGCTTTTCAATGCGTTTTTGACCCATTTTTGACCCATTTTTGGTCCCACAATGGCCCATTTTCAAGGCATTTTGGGATTTTCCATGGCCCAAAACGCGCCACCACGTGCTCAAAGCGGCCTAAAAACACTTGTTTGAGCATCCCAAGTGGTCTAGGAACAACTTTGAAAAAAAAGATTTTTTTTGCCCCGGGGACCCCGGTGGACCCACCGTTGGCCCCAACCATGCGCGGGCTGGGCTGCCCTCCGGCTCCACCAAGTGACCACTGGTACAGGGGTCTAGGCGTCTCCTTGGGCGATTCTGAGGCTTGGAAACCACAAAAAGTGGGTGGTTGCGGGTGGGCTAGGTGCCCTCGGAATTTGGTTTTGAGCCACATAGCCCAAGATACGGCTCGTTCTTGGTTTCGGGCCTGTTTGACACAAACAGCGCACATTTAGGCCATTTTTAGCCATCTTTGGGCCGTTTCTCGGACATATCGTGGAGTTAGAGGGCAACAAAGAGCTCTTGGTCACGGGGCAATCAAGGCGCACGTGGTATGTATGAACCGTTTCCCTTTGTTTGGCCGTTTTGACGGGGTTTCCGGGCCGTTTTGGGCCAAAAAAGGCTGTTTTGGGGCACAAAATGCGCAGTTTTGGGAGGGCACGTCCCGACTTGGCGCCCTTGCCCCGGGGCGCCACCGGTGAGTTTTTGGCTCAAAACTTGGATTTGGCAAGGGCACCACCTAGGGTATGAGATGGCTAGAGTAGAGTAGAGCCCGAAGCGGTGGAACGGAGTAATAGCCAAAACGGAAAGGAGAAGTGTTGCTTGCTTGTTGCTTGCTTGTTGCTAGATGTTAGCTAGATTTAAGGGGAGAGGGGTGTAGTAATACATATTTTTTGATTGTCAGCGCAAGTGTCTTTTTTTGAGTGTCGGCGCGAGTGTACCCCAAAAAAGCCAAATGGCTTAAACCCCCGCCCCAAAACTAAGAACATGCCCCAAACTAAGAACCACCTTGGACACAAGCAAGACAAAAGCGGGGAATACTGAAGATTTTTTTGTGCATCGGTTACTTGCGGAAATAGGAAGTGATGGTAGCTTGGCGCTTTGCTGCTGGCAGGTTGCAGACAGGATCAAGTCCAGGCACTGCCTGAGCCCTTGCAGCTACCATTTGCTGAACATCCTCCTCCACCTCAGAGATTGGAACAAAAGTGTAAGAGGGCAGAACCCGCAGCTTGATGTCAGATGGGTCAACAGGGAGATAGCCCATCTTTTTGAAGACCTCATGTCGCTTGGCATTGCCAGCACTGATGGTTAAGCTATGAGCCTTGGCGACAATGCGTGTCACCAACACCCGTCTATCTCTGGCTGACAACGCAATAGGAACCGCCCCCAAAAATAAAAACCCCCCCTGCTGCCGCCACCAACTGTGCCAAAAATAAGAACCGGTTCCTATTTTTGGGGGCAGGGTTTATTTTCACCACCCAGCCCACCTGTGGGCCACTTTTGATTCTGCCCCCCGCTCTAAAGCGTTGGGGACCCCCCAGGCGGCAAGGGTTATGTAGCCACCCGGCCCACTTGTGGGCCACTGCTGATTCTTTCCCCCGCTCTGAAGCGTTGGGGACCCCCTAGGCGGCAGGGGTTATGTAGCCACCCGGCCCACTTGTGGGCCACTTTTGATTCTGCCCCCCGCTCTAAAGCGTTGGGGACCCCCCAGGCGGCAAGGGTTATGTAGCCACTCGGCCCACTTGTGGGCCACTCCTGATTCTTTCCCCGGCTCTGAAGCGTTGGGGACCCCCTAGGCGGCGGGGGTTAAGGAACCACCCGGCCCACTTGCGGGCCACTTGTGATTCTTTCCCCCGCTCTGAAGCGTTGGAGAACCCCCAGGCGGCAGGGGTTATGTAGCCACCCATCCCATTTCTTCTAAGGCGTTCACCGTGGCAGATTCTGCTTACGCATATGCTATTGGTGCCCACCCAACAAAGACCCGTCTAGAAGTTCGGGCTTTTCTTAAAGGCAAGGGTTTTGTGTCTGTAAGCCGCCACGTCCCTCGGAGTGCGCACCCGGATGGGGTGGCAGGGAGTGTTGTCATATGTCAGACGGGCGTCGTCATGTGTCAGCTGCGGGGAGCAAAAGTTGCATGCATGTGGCGTGGATGGCACGTGGCACATAAAATTGCAAACACGGACAAAATATGTTTTGAATTTTCTGGGGATGATGCAAGAAAATGTGGCTGCTCTCCTGGTGCCCCCTTATCCGCCCCACAACCTCCCGGGACGGCCGGCTTCCCAGTTCCGTGAGGGGCCTCCCGCTACCCCCCGGCCCCGACAGATAGACGGACAGTCCCCGCAGAACGCGCAACGGTCCCCCAACCCCCGGGAGGAACAGTCACCAAAAGACGGTCCCCACTCCCCCGGGGGGACCATGCACCAGGACCCAAACCCCACCTTTCCACCACAACTCCATTGTGACTAGAGGCAAAATTCTTCGGCACCGTGGACTTTTGGGGCAAGTGCCCCGGGAGGGGGGGGGGGGGGGCTGTCCACGGCATACCTAGGCTACCAAAAAAAATGTTCACCGAACTCCACCTTTTTTCACTTTGCGGGCGGCAACAGAAAAATCGGGTTCCGGACTTTCGTTTTGCGGAATTGGTTTTTCCGGTTGTGGATCCATTTCCATTTGCAACCCTGTTGGACGCCTGCCCACCCTATGGTGCAAATTGCCCTTCCGTTTGCGCTTTCGTGTTCCACGTCCGGACAAGAGCATGCCTGTGCCTTCCGCAGCACTGGTCTGATCCTCCATGATTGCTTCATCCTCTGCTGCCGCCGCAACACAACCTCCGCTCCCTTCTTCTGGCTCTTGCTTCTCACTATCTTTTACCCCAGAAGCCCGATCTTTGCTAGGGGACTTGCTTGTCTTGTGGAGTTTGGTTGGGACCGGGACTGGGACTGGGGCTTTCGGGAGTTCTTTCAGCCGGGGTCGAGCAGTTTGGTGGATATCGGAGAAATAATACTGCTGCAAATACTTCGGGGGAGCCACGGCCCGCCTGGATGATTGGCCCAAGCGTTGCCGCTTCTGAGCTAGCCCTGCCCCTTCATCGTCATGCTCCTCATCCTCTTCAACCTCCTCCTCCTTCATCTCGGCCTCTGCCTGCTGCCGGGTAACAGTCCGCATGGGGTCGCCTATGTATAGCTTGCGGTTTCTCTGGTGCTTCCTCTTGATGGCTGCATCCGGATCGCCGACCATCTCTATGGGGAGCACCTCCTTGGGCTTCTCTCTCTCTCTTCTCTCTTCGGCCTTTACTTTGCGCGGCTTAGGTCGCACACGGATGCCCAGCTCGGTTACCACGAACTTGTTCACCTATGGGAACAAGGGGAATGGCAACACAGAATTGCACACCGGCAAGAGCAATTTCGGAGAGCATAAGCTGAAGGACACTTCAGATGTTTGGGTCCTGTGTTCAACACAATGCCCGCAAACAAAAGCAGGGCTGAACAACTCATGGTCACCTAATATACAACTAAGTAGAAGGTCATGTACATGAACAACGAAGTAAATGCACATACACAGGTATGGACGCACGCGTGTATTTGTTCTACGATCTTGGTCTCCCAACATCCGACTGTGCTCGCTAATCTGTGCTACCAGTGTAGATTTCCGTGCGCGCGAGCGTAATTGATAGTTCATGGCGTCTTTGGACGCTTAGTCGCGTAGCAACGCAGAACGCTATCGTTTGTTGGTGTTTATGGCAACGCGACCGCAAAGCAACTTGGAACGGGGGGAGAGGGGCTTCTGTGAAGGTTTTGCGTTCGTCCGGCATCACTTCAACCACGTCCTCGGCAAAGAGGGGAAGAGGGTTAGAGGTGGATTTGGTCGCAAGGAATATAGTCCTCCCCAAGAACGGCGCCAATCGTCCAAGAGATACAAAGACAAATAGGTTGGGCACTGCGTTTGTAAATGTTGGGAGTACATATTGTTGTCGACACCGTCACCGCAATCCGTGTTTCTAGACACAATTGTTCATCTCTTCACCGTGACATGGAGGGAATAGTGAGGGTTGCAAGGTCTTCTATACCGCGTTCGAGGCGAGCAATTCTTCGAGCCATGGACTGTGATTTCCCGTTCCGACGCAGTTGCCATACTCATCTATCACCTCAACATTCTCATAAATCGGCCGGTCAACACAGATTTCTAGGTCATCAACGTCGTCATCTAGGGCCTGTTGATACTTCCGCTTGTACATGGGGGGATGGATGTAGACATGTCCTTGTCCCGGAAGCAAGTCGAGGGAAACCGGAGGATGAAATTGATAGCGTTGGGCGGTAGACTCTCGTCGCGTGGTCGTAAAAGGACATAAGAGGAGAGTTTCCTGGATCAATGGGTCCTCTTTTTCTTGGTACTTCCTCTGATTGCACAACTTTATCATTTTTGGAAATGACAAAGTTTGGACGCTGCACAGAAAGGACGGAACAGATTCTCGGACGGGAAATCCCATCACGGGGCACCGTACCCCAACTCAATCACCCCCAACTCCTGCCCAACCCCTTGGGCCGCGTACTTACACACGCAGATAACAAGTTAGGAACGACCGCCGTCACCTTGCATACATTGATGTGTACGACGGAATTTACCTCACCCGGCAAACGACGAAGTCCGATTCTCGGTTCTCGCGAGGTTTGATTCCGAAGAGCATGATTCATGACCTATCGCTCCGTTGCATGGCGTGCATGCAAACACCGGGCAACCAACCCTACAGTGAAAAGTTTCCCTTTGCGGAAGTGAATCAACACTCGGGAAAACATACAAAGCCCTCGCCGAAGCTTGCTTTGCGAGAGAGCGAGTGCAAAGGCCGCTACATGGGCACAAGAATCGTTGCTCACAACGAACCAAACAACAGCTACCTACACCGAGAGAAAAGGGCCATGCTTTGCGGAATCATCACTAAAAGCATCCTTTGGCAAAGGACTTCTTGTTTGGAGCCGGCGATGTGGCGTAGAGACACTCCACTACAACTTCCTACGTCGTAGCAATTTGTTCGCACCGATCGAGGGAGAAATCATTGCGAATGTGACGACGATTCACAAGTTTGATTGCACTTTTCACGTTTGCACAATTGCGGCAGCTCCTCCGTGAAGTTTAGCGAGTGCACACCAAGATGGTTCCTCTCTTGAAACAAGAAAAGAAAAAATCGTTTGATTTCACGAAGGAAAATTGTGTATGAAACATCACTGTCACAACCTTATTTGCGCTTTCCCGGTCAGGATGGTGATTTAAAGGTCAGAATTTTAGGAACAGCATAGTGAAACCCTTCACTGGCGGCAAAATCTATTAACGTTGTGTTTCGAATTTCCATCGTGAAACGCCGGACAAGGGTGGCAGTGTGCTCACTCGGGCTGAGTAAGGAACACCCATGTAAGGGAAAACCCCGCTAACTTGGACTGAAGCGCGACGCGCAGAGTTTTGAGATTTTCTCGAAATTCTTGGCAGATGAAAGATTGACCCGCTGGTAATGTGTTTGTCAGGTATCTTTCTACCAGGTGATCTATTTGTAATTTCGTCGAGTCGTCGATTTCGCAGTGTACTTTGGTCAAACTTTCAGACACTTAGAGTAGAGGTGCTAGAGGTTCCTAATGAAAATGGACACCGTGACATCACCAAGAAAGGGAGGGTGTGAGCACTTTCTTTTGATATGGAGAGGCCTACTACACCTTTTTTTTTGCTTGGCCCGCCCACCAAAGTGTCTGGATGGATGTTATTGCCCGGAAGCCCAGTTTGTTGACCAGAGCTGCAGAATGTCTAACTCCCTCCTACCATAATAATAACGTCATGTTTGCACCATTAGAGTACGGGGTTCGGTGATGCCCCTTCCCTCTCCCCCTCCCCCTATTTTGGGGATGCCATAACCTATGAAATTGTCACCCGGCCTTCAAATCTCCTCTCGCAGGCACAAACAACAAAACATGGACCGCAAAGCACAGCAGAGCAACAAATCAAGAATAGAACCAACATGTTAATCCAAGAAACGCACCGGGGTCAAAATTTTGCATCCGTCACGCCTGTGGTGGGGTGGTTCGGTAGAAGGCGTCTAAGGTAAATTACCTTAGTTTTCCTTGGTGCGTTCCGAAGCATTGACAAACGCTTCGTCTTGTCGCACCCCTTCTGTGGGCTCTGTGCTGTTCAATTGTTGTCGCAACCTTTTACAACTACCACCATCTTGCTGCTCTACATCACGTGCAAGGGTCATTACAAGCTTGCAATCCTCATTTGAGAGTAGTGTGGTGTAGGCAGCATTGTGCTTAGCTACGGCTAGAGCAGAAACACACCATGGAGTAGCATGATTGCCACGAGACTTCAAGGCAGAGGAGAGGACACCAAAAAAAGACTCGTCGAAATAGGAGGTGGCGGGGAGAATATGTAGCAAGTCCGCATGCAATGTGCCCCAAACCTCGTATTCTCGCATGTAGTGCACCTACCGATTGGACATGCATTCAAAACTAACGCATAGGCGCTGCAACACGCGAGGGAAGAAAGGGCCACTTTTGACTAAGTCCATACTTGTACCATCAAATCCTACGGCAAGGAAGGCGTGGTGTCAACGAGACATTAAATGCCCCCCAAACGATTCGAACAACCTTGTTGGCTTGGGCCTCGCCTACCCCTGCAGCAAACAATCCATAGTATAAATACAGGGGGTGGTAATAGTTCGTAAGCGTAAAGGTTCATTTTGTAGGGATGTACGTCGCGATACGTCTAGCGGAACATTATAATGTTACATCTGGTACGGTTATAATATTCCGCTAGACGTAACACTTATTCCGCTAGACGTAAGCAGAATTTTGTACGTCTACTGGAACATTATAGGGTGCCATTGGACGTAAGTAACAGTGCTGGATGTTCCAGTAGACGTAAGTATCCACACCATCCTATTTGTTGCATAGAAACCTCAAAATCAAATGTTCCTTCATGTCGTTGGGCCAAATGATAGCACATCCCCTAAATTACCCAATAAATCCAAATTTGGCATTCCATTCATCCTATGCTTCTTTTAGGTGCCTTGTGAAAAAACCACAAAATCTACCTTGATCTTTGCCATCACGGCACACATGCAACAGTGAAGTTTGAATGTCGTTAACACTCTTCGACAAACAATGCGCATATGCGAGCCACCTTATCAATATTTTTCATCTTGGATTGGGAAGACACCTCTTCTCAAATGATGATCTTAAAGTTTTCTTTACCCCAATGCTTCTTCGGAACAATCACAAATCCAAGAAAACGTGGACCACAACAACACGATAATCCCATTTAGGGAGAAAATGTGCCACTTTTCGCCAACGAATTTTTAGGTTGTTTGTGTTATTTGCCCTAATGCATTCATGTGCACATTTAGTGCTATATTTTTATGGCGTATTTGCTGATGGACGGTGAATGCAACAAAAGGGAAAAAAATGATACACTGCTTCGATGTTTGGTCAACAAGTGTTTTGATGGCTACCAACCGGTAAGTGAGGATCTTCAGTGTTTTCGGTCGATTCCACCAATGCACCCATGTGCCCAATGCTGGATAGTTACAAAGCAGGGTGCCAAAAGTGGTTTGCACCACCTCCTTGGATTCATAACCAGTAATGCCATCAGCCAACTTCCGCAATTGTTCCACCGCCACCTCACGATATTTGCATCGAACAACGGTGGCCACTCTTACGATAGAGCGCAACCAATGCACCTTGCAACCCCGTACAAGCTTGTCCAACCATTCCTCCACGCTACAAAACTCAAAGTCCTCTGGGTACTTGGTAGCATATTCCTTTGCTGCTTCTTCCAATGCTTGAAATAGGGCACGCGAGAAGTCTATGACAATAGTTTCAATGTAAGACAACTTCCACGCTTCGTTCCCTTTCTTGGCCAAGGTGAAAACAAACACAAAGCAATCCTTCAACACTGGGGCACCGAGGCTATTTGTCCATAACCTTGCCACTACAACCCGTTTTTGCATGGTTTCCCAATATGCAACCACATTGGTTAAATAGGGCCGTGCATCAGGAGCGGTCCGAGCCTTGGATGAGAAATCAATATAAGTTGTGTCCACCTCAAGCACTCGCGATTGACGAAATGTGTGGAGTTGAGCGGGAGACATCAAAATGGGGTGCCCAGCACTTGACATGTGGGTATACGGATTTGTGCCTTTTATCGTCGAGCGTCGAGCAGCCTTTGCAACAATGTACAATGCATCGTTGACACTATCCTCGAAGCCAGTAGATTTGTGTCGGTGTGCCACATGTGCCAGATGGGCTATGTGGGTCCCATTAGCATAGTTTTTGTTTTTGTCAACAGGAATGAAAGACAAACCGATCCCTGCTTCAACATCCGCAATAGGGTGGCCATTTTTGATCGCATCCACAATGGCAGCATCTTCACACTTGTTGAACTTGTGAATTGGTGGTTCGGGGTGGTTGTGACCATCATTACTTGGGGAGTACAATACAAATAGTTGTATACCATCGCCTTGCAAACCATACGACACACACTTGCAATCCTTTCCCACGTGCTCTCGGCCATGAAGACATTTGCTTTTACTTCTTAGAGACGTTGGTGGGCAAACATCTTCCTTGCATGCCATTACACCTTTACAATGTGCAGAGACCACATTCCATGACTTTTGTCCGTAGATTTGTAACTTTGATGTCTTGTAATTCCGATTGCCATGGCAAATACTCACAGTGTGAAACAATGAGTGCTTTGAGGCAAATTGGTTGTTGGCATGCTTGAGTACATAGACTTTGTTCACCTGCGGCTGCTGTACATGATCCGTCACCATGCAATGGTCTTTTGTGGCTTCTAATAATGGCCTCAATACTTGCAAAAACCTTTGACGCGGTTTGCAACGTGATCCTTTTGATTGCCCCAAACGACACTTAATCTTGCTTGGGCTTGTACTTTGAGACCAGCGCAATCCTTCCAAACTTGAAGTCACCAACAATGAGACTCGAAAGTTTTTTGGATTGACAGACACCTCAAGCTGCATGAGTTGCTTCTAAAGCATGGTGTTCACGATACGACACACATCCTCTTCCCACAGGCTTTGCTGCATTTGCAGTGGTAAAGCGATATCGTCCACTTGGCAGGATGTCATCCATGATGGGACACGCTTCGTACGAGCCCTCAATAGAGAAACGAAATCGCTTAAGATTAACTTTTGCCCCTTTGGCAAGCGCCCAAATATTGCCAGTGCAATGTCAGTAACATCTTGTTTGTCATGAGTGTCTTCACATGTAGAGCACATTTGACATGGATCAACCAAGGGTTGCCCATATTGAGCCGCGAGCCATTGATAAAGGCAGTGTTGTTGTGCACTATATAGCCGGTACATTGTCTGACAACTTGCTTCCACGCATCGTTGCTCAACATTGCTTCGACACTTTGAATAATAGTGCCCAAAAACTTGAAAGTCACCAAGTGCATAATACACGGTAATAGCCCCATGCTCATCCACACCATGCACACCATGGGCACAAAGCCCCATAAATTGAACCCAAGTATTGAGGTTTGGCGGAACACCATAGAAGATGACACGTTGCACCACACAAGTGTCATCAATGGCACCCAAAGCAGTAGTGGTAGCCAAGATTTTTACATTCCCAGTGGTAAAAGCAGCCAATGTTGCCTCACCAACGAAAGGTTTCAAGGTCGCATGGTATGGCATGGCTATTCCAGGGGAATCCTTGTTCAACGCGTCCACAATGGTGTCCGTTTCGCCACGCTTGTGGCAAAATATGATTGTTCGGCCCTCTTTATCCAGCAAATGGTGAAGATCTTGCTTGATGGATTGTTTTGCCTTAATGAAAATGGGCACATCACAAGGAATCGGCTTGAAAAAAATAAATGGGTCCTGCATGTCAAATTGGTGTGCAAGAAGGTCTTGGTCATCTCGAGAAATTGTTGAACTTGTCAAGATGATTGGAAAGCGATTACCCGCTACTTTACGTAGCACACTCGGCATGTTGGCATATTTCGGGCGCAAAGTGCTTGCACCTAGGAGCTCCTGCACCTCATCCACGGCACACAATATCACATCCATTTGCACAGCTTGAAGTTCAGTTGAGTGCGAACATGCATACTCAGGAGTCAAGAACAAAAACTCCGGTAGCACAGCATGCCCGTTTGCAACATCCACCAGTGAAGCAGGAGGCCTAAGGTCCCTTTGTACAGTGCCACAAAATTCCACATGAAAACCTAGGCCTTTCAGTTCTTGGACTTTATTCTTCATCATGTTTATTGATGCGGACACAACTATTGTGCACCCTTTTCTTTTGCTTGCCGTCCCAAAGCCCAAATAGCACAGGCTTGTGCTTGTGCGTGTAGGCACTGCCACAATTGCATCTTTCGATGCCAAGGCATGCCAAACCCGCTGTTGGAGAAGGGATGTATCAACGCCAAACCGCACTTTGACTTCATCAACACATAAAATTGTTTCTTGTGTGTTGATGTGAAATGCATTCGAGGATGAGCTTGGTGTACGATCCAATGGTGCAAAGCTCTCTGATCCATGCGGCACGCCATTGGCTGAAGACAGAGCAGCGGCTGTGTCAACGTCAACATTGTCACCTAGATTTTCTTCCTTCAATCTTCGTAAATGCTTCAAAATGCGAACAACGCACAAAGGATCTTTGAAACATGAAGATACCACCTCTTCTTGGAGTTCTTGGGAAACCCGTTGTAGGTCATCCACACCCATATCTTGGTCATGCAACTTGGCCACAAATTCATCCCATTCTTTTGCGCGTGCATCACTCATAGAGCACAGGGAATGTGATGATCGCAATTGTTTTTGGTCCACTGCTACATGCTCGCGCAGGCCCGGATTTTGTGCCAAAGGTGGTGTGGACCACCCTGATGATTGCGATGGGGAAGCAGCTTGAACCCCTTTTGCATCATCACGGACTTTTGCCTCAACTTCTTCCTCATAGGGCAATGGTACACAATGTCCTCCTTCTGCATCATCACATACTTTTGCACCGCTTTTGTGTAAGCGGATTGGGCAAAAGTGATTTGGTGGCATCAAGTTGTCAAATGGAGCCGAAACAGCACCAAAAAAAGATGAGAGCTTGAGCATCCAATTGCCGGTTCGGCAAGGTTGACCAAGTGGCACGAATCCCGTCATTGAAAACTTCAAAAATGGTGGCTTCTAGTCCCAATGCGGTTGCAGCTTGTAGGACTCCTTTGGGTCCGATATACTTGAGATAGGATTGTGAATCCGGGAGTGCATCTTGGACGGCACTACGGAGGGCAAACGCAGTCACAGCACTTTCAGCCGTGGCCTCCTCCAATGGTGTAACGAACCTCTCGGGGTAGGCACATGCCAAGACACTCAAAAATCCACAATCCCCGTTCGCATACACCCACTCCAGTGAAAATTCATCCAGCATAAGAATTTGACCGTTGTCTTTCAACTCGTCCCACTCTTTCGGGAACAATGGTCCAGGGCTGCCACATGGCCCTGAACATATCAAGTCCAAGTCGTGTTGAATGTGGGGCGGAATGTGATGTGGGCCTTGCGATGTGGGTTTACTGTTGTTCCAACCATCCTTTGTTCGTAGTGATAGCATATTTCCAAATGTGGTGGTGATGCATCTTGCACTCGAAGACTGCTCCTGCACATACTCCACTAAGGCAACAACATGTCTTCCAAATAGCCAATCATGAATAGTTGTTGGGGCTGAAGTTGATGGTCTTTGGGGGGAATCGGCACGGTGGGATTGTGGGTGTTCTCTATCTTCTTGGTGCTTCTCCTCCTCTTCCATTTGTACACCATCTTGTTCCTCACATGTCAATGTTGCAGAGTGCCCTCCTTCATTTTGATGGTTGATGTGTTGCAATTGTACTTCTTCTCTTTCCTCTTCGCATTTTTGGTCATGGGGCCCACCTTCTTGCAAGTGTGTTGCTAAACAGCTTGCTCGAAAATGCTTGCATGATATCCGATCCCCGCGTCCAGATCTTGCGCAAACTTCTCTCTCTCCCAAAATGATTGCCACGGCATCCTTTATGGCACATTGTAGGCCAGCCTTGTCAAGAAATAACCGAGGTGTATCTTCCATACTCACCTGTCTGCCCGATAATACACCATCATCAATGGTCATGCTTTGACCCAAGAGCAAACTTGACCGCTGCATTCGCAAGACAACAATGCTCCCACCTAGGTGTCTAGCTGCTGCTGCAAGATGGTCCCCCAGACCCCCTTCCTGGCGGGCCCCCCATGAAGCACCGCGCCGCAATCGATGGCACAATTCGTCATCCTTGGTACCAACGCATGCCTCATACAACCCAACCACGTTTGTTGCTAACTCGCTCGTGGTTTGGTCCCTACCTTGCACTTTTGCCGCATAGCTACGTGCCCTGAAAACACATTTCACCCAGTGCCAACACCTCAAACCCCCTTTTCAACTGCCCCCATGCCCCGAAAACACATTTCACCCGGTGCCAACACCTCAAACCCCCTTTTCATCAGCCCCCATGCCGGCAAAACACATTTCACCCAGTGCCAACACGTGAAACCCCCTTTTCAACTGCCCCCATGCCCTCAAAACACATTTCACCCGGCGCCAACACCTGAAACCCCCTTTTCACCTGCCCCCATGCCCTCAAAACACATTTCACCCAGTGCCAACACCTCAAACCCCCTTTTCAACTGCCCCCATGCCCTCAAAACACATTTCACCCAGTGCCAACACGTGAAACCCCCTTTTCAACTGCCTCCATGCTCTCAAAACACATTTCACCCAGTGCCAACACCTGAAACCCCCTTTGCAACTGCCCCCATGCCCCGAAAACACATTTCACCCGGTGCCAACACCTCAGACCCCCTTTTCATCTTCCCCCATGCCGGCAAAACACATTTCACCCAGCGCCAACACGTGAAACCCCCTTTGCAACTGCCCCCATGCCCTCAAAACACATTTCACCCACTGCCAACACCTCAAACCCCCTTTTCAACTGCCCCCATGCACTGGAAAAATGTTTCACCCAGTGCCAACACGTGTAACCCCCTTTGCAACTGCCCCCATGCCCTCAAAACACATTTCACCCAGTGCCAACACCTGAAACCCCCTTTGCAACTGCCCTCATGCCCTCAAAACACATTTCACCCAGTGCCAACACCTCAAACCCCCTTTCCAACTGCCCCCATGCCCGTAAAACATATTTCACCTAGTGACAACACCTCAAACCCCCTTTTCAACTGCCCCCATGCCCTCAAAACACATTTCACCCAGTGCCAACACGTCAAACCCCCTTTTCAACTGCCCCCCTGCTCTCAAAACACATTTCACCCAGTGCCAACACCTCAAACCCCCTTTTGAACTGCCCCCATGCCCTCAAAACACATTTCACCCAGTGCCAACACCTCAAACGCCCTTTCCAACTGCCCCCATGCCCTCAAAACACATTTCACCCAGTGCCAACACCTGAAACGCCCTTTGCAACTGACCCCATGTCCGCAAAACATATTTCACCCGGCGTCAACACCTCAAACCCCCTTTGCAACTGCCCCCATGCCCTCAAAACACATTTCACCCAGTGCCAACACCTCAAACCCCCTTTTCAACTGCCCCCATGCCCTCAAAACACATTTCACCCAGTGCCAACACCTGAAACCCCCTTTGCAACTGACCCCATGTCCGCAAGACATATTTCACCTAGTGACAACACCTCAAACCCCCTTTTCAACTGCTCCCATTCTCTCAAAACACATTTCACCCGGCGCCAACACGTGAAACCCCCTTTGCAACTGCCCCCATGCCCTCAAAACACACTTCACCCAGTGCCAACACCTCAAGCCCCTTTGCAACTGCCCTCATGCCCTCAAAACATATTTCACCCAGTGCCAACACCTCAAACCCCCTTTTCAACTGCCCCCATGCCCTCAAAACACATTTCACCCAGTGCCAGCATCTCAAACCCCCTTTGCAACTGCCCCCATGCCCTCAAAACACATTTCACCCAGTGCCAACACCTGAAACGCCCTTTTCAACTGCCCCCAGGCCCTCAAAACACATTTCACCCAGCACCAACACGTGAAACCCCCTTTGCAACTGCCCCCATGCCCGCAAAAGATATTTCACCTAGTGACAACACCTCGAACCCCCTTTTCAACTGCTCCCATTCCCTCAAAACACATTTCACCCGGCGCCAACACGTGAAACCCCCTTTGCAACTGCCCCCATGCCCTCAAAACACATTTCACCCAGTGCCAACACCTCAAACCCCCTTTTCAACTGCCCCGATGCCGTGAAAACCCATTTCACCCAGTGCCAACATGTGAAACCCCCTTTGCAACTGCCCCCATGCCCTCAAAACACATTTCACCCAGTGACAACACCTCAAACCCCCTTTTGATCTGCCCCCATTGCGGCAAAACACATTTCACCCAGCACCAACACGTGAAACCCCCTTTGCAACTGCCCCCATGCCCTCAAAACACATTTCCCCCAGTGAAGCATTTGGGGGGAGGGCAACCTCCAAGCTTCCCTTGGCATGCACGACCCCAATCCCATGAAATCCAAGACTTCCTCTCGAATTTGGGTTTCTCCAAAGAATTCTGTGATCCTTGCCTCGGCCATGACACAATCTGGCGTCCTGGGCAAGAGATGAAGGTATATGTAGACAATATAAACATGTAGACAAGTAATATGTATATGTAACACTTCTAAACTATAAAATAGCTTAGAAAAGAAGACGAAATGAAGGCGGCGGCGTCGCCGCTGTCAGAAAATCTGACGGCTACGAGTCGTCGCCATCAGGATCTCCACTGAGATCCTGCCCAAACTGGGCCAAACAGTGGTTTTTGGGCGAAAAACAGTGAAATATAGTGATTTTTGAGTCAAAAACACTCATTTCCCGTGTCTCCCCCCAACGCGTCGCGTAGCCGACACGACGCGTTTCTGTCCCAATTCAAACTCCATATGAAAAGGCCCACTGTTGGGCCACACCATGGGCGTCTGGCTGATTCCTGGGATCGCCTCAGGATTTTTTGAAAAATGCGTGAACGTGACTCTTTTCGCAAAAATTGACCTTCGCGGAACGCCGCGAAAAAGGTCACGCTATATTCCTTTATTTCTAAAAACGATAAATCTATAATAAAATAGATTAAAATCTTCAGAAATCGAAGAATAAAACTTCGATCTGGAGCTGCGTCGCGCAGGCGACGACTGTCGTCGCCAGCCCAAAAATGACGAAAAATGACGATTTCTGGGGTATTTTACAGAAATCCCACAGAAATCGAGATGCCGTAATCAGCCCAGGAAAATTCCTGAGCCAGCCTGGCGAAGAGCGCCACAGGCTGGGCAGCGGGTATGGGTGAGGCACCCCATACCGCTTCACCCCCCTCCTTAGAAGCCTTGCCTATATCCAAAGGAAGGCAAGGCCAAGGAGGTGCTCTGACCCCTGCACTGCCCTGGTTTTAAACTGATTCAGCAGGACAGTGGGGGGGGGGGGGGCTTCGTAAGGAATCTACATGCCACTCCCATGTAGGTCCCTTCTTTTTTTTTCTTTTTTTTTTCTTGATATATTCATAGGGCAATTGCCCCCCAGGCGACCACACTGGTCCCTGGCACTCCCTTTAGCCTCTGGTGACCAAACCAGGGGCGCTGCAGGTCCTTCCGACCTCACTGATGGCGCTGAGGCGCACATATTGGCCCTTTTTCTCCATGGGCATGGAAACATAATAATTCAATAAATTCAAAAAAAATTATTTAGGGTCAAACCCAAGGCAACGAATTCCTCGCGCCTGAATTTAGGGCCATTTCCTGCCCAAGGCGACGAATTCCTCGTGCCTGTTTAGGGTCCATTCCCAACCCAAGGCGAAGAATTAACGCGCCTGATTTGGGGGATTCAGGGTCATTTCCTACCCAAGGCGACCCGCGCCTATTTAGGGTTGGTTGCGTTGGCCAACCAACCCGAGGCGACGAATTAACGCGCCTGCTTGTGCGGTTCGGTACCTGGCGTCGTCGTCGCTGTGGTCGTCGCCCAGAGGATACGATAGACTTGGGGGCTCCATAGGGTTCATGGGGAAGCCAAGGTGATACCCATCGTAGGAGTCAAGGAATTCCTCCTTCATCATGTTGATGCCCTGGACCTTAGCTCCTGCAGATGTTTCCCAGCGAAGAAGCGGTACTCCTGCAGTCTGGGCGTCGTCGCCGTCCGCAGGCCGTCACACCGCCTTGGTGGCCTTGGCGTCGGCAGAATTCTTTTGAAGCATTTGGGGGGAGGGCAACCTCCAAGCTTCCCTTGGCATGCACGACCCCAATCCCATGAAATCCAAGACTTCCTCTCGAATTTGGGTTTCTCCAAAGAATTCTGTGATCCTTGCCTCGGCCATGACACAATCTGGCGTCCTGGGCAAGAGATGAAGGTGTATGTAGACAATATAAACATGTAGACAAGTAATATGTATATGTAACACTTCTAAACTATAAAATAGCTTAGAAAAGAAGACGAAATGAAGGCAGCGGCGTCGCCGCCATCAGAAAATCTGACGGCTACGAGTCGTCGCCATCAGGATCTCCACTGAGATCCTGCCCAAACCGGGCCAAACAGTGGTTTTTGGGCGAAAAACAGTGAAATATAGTGATTTTTGAGTCAAAAACACTCATTTCCCGTGTCTCCCCCCAACGCGTCGCGTAGCCGACACGACGCGTTTCTGTCCCAATTCAAACTATATATGAAAAGGCCCACTGTTGGGCCACACCATGGGTGTCTGGCTGATTCCTGGGATCGCCTCAGGATTTTTTGAAAAATGCGTGAACGTGACTCTTTTCGCAAAAATTGACCTTCGTGGAACGCCGCGAAAAAGGTCACGCTGTATTCCTTTATTTCTAAAAACGATAAATCTATAATAAAATAGATTAAAATCTTCAGAAATCGAAGAAGAAAAATTCGATCTGGAGCTGCGTCGCGCAGGCGACGACTGTCGTCGCCAGCCCAAAAATGACGAAAAATGACGATTTCTGGGGTATTTTACAGAAATCCCACAGAAATCGAGATGCCGTAATCAGCCCAGGAAAATTCCTGAGCCAGCCTGGCGAAGAGCGCCACAGGCTGGGCAGCGGGTATGGGTGAGGCACCCCATACCGCTTCACCCCCCTCCTTAGAAGCCTTGCCTATATCCAAAGGAAGGCAAGGCCAAGGAGGCGCTCTGACCCCTGCACTGCCCTGGTTTTAAACTGATTCAGCCGGACAGTGGGGGGGGGGGGGCTTCGTAAGGAATCTACATGCCACTCCCATGTAGGTCCCTTCTTTTTTTTTCTTTTTTTTCTCTTGATATATTCATAGGGCAATTGCCCCCCAGGCGACCACACTGGTCCCTGGCACTCCCTTTAGCCTCTGGTGACCAAACCAGGGGCGCTGCAGGTCCTTCCGACCTGACTGATGGCGCTGAGGCGCACATATTGGCCCTTTTTCTCCATGGGCATGGAAACATAATAATTCAATAAATTCAAAAAAAATTATTTAGGGTCAAACCCAAGGCAACGAATTCCTCGCGCCTGAATTTAGGGCCATTTCCTGCCCAAGGCGACGAATTCCTCGTGCCTGTTTAGGGTCCATTCCCAACCCAAGGCGAAGAATTAACGCGCCTGATTTGGGGGATTCAGGGTCATTTCCTACCCAAGGCGACCCGCGCCTATTTAGGGTTGGTTGCGTTGGCCAACCAACCCAAGGCGACGAATTAACGCGCCTGCTTGTGCGGTTCGGTACCTGGCGTTGTCGTCGCTGTGGTCGTCGCCCAGAGGATACGATAGACTTGGGGGCTCCATAGGGTTCATGGGGAAGCCAAGGTGATACCCATCGTAGGAGTCAAGGAATTCCTCCTTCATCATGTTGATGCCCTGGACCTTAGCTCCTGCAGATGTTTCCCAGCGAAGAAGCGGTACTCCTGCAGTCTGGGCGTTGTCGCCGTCCGCAGGCCGTCACACCGCCTTGGTGGCCTTGGCGTCGGCAGAATTCTTTTGAAGCATTTGGGGGGAGGGCAACCTCCAAGCTTCCCTTGGCATGCACGACCCCTATCCCATGAAATCCAAGACTTCCTCTCGAATTTGGGTTTCTCCAAAGAATTCTGTGATCCTTGCCTCGGCCATGACACAATCTGGCGTCCTGGGCAAGAGATGAAGGTGTATGTAGACAATATAAACATGTAGACAAGTAATATGTATATGTAACACTTCTAAACTATAAAATAGCTTAGAAAAGAAGACGAAATGAAGGCAGCGGCGTCGCCGCCATCAGAAAATCTGACGGCTACGAGTCGTCGCCATCAGGATCTCCACTGAGATCCTGCCCAAACCGGGCCAAACAGTGGTTTTTGGGCGAAAAACAGTGGAATATAGTGATTTTTGAGTCAAAAACACTCATTTCCCGTGTCTCCCCCCAACGCGTCGCGTACCCGACACGACGCGTTTCTGTCCCAATTCAAACTATATATGAAAAGGCCCACTGTTGGGCCACACCATGGGCGTCTGGCTGATTCCTGGGATCGCCTCAGGATTTTTTGAAAAATGCGTGAACGTGACTCTTTTCGCAAAAATTGACCTTCGTGGAACGCCGCGAAAAAGGTCACGCTGTATTCCTTTATTTCTAAAAACGATAAATCTATAATAAAATAGATTAAAATCTTCAGAAATCGAGGATTAAAACTTCGATCTGGAGCTGCGTCGCGCAGGGGACGACTGTCGTCGCCAGCCCAAAAATGACGAAAAATGACGATTTCTGGGGTATTTTACAGAAATCCCACAGAAATCGAGATGCCGCAATCAGCGCAGGAAAATTCCTGAGCCAGCCTGGCGAAGAGCGCCACAGGCTGGGCAGCGGGGATGGGTGAGGCACCCCATACTGCTTCACCAGTGCCAACACCTCAAACCCCCTTTTCACCTGCCTTCATGCCCTGAAAACACATTTCACCCAGTGCCAACACCTCAAACCCCCTTTGCAACTGCCCCCATGCCATCAAAACACATTTCACCCAGTGCCAACACCTCAAGCCCCCTTTGCAACTGCCCCCATGCCCCGAAAACACATTTCACCCGGTGCCAACACCTCAAACCCCCTTTTCATCTGCCCCCGTGCCGGCAAAACACATTTCACCCAGCGCCAACACGTGAAACCCCCTTTGCAACTGCCCCCATGCCCTCAAAACACATTTCACCCAGTGCCAACACCTCAAACCCCCTTTTCACCTGCCCCCATGCCCTGAAAACACATTTCACCCAGTGCCAACACGTGGAACCCCCTTTCAACTGCCCCCATGCCCTGAAATCACATTTCACCCAGTGCCAACACCTGAAACCCCCTTTGCAACTGCCCCCATGCCCTCAAAACACACTTCACCGGGTGGCAACACGTGAAACCCCCTTTTCAACTGCCCCCATGCTCTCAAAACACATTTCACCCAGTACCAACACCTCAAACCCCCTTTTCAACTGCCCCCATGCCCTCAAAACACATTTCACCCAGTGCCAACACCTCAAACGCCCTTTCCAACTGCCCCCATGCCCTCAAAACATATGTCACCCGGTGCCAACACCTCAAATCCCCTTTGCAACTGCCCCCATGCCCTCAAAACACATTTCACCCAGTGCCAACACCTGAAACCCCCTTTTCAACTGCCCCCATGTCCTCAAAACACATTTCACCCAGTGCCAACACCTGAAACCCCCTTTGCAACTGACCCCATGTCCGCAAAACATATTTCACCTAGTGACAACACCTCGAACCCCCTTTTCAACTGCTCCCATTCTCTCAAAACACATTTCACCCAGCGCCAACACGTGAAACCCCCTTTGCAACTGCCCCCCTGCCCTCAAAACACACTTCACCCAGTGCCAACACCTCAAGCCCCCCCTTTTTTTTTTCGGGCATGGCGGTCCCCCGCCGAAGACAATGCACTGAAGCGGCCTGACCACGGGCATAGCAAGCGTTCATGGCGAGCCGAAGTTCACCGACGGACAGCTGCAGGTATTTACAGACTTACTTAGGGTGAAAACACTGCAAAATTATGCACCAGAGGCCTGAAGTGAGTCGTGGGGCCTGCAGATGCTATCTCACACCTCAAGCCCCTTTGCAACTGCCCCCATGCCCTGAAAACACATTTCACCCAGTGCCAACACCTCAAACCCCCTTTTCAACTGCCCCCATGCCCTCAAAACACATTTCACCCAGTGCCAACATCTCAAACCCCCTTTGCAACTGCCCCCATGCCCTCAAAACACATTTCACCCAGTGCCAACACCTGAAACGCCCTTTGCAACTGCCCCCATGCCCTCAAAACACATTTCACCCAGCACCAACACGTGAAACCCCCTTTGCAACTGCCCCCATGCCCGCAAAACATATTTCACCTAGTGACAACACCTCGAACCCCCTTTTCAACTGCTCCCATTCCCTCAAAACACATTTCACCCAGTGCCAACACGTGAAACCCCCTTTGCAACTGCCCCCATGCCCTCAGAACACATTTCACACAGTGCCAACACCTCAAACCCCCTTTTCAACTGCCCCCATGCCGTGAAAACCCATTTCACCCAGTGCGAACATGTGAAACCCCCTTTGCAACTGCCCCCATGCCCTCAAAACACATTTCACCCAGTGCCAACACCTCGAACCCCCTTTTCATCTGCCCCCATGCCGGCAAAACACATTTCACCCAGCATGAACACGTGAAACCCCCTTTTCACCTGCCCCCATGCCCTGAAAACACATTTCACCGAGTGCCAACACGTGAAACCCCCTTTGCAACTGCCCCCATGCCCTCAAAACACATTTCACCCAGTGCCAACACCTCAAACCCCCTTTTCACCTGCCCCCATGCCCTGAAAACACATTTCACCCAGTGCCAACATGTGAAACCCCCTTTTCAACTGCCACCATGCCCTCAAAACACGTTTCACCCGGCGCCAACACCTGAAACCCCCTTTTCACCTGCCCCCATGCCCTCAAAACACATTTCACCCAGTGCCAACACCTCAAACCCCCTTTTCGCCTGCCCCCATGCCCTGAAAACACATTTCACCCATTGCCAACACGTGAAGCCCCCTTTGCAACTGCCCCCATGCCCTCAAAACACATTTTACCCAGTGCCAACACCTCAAACCGCCTTTTCAACTGCTCCCATGCCCTGAAAACACATTTCACCCAGTGCCAACACGTGAAACCCCCTTTTCACCTGCCCCCATGCCCTCAAAACACATTTGGCCCAGTGCCAACACGTGAAACCCCCTTTGCAACTGCCCCCATGCCCTCAAAACACATTTCACCCAGTGCCAACACCTGAAACCCCCTTTTCAACTGCCCCCATGCCCTCAAAACACATTTCACCCAGTGCCAACATCTCAAACCCCCTTTGCAACTGCCCCCATGCCCTCAAAACACATTTCACCCAGTGCCAACACCTGAAACGCCCTTTGCAACTGCCCCCATGCCCTCAAAACACATTTCACCCAGCACCAACACGTGAAACCCCCTTTGCAACTGCCCCCATGCCCGCAAAACATATTTCACCTAGTGACAACACCTCGAACCCCCTTTTCAAC
The DNA here is from genome assembly GCA_964036045.1 of Eutreptiella sp. 'Long Island Sound 2002'. NCBI lineage: Eukaryota > Euglenozoa > Euglenophyceae > Eutreptiales > Eutreptiaceae > Eutreptiella > Eutreptiella sp. 'Long Island Sound 2002'. The sequence continues at coordinate 73,956,340 of OZ038385.1, forward strand.
TGCTCCCATTCCCTCAAAACACATTTCACCCAGTGCCAACACGTGAAACCCCCTTTGCAACTGCCCCCATGCCCTCAGAACACATTTCACCCAGTGCCAACACCTCAAACCCCCTTTTCAACTGCCCCCATGCCGTGAAAACCCATTTCACCCAGTGCCAACATGTGAAACCCCCTTTGCAACTGCCCCCATGCCCTCAAAACACATTTCACCCAGTGCCAACACCTCGAATCCCCTTTTCATCTGCCCCCATGCCGGCAAAACACATTTCACCCAGCATGAACACGTGAAACCCCCTTTTGCAACTGCCCCCATGCCCTCAAAACACATTTCACCCAGTGCCAACACCTCAAACCCCCTTTTCACCTGCACCCATGCCCTGAAAACACATTTCACCCAGTACCAACACGTGAAACCCCCTTTGCAACTGCCCCCATGCCCTCAAAACACATTTCACCCAGTGCCAACACCTCAAACCCCCCTTTCACCTGCCCCCATGCCCTCAAAACACATTTCACCCAGTGCCAACATGTGAAACCCCCTTTTCAACTGCCACCATGCCCTCAAAACAGGATTCACCCGGCGCCAACACCTGAAACCCCCTTTTCACCTGCCCCCATGCCCTCAAAACACATTTCACCCAGTGCCAACACCTCAAACCCCCTTTTCACCTGCCCCCATGCCCTGGAAACACATTTCACCCATTGCCAACACGTGAAGCCCCCTTTGCAACTGCCCCCATGCCCTCAAAACACATTTTACCCAGTGCCAACACCTCAAGCCCCCTTTTCACCTGCCCCCATGCCCTGAAAACACATTTCACCCAGTGCCAACACCTGAAACCCCCTTTTCAACTGCCCCCATGCCCTCAAAACACATTTCACCCAGCGCCAACACCTCAAACCCCTTTTTCACCTGCCCCCATGCCCTCAAAACACATTTGGCCCAGTGGCAACACGTGAAACCCCCTTTGCAACTGCCCCCATGCCCTCAAAACACATTTGGCCCAGTGCCAACACGTGAAACCCCCTTTGCAACTGCCCCCATGCCCTCAAAACACATTTCACCCAGTGCCAACACCTCAAACCCCCTTTTCAACTGCCCCCATGCCCTCAAAACACATTTCACCCAGTGCCAACATCTCAAACCCCCTTTGCAACTGCCCCCATGCCCTCAAAACACATTTCACCCAGTGCCAACACCTGAAACGCCCTTTGCAACTGCCCCCATGCCCTCAAAACACATTTCACCCAGCACCAACACGTGAAACCCCCTTTGCAACTGCCCCCATGCCCGCAAAACATATTTCACCTAGTGACAACACCTCGAACCCCCTTTTCAACTGCTCCCATTCCCTCAAAACACATTTCACCCAGTGCCAACACGTGAAACCCCCTTTGCAACTGCCCCCATGCCCTCAGAACACATTTCACCCAGTGCCAACACCTCAAACCCCCTTTTCAACTGCCCCCATGCCGTGAAAACCCATTTCACCCAGTGCCAACATGTGAAACCCCCTTTGCAACTGCCCCCATGCCCTCAAAACACATTTCACCCAGTGCCAACACCTCGAACCCCCTTTTCATCTGCCCCCATGCCGGCAAAACACATTTCACCCAGCATGAACACGTGAAACCCCCTTTGCAACTGCCCCCATGCCCTCAAACCACATTTCACCCAGTGCCAACACCTCAAACCCCCTTTTCACCTGCCCCCATGCCCTGAAAACACATTTCACCCAGTGCCAACACGTGAAACCCCCTTTGCAACTGCCCCCATGCCCTCAAGACACATTTCACCCAGTGCCAACACCTCAAACCCCCCTTTCACCTGCCCCCATGCCCTCAAAACACATTTCACCCAGTGCCAACATGTGAAACCCCCTTTTCAACTGCCACCATGCCCTCAAAACAGGATTCACCCGGCGCCAACACCTGAAACCCCCTTTTCACCTGCCCCCATGCCCTCAAAACACATTTCACCCAGTGCCAACACCTCAAACCCCCTTTTCACCTGCCCCCATGCCCTGGAAACACATTTCACCCATTGCCAACACGTGAAGCCCCCTTTGCAACTGCCCCCATGCCCTCAAAACACATTTTACCCAGTGCCAACACCTCAAGCCCCCTTTTCACCTGCCCCCATGCCCTGAAAACACATTTCACCCAGTGCCAACACCTGAAACCCCCTTTTCAACTGCCCCCATGCCCTCAAAACACATTTCACCCAGCGCCAACACCTCAAACCCCTTTTTCACCTGCCCCCATGCCCTCAAAACACATTTGGCCCAGTGCCAACACGTGAAACCCCCTTTGCAACTGCCCCCATGCCCTCAAAACACATTTCACCCAGTGCCAACACCTCAAACCCCCTTTTCAACTGCCCCCATGCCCTCCAAACACATTTCACCCAGTGCCAACACCTCAAACCCCCTTTTCAGCTGCCCCCATGCCCTCAAAACATATGTCACCCAGTGCCAACATCTCAAACGCCCTTTTCAACTGCCCCCATGCCCTCAAAACACATTTCACCCAGTGCCAACACCTCAAACCCCCTTTGCAACTGACCCCATGCCCTCAAAACACACTTCACCCAGTGCCAACACCTGAAGCCCCTTTTGAACTGCCCCCATGTCCTGAAAACACATTTCACCCAGGGCCAACACCTCAAACCCCCTTTTCAACTGCCCCCATGCCCTCGAAACACATTTCACCCAGTGCCAACACCTCAAACCCCCTTTTCATCTGCCCCGATGCCGGCAAAACACATTTCACCCAGCACCAACACGTGAAACCCCCTTTTCAACTGCCCCCATGCCCCCAAAACATATTTCACCCAGTGCCAACACCTCAAACCCCCTTTGCAACTGACCCCATGCCCTCAAAACACACTTCACCCAGTGCCAACTCCTGAAGCCCCTTTTCAACTGCCCCCATGCCCTGAAAACACATTTCACCCAGCGCCAACACATCCAACCCCCTTTTCACCTGCCCCCATGCCCCGAAAACACATTTCACCCAGTGCCAACACCTCAAACCCCCTTTTCATCTGCCCCCATGCCGGCAAAACACATTTCACCCAGCACCAACACGTGAAACCCCCTTTTCAACTGCCCCCATGCCCTCAAAACATAATTCACCCAGTGCCAACACCTCAAACCCCCTTTTCAACTGCCCCCATGCCCTCAAAACACATTGCACCCAGTGCCAACACGTGAAACCCCCTTTGCGACTGACCCCATGCCCTCAAAACACACTTCACCCAGTGCCAACACCTGAAACCCCTTTTCAACTGCCCCCATGCCCTCAAAACACATTTCACCCGGGGCCAACACCTCAAACCCCCTTTTCAACTGCCCCCATGCCCTGAAAACACATTTCACCCAGTGCCAACACCTGAAACCCCCTTTGCAACTGACCCCATGCCTGCAAAACATATTTCACCTAGTGACAACACCTCAAACCCCCTTTTCAACTGCTCCCATGCCCTCAAAACACATTTCTTCCAGTGCCAACACCTGAAACGCCCTTTTTTTACTGCCTCCATGCCCTCAAAACACATTTCACCAAGTGCCAACACCTCAAACCCCCTTTTCAACTGCCCCCATGCCCTCAAAACATATTTCACCCAGTGCCAACACGTGAAACCCCCTTTTCAACTGCCCCCATGCCCTCAAAACACATTTCACCCAGTGCCAACACCTGAAACCCCCTTTGCAACTGACCCCATGCCCGCAAAACATATTTCACCTAGTGACAACACCTCAAACCCCCTTTTCAACTGCCCCCATGCCCTCAAAACACATTTCACCCAGTGCCAACACCTCAAACCCCCTTTTCAACTGCCTCCATGCTCTCAACACACATTTCACCCAGTGCCAACACCTCAAACCCCCTTTTCAACTGCCCCCATGCCCTCAAAACACATTTCAGCCGGCGCCAACACGTGAAACCCCCTTTTCGACTGCCCCCATGCCCTCAAAACACATTTCACCCAGTGCCAACACCTGAAACCCCCTTTGCAACTGCCCCCATGCCCTCAAAACACATTTCACCCAGTGCCAACACCTCAAACCCCCTTTCCAACTGCCCCCATGCCCTCAAAACACATTTCACCCAGTGCCAACACCTCAAACCCCCTTTTCAACTGCGCCCATGCCCCGAAAACAGATTTCACCCAGTGCCAACACCTCAAACCCCCTTTTCATCTGCCCCCATGCCGGCATAACACATTTCACCCAGCGCCAACACGTGAAACCCCCTCTGCAACTGCCCCCATGCCCTCAAAACACATTTCACCCAGTGCCAACACCTCAAACCCCCTTTTCAACTGCCCCCATGCCCTGAAAACATATTTCACCCAGTGCCAACACCTGAAACCCCCTTTTCAACTGCCCCCATGCCCTCAAAACACATTTCACCCAGCGCCAACACCTCAAACCCCCCTTTCAACTGCTCCCATGCCCTCAAAACATATTTCACCCAGTGCCAACACCTCAAACCCCCTTTGCAACTGCCCCCATGCTCTCAAAACACATTTCACCCAGTGCCAACACCTCAAACCCCCTTTTCAACTGCCCTCATGCGAACAAAACAGATTTCACCCAGTGCCAACACCTCAAACCCCCTTTTCAACTGCCCCCATGCCCTCAAAACACATTTCACCCAGTGCCAACACCTCAAACCCCCTTTCCAACTGCCCCCATGCCCTCAAAACATATGTCACCTGGCGCCAACACCTCAAACCCCCTTTGCAAGTGCCCCATGCCCTCAAAACACATTTCACTCAGTGCCAACACCTCAAACGCCCTTTTCAACTGCCCCCATGGCCTCAAAACACATTTCACCCAGTGCCAACACGTGAAACCCCCTTTGCAACTGACCCCATGCCCGCAAAACATATTTCACCCGGCGCCAACACGTGAAACCCCCTTTGCAACTGCCCCCCTGCCCTCAAAACACACTTCACCCAGTGCCAACACCTCAAGCCCCTTTGCAACTGCCCCCATGCCCTCAAAACATATTTCACCCAGTGCCAACACCTCAAACCCCCTTTGCAACTGCCCCCATGCCCTCAAAACATATTTCACCCAGTGCCAACACCTCAAACCCCCTTTTCAACTGCCCCCATTCCCTCAAAACACATTTCACCCAGCGCCAACACCTGAAACCCCCTTTGCAACCGCCCCCAGGCCCTCAAAACACACTTCACCCAGTGCCAACACCTCAAGCCCCTTTGCAACTGCCCCCATGCCATCAAAACATATTTCACCCAGTGCCAACATCTCCAACCCCCTTTGCAACTGCCCCCATGCCCTCAAAACACATTTCACCCAGTGCCAACACCTAAAGCCTACTTTGCAACTGCCCCAATGCCCTCAAAACACATTTCACCCAGTGCCAACACCTCAAACCCCCTTTTCAACTGCCCCCATGCCCTCCAAACACATTTCACCCAGTGCCAACACCTCAAACGCCCTTTGCACCTGCCCCCATGCCCTCAAAACACATTTCACCCAGTGCCAACACCTCGAACCCCCTTTTCATCTGCCCCCATGCCAGCAAAACACATTTCACCCAGCATCAACACGTGAAACCCCCTTTGCAACTGCCCCCATGCCCTCAAAACACATTTCACCCAGTGCCAACACCTCCAACCCCCTTTTCAACTGCCCCCATGCCGTGAAAACACATTTCACCCAGTGCCAACACCTCAAACCCCCTTTGCAACTGCCCCCATGCCCTCAAAACACATTTCACCGGGTGCCAACACCTCAAACCCCCTTTTCACCTGCCCCCATGCCCTCAAAACACATTTTACCCGGCGCCAACACCTGAAACCCCCTTTTCAACTGCCCCCATGCCCTCAAAACACATTTCACCCAGTGCCAACACCTCAAAACCCCCTTTTCACCTGCCCCCATGCCCTGAAAACACATTTCACCCAGTGCCAACACGTGCAACCCCCTTTGCAACTGCCCCCATGCCCTCAAAATACATTTCACCCAGTGCCAACACCTCAAACCCCCTTTTCACCTGCCCCCATGCCCTGAAAACACATTTCACCCAGTGCCAACATGTGAAACCCCCTTTTCAACTGCCCCCATGCCCTCAAAACACATTTCACCCGGCGCCAACACCTCAAACCCCCCTTTCACCTGCCCCCATGCCCTCAAAACACATTTCTTCCAGTGCCAACACCTCAAACCTCCTTTTCACCTGCCCCCATGCCCTCAAAACACATTTCACCCAGTGCCAACACGTGAAACCCCCTTTTCACCTGCCCCCATGCCCTCAAGACACATTTCACCCAGTGCCAACACCTCAAACCCCCTTCGCAACTGCCCCCATGCCCTCAAAACACATTTCACCCAGTGCCAACACCTCAAACCCCCTTTTCACCTGCCCCCATGCCCTGGAAACACATTTCACCCAGTGCCAACACGTGAAACCCCCCTTTCAACTGCCCCCATGCCCTCAAAACACATTTCACCCAGTGCCAACACCTCAAACCCCCTTTTCAACTGCCTCCATGCTCTCAACACACATTTCACCCGGTGCCAACACCTCAAACCCCCTTTTCAACTGCCCCCATGCCCTCGAAACACATTTCACCCATTGCCAACACCTCAAACCCCCTTTGCAACTGCCCCCATGCCCTCAAAACACATTTCACCCAGTGCCAACACCTCAAACCCCATTTTCACCTGCCCCCATGCCCTGAAAACACATTTCACCCAGCACCAACACGTGAAACCCCCTTTGCAACTGCCCCCATGCCCTCAAAACACATTTCACCCAGTGCCAACACCTGAAACCCCCTTTTCACCTGCCCGCATGCCCTGAAAACACATTTCACCCAGTGCCAACACCTCAAACCCCCTTTGCAACTGCCCCCATGCCCTCAAAACACATTTCACCCGGCGCGAACACCTGAAACCCCCTTTTCACCTGCCCCCATGCCCTCAAAACACATTTCACCCAGTGCCAACACCTCAAACCCCCTTTTCAACTGCCCCCCTGCCCTCAAAACACTTTTCACCCAGTGCCAAAACGTGAAACCCCCTTTTCAACTGCCCCCATGCTCTCAACACACATTTCACCCAGTGCCAACACCTCAAGCCCCCTTTTCAACTGCCCCCATGCCCTCAAAACATATTTCACCCAGTGCCAACACCTCAAACCCCCTTTGCAAATGCCCCCATGCCCTCAAAACACATTTTACCCGGCGCCAACACCTGAAACCACCTTTTCACCTGCCCCCATGCCCTCAAAACACATTTCACCCAGTGCCAACACCTAAAGCCCCTTTTGTACTGCCCCCATGCCCTGAAAAAGCTTTTCACCCGGGGCCAACACCTCAAACCCCCTTTTCAACTGCCCCCATGCCCTCAAAACACATTTCACCCAGTGCCAACACCTGAAACCCCCTTTTCACCTGCCCCCATGCCCTGAAAACACATTTCACCCAGCACCAACACGTGAAACCCCCTTTGCAACTGCCCCCATGCCCTCAAAACACATTTCACCCAGTGCCAACACCTCAAACCCCCTTTTCACCTGCCCCCATGCCCTCAAAACATATTTCACCCAGTGCCAACACCTCAAACCCCCTTTGCAACTGCCCCCATGCCCTCAAAACACATTTTACCCGGCGCCAACACCTGAAACCACCTTTTCACCTGCCCCCATGCCCTCAAAACACATTTCACCCAGTGCCAACACCTGAAACCCCCTTTTCAACTGCCCCCATGCCCTCAAAACACTTTTCACCCAGTGCCAACACGTGTAACCCCCTTTTCAACTGCCCCCATGCTCTCAACACACATTTCACCCAGTGCCAACACCTCAAGCCCCGTTTTCAACTGCCCCCATGCCCTCAAAACACATTTCACCCAGTTCCAACACCTCAAACCCCCTTTGCAACTGACCCCATGCCCGCAAAACACACTTCACCCAGTGCCAACACCTAAAGCCCCTTTTCAACTGCCCCCATGCCCTGAAAAAACTTTTCCCCCAGGGCCAACACCTCAAACCCCCTTTTCAACTGCCCCCATGCCCTCAAAACACATTTCACCCAGTGCCAACACCTGAAACCCCCTTTTCACCTGCCCCCATGCCCCGAAAACACATTTCACCCAGTGCCAACACCTCAAACCCCCTTTTCACCTGCCCCCATGCCCTGAAAACACATTTCACCCAGTGCCAACACCTCAAACCCCCTTTTCAACTGCCCCCCTGCCCTCAAAACACTTTTCACCCAGTGCCAAAACGTGAAACCCCCTTTTCAACTGCCCCCATGCTCTCAACACACATTTCACCCAGTGCCAACACCTCAAGCCCCCTTTTCAACTGCCCCCATGCCCTCAAAACATATTTCACCCAGTGCCAACACCTCAAACCCCCTTTGCAACTGCCCCCATGCCCTCAAAACACATTTTACCCGGCGCCAACACCTGAAACCACCTTTTCACCTGCCCCCATGCCCTCAAAACACATTTCACCCAGTGCCAACACCTAAAGCCCCTTTTGTACTGCCCCCATGCCCTGAAAAAACTTTTCACCCAGGGGCCAACACCTCAAACCCCCTTTTCAACTGCCCCCATGCCCTCAAAACACATTTCACCCAGTGCCAACACCTCAAACCCCCTTTTCACCTGCCCCCATGCCCTCAAAACATATTTCACCCAGTGCCAACACCTCAAACCCCCTTTGCAACTGCCCCCATGCCCTCAAAACACATTTTACCCGGCGCCAACACCTGAAACCACCTTTTCACCTGCCCCCATGCCCTCAAAACACATTTCACCCAGTGCCAACACCTGAAACCCCCTTTTCAACTGCCCCCATGCCCTCAAAACACTTTTCACCCAGTGCCAACACGTGTAACCCCCTTTTCAACTGCCCCCATGCTCTCAACACACATTTCACCCAGTGCCAACACCTCAAGCCCCGTTTTCAACTGCCCCCATGCCCTCAAAACACATTTCACCCAGTTCCAACACCTCAAACCCCCTTTGCAACTGACCCCATGCCCGCAAAACACACTTCACCCAGTGCCAACACCTAAAGCCCCTTTTCAACTGCCCCCATGCCCTGAAAAAACTTTTCCCCCAGGGCCAACACCTCAAACCCCCTTTTCAACTGCCCCCATGCCCTCAAAACACATTTCACCCAGTGCCAACACCTGAAACCCCCTTTTCACCTGCCCCCATGCCCCGAAAACACATTTCACCCAGTGCCAACACCTCAAACCCCCTTTTCACCTGCCCCCATGCCCTGAAAACACATTTCACCCAGTGCCAACACCTCAAACCCCCTTTTCACCTGCCCCCATGCCCTGAAAACACATTTCACCCCGTGCCAACACGTGAAACCCCCTTTTCAACTGCCCCCATGCCCTCAAAACACATTTAACCTGGCGCCAACACCTGAAACCCCCTTTTCACCTGCCCCCATGCCCTCAAAACACATTTCACCCAGTGTCAACACCTCAAACCCCCTTTTCAACTGCCCCCATGCCCTCAAAACATATTTCACCTAGTGCAAACACCTCAAACCCCCTTTGCAACTGCCCCCATGCCCTCAAAACACACTTCACCCAGTGCCAACACCTGAAACCCCCTTTTCACCTGCCCCCATGCCCTGAAAACACATTTCACCCAGTGCCAACACGTGAAACCCTCTTTTCAACTGCCCCCATGCCCTCAAAACACATTTCATCCGGCGCCAACACCTGAAACCCCCTTTTCACCTGCCCCCATGCCCTCAAAACACATTTCACCCAGTGTCAACACCTCAAACCCCCTTTTCAACTGCCCCCATGCCCTCGAAACATATTTCACCTAGTGCAAACACCTCAAACCCCCTTTGCAACTGCCCCCATGCCCTCAAAACACACTTCACCCAGTGCCAACACGTGAAACCCCCTTTTCACCTGCCCCCATGCCCTGAAAACACATTTCACCCAGTGCCAACACGTGGTACCCCCTTTTCAACTGCCCCCATGCCCTCAAAACACATTTCACCCGGCGCCAACACCTGAAACCCCCTTTTCACCTGCCCCCATGCCCTCAAAACACATTTCACCCAGTGCCAACACGTGAAACCCCCTTTTCAACTGCCCTCATGCTCTCAAAACACATTTCACCCAGTGCCAACACCTCAAACGCCCTTTGCAACTGACCCCATGCCGGCAAAACACATTTCACCCAGCATCAACACGTGAAACCCCCTTTTCAACTGCCTCCGTGCTCTCAACACACATTTCACCCAGTGCCAACGCCTCAAACCCCCTTTTCAGCTGCCCCCATGCCCTCAAAACACATTTCACCCAGTGCCAACACCTCAAACCCCCTTTTCAACTGCCCCCATTCCTCAAAACACATTTCACCCAGTGCCAACACCTCAAACCCCCTTTGCAACTGACCCCATGCCGGCGCAACACATTTCACCCAGCACCAACACGTGAAACCCCCTATGCAACTGCCCCCATGCCCTCAAAACATATTTCACCCAGTGCCAACACCTCAAACCCCCTTTTCAACTGCCCGCATGCTCTCAAAACACATTTCACCCAGTGCCAACACCTCCAACCCCCTTTTCAACTGCCCCCATGCCCTCAAAACACATTTCACCCAGTGCCAACACGTGAAACCCCCTTTTCAACTGCCCTCCTGCTCTCAACACACATTTCACCCAGTGCCAACACCTCAAGCCCCCTTTCCAACTGCCCCCATGCCCTCAAAACACATTTCACCCAGTGCCAACACCCCAAACGCCCTTTGCAACTGACCCCATGCCGGCAAAACACATTTCACCCAGCACCAACACGTGAAACGCCCTTTGCAACTGCCCCCAGGCCCCGAAAACACATTTCACCCAGTGCCAACACCTCAAACCCCCATTTCATCTGCCCCCATGGCAGCAAAACACATTTCACCAAGTGCCAACACGTGAAACCCCCTTTGCACCTGCCCCCATGCCCTCAAAACACATTTCACCCAGTGCCAACACGTGAAACCCCCTTTTCACCTGCCCCCATGCCCTCAAAACACATTTCACCCAGTGCCAACACCTCAAACGCCCTTTACAACTGCCCCCATGCCCTCAAAACACATTTCACCCAGTGCCAACACGTGAAACCCCCTTTTCAACTGCCTCCATGCTCTCAACACACATTTCACCCAGTGCCAGCACCTCAAACCCCCTTTTCAACTGCCCCCATGCCCTCAAAGCACAGTTCAGCCAGTGCCAACACCTCAAACCCCCTTTCCAACTGCCCCCATGCCCTCAAAACACATTTCACCCAGTGCCAACACCTGAAACGCCCTTTTCATCTGCCCCCATGCCGGCAAAACACATTTCACCCAGCACCAACACGTGGAACCCCCTTTGCAACTGCCCCCATGCCCTCAAAACATATTTCACCCAGTGCCAACACGTGTAAACCCCCTTTTCAACTGCCCCCATGCCCTCAAAACACATTTCACCCAGTGCCAACACCTGAAACCCCCTTTGCAACTGACCCTATGCCCGCAAAAACATATTTCACCTAGTTACAACACCTCAAACACCCTTTTCAACTGCCCCCATGCCCTCAAAACACATTTCACCCAGTGCCAACACGTGAAACCCCCTTTTCAACTGCCTCCATGCTCTCAACACACATTTCACCCAGTGCCAACACCTCAAACCCCCTTTTCAACTGCCCCCATGCCCTCAAAACACATTTCACCCGGCGCCAACACGTGAAACCCCCTTTGCAACTGCCCCCATGCCCTCAAAACATATTTCACCCAGTGCGAACACCTCAAACCCCCTTTGCAACTGCCTCCATGCTCTCAACACACATTTCACCCAGTGCCAACACCTCAATCCCCCTTTTCAACTGGCCCCATGCCCTCAAAACACATTTCACCCAGTGCCAACACCTCAAACCCCTCTTTTCATCTGCCCCCATGCTGGCAAAACACCTTTCACCCAGCGCCAACACGTGAAACCCCCTTTTCACCTGCCCCCATGCCCTCAAAACACATTTCACCCAGTGCCAACACCTCAAACCCCCTTTCCAACTGCCCCCATGCCCGTAAAACATCTTTCACCGACTGCCAACACCTCAAACCCCCTTTTAGACTGCTCCCATGCCCTCAAAACACATTTCACCCAGTGCCAACACCTCAAACCCCCTTTGCAACTGCCCCCATGCCCTCAAAACACATTTCACCCAGTGCCAACACCTCAAACCCCCTTTGCAACTGCCCCCATGCTCTCGAAACACATTTCACCCAGTGCCAACACCTCAAACCCCCTTTTCAACTGCCCCCATTCCCCCAAAACACATTTCACCCAGTGCCAACACCTCAAACCCCCTTTTCATCTGCCCCCATGCTGGCAAAACACATTTCACCCAGCGCCAAAACGTGAAACCCCCTTTTCACCTGCCCCCATGCTCTCAACACACATTTCACCCAGTGCCAACACCTGAAACCCCCTTTGCAACTGCCCCCATGCCCTCAAAACACATTTCACCCAGTGCCAACACCTCAAACCCCCTTTCCAACTGCCCCCATGCCCGTAAAACATCTTTCACCCACTGCCAACACCTCAAACCCCCTTTTCAACTGCTCCCATGCCCTCAAAACACATTTCACCCAGTGCCAACACCTCAAACCCCCTTTCGAACTGCCCCCATGCCCTCAAAACACATTTCACCCAGTGCCAACACCTGAAACGCCCTTTTCATCTGCCCCCATGCCGGCAAAACACATTTCACCCAGCACCAACACGTGGAACCCCCTTTGCAACTGCCCCCATGCCCTGAAAACACATTTCACCCAGTGCCAACACCTCAAACCCCCTTTTCAACTGCCCCCATGCCCTCGAAACATATTTCACCCAGTGCCAACATCTGAAATGCCCTTTTCACCTGCCCCCATGCCCCGAAAACACATTTCACCCAGTGCCAACACCTCAAACCCCCTTTTCATCTGCCCCCATGCCGGCAAAACACATTTCACCCAGTGCCAACACCTGAAACCCCCTTTGCAACTGCCCCCATGCGCTCAGAACACATTTCACCCAGTGCCAACACCTCAAAACCCCTTTTCAACTGCCCCCATGCCCTCAAAACACATTTGACCCAGTGCCAACACCTCAAACCCCCTTTGCAACTGACCCCATGCCCGCAAAACATGTTTCACCTAGTGACAACACCTCAAACCCCCTTTTCAACTGCTCCCATTCCCTCAAAACACATTTAACCCGGCGCCAACAAGTGAAACCCCCTTCGCACCTGCCCCCATGCCCTCAAAACACACTTCACCCAGTGCCAACACCTCAAGCCCCTTTGTAACTGCCCCCATGCCCTCAAAACACATTTCACCCAGTGCCAACACCTCAAACCCCCTTTTCAACTGCCCCCATGCCCTGGAAACATATTTCACCCAGTGCCAACGCCTCAAACCCCCTTTGCAACTGCCCCCATGCCCTCAAAACACATTTCACCCAGTGCCAACACCTCAAATCCCCTTTCCAACTGCCCCCATGCCCTCAAAACACATTTCGGCCAGTGCCAACACCTCAAACCCCCTTTTCAACTGCCCCCATGCCCTCAAAACACATTTGACCCAGTGCCAACACCTCAAACCCCCTTTGCAACTGACCCCATGCCCGCAAAACATGTTTCACCTAGTGACAACACCTCAAACCCCCTTTTCAACTGCTCCCATTCCCTCAAAACACATTTAACCCGGCGCCAACAAGTGAAACCCCCTTCGCAACTGCCCCCATGCCCTCAAAACACACTTCACCCAGTGCCAACACCTCAAGCCCCTTTGTAACTGCCCCCATGCCCTCAAAACATATTTCACCCAGTGCCAACACCTCAAACCCCCTTTTCAACTGCCCCCATGCCCTCAAAACACATTTCACCCAGTGCCAACATCTCAAACCCCCTTTGCAACTGCCCCCATGCCCTCAAAACACATTTCACCCAGTGCCAACACCTCAAACCCCCTTTGCAACTGCCCCCATGCTCTCAAAACACATTTCAGGCAGTGCCAACACCTCAAAACCCCTTTTCAACTGCTCCCATGCCCTCAAAACACATTTCACCCGGTGCCAACACCTCAAAACCCCCTTTCCAACTGCCCCCATGCCCTCAAAACATATTTCACCCGGCGCCAACACCTGGAACCCCCTTTTCAACTGCCCCCAGGCCCTGAAAACACATTTCACCCGGCGCCAACACGTGAAACCCACTTTGCAACTGCCCCCATGCCCTCAAAACACACTTCACCGGGTGGCAACACCTCAAGCCCCTTTGCAACTGCCCTCATACCCTCAAAACATATTCCACCCAGTGCCAACACCTCAAACCCCCTTTCCAACTGCCCCCATGCCCTCAAAACACATTTCAACCAGTGCCAACACCTCAAACCCCCTTTTCAACTGCTCCCATGCCCTCAAAACACATTTCACCCAGTGCCAACACCTCAACCCCCTTTTGCAACTGCCCCCATGCACTCAAAACACATTTCACCCAGTGCCAACACCTCAAACCCCCTTTTCAACTGCCCCCATGCCCTCAAAACACATTTCACCCAGTGCCAACACCTCAAATCCCCTTTCCAACTGCCCCCATGCCCTCAAAACACATTTCACCTAGTGCCAACACCTCAAACCCCCTTTTCAACTGCCCCCATGCCCTCAAAACACATTTCACCCAGTGCCAACACCTGAAACCCCCTTTGCAACTGACCCCATGCCCGCAAAACATATTTCACCTAGTGACAACACCTCAAACCCCCTTTTCAACTGCTCCCATTCCCTCAAAACAGATTTCACCCGGCGCCAACACGTCAAACCCCCCTTGCAACCGCCCCCATGCCCTCAAAACACACTTCACCCAGTGCCAACACCTCAAGCCCCTTTGCAACTGCCCTCATACCCTCAAAACATATTTCACCCAGTGCCAACACCTCAAACCCCCTTTTCAACTGTCCCCATGCCCTCAAAACACATTTCACCCAGTGCCAACATCTCAAGCCCACTTTGCAACTGCCCCCTTGCCCTCAAAACACATTCCAACCAGTGCCAACACCTCAAACCCCCTTTTCAACTGCTCCCATGCCCTCAAAACACATTTCACCCAGTGCCAACACCTCAAACCCCCTTTGCAACTGCCCCCATGCACTCAAAACACATTTGACCCAGTGCCAACACCTCAAACCCCCTTTTCAACTGCCCCCATACCCTCAAAACACATTTCACCCAGTGCCAACACCTGAAACCCCCTTTGCAACTGACCCCATGCCCGCAAAACATATTTCACCTAGTGACAACACCTCAAACCCCCTTTTCAACTGCCCCCATGCCCTCAAGACACATTTCACCCAGTGCCAACATCTCAAACCCCCTTTGCAACTGCCCCCATGCCCCCAAAACACATTCCAACCAGTGCCAACACCTCAAACACCCTTTTCAACTGCTCCCATGCCCTCAAAACACAATTTACCCAGTGCCAGCACCTCAAACCCCCTTTGCAACTGCCCCCATGCTCTCAAAACACAATTTACCCAGTGCCAGCACCTCAAACCCCCTTTTCAACTGCTCCCATGCCCTCAAAACACATTTCACCCAGTGCCAACACCTCAAACCCCCTTTGCAACTGCCCCCATGCACTCAAAACACATTTCACCCAGTGCCAACACCTCAAACCCCCTTTTCAACTGCCCCCATGCCCTCAAAACACATTTCACCCAGTGCCAACACCTCAAACCCCCTTTGCAACTGCCCCCATGCCCTCAAAACATATTTCACCCAGTGCCAACACCTCAAACCCCCTTTTCAACTGCCCCCATGCCCTCAAAACACATTTCACCCAGTGCCAACACCTGAAACCCCCTTTTCACCTGCCCCCATGCCCCGAAAACACATTTCAACCAGTGCCAACACCTCAAACCCCCTTTCAACTGCTCCCATGCCCTCAAAACACATTTCACCCAGTGCCAACACGTGAAACCCCCTTTTCAACTGCCCCCATGCCCTCAGAACACATTTCACCCAGTGCCAACACCTGAAACTCCCTTTGCAACTGCCCCCATGCCCTCAAAACACATTTCACCCAGTGCCAACACCTGAAACCCCCTTTGCAACTGCCCCCATGCCCTCAAAACACATTTCATCCATCCTCTGCTGCAACACCGCATGTCAATGGGCACACAACTGCCTGCTGCCTGGGGAATCCCCACTGCTTCAGAGCGGGGGGCAGAGTCAGACACCCAGTAACCTTGTAGAAATATTTTTGTTTCACTAGGATCTGAAACCGAGTAAAAAAAAAAACCTTTTTTTTATTTGGTTCCCAATACCTAGGTGAAACTAGTGAACCTAAGAAACTGTTACGTAGTAAAAAAATTTTGTTTTACTAGGGTTCAGTACAGACCCCCATGGTGTGTTGTTTCCATCTTCAGCTCGCACGTCACGTTCCTTCTTCGGTTCTTTGCCGGTGTCTTCCCTGCCAACTGACTCTTTTGCCAGCCCTGGCCATGTCTCCTGCTGCAACATTCCGTCACTGCCAATCAAGGCAACCTGCTCTTAACCTTCCAAATCCACCAAAAACAGCTTTCCCTCCTAGATACTGGCAACACCACCCTTGTTGGCACTTTTCCTGATGTCAATCACCATAGCACTGTGTCCTCGGCAACTCTCGGGATTCATTGCAGTTGCTCGCACCACCTGTACGAAAAGAGAGGTTACTGCCTCTCTGGGCAAGTCTGGACAGTCAAACCACAGCGTGTCGTCTGATCGGCTGATCTTGTTTGCAGAGTGCGCACCTTGTGGGTGTTGGCTCCGTCCGCCAGCTTCATGAATTGTGTGTAGTTCTGGGCCGATTCCCAGGTGACGCCGACAAACTCGAACTCGTCATCGTTGATGCAGAACTCAGGCTGCACGTCTTCCCGAAAATTGAGCAGATCTCTGCGTTTACCCAAGTACAGGTGCACATACCTGAGAGGCAGTAACAAAGAAATCATGGTGGCAACCAGAACGGTGCAGTGCAAACAGACCCTCCGAATTTGGTCGGTCAAACCCTGCACCAACTGTCTCCTTTGCCTCCGATACAATCATCAGTCGGCGACTTGCGTCCAGCCACCAACACCTCAAACCCCCTTTTCAACTGCCCCCATGCCCTCAAAACACATTTCACCCAGTGCCAACACCTCAAACCCCCTTTTCAACTGCCCCCATGCCCTCAAAACACATTTCACCCAGTGCCAACACCTCAAATCCCCTTTTCAACTGCCCCCATGCCCTCCAAACACATTTCACCCACTGCCAACACCTCAAACCCCCTTTCCACTTGCCCCCATGCCTTGAAAACACATTTCACCCAGTGCCAACACCTCAAACGCCCTTTGCAACTGCCCCCATGCCCTCAAAACATATTACACCCAGTGCCAACACGTGAAACCCCCTTTGCAACTTCCCCCATGCCCTCAAAACACATTTCACCCGGCGCCAACACCCGAAACCCCCTTTTTACCTGCCCCCATGCCCTCAAAACACATTTCACCCAGGGCGAACACCTCAAACCCCCTTTGCAACTGCCCCCATGCCCTCGGAACACATTTCACCCAGTGCCAACACCTCAAACCCACTTTTCAACTGCTCCCATGCCCTCCAAACACATTTCACCCACTGCCAACACCTCAAACCCCCTTTTCACTTGCCCCCATGCCCTGAAAACACATTTCACCCAGTGCCAACACCTCAAACCCCCTTTGCAACTTCCCCCATGCCCTCAAAACACATTTCACCCGGCGCCAACACCCGAAACCCCCTTTTCACCTGCCCCCATGCCCTCAAAACACATTTCACCCAGGGCGAACACCTCAAACCCCCTTTGCAACTGCCCCCATGCCCTCGGAACACATTTCACCCAGTGCCAACACCTCAAACCCCCTTTTCAACTGCTCCCAAGCCCTCAAAACACATTTCACCTATTGCCAACACCTCAAACCCCCTTTTCACTTGCCCCCATGCCCTGAAAACACATTTCACCCAGTGCCAACACCTCAAACCCCCTTTTCACCTGCCCCCGTGCCGTGAAAACACATTTCACCCAGTGCCAACACGTGAAACCCCCTTTGCAACTGCCCCCATGCCCTCAGAACACATTTCACCCGGCGCCAACACCCGAAACCCCCCTTCCACCTGCCCCCATGCACTCAAAACACATTTCACCCAGTGCCAACACCTCAAACCCCCTTTTCAACTGCCCCCATGCCCTCAAAACACATTTCACCCAGTGCCAACACGTGAAACCCCCTTTGCAACTGCCGCCATGCTCTCAACACACAGTTCACCCAGTGCCAACACCTCAAACCCCCTTTTCAACTGCCCCCATGCCCTCCAAACCTATTTCACCCAGTGCCAACACCTGAAGCCCCTTTGCAACTGCCCCCATGCCCTCAAAACATATTTCACCCAGTGCCAACACCTCAAACCCCCTTTTGAACTGCCCCCATGCCCTCAAAACATATTTCAACCAGTGCTAACACCTCAAACCCCCTTTTCAACTGCCCCCATGCCCCGAAAACACATTTCACCCAGTGCCGACATCTCAAACCCGCTTTCCATCTGCCCCCATGCCGGCAAAACACATTTCACCCAGCGCCAACACCTGAAACCCCCTTTGCAACTGCCCCCACGCCCTCAAAACACATTTGACCCAGTGCCAACACCTCAAACCCCCTTTTCAACTGCCCCCAGGCCCTGAAAACACATTTCACCCAGTGCCAACATCCCAAACTCCCTTTGCAACTGCCCCCATGCCCTCAAAACACATTTCACCCAGTGCCAACACCTCAAGCCCCCTTTTCAACTGCCCCCATGCCGGTACATCACATTTTACCCAGTGCCAACACGTGAAACCCCCTTTGCAACTGCCCCGATGCCCTCAGAACACATTTCACTCAGTGCCAACACGTGGAACCCTCTTTCTCACTGCCCCCATGCCCTGAAAACATATTTCACCCAGTGCCAACACCTCAAACCCCCTTTTCAACTGCCCCCATGCCCTCAAAACATATTTCACCCAGTGCCAACATCTCAAACCCCCTTTTCAACTGCCCTCATGCCCTCAAAACACATTTCACCCAGTGCCAACACGTGAAACCCCCTTTGCAATTGACCCCATGCCCTCACACCACATTTCACCCAGTGCCAACACCTGAAGCCCCTTTTCAACTGCCCCCATGCCCTGAAAACACATTCCACCGAGGGCCAACACCTCAAACCCCCTTTTCAACTGCCCCCATGCCCCCAAAAACACATTTCACCCAGTGCCAACACGTGAAACCCCCTTTTCACCTGCCCCCATGCCCCAAAAACACATTTCACCCAGTGCCAACACCTCAAACCCCCTTTTCATCTGCCCCCATGCCCTGAAAACACATTTCACCCAGCACCAACACGTGAAACCCCCTTTGCATTTGCCCCCATGCCCTCAAAACACATTTCACCCAGTGGCAACACCTCAAGCCCCCTTTTCACCTGCCCCCATGCCCTCAAAACACATTTCACCCAGTGCCAACACGTGGAACCCCCTTTCTAACTGCCCCCATGCCCTGAAAACACATTTCACCCAGTGCCAACACCTCAAACCCCCTTTTGAACTGCCCCCATGCCGGCAAAACACATTTCACCCAGTGCCAACACGTGAAACCCCCTTTTGAACTACCCCCATGCCCTCAAAACACATTTCACCCGGCGCCAACACCTGAAACCCCTTTTTCACCTGCCCCCATGCCCTGAAAACACATTTCACCCAGTGCCAACACCTCAAACCCCCTTTGCAACTGCCCCCATGCCGCGAAAACACACTTCACCGGGTGCCAACACCTCAAACCCCCTTTTCATCTGCCCCCATGCCCTGAAAACACATTTCACCCAGTGCCAACACGTGTAACCCCCTTTGCAACTGCCCCCATGCCCTCAAAACACATTTCACCCAGTGCCAACACGTGAAACCCTCTTTTCAACTGCCTCCATGCCCTGAAAACACATTTCACCCAGTGCAAACACCTCAAAACCGCTTTTCACCTGCCCCCATGCCCTCAAAACACATTTCACCCAGTGCCAACACGTGAAACCCCCTTTGCAACTGCCCCCATGCCCTCAAAACACATTTCACCCAGTGCCAACACGTGAAACCCCCTTTTCAACTGCCCCCATGCCCTGAAAACACATTCCACCCAGGGCCAACACCTCAAACCCCCTTTGCAACTGTCCGCATGCCCTCAAAACACATTTCACCCAGTGCCAACACCTGAAACCCCCTTTTCACCTGCCCCCATGCCCCGAAAACACATTTCACCCTGCGCCAACACCTGAAACCCCTTTTTCATCTGCCCCCATGCCGGCAAAACACATTTCACCCGGCACCAACACGTGAAACCCCCTTTGCAACTGCTTCCATGCCCTCAAAACACATTTCACCCAGTGCCAACACCTCAAACCCCCTTTTCACCTGCCCCCATGCCCTTAAAACACATTTCACCCAGTGCCAACACCTCAAACCCCCTTTGCAACTGCCCCCATACCCTCAAAACACATTTCACCCAGTGCCAACACCTGAAACCCCCTTTTCACCTGCCCCCATGCCCTGAAAACACATTTCACCCAGTGCCAACACCTCAAACCCCCTTTTCAACTCCCTCCATGCCCTCAAAACACATTTCACCCAGTGCCAACACGTGAAACCCCCTTTTCACCTGCCTCCATGCCCTGAAAACACATTTCACCCAGTGCCAACACCTCAAACCCCCTTTGCAACTGCCCCCATGCCCTCAAAACACATTTTACCCAGTGCAAACACCTGAAACCCCCTTTTCACCTGCCCCCATGCCCTGAAAACACATTTCACCGGGTGCCAACACCTCAAACCCCCTTTTCAACTGCCCCCATGCCCTCAAAACACATTTCACCCAGTGCCAACACGTGAAACCCCCTTTTCACCTGCCTCCATGCCCTTGAAACACATTTCACCCAGTGCCAACACCTCAAACCCCCTTTTCACCTGCCCCCATGCCCTCAAAACACATTTCACCCAGTGCCAACACGTGAAACCCCCTTTGCAACTGCCCCCATGCCCTCAGAACACATTTCACCCAGTGCCAACATCTCAAACCCCCTTTTCAACTGCCCCCATGCCCTGAAAACACATTTTACCCAGGGCGAAAACCTCAAACCCCCTTTGCAACTGCCCCCATGCCCTCAAAACACATTTCACCCAGTGCTAACACCTGAAACCCCCTTTTCACCTGCCCCCATGCCCCGAAAACACATTTCACCCAGTGCCAACACCTCAAACCCCCTTTTCAACTGCCCCCATGCCCTCAAAACACATTTCACCCAGTGCCAACACGTGAAACCCCCTTTTCACCTGCCTCCATGCCCTGAAAACACATTTCACCCAGTGCCAACACCTCAAACCCCCTTTTCAACTGCCCGCATGCCCTCAAAACACATTTCACCCAGTGCCAACACCTGAAACCCCCTTTTCACCTGCCCCCATGCCCTGAAAACACATTTCACCCAGTGCCAACACCTCAAACCCCCTTTTCAACTGCCCCCATGCCCTCAAAACACATTTCACCCAGTGCCAACACGTGAAACCCCCTTTTCACCTGCCTCCATGCCCTTGAAACACATTTCACCCAGTGCCAACACCTCAAACCCCCTTTTCACCTGCCCCCATGCCCTCAAAACACATTTCACCCAGTGCCAACACCTGAAGCCCCCTTTGCAACTGCCCCCATGCCCTCAGAACACATTTCACCCAGTGCCAACATCTCAAACCCCCTTTTCAACTGCCCCCATGCCCTGAAAACACATTTTACCCAGGGCGAAAACCTCAAACCCCCTTTGCAACTGCCCCCAATACCCTCAAAACACATTTCACCCAGTGCTAACACCTGAAACCCCCTTTTCACCTGCCCCCATGCCCCGAAAACACATTTCACCCAGTGCCAACACCTCAAACCCCCTTTTCATCTGCCCCAATGCAGGCAAAACACATTTCACCCAGCACCAACACGTGAAACCCCCTTTGCAACTGCCCCCATGCCCTCAAAACACATTTCACCCAGTGCCAACACCTGAAACCCACTTGTCACCTGCCCCCATGCCCTGAAAACACATTTCACCCAGTGCCAACACGTGAAACCCCCTTTTCACCTGCCCCCATGCCCTCAAAACACATTTCACCCAGTGCCAACACCTCAAACCCCCTTTTCAACTGCCCCCATGCCCTCAAAACACATTTCACCCAGTGCCAACACGTGAAACCCCCTTTTCAACTGCCTCCATGCCCTGAAAACACATTTCACCCAGTGCCATCACCTCAAACCCCCTTTTCAACTGCCCCCATGCCCCGAAAACACGTTTCCCCCGGTGCCATCACCTCAAACCCCCATTTCATCTGCCCCCATGCCGGCAAAAAAAATTTCACCCAGTGCCAACACGTGAAACCCCCTTTTGAACTACCCCCATGCCCTCAAAACACATTTCACCCGGCGCGAACACCTGAAACCCCCTTTTCACCTGCCCCCATGCCCTCAAAACACATTTCACCCAGTGCCAACACCTCAAACCCCCTTTTCAACTGCCCTCATGCCCTCAAAACACATTTCACCGAGTGCCAACACCTGAAACCCCCTTTTGAACTACCCCCATGCCCTCAAAACACATTTCACCCGGCGCGAACACCTGGAACCCCCTTTTCACCTGCCCCCATGCCCTCAAAACACATTTCACCCAGTGCCAACACCTCAAACCCCCTTTTCAACTGCCCCCATGCCGGCAAAATACATTTCACCCAGTGCCAACACCTGAAGCCCCCTTTGCAACTGCCCCCATGCCCTCAAAACACATTTCACCCAGTGCCAACACCTCAAACCCACTTTCCAACTGCCCCCATGCCCGTAAAACATATTTCACCTAGTGACAACATTTCAAACCCCCTTTTCAACTGCTCCCATGCCCTCAAAACACATTGCACCCAGTGCCAACACGTGAAACCCCCTTTTTAACTGCCCCCATGCTCTCAAAACACATCTCACCCAGTGTTAACACCTCAAACCCCCTTTTCAACTGCCCCCATGCCCTCAAAACACATTTCACCCAGTGCCAACACCTCAAACGCCCTTTCCAACTGCCCCCATGCCCTTAAAACATATTTCACCCAGTGCCAACACCTGAAACCCCCTTTGCAACTGCCCCCATGCCCTCAAAACACATTTCACCCAGTGCCAACACCTCAAACCCCCTTTTCAACTGCCCCCATGCCCTCAAAACACATTTCACCCGGCGCCAACACCTGAAACCCCCTTTTCACCTGCCCCCATGCCCTCAAAACACGTTTCACCCAGTGCCAACACCTCAAACCCCCTTTTCAACTGCCCCCATGCCCTCAAAACACATTGCACCCTGTGCCAACACGTGAAACCCCCTTTTCAACTGCCTCCATGCCCTGAAAACACATTTCACCCAGTGCCAACACCTCAAACCCCCTTTGCAACTGCCCCCATCCTCTCAAAACACATTTGACCCAGTGCCAACACCTCAAACCCCCTTTGCAACTGCCCCGATGCCCTCGAAACACATTTCACCCAGTGCCAACACCTCAAACCCCCTTTTCACCTGCCCCCATGCCCTGGGAACACATTTCACCCAGTGCCAACACGTGAAACACCCTTTTCAACTGCCCCCATGCCCTGAAAACAGATTTTACCCGGGGCAAACACCTCAAACCCCCTTTGCAACTGCCCCCATGCCCTCAAAACACATTTCACCCAGTGCCAACACCTGAAACCCCCTTTTCACCTGCCCCCATGCCCCGAAAACACATTTCACCCAGTGCCAACACCTCAAACCCCCTTTTCATCTGCCCCAATGCAGGCAAAACACATTTCACCCAGCACCAACACGTGAAACCCCCTTTGCAACTGCCCCCATGCCCTGAAAACACATTTCACCCAGTGCCAACATGTGAAACCCCCTTTCCACCTACCCCCATGCCCCGAAAACACATTTCACCCAGTGCCAACACCTCAAACCCCCTTTTCAACTGCCCCCATGCCCTCAAAACACATTTCACCCAGTGCCAACACGTGAAACCCCCTTTTCAACTGCCTCCATGCCCTGAAAACACATTTCACCCAGTGCCAACACCTCAATCCCCCTTTTGAACTGCCCCCATGCCCCGGAAAACACATTTCACCCGGTGCCAACACCTCAAACCCCCTTTTGATCTGCCCCCATGCCGGCAAAACACATTTCACCCAGTGCCAACACCTCAAACCCCCTTTGCAACTGCCCCCATCCTCTCAAAACACATTTCACCCAGTGCCAACACCTCAAACCCCCTTTGCAACTGCCCCCATGCCCTCGAAACACATTTCACCCAGTGCCAACACCTCAAACCCCCTTTTCACCTGCCCCCATGCCCTGGGGACACATTTCACCCAGTGCCAACACGTGAAACACCCTTTACAACTGCCCCCATGCCCCGAAAACACATTTCACCCAGTGCCAACACCTCAAACCCCCTTTTCATCTGCCCCAATGCAGGCAAAACACATTTCACCCAGCACCAACACGTGAAACCCCCTTTGCAACTCCCCCCATGCCCTGAAAACACATTTGACCAAGTGCCAACACGTGAGACCCCCTTTCCACCTACCCCCATGCCCTCAAAACACATTTCACCCAGTGCCAACACGTGAAACCCCCTTTTCAACTGCCTCCATGCCCTGGAAACACACTTCACCCAGTGCCAACACCTCAAACCCCCTTTTCAACTGCCCCCATGCCCCGGAAAACACATTTCACCCGGTGCCAACACCTCAAACCCCCTTTTCATCTGCCCCCATGCCGGCAAAACACATTTCACCCAGTGCCAACACCTCAAACCCCCTTTGCAACTGACCCCATGTCCGCAAAACAAATTTCACCAGGTGACAGCACCTCAAACGCCCTTTTCAACTGCTCCCATTCCCTCAAAACACATTTCACCCGGCGCGAACACGCGAAACCCCCTTTGCAACTGCCCCCATGCCCTCAAAACACACTTCACCCAGTGCCAACACCTCAAGCCCCTTTGCAACTGCCCCCACGCCCTCAAAACATATTTCACCCAGTGCCAACACCCCGAACCCCCTTTCCAACTGCCCCCATGCCCTCAAAACACATTTCACCCAGTGCCAACATCTCAAACCCCCTTTGCAACTGCCCCCATGCCCTCAAAACACATTTCACCCAGTGCCAACACCTGAAACGCCCTTTGCAACTGCTCCCATGCCCTCAAAACACATTTCACCAAGCACCAACACGTGAAACCCCCTTTGCAACTGCCCCCATGCCCGCAAAACATATTTCACCTAGTGACAACACCTCGAACCCCCTTTTCAACTGCTCCCATTCCCTCAAAACAGATTTCACCCGGCGCCAACACGTGAAACCCCCTTTGCAACTGCCCACATGCCCTCAAAACACATTTCACCCAGTGCCAACACCTCAACCCCCCCTTTCAACTGCCCCAATGCCGTGAAAACACATTTCACCCAGTGCCAACACGTGAAACCCCCTTTGCAACTGCCCGCATGCCCTAAAAACACATTTCACCCAGTACCAACACCTCAAACCCCATTTTCATCTGCCCCCATGCCCTGAAAACACATTTCACCCAGCACCAACACGTGGAACCCCCTTTGCAACTGCCCCCATGCCCCCAAAACACATTTCACCCAGTGCCAACACGTGAAACCCCCTTTGCAACTGCCCCCATGCCCTCAGAACACATTTCACCCAGTGCCAACATCTCAAACCCCCTTTTCAACTGCCCCCATGCCCTGAAAACACATTTTACCCAGGGCGAAAACCTCAAACCCCCTTTGCAACTGCCCCCATGCCCTCAAAACACATTTCACCCAGTGCTAACACCTGAAACCCCCTTTTCACCTGCCCCCATGCCCCGAAAACACATTTCACCCAGTGCCAACACCTCAAACCCCCTTTTCAACTGCCCCCATGCCCTCAAAACACATTTCACCCAGTGCCAACACGTGAAACCCCCTTTTCACCTGCCTCCATGCCCTGAAAACACATTTCACCCAGTGCCAACACCTCAAACCCCCTTTTCAACTGCCCGCATGCCCTCAAAACACATTTCACCCAGTGCCAACACCTGAAACCCCCTTTTCACCTGCCCCCATGCCCTGAAAACACATTTCACCCAGTGCCAACACCTCAAACCCCCTTTTCAACTGCCCCCATGCCCTCAAAACACATTTCACCCAGTGCCAACACGTGAAACCCCCTTTTCACCTGCCTCCATGCCCTTGAAACACATTTCACCCAGTGCCAACACCTCAAACCCCCTTTTCACCTGCCCCCATGCCCTCAAAACACATTTCACCCAGTGCCAACACCTGAAGCCCCCTTTGCAACTGCCCCCATGCCCTCAGAACACATTTCACCCAGTGCCAACATCTCAAACCCCCTTTTCAACTGCCCCCATGCCCTGAAAACACATTTTACCCAGGGCGAAAACCTCAAACCCCCTTTGCAACTGCCCCCAATACCCTCAAAACACATTTCACCCAGTGCTAACACCTGAAACCCCCTTTTCACCTGCCCCCATGCCCCGAAAACACATTTCACCCAGTGCCAACACCTCAAACCCCCTTTTCATCTGCCCCAATGCAGGCAAAACACATTTCACCCAGCACCAACACGTGAAACCCCCTTTGCAACTGCCCCCATGCCCTCAAAACACATTTCACCCAGTGCCAACACCTGAAACCCACTTGTCACCTGCCCCCATGCCCTGAAAACACATTTCACCCAGTGCCAACACGTGAAACCCCCTTTTCACCTGCCCCCATGCCCTCAAAACACATTTCACCCAGTGCCAACACCTCAAACCCCCTTTTCAACTGCCCCCATGCCCTCAAAACACATTTCACCCAGTGCCAACACGTGAAACCCCCTTTTCAACTGCCTCCATGCCCTGAAAACACATTTCACCCAGTGCCATCACCTCAAACCCCCTTTTCAACTGCCCCCATGCCCCGAAAACACGTTTCCCCAGGTGCCATCACCTCAAACCCCCATTTCATCTGCCCCCATGCCGGCAAAAAAAATTTCACCCAGTGCCAACACGTGAAACCCCCTTTTGAACTACCCCCATGCCCTCAAAACACATTTCACCCGGCGCGAACACCTGAAACCCCCTTTTCACCTGCCCCCATGCCCTCAAAACACATTTCACCCAGTGCCAACACCTCAAACCCCCTTTTCAACTGCCCTCATGCCCTCAAAACACATTTCACCGAGTGCCAACACCTGAAACCCCCTTTTGAACTACCCCCATGCCCTCAAAACACATTTCACCCGGCGCGAACACCTGGAACCCCCTTTTCACCTGCCCCCATGCCCTCAAAACACATTTCACCCAGTGCCAACACCTCAAACCCCCTTTTCAACTGCCCCCATGCCGGCAAAATACATTTCACCCAGTGCCAACACCTGAAGCCCCCTTTGCAACTGCCCCCATGCCCTCAAAACACATTTCACCCAGTGCCAACACCTCAAACCCACTTTCCAACTGCCCCCATGCCCGTAAAACATATTTCACCTAGTGACAACATTTCAAACCCCCTTTTCAACTGCTCCCATGCCCTCAAAACACATTGCACCCAGTGCCAACACGTGAAACCCCCTTTTTAACTGCCCCCATGCTCTCAAAACACATCTCACCCAGTGTTAACACCTCAAACCCCCTTTTCAACTGCCCCCATGCCCTCAAAACACATTTCACCCAGTGCCAACACCTCAAACGCCCTTTCCAACTGCCCCCATGCCCTTAAAACATATTTCACCCAGTGCCAACACCTGAAACCCCCTTTGCAACTGCCCCCATGCCCTCAAAACACATTTCACCCAGTGCCAACACCTCAAACCCCCTTTTCAACTGCCCCCATGCCCTCAAAACACATTTCACCCGGCGCCAACACCTGAAACCCCCTTTTCACCTGCCCCCATGCCCTCAAAACACGTTTCACCCAGTGCCAACACCTCAAACCCCCTTTTCAACTGCCCCCATGCCCTCAAAACACATTGCACCCTGTGCCAACACGTGAAACCCCCTTTTCAACTGCCTCCATGCCCTGAAAACACATTTCACCCAGTGCCAACACCTCAAACCCCCTTTGCAACTGCCCCCATCCTCTCAAAACACATTTGACCCAGTGCCAACACCTCAAACCCCCTTTGCAACTGCCCCGATGCCCTCGAAACACATTTCACCCAGTGCCAACACCTCAAACCCCCTTTTCACCTGCCCCCATGCCCTGGGAACACATTTCACCCAGTGCCAACACGTGAAACACCCTTTTCAACTGCCCCCATGCCCTGAAAACAGATTTTACCCGGGGCAAACACCTCAAACCCCCTTTGCAACTGCCCCCATGCCCTCAAAACACATTTCACCCAGTGCCAACACCTGAAACCCCCTTTTCACCTGCCCCCATGCCCCGAAAACACATTTCACCCAGTGCCAACACCTCAAACCCCCTTTTCATCTGCCCCAATGCAGGCAAAACACATTTCACCCAGCACCAACACGTGAAACCCCCTTTGCAACTGCCCCCATGCCCTGAAAACACATTTCACCCAGTGCCAACATGTGAAACCCCCTTTCCACCTACCCCCATGCCCCGAAAACACATTTCACCCAGTGCCAACACCTCAAACCCCCTTTTCAACTGCCCCCATGCCCTCAAAACACATTTCACCCAGTGCCAACACGTGAAACCCCCTTTTCAACTGCCTCCATGCCCTGAAAACACATTTCACCCAGTGCCAACACCTCAATCCCCCTTTTGAACTGCCCCCATGCCCCGGAAAACACATTTCACCCGGTGCCAACACCTCAAACCCCCTTTTGATCTGCCCCCATGCCGGCAAAACACATTTCACCCAGTGCCAACACCTCAAACCCCCTTTGCAACTGCCCCCATCCTCTCAAAACACATTTCACCCAGTGCCAACACCTCAAACCCCCTTTGCAACTGCCCCCATGCCCTCGAAACACATTTCACCCAGTGCCAACACCTCAAACCCCCTTTTCACCTGCCCCCATGCCCTGGGGACACATTTCACCCAGTGCCAACACGTGAAACACCCTTTACAACTGCCCCCATGCCCCGAAAACACATTTCACCCAGTGCCAACACCTCAAACCCCCTTTTCATCTGCCCCAATGCAGGCAAAACACATTTCACCCAGCACCAACACGTGAAACCCCCTTTGCAACTCCCCCCATGCCCTGAAAACACATTTGACCAAGTGCCAACACGTGAGACCCCCTTTCCACCTACCCCCATGCCCT
Source organism: Eutreptiella sp. 'Long Island Sound 2002' (assembly GCA_964036045.1). Taxonomy (NCBI): domain Eukaryota; phylum Euglenozoa; class Euglenophyceae; order Eutreptiales; family Eutreptiaceae; genus Eutreptiella; species Eutreptiella sp. 'Long Island Sound 2002'. Next base: position 73,985,794 of record OZ038385.1, read on the forward strand.
CAAAACACATTTCACCCAGTGCCAACACGTGAAACCCCCTTTTCAACTGCCTCCATGCCCTGGAAACACACTTCACCCAGTGCCAACACCTCAAACCCCCTTTTCAACTGCCCCCATGCCCCGGAAAACACATTTCACCCGGTGCCAACACCTCAAACCCCCTTTTCATCTGCCCCCATGCCGGCAAAACACATTTCACCCAGTGCCAACACCTCAAACCCCCTTTGCAACTGACCCCATGTCCGCAAAACAAATTTCACCAGGTGACAGCACCTCAAACGCCCTTTTCAACTGCTCCCATTCCCTCAAAACACATTTCACCCGGCGCGAACACGCGAAACCCCCTTTGCAACTGCCCCCATGCCCTCAAAACACACTTCACCCAGTGCCAACACCTCAAGCCCCTTTGCAACTGCCCCCACGCCCTCAAAACATATTTCACCCAGTGCCAACACCCCGAACCCCCTTTCCAACTGCCCCCATGCCCTCAAAACACATTTCACCCAGTGCCAACATCTCAAACCCCCTTTGCAACTGCCCCCATGCCCTCAAAACACATTTCACCCAGTGCCAACACCTGAAACGCCCTTTGCAACTGCTCCCATGCCCTCAAAACACATTTCACCAAGCACCAACACGTGAAACCCCCTTTGCAACTGCCCCCATGCCCGCAAAACATATTTCACCTAGTGACAACACCTCGAACCCCCTTTTCAACTGCTCCCATTCCCTCAAAACAGATTTCACCCGGCGCCAACACGTGAAACCCCCTTTGCAACTGCCCACATGCCCTCAAAACACATTTCACCCAGTGCCAACACCTCAACCCCCCCTTTCAACTGCCCCAATGCCGTGAAAACACATTTCACCCAGTGCCAACACGTGAAACCCCCTTTGCAACTGCCCGCATGCCCTAAAAACACATTTCACCCAGTACCAACACCTCAAACCCCATTTTCATCTGCCCCCATGCCCTGAAAACACATTTCACCCAGCACCAACACGTGGAACCCCCTTTGCAACTGCCCCCATGCCCCCAAAACACATTTCACCCAGTGCCAACACCTCAAATCCCCTTTTCACCTGCCCCCATGCCCTGAAAACACATTTCACCCAGTGCCAACACGTGAAACCCCCTTTGCAACTGCCCCCATGCCCTCAAAACACATTTCACCCAGCGCCAACACCTCAAACCCCCTTTTCACCTGCCCCCATGCCCTGAAAACACATTTCACCAAGTGCCAACACCTGAAACCCCCTTTTCACCTACCCCCATGCCCTCAAAACACATTTCACCCAGTGCCAACACCTCAAACCCCCCTTTCACCTGCCTCCATGCCCTGAGAACACATTTCACCCATTGCCAACACATGAAACCCCCTTTGCAACTGCCCCCATGCCCTCAAAACACATTTCACCCAGTGCCAACACGTGAAACCCCCTTTTCAACTGCCCCAATGCAGGCAAACCACATTTCACCCGGCGCCAACACCTGAAACCCCCTTTCCACCTGCCCCCATGCCCTCAAAACACATTTCACCCAGTGCCAACACCTCAAACCCCCTTTTCAACTGCCCCCATGCCCTCAAAATACATTTCACCCAGTGCCAACACGTGAAACCCCCTTTTCAACTGCCCCCATGCCCTCAAAACACATTTCACTCAGTGCCAACACCTGAAACCCCCTTCTCACCTGCCCCCATGGCCTCAAAACACATTTCACCCAGTGCCAACATGTGAAACCCCCTTTGCAACTGCCCCCATGCCCTCAACACACATTTCACCCAGTGCCAACACCTCAAACCCCCTTTTCAACTGCCCCCATGCCCTCAAAATACATTTCACCCAGTGCCAACACGTGAAACCCCCTTTTCAACTGCCCCCATGCCCTCAAAACACATTTCACCCAGTGCCAACACCTCAAACCCCCTTTTCACCTGCCCCCATGCCCTGAAAACACATTTCACCCATTGCCAACATGTGAAACCCCCTTTGCAACTGCCCCCATGCCCTCAACACACATTTCACCCAGTGCCAACACCTGAAACCCCCTTTTCACCTGCCCCCATGCCCTGTAAAACACATTTCACCCAGTGCCAACACGTGAAACCCCCTTTTCAGCTGCCCCCATGCCCTCAAAACACATTTCAGCCGGCGCCAACACCTCAAACCCCCTCTTCACCTGCCCCCATGCCCTCAAAACACATTTCACCCAGTGCCAACACGTGAAACCCCGTTTGCAACTGCCCCCATGCCCTCAAAACACATTTCACCCAGTGCCAACACCTCAAACCCCCTTTTCAACTGCCCCCATGCCCTCCAAACACATTTCACCCAGTGCCAACACCTCAAACCCCCTTTTCAACTGCCCCCATGCCCTCTAAACATATGTCATCCAGTGCCAACATCTCAAACCCCCTTTTTAATTGCCCCCATGCCCTCGAAACACATTTCACCCAATGCCAACACCTCAAACCCCCTTTGCAACTGCCCCCATGCCCTCAAAACACACTTCACCCAGTGCCAACACCTGAAGCCCCTTTTCAACTGCCCCCATGCCCTGAAAACTTATTTCAGCCAGGGCCAACACCTCAGACCCCCTTTTCAACTGCCCCCATGCCCTCAAAACACATTTCACCCAGTGCGAACACCTGAAACCCCCTTTTCACCTGACCCCATGCCCCGAAAACACATTTCACCCAGTGCCAACACCAAAAACACCCTTTTCATCTGCCCCCATGCCGGCAAAACACATTTCACCCAGCACCAACACATGAAACCCCCTTTTCAACTGCCCCCATGCCCTCAAAACACATTTCACCCAGTGCCAACACGTGAAACCCCCTTTGCGACTGACCCCATGCCCTCAAAACACACTTCACCCAGTGCCAACACATGAAACCCCTTTTCAACTGCCCCCATGCCCTCAAAACACATTTCACCGTCGGGCCAACACCTCAAACCCCCTTTTCAACTGCCCCCATGCCCTCAAATCACATTTCACCCAGTGCCAACACCTGAAACCCCCTTTTCACCTGCCCCCATGCCCTGAAAACACATTTCAGCCAGTGCCAACACGTGAAACCCCCTTTGCAACTGCCCCCATGCCCTCAAAACACATTACACCCAGTGCCAACACCTCAAACCCCCTTTTCACCTGCCCCCATGCCCTGAATACACATTTCACCCAGTGCCAACACGTGAAACCCCCTTTTCAACTGCCCCCATGCCCTCAAAACACATTTCACCCGGCGCCAACACCTGAAACCCCCTTTTCACCTGCCCTCATGCCCTCAAAACACATTTCACCCAGTGCCAACACCTCAAACCCCCTTTTCACCTGCCCCCATGCCCTCAAAACACATTTCACCCAGTGCAAACACGTGAAACCCCCTTTTCAACTGCCCCCATGCCCTCAAAACACATTTCACCCAGTGCCAACACCTCAAACCCCCTTTGCAACTGCCCCCATGCCCTCAAAACACATTTCACCCAGTGCCAACACCCCAAACGCCCTTTCCATCTGCCTTCATGCCCTCAAAACATATTTCACCCAGTGCCAACACATGAAACCCCCTTTTCAACTGCCCCCATGCCCTCAAAACACATTTCACCCAGTGCCAGCACCTGAAACGCCCTTTGCAACTGACCCCATGCCGGCAAAACATATTTCACCTAGTGACAACACCTCGAACCCCCTTTTCAACTGTCTCCATGCCCTCAAAACATATTTCACCCAGTGCCAACACGTCAAACCCCCTTTTTAACTGCCTCCATGCTCTCAACACACGTTTCACCCAGTGCCAACACCTCAAACCCCCCTTTCAACTGCCCCCATGCCCTCAAAACACATTTCACCCAGCGCCAACACGTGAAACCCCCTTTTCAACTGCCCCCATGCCCTCAAAACACATTTCACCCAGTGCCAGCACCTGAAACCCCCTTTGCAACTGACCCCATGCCGGCAAAACATATTTCACCTAGTGACAACACCTCGAACCCCCTTTTCAACTGTCTCCATGCCCTCAAAACATATTTCACCCAGTGCCAACACGTCAAACCCCCCTTTTAACTGCCTCCATGCTCTCAACACACGTTTCACCCAGTGCCAACACCTCAAACCCCCCTTTCAACTGCCCCCATGCCCTCAAAACACATTTCACCCGGCGCCAACACGTGAAACCCCCTTTGCAACTGCCCCCATACCCTCAAAACATATTTCACCCAGTGCCAACACCTCAAACCCCCTTTACAACTGCCCCCATGCCCTCAAACCACATTTCACCCAGTGCCAACACCTCAAACCCCCTTCTCAACTGCCCCCCTGCCCTGAAAACACAGTTCACCCAGTGCCAACACCTCAAACCCCCTTTTCACCTGCCCCCATGCCGGCAAAAGACATTTCACCCAGGCGCCAACACGTGAAACCCCCTTTTCAACTGCTCCCATGCCCTGAAAACACATTTCACCCAGTCCCAACACCTGAAACCCCCTTTGCAACTGCCCCCATGCCCTCAAAACACATTTCACACAGTGCCAACACCTGAAACCCCCTTTGCAACAGCCCCAATGCCCGTAACACATATTTCACCTAGTGACAACACCTCAAACCCCCTTTTCAACTGCTCCCATGCCCTCAGAACACATTTCACCCAGTGCCAACACCACAAACCCCCTTTGCAAATGCCCCCATGCCCTCAAAACACATTTCACCCAGTGCCAACACCTCAAACCCCCTTTTCAACTGCCCTCATGTGAACTAAACACATTTCACCCAGTGCCAACACCTCAAACCCCCTTTTCAACTGCCCCCATGCCCGCAAAACACATTTCACCCAGTGCCAACACCTCAAACCCCCTTTGCAACTGACCCCATGCCCTCAAAACACACTTCACCCAGTGCCAACACCTGAAACCCCCTTTTCAACTGCCCCCATGCCCTGAAAACATATTTCACCCAGGGCCAACACCTCAGACCCCCTTTTCAACTGCCCCCATGCCCTCAAAACACATTTCACCCAGTGCCAACACCTGAAACCCCCTTTTCACCTGCCCCCATGCCCCGAAAACACATTTCACCCAGTGCCAACACCCAAAACACCCTTTTCATCTGCCCCCATGCCGGCAAAACACATTTCACCCAGCACCAACACATGAAACCCCCTGTTCAACTGCCCCCATGCCCTCAAAACATATTTCACCCAGTGCAAACACCTCAAACCCCCTTTTCAACTGCCCCCATGCCCGCAAAACACATTTCACCCTGTGCCAACACGTGAAATCCCCTTTGCGACTGACCCCATGCCCTCAAAACACACTTCACCCAGTGCCAACACATGAAACTCCTTTTCACCTGCCCCCATGCCCTCAAAACACATTTCACCCAGTGCCAACACCTCAAACCCCCTTTCCAACTGCCCCCATGCCCTCAAAACACATTTCACCCAGGGCCAACACCTGAAACCCCCTTTTCTCCTGCCCCCATGCCCTGGAAACACATTTCACCCAGTGCCAACACGTGAAACCCCCTTTGCAACTTCCCCCATTCCCCCAAAACACATTTCACCCAGTGCCAACACCTCAAACCCCCTTTTCAACTGCCCCCATGCCCTCAAAACACATTTCACCCGGCGCCAACACCTGAAACCCCCTTTTCACCTGCCCCCATGCCCTCAAAACACATTTCACCCAGTGCCAACACCTCAAACCCCCTTTTAAACAGCCCCCATACCCTCAAAACACATTTCACCCAGTGCCAACACGTGAAACCCCCTTTTCAACTGCCCCCATGCCCTCAAAACACATTTTACCCAGTGCCAACACCTCAAACCCCCTTTGCAACTGCCCCCATGCCCTCGAAACACACTTGACCCAGTGCCAACACCTCAAACGCCCTTTTCATCTGCCCCCATGCCCTCAAAACATATTTCACCCAGTGCCAACACATGGAACCCCCTTTTCAACTGCCCCCATGCCCTCAAAACATATTTCACCGAGTGCCAACACCTGAAACCCCCTTTGCAACTGACCCCATGCCGGCAAAACATATTTCACCTAGTGACAACACCTCAAACCCCCTTTTCAACTGTCCCCATGCCCTCAGAACACATTTCACCCAGTGCCAACACGTCAAACCCCCTTTTCAACTGCCTCCATGCTCTCAACACACATTTCACCCAGTGCCAACACCTCAAACCCCCTTTCCAACTGCCCCCATGCCCTCAAAACACATTTCACCCGGCGCCAACAAGTGAAACCCCCCTCTCAACTGCCCCCATGCCCTCAAAACAGATTTCACCCAGTGCCAACACCTCAAGCCCCTTTGCAACTGCCCCCATGCCCTAAAAACATATTTCACCCGGTGCCAACACCTCAAACCCCCTTTCCAACTGCCCCCATGCCCTCAAAACACATTTCACCCAGTGCCAACACGTGAAACCCCCTTTTCATCTGCCCCCATGCCAGCAAAACACATTTCACCCAGGCGCGAACACGTGAAACCCCCTTTGCAACTGCCCCCATGCCCTCAAAACATATTTCACCCAGGGCCAACACCTCAAGCCCCTTTGCAACTGCCCCCATGCCCTAAAAACACATTTCACCCGGTGCCAACACCTCACACCCCCTTTCCAACTGCCCCCATGCCCTCAAAACACATTTCACCCAGTGCCAACACCTGAAACCCCCTTTTCATCTGCCCCCATGCCAGCAAAACACATTTCACCCAGGCGCCAACACGTGAAACCCCCTTTGCAACTGCCCCCATGCCCTCAAAACACATTTCACCCAGTGCCAACACCTCAAACCCCTTTTTCAACTGCTCCCATGCCCTGTAAACATATTTCACCCAGTGCCAACACGTGTAACCCCCTTTGCAACTGCCCCCATGCCCTCAAACCACATTTCACCCAGTGCGAACACCTCAAGCCCCTTTGCAACTGCCCCCATGCCCGTAAAACATATTTCACCTAGTGACAACACCTCAACCCCCCTTTGCAACTGCTCCCATGCCCTCAGAACACATTTCACCCAGTGCCAACACCACAAAACCCCTTTGCAACTGCCCCCATGCCCTCAAAACACATTTCACCCAGTGCCAACACCTCAAACCCCCTTTTCAACTGCCCTAATGTGAACAAAACAGATTTCACCCAGTGCCAACACCTCAAGCCCCCTTTCCAACTGCCCCCATGCCCTCAAAACACATTTCACCCAGTGCCAACACCTCAAGCCCCCTTTGCAACTGACCCCATGCCCTCAAAACACAATTCACCCAGTGCCAACACCTGAAACCCCCTTTTCACCTGCCCCCATGCCCCGAAAACACATTTCACCCAGCGCCAACACATGAAACCCCCTTTTCAACTGCCCGCATGCCCTCAAAACATATTTCACCCAGTGCCAACCCCTCAAACCCCCTTTTCAACTGCCCCCATGCCCTCAAGACACATTTCACCCTGTGCCAACACGTGAAACCCCCTTTGCGACTGAGGCCCATGTCCTCAAAACACACTTCACCGAGTGCGAACACATGAAACCCCTTTTCAACTGCCCCCATGCCCTCAAAACACATTTTACCCAGGGCCAACACCTCAAACCCCCTTTTCAACTGCCCCCATGCCCTCAAAACACATTTCACCCAGTGCCAACACCTGAAACCCCCTTTTCATCTGCCCCCATGCCCTGGAAACACATTTCACCCAGTGCCAACACGTGAAACCCCCTTTGCAACTGCCCGCATGCCCTCAAAACACATTTCACCCAGTTCAAACACCTCAAATCCCCTTTTCACCTGCCCCCATGCCCTCAAAACACATTTCACCCAGTGCCAACACGTGAAACCCCCTTTTCAACTGCCCCCATGCCCTGAAAACATATTTCACCCAGGGCCAACACCTCAGACCCCCTCTTCAACTGCCCCCATGCCCTCAAAACACAATTCACCCAGTGCCAACACCTGAAACCCCCTTTTCACCTGCCCCCATGCCCCGAAAACACATTTCACCCAGCGCCAACGCATGAAACCCCCTTTTCAACTGCCCCCATGCCCTCAAGACACATTTCACCCTGTGCCAACACGTGAAACCCCCTTTGCGACTGACCCCATGTCCTCAAAACACACTTCACCGAGTGCGAACACATGAAACCCCTTTTCAACAGCCCCCATGCCCCCAAAACACATTTTACCCAGGGCCAACACCTCAAACCCCCTTTTCAACTGCCCCCATGCCCTCAAAACACATTTCACCCAGTGCCAACACCTGAAACCCCCTTTTCATCTGCCCTCATGCCCCGGAAACACATTTCACCCAGTGCCAACACGTGAAACCCCCTTTGCAACTGCCCCCATGCCCTCAAAACACATTTCACCCAGTTCAAACACCTCAAATCCCCTTTTCACCTGCCCCCATGCCCTGAAAACACATTTCACCCAGTGCCAACACGTAAAACCCCCTTTTCAACTGCCCCCATGCCCTCAAAACACATTTCACCCGGCGCCAACACCTGAAACCCCCTTTTCACCTGCCCCCATGCCCTCAGAACACATTTCACCCAGTGCCAACACCTCAAACCCCCTTCTAAACTGCCCCGATGCCCTCAAAACACATTTTACCCAGTGCCAACACGTGAAACCCCCTTTGCAACTGCCCCCATGCCCTCAAAACACATTTCACCCAGTGCCAACACCTCAAACCCCCTTTGCAACTGCCCCCATGCCGGCAAAACACATTTCACCCAGTGCCAACACCTCAAACGCCCTTTTCATCTGCCCCCATGCCCTCAAAACATATTTCACCCAGTGCCAACACATGAAACCCCCTTTTCAACTGCCCCCATGCCCTCAAAACACATTTCACCCGGTGCCAACACCTCAAACCCCCTTTGCAACTGACCCCATGCCGGCAAAACATATTTCACCAAGTGACAACACCTCAAACCCCCTTCTCAACTGTCCCCATGCCCTCAAAACACATTTCACCCAGTGCCAACACGTCAAACCCCCTTGTCAACTGCCTCCATGCTCTCAACACACATTTCACCCAGTGCCAACACCTCAAATCCCCTTTTCAACTGCCCCCATGCCCTCAAAACACATTTTACCCGGCGCCAACACGTGAAACCCCCTTTTCGACTGCCTCCATGCCCTCAAAACATATTTCACCCAGTGCCAACACCTCAAACCCCCTTTTCAACTGCCCCCATGCCCTCAAGACACATTTCACCCTATGCCAACACGTGAAACCCCCTTTGCGACTGACCCCATGTCCTCAAAACACACTTCACCGAGTGCGAACACATGAAACCCCTTTTCAACTGCCCCCATGCCCTCAAAACACATTTTACCCAGGGCCAACACCTGAAACCCCCTTTTCAACTGCCCCCATGCCCTCAAAACACATTTCACCCAGTGCCAACACCTGAAACCCCCTTTTCATCTGCCCCCATGCCCTGGAAACACATTTCACCCAGTGCCAACACGTAAAACCCCCTTTGCAACTGCCCCCATGCCCTCAAAACACATTTCACCCAGTTCAAACACCTCAAATCCCCTTTTCACCTGCCCCCATGCCCTGAAAACACATTTCACCCAGTGCCAACACGTGAAACCCCCTTTTCAACTGCCCCCATGCCCTCAAAACACATTTCACCCGGCGCCAACACCTGAAACCCCCTTTTCACCTGCCCCCATGCCCTCAAAACACATTTCACCCAGTGCCAACACCTCAAACCCCCTTCTAAACTGCCCCGATGCCCTCAAAACACATTTTACCCAGTGCCAACACGTGAAACCCCCTTTTCAACTGCCCCCATGCCCTCAAAACACATTTCACCCAGTGCCAACACCTCAAACCCCCTTTGCAACTGCCCCCATGCCGGCAAAACACATTTCACCCAGTGCCAACACCTCAAACGCCCTTTTCATCTGCCCCCATGCCCTCAAAACATATTTCACCCAGTGCCAACACATGAAACCCCCTTTTCAACTGCCCCCATGCCCTCAAAACACATTTCACCCAGTGCCAACACCTCAAACCCCCTTTGCAACTGACCCCATGCCGGCAAAACATATTTCACCTAGTGACAACACCTCAAACCCCCTTCTCAACTGTCCCCATGCCCTCAAAACACATTTCACCCAGTGCCAACACGTCAAACCCCCTTGTCAACTGCCTCCATGCTCTCAACACACATTTCACCCAGTGCCAACACCTCAAATCCCCTTTTCAACTGCCCCCATGCCCTCAAAACACATTTCACCCGGCGCCAACACGTGAAACCCCCTTTTCGACTGCCTCCATGCCCTCAAAACATATTTCACCCAGTGCCAACACCTCAAGCCCCTTTGCAACTGCCCCCATGCCCTCAAAACATATTTCACCCAGTGCAAACACCTCAAACCCCCTTTTCAACTGCCCCCATGCCCTCAAAACACATTTCACCCAGTGCCAACACCTGAAACCGCCTTTTCATCTGCCCCCATGCCGGCAAAACACATTTCACCCAGGCGCCAACACGTGAAACCCCCTTCGCAACTGCCCCCATGCCCTGAAAGCACATTTCACCCAGTGCCAACACCTCAAACCCCCTTTCCAACTGCTCCCATGCCCTGAAAACATATTTCACCCAGTGCCAACACGTGTAACCCCCTTTGCAACTGCCCCCATGCCCTCAAAACACATTTCACCCAGTGCCAACAACTGAAACCCCCTTTGCAACTGCCCCCATGCCCTCAAAACACATTTCACCAAGGGCCAACACATCAAACCCCCTTTGCAACTGCCCCCATGCCCGTAAAACATATTTCACCTAGTGACAACACTTCAAACCCCCTTTTCAAATGCTCCCATGCCCTCAGAACACATTTCACCAAGTGCCAACACCTCAAACCCCCTTTGCAACTGCCCCCATGCGCTCAAAACACATTTCACCCAGTGCCAACACCTCAAACCCCCTTTTCAACTGCCGTCATGTGAACAAAACAGATTTTACCCAGTGCCAACACCTCAAACCCCCCTTTCAACTGCCCCCATGCCCTCGAAACACATTTCACCCAGTGCCAACACCTCAAACCGCCTTTTCAACTGCCCCCATGCCCTCAAAACACATTTCACCCAGTGCCAACACGTGAAGCCCCTCTGCAACTGCACCCATGCCCTCAAGACACACTTCACCCAGTGCCAACACCTCAAGCCCCTTTGCAACTGCCCCCATGCCCTCAAAACATATTTCACCCAGTGCCAACACCTCAAACCCCCTTTGCAACTGCCCACATGCCCTCAAAACACATTTCACACAGTGCCAACACCTGAAACCCCCTTTGCAACTGAGCCCATGCCCGCAAAACATATTTGACCTAGTGACAACACCTCAAACCCCCTTTTCAACTGCTCGCATTCCCTCAAAACACATTTCACCCAGCGCCAACACCTGAAACCCCCTTTGCAACTGCCCCCAGGCCCTCAAAACACATTTCACCCAGTGCCAACACCTCAAGCCCCTTTGCAACTGCCCCCATGCCCTCAAAACATATTTCACCCAGTGCCAACACCTCAAACCCCCTTTTCAACTGCCCCCTTGCCCTCAAAACACATTTCACCCAGTGCCAACATCTCAAATGCCCTTTGCAACTGCCCCCATGCCCTGAAAACACATTTCACCCAGTGCCAACACCTAAAACCCCCTTTGCAACTGCTGCCATGCCCGCAAAACACATTTCACCCAGTGGCAACACCTCAAACCCCCTTTTCAACTGCCCCCATGCCCTGAAAACATATTTCACCCAGTGCCAACATGTGAAACCCCCTTTACAACTGCCCCCATGCCCTCAAACCACATTTCACCCAGTGCCAACACCTGAAACCCCCTTTTCACCTGCCCCCATGCCCTCAAAACACATTTCACCCAGTGCCAACACCTCAAACCCCCTTTCATCTGCCCCCATGCCGGCAAAACACATTTGACCCAGCACCAACACGTGAAACCCCGTTTGCAACTGCCCCGATGCCCTCAAAACACATTTCACCCAGTGCCAACACCTGAAACCCCGTTTCCACCTGCCCCCATGCCCTGAAAACACACTTCACCCAGTGTCAACACGTGAAGCCCCCTTTGCAACTGCCTCCATGCCCTCAAAACACATTTCACCCAGTGCCAACACCTCAAACCCCCTTTTCAACTACCCCCATCCCCTGTAAACAGATTTCACCCAGTGCCAACACGTGGAACCCCCTTTCCAACTGCCCCCATGCCCTCAAAACACATTTCACCCGGCGCCAACACCTGAAACCCCCTTTTCACCTGCCCCCTTGCCCTCAAAACACATTTCACCCAGTGCCAACACCTGAAACCCCCCTTTCACCTGCCCCCACGCCCTGAAAACACATTTCACCCAGTGCCAACACGTGAGACCCCCTTTGCAACTGCCCCCATGCCCTCAAAACACATTTCACCCAGTGCCAACACCTCAAACCCCCTTTTCACCTGCCCCCATGCCCTGAAAACACATTTCAGCCAGTGCCAACACGTGAAACCCCCTTTTTCAACTGCCCCCATGCCCTCAAAACACATTTCACCCGGCACCAACACCTCAAACCGCCTTTTCACCTGCCCCCATGCCCTCAAAACACATTTCACCCAGTGCGAACACCTGAAACCCCCCTTTCACCTGCCCCCATGCCCTCAAAACACATTTCACCCAGTGCCAACACCTCAAACCCCCTTTTCAACTGCCCCCATGCCCTCAAAACACATTTCACCCAGTGCCAACACCTGAAACCGCCTTTTCATCTGCCCCCATGCCGGCAAAACACATTTCACCCAGGCGCCAACACGTGAAACCCCCTTCGCAACTGCCCCCATGCCCTGAAAGCACATTTCACCCAGTGCCAACACCTCAAACCCCCTTACCAACTGCTCCCATGCCCTGAAAACATATTTCACCCAGTGCCAACACGTGTGACCCCCTTTGCAACTGCCCCCATGCCCTCAAAACACATTTCACCCAGTGCCAACAACTGAAACCCCCTTTGCAACTGCCCCCATGCCCTCAAAACACATTTCACCAAGGGCCAACACATCAAACCCCCTTTGCAACTGCCCCCATGCCCGTAAAACATATTTCACCTAGTGACAACACTTCAAACCCCCTTTTCAAATGCTCCCATGCCCTCAGAACACATTTCACCAAGTGCCAACACCTCAAACCCCCTTTGCAACTGCCCCCATGCCCTCAAAACACATTTCACCCAGTGCCAACACCTCAAACCCCCTTTTCAACTGCCGTCATGTGAACAAAACAGATTTTACCCAGTGCCAACACCTCAAACCCCCCTTTCAACTGCCCCCATGCCCTCGAAACACATTTCACCCAGTGCCAACACCTCAAACCGCCTTTTCAACTGCCCCCATGCCCTCAAAACACATTTCACCCAGTGCCAACACGTGAAGCCCCTCTGCAACTGCACCCATGCCCTCAAGACACACTTCACCCAGTGCCAACACCTCAAGCCCCTTTGCAACTGCCCCCATGCCCTCAAAACATATTTCACCCAGTGCCAACACCTCAAACCCCCTTTGCAACTGCCCACATGCCCTCAAAACACATTTCACACAGTGCCAACACCTGAAACCCCCTTTGCAACTGAGCCCATGCCCGCAAAACATATTTGACCTAGTGACAACACCTCAAACCCCCTTTTCAACTGCTCGCATTCCCTCAAAACACATTTCACCCAGCGCCAACACCTGAAACCCCCTTTGCAACTGCCCCCAGGCCCTCAAAACACATTTCACCCAGTGCCAACACCTCAAGCCCCTTTGCAACTGCCCCCATGCCCTCAAAACATATTTCACCCAGTGCCAACACCTCAAACCCCCTTTTCAACTGCCCCCTTGCCCTCAAAACACATTTCACCCAGTGCCAACATCTCAAATGCCCTTTGCAACTGCCCCCATGCCCTGAAAACACATTTCACCCAGTGCCAACACCTAAAACCCCCTTTGCAACTGCTGCCATGCCCGCAAAACACATTTCACCCAGTGGCAACACCTCAAACCCCCTTTTCAACTGCCCCCATGCCCTGAAAACATATTTCACCCAGTGCCAACATGTGAAACCCCCTTTACAACTGCCCCCATGCCCTCAAACCACATTTCACCCAGTGCCAACACCTGAAACCCCCTTTTCACCTGCCCCCATGCCCTCAAAACACATTTCACCCAGTGCCAACACCTCAAACCCCCTTTCATCTGCCCCCATGCCGGCAAAACACATTTGACCCAGCACCAACACGTGAAACCCCCTTTGCAACTGCCCCGATGCCCTCAAAACACATTTCACCCAGTGCCAACACCTGAAACCCCGTTTCCACCTGCCCCCATGCCCTGAAAACACACTTCACCCAGTGTCAACACGTGAAGCCCCCTTTGCAACTGCCTCCATGCCCTCAAAACACATTTCACCCAGTGCCAACACCTCAAACCCCCTTTTCAACTACCCCCATCCCCTGTAAACAAAATTTACCCAGTGCCAACACGTGGAACCCCCTTTCCAACTGCCCCCATGCCCTCAAAACACATTTCACCCGGCGCCAACACCTGAAACCCCCTTTTCACCTGCCCCCTTGCCCTCAAAACACATTTCACCCAGTGCCAACACCTGAAACCCCCCTTTCACCTGCCCCCACGCCCTGAAAACACATTTCACCCAGTGCCAACACGTGAGACCCCCTTTGCAACTGCCCCCATGCCCTCAAAACACATTTCACCCAGTGCCAACACCTCAAACCCCCTTTTCACCTGCCCCCATGCCCTGAAAACACATTTCAGCCAGTGCCAACACGTGAAACCCCCTTTTCAACTGCCCCCATGCCCTCAAAACACATTTCACCCGGCACCAACACCTCAAACCGCCTTTTCACCTGCCCCCATGCCCTCAAAACACATTTCACCCAGTGCGAAAACCTGAAACCCCCCTTTCACCTGCCCCCATGCCCTCAAAACACATTTCACCCAGTGCCAACACCTCGAACCCCCTTTGCAACTGCCCCCTTGCCCTCAAACCACATTTCACCCAGTGCCAACACCTCAAACCCCCTTTTCACCTGCCCCCATGCCCTGAAAACACATTTCACCCAGTGCCAACACGTGAAACCCCCTTTTCAACTGCCCCCATGCCCTCAAAACACATTTCACCCAGTGCCAACAGGTGAAACCCCCTTTTCAACTGCCCCCATGCTCTCAACACACATTTCACCAAGTGCCAACACCTCAAACCCCCTTTCCAACTGCCCCCATGCCCTCAAAACACATTTCACCCAGTGCCAACACCTCAAACCCCCTTTCCAACTGCCCCCATGCCCTCAAAACACATTTCACCCAGTGCCAACACCTGAAACACCCTTTTCATCTGCCCCCATGCCGGCAAAACACATTTCACCCAGCACCAACACGTGAAACCCCCTTTGCAACTGCCCCCATGCCCTCAAAAGATATTTCACCCAGTGCCAACACCTCAAACCCCCTTTCCAACTGCTCCCATGCCCTCAAAACATATTTCACCCAGTGCCAACACCTGAAACCCCCTTTTCACCTGCCCCCATGCCCCGAAAACACATTTCACCCAGTGCCAACACCTCAAACCCCCTTTTCACCTGCCCCCATGCCCTGAAAACACATTTCACCCAGCACCAACACGTGAAGCCCCCTTTGCAACTGCCCCCATGCCCTCAAAACACATTTCACCCAGTGCCAACACCTCAAACCCCCTTTTCACCTGCCCCCATACCCTGAAAACACATTTCACCCAGTGCCAACACCTCAAACCCCCTTTGCAACTGCCCCCGTGCCCTCAAAACACGTTTCACCCGGCGCCAACACCTGAAACCTCCTTTTCACCTGCCCCCATGCCCTCAAAACACATTTCACCAAGTGCCAACACCTCAAAATCCCTTTTCAACTGCCCCCATGCCCTCAAAACAGATTTCACCCAGTGCCAACACGTGAAACCCCCTTTTCAACTGCCCCCATGCTCTCAACACACATTTCACCCAGTGCAAACACCTAAAGCCCCTTTTCAACTGCCTCCATGCCCTGAAAAAACTTTTCACCCAGGGCCAACACCTCAAACCCCCTTTTCAACTGCCCCCATGCCCTCAAAACACATTTCACCCAGTGCCAACACCTGAAACCCCCTTTTCACCCGCCCCAATGCCCCGAAAACACATTTCAACCAGTGCCAACACCTCCAACCCCCCTTACATCTGCCCCCATGCCGGCAAAACACATTTCACCCCATGCCAACACGTGAAACCCCCTTTGCAACTGCTCCCATGCCCTCAAAACACATTTCACCCGGCGCCAACACCTGAAACCCCCTTTTCACCTGCCCCCATGCCCTGAAAACACATTTTACCCAGTGCAAACACCTGAAACCCCCTTTTCAACTGCCCTTATGCCCTAAAAACACATTTCACCCGGCGCCAACACCTGAAACCCCCTTTCCACCCGCCCCCATGCCCTCAAAACACATTTCACCCAGTGCCAACACCTCAAACCCCCTTTTCAACTGCCCCCATGCTCTCAACACACATTTCACCCAGTGCCAACACCTCAAACCCCCTTTTCGACTGCCCCCATGCCCTCAAAACACATTTCACCCAGTGCCAACACCTCAAACGCCCTTTGCAACTGACCCCATGCCGGCAAAACACATTTCACCCAGTGCCAACACGTGAAACCCCCTTTGCAACTGCCCCCATGCCCTCAAAACACATTTCACCCAGTGGCAACACGTGAAACCCCCTTTTCAACTGCCCCCATGCTCTCAACACACATTTCACCCAGTGCGGACACCTCAAGCCCCCTTTTCAACTGCCCCCATGCCCTCAAAACACATTTCTCCCAGTGCCAACACCTCAAACCCCCTTTGCAACTGACCCCATGCCCGCAAAACAAACTTCACCCAGTGCCAACACCTGAAGCCCCTTTTCAACTGCCCCCATGCCCTGAAAAAGCTTTCCACCCAGGGCCAACACCTCAATCCCCCTTTTCAACTGCCCCAATGCCCTCAAAACACATTTCACCCAGTGCCAACACCTGAAACCCCCTTTTCACCTGCCCCCATGCCCCGAAAACACATTTCACCCAGTGCCAACACCTCAAACCCCCTTTTCATCTGCCCCCATGGCGGCAAAATACATTTCACCCAGTGCCAACACGTGAAACCCCCTTTGCACCTGCCCCCATGCCCTCAAAACACATTTCACCCAGTGCCAACACCTCAAACCCCCTTCTCACCTGCCCCCATGCCCTCAAAACACATTTCACCCAGTGCCAACAGGTCAAACCCCCTTTTCAACTGCCCCCATGCTCTCACACACATTTCACCAAGTGCCAACACCTCAAACCCCCTTTTCAACTGCCCCCATGCCCTCAAAACACATTTCACCCAGTGCCAACACCTCAAACCCCCTTTCCAACTGCCCCCATGCCCTCCAAACACATTTCACCCAGTGCCAACACCTGAAACACCCTTTTCATCTGCCCCCAAGCCGGCAAAACACATTTCACCCAGCACCAACACGTGAAACCCCCTTTGCAACTGCCCCCATGCCCTCAAAACATATTTCACCCAGTGCCAACACCTCAAACCCCCTTTCCAACTGCTCCCATGCCCTCGAAACATATTTCACCCAGTGCCAACACCTGAAACCCCCTTTTCACCTGCCCCCATGCCCCGAAAACACATTTCACCCAGTGCCAACACCTCAAATCCCCTTTTCACCTGCCCCCATGCCCTGAAAACACATTTCACCCAGCACCAACACGTGAAGCCCCCTTTGCAACTGCCCCCATGCCCTCAAAACACATTTCACCCAGTGCCAACACCTCAAACCCCCTTTTCACCTGCCCCCATACCCTGAAAACACATTTCACCCAGTGCCAACACCTCAAACCCCCTTTGCAACTGCCCCCGTGCCCTCAAAACACGTTTCACCCGGCGCCAACACCTGAAACCTCCTTTTCACCTGCCCCCATGCCCTCAAAACACATTTCACCAAGTGCCAACACCTCAAACCCCCTTTTCAACTGCCCCCATGCCCTCAAAACACATTTCACCCAGTGCCAACACCTCAAACCCCCTTTCCAACTGCCCCCATGCCCTCAAAACACATTTCACCCAGTGCCAACACCTGAAACACCCTTTTCATCTGCCCCCATGCCGGCAAAACACATTTCACCCAGCACCAACACGTGAAACCCCCTTTGCAACTGCCCCCATGCCCTCAAAACATATTTCACCCAGTGCCAACACCTCAAACCCCCTTTTCAACTGCCCCCATGCCCTCAAAACACATTTCACCCAGTGCCAACACGTGAAACCCCCTTTTCAACTGCCCCCATGCTCTCAACACACATTTCACCCAGTGCAAACACCTAAAGCCCCTTTTCAACTGCCTCCATGCCCTGAAAAAACTTTTCACCCAGGGCCAACACCTCAAACCCCCTTTTCAACTGCCCCCATGCCCTCAAAACACATTTCACCCAGTGCCAACACCTGAAACCCCCTTTTCACCCGCCCCAATGCCCCGAAAACACATTTCACCCAGTGCCAACACCTCCAACCCCCCTTACATCTGCCCCCATGCCGGCAAAACACATTTCACCCCATGCCAACACGTGAAACCCCCTTTGCAACTGCCCCCATGCCCTCAAAACACATTTCACCCGGCGCCAACACCTGAAACCCCCTTTTCACCTGCCCCCATGCCCTGAAAATACATTTTACCCAGTGCAAACACCTGAAACCCCCTTTTCAACTGCCCTTATGCCCTAAAAACACATTTCACCCGGCGCCAACACCTGAAACCCCCTTTCCACCCGCCCCCATGCCCTCAAAACACATTTCACCCAGTGCCAACACCTCAAACCCCCTTTTCAACTGCCCCCATGCTCTCAACACACATTTCACCCAGTGCCAACACCTCAAACCCCCTTTTCGACTGCCCCCATGCCCTCAAAACACATTTCACCCAGTGCCAACACCTCAAACGCCCTTTGCAACTGACCCCATGCCGGCAAAACACATTTCACCCAGTGCCAACACGTGAAACCCCCTTTGCAACTGCCCCCATGCCCTCAAAACACATTTCACCCAGTGCCAACACGTGAAACCCCCTTTTCAACTGCCCCCATGCTCTCAACACACATTTCACCCAGTGCGGACACCTCAAGCCCCCTTTTCAACTGCCCCCATGCCCTCAAAACACATTTCTCCCAGTGCCAACACCTCAAACCCCCTTTGCAACTGACCCCATGCCCGCAAAACAAACTTCACCCAGTGCCAACACCTGAAGCCCCTTTTCAACTGCCCCCATGCCCTGAAAAAGCTTTCCACCCAGGGCCAACACCTCAATCCCCCTTTTCAACTGCCCCAATGCCCTCAAAACACATTTCACCCAGTGCCAACACCTGAAACCCCCTTTCCACCTGCCCCCATGCCCCGAAAACACATTTCACCCAGTGCCAACACCTCAAACCCCCTTTTCATCTGCCCCCATGCCGGCAAAATACATTTCACCCAGTGCCAACACGTGAAACCCCCTTTGCAACTGCCCCCATGCCCTCAAAACATATTTCACCCAGTGCCAACACCTCAAACCCCCTTCTCACCTGCCCCCATGCCCTCAAAACACATTTCACCCAGTGCCAACACGTGAAACCCCCTTTTCAACTGCCCCCATGCCCTCAAAACACATTTCACCCGGCGCCAACACCTGAAACCCTCTTTTCACCTACCCTCATGCCCTCAAAACACATTTCACCCAGTGCCCACACCTCAAACCCCCTTTTCAACTGCCCCCATGCTCTCAACACACATTTCACCCAGTGCCAACACCTCAAACCCCCTTTTCAACTGCCCCCATGCCCTCAAAACACATTTCACCAAGTGCCAACACCTCAAACCCCCTTTTCAACTGCCCCCATGCCCTCAAAACACATTTCACCAAGTGCCAACACCTCAAACGCCCTTTTCATCTGCCCCCATGCCGGCAAAACATATTTCACCCAGCACCAACACTTGGAACCGCCTTTGCAAGTGCCCCCATGCCCTCAAAACATATTTCACCCAGTGCCAAAACCTCAAACCCCCTTTTCACCTGCCCCCATGCCCTCAAACCATATTTCACCCAGTGCCAACACCTCAAACCCCCTTTTCACCTGCCCACATGCCCCGAAAACACATTTCACCCGGTGCCAACACCTCAAACCCCCTTTTCATCTGCCCCCATGCCGGCAAAACACATTTCACCCAGTGCCAACACCTCAAACCCCCTTTTTACCTGCCCCCATGCCCTGAAAACACATTTCACCCAGTGCCAACACGTGAAAACCCCTTTGCAACTGCACCCATGCCCTCAAAACAAATTCCGGCCGGCGCCAACACCTGAAACCCCCTTTTCACCTACCCCCATGCCCTCAAAACATATTTCACCCAGTGCCTACACCTCCAACCCCCTTTGCAACTGCCCCCATGCCCTCAAAACACATTTCACCCAGTGCCAACACGTGAAACCCCCTTTTCAACTGCCCCCATGCTCTCAACACACATTTCACCCAGTGCCAGCACCTGAAACCCCCTGTTCACCTGCCCCCATGCCCGGAAAACACATTTCACCCGGTGCCAACACCTCAAACCCCCTTTTCATCTGCCCCCATGCCGGCAAAACACATTTCACCCAGTGCCAACACGTGAAACCCCCTTTGCAACTGCCCCGATGCCCTCAAAACACATTTCACCCAGTGCCAACACCTCAAACCCCCTTTTCACCTGCCCTCATGCCCTGAAAACACATTTCACCCAGTGCCAACACGTGTAACCCCCTTTTCAACTGCCTCCATGCTCTCAACACACATTTCACCCAGTGCCAACACCTCAAACCCCCTTTTCAACTGCCCCCATGCCCTCAAAACACATTTCACCCAGTGCCAACACCTGAAACCCCCTTTTCAACTGCCCCCATGCCCTCAAAACACATTTCACGCAGTGCCAACACGTGAAACCCCCTTTGCAACTGCTCCCATGCCCTCAAAACACATTTCACCCAGTGCAAACACCTGAAACCTCCTTTGCAACTGACCCCATGCCCGCAAAACATATTTCACCTAGTGACAACACGTCAAACCCCCTTTTCAACTGCCCCCATGCCCTCAAAACACATTTCACCCAGTGCCAACACGTGAAACCCCCTTTTCAACTGCCTCCATGCTCTCAACACACATTTCACCCAGTGCCAACACCTCAAACCCCCTTTTCAACTGCCCCCATGCCCTCAAAACACATTTCACCCGGCGCCAACACGTGAAATCCCCTTTGCAACTGCCCCCATGCCCTCAAAACATATTTCACCCAGTGCCAACACCTCAAACCCCCTTTGCAACTGCCCCCATGCTCTCAACACACATTTTACCCAGTGCCAACACCTCAAACCCCCTTTTCAACTGCCCCCATGCCCTCAAAACATATTTCACCCAGTGCCAACACCTCAAACCCCCTTTGCAACTGCCCCCATGCTCTCAACACACATTTCACCCAGTGCCAACACCTCAAACCCCCTTTTCAACTGCCCCCATGCCCGGAAAACACATTTCACCCAGTGTCAACACCTCAAACCCCCTTTTCATCTGCCCCCATGCTGGCAAAATACATTTCACCCGGCGCCTACATGTGAAACCCCCTTTTCACCTGCCCCCATGCCCTCAAAACACATTTCACCCAGTGCCAACACCTCAAATCCCCTTTTCAACTGCCCCAATGCCCTGAAAGCATATTTCACCCAGTGCCAACACGTGTAACCCCCTTTTCAACTGCCCCCATGCCCTCAAAACAGATTTCACCCAGTGCCAACACCTGAAGCTCCCTTTGCAAGTGCCCCCATGCCCTCAAAACACATTCCACCCAGTGCCAACACCTCAAACCCCCCTTCCAACTGCCCCCATGCCCGTAAAACATCTTTCACCTAGTGACAACACCTCAAACCCCCTTTTCAACTGCTCCAATGCCCTCAAAACACATTTCACCCAGTGCCAACACCTCAAACCCCCTTGGCAACTGCCCCCATGCTCTCAAATCACATTTCAACCAGTGCCAACACCTCAAACCCCCTTTGCAACTGCCCCCATGCCCTCAAAACACATTTCACCCAGTGCCAACACCTCAAACCCCCCTTTTCAACTGCCCCCATGCCCTCAAAACATATTTCACCCGGCACCAACACCTGAAACCCCCTTTGCAACTGCCCCCATGCCCTCAAAACACACTTCACCCAGTGCCAACACCTCAAGCCCCTTTGCAACTGCTCCCATGCCCTCACAACACATTTCACCCAGTGCCAACACCTCAAACCCCCTTTTCAACTGCCCCCATGCCCTCAAACCATATTTCACCCAGTGCCAACACCTCAAACCCCCTTTTCACCTGCCCACATGCCCCGAAAACACATTTCACCCAGTGCCAACACCTCAAACCCCCTTTTCATCTGCCCCCATGCCGGCAAAACACATTTCACCCAGTGCCAACACCTCAAACCCCCTTTTCACCTGCCCCCATGCCCTGAAAACACATTTCACCCAGTGCCAACACGTGAAAACCCCTTTGCAACTGCACCCATGCCCTCAAAACAAATTTCGGCCGGCGCCAACACCTGAAACCCCCTTTTCACCTACCCCCATGCCCTCAAAACATATTTCACCCAGTGCCAACACCTCCAACCCCCTTTGCAACTGCCCCCATGCCCTCAAAACACATTTCACCCAGTGCCAACACCTCAAACCCCCTTTGCAACTGACCCCATGCCCGCAAAACACACTTCACCCAGTGCCAACTCCTGAAGCCCCTTTGCAACTGCCCCCATGCCCTCAAAACACATTTCACCCAGTGCCAGCACCTGAAACCCCCTTTTCACCTGCCCCCATGCCCGGAAAACACATTTCACCCGGTGCCAACACCTCAAACCCCCTTTTCATCTGCCCCCATGCCGGCAAAACACATTTCACCCAGTGCCAACACGTGAAACCCCCTTTGCAACTGCCCCGATGCCCTCAAAACACATTTCACCCAGTGCCAACACCTCAAACCCCCTTTTCACCTGCCCTCATGCCCTGAAAACACATTTCACCCAGTGCCAACACGTGTAACCCCCTTTTCAACTGCCTCCATGCTCTCAACACACATTTCACCCAGTGCCAACACCTCAAACCCCCTTTTCAACTGCCCCCATGCCCTCAAAACACATTTCACCCAGTGCCAACACCTGAAACCCCCTTTGCAACTGCCCCGATGCCCTCAAAACACATTTCACCCAGTGCCAACACCTCAAACCCCCTTTTCACCTGCCCTCATGCCCTGAAAACACATTTCACCCAGTGCCAACACGTGTAACCCCCTTTTCAACTGCCTCCATGCTCTCAACACACATTTCACCCAGTGCCAACACCTCAAACCCCCTTTTCAACTGCCCCCATGCCCTCAAAACATATTTCACGCAGTGCCAACACGTGAAACCCCCTTTTCAACTGCCCCCATGCCCTCAAAACACATTTCACCCAGTGCAAACACCTGAAACCTCCTTTGCAACTGACCCCATGCCCGCAAAACATATTTCACCTAGTGACAACACGTCAAACCCCCTTTTCAACTGCCCCCATGCCCTCAAAACACATTTCACCCGATGCCAACACGTGAAACCCCCTTTTCAACTGCCTCCATGCTCTCAACACACATTTCACCCAGTGCCAACACCTCAAACCCCCTTTTCAACTGCCCCCATGCCCTCAAAACACATTTCACCCGGCGCCAACACGTGAAATCCCCTTCGCAACTGCCCCCATGCCCTCAAAACATATTTCACCCAGTGCTAACACCTCAAACCCCCTTTGCAACTGCCCCCATGCTCTCAACACACATTTTACCCAGTGCCAACACCTCAAACCCCCTTTTCAACTGCCCCCATGCCCTCAAAACATATTTCACCCAGTGCCAACACATCAAACCCCCTTTGCAACTGCCCCCATGCTCTCAACACACATTTCACCCAGTGCCAACACCTCAAACCCCCTTTTCAACTGCCCCCATGCCCTCAAAACACATTTCACCCAGTGTCAACACCTCAAACCCCCTTTTCATCTGCCCCCATGCCGGCAAAATACATTTCACCCGGCGCCTACATGTGAAACCCCCTTTTCACCTGCCCCCATGCCCTCAAAACACATTTCACCCAGTGCCAACACCTCAAACCCCCTTTCCAACTGCCCCAATGCCCTGAAAGCATATTTCACCCGGTGCCAACACGTGTAACCCCCTTTTCAACTGCCCCCATGCCCTCAAAACAGATTTCACCCAGTGCCAACACCTGAAGCCCCCTTTGCAACTGCCCCCATGCCCTCAAAACACATTTTACCCAGTGCCAACACCTCAAACCCCCCTTCCAACTGCCCCCATGCCCGTGAAACATCTTTCACCTAGTGACAACACCTCAAACCCCCTTTTCAACTGCTCCAATGCCCTCAAAACACATTTCACCCAGTGCCAACACCTCAAACCCCCTTGGCAACTGCCCCCATGCTCTCAAAACACATTTCAACCAGTGCCAACACCTCAAACCCCCTTTGCAACTGCCCCCATGCCCTCAAAACACATTTCACCCAGTGCCAACACCTCAAACCCCCCTTTTCAACTGCCCGCATGCCCTCAAAAGATATTTCACCCGGCGCCAACACCTGAAACTCCCTTTGCAACTGCCCCCATGCCCTCAAAACACACTTCACCCAGTGCCAACACCTCAAGCCCCTTTGCAACTGCCCCCATGCCCTCAAAACACATTTCACCCAGTGCCAACACCTCAAACCCCCTTTTCAACTGCCTCCATGCCCTCAAAACACAATTCACCCAGTGCCAACATCTCAAACCCCCTTTGCAACTGCCCCCATGCCCTCAAAACACATTTCAAACAGTGCCAACACCTCAAACCCTCTTTTCAACTGCTCCCATGCCCTGAAAGCACATTTCACCCAGTGCCAACACCTCAAACCCCCTTTGCAACTGCCCCCATGCTCTTAAAACACATTTCACCCAGTGCCAACACCTCAAACCCCCTTTTCAACTGCCCCCATGCCCTCAAGACACATTTCACCCAGTGCCAACACCTCAAACCCACTTTTCAACTGCCCCCATGCCCTCAAAACACATTTCACCCAGTGACAACACCTCAAACCCCCTTTTCACCTGCCCCCAAGCTCCCCTCAAGCTCCCCAGGGTGTTTGTCAACCCTGCCGCCAGGTGGTTGGCCTGTACCCGGTGGGGTGACATTCCCACCGTGGTAGGTGACGCTTGGGGCGGAATCATCAGGGGCTCCAGTTTCTCACGGATCTCTTGTGTGAGGTCGCCCACGATTTTTGAAGTTGCTTCTCGGAGCACCTCGTTGATCTCCGACCGCGTCAGGGACCTGTTGGAGGATCTCCCCGATCCTCTACTCCTGCCTCCAAGGGACTCAGGTCCTCTCCTCAACCCACTCAAGGTTGCATAGCCAGGTGCATACCGAGGAACATCCTCATAGGTTCCAGTAGCGGGTAGTGGATGGGGATATTCAGCCGCATACCATCGCGGCGCAGAGCTGGAAGCCACTGGCTCACTGGCAGTAGTTGCCTCAGGGAGCGCAGTGGTAGGTGGGCCCATACCATAGGCGGGGTAGGGAGGCATGCCAGTAAAGCCTGTGCCCTCTGCCATAGGCGGGTTGGTTGTAGGAGTGGATGTTGCAGCGGCTGGGAGTGTCGTGGTCAAAGGAGAGGGTGATGCGTGGAGGCCAGAAGCGCTTGGTGCGCCTTCGAAGGTAGGGACATTCGTCAGGTCTTGCCCTTGCTCCTCTCCTTCGTCTGCTTCGTCTCCAGCATCCTTCTCGCTCTCTCTCTTCCTCTTCACAGGCTGAGAGACCACCTCTTCGACAGACAGGGCCCCGAAGGCCGTCTGGAGTCCACCCAGCGAGTCCTCAGCCGCTTCCACTGGCCCATGTAAGGGCTCCGCCGAAGGTACAGCGCCAGGTGCTGGCCTTGCCGGTGCCTCAGGCGCTGGCGCTGTCTTCACGTCGGCCTCCTCCTTCATTGTGTCCATCTTCAGTCACCCTTCTGCTTATATGTGCCTGTACTCGGCGCACTGGATGTACGGCGCGGGGTTGCTGCCGGTGCGCAGAGACAGACTGCGTCTTGCTACCAGAAAAGTTTATAGTTGTTTCAGCACTGTGTTTTTGTCTCTCCTGCTGCTTGTTGCTGGTGTAGGGCTTCCTGCTGCTTGTTTTTGGAGATGAAAACCTTTTGTTTGCAGAAATAGAGTCAATCCAGGATAACCCAAGACAGAGGTGTGCAAGGAGAAGAGAATCAGGATCAAAGCATGAAGGGCTGCAGTGTAAACAGTGAAAGACGAAGGGGTATTCACAGAAACTGCAACTCAGGTCAAATCGGAATGCATATTCACAAAGATAGCTGAAATGTTTTGGAAAAGAGTTGGAAAACTGCCCTTCGCCCTAAGACAGGTCACAGGTCGCCAGCAGGTTTACGAGAACCCATGCGAGTGTGTATATTGTGTCTTGCGTTGGGTTTGTGTCGCGCTGCGTCTTGGAGGGAGGGATGCACATGCACATGTTTTGGCATGCTCCCAAACTAACCCAACCAAGCCACAGGAGCCCCGGCAGCGCCATGAGCGCTGAGTCTTCTGTAGGAAATGTTACAAACAGAGCAGCAAAAGAGCGCCAGTCATGGAGAGCGCCCATTTTTCTGTGTGAGGGAAACTATAGGTATAGTAAGAAAAAGTGCTTTTCCATTGCTTTGAGGCATACTCTAGTTGTATTAGAGATGCACTGAGCATCCATGCATTTTTATCTTAGTATTGGTCCCACCAAAAGTGGTGATAACACATTTTGACCTATGGAACCAAACACCCAACCAGGATATGGAGTGGACCCCTTAATCCCCTTTCAATGTGAAGCTCTTCATCTTTTCCTGAGTTGACTGAGCACTGACATACCTAAGGTAGAGCCTATGAATTTATCTATGTTTTTCCATGAATACTTATCTGCCCTAGTGGTATGTACCCTAAGGGGCTAGGCACATCTTTTTGAGAGTTCCGGGGTTCAATTCCTGGTCAGCCCAGCTAAGTAGGAAGATCCCATGTGACATGGCAGTGACCTCATCGCCACATGCCCTGCCACCTCAGCACATATGGGACCCAGAACAAAGAGTGCACATCTCCTGAGATGGCACTATGGAGAGAGAGTGACCATGGGGCAGTTTTCTAACTCTTTTCCAAAAACATTTCAGCTATCTTTGTGAATATGCATTCAGTTGTGACCTGAGTTGCAGTTTCTGTGAATATCCTATCATGTTTCACTGTTTACACTGCAGCCCTTCATGCTTTGATCCTGAATTACCTTCTCCTTGCACACGTCTGGCTTGGGCTATCCTGGATTGACTTGGACTTACTGTATTTCAATAAACAAAAGCTTTTCATCTCCCAAAACACGCAGCAGGACACCCTACAGCAACAGCAAGCAGCAGGAGAAGCAAAAACACAGTGCTGAAAACACTATAAACCTTTCTGGTAGCAGAGGCAGCGTGTCTCTGCGCACCGGCAGCAACCCCGTGCCGTACATCCAGTGCGCCGAGTACGGGCAAAAATAAGCAGAAGGGTGAAAGAAGATAGATCCAGGAAAGGAGGACGCCGACGTGAAGACGGCGCCAGCACCCGAGGCACCGGCAAGGCCGGCACCTGGCGCTGTACCTTTGGCGGAGCCCTTACATGGGCCAGTGGACGCGGCTGAGGACTCCCTGAACGGACTCCAGACGGCCTTCAGGGCCCTGTCTGTCGAAGAAGTGGTCTCTCGGCCTCAGCCTGTGAAGAGGAGGAGAGAGAACGAGAGCGAGAAGGATGCTGGAGAAGAAGCAGACGAAGGAGAGGAACAAGGGCAAGACCCGACGCAGGACCCTACCTTCGAAGGCGCACCAAGCGCTTCTGGCCTCCACGCATCACCCTCTCCTTTAACCACCACACTCCCAGCCGCTGCAACATCCACTTCCACAACCAACCCGCCTATGGCAGAGGGCACAGGCTTTACTGGCATGCCTCACCACCCCGCCTATGGTATGGGCCCACCAACCACTGCGCCCCATGAGGCAACTACTGCCAGTGAGCATGTGGCTTCCAGCTCTGCGCCGCGATGGTATGCGGCCGACTATCCCCATCCACTACACGCCACTGGAACCTATGTGGATGTTCCTGGGTATGCTCCTGGGTATGCACCTGGGTATGCACCCTTGAGTGGGTTGAGGAGAGGACCAGAGTCTCTTGGTGGCAGGAGTAGAGGATCGGGAAGATCCTCCAACAGGTCCCTGACGCGGTCAGAGATCAACGAGGTGCTCCGAGAAGCCACTTCAAAAATCGTGGGCGACCTCACTCAAGAGATCCGTGAGAAGCTGGAGCCCCTGATGATCCCGCCCCATGCGTCACCTATCTCGGTGGGAATGTCACCCCACCGAGTCCAGGCCAACCACCTGGCGGCAGGGATGACAAATACCCTGGGGAGCCTGAGGAGCAGACCGATGCCGACGCCTGCAGCTATTCCGAGAAGTCCTTTCGTGCCGAGAACGGCCCAGCCGCCTTACAGCCACGTGACGAACTCGACGAGGGCCGAGCTGGACCAGCTGGGGCTGACAGCCCTAAGGGCAATGGTGGACGTGGAGCCTTATGGCTCCAGTGATCTAGGCGGAGAACCCTCCGACGACGAGCCGCCGTCGATGGATTCTTCTTCGCCCTCGGAGGACGATGACCCGGAGGACCCCGAGGATCCAAAGGGTAAGAAGAAGAAGAAGAAGAAGAAGAAGACCCGACGCCCTGAAGGACGCCGAGCTCAGGAGGCAAAGGCTATAGCCACCTCCAAGATCGTGGTGAACCTGCCTGAGTTCACAGGCAAGGACCTCAGCGAGTTCGCTGAGAACCTTGGTCGGTTCCTACGATTGACCGGCCAAACCCACGCTAGTGGGCGAGTGAAGTGCGATCTGCTCCTGCAGTGCTGCAAGACCAAGTACCTGGAGAAGCAGGTCAGGCAGATCGTGACTAGCTCCGCCACCTTTGCCGATGTGTTGGTTGCCCTGGAGAGGCAGTACCCGACCTACGAGACCGACCTCTCTATCAGGGTCGAGATCCAGAACCTACCCGTGCTGCCCAACAACCCCAAGCCTGGCAGGGTATCTGAGCTGTTGGCTGATCTGGATCACTGGGCTGGACGACTGACGCCCGGCTCCTACAGCAGCGACGACCTGCTATTCTGGTTCGTGGCCAAGCTCCCTCGAGAGCTATGGGATGAGTGCCGTTTGACGGCTGAGCGCAAGGTCAGATCCCTCCACTACGAGGATCTATGCGTGCTGCTCCTGGAGATGGCGCTGGAGAAGGAGAGCGACCAGCACCTCAACAACTACCGTCCTGGTGGTGGAGGTTCTGGAGGCAAAGGGTACCAAGGGTCCCGACCTGGGCAGGGGACTACCCCCAAACACGCCCACGCCCGTACCATGGAGAACGTGAAGGAGCTATTCTGGTGTGATGCCAGAGACGAGCAGGGCCACCTGCAGCAGGCCTCTGACTGCGAGCAGCGAGACTGCTTTGTCATCCAGGGGGAGCAGCAGGAGAAGAACACCGGCGCCAAAGCGAAGCTGCCGGATCATTACCGCTGCACCATCACGTGTGCATTCCGCGGTAAGCGGAAGCACTACGAGGATGAGTGCTACCATAAGCAACGCCTATCGGCGAAGCTTAAGGAAGAAGATCCTGGCAAAGGCTCAGGCAAAGGTGGAGGCAAGGCCAAAGGCAACGACTCCGGCAAGGGCAAGTCGAAAGGACGTGGTCAAGGTGGTCAGTACAAGGGTCAAGGTGGACGAGGAGGAGGCGCTAACCGCCAGCCCGACAACAAGAACAAGGACAAGAACGGAGGCAACCCCAACCCTAATCCAGGGGGGAACTCCGAGCCCTCTGGAGGGCAATCTGGTCCGACCACACGCTCACAAACGCAGGCCCAGCAAGAACAAGGAGCCAAGCGTTAGCATGAAGGTGGTGATGACGGCAACGCTAAGAAGAGGAGCCGTCTCATGAGGATGGCCCGCAAATTGCGGAACAAGGGGTTCGAGGTGACCTGTCCCGCGGAGTTCTGACGGGGGCGCTCTGGTGGCACCCTGTAAGTGCGGTTAGCCCCATCTGCTCAGATTTTCAGACATTCTGCCCAGATTGGCTACATTTTGGTCATTTTCTTTGCTTCGGCGGAATTGCCGCCTCGCAGCTCAGTCACAGGATATTTCCTATATATTTCTGATATGCCGGATTTGATTCCGCGGTCCATTTCCCGTAAATCCGCCGCGTTCCGCTATTTTAGCTGGAATCGCCATTTGCCGTTGACGCGCGCTCGCGGCCCAGATCGGCCAGACAATTTTACATAAATGGATTATTTAAATTCATTCGGACAGTTTTGGACACTCAGATGTATTTAGAATAATTCCCCTCAATTTTCTTCATAGACTGGGATTTTCTGCCGGACCACAATCAGCATGGATCTTGCTTCTGTTGTCGCTGCTCTCGCCTCCGTTGGTGTCCGAGTGTCCGGTTCTACCCCCAATAACAACATCCAGGGAGACTCCTCGCGTGCCTGCCCCACTGGTCTTGCCGGCCCCGAGCCCTCCGGCACCCACAACGACCCAGGGCAGCACTTTCATGGTAGCAGAGGCTACCTGAATGTTGTTCCTATGGTGTCCCAACCACAGCTAGCCCCTCAGTACGACCCCGCCACCTCCGGAGACGTAACGATCACGCTCCCGTGGTGCTGTGCGAACGAGGCCTTGAGAGGAATGCCTTGCGCAAGCCCAAATTGCCCAAGAAGGACACAAATCAGCAGCTGTGGAGGCCCAGATTACAATCAAGATCCCAGTCGAAATTGGCCATCAAGCAGCTGGAATCTCCCAGCTTACGCTAATGGCAACGCTCCGGTGGAGCTTACGGACCTGGCAGGTACTAATACTCCCTACCAATGTCCACATTTCGAGACCATCGATGCCGACATTGACGACATTGAGATGGGTGGTCCAGGTGAGGTACCTACCGCTAATCGACCAGCCTCATGGGCACAATGGGACAACCATTTGTCTTCGGAAGTGGCCCGTAACCTTGAGGCGCTTGAGGCCCTGTGTCTATTAGCCACGTCTAAGCTGATAGGACAAGAAAGAATCGCCTCTGATTTTTTATTTGAATATTTTTTCCTCCTTCAAGAAGAAATTAAGACCAGGATGTGGTGGTGTTCTCAAGAAGATGAATCTTTTTCCATTTTCTTGCAGATCTGGGAGGCAAGCCCCTTCCCGAAGGAGAAGACCAAGGCACCGGTTGCCGGGCCCTCCGCCCCCCATCCCTCTGTGTCCATCCGCGACGATCTAGCCGCCGCGGTTGAGGAAGGAATTTTAGAGGCAGCTAGGCAGGCAAGCCTGGAAATTAGGACTGAAGGAGCTCCCCAAGTGGACTCCTGGCTGCGAACCACTGAGATTAGCGGTCCGACAGCCTGCTCAGGCCCTTCAGGACACGGTATGTACTGTCCTGCCGACTGCTCTTGCAGATCTCAGCGAGACTCTGAGCTCCAATTGCTCAAAGATCAAATGCAACTCATCATTCAGACGCTGGGAATTAAAGATCTTTTCAAGACCCACATGAGGTCTGAGGGCGCATCATCGGTGGATCAGACAACAGAACCGTCGGAGGAGGCGACAGAAATTTTTTCGATTGCTCCTTCGGTGGACTCTAAGACCACCGATGCACGGATCAGCAGGACTAAGCTAAAGGAAAGGGTTACAATCTCTCGATCACAGAGTAGATCGGCGAAGGCTAGGACTGAGGTTCAGAATGCCAAAAGAACTGCCTCCCGTACTACCCTTCCTGCTGTTGATTCCAATGCAATTGCCCAGATGTTGCTCGCCCAGACCCTCGCCGGAGCTGGTGTGGCTAATGATGCCGCCAAGGTGTCTACCATTACGGCCGGTGTTGGGCTGGATTCACTCCTAAATCCTACTTCATTGCGACTTCGTCAGGTTGCCAAGCAACCAAAATACAATGGGAACCCCAGACGTTGGCCTCAGTTCCAACGGGAATTTAAACTGTGGGTTAAGACTCAAAAACTCCAGGATGATCAGTTCCTGATGGCGCTCTTGGACTGCCTTGAGGGAGCGCCGGCCAACACTTGGCTCAGAACCTGGAGTGATCGTGAAGATTCAAGTTCCCCCCTTACCTTTGATGAGGTGTGGGAACAGTTGGAGGTACGTGGATCCCGGCTGCCTGAGGACCATTACCACCAGATGTTGAAGAATTTTCCTTCGTTCTCTCGATTGATCTTGCACGAAGTGCAAGACAAGAGACAGCGCTTCTGGAATCTCGTAGAAGAATCTGAACATTCAGGCGAAAAATTTTCTAGTGCCGAGCTGAAAAATCTGATTTTTGACAAGATCCCCTCAGAAACCGCCGCCACCCTTCGGAATCGACAGTCCGAAGAAAAGGTCAAGACCTGGTGGGCGGAGATCGATGGCTTTGACGCCTCGGCCAACCGGTTTACAGTCAGGGAGGCACTTCAAAAGTGCTCCCCCACGTCGTTTACCAAGGTGAAATTCACTGAAAACACGTGGAAAATCAAGTTCAATGAACACGAGGATCGTGACTTGTTTGTCCAAGTCCTCAACAGGGGAGTAAGCTTCCATGGCAATCGTCTGAAGGCCAGGAACTGGGTGTTCTCGTTTACTCCGCAGGAACTGTGGGAAGAGGTTGAGAGGCTCGCTGACGCCGCCAATCAAAATTTCCATGAGGGTCTTGGGGGAAACAGGAATACCCAGCAAAACACCCAAAATGGGGCCCAAAAGGGCAACAAAAAGGTGAATGACACCCGGAATGTTCAGGATCATTGTAGCATCTGTCTTCTTCTGGGTTCTACGAACCGAGCTAAGACGCATTCCACAGCTAATCACCGATGGTCTGCTTACGATCACAAAGTGATTGGTGAAAATGTCAGTAATCCTCAGAATTCAGACAGGAATGACAGACAGGTGCATGGTGCCAAGGAGGGAAAGGGTAATTCGACTCCCTCCGGCGCGAACAAAAATACTGGAGGCCCTGGCGGGTCCCAAGGCAAAGGGAATCGGACTCCATCCGGCTCCGGTGGACAGCCAAACGGCCAGACAAGTCCAAATGTCAACGCCGGAGGCGGAAATCGAAATCCAGGCCAAACCCCTCAATCCGGTACAAACAAAGGAAATGCTCCAGGATCACAGGGTAAAGGTAAGGGAAATCCTTCGGGAACCCCCTTCTCTGGTAAGGGCAGAGGGCGTGGCGACGGTGGTGGCCCATCATCCGGCGGCCGTGGCCGTGGACGAGGAAAGGGAAACCATCGTGTGGATCAGGTCTCAGGTGCAGACCAGGTGTCTGATGCGGATCGAGATTACGTCGAAAATGCTCTGAATCCAGCGGATGATCCGTTCCAAGATGAATGGATCGACGAAACAGGCTGTGTTCACAATGTTAACGCAGCCGCTGGAGGTCAGAACGCCTAGGGGAGCCACGAAAATCGCCCCTCCCCAGGCGATTTCAGGCATGATCCCCAAATTCCTGATCGACCATTACTTGATGTAGGGTCGCTTGTCTCCTCTCCCCTGGATCCGGCAGCGGATCCTTCTGTTGTAGTGGACGAGGTTGGTGTACAGTCCAAGCACAGGGCTCGTCAGTTTGTCACAAAGCTGTGGGTCTTTGATTGCAAGGGAAATTTCCACCTCGCCACCTGTTTGTGTGATAATGGATCAGAGGTAAATCTCCAATCCAATGCATTCTTACCCGATGACTGCGTGTTTGAGTCGCCTCATCCTGTTACCCTCGAGGGAGTATCTGGACATTCTCTCGCAGGTGGGCAACGCGGTTGTTATATATCCACCCATTTGGTCGCTCAAGACCTTTGGGAAGAGCAAAATGTGGAAGAAGTTGTCCTTAAGGATGACTACTTCTACCGTGCTGACATAAAGTATGACCTTTATTTGGGCCACCCTTGGCTTCGCAAGAACAGGGTAGCGCCCGTAGGTCATCGTCGTTGTTTTTTGCTGGAGTCAGGTCCTTTGGAGCGTCCTGAATTTCGTTTTTTGCACGCAGGGTTTAAAAGTGCAGAAGAATTTTTGAAGCAAAAAGTGACACCAAAATTTGGTGAAGATGTCACCATTGCAGAGGTGAATGGGAGTGCCGATTACTCCCAGAAGTTAGAATGTCTTCGTAGGGACTCCCAGCCACGACGCCCTTCGCGCTGGCACTCTTCATCCTACAGAGTTGTCGACAAATGGCGCGATGCAATTTGTGAATACTTTCATGCACATCACTCCTTTTGGCCACAGTATGATGCCTTTGCTAACCGTATGAACAAGCGCTTTGACAAGCACTTCAGCGACGCTTGGACCCACAAATGGGACAAGAAGTTGTGGATTAATCCTCCGTTTCACTTAATCCAGCAGGTCATCCATAAAATCAAGCAAGAGAAAAACCCAGGCAATTTTAGTTGTGCCCTTGTGGGACGACAAGCCTTGGTTTCAGGAATTACAAGACATTTGTGTTGATTACATCGAACTTCCCAGGAAGATTAAGCTGTATGCCAGGGACGACACAGGTCCCCTGCCACAGCGGTCCTGGAGTTCGCTTGCATTCCTGGTGGATGGAAAGCTTTCTGACTCTAATTCTGCCGATTCTAGTACAGATTCCTGTGTTTGGTCTGAATCTGAGGTTGAGCGTGGTACTGATGATGAATCTATTTTTTCTGATTTTTGTCCGTCAGATACCCAAGGTGATTCAACGTCCAATGGATCCGCCTCGTCTCCCTCTTCCCCAATACGGTCGACATCCAAAAGAATCTTCAGTGCACGGGCGAGGAAAAATCTCCAATCGCGCCGCAAATTCAGAGTTTTTTATGAAAAACCCCCTGTGGAAGCTTTCATGGATCCTTTCGAGGAGCTGGATCGCGAAGAAAATCTCTGGGATTTCGACACAAGACCCACCTATCTTCAAGAGGCAGTTGATACGGACCTGTTTAGGGACATCCGTAAAAAGATTCTGCCTGCCAAAGCCGAAGAAGTCGCCAAAGTTTTTTCGACAGTAATTCCTGGCGATCAGGTGGACACTGAATTGTGTTCCAAGTCAAGAGAAAAGATTTTTGAGGAACGGAAGGACACAACCCTTTCAGGGAAGTTGATCAAAGATCCCCCTGTCCGTGGACAGTTCGGTGAAGCCTTCATCGAGCTTCGTGAAGGGTACAAGGCAAAAAAACAGCGCCCTTATGAAAATCATGGACACAAACATGAGATTCTCAGAAAAATCATTGAGAGAAATCTCAGGGAATTTGGTTGGCTTGAGGGTTGTATGACCAGCGAATGGTGCTGTTCACCCTTCACAGTCATGAAGCCACCGCCTGCAGACCAGAACACCATAGATGGTTGGCGAATGGTTGTTGATTTTCGCAATCTAAACGCCGAAACCAAGGCGGATTCACACCCCCTGCCCCTCATTGAGGAGGAAATCGCCAAGAGGGCAAGAGGTCGTTTGTTCTCTGTGCTGGATCTCCGTCACGGCTTTCACCAAATGCCGTTGAGGAAGGACAGCAGACCTCTCACCTGTATGTGCACGCCATGTGGCCCAGTCCAGTGGACCGTCATGCCCATGGGATTGAAGAACGCCCCCTCATTTTTTCAAAGAATGATGGAGGATGTGCTGTTCACAACCCATCCTGAGCTTCGTGCCTTCGTGAGTGTGTACATAGATGACATAATCATCGCGACGGAGGGGGAGGGACTGACCGAAGCCGAACTGGTGGCCCTACATGAGAAGCAGCTGAACCAAGTTTTGGATATTTTTGACGCCAATCAGCTGATTTGTGGGCCAAAGAAGGGAAAATTATTTTTAAAATCAGTCGAATTTTGTGGTTCTCTCCTAGAGAATGGCACTCGACGACCCAGTCCAGGGAAGCTCGTCGCTATTCAGAAGTGGAAGCGCCCTGAGACGATCACGGAGTTGAGAGGATTCCTGGGTTGTTGCAATTTTTACCACACTTTTGTGCCGAATTATGCCAAATTTGCTGCCCCCCTCACTGAATTATTGAAGGTAGGGAGAGATGCAGGCAAGGCAGGTTCAAAGGTTCGTGTCAAGTGGACTGA
Source organism: Eutreptiella sp. 'Long Island Sound 2002' (assembly GCA_964036045.1). Classification (NCBI taxonomy): domain Eukaryota; phylum Euglenozoa; class Euglenophyceae; order Eutreptiales; family Eutreptiaceae; genus Eutreptiella; species Eutreptiella sp. 'Long Island Sound 2002'. Next base: position 74,022,088 of record OZ038385.1, read on the forward strand.
AGAGTGCGAGGAGGCCTTCCATCACTTGAAGGCAGCCCTCTGCGAAGTCGCCACGTTGCATGTGCCTCAATTTGACAGACCCTTCTACATTAGAACCGACGCATCTAGGTACGCGATCGGAGCTGTCCTTGAACAGGTTGATGAAGCCACCGGCGATCATTACCCTCTTGCATTTTGGTCTCGGAAGCTAGCCCCACGCCAAATGCAATGGTCGCCGCGTGAGCAAGAGACTTACGCCATCATCTGTGCTTTAAAAAAGTACCAATCGTGGGTTGGCACCAATCGAGTCGAGGTCCTGACGGATCATCGATCTCTGGAGTATTGGGCCACTGAACACATTGATACTGTCGCGAGTCCAGCTGGTCGACGGGCCAGATGGCACGAATTTCTCTCTCTGTTTGACCTCCATGTGTCGTATTTGCCTGGAAAACATAACACGGTAGCGGATGCTCTGAGCCGATGGGCTTACCCCGCCTCAGAGGGGCTGCAAAGTACCAACATCCATGGTACGGAGCAGGACCGCCATGTAATCATCGAATGGGATCAGGAAGAAAAGAAACTCATTCGACGTGCATGCATGCAGTGCGCTGTCAAACAGCACGCATTGCCGTGTCACGACATCACGGCCATCACAGATCCGGCGCATGCTCACGAGATCTGCACCAAAACGCTGAAAGTCGTGGAAAAAGTCACCGATCCCTCCTCAGGGAGTGTGAAACAGTTTGACTATACCTGACAAGTAAGTCGATTTCGGTTGATCGAGGGCATTAAGCGACGAGATCCGGCCAAAACGCCACCCCTGCCTAAGGATTCCCTGATCATCCGTGACTGGACGTCCGATTACCTGCAGGATCCCATGTTTAAAGAGGTCTTTGGAAATCTCAAATCCAAAGATGCTCACAGGGATGGGATTTTTGCAGAGTACTCGTTGGATGGGGGGAAGCTGTGGATGGAGGGTAAATTGTGTGTGCCAGACGCCCTAGCCCCCCGAGTGTTAAACTGGTGGCACAAATGGGAGTCCCCCCACGCACATGGCCGTCGACTGTGGTCGATGATTAAGCATAGGTTGTTTGGATCGAGGCTCTACACTCATTGCATGAAAGTAGCTGCCGGATGTGCCCAATGTGCTGTGTCGACGCCTCCCAGCGCGAAGAAGCACGGCCATCTGAGGCCTCATCCTATTCCGGAGCGTCTCTTTAACAGAGTCACCAGTGATTTCTTCTATCTCGGTGAACTCGATGACGAAGAGTGCCATTGGACTAACAAAAAAGTCAATGGTGTGCTCCTTATTCAGTGCCGTCATTCCGGCTACATTCAAGTGTTGCCTTGCAACATTGAGTCGATGACTGGCAAGGCTGCCGCCAAATGGTGCGCGCAGACCTGGATGGGAGGCTGGGACGTCCCATCCGAGGTGGTCACGGACTCAGGCAAAGAGTACACCTCCGAATGGTGGAGAGAATTGTGTGCTCGCCTTGGAATCCACCACCTCAGGTGTGAAATCCACTCGCATCGAGCGCTGCCTGGCGAAAGAGCCGGCTGCTCTGTTATAAATATGCTTCGTAAGGAGCTCGCGAGTGAGAAGGATTTCCACTGGCTTGAAGTTCTCTTCGCATTGCTTCGCCGTTACCACAACACGCCTTTGTATCATGGCCTTTCTCCAAATGAAATTGTCTTTGGACGAAAGAAGTGTTGGTGGAACATGCCGTTGAATAATCCTCGCCCCTGTAAGGATGCTTCGCTGTTTTTGGACGAAGTCCAACGAGCAGATAAGACTGTGTCGAAATTAATCGAGAAGCATCAAGCTGACTGGCTTTGGGTTCAAAATCAAGGTCGAAAAAACCCCCACAATTTTGAAGTCGATGATCGAGTTTGGCTTCGAAAATCCGAAACCACCCTGGACGGAGATGACAAGCTTCTTCCCTTGTGGGAGGGGCCATTCGCTGTTACAGCGCGTCTTGGTGAGAACAGGTGGAGGATTCGTGTGGATGTCAGCAGGGAAATTGACGTTTCGGGCGATCGCCTCAAGAGAGAGATCCCCTCCCCCAAGGATCGAGTTAAACCCCTTTTTTGGACTGCAAAACACTTGTCCGATCGGGTAATCGAAGGGGGAAAGTACGAACTCAAGAGGATTGTTGAAGCAAGACGTGACGCCAAGGGCGAATGGGAATTTCTGTGTGAGTGGAGGGGCTTTGATTCCAGTCACAACAACTGGGAACCAGCCCAATCTTTTGTCCATGGGTACACCAAGGGGTTCATTGACTTCCTCAAGAAGCACCCCGAAATTGGAGTACTCCTGACAGATTGTTTGTCGAAACCAGACAGACAAGTGGAGAGCGACGGAAAACGACCTGTGGTGCATCGAGATCCAGCCTTTTACGGCCCTCAGCAGCCACATTCCAGGGCTGATCCGTCGATCCCCCCTCCTGCGGTCAGGCCAGCCCAGGAGCCAAATGAGGACCAAGCTTCAAGTTCGGCCGCTGATTTGCAGCGCCCAAGCCGTACGAGGGCCCGACCAGACAGGTTGGTGGTTACCTGTATTCGTGCTTGGCCGAATTGAGAAAGCCATCCTACCACATTCTGCTCAATCCACTGTTCATTCTTTCTGTTTATGTCATGATGTGGAGAACTGCGAATGTTTGATAATTTGACGTCAAGCAACTTTTCTTTGGTCTCCGTTCGGCAGACAAGGCGTAGATACGCTGACGGAGTGTGCTGCCGTGTTCAGAAAAAACCAAACTCAGGCTTAATTCAGGCAGATTCGGGGTAATCTTGTCTCTGTTGGTCTGTGCATCTTTGGAATTTGGCTACTCGTGCAGATGGAAGCAAATGTACATAATCAAAACACCGGCCGGTGACATGCACCCCTACAGGCACCCCCTGTAGTACTGGCTGCACCAGATGCGGGGCCAGGAACTCAGATCTCACCTTCATTTGCTGTGATGCTGACGCCAAAGTCCAGATTCAGATCCAGGATCCTCAAATTTACCTTGAATTTCTCAGGTTTGTCCATCATTCTGCCACTGTTGTACGAAACCCAGACGTCAATTGTTCAGACAATCTTCATCTAGGAGCTCTAGGGACTTCTAGCAGCAACCTCTGAAGTCCGTAAGCTTCGTTGTATTTTTGGCACACGCCAATGTGAGCTCAATTCGACCAGAAACTGTCGAGAATGGTGAATCCAAGTGTCTTGTGGGACTCCATCGAAAGATTGGCCTTGTCCAAGTCGATTGACACCACCGCCACTGTAAATTCGGTGTCTCTCAGTTATATACTGTCAGTAAAGCGCCTTCTGCGAACCTTCGGCGCGTTACATGCCAAGGATCCAGGGCCAGCATGTCCCATCATGATGCATCATCACATGATCCACATTTTGATAGAATCTGTTAGATGCTCGCGAACCAACGTGCCGGAAAGCACAATTGAGCTGAATTAACGACAATATATATTAACTTTAGTCTAAACGAAGGTGTTGGTAGTTTCAGTTGTACACATTCCGCTTCATTTCACCTTCATCTCAAAGAATTTACTCATGTTAGGACAATTTAGATTGATTTCCTTGTCATCTCCCATCATTCCTCGAAGATCTGTTTAGATCTAAGTGAACGGAATACATCTTTACCTTCTGTGGTTCACTTAGGGTCTGTAGACTACATGTGTATTTGTTTAACCTCTCTGTGATTCCTTAATCCCCTCAATCTCTGCCAGAGCGCTGAGATGTCACTCCAATTCTTGATCCCCCCACTCAATCCACCCATAATCTACCTCATTCTCAACCAATGCATGGTTTGGTATCGATTCTCGATACGTTTACATGCTTTTTAGCCCGTGACCTAATGTTTTACTGCACGGAGGACTGTTCGTCACTTCTCATTCTGTCTCATTTCAGCTTTATCCACCCTGATTCAGTGCCAATTCAGCCCAAATCAGGTCAGATCAAGCAGATTTCGCCCCATCGAGGCTACATTTCTATGTTTTTCTGGGACTTACCCGCACTACGTTCTTCGTTGACGTAGCGACACACCCCAGTGTGTTTTTGGAGGGGAAGTGTAAGTGCGGTTAGCCCCATCTGCTCAGATTTTCAGACATTCTGCCCAGATTGGCTACATTTCGGTCATTTTCTTTGCTTCGGCGGAATTGCCGCCTCGCAGCTCAGTCACAGGATATTTCCTATATATTTCTGATATGCCGGATTTGATTCCGCGGTCCATTTCCCGTAAATCCGCCGCGTTCTGCTATTTTAGCTGGAATCGCCATTTGCCGTTGACGCGCGCTCGCGGCCCAGATCGGCCAGACAATTTTACATAAATGGATTATTTAAATTCATTCGGACAGTTTTGGACACTCAGATGTATTTAGAATAATTCCCCTCAATTTTCTTCATAGACTGGGATTTTCTGCCGGACCACAATCAGCATGGATCTTGCTTCTGTTGTCGCTGCTCTCGCCTCAGTTGGTGTCCGAGTGTCCGGTTCTACCCCCAATAACAACATCCAGGGAGACTCCTCGCGTGCCTGCCCCACTGGTCTTGCCGGCCCCGAGCCCTCCGGCACCCACAACGACCCAGGGCAGCACTTTCACACCCAAGACCTGGTGTTTTGGGTACGTATCCGACTAGGGGGACGTGAATACCTGGGGGTACTGGATACTGGCGCCACAATATCTATAGTGGCCAAGAAAATTTTACCTTGTGGGAGCCTGAAGAACACCATGACCACCGCCGCTATACGCATGGGGGATGGACATGTGGTGCACAGCTGCGGGGACTGTGAGGTGGAGGTACCTATGGGCTCCAGGACTATCGCCCATCGGTTCTATGTGATGGACACTGAGGCCTTCGACTTTGTACTGGGTACTGACTTCTTCGTACAGCACTCCCAGATACAATCCCTGACGCTGCAAGCGCCCTACCTCCTCTACGTGGACCACGGCAGTGGCAGAGAGTCTGTGCCACTGGAGCAGTCGGAACATACCTCGAGTTACCTGAGACTATCGAGGGAGGAGCCCTCGAACATGATGGCGGCCTCCTAAACTGAGGACTATCAACTATTGGGGGAAGTCCTAGACCAAGGTCTGAAGGAGTTGGGTTACTCTCGAGAAGACCTGAGTGTGGAGTTGTTCGCCAGCGACAAGCAACATGTACTGGACCTATACTGCAGCAAGGGGAAGAACTGCAGCTACAAACTTTACTGGCCCTCTTTCGGGATGGCCTACGGGAACCCCAGATTCAGTGAACTGGGGAAGGTGCTGACCAAGGTGGCCTTGGAATGTTCCTGTATGGTCCTGTGTTCCCCCGATTGGGGAGCCCATGGGGGCAACAAGTACTGGCGAAACCTCCTGGACAGGCTGACTATCAGCTCTGTACGTTTGCCTGACGAGGCCATCTACGTGCCTCTGGGGCGCAAGACGCCTATTGGGAAACCCGGATTTGGGAGTATGCTTAGCGTGGTGGACAGAGGTCTTACCTCCATTCCCTGGGAGGAACTGGACCCGACTCTGGTCCAGGCTATACAGCGAGAAAGCGATGGACTCGCCTTGGGTGACTTGAAGGATCGCCTACGACCTGAAGATGCTGTTGAGACTACACCCGGAGGAGATGAGTACGTCGTGACTGACACCAACACCCCCAACTCCCCCTGCCGTGTACCTGTTCCTGACGGAGTCTCTGAGTGTGGACTATCTGAGCTACCCAGCGAAACTGAGCACGACCCCTACTCTCCATGAGGGTGGAAGACCCCGTGGACGAGGAGCTGGACCCTCGATCCAGGCTCAGGGAGTATGTGGATTCCAAGAGGAAGTTGGTGGTGAAAAGGTTATGCTACGCGAAGCCTACCCGCAGCTCATGGCCACTGAAGCAAGGACGTATGGGAGACCTATCCCAATTGAAGGAGGACCTCGAACAGAAGATCACCACCTGGCAAAGGGAGGTAGATCTGAAGCTCATGAAGAGCGTCTGGGGCGCCCATGTGAGGACCCCAGAGGAGGACGACCTCTCGGAGGAATGTGTATGTGAACCCCCTCGAGCGTGCCTATGTTGCCATCGTCCATAGCAGATGGTTGAACAAGACCTTTTATATGCCTACCAAGGGCTGAAGGATACTACCACGGGCGAAGAGTCGGTGGAGGACCACCTCCCGACGTCTATTACCCAGGGGGCAAGCAACTTACACTCTGACGAGGACATGGAGGACAAGATCAAGATATTGGACCCGAGGGTACAGAGGCTTATAAGGACCTATCTGGAGGTGTTCGGAGAACTACCCCCTACAGCCTCATGTGACAAGCTGGTACAGATGGACCTCAAGCTGAAACCCGAGTTCGTTGGTCACAAGATCCGGAGGAGACCCTATCCAGCTCCTAAAGAACAGGCCGACGAGATCGAGCGACAGATACAAGAGTGTATGGACGCTGGCCTAGTCCTGGGGTACAAGGACGGGGACTACCCCCTACACTGCAGCCTCTGTTTCCTGGTGGCTAAACCTGGGTCTACAGCCAAACGGCTGGTAGTGGACTATGGAGAGCTGAACAAGAAGACGTTGAACCACTCAGGGTCCATTCCCAATATGGAGTCTACCCTGGAGAAGATAGCCTCCTGTCGCTACAAGACCAAGATGGACAAGCGAAGTGGATTCTGGCAAGTGGACCTGACGCCCAACGCGCAGGAACTACTGGCCTTCATCAACCCTCAGGGGAGGGTATTCAAGTGGAAGGTCATGCCGTTTGGCGTGACGAACGCACCGGCTCTATTCCAAGAGCTGATGAACAAGATCTTGTCCATCCTACGAAGGAGACCTAAGGTGCAGGAGCTCATATCCCGTGGTGCCCAGATGGAGGCTCACATCGACGATGTATGCCTCCGTACCAATACCCGGGAGGATCACCTAATCCTCTTGGGTGAGTTCTTTGCGGTCTGCCAGGAGAACCACACTCGACTCAAGCTTGAGAAGTGTGAGTTCATGCAGGAGACCATGCAGTACTTGGGGTTTGACGTTGGCTTTGGGTGGTGGACCCCAGCGGCCTCTAAGGCCAAACCCCTGATTGATGCCAAGGTACGACACGAGGACCCCAAGAAAGGACTTCATGATGTACGCAGTTTCATTGGGGCGTGCAACTTCTATCGCCGCCACATCAAGAACTTCACCTACACCAGCGCCGTTCTGACGGACTTTATCAAGAAGAGTACTACTTGGCGCTGGGGCCCACAAGAGCAACAAGCGTTTGACGAGCTCAAAGACAAGGTAGCCAACGGTAAGTGCTTGGGCGTGCCTAGGGCACATTGGGAGATTATCCTGGTGACCGACGCCAGCAATGTGTGCGGTGGTGGAACGTTGTTCCAATGGCAAGCACTAGAGAAGGAGGAGTTCGACTCGGCCATTTCCCAATGGGGGACGGAAGGTCTCAACCGAGATGGAACCCTCAAGCACAGCTACCCTGACGACAAGTGGGTCCTAGTACCTCTGGGCCACTGGAACTGGAAGTGGAACCAGGCCAGGGGGAACTACTCCACCTATGAGCAGGATTTGCTCGCGGGTATGCTGTTGCTATCCTCACAAGCACGACTGTTGGGGAGTAAGCCTGTGGTCTGGCTGTGCGACCAAGAACCGGTCTGCAGTTTCCAGAAGGGTCCCCAACCTGAGAAGGCCAAGCTACGTTGCTGGTGGACCTACCTCAGTCAACTACGGCTGACGGTACACCATATCCAGGGAGTGAAGAACGAGTGCGCCGACTACATCAGCCGCAACAACTTCGACGCCCTGATTGGTGCCCGGTCTGAAGCGCTGGCTAAGGAGGCGTTCAGCCGGATGGACGTACACCTGGACTCGAACATGACCATGATACGCCCACTGAATGGACTCCAACAATCGGAGTACCTGAAGGAGTTTGGGGATATCTACAAGCGCCTGGAGAAACGCCTTGAACCCCTCCTGGTCAACCAGGACCAGTGGAAGAGGGACAAGAGCTACCTCTGGCACGAGGACCGCATCGTGGTGCCTAGTGACCGAGTCCCAGCGCTGCTGAAGTGGACCCATGAGTCAAGTGGTCATGTGGGTGCTGACCGTACCTTGAGGCTGTTCAAGCAGTGGTTCCACACTACGTGGACTGACGACCAACTGCGGAAAACACTCCAGCCTATCGTGGACAAGTGCCCGTGCAGGTCCTGTAAACCAGGGGATATCAGGGACAGAGGTCTCTACTCGACCCTGCCCATCCCTCACCGTGCTAACGGTGTTCTATACGTGGACTATAGGGAGATGCCGAAGTTCGGGGGCTATGACTTCGCCCTCGTGGTAACCTGTGGGTTGACCAGGTTTACCAGGGTGTTCCCATGTACCAAGCACATTACCGGGGAGGAGACTATCAAGATACTCCTGGAGGAGTGGTTTTGTGTCTATGGGGCGCCCAAGGAGATCAACTCCGATGAGGACGTACGAGTACGCTCAGATACTGGCTGGTACAAGAGGGTCCTGAGATCCCTCAATGTCCAGGTGTCTACGGGGATTCCCTACTCTCACACGAGCAACCCCCTATGTGAGCGACAGATTCGTGTCCTGAAGGAGAACGTCAGGATATGGTGCAAAACTGAACGCACCAGAGACTGGGTGAGACTACTCCCCGTCATATCCTTGATGATGAACTCCCAAGAGAGTTCTGCTACTGGCTACTCGCCCCATCAGCTATTCCTAGGGCACCCGGCATGGTTCCTACATGCCCCCTATCCAGAGGACACCCATTCTTCTGTGGGTGAATGGGTCCAAGAGCAACAAGCGAAGGTGGACAAGGCCAAGGCTATGCTCCAGAGAGTGAGGGAGCGTCAGTGGAACAAGAAGAACAAGCACCGAGTACCGGCCTCCTACCAAGAGGGGGACTGGGTGCTGGTGCACCACAGTCGACTACCCGCCTGGCTACGCTCTACCAGCGATGACCCAATCTTTGGGCCGTACAAGATCCTATCAGTGGATGGACACCGTATCACCGTGCGGTGTTCTCCCCGTCTAGGGGGGACCCTGGTGTGCGCTGCTCAACACCTGAAGCGCTACCATGATCCTGAAGACCTCTGTGGGGAGGAGTGGGAGCTGAACGACGAGGAAATCGCCGCTCTGGACCTACAAGGGGCTGCCAGCCCTATGGAAGTTGAAGGTGAACTCCCCGACATGAACGCCGAGGAGATGGCTAAGGAGGGCTTCTACCTGGTGAAGTCTGTCCTACGCCACCGCTATCGCCAGGGTTGGCGCTTCCTCACCCTCTGGGAAGGGTTTGGAGTCGAAGAGGCCACCTGGGAGCCCTTCTCTGCATTTGTTCTACCTGAGGGACGCCTAAACTCAGTTCTGGTTGACTACTTGTCCCAGAACAACCTTGGTGAGTTGCTGAGGCTCGCTGAGACGCTTGCCTCCAAGACTAAAGCTAGGGACTGAACCTTACCCTTACCGGCCAAAGCGTATGTGTGAGTGTGCTATTCCTAAGGTCCTGAGAGCAAGCCGCAGAAGTGGTGTCCTAATTATACCCAAGTCTGCGCCCTTGCTGAACCTGGAGGGTTGGCTTATTGATGCCACGGGGTACGCCCCAGGTCTCCCCTCCCCTATGCGCCCAATTTCTGTGCTGGCGCAAAACCTTTGGGGAATACCCAGCGTACTAATCCAGGTATTGTTTTCCCTACCTATCTGTCTACTACAGGGAGGGGTGGCCAAAAGCTATGAAGGCATGAAAACGCCGTTTTGCTATGTGGCCAAAACACTGACCTAACCACTGCCACAGCCCGCCAACCCTGCTAAAATTGCAGGAAACGGGTGGGACAGTGACACACGCACTACAGGTCCTACACACCCTACAGTGGCACCATCCTGGTGGGCGAGCACTGGGCAACTGGCTCTAGCCCCCACACAGGACTACTACTCCTACACGCACACTCTACTGGGCGTTGCGAAGGCAAAGATCTCGTGGGTCCTAGCGACCCTCCTGTGAAATGACAAGAGAACACAGCGCTGCTAAGCAACTGTGGCCTAACAGGGGACGCCACAACGCGTTTCCCCTGCTAGGGCTTGGAGGGAAGGAGTGCTCTCGCGTGCAAGGCGCAGATGTTGATGAAGTCGGACTCCCTGCTTTGCCACAGGCGGAGCGGAGTTACTTGTTTGTGTGATCTGCGCCCTTGTTTAGCAGGGCATGAAAAAAGGCTGCTGCACCAATCACCCTACCTGCCCACCTGTAAAACAAAGGCAAATGAAAGGGCGTTTGCGGCGGAGGAACCAAGCCACACTCCAGGTATTATACCCTTCTCAGTGTGACCTATAATACACTGTCCGCAAACATGCTGGAGGACCAGCTACCCTTGTCAAGCAAGCAAGCGTTAGGGGCCTCCTCAGGTTCTCTTAAAGAACGTACCGAGGAGCCCCTGGGTAGCCTAAACAAGGTTTACCGTGCGCACTTCGTGTGGCCTACCCTTTAATGCGTGTGTGCATGCGCGAGTATGCACGAGTCCTTTGGGCACACCTGCCCATCTCTACCACAATCACGAACTCCACCAGGGGGTGGCCCCGCCTGGGCTTACTCACCTTACCTACCGCTGGAGAGAGAGAGCAAGTGAGGGGCACACGCGAAGAACGTTGCAATGCACTGGTGTGTATGTCTAATCACCCTGATCTGACCGCTAATCATCTGCAATCTTTCTAATCAATCCCTCTATCGCGTCCTATCTTTTTTGGCGCTGCTAAAAGGCTCGTTCACGGAGACACGAGACGAGCAATGTGTATGCGGCATACGGAACGAGCATACCTGTAGTTTATACCTGATTCGTTGAAGTCTTTTCGATTGATTCTCGAATTCTTGAATTTTTGAAGCTTCTATTAGTGTGGGTGGAATCTGTATGTTTATTTATTAATGTGTGTCTCGTCATTTTCAAGACTACGTGAGACATACGTTTATAATCTTTCTATTATTTTTAGACTGGTCGTCGTCGTCGTCGTGTCCAGGCGCGGGCCTGGCGGCGGCGCGCGTGTGCGCATCGCAGAAAAGAATTTATGCTACAAGGCGGCATTTTTTTTTCTAATTACACAGATGTATGCGCAGTTTTGAGGCGCATCGATCAGTGTGCAGTACGGTTGCATCTTTGCCGATTCTGGCTGTTCAGTTGGCCGAGCGGGCGCTAACTGCCTGTAACCAATCCCAGAACCACCTGTAAGCGCTATCCGTCGATGTTATCGCCAGCGCCAGCGCCGGCACTGCACAGCACGGCGCATTTGCCAAAACTCCTGGGGTTTCCTTTGAGTCCCAAGTTTTACGACGAATTTCCTGAGCGGCTAACAAGGAAACTCCTGCCGACATTGCATCACTGGCACTGGTTGTCGACATTGCATACATTGCACCATGGCAGTGGTCGGCTCCCCGCCGATGTAGGCCAGCAGCTTCACTGCAACAATACCATCCGTGAGTGCAATCACAGGCAGTTGCGTAATCCAGGTATGGCATACTTCTTGCAGGGTTGACTAATCAGGAATTGGTGCACTTATTGCGGGGTACTTCCTGGGCTCGGGTATGCACTTCTCCTCAGGCCCTTGGTTAAGCCTACTTTACTTGGACCCTACTCGGGTGGGAGACCCCCGGACGGAGGGCGGGCTGCAAGGGTACACTTTGTGAGTGTCTATTTTATTTCGGTATACACCCGAACTGCATTGAGTATTTTGGTGCAGCGGACATGTGTGTACTGCAGGTGTATACCAAAATAAGATAGGCACTCAGAAAGTGTGTGATTTCGGCAGCAAACATGTGTGTACTCCGAGTGTATAATAAAAAAAAATAAACACCCAGAAAGTGTATCCTCACAGCTGCTGACCGCAGCAGTACGAGTGTATGCCCATATAAAATAGACACTTAGAAAGTGTTTTTTTTTGCCGGACATGTGTGTGCTGCAGGTGCATGGTGGGATAAAATATGCCGTCTACGCCCGTCTACATTTTCTGGAAATACCTCAAGGCTTGGCTCAAGTTTTGCCGCGCGTAGCGCGGGCAAGGAATCTACATCTATCAGGAAAAATTCGATGCGAGCACCAAATTTTCTACCCGCGCATTTGCGCGGGCTGAACGCTACTTCCATTATTCCTCCTTTTTCCGGCGCTTCGCTAGGAGCCGCTCCTGCGCGCCGCCATTTTATGCGTATGAATTTCTGGATTTAAAAAATCCAGAGATGACTATAATTTCTATAAAAATGTGCTTCTGACGCACAATTGGATTCTGCTCAGGTGTGTCGTTTCAGAAAAATTCTAGGCCGTCATTTGACGGATTTTGGTGTCGTCGCTTCGTTATTGCGTGGATTCGTCCATAATTCTCCCATTCCTGCCTCTGCAGATACCCACGCGCAGCCTCGCTGAGTAGGCCGTGTTCGGGCTGAAACGCAGGTGCCTGGAGAGACTGAGCAGAACCAAGACCCCACCAAGGGGCAATTTTAATTTTCTCACGACTCCCTTCGCCCTAAGACAGGTCACAGGTCGCCAGCAGGTTTACGAGAACCCCTGCGAGTGTGTATATTGTGTCTTGCGTCTGGGTTGTGTCGACGCTGCGTCTTGGAGGGAGGGATGCATATGCACATGTTTGGCATGCTCCCATACTAACCCAACCAAGCCACAGGAGCCCCGGCAGCGCCATGAGCGCTGAGTCTTCTGTAGGATATGTTACATACAAAGCAGCAAAAGAGCGCCAGCCATGGTGAGCGCCCATTTTTCAGTGTGAGGGAAACTGTAGGTATTTTAAAGTAGATGTGGAAACCAAGGAAAGGCCAAGAAGAATTCCCTCTTTCCTAAAATGCGACAGTGGTGGCCACCACAGCACAAGGGGGGAGTAAGAAAAAGTGCTTTTCCATTGCTTTGAGGCATACTCTAGTTGTATTAGAGATGCACTGAGCATCCATGCATTTTTATCTTAGTATTGGTCCCACCAAAAGTGGTGATAACACATTTTGACCTATGGAACTAAACACCCGATCAGGATATGGAGTGGACCCCTTAATCCCCTTTCAATGTGAAGCTATTCATCTTTTCCTGAGTTGACTGAGCACTGCCATACCTAAGGTAGAGCCTATGAATTTATCTATGTTTTTCCATGAATACTTATCTGCCCTAGTGGTATGTACCCTAGGGGGCTAGGCACCCCTTTTTGAGAGGTCCTGGGTTCAATTCCTGGTCAGCCCAGCTAAGTAGGAAGATCCCATGTGACATGGCAGTGACCTCATCGCCACATGCCCTGCCACCTCAGCACATATGGGACCCAAAACAAAGAGTGCACATCTCCTGAGATGGCACTATGGAGAGAGAGTGACCATGGGGCAGTTTTCTAACTCTTTTCCAAAAGCATTTCAGCTACCTTTGTGAATATGCATTCAGTTGTGACCTGAGTTGCAGTTTCTGTGAATATCCTTTCATCTTTCACTGTTTACACTGCAGCCCTTCATGCCTTGATCCTGAATTACCTTCTCCTTGCACACTTCTGGCTTGGGCTATCCTGGATTGACTTGGACTTACTGTATTTCAATAAACAAAAGCTTTTCATCTCCCAAAACAAGCAGCAGGACACCCTACAGCAACAGCAAGCAGCAGGAGAAGCAAACACACAGTGCTGAAAACACTATAAACTTTGCTGGTATTTTAAAGTAGACGTGGAAACCAAGGAAAGGCCAAGAAAAAATCCCTTTTTCCTATAGAATGCGACAGTGGTGGCCACCACAGCACAAGGGGGGAGTAAGAAAAAGTGCTTATCCAATGCTTTGAGGCATACTCTAGTTGTATTAGAGATGCACTGAGCATCCAGGCATTTCTATCTTAGTATTGGTCCCACCAAAACTGGTGATAACACATTTTGACCTATGGAACCAAACACCCAATCAGGATATGGAGTGGACCCCTTAATCCCCTTTCAATGTGAGGCAAATCATCACTTCCTGAGCTTACTGAGGACTGACATATCAAAGGCAGAGCCTATGCCTTTATCTATGTTTTTACATGAATTCTTAGCTATCCTAGTGGTATGCACCCTAGGGGGCTGGGCACCTCTTTTTGAGAGGTCCTGGGTTCAATGCCTGGTCATAAAGAAGGTCCCTACCAGGACCGGCCCCCGCTGTGCCCCTTCCGCCTGTAACCCCTGACGATTTGCTCCGGATCAACGATTGCATTGCTCAAAATCCAAGGTTCCAAATCCAAACATATAGAAAATAAAATCCTCCTTCAACCCTGAATGGCAACCAGATCCCACAAATACAGCAATAACCCAATTCACAATCAAATCAGGCTGCGGGCTTTCGTTCAGCACATCGATGGTCTCACGATGGCGGGCATGTACAAGAATTGCACCAAGGAAGAAAGCCCTGAAATTGGCATATGAACACAAATAAAGCAAAGTTGGGGAAAGAGGTAAACGTACACCTTCACAGCCATAAACCCCTCATTCCCTGGACTCAAGACCTTCCCTTGACTCACCAACATATTGCCCTGAACCAGGTCAAATGAGATGGCTGAATGCCATGTGTCACAAGTCACTACACAAACCCCAAAAATGTGTTCACTCCCAAACCTCTAAATCCTAGCCCAATTGGGAAGGTTGCGTGTCATGGCGTAGAGTGGCACTTAGGACCATGCCCTACCCTGACATAACCTTGGTTGGACTTGGAGTCAAATGGGCTTGGAGATATGCCCCATGAGTTTGAACTCATAACATGCCAAAAACTGCCAATTCACACCATATTGGCCATATATCAAATATATGCTCAAAATTGAGGTTACCACTTATCCGAAGGCTCAAAGCATGCATGGAATCGAAGTCTAGTATTCATGGAGGATAGAGACCAAAGACCAATGCCCATGTACATCCCCATTCTACCCTCGAAACCCCTTCGGATATGGGCGCCACGCACTGCCCAAGTCAGCCCATGATCTTGAGACCAATTCTTGTAATCCTTCGTGCGCCAAGCCAAATGGAGTACGCGATCCGGCATATGGTGGTGTTCAACCCCAAAGCATATGCCAACATATAAACAACATACCATGGTTCGACTCCCCATAGGCTTCTTGCTGTTTGCCGACCAGGTAAGTACACAAAACGCAAAAATGAGCAAAAATTGAGGTCAAAAACATGAAAATATGGCCAAATACAAAGTTGTCATGATAGTATATCTCTATGCTCACCCATGAAATCCGCTCATGGTTCAATACACAAATGATTGGAACCATTTGCGAACAATTCCGCCACTTGGATCCCCAATCAGGCGCATGGAGATACCTTCGCCACTGATACCTACATGCCCCATTAAAAGGGGAGTGCACTCATGGATCTCTTTCACAAACATACCATGAGCAATACATATGCGGTAGACTTAGTCTAGCGCTTTGAATTCCACAATTGAGACATGGGCAAAACCCTTGTCACGTATGGCTCCCCATCTCTTCGGCCACACGAAGATATATAACATGAGCGTGAGCATATCAAGACATATACCATGCATATAAAACATACCCTCAAAAGTGGCTCCGACCATGATATGCCATGTCCCTCCATGGACATAACTTCACGTTAAAAATGCGTAGGAACCCAAGAAAAGTGTCTATGCAACCCCAACACTCATGCGGTACACTCGAAAGTCGCAATAAAATATTCGGTTGCACGGTCCAAGAGTTTTATATCACTTTCTACCCTCTTGACCCTTATCCCTTGCTATAACAGGCATGTGTACACAATAAAGGTGTTTGATGCTTCCTAAATTAACTTGAGACCGAGGCGCTTGCAACGCAACTTTCATTATTCTCTTTCCTCACACTCGCTCGTAGATATGGCCCTTCAAAGTGGTCCCACGATTCACTTTTGTTTCCCTTATATCTCCAATTCCAATGGGTGGCAAGTATAAGGGAAACCTGATTCGGGCATAGGGAAAAGAGTATGCCCACTCGAAGAAGTCCAAATCAAGTGCGGCGATGTCGAAGTCGAAAATCCGATTTCGACTTCGCGAAAAATTCAGATCAAAGTTCCGAGTGCTTATTTAGAAAATTGCGGAAACAACGAACCCTTTACAGATGAAATCTGACCCTTCATCGGAGTCATAACCAAAATATCTGGAAATAACAGTTAACCAATCGGTTAACGCAAAATCGCGAGCCAACTGACAGTCGCCGATCCATTGACCATCAGAACGAAAGGCTGAAAAATTACGGAAACATTATGATAATAAAACCCTGTTGATTCCTGATATTCTGATATACAAAATCTCCGCTGGCGGCGCCTCGGTACTGAAAATGGCCGCTCGTAGCCGGAATGGCCAAACCTGTCACACTATCACATCGGGTTAGTTCAGGTGGATGGGAGAGTATGATATCAGCCAATGGCGGCTTGCCGGCACATAGATACACACCCCAAGTGACCCCAAGATGGCCACGGGGGTCCGGACCGGCTTCACCCCCCTTCTCAGAGCGTTGTTACCGCTCGGAAGTCATCGAAGAGAGGACGGGAGGACCCCAATGGGCTCCAACCCCCCCCTCCATGTCCCAAGGACACATGGAGGCCCCACACACGTCGTAGGTGTCCCCCATGCCCCATGGGAGGGGTGAGGACACTTAAATCGGTGCCCTACGCCATATCCGGTCTCCGCTTGATCTACAACATGGACCAAGAGGATCAAAGATAGAGAAACGTCGTCGATCGATCTAAATACGTATACCACGATGAAATATATATGTGGAGATCGAGTGAAGGGGGTATATGGCCAATCAAGGCCGAAAAATCCCCGGATGAACGCCCTCACCCGTCTCCTCATTCACAGAAACAAACAAAATGCCAAGGGGGTTCCATTACGGTGCTACAGCAGCAACCAAATGGACCAACACGTCCTTGACATCCAAAGAAATTTTCTTTTTCTTCAGGTAGTCGATCCAGACCGTGGTGTACTTCGGCAAAAAACTGCTCAGAGGCTCCCACGAATCCCTGGATGCGGCGAATCCCTTCCAACGGACCTTTTAAAGCTTACCCCCAGGCGTCCCCGGGTCCGGCTTGTCCGCCAGGATCTTCTCAGCGGTGAAGTCGTCGTCCTCACCCTCGTCGTCCGAGCCCACATCGCCGGCCGTGAACTCGAAGGTGACGGGACGTCCGCTGGGGTCTGGTGCTCGGGGACGAAGCTGGGTATGGTCGCGGTCCAGGATCTTGTTATCCCCCACCCGAACCGCATACACATCCTGCCCGACCTTCCGAACGATTACCCCCGGCACATACCAAGATGCCTGCCGATGCCTGGACAGGACATCCTTGTGGTGCCGCTCCACCAACACGGTGTCTTCGGGAGCATACTTCTGGACTTTTCCCTGCTTGAAGTACTTGGCCCTCTTGTCATGCTCGTCCTGTAGTGCCTTGCACACCTTGGCCGCCGTGTCGTCCGCCTCAGCCATCATGGCATTCGCATCCCGGGCCACTTTGCCATGGTTCATCCACGGGAGAGTGCGTGACACTCGATCCCGTAGGAACAGGATGCGATGGGGCGACAGTCCAGTGGGTCCCGGAAGGTCGTGATACGCTTGGAGTACTCTCCACAGCGAATTATACCAATTCCGGCCCGGTTCGTCGATGTGCAGCTGGCGGAACTTCTCGAACATCTGCCGCCCGGCCACCTCAGCTCAGCCATTCGACCGGCTGTGGTACGCCACGGTCTTGGCGTGCCGAATGCCCCTGTGCTTGCACATCGTCTTGAACCACGTCCCAACGAATTGACTGCCCCGATGGCTGCAGATGACAGCTGGGATATCGAAAATCGTCAGCAAATGCCTGATCATGGCATTCGCGACGGTCTTGGCCTGCAGCCCCACTCCGTGCTTGTCCTTCTTGTCCTTCTTCTTGGACTTCTTGCCCGGGACTGCCACGATATACCCGCTGTGCCTGTCCACCGCCAGGATGACACAGTCGTAGGTCTCTCCTTCAACGGTGACCTCAGGCATGGCGAACACATCCATGGCCACGGACCGCATAGGGGCCTCCAGTATAGCCGTATACACCGGGTTGCCAGCTGTGGAGTGGTTGGGGCTCTTCGTGGCCCGACACACGGCACAGTCGCTGCAGTACCTATCCAGGATGGCGTAGTACCCCGGAGGGAACTTGAAACGCCACTCCAGGTCCTGCTGCATCTTGTCTCGGCCAGGGTGCATGAGCTGGGCGTTGTGCCAATGGTCAATGGGCTCCTCCACTCGGTTCTCGGGCACCAGCAGCTTGTCCTTGAGGAACAACTTGTCGCCATCCTCGGTCAAGCCCTCGGGCCATTCGTCATCCGACGGGGCGCTCACGGCATTCCAGTACCGGCTCCAGTGCTTGGATGCCGCATAGTCATCCAACCAGTCCTCTGTGAGCACCGACCTGACTAGCTCTACAGGGGCCACCATCCATTGCTCGAGGGTTTTCTCCCGAAAAGCTTGGACGCGGGCACCCCGGAACTTTGCCAGGTCCGTACGGTTTGCCATCACCACAAAGCACTTGACCCCCTCTTGCTCCATGGCCTTCTCCATCTCGATGATGCGCTTGGCCTCCTCGGTTTCCTCGGCGTCCCCAGGGCTGGATATGTCCATCCAAGCCTTGCCCGCGGGGTAGGCCAATCGACTGAGGCAATCTGCCACAGTGTTGTCCTTCCCCGGGACGTATACGACACTGAGGTCGAACTTGACGAACGTCTCATGCCATCGGGCCCTCCTTGCCGCCGGTCCCGAGGGGGTGTCGACGTGCTCCTTGTGCCAGCTCTGCAAGGACTGATGGTCCGTGCAAACCACCACCGGTTGCAATCCGATGTGACCAGACCACTTTCTGAGCCCACAAACAATGGCGTACGTCTCCTTCTCCCTCGCGGTCCAGGTGCGGCGTTGGCCCTCGGCCAGGATCCGGCTCCAGAACGCCACGGGTACATGTGACCCGTCGTCTCGGATCTGCTCGAGGACTGCCCCCACAGCATAGTCCGAGGCGTCCGTCCGTAGCACGAATCCCTTGTCCGGGTCCACCAGGAATAGTCCCAGTTGCCCCAGGAGTTGGTCCTTCAGTCAGCTGAACGCATCTTCGGCCTCAGGGGTCCAAGCAAGCTTCTTCTTGCTCCCCTTCCGGCCATCGAACTTGCCCACTTGTAGCATCTTGTGCAGCGGCCCCGACAGTTCTGCATACATCCGGACATAACCCGAATAGTAGTTGCAGAACCCCATGAAGGATCGGAGTTCGCTGATGGTCTGGGGCTTCTCCCAGTGGTGCAGGGACGCCAGTTTCCCAGGCATGGGACGGCGTTGCCCGTGACCAACCACGTGACCCGCGAACTCCACTTCCTTCACGAAGAGTGAGGCTTTGGTGGGCTTGCACACCATGTTGTGCTTGTCCAACTCGCTGAGCACTCGGCGCAGATCCTTATCATGCGCGTCGATGAGCTTGTCCTCAGTCATGTTCTCCGTGCCGGACCCGATGATGATGTCATCCACGAGGGGATCGGCACAGTCCCGGACAGGACCGAGTAGGTCCTCCATCATGCGCTGGAAAGCGGCGTTGCCATTCTTGGCGCCCATAGGCACCACTTTCCACTGCATGGGCCCCAGCGGCGTCGACATCGCTGTGCAGGGCCTGGAGTCCGGGTGTAGCGGCATCTGGTGATAACCGTGTTTCAGGTCCAACACCGTGAAAATCCGCTTTTTCTGTTGTTTTTGGAGGATGGAGTCGATCAGGGGAAGCGAGTACGAGTCGTGCTCGGTCTGCTCGTTCAAACCTCTGTAATCCACCACCAACCTCCACTCGCCCTTCTCCTTCTTGGGCACGATGAAGGCTGGGCTGGCCCACTCACTGTCGGAGGGTTCGATCCATCCCCGCTCAATGAACTCGGCCAACAGCTTCTTCATGGCCTCGGCCCGATCGCCCTGAAGTTGGTACTCCCGATGACGATAGATCTTCGGGTTCGGCTTCAGCTTGATCTTTGCTGTACCAAACCTCCCACGATCTGGAGGGTTCTTGTTGGCGACGCCACTGAATAGCCGCGGATAGGCCTTGATCAGCCTCTCCTTCAGCTCGGCGTCCTTCGGGTTCTCCTGGGCCTCTTCAGCCGCTTGCTTCGGTATAGATACAACCGACCGCACTGCGGTATAGGCCTCTTCTGGGTCCGATTCCGACTTCTCCTCGTCCGATATGCCGTCTTCATCGTCGTGGGGAGCTCTTCCCACCGATAATCTTCGGAAATTTGCGGCATCGGGCTGGTGACTGTCGCTATCGGCACCCATTCTTGGAAAATCCCATGTTGGTGGGTTCGACCCAACCGGACCATCGTATTGGTCCGCGATGTGATCCATGACCCTCGCCACGAACTCGTCCCTCTCGTACTTGCCGGTGACCAACATCTTGTCATCCCACCAATGCGGAGATGTGACCATGGCCCGCCTCTTCTTGGCTGCCACACGGTCGTGCATCCCCATCCGCATGTAGTTGACGACGTCGTCAATCCCGGCGTGGGACAGGACGTCAATGCCATCAATAGGCTGATCCGTCCCCTCCTTGGGCTTAAACATGACCTTCATGGGCACCGCCTCCACCCTATGGATGAATGCCTCATCACCTGTGGGCTGGGCTTGCGCCCCATCCACCAGGAAAGCCTTGTTACCCCACGCTTGACCCGGGGAGGGCATTGATACACCCTTGGCGTCGATGAACAACTCCTCCTCTGGCCCGAATGACATCTCGTTCAGGGTGATGGAGTCCAGCGTCGACTTGAGACCCTCCAGCGGACATGGGGTGGATCCTATGCCGGTTATGACCAGGATCCCTTTCGCCCTATCCGCGACGATCTTCTCCACCGTACGTCTGGTGTTATCCAGGGAGCCATGCCAATACATGGGCCCCCACTCCTTCATACCCCAATGCCTGTGCCAGGCTGAGTCTCCTCGATGCCAATGCCTCCTACACTTCCGCAAAGGTGGGGCATCCCGGGAAGCGAAGACGTCCGTCTCGGGCGCTTCAGCTCCCAGCGTCTGAATCATCCTGGCGTACACTTGCGGCGCCATTCCATACTCCGTGAGCTGAACTCCACGGTATCCTCTGGACTTGGCGCCCACAGCTTGCACCGCTCGGACGATCCGATCCTCTTCCTCAGCCTTCCATTGGGATGACCCGCACGCATAATCCGTGGACAGCCATGTGAGGCATTCGTCGTCCTCCCGGACCAGCGTTGCTCGATGGGGAAGGGCTCCAATGGCGTTGGCCACCATGAAGTCATACCCCATGATCATATCCCAATCGGTAATGTCGGCCACATAGAAGTTCCAGGATAGAGTGCTTCTCTTTGCCTGATCAGGGCGGTTCAAGCGCTCATGCTCCCAGAATTCAATACTGATAGTGGCCTCATGGGTGCCACCACCCATAAACTCTCCGTTGGCGACCTTCAGGCGGACCGGCCTCTGGCTGGGCTGCAAGAGTTCCTCCTTGAACAACCCTCTCCGGACCAGGCTCACCTGGGCACCCGTATCCACTAACACATCCACCACCTTCTCCTCTCGTCCGCACCGTACTCGCACTTTCAAGTGCAACTGCCGCTCGTCGCCATGAGGTGTATGGACGACTCTCACGGCATGCAACTCTAGCACGTCCGGGTGCATCAGGACTTCAAGGGTATGGTCACGGATGGTGTAGATCTTGGGCTGGTCCTGCCCGTCCACGGGGCTCTCCGTGGTCGCTCCTTCCTTCTTGCCACGTCCCGTACCCACATGTACTTCCCTTGGCAGGGCGCTCCAGGGGTTGGGAGTGGCGAAACTCAGTGGTTTTGGCTCTTCTGGAGCCTTCTTCGGCACCCGATGTGCCTTCGCTTTCTCTGGGATTCCACTGATTTTCGGAGGAGAGACCTCCGAGGTCCCACTCCCGTGGGGGCTCCTCTAGACTTGGCTTCCCGCAGCCCCTTCCGGCTGCGATCCGCCAGGACTTTGTCCACCACGTTGCTGGGCTTTGAGTTCCTCCAACGTCCTCAACATGTCCTCAGCAACCTCCTCGATCGACCTCACTCGTCGGTCTTGGCCAGGTCCACCACCATAGCCTCTTCCTCCGCCTTTTCCTTGGCCTTTGCCTTGGCCTTTTCCCCCGTCTCCGCCCTTCGCTTTCCAATCTGAAATCCGCTGCTCCTTGGGCTTCTTCTCGGGGTGGGCTGCGAAGTAGGCCTTCTTGTCCGCCTCATACACCTTGCACTGACGGTGGTCGTGTGCATGGTTGTTTCCCTTGCCATAACAGACCCAGCACCCGTCGTGCTGAGACCTGTACTCCCGGAACGAGAGCGGTGGGTTCCCGATCCTCCTTGGCTCTCTGCTCTTCTTGGGTCCCAGCTGGCTCCATCTGGACCGATCCTGCCCATGGTTCTTCACGTTGTGCACCACAAACGCGAAGAAATGGGCCTCCTCGTGATCCTCCCGGGACCCGGTCCAGTGGTCTTGGCCACTTCCACTACCATCCTCCGCGGAGTTGGCCGTGTCCTCCTTGATCTCCCGATGATGGCGGTCTTCTCGGTGTCCTCGTTGTCCATGACCATGCCGATCCTGCACGTGGGCCTCGTTCTTCGCATTGAGCTTCAACTCCACCGTGATGTACTTCACGATCTCATCCAGGCTCATGCAGGCGAAGATGACTTGCATCCTCAGCGGCTCCCCGCGCCTCCACTCCACATTGTTGAGGCGCAGCAACCTTTGCCCCATGGAGTCCCCAAATACCTCGACGTACACGGCGTTCTTCAGGCCCAACATCCGGTTGGGTTCGCCCAGGTTCCTCCTGAAGAACTCCATGATACCCGCATGGGTATCCTCTGCCGCCATGATCCTCACCGCCACGCGCTTCTTCGCCCTCTTCTTCTCCTCGTCCTCCACTCTCCTCTTCCAGTTGCCGGGGAGGACGTCCTTCAGGAGGTGGCTGATCTCGCTGGCCTCGTTCCAGTCCTCCACCAGCTTGAGGCATCTGCGGTACTTCCGCAGATACTGGTTCCACTCCCGGACCCGCAACTCACCGCGGTCCAGCGGCAGTGGGATGGACCACAGGTCCTCCAACTTATGATTCGGAGCGTCCACCCGCTCCTCATCCTGCAACCACTGGAGGCAGGCCTGCTCTGTCCTGATCAGTCCTTCCCGGATCTGATCCCGCAGCTCCTCCTTCAGGTCCTGCGCCAGGCGGTGTGGGAATGTCCGGCATACCCACTTATCCCGCGGCACTCCCCGCATCTCGCCGACGACCTCCTCGGCGAAGTCCTCCCAGTCCAGGATGAAGTCATCCAGGTTGGACGGGTTCCCGTCGTAATAGGGGATTTTGATTCCCCTGAGGTCGTCAATCCTGATGGCGTCTCCGACGTCTCCAGCCACCACTCCACCGAGACGGATACCACCTGTGGCCGGGGGGTCTGAGTACACTCCCCGTACATCCCTCTCCTCCATGGAGTGCGGTCCAGTTGGGCCTGAACCCATGGGGTTTGGAATGCGGGAGGGACTTGCTCCGTCGGCCGTCCATATCCCCGTATTGGGGTCCTTCGCCCACAGGTTTCCGCTTGGATGGCCTCGACCATGTCCGTCGGCGCTTCCCATGGTTCGCCCCTGCATGGTCTGGTTCTGGATCTCGATCTTCTCTTCCGCATAGACTACCATATTCGTCGTGATCGGTACATCCTGGGCGGCATGGGACATCTGTACCGTCAGGCTCCTCGGGTCCGTCGTTACGTGCCCTTCCCGCATGGACCCAGCCGGTGCCGTGTGTTCCCCGAGCATTGTGGATTCGCTGAACATGGGAACAAACGGCAGCGCACCCGGGTCAACACGCGGAGCCGCGCATGGTGCCTCTGCAGGGCCGCCCATGGGTTTCTCCATGGCGCTCCTGAGGGTCTTAACCCGCTCCACCAGCTCTACCGCGGCCGGCTTTGCCGGGAGCTCCGGACCCGAGGCGAGGGGCTGTAGCTCCTCTAGCCTTTTCAGGCGTCCCGACATGTCCTCCACCAGGTGGAGGAGGCTGTCCACCACTCGCTGCTGCTTCTCCAGGGCCAGCTCCAGATTCTCCCGGTACCGGTCCCGTTCCGCTCGCAGCTCCTCCATGTCATTCTCCGCGGCCGACTGGTCGTCCAGGATCCCCGCGACGTCCTCCTCTAGACCATCCTTGGCGTTGTCCAGGCGGTCAAGACGATGCACGATGGCGTCCGTCGCCATCTTCGGATACTTGCCCATGAGGAAGGACACGTGCTCGCAGTGGCACGCAGCGTGCTTCCCGCCGGACTCAGCGCATCCCGCGGTTCCCGGCGCCTGAGACTCATCGCCCATGGGCGTATCGCCTATGGCGTCCGTCTCTGGTCCCGTGTGCCGGGGCACAGGTGCCGTCCGGGCCCTGGCCGGCCTCTCCAAGCCCTCGGCGTCGTGCTTCAGGGCGGGCTCCGGGGCCGTATGCGCCCTGGCGATCGGCGCGGACGTCTCCTCCGACTCCGAGGGTGGCTCGTAGGCTGTCCGATAGCCCTCGGAGTGCCCCTCGGATTCCCACAGCCTGACCAGGCTGGGGTCCGTGTCCATAGCCCCGGCGTCCCTTGCCGCGGACTTGGGTGACCCACGCTTCCGGTAGCGCCGGGTCCGTCCTCCACTGCTGCCTGAATGGCATGCTTCATCGGAGTCCTCCGCGGCAGAGCGGAGGTTGCATGCCTTTCGGCAGCGACGCTCACACATGGAGACCAAGTCCTCCATGTCACGTCCTCCTCCTCCCGAATGTCGTACTTCTCTTCGGGCTTCAACTTCCGGAGTTCGCCATGCTCTTGAACGTCTCGGTTCTTCTATGGCTCCAATCTCCGGCGTGGTCTCCACCGAGTCCACAATACGCACCCGGGGCGTACTTGGGCAGGGCTCATAAGGGCCCAAGTCCCCGGGTCGGCGGTTGGTAGGGGCAGCAGGTAAGCCTCTGCTACCATAAAGAAGGTCCCTACCAGGACCGGCCCCCGCTGTGCCCCTTCCGCCTGTAACCCCTGCCGATTTGCTCCTGATCAACGATTGCATTGCTCAAAATCCAAGGTTCCGAATCGAAACATATAGAAAATAAAGCCCTCCTTCAACCCTGAATGGCAACCTGATCCCACAAATACAGCAATAACCCAATTCTCAATCAAATCAGGCTGCGGGCCTTCGTTCAGCACATCGATGGTCTCACGATGGCGGGCATGTACAAGAATTGCACCAAGGAAGAAAGCCCTGAAATTGGCATATGAACACAAACAAAGCAAAGTTGGGGAAAGAGGTAAACGTACACCTTCACAGCCTAAAACCCTCATTCCCTGGACTCAAGACCTTCCCTTGACTCACCAACATATTGCCCTGACCCAGGTCAAATGAGATGGCTGAATGCCATGTGTCACAAGTCACTACACAAACCCCAAAAATGTGTTCACTCCCAAACCTCTAAATCCTAGCCCAATCGGGAGAGTGGCGTGTCATGGCCTAGAGTGGCACTCAGGACCATGCCCTACCCTGACATAACCTTGGTTGGACTTGGAGTCAAATGGGCTTGGAGATATGCCCCATGAGTTTGAACTCATAACATGCCAAAAACTGCCAATTCACACCATATTGGCCATATATCAAATATATGCTCAAAATTGAGGTTACCACTTATCCGAAGGCTCGAAGCATGCATGGAATCGAAGTCTAGTTTTCATGGAGGATAGAGACCAAAGACCAATGCCCATGTACATCCCCATTTTACCCTCGAAACCCCTTACGATATGGGCGCCACGCACTGCCCAAGTCAGCCCATGATCTTGAGACCAATTCTTGTAATCCTTCGTGCGCCAAGCCAAATGGAGTACGCAATCCGGCATATGGTGGTGTTCAACTCCAAAGCATATGCCAACATATAAACAACATACCATGGTTCGACTCTCCATAGGCTTCTTGCTGTTTGCTGACCAGGTAAGTACACAAAACGCAAAAATGAGCAAAAATTGAGGTCAAAAACATGAAAATATGACCAAATACAAAGTTGTCATGATATTATATCTCTATGCTCACCCATGAAATCCGCTCATGGTTCAATACACAAATGATTGGAACCATTTGCGAACAACTCCCCCACTTGGATCCCTAATCGGGCGCATGGAGATACCTTCGCCACTGATACCTACATGCCCCATGAAAAGGGGAGTGCACTCATGGATCTCTTTCACAAACATACCATGAGCAATACATATGCGGTAGACTTAGTCTAGCGCTTTGAATTCCACAATTGAGACATGGGCAAAACCCTTGTCACGTATGGCTCCCCATCTCTTCGGCCACACGAAGATATATAACATGAGCGTGAGCATATCAAGACATATACCATGCATATAAAACATACCCTCAAAAGTGGCTCCGACCATGATATGCCATGTCCCTCCATGGACATAACTTCACGTTAAAAATGCGTAGGAACCCAAGGAAAGTATCTATGCAACCCCAACACTCATGCGGTACACTCGAAAGTTGCAATAAAATATTCGGTTGCACGGTCCAAGAGTTATATATCACTTTCTACCCTCTTGACCCTTATTCCTTGCTATAACGGGCATGTGTACACAACAAAAGTGTTTGATGCTTCCTAAATTAACTTGAGACCAAGGCGCTTGCAACGCAACTTTTCTTTATTCTCTTTCCTCACACTCGCTCGTAGATATGGCCCTTCAAAGTGGTCCCACGATTCACTTTTGTTTCCCTTATATCTCCAAGTCAAATGGGTGGCAAATATAAGGGAAACCTGATTCGGGCATAGGGGAAAGAGTATGCCCACTCGAAGAAGTCCAAATCAAGTGCGGCGATGTCGAAGTCGAAAATCCGATTTCGACTTCGCGAAAAATTCAGATTGAAATTTCGAGTGCTTATTTAGAAAATTGCGGAAACAACGAACCCTTTACAGATGAAATCTGACCCTTCATCGGAGTCATAACCAAAATATCTGGAAATAACAGTTAACCAATCGGTTAACGCAAAATCGCGAGCCAACTGACAGTCGCCGATCCATTGACCATCAGAACGAAAGGCTGAAAAATTACGGAAACATTATGATAATAAAACCCTGTTGATTCCTGATATTCTGATATACAAATCTCCGCTGGCGGCGCCTCAGTACTGAATATGGCCGCTCGTAGCCGGAATGGCCAAACCTATCACACTATCACATCGGGTTAGTTCAGGTGGATGGGAGAGTATGATATCAGCCAATGGCGGCTTGCCGGCACATAGATACACACCCCAAGTGACCCCAAGATGGCCACGGGGGTCCGAACCGGCTTCAGTCAGCCTAGCTAAGTAGGAAGATCCGATGTGACATGGCAGTGACCTCATCGCCACATGCCCTGCCACCTCAGCACATATGGGACCCAAAACAAAGAGTGCACATCTCCTGACCTGGCACTATGGAGAGAGAGTGACCATGGGTCAGTCTCTCCAGGCTGCTGCGTTTCGGCCAGAACACGGCCTACTCAGCGAGGCTGCGCGTGGGTATCTGCAGAGGCAGGAATGGGAGAATTATGGACGAATCCACGCAAAAACGAAGCGACGACACCAAAATCCGTCAAATGACGGCCTAGAATTTTCCTGAAACAACACACCTGAGCAGAAATAAATTGTGCATCAGAAGCACATTTTTATAAAAATTATAGTCATCTCTAGATTTTTTAAATCCAGAAATTCATACGCATAAAAAGGCGGCGCGCAGGAGCGGCTCCTAGCGAAGCGCCGGAAAATGAAGAAACAATGGAATTATAAACGTGTGTCTCACGTAGTCTTGAAAATGACGAGACACACATTGATAAATAAACATACAGATTCCACCCACACTAATAGAAGTATCGAAAATTCAAGAATTCGAAAATCAACGAAAAGACTTCAATGAATCAGGTATAAACTACAGGTATGCTCGTCTCGTATGCCGCATACACATTGCTCGTCTCGTGTCTCCGTGAACCAGTCTTGTAGCAGCGCTAACAACAATAGAACGCGATAGAGGGATTGATTGGAAAGATTGCAGATGATTAGAGGTCAGATCAGGGTGATTAGACATACACATAAGTGCATAGCAACGTTGTCGCGTGCGCCCCTTTTCTCCTCACCTTGCTTCACTCTCCAGCGGTAGGTAATGTAGGTACGCCCAGGTGGGGCCACCCCCTGCTGGAGTTCGAGATTGCGGTGAAGATGGGCAGATTTGCCCAAGCGAGTCGTGCATGCTCTCGCATTCACACACGCATTAAAGGGTAGGCCACGCGAAGTGCGCACGGTAAACCTTGTTTAGGCTACCCAGGGGCTCCTCGGTACGTTCTTTAAGAGAACCTGAGGAGTCCCTTAAAGCTTGCTTGCTTGACAGGGGTAGCTGATCCTTCAGCGTGTTTGCGGACAGCGTATTATAGGTCACACTGAGAAGGGTATAATACCTGGAGTGTGGCTTGGTTCCTCCGCCGCAAACGCCCCTTCATTTGCCTTTGTTTTACAGGTGAGCAGGTAGGGTGATTGGTGCAGCAGCATACCATTTTTTTTTCGCCCTGCTAAACAAGGGCGCAGATCACACAAACAAGTAACTCCGCCTCTGCCTGTGGCAGAGCAGGGAGTCCGACTCCATCGACATCTGCGCCGTGCACGCAAGAGCACCTCTTCCCTCCAAGCCCTAGCAGGGGAAACGCGTTGTGGCGTCCCCTGTTAGGCCACAGTTGCTTAGCAGCGCTGTGTTCTCTTGTCTTCTTCACAGGAGGGTCGCTAGGACCCACGACATATTCTTCAACAACACCCAGTAGAGTGTGCGTGTAGGAGTGGTAGTCCTGCGTGGGGGCTTGAGCCAGTTGCCCCAGTGCTCGCCCACCAGGATGGTGCCA
Organism: Eutreptiella sp. 'Long Island Sound 2002'; assembly: GCA_964036045.1. NCBI lineage: Eukaryota > Euglenozoa > Euglenophyceae > Eutreptiales > Eutreptiaceae > Eutreptiella > Eutreptiella sp. 'Long Island Sound 2002'. The sequence goes on from OZ038385.1 coordinate 74,050,924, forward strand.
CTACAGGGTGTGTAGGACCTGTAGTGCGTGTGTCACTGTCCCACCCGTTTCCTGCAATTTTAGCAGGGTTGGTGGGCTGTGGCAGTGGTTAGGTCAGTGTTTTGGCCATTTAGCAAAACGGCGTTTTCATGCCTTCATTGTCTTTGGCCACCCCTCCCTGTAGTAGACAGATAGGTAGGGAAAACAATACCTGGATTAGTACGCTGGGTATTCCCCAAAGGTTTTGCGCCAGCACAGAAATTGGGCGCTTAGGGGAGGGGAGACCCGGGGCGTACTCCGTGGCATCAATAAGCCAACCCTCCAGGTTTAGCAAGCGTGCAGACTTGGGTATAATTAGGACACCACTTCTGCGGCTTGCTCTCAGGACCTTAGGAATAGCACACTCACACATACGCTTTGACAGGTAAGGGTAAGGTTCAGTCCCTAGCTTTAGTCTTGGAGGCAAGCGTCTCAGCGAGTCTCAGCAACTCACCAAGGTTGTTCTGGGACAATTAGTCAACCAGAACTGAGTTTAGGCGTCCCTCAGGTAGAACAAATGCAGAGAACGGCTCCCAGTTGGCCTCTTTGACTCCAAACCCTTCCCAGAGGGTGAGCAAGCGCCAACCCTGGCGATAGCGGTGGCGTAGGACAGACTTCACCAGGTAGAAGCCCTCCTTAGCCATCTCCTCGGCGTTCATGTCGGGGAGTTCACCTTCAACTTCCATAGGGCTGGCAACCCTATGTAGGTCCAGAGCGGCGATTTCCTCGTCGTTCAGCTCCCACTCCTCCCCACAGAGGTCTTCAGGATCATAGTAGCGCTTCAGGTGTTGAGCAGCGCACACCAGGGTCCCCCCTAGACGGGGAGAACACCGCACGGTGATACGGTGTCCATCCACTGATAGAATCTTGTACGGCCCGAAGTATGGGTCATCGCTGGTTGAGCGTGGCCAGGCGAGTAGTCGACTGTGGTGCACCAGCACCCAGTCCCCCTCTTGGTAGGTGGCCGGTACTCGGTGCTTGTTCTTCTTGTTCCACTGACGCTCCCTCACTCTCTGGAGCATAGCCTTGGCCTTGTCCACCTTCGCTTGTTGCTCTTGGACCCATTCACCCACAGAAGAATGGGTGTCCTCTGGATAGGGGGCATGTAGGAACCATGCCGGGCGCCCTAGGAATAGCTCATGGGGCGAGTAGCCAGTAGCTGAACTCTCTTGGGAGTTCATCATCAAGGATATGACGGGGAGTAGTCTCACCCAGTCTCTGGTGCGTTCAGTTTTGCACCATATCCTTACGTTCTCTTTGAGGACACGGATCTGTCGCTCACATAGGGGGTTGCTCGTGTGAGAGTAGGGAATCCCTCGTAGACACCTGGACATTGAGGAATCTCAGGACCCTCTTGTACCCGCCAGTATCTGAGCGTACTCGTATGTCCTCATCGGAGTTGATCTCCTTGGGCGCCCCATAGACACAAAACCACTCCTCCAGGAGTATCTTGATAGTCTCCTCCCCGGTAATGTGCTTGGTACATGGGAACACCCTGGTAAACCTGGTCAACCCACAGGTTACCACGAGGGCGAAGTCATAGCCCCCGAACTTTGGCATCTCCGTGTAGTCCACGTACAGAACACTGTTGGCTCAGTGAGGGATTGGCAGGGTCGAGTAGAGACCTCTGTCCCTGATATCCCCTGGTTTACAGGACCTGCACGGGCACTTGTCCACGATAGGCTGGAGGGTTTCCGCAGTTGGTCGTCAGTCCACGTAGTGTGGAACCACTGCTTGAACAGCCTCAGGGTACTGTCAGCACCCACATGACCGCTGGACTCATGGGTCCACTTCAGCAGCGCTGGGACTCAGTCACTAGGCACCACGATGCGGTCCTCGTGCCTGAGGTAGCTCTTGTCCCTCTTTCACTGGTCTTGGTTGACCAGGAGGGGTTCAAGGCGTTTCTCCAGGCGCTTGTAGATATCCCCAAACTCCTTCAGGTACTCCGATTGTTGAAGTCCATCCAGGGGGCGTATCATCGTCATGTTGAGGTCCAAGTGGACGTCCATCCGGCTGAACGCCTCCTTAGCCAGCGCTTCAGACCGGGCACCAATCAGGGCGTCGAAGTTGTTGCGGCTGATGTAGTTGGCACACTCGTTCTTCACTCCCTGGATATGGTGTACCGTCAGCCGTAGTTGACTGAGGTAGGTCCACCAGCGCCGTAGCTTGGCCTTCTCAGGTGGGGGACCCTTCTGGAAACTGCGGACCGGTTCTTGGTCGCACAGCCAGACCACAGGGTTACTCCCCAACAGTCGTGCTTGTGAGGATAGCACCAGCATACCCGCGAGCAATTCCTGCTCATAGGTGGAGTAGTTCCCCCTGGCCTGGTTCCACTTCCAGTTCCAGTGGCCCAGAGGTACTAGGACACACTTGTCATCAGGGTAGCTGTGCTTGAGGGTTCCATCTCGGTTGAGACCTTCCGTCCCCCATTGGGAAATGGCCGAGTCGAACTCCTCCTTTTCTAGTGCTTGCCATTGGAACAACGTTCCACCACCGCCCACATTGCTGGCGTCGGTCACCAGGATAATCTCCCCTTGTGCCCTAGGCACGCCCAAGCACTTAGCGTTGGCTACCTTGTCTTCGAGCTCGTCAAACGCTTGTTGCTCTTGTGGGCCCCAGCGCCAAGTAGTACTCTTCTTGATCAAGTCCGTCAGAACGGCGCTGGTGTAGGTGAAGTTTTTGATGTGGCGGCGATAGAAGTTGCACGCCCCAATGAAACTGCGTACATCATGAAGTCCTTTCTTGGGGTTCTCATGTCGTACCTTGGCATCCATCAGGGGTTTGGCCTTAGAGGCCGCTGGGGTCCACCACCCATAGCCAACGTCAAACCCCAGGTACTGCATGGTCTCCTGCATGAACTCACACTTCTCCAGCTTGATTCGTGTGTGGTTCTCCTGGCAGACCGGAAAGAACTCACCCAAGAGGATTAGGTGATCCTCCTGGGTATTGGTCCCGAGGCATACATCGTCGATGTGAGCCTCCATCTGGGCACCACGAGATATGAGCTCCTGCACCTTAGGTCTCCTTCGTAGGATGGACAAGATCTTGTTCATCAGCTCTTGGAATAGAGCGGGTGCGTTAGCCACGCCAAACGGCATGACCTTCCACTTGAACACCCTCCCCTGAGGGGTGATGAAGGCCAGTAGTTCCTGTGCGTTGGGCGTCAGGTCCACTTGCCAAAATCCGCTCCTCTTGTCCATCTTGGTCTTGTAGCGGCAGGAGGCTATCTTCTCCAGGGTAGAATCCATATTGGGAATGGACCCTGAGTGGTTCAGCGTCTTCTTGTTCAGCTGTCCGTAGTCCACTACCAGCCGTTTGGCTGTAGACCCAGGTTTAGCCACCAGGAAACAGGGGCTGCAGTGTAGGGGGTAGTCCCCGTCCTTGTACTCCAGGACTAGGCCAGCGTCGATACATTCTTGTATCTGTCGCTCGATCTCGTGGGCCTGCTCTTTAGGAGCTGGATAAGGTCTCCTCCGGATCTTGTGACCCACGAACTCGGGTTTCAGCTTGAGGTCCATCTGTACCAGCTTGTCACATGAGGCTGGAGGGGGTAGTTCTCCGAACACCTCCAGATAGGTCCTTATAAGCCTCTGTACCCTCCGGTCCAATATCTTGATCTTGTCCTCCATGTCCTCGTCAGACTGTAAGTTGCTTGCCCCCTGGGTAATAGACGTCGCGAGGTGGTCCTCCACCGACTCTTCGCCTGTGGTAGTGTCATTCAGCCCTTGGTAGGCATATAGAAGGTCTTGTTCAACGATCTCCGGTGGACGATGGCAACATAGGCTTGCTCGAGGGGGTTCACATACACATTCCTCCGAGAGGTCGTCCTCCTCTGGGGTCCTCACATGGGCGCCCCACACGCTCTTCATGAGCTTAAGATCTACCTCCCTTTGCCAGGTGGTGATCTTCTGTTCGAGGTCCTCCTTCAATTGGGATAGGTCTCCCATACGTCCTTGCTTCAGTGGCCATGAGCTGCGGGTAGGCTTCGCGTAGCAGAGCTTTTTTCGCCACCAACTTCCTCTTGGAATCCACATACTCCCTGAGCCTGGATCGAGGGTCCAGCTCCTCGTCCACGGGGTCTTCCACCCTCATGGAGAGTAGGGGTTTCAGTGGGGCGACGTACTCGGCGTTCTCCACTTCCTCCACACAGGTCTGCACGAAGAAGGCGTCGTGCTCATTTTCGTCTTCTGAGTGGATAGAGCTAGGTAGCTCAGATGGTCCACACTCAGAGACTCCATCAGGAACAGGTACATGACAGGGAGAGTTGGGGGCGTTGATGTCAGTCACGACGTACTCATCACCCCCGGGTGTAGTCTCAACAGCATCTTGAGGTCCTGGGCGATCCTTCAAGTCACCGAAGGCGAGTCCGTCGCTTTCTCGCTGTATAGCCTGGACCAGAGTCGGGTCCAGATCCTCCCAGGGAATGGAGGTGAGACCTCCGTCCACCACGCTAAGCATACTCCCCCATCCGGGCTTCCCAATGGGCGTCTTGCGTCCCAGAGGCACGTAGATGGCCTCATCAGGCAAACGAACAGAGCTGATAGTCACCCTGTCCAGGAGGTTTCGCCAGTACTCATTGCCCCCATGGGCTCCCCAATCGGGGGAACACAGGACCATACGGGAACGTTCCAAGGCCCCCTTGGTCAGCACCTTCCCCAGTTCACTGAACCTGGGGTTCCCGTAGGCCATCCCGAAAGAGGGCCAGTAACATTTGTAGCTGCAGTTCTTCCCCTTGCTGCAGTATAGGTCCAGTACATGCTGCTTGTCGCTGGCGAACAACTCCACACTCAGGTCTTCTCGAGAGTAACCCAACTCCTTCAGACCTTGGTCTAGGACTTCCCCCAATAGTTGATAGTCCTCAGTTTTGGAGGCCGCCATCATGTTCGAGGGCTCCTCCTTCGATAGCCTCAGGTAACTCGAGGTATGTTCCGACTGCTCCAGTGGCACAGACTCTCTGCCACTGCCGTGGTCCACGTAGAGGAGGTAGGGCGCTTGCAGCGTCAGGGATTGTATCTGGGAGTGTTGTACGAAGAAGTCAGTACCCAGTACAAAGTCGAAGGCCTCAGTGTCCATCACATAGAACCGAACGGCGATAGTCCGAGAGCCCATAGGTACCTCCACCTCACAGTCCCCGCAGCTGTGCACCACATGTCCATCCCCCATGCGTATAGCGGCGGTGGTCATGGTGTCCTTGAGGCTCCCACAAGGTAAAATTTTCTTGGCCACTATAGATATGGTGGCGCCAGTGTCCAATACCCCCAGGTATTCGCGTCCCCTTAGTCGGATACGTACCCAAAACACCAGGTCTTGGGTGCCACCAGAGCGTCCCTGTCAGAACTCCGCGGGACAGGTCACCTCGAACTGCTTGTTCCGCAATTTGCGGGCCATCCTCATGATACGGCTCCTCTTCTTAGCGTTGCCGTCATCACCACCTTCATGCTCACGCTTGGCTCCTTGTTCTTGCTGGGCCTGCGTTTGTGAGCGTGTGGTAGGTCCAGACTGCCCTCCAGAGGGCTCGGAGTTCCCCCCTGGACTAGGGTTGGGGTTGCCTCCGTTCTTGTCCTTGTTCTTGTTGTCGGGCTGGCGGTTAGCGCCTTCTCCTCGTCCACCTTGACCCTTGTCCTGCCCTTGACCACGTCCTTTCCACTTGCCCTTGCCGGAGTCATTGCCTTTGCCTTTGCCTGCACCTTTGCCTGAGCCTTTGCCAGGATCTTCACCCTTAAGCTTCGCCGATAGGCGTTGCTTATGGTAGCACTCATCCTCGTAGTGCTTCCGCTTCCCGCAGAATGCACACGTGATGGTGCACCTGTAATGATCCGGCAGCTTCGCTTTGGCGCCCGTGTTCTTCTCCTGCTGCTTCCCCTGGACTACGAAGCAGTCTCGCTGCTCGCAGTCAGGGGCGTGCTGCAGGTGGCCCTGCTCGTCTCTGGCATCACACCAGAATAGCTCCTTCACGTTCTCTATGACACGGGCGTGGACGTGTTTGGGGGTAGTCCCCTGCCCAGGTCGGGACCCTTGGTACCCTTTGCCATGGCCTCCAGAACCTCAACCACCCGGACGGTAGTTGTTCAAGTGCTGGTCGCTCTCCTTCTCCAGCGCCAGCTCCAGGAGTAGCACGCAATAGATCCTCGTAGCGGAGGGATCTAGCCTTGCGCTCCGCCGTCGAACGGCACTCATCCCATAGCTCTCGAGGGAGCTTGGCCACCAACCAAAACAGCAGGTCGTCGCTGCTGTAGGAACCGGGCGTCAGTCGTCCAGCCCAGTGATCCAGGTCAGCCAACAGCTCAGAGACCCTGCCAGGTTTGGGGTTGTTGGGCAGCAAGGGCAGGTTCTGGATCTCGGCCCTGATGGAGAGGTCGGTTTCGTAGGTCCGGTACTGCCTCTCCAGGGCAACCAACACATCGGCAAAGGTGGCGGAGTTAGTCACGATCTGCCTGACCTGCTTCTCCAGGTACTTGGTCTTGCAGCACTGCAGGAGCAGGTCGCACTTGACTCGCCCACTAGCGTGGGTTTGGCCGGTCAATCGGAGAAACCGGCCAAAATTCTCAGCGAACTCGCTGAGGTCCTTGCCTGTGAACTCAGGCAGGTTCACCACGATCTTGGAGGTTGCAATAGCCTTCGCTTCCTGAGAGCTGCGTCCCTCAGGGCGTCGGGTCTTCTTCTTTTTCTTCTTCTTCTTCTTCCCCTTTGGGTCCTCGGGGTCCTCCGGGTCATCGTCCTCCGAGGGCGAAGTTGAAGTCATCGATGGCGGCTCGTCATCGGAGGGGTCTCCGCCTAGATCACTAGAGCCAAAAGGCTCTACGTCCACCATAGCCCTCAAGGCTGTTAGCCCCAGCCGGTCCAGCTCGGCCCTCGTTGAGTTCGTCACGTGGCTGTAGGGCGGCTGGGCCGTTCTTGGTACGAAAGGACTCCTCGGAATAGCTGCAGTCGTCGGCATCGGTCGGCTCCTCAAGCTCCCCAGGGTGTTTGTCAACCCTGCCGCCAGGTGGTTGGCCTGTACCCGGTACGTGGTAGGTGACGCTTGGGGCGGAATCATCAGGGGCTCCAGTTTCTCACGGATCTCTTGTGTGAGGTCGCCCACGATTTTTGAAGTGGATCCTCGGAGCACCTCGTTGATCTCCGACTGCGTCAGGGACCTGTTGGAGGATCTCCCCGATCCTCTACTCCTGCCTCCAAGGGACTCAGGTCCTCTCCTCAACCCACTCAAGGTTGCATAGCCAGGTGCATACCCAGGAACATCCACATAGGTTCCAGTAGCGGGTAGTGGATGGGGATATTCAGCCGCATACCATCGCGGCGCAGAGCTGGAAGCCACCGGCTCACTGGCAGTAGTTGCCTCAGGGAGCGCAGTGGTAGGTGGGCTTATACCATAGGCGGGGTAGGGAGGCATGCCAGTAAAGCCTGTGCCCTCTGCCATAGGCGGGTTGGTTGTAGGAGTGGATGTTGCAGCGGCTGGGAGTGTGGTGGTCAAAGGAGAGGGTGATGCGTGGAGGCCAGAAGCGCTTGGTGCGGCTTCGAAGGTAGGGACATTCGTCAGGTCTTGCCCTTGCTCCTCTCCTTCGTCTGCTTCGTCTCCAGCATCCTTCTCGCTCTCTCTCTTCCTCTTCACAGGCTGAGAGACCACCTTTTCGACAGACAGGGCCCCGAAGGCCGTCTGGAGTCCACCCAGCGAGTCCTCAGCCGCTTCCACTGGCCCATGTAAGGGCTCCGCCGAAGGTACAGCGCCAGGTGCTGGCCTTGCCGGTGCCTCAGGCGCTGGCGCTGTCTTCACGTCGGCCTCCTCCTTCCTTGTGTCCATCTTCAGTCACCCTTCTGCTTATATGTGCCTGTACTCGGCGCACTGGATGTACGGCGCGGGGTTGCTGCCGGTGCGCAGAGACAGACTGCGTCTTGCTACCAGAAAAATTTATAGTGGTTTCAGCACTGTGTTTTTGTCTCTCCTGCTGCTTGTTGCTGGTGTAGGGTTTCCTGCTGCTTGTTTTTGGAGATGAAAACCTTTTGTTTGCAGAAATAGAGTCAATCCAGGATAACCCAAGCCAGAGGAGTGCAAGGAGAAGAGAATCAGGATCGAAGCATGAAGGGCTGCAGTGTAAACAGTGAAAGATGAAAGGATATTCACAGAAACTGCAACTCAGGTCAAATCGGAATGCATATTCACAAAGATAGCTGAAATGTTTTGGAAAAGAGTTGGAAAACTGCCCCATGGTCACTCTCTCTCCATAGTGCCATCTCAGGAGATGTGCACTCTTTGTCTTGGGTCCCATATGTGCTGAAGTGGCAGGGCATGTGGCGATGAGGTCACTGCCATGTCACATGGGATCTTCCTACTTAGCTAGGCTGACCAGGAATTGAACCCAGGACCTCTCAAAGAGAGGTGCCCAGCCCCCTAGGGTGCATACCACTAGGATAGCTAAGAATTCATGTAAAAACATAGATAAGTTCATAGGCTCTGCCTTGGATATGTCAGTTCTCAGCAAACTCAGGAAGTGATGATTTGCCTCACATTGAAGGGGGATCAAGGGGTCCACTCCATATCCTGATTGGGTGTTTGGTTCCATAGGTCAAAATGTGTTATCACCAGTTTTGGTGGGACCAATACTAAGATAGAAATGCCTGGATGCTCAGTGCATCTCTAATACAACTAGAGTATGCGTCAAAGCATTGGAAAAGCACTTTTTCTTACTCAGTGCCAACATGTCAAACCCCCTTTGCAACTGCCCCCATGCCCTCAAAACACATTTCAAACAGTGCCAACACCTCAAAACCCCTTTTCAACTGCTCCCATGCCCTCAAAACACATTTCACCCAGTGCCAACACCTCAATCCCCCTTTGCAACTGCCCCCATGCTCTCAAAAAAACACATTTCACCCGATGCCAACACTTCCAACCCCCTTTTCAACTGCCCCCATGCCCTTAAAACACATTTCACCCAGTGCCAACACCTCAAACCCCCTTTTCAACTGCCCCCATGGCCTCAAAACACATTTCACCCAGTGCCAACACCTGAAACCCCCTTTGCAACTGACCCCATGCCCGCAAAACATATTTCACCTAGTGACAGCGCCTCAAACCCCCTTTTCAACTGCTCCCATTCCCTCAAAACACATTTCACCCGGCGCCAACACGTGAAACCCCCCTCGCAACTGCCCCCATGCCTTCAAAACACACTCCACCCAGTGCCAACACCTCAAGCCCCTTTGCAACTGCCCCCATGCCCTCAAAACATATTTCACCCAGTGCCAACACCTCAAACCCCCTTTTCAACTGCCCCCATGCCCTCCAAACACATTTCACCCAGTGCCGACACCTGAAACCCCCTTTTCACCTGCCCCCATGCCCCGAAAACACATTTCAACCAGTGCCAACACCTCAAACCCCCTTTCAACTGCTCCCATGCCCTCAAAACACATTTCACCCAGTGCCAACACCTCAAACCCTCTTTCAACTGCTCCCATGCCCTCAAAACACATGTCACTCAGTGCCAACACCTGAAGCCCCCTTTGCAACTGCCCCCATGCCCTCAAAACACATTTCACCCAGTGCCAACACCTGAAAACCTCTTTGCAACTGCCCCCATGCCCTCAAAACACATTTCACCCATCATCTGCTGCAGCACCGCATGCAACCGGGCACACAACTGCCTAAATGACAATGTGCAATTTTTCTTCCAGAACTGGCAGTATTCATCTCACCATGAACTGTCACCATGAACTGTGCAGGAATGTTGCACCCCTGCAGGATGGGCTCAATTTGGAGGCTGCTCTCTGGTATGCTGCAATGTACCATACACATGGAAAAGCCTTCGTTGTTGTTCAAGCCACGTGGCTTGTCAGTCAGCAGAAGGGGGCTGCTCAACAGGATCAGGCTGAATCCAGCTGCAAACTTTGGTTGGTCCAAGCGGCTGCAAAAGCACGAAGAAAGGCGTTTTCGAGAATGCCGGAATCAAAAGCTGGGACCATGATGTTAAGACTAGCTGCGCCACACAAGCACACAGCTCATCCTGAACCCGGCAAAATACTTGGTTGCATTTTCTGAAAACTGAATTTCCCAGTGGAACGTACTGCGCCCAATAGGAAAATTGTTGTACAGATGGTTGCTGGCGAGTCTCCTTCAATCTGTGACTGCTGCGCCTTGACCAAAAATGGCATTTGAAGCAAATAATCAGCAATTTCACTGATGCTGTTACGTGGGGCATTTTGCGGCGTGAGCAGGGGGTACCAGAGGGAGGGCTGGGGAGGACCGGTCCACAATTTTTCATCGGTTTTGGGGGCCACAGCGCGGGCACGGGGGCTCCAGAGAAGAAACATTTTTTTCGCGTTTCGCGGGCATTTTTGGATTCCGGCCTTCATTCTGAGCATTTAAAATGTACACAAACTGGGGGGGAGGGGATCCCCTAAAACTATTCAGCTCAAAGGGCAAACAAAAGGCGCAGCATACCTCAAAAGGTTGAAGTATGAGGGCCTCGATGCCACTGCCAGAGCCCCGCAGGGGCATGGGGGTTGAAAACATGCATTGTTTCTCCGTGAGGCACTTAATGAGGAATGGATGCAGAGATTCCAAAGGCCTGAAGTGAAGAGACGTGGAAGATGAGAAAAAGAGGTCATACCGACCTGTTGTTTCTTTCATTACGTCATACGCGAGATTGTGCTTTTGCAGCCCCCTTCGCCCTTTGCATACCTCACTGCCACAGGTGTTCGACCATGGTGGGTCTTTTGGAGTTGAATGCCATCATTGTCCGCACAATTGCATCACTTCCCTGTGCAACTATTAATTCAAGGAACTTGTCATCTGTGCTGCTGCGGCTGGCACGTGCAACACCGCACTGTCTTAGAGGTGAGCCGCACCGCAGTACCATGGAGGTGCGACAAAGAAGAAGGGGGCAGTCCCCCTGTCCCTGATGTTTCCACTTGCATTCAGCATTCTCACAGGGTCAATCACCATTTGCCACCTGAAAATACAGTTCTTTCCAGACGCTGGTTTCCCTCCTCATTCCCGTGCACTTATGACTGAGCTGCAATGATCAGCGTGCCTTCCAAGCTATTACGCCCAAACTAAGCCATTGCTGTGCAGATCTTCCTTTGTTCTTGTGCAGCATCACGCCCATGCTTCAATGTTTCTGTCGCATGCTGATCTCAGAGGCTGCGAGGAGTGCAGAAGTGGCAACAGGCTGTCCTGTCACAAGCAGGCAAAGATGTGTCTCTGCTGTGCTCAAAAAACGTCACCCCTTCCAAACGGCTTCCCTGCCAACTGACTCTTTTGCCAGCCCTGGCCATGTGGCTTGTCTTGCCCCATCAACAGAACTTTGCCTTTGCAGGAGATTTGACCAATCAATCTCACCAGTAACGGACAACTTGATCGCACACTTTGGGTCACTGCGGCACCAAATTGACCTGTTAAGCCCCAACAGGGTCTCGTCAATATGCTTCGTCTCTGGCTGCAACATTCCGTCACGGCCAATCAAGGCAACCTGCTCTTAACCTTCCAAATCCACCAAAAAGAGCTTTCCCTCCTAGATACTGGCAACACCACCCTTGTTGGCACTTTCCTTGATGTCAATCACCATAGCACTGTGTCCTCGGCGACTCTCAGGATTCATTGCAGTTGCCCGCACCACCTGCACGAAAAGAGAGGTTACCTAACCCTAACCTGCACGAAAAAAGAGGTTACTGCCTCTCTGGGCAAGTCTGGACAGTCAGACCACAGCGTGTCGTCTGATCAGCTGATCGTGTTTGCAGACTGCGCACCTTGTGGGTGTTGGCTCAGTCCGCCAGCTTCATGAATTGTGTGTAGTTCTGGGCCGATTCCCAGGTGACGCCGACAAACTCGAACTCGTCATCGATGATGCGGAACTCAGGCTGCACGTCTTCCCGAAAATTGAGCAGATCTCTGGGTTTACCCAGGCAAAATACTTGGTGAAACTCCCGCACATACTGCCTGTTGAGTTTCTCAGCGCAGCACTATCCCTTGCCAAACAACTGTGGTCGAGGCACTGCTTGGGGCTGAGTTTTTGCGACCCAAGGTTGCCTAGATCCCAGGACTGGATGGATCTGGCACATTTGATACCGCTGTTGCGCAAACAGTTCTCGCTTAACATAGGAAGTACACACCAGTAACTGGCCACTCAAATGCCTTGTCTACATTAGTGGTGTCCACGGCAGATGTTTCCAGGAACAGCAAGCGCTTCTCTTCTGCAAACTTGTGTGCGTCCTCCTTCTTGACAGCCCGCAGGTGCTCACGATCGCACTTGTTGCCTGGAACACCCAAGAGCATAAAGCAACGACAGAGTTCTTGGACACGAACACACCGACGAAAGCAGGGAGAGCTGGCAGGAGTTTTAGCAACGGGAGAGGTTTAACGTACAGGGGAGCAACCCATATGTGGCAAACGTTGACGTTGCGGACCGATGCAAGTTTTGCTGTCAGCTCAAGGGAAACCCTCAACAGGCCGGGCAGTAACGGCACACCGATCAAGAAGATCACCGTGCTCGGAGATACATGCGAGAAAAGTTCATTCAGCCACTTCGGAATATTGTCGAATGATTGCTTGTTTGTGATATCGTACACGAGCATCGCTCCCTTGGCGCCATGGTAGATCCTGTGCGGCAGGCGCAACGAAAAATATGCCTGACACCTTCTGCACCCAGTGCGCCGCGTGCAGGAAGGAAGCTGCTTTTTTGAGTGGTCAAACAAGTTGGCTTGCTTGTCAAAAAAGGCAGGCCAAGCGATGAAATCACTACGTTGCCCAACATGGTTTCCACGTATTCTGCAGATAGTGGGGAGCACTTTGGGAGACAGAAAACCGCTAATAAATCTGTCACGCTTCTTTGAGTTTCGATTCAATGTCTAGAGTCATGTTATGAATCAGGTTGGGATAAGCCTTGACAAGCTTGTGATATTCGACGAGTGTACTTTCACCACGGACTCTCCCATTTCGACCGATGGCACCGCAAGTTTCCTCGAGACTACAAGTCTATGCCTCTGTGAGAAGACCCTGGAACACTTCACCAAATTGCAGCAGGTGAAACATGCCCAATGCGGCCATCTCTAACTGCCGCAGTTTTTAAGATCTGATCCTGCACCTTCAAAAATTTAAAACAAAACTTGATGTAATTATTACGAATAGGTGAAAATCTTAAGAATCAAAACCCCTCTTTAAAATACTATACATGGAAGCTCCATATAGTACTAATATCAATCAAATTCTTAAATAACAAAAATTTCACTCACTTACTGAAACAAAAGATTTTAAAACAGTCTCTCGCGTTCCTTATATTTTCAATTTAGATATTTTTGAAAATGGAATTCAGATATTTCCATATACACAGCCGACGCAGTGGCGAAATTTCCTTGGCTATGTCACGGCACATTAACACACCGCATTTCATCCGCGCGACAGTTTACGCGAAGAAGCGTTTTGCCGTAATTTCAAGCTTTGAAAATTCCGGAAATCTTCGGAACGAGACTGTTTGAAAAAATCTTTGAATTTGATACCCCGCGCGTAGTTCTTGCTCCTAAAGGCAGGCTTTAGCATGTTCTACTTGTTGATACCTGTGCATGAATGGTGAATGCCTACTTCCAAATGTCATCATGGTACTTCTTAGCTACAAACAATGTGTTTTGGCCTCCCCTAATGGACCTTCATTCTGCCCGCTTTGTCCAGGGTTGACATTAACATCCAATTGCTAACTCCTTAGTGAAGCTAAATTGTTTTGTCCTTCTCATTTATTGATATTTTTTCAGAGTTAAGTTGTTAGTATTAAGCCACTTGAAATGGACATGGACTGAATTGCTGCACTTTTGCAACTTTTTTTATTGTAGGCCCATTTGCTTTTGACAGCATTGATGTTGTTGAAAAGTTCAGAAATTAGTATTTTTTTTGAAAAATATAGAAATTGGTTTTCCATACATGCATACGTCTTGCGCAATAGATAAGATTGGTTCTTACGTCTAATGGCCCATATAACATTCTGGTAGACGTACAAAATTTGACTTACGTCTTCTGGAACAAGTGTTACATCTACCGGAACATTCTAATGGACCGGATTTAACATTATAATATTCCATTAGACGTATCGCGACGTACACTCGTTTTGTAGCAGTTCGTTTGGGTGGCGTCCGGAATTGCTGCATGTAGAAAACGCCAGATGTTACGAACCGCTGCAGCAACGAACTAAAACCGCGCAGACGCGGTCAAAAGAGAGTTGGGATAAAATACAGTCGGTATGTTTTGAAAAATGTCATTTTAAAATGATCTTTTGTCGTAAATTTTTCGATTTTTAAATGCGTCGGTCGAGGGAATTTGCAACTCGAGCCAGCAAGAACCAGCCAGACAGACGCCGCCGCCACCGCCGACAACAACGAGGCCATTGCACTGTATGTTCTGTTTGTTGTTGTGTCTGCGTGTTCGGCGTGTGCATTGTATGTCAGTGTGGGCTTCGTGCACCCTGTGTGTCTCATTTGGTGCGCTGCGCGCTACTGGGTGTCAATGTGTGTTTCTGGTGCCCTGTGTTTGTTTCGGCGTGTGCGTTGAGTGTAAGTGTGGGTTTCGTGCACGCTGTGTGTGTCATGGGGTGTGTTGCGCGCGCTCTGGGTGTCAGTGTGTGTTTGTGTGGCGATGTGTGTGTGAGAATGAGTCTTCGCCGTGCGTCCTGTGTGGGAGCCGGTGTTAGCAGCACGCTCTGGTTGTCTTCGGGATCTTTGCGCGTGTGATTGCTGTGTGTGTTTGTCGTTCGCTGCACGCCCTGTGGATTTCTGTGCCTGCAGGTGAACCGCAGTCCGAAATGGAGAGCAAAAACAAAAAGCAAATGAAACAAACGACGAAGTAGAAGACGAGCAGTGCAACAAGAAAACAACGAAGAAGACGAGCAGGAGGAAGCAAAAGCAAGAAAGAATAGGTGCCGTGGTGTGATTGCGTGTGTGTTGCTGCTGCTGCTACTGCTATTGCTACTGCCATTGCTGGCGCCGCCGCAGTTGCTGCTGCTGGTGCGATGCGCCTTCTGATGTGGGAATCCGACTTGAATGTGAAACTTGATATGTGGTCTGTGTTTGTATTTGGCTTGGTGTGCTTCCCTTTGTGTTCAAGTGTGCGTATGAACGAACGCCTTTGCCTTGCCTTTGGTCTCTCCTCCGGTTGTGCCGTGTTTTTTGATCGCGTCACTTTGGTAGCTCTGTTTTTTGTTGTACTACGTGTGCGTCCTTTGTTGCTCGCGCGCTATATTGGTCTGTTCTCTTTTGTTTGCACCTTTTGTGGCATGCAACTGAGTGCAATGGCGGAATGTTCGAAAGCTGGAGCATATCTATTGTTCCCCCCCTTGTTCATACTAAGTGGGAAGTCAGAACTGTAAATGGGTAGACTTTCATGAGAATAGATTTGGCACTCCACTTTTCTGTAGGGTTGGAGGATTTGCACACAAGAGCACTTTTCTTTTGTGGGCATTTTTCCTAAGTCACGCGAGTTGCGCACGGCAATGGTGGTTCATAAAAAAGCAGGAACTCTGACCACTTCAGAGAAGAAAAACAATATGAAAAAAACAGGATTTTCAACATAGAAGTCAGTGACAAAAAAAACAAACAATATTTCAGTAGGTAAACAAAACGGCATTTTGAATGCAGAAGTGAGTGGCAAAAAGAAACAGTGTACGTTTTTCAGCACAAAAAGGAGAGCAGGTTTTGAAGAACAAAAAAGTGATAAAACATTTTACACAAATAGCAAGAGTGCAAGGTGTAGAAAAAAATAGTGTAATGTTTTGAAAAAACGAGGAGGGAGATATAGTACCAGTGTTGTACAAATACAAAGAAACATTAAGGTAATCAAAAGAAGAGGATGTCGGTACCAACCTTTACATGGAAAAACACCAGCCTTTTACCAACCGCTGCATGAAAAACACCTCTAAAATCACCTTTTACCAACCGCTGCATATATGAACTATTACCACCCCCTGTACCTTACATTAGCATAATACCGCGATCCTTTAAACAACGAAGCAGCCTTCCACGTATTAATTATTTTTGGCAAGCCCGTACACTTCAGAACCAAAGCATAACACCAAGTCTTCTACTTCTTCACACTTTGTTTCAGTTTGTTAAGAGAAACGTGTTGCACCTTACTTCGAAATCTTACTTCTGAAGCAGGTCACAACCCTACCCTAGCATATTACCCTTAAAGGATCATTATATGGCCCTATATATGGGATATATATGGGATAGGTTATATCATATTCCATTTCATTGTTAGGAACATAGGATGTGGGATAGATAAGGCAATCTTGGATGTTTAGTAGTTATATCAATTAGTGGATGATAGGGTGGATTTCTCATTTGTGCATATCAGGTATTTCATTGGCTATATGTACCATATCTGTTTACAGGATACTATTCAGTGAACACAATCGTGATGTCTTCTATGCCAAGCAATGTTGCTGCCCATGCCAAGGAGACCTCTGCTCCTGACCACCCGATCTGGTTTCATGGTAGCAGAGGCGAAAATGTTTCGTGTGTGTTGGGCGTTTGGCATCGCGGAAAGCGATCGGTCCGCGACATCGTGGACCAAATTCAAGTTAAAACCTCCTCTCCAGGAGGGATAGCTGAGGGTGTCCAAGTCCCCACTCTCAGAACCCCCTCAGCCCTGTCCCCATCGACCGGGCAGGGGCCGCAAAAACGGGCCAAGCTCCAAGTTTTTACAAATCCCAAGTCTGCGAAATCTCCGAATGTTCCCATCGGGGCCCCCCATCCTCGAGATCCAGCTGGTGTACCTGGGATGGTTGGGGGAGAAATAGACCGCCACCCCCAGAGAGAGCTAACAGGCCCACAACTGCCTATTACAGGCTCGGAACCGTTATTAGCGCCGAGAATCGGGCAAAAAATCGAGTCATCTACTAGGGTGATCCAGCGTACGAACACTGCACCCCCGCGCATTGGCGACTGGGGTACGATGGCTTCGCCAATGGGCCCCATCATGGTCGACTCTGGCACTCCTCCGTTACTAGGGGGGTTGCCAGAGCCTCAAGTCAGAAAAAACCTGTTTGCGGCAGGGCCCATCAGCCCTATTGTTGACCAACTCGAAGCTGAAAACCATCGAGTCGAATCGGTCACACCTGATCCCCATGGCCATCTGGGTCCGGCTCGAGAGGCCGTGGCCCTGATCCAGCAAGCCTTGTCGGGAACTATGCAGAACCCCACTATGGTGGAATCGTCCCCCACTCCATTAAGTGGAGCGCGGCGGTTTCCCTTCCTGGTGGAGGAATCTTCTTCCTTGGAAGCGTATCCCAATCCCCCAAGCCGATCTAGGCCCAATCCTACGATCATCGAGGAGTCCCCCACGCAAATCAAGGAGGATGAGTGTGATGAAGCGGTACCGTGGGGCCTCGCGGAGCGTGAGGCCTTCGACCCTTGAGACCCACGGGACACTGCTCTGAACTTGTCTCTTTGATCTCTGCCTTGCACTGATTTTCCTCTTCTTGCACCACTGTTTTGTCTGCCATTTTGCTATCACCGCTTGTCTTGGCCTTGCTTTGCTTTGACGTGAGAAAACAAGATGCTGATCCCTTGGTATTTCTGCATACTTTGCCGCCGCACTCTTGGTCCTGCTTTGCTTTCACGTGAGAAAAGCTGAACACCTTACAAGCTTTTTGAACCACAGGTTGATTTTGATAATAAAATATCCTGCTGCTCGTTGCATGCAAACACACAGAACCCTTTGATCGTCCAAGCCTTGCTGGCACCAAATGGCAAACGCAGCGCACCAAATACACAGGAGGTCTAACCTGTATCGAGGGTTTCTTTCAGTGAATCCATCATAGGCTGAGACCTTCCAGTTTACAGCTTCCACGATGCTGAGCGCCTTGGCCAGTAGCTGTAGGCCCTCAACGAGGGCGCTCTTGCCACGATGCTAAGCGCTGCCGGTGTATTTCACTACCTTTGGCCCACAACGAGGGCGTTGCTTGCATCCACGATGCCCTGGCATGCTGCCCCAGGACGAGGGATGCGGCGTTCAGGCCAGTGTCGGCCTACAAAGAATTCTGAGAACCTTGGACGGTCCTCCCATATGACACAAACCTGAACGTCAACGACAAACAGATTCCGTAACAAACAGAATTAACATACACGACGCAAATCGTATATATTATGCTACAGAATTTAACTATATAAAAAATAAATGCCAAATCAAAACACGTAACAGCAGCTATTGGCTGCCTTCAGTCACCCTCCTGACGCAAAATTGCGTCATTTGCGTGGACTTCGCGCTATGCGCCAGAAGCCTTCGCGACGCTAAGCTCTGCTACAAAAATGCAAACGCAGGGATCGTTACCGATTCTGCTTCACGCCCCTCCTAAGAGCTTAGCCAGGTTGTCGGCCGCGAAGACGGGCTTTTCCAGTGTTACTCCGCGACTCTCGCTGAGACCTCGAAGGTTGAACGAAGGCCTGCATGGACGTTGTCCCCTCCGACGCATCATGGCTTCCGTGCAGCACAGATGCTGGTCTTGTGCACCTTTCTTCACCGCGCGCTGTAACTGTGGACCATGGTCGGGAGCACCCATACTGTGTACACGCTGGCACGGAAGGTGTACCCCTTGAAGGATTCGGGAATCTTCGGGTTTTGTTGTCCACTCCACGCGCGGCTGCTTGCAACATATGATCGAACGCGTCTAAGGCGGCTAGACGCTCCTTCAGAATTTTTTTGAAGCGGTACCGTGGGGCCTCACAGAGCGTGAGGCCTTCGACCCTTGAGACCCACGGGACACTGCGCTGAACTTGTTTCTTTGATCTCTGCCTTGCACTGATTTTCCCTTTCTTGCACCACTGTTTTGTCTGCCATTTTGCTATCACAGCTTGTCTTGGCCTTGCTTTGCTTTGACGTGAGAAAAACAAGATGCTGATCCCTTGGCATTTCTGCATACTTTGCCGCCGCACTCTTGGTCCTGCTTTGCTTTCACGTGAGAAAAGCTGAACACCTTACGAGCTTTTTGAACCACAGGTTGATTTTGATAATAAAATATCCTGCTGCTCGTCGCATGCAAACACACAGAACCATTTGATCGTCCAAGCCTTGCTGGCACCCAATGGCAAACGCAGCGCACCAAATCCACAGGAGGTCTAACCTGTATCGAGGGTTTCTTTCAGTGAATCCATCATAGGCTGAGACCTTCCAGTTTTCAGCTTCCACGATGCTGAGCGCCTTGGCCAGTAGCCGTAGGCCCTCAACGAGGGCGCTCTTGCCACGATGCTAAGCGCCGCCAGTGTATTTCACTACTTTTGGCCCTCAACGAGGGCGTTGCTTGCATCCACGATGCCCTGGCATGCTGCCCCAGGACGAGGGATGCGGCGTTCAGGCCAGTGTCGGCCTACAAAAAATTCCGAGAACCTTGGACGGTCCTCCCATATGACACAAACGTGAATGTCAACGACAAACAAATTCCGTAACAAACAGAATTAACATACACGACGCAAATCGTATATATTATGCTACAGAATTTAACTATATAAAAAATAAATGCCAAATAAAAACACGTAACAGCAGCTTTTGGCTCCCTTCAGTCACTCACCTGACGCAAAATTGCGTCATTTGCGTTGACTTCGCGCTATGCCCCAGAAGCCTTCGTGACGCTAAGCTCTGCTACAAAAATGCAAACGCAGGGATCGTTACCGATTCTGCTTCAGTGACCGGTGGTTCCCCCTGGCGTTGGAACAGGGGAACCACGCTGAGGAGGAGGAGATTGGAGTGCTGGAAAGTCGCGCCCTCCATCATTCCCCTATTTCTGTTGCCTCCTCGCCTGCACAGCCTGAACCTATGTCAGGGACTTGTGGAAGAATCCCTGGCGCCCCACTACATCATGGTGGAGGACTCTCCGGCCCCTCAGTGCATTCTTGTGGAGGAATCCCCGGTGCCTATGAGTGGCGTCAAGGACTGCCCGTGTCTTGTCGTGGAATCTCCGGAGCCTACGGAGGACCGGGCCGGTACTACATCCCCAGTGCCTATGAGTGGCACGAAAGATCGTCCATCCCTAGTGGAGGATTGTCCGGCGGTGCCGAAGGTTCACAATCTATGCTGGGGGGGAGGGAATTCGGTGAAGGGAGGTTCAGTAACCCTCCCAATAAACTTGGTCTCTCCCCCCACAACTACATCTACTACGGAGGACCCCCAACCGCGGGTACTGCCCAGTTGCGGGGGGGATCCAGAGGTTGCAACGGGCTCGGAGCCTGATTTTGCTTCCCATCCGAGAACCCAATCAAATGTGGTGGTTCATGAGTCACCACAATATATTGTGGTGGACGAGTCTCCATCGCCACCGCCGCAGCCTAATACTGTTGGTCCTGCTCTCTCCCTGCCCCCAACCCGCCAGCCGGCTTACATCGAGCACGTGAAAGGCATTCCGTACCTGATTCGGCCATCTCGTGATCGGGGTTCGGGGGGGGGGGGGCATTCCTCTAGTGGGGGGGCGCTTGCACCTGTTGCTGCGCGCGCCACATCCCCGTCTCGCCCTGCGGGGGGGCTCTCTGGTCCCTCCGTGGCAGAGGGGGCTGCTGGGGGTGGCGGTGGTGGGTCATCTCCTCCTTGTGGAGGGGGGGGTCCATCGTTTCGACATTCTGGGGGCCCCGCTCAAGCACGGGGGGAGGACGAATGAAAGCACACTGTCCCCGGTGTGTGGTGCACTATGAAACGTGCATCTAATCTCTTTTCGCACAGGTGAAGGACCTGCGAACTCAGAATCTAGAGTTGCAGCGATCCCAGCGGGAGCTTTCTCAGGCAGTAGCCTCTACCCTTGGCATCAGTCAGTCCTACGGGGGCCGGATGACCCAAATTTCGTCTACGTTTGCTAAGTTTGACTCGGCGGTTCAGGGCTACCAACAGGATTCCAAAGCGGTGGAGGCTAGCATGTCGGATCATTTCAAAATGTCCAACAGCAACACGGCTAAGTGCTTTAGCGCAGTGGAGACGCCCGCTACGCATTACGCCGCCGTTGCATCTAGGATCGATGCGTGGGACCACTGGTACTCCACGCCTGCAGAGCCCGCTACGGTGGTCCTGCCCCCGCCATCGGCGCCTCCACCCGTTTCTGATCCTGAACCTGCGGCGCCTACGGCCCCAATGGGCGCGCCATCGGGTCGATCCGGTGGTGGGTGTGTCCTTCCTTTCTCCGTCCACCCATATCACGATTGCATCTACCAGCCGAACGCTTGTCCGGATTCGGGGTGGCCGAGGGGGGGGGGGGGAACACCACAAACACCCCCACCACCAAGAACCTACTTTGTGGAGGGGAACCGCCGAAAAGCAGAAGGAACCTGTTATCCCCGAGTGGAGGGCGGCGCCTAAGGGCAAAGAACACCCCACGTAGCCTACGGCCCCGTGGGCCAATGCGGAGCAGAACACCTTTTCGTTGGGGACCATCAATCCCCTCACGAAAAATGTTTTCACTTTCCCCCGGGAAACCTTCGTACACGCCCTCTCATCCTACGGACACGTGTACAGTTTCTCCAGTGAAGGTTGCACCAAGTGCAGGTGGACCCCCATCCATGGCTCTCCCCGCTTACCACCCGTACCAAATGCCTATGGTGCAAAATAGTTACACCAAAGCGGTGGAGGATAGTGACATGCCTAAACCGCAATTTAATGGGCAGCTAGAGAGCTAGGACGAGTGGGTGGAGAAGCTTCAACAATGGTGGGGGGGTGTGATCCCATATACCGAAAGGCCAACGAGGCAAAAATAATTTTGAGTACATTGCCGCCATGGCTAAAAGCGATAAACAATGCAAGGGTTGCCGAGGCCACCCACAACACACAAACAGCCCCAATCCTCAAAGAGTTGTGGGACTTTTTGGAACAACGTTTCCACGAGTATGACCCCTCAAGGGCCGATGAAAGGTGGCGAGCCCTCACTCCCAGGGTGGTTAAAGGGCAAGTCACCCTCATCGACCTTGAAGATTTCTATGCTCGTTGGCAACGTTTGTTGCCTTTGAGCAATGACACTCGCCCCCACGTGATCCGGGAGCAGCTCCTAAGCAAGCTCCCGTTGATCAGGGAGAAGGTCGAAAAACAAGAGGCCAAGAATAGACCGGATCGCTATGTGGTGGATTTGTGTGGCCTTGACCCTTCGCCGGGTCGCGCCCCATTCGAAAAAGAACTCAGGAAATACAGCCCTCAACGTTGCACTACGGTCCCTGAAATTGTTTCCTATTCTGGGCAAAGACCCGTATCTACAGGAGTGGATCCTGCAACTCAACACCACACCTCACACATGCGGCTACACTATGAAAGTGGAGCAAGGTAGGCCTCGATTGAAGCCTGAGGAGATCTACGCCCTTGCTAATAAAAGGGTATCGGAGAGGGAAGCTCTTGAACGCCTCAATAAGGGAGACAAAACGACAGTGATGTACACTCATCGCCCTTCTCAGAATAAAACCGCGGTGAATGCGGTTAATGCGGATGCTACGGCGGACCCTAACACCTCCGAACCCGCTGACACCTCCGTCAGCGCCGTGGGTCACCCTACACCTCCGGCGAAGAAAAACGCCCACCCCGGGGCTAAACCGCCACCTACCTTTTGGGTTCTGTGTTCCAAACATTGGAAAACACGTAAGGTAGGTAGGTAGGTAGGCATCTTCGGGAGCTCGGGATGCCTTCTTTGACAGTGCAGGAAGAAGGTCTTACCAAGGGGACGTCCTGTCCCTCCCACTGCCCTAGGTCAGGTTCCTCTTAAGCCGCTCCTGCAGGTGCTTGGGAAGGCAGTGTCGCGGCCACCCGGTCCAGGTGTCCCAGGTGGGAGGGTGTCCCCACATGTGTCCATGGGTAGGGCCACATGCCCCCTCCTTTGGGCGGCAGCTCTGGGGGCTACCCAGCCGTGTGGAGTATCTCTCACCACAAGGGGTATTGCTCCCGCTAGTTTACGGTACGACCGCCTCACCCTTGTGGCTTGAGTTGCGGGGCCCCTCCGCTGGGCAGGCGACCCCCTCCTGGACTGTGTACCGGCTCGCCTGTCACCGGTTGCTTCCATGGCTCCGGGTGACGTTTGCCATGGTCCCCGATGCAGCCTGGCCAGGCTCGGACCAGTGGCCTTGGAGTACCGCTCCTGCCACTGGCCCGGTGGGTCGGCTGGGTCGCCCCAGCGTGTCCGACCCATGGGGTGTTGGTTCTCTCCTGTCCCTCGACTGCCCTACGTGTTTGCGGTGTCCTGGGCCACTTGGCTCCTGTTCACGGGTGTGCCCGCTCGGTGCGTTGCGTTGCGTCTGCGGTGTCCAGGGCCACTTGGCTCCTGTTCACCGGTGCGCCCGTTCGGTGCGTTGCTTTGCTTGTGCGGTGTCCTGGGCCACTTGGCTCCTGTTCACCGGTGTGCTCGCGTGGTTTGTCGTGTTGCGTGTGCGGTGTCCTGGGCCACTTGACTCCTGTTCACCGGTGCGCCCGCTCGGTGTGTTGTGTTGTGTGTGGGCTGTCCCGGGTCACTTGGCTCCTGTTCACCGGTGTGTCCGCTTGGTGTGCTGCTTTGTGTGTGCGGTGTCCTGGGCCACTTGGCTCCTGTTCACCGGTGTGCCTGGCCGTGGTGTCCCATCCCTTTGTTGTCCTTGGTGCTTGTGCGTGTGCGGTGTCCTGGCCCAGGTGGCGCCTGTTCAGCAGCGTGCGCGCTGTGTGCGGTGTGCGTGTGCCGTTGGTGGTTGTGTCTCTCTTCGTCCCGCCCTAACTCTTTTTTTTTCCCGGAAAAATAGACAAAAAAACTAATTTTCTTCAAATTTTTTACAAAGAAGGGGGCGCGTGTACACTGCAGGCACAAGCATGGGCAACTGGTGCAGTGGTGCAATAGGGTCCTGTTCTCTGGCGTGTGTTGTCGGTGCTTTGGCGGCCGCGCCCCAGGGGTGCGGCTCGCCCGTCCTGATGTACACGGGTATGGGTCAGGGTGGGTTTGGTTAGGTGCCTCTTTGCTTTAGGTGCTGGCTTGTTAGGTGGTCGTGTGGGCTGTGGGTGTGGGCTGTGGCTACGTTGCTCCCTTGGCGGGCCTGGTTAGGAGTCAAGGGTTAGCCGTCTTCGGGTGTGGCTCGGGTTGGATTCGTGTTGGAGCTTTGGCAGGGTTAGGCGGTTGTGACGGTTGCGGGCTTGGGTACGGTGTCATTGGGCGTAGCGGTGCCCATTGGTGTGTGCGTTGGTGCCCTCTGGCTTCCGGTTTGTTTGGTGTCTTCCGGGCGGGGCCTGGTGTGGCGCCCCGCAGTGGTGGCTGGTTAGGCTGGTTCGGCAACGGGGTTAGGTGGCGGCGCCGCTGGCTGGGGGGTCAGGCGCGTCGTGTTGTGTGGTGCGCTGGGCTCCTGGGGTGCTGTGGGTGCTGCCGGCGTCGGTGCGCCGGCGCTTGTGAGGTGGCGAGGGGGTGTGTGTGTGCGGGTTTGGGCTTTGGGTGATGTCCCACAGGCAGATGCCGTCTCGCTGCGTCTCCTGGAGGGTCTCCCGCAGGCGCTTGAGGACATACGGGTGGTCCTGGGGCGCGGGGAGGTTGCGGGGGTGGACTCCCAGGGTGTGGAGCGCATCGGCCAGCATGGCTTCCCATGCGGCCTGCGGCATCCACACCCCTGCCGGCCCGAGGCGGCTGTTCTCCACCGAACCCTTGCGGGGCGGGTGGACCAAGCCCCCGAGGGAGGGCTCTGTCCGCACCCATTTTCGCAGCTCCCAGAGCTGCGTGTGGGTCCAGCGCTGCCACCACTGTCCCTGGGCGGGGCCACGGTCTTTTGCGGAGGAGTGGGCGTGGGTGGGTGTGATTGGGTCGTGGGGACTGGTGGCGGTGGCGGGCCTGGGGGATTCCTCGTAGTCCTGTTCCGTGGGGGTGCGCGGGGAGTAGGGGCATGGGCGGATGCGGACTCGCAGTTATGCGCGCACGTTATCCGCCTCGGGGTTGGGTTGGGACTCGCGGTGGCGGCGGTAGCGGGGCATGTGCTGTATGTGGGCTGACATCGAGTGTTGGTAGGGGGGCGGGGACGCTGCTGGTGGACCGTGGCGTCGATCTGGTCTGGTCGGGGGTGGTCAGTGGGCCTGGGGTGCGGGTTTTGAGAGGTGGCGGGACGAGGTGCGTCGTGCTTCGGCCGCGGCGCGCTCCGCCATGAAGGTGGTCGCGGCGGCGTCGGTGACAGCGGGGGGCGCCGTGCTTGGTGCTGCTGCCTCCGGGCCTGGGACGGCTGGGGCCGAATGTCATAGAGGACGTCCTCGGGGGGTCAGGCTCGCGCTGCTGTCGCGGCGCCGGGCTTGGGCTTGGGTTTGGGCTTGGCTGCGAGTTGCAGTCGTGGCGCGCTGACGGGTTTGGGTGGCTGTTTGGCGGCGGTCTTGGGTTTCGGCTGGGTTGCGGGTGCGGGCCTCGTCGGGGCGTGGGCCTTGCGGCGGCGGGGTTGCTCGCGGTGGGGACGGGTTTTGGGGGCCTGTTTGGGAGGTTTACCCCGTGGCTTGCGGGGTGCAGTGCTGGTTGAGGACGTGGTGGTGGTGGTGGATGAGGTGGTTGTGGTGGTGGAGGTTGTGGAGTCAGAGGCGGAGGAGAGGGCTGTGGGAGACGGCGGAGGGCCCTGGGCTTCGGGGGCGGGCTTAGAATGCTGGGTCCTGCAAGTAGCGAGAACGAGGGTGCGGGTTCGGGCACCGGGAGTGTGCGCGCGCTTTCCCCGGTGACCTGTGCGTGCTGGTGCTGGTGTGGTGGCGTTGTCTGGGCTGTGTACCCGGGAGGTGTCCATACTTGCTCCAGGATGTGCGGGTGCGTTTGCTGCAGATATGGCCACCCCCCGGGTAACCCACGTGCCCGCACAGCCGAGACAACACCGCCACGCCAGCACCAGCACGCACGGATCACCAGGGAAAACGCGCGCACACACCCGATGCCCGAACCTGCACCCGCGTTCTCGCTACTTACAGGACCCAGCATCATACGCCCGCCCCCGAGGCCCGGGACCCACCGCCGTGGCCCGCGGCCCTCTCCTCCGCCTCCGACTCCACAACCTCCACCACCACGACCACCTCATCCACCACCACCACCACCACGTCCTCATCCAGCACTCCACCCGCCAGGCCGCGGGGGACACCTCCCAAACGGGCCTCCAAACCCGCCCCCACCGCGAGCAGCCCCGCCGCCGCCAAAGCCCACGCCCCGGCGAAGCCCACGCCCACGACCCAGCCGAAGCCCAAGGCCGCCGCCAAACGGCGGCCCGCAGCCAAGCCCAAGCCCAAGCCCAAACCCGGCGCCACGACGGCAGCTCGGGCCCGGCCCCCCCAGGATGTCCTCTACGACATCCGGCCCCAGCCGTCCCAGGCCCGAAGGCAGCAGCGCCCAGCGCGGCGCCCCCCCACCGTCACCGACGCCACCGCCACCACCTTCATGGCGGAGCGCGCCGCGGCCGAAGCGCGACGCGCCTCGTCCCACGACCTCCCAAAGCCCGCACCCCAGGCCCACAGACCGCTCCAGGGTCCACCAGCAGCGCCCCCGCCCCCCTACCGGCCCCCGATGACAGCCCACATGCAACGCATGCCCCACTACCGCCGCCGCCGCGAATCCCCGCCCAACCCCGAGGCGGAGACCGTACGCGCACACCCGCGGGTCCACATCCGCGTGCACCCCCACTCCCCACGCACCCCCACGGAACAGGACTACCAGGAATCCCCCAGGCCCGCCACCGCCGCCGGCCCCCACGACCCCGTCACACCCACCCACGCCCACTCCTCCGCCCAAGACCGCAGGCCCGCCCAGGAACAGTGGTGGCAGCGCTGGACCCACACGCAGCTCTGGGAGCTGCGGAAGTGGGCCCGGGGAGAGCCCTCCCTCGAGGGCCTGGTCCATCGGCCCCGCAAGGGGTCGGTGGAGAACTGCCGCCTCCGGCCGGCGGGGGGGTGGATGCCGCAGGCCGCATGGGAAGCCATGCTGGCCGATGCGCTCCACCCCCTGGGAGTCCACCCCCGCAACCTCCCCGCGCCCCAGGACCACCCGTACGTCCTCAGGCGCCTGCGGGAGACCCTCCAGGAAGCGCGGCGAGACGGCATCCGCCTGTGGGACATCACCCAAAGCCCAGCCCCGCACGCACACACCCCCTCACCACCCCACAAGCGTCGGCGCACCGACACCGGCGACACCCACAACACCCCAGGAGCCCTGCGCGCCACACAACACGACGCGCCTGACCCCCCGGCCAGCGGCGCCGCCATCTAACCCCGTTATCCAGCACAGCACCACCACGGGGCGCCACGCCAGGCCCCGCCCAGAAGTCACCAAACAAACCGGACGCCGAAGGAAGCCAACGCACACGACAACGAGCACCACTACGCCCAAAGGCGCCAAACCCGGGCCCGATACCGTGGGCTCCTCCACCCTCAGCACGACACACACGTCACTGACGTCACTCCTCCGCCGTGCCCCCTCCCACGCCACCGCCCCGGCCCCCCCCCCTCCCGCCGCACGTCCCCACGCCGCCCAGCACCCAGCCCCACACACTGCGCCACAGCATCGCCCTAGTCCGGCTCCTCCACCATCGCGGCACTTGGCACCTCACAGTAGACCGCCGTCCTGTGGTCCCGCTCCCCCCAGCACCACTCCCGGGGCCGCACCCGACCCACGCCGTGTTCGCCCCCACGTCGCGGGCCGCGGACATCCTCCCGCTCCTCACCACCACCCCTCCCGGGCATCGCATACTACTTGCCGCAAACCCCTCGGTCCTCAGTGGGGTCCCCATCGGGCACGCCGACGCCCTGCACGTGCGCCCGCTGCTGCCCAACCTGCACGCTGCGTACGCCCCCGGCACGCCCGTCGACCCCTCCGTGTGGGACTCCCAGTGAGGCCACCGGCCAACGGCCGGCCCGCACGCACCACCCCGCACCCGCCTCGGGCGCACGACTCCGTGGACGCCGCTACCCACACGCCCGGCCCCGCGCAACCGCCTAACCGAGCCAGAACGCAAGCACAAATCAAACCCGAGCCACACCCCGAAACCGCTAACCCTTGACTCCTAACCAAACCCGCCGAGCGAACAACGCAACCACAGCCCACACCCACAGCCCACACAGCCGCCTAACCAGCCAGCTCCAGAGGCAAAGAGACACCTCACGAAACCCACCCTGACCCAAGCCTAACCGGGCCGAAGCCCCAACACAAATCAAACCCGAGCCACATCCCGAAACCGTCAACCCTTGACTCCAAACCAGGCCCGCTGAGGGAAATGCGTAGACACAGCCCACAGCCACAGCCCACACAGCCGCCTAACCAGCCAGCACCAGAAGCAAAGAGACACCTAACCAAACCCACCCTGACGCATACCCATGTACATCAGGACACGCGAGCCGCACCCCTGGGGCGCGACCGCCGCCACAGCACCGGCGACACACGCCAGAGGACACAACGCTATAGCACCGCCGCACCAGCTGCCCATGCCTGTGCCTGCAGTGTACGCGCGCCTCTGTTTTCCTCTTTTTTGTTTTTTCTTTTTCTTTTTTCCAAAAAAAAAAAACATGAAAAAAAAAAAAAACAAAAAAAAAACAGAAAAAAAAAACGAAAATTAGGGGGGGAGGAAGAGGGACACAACCACCCATGGCACACGCGCACCGCACACAGCACGCACACCGGTAAACAGGAGCCCAGGGGCCCAGGACACCGCACATGCGACATAACACACCGAGCGGGCACACCGGTGAACAGGAGCCAGCTGGCCCAGGACACCGCAGACGCACCACAGCAAACCGCGCGGGCACACCGGTGAACAGGAGCCCAACGGCCCAGGACGCTGCACACACGTAGGGCAGCCGAGGGACAGGAAAGAACCAATACCCCATGGGTCGGACGCACTGGGGCGACCCAGCCGACCCACCGGGCCAGCGGCAGGAGCCGCACTCCAAAGCCACTGGTCCGAGCCCGGCCAGGCTGCATCGAGGACCATGGCAAACGTCACCCGGAGCCATGGAAGCAACCGGTGACAGGCGAGCCGGTACACAGTCCAGGAGGGGGTCACCTGCCAAGCAGAGTGGCCCCGCAACTCAAACCACAAGGGTGAGGCGGTCGTACCGTAAACTAGCGGGAGCAATACCCCTTGTGGTGAGAGATACTCCACACGGCTGGGCAGCCCCCGAGAGCTGCCGCCCAAAGGAGGGGGCATGTGGCCCTACCCATGGACACATGTGGGGACACCCTCCCACCTGGGACACATGGACCGGGTGGCCGCGACAATGCCTTCCCAAGCACATGCGGGAGCGGCTCAAGAGGCACCTGACATAGGGCAGTGGGAGGGACAGGACGTCCCCTTGGTAAGACCTTCTTCCTGCAATGTCAAAGGAGGCATCCCGAGCTCCCGAAGATACCTACCTACCTACCTTGGCTGCGGGTTGCAGTCGTGGCGCGCTGACGGGTTTGGGTGGCTGTTTGGCGGCGGTCTTGGGTTTCGGCTGGGTTGCGGGTGCGGGCCTCGTCGGGGCGTGGGCCTTGCGGCGGCGGGGTTGCTCGCGGTGGGGACGGGTTTTGGGGGCCTGTTTGGGAGGTTTACCCCGTGGCTTGCGGGGTGCAGTGCTGGTTGAGGACGTGGTGGTGGTGGTGGATGAGGTGGTTGTGGTGGTGGAGGTTGTGGAGTCAGAGGCGGAGGAGAGGGCTGTGGGAGACAGCGGAGGGCCCTGAGCTTCGGGGGCGGGTGTAGAATGCTGGGTCCTGCAAGTAGCGAGAACGAGGGTGCGGGTTCGGGCACCGGGAGTGTGCGCGCGCTTTCCCCGGTGACCTGTGCGTGCTGGTGCTGGTGTGGTGGCGTTGTCTGGGCTGTGTACCCGGGAGGTGTCCATACCTGCTCCAGGACGTGCGGGTGCGTTTGCTGGAGGTAGTCGAGGGTGCGGAGAAAGCATCGCTGGATGCCAGGCATGTCCTCCCCCGTGAGGTGGGGGTAGTTTTGGGTGGGGATGTCTGGGCCCGGCCACAGCAGCGCCATGAGGCGGGCTGCCACCATGTACGGGCAGAGCTGTACAGTGGTGGGGCGTGGGGGAGTGGGTCCCCTGCGGTTCAGGGGGGCTTCCCTCTGCTGGGGGCGCAGCGTGACCCTCCACAGCCAGCCGTCCATGGGGATTCCCAAGGTCTGTTGGGTCCACTTGGCAAGGCAATACATCGCCCTACCAAGGCCCTGGCTGCCGCTGCGGATTGAGAGCAGCGTGTCAAGGGATTTGCGTTCCCACGTGCCCCAGGTGTGGGAATCGTCCGGCTCGTCCCCCCTGGCGTACGTGTCGAGGCCTGGGTTGTGCGGGGGGGGGGGGCGTAGTCGGCGGGGAGCAGGGAGTCGGTGCCGTGCACCACCCAGTGGTCAGTTGGTGCGTGGTAGTGGATGGTGGAGAGGGTGTAGTGCAGATTGTACATGAGAGTCATGTACGTGGAGGGGGCTGGCTGCCGGTCGTCGGGGCTGGGGATGTCCCCCAGGACGTGGTGCCGGAAGTTGCTCAGGGAGGCCATCCCGGCTACCCATGTTTCCCGCTCCCATTCTTTGGTGTCGCTGGGGGTGGCGCTGGGTGGGGGGTGGGCCATGTTGGGCTCGCGGTAGCGGGTGCGGCCCTGGGTGTTCTCCCGCTCCGGCACGGGGTGTCCGACTAGGTGTCGTCCCCAGTCGAGGGGGGGCACCCAGACTCGGTTCCCCGGGGGGGGCGGGCTCTCGCTGTCTGGGGTGGCGCGTGGGGGGCGGTTGTGTCGGGCGACGTGGAGGAAGGCGTCGAAGAGGAAGTCTCGGACGCCTTCTCCCAGGGTGGCTGCCTGGACCAGGGTGATCGCCAAGATGCGCTTGGGTGGTGCCGGAGGTGTGGAGGCGCAGCACCTCCTGGTCCCCGAGTCCCCGGAGGTGCTGCCGTACCGATGCGGGGTTGTGTAGGGCGTAGGGTTCGGCCGGTGCAGCGGCTGATGGTGCGGGGTGTGATGGCGGGGGTGGTGTGGGTTGGGGAGGGTGGTCGTCGTTGTCGTGTGTGGGGTCCGGTGATGGGGTTTACTGTGGCGGTCGCGGGAAGGGGGGACACGCGGTGGCGTGTGTCGGCGGGGGGATCCACATCAATTGGCTGGTGCTGGCTGCTGTGTTGCGTCCGTGGCCTGGTCTCGGGGGGGGGGGCTGGGGGGGTTGTGTGGGGGTGGCACTGTTGGTGGTGGGCGGGGGCGGGGGTGGGTGTTGTGCCGGCTGGGGGCTTGGGCGCTCTTGTGCATCGTGTGGGTGTTGTGTGTGTGCCCCGTGCGGTCCTTGCGGTTCCTGGCTGGTTGTGGTGCCGTGGTGTGGGTGGGTGGCGGCCGCGTGGGCGTCCGGCTGGGGCTGTGGTCCGTATGTTATGGGTGGCTGCTGGTGGATGGTGCTCGCTGGTATGGGATGTGGGTGGGGGGGCTGCTGCTGGTGGTGGGGCGCTCCTACTAATTCCTGATGTTGCTTGTGTGCGTGCGCGGCTCCCCGCAGGTCCATGGGGGTGTACCGTTGCTCGTGTGTCGTGGGCCCGTGTAGTGGGGGCGGCGGATGGTGCTGGACCGCGTGGTGGTGGTGTTGAGGGTGTGCTGGTTGTGTGTGGTACCCCAGCGTTGGTGGGTGTCGTGGTAGAGGCTGGTGGTTGTGGAATATGTGATGGTGTGGTGTGGTGATGTGTGCCATGTGGGCCAGGTGGTTCGTGGGGCCTGGCTGTGCTGGGGCGTGGTGGGGATGTAGCTGCTGGGGGTCACTGTAGTATTTGGGCATCAGGGGGTAGGAGTTGGGAGGGATGGGGGCGTGGTGGTGGTGTTGGTGGTGCCATGTCCCCTGGCTCTGCGCGTATGGTGGTCCTGGCATGGTGTGGACGTGTGCGGGGGGTGGTGGCTGACTGGGCAGCAGGGTTTGGGTGCTGCCGTACGGTGGTGGTGGTGGGCGCTGGTTGGGGCGGTGCTGTTGGTGTGCCCCGGGGGTCTGGTCGTGGGGTGGTGCGGTGTGGCCGGACCCGGGCTCTGGTATGGGTGTCGCGCCCTGCTGGCGGGCGCGCTGGCGGGCCCCCTGACCTGTCTTGGTCTTCTTGGCCTGGTGGGTGTCGGGGGCGCGTGAACCCCCCTGTCCCCGTGGGGGCGACGGGGAGCGGGTGTGCCAGCGGTGCGCCTCTCAGAGGCGCGCCTCGAGGCTTCTGACGTAGGCGCGCTGGTCCGTGAGGCCCATTTGCGTGGCGGTGGCCTCGTCGGGGCGGCGGGGTGGGCGTCCCGGAAGGACGCCCAACCCTCCGGGGGCCTCAGCTGCGTGGGGCGGGGATGGTGTGCCGGGTGGAGGAGTGTGCTGAGTGGGTAGGGTGTTCCTTTCCGTCGGCCGAGGGCGGTGTTGAACCGGCGGCAAGTGATTCGGAGGTAGGCTGCTATCTCCTCTGGTGCCGTGTCCGCCCACGCTTGTGGCGTCAGGGCTGCTGCTTGGGGGGCCGGGAGCTGTGGGTCTGGCAGGTGTAGGTGACGGTGATGGAGGTATAGGGCGAGGAGGACGTGGCAGGCCGCCACGTTCAAGCCGCCCCCGCTGTGGCGCAAGGGTGGGCTGTGGGGGGGTAGGGGTGCGCTGCCCGTGGCCACGGCTATGGTCCATGCGTGGTCCGCCGCGTTCGCCACGTAATACCCTCCCAGGTGGTCCTGGAGGGTGTCGGTGAGTGGCCTGAAGAAGCTGAGGTGGCTGGCGGGAGGGGGTGCGGCTGGGGCCGCGGGCCGCTCGCGGTGGTGGGGGTTGAGGTCCCCGCAGTGGGGCTAGTGGGTGAGGCGGTGCGCGGCCCCCAGGCAGACCCAGTGGTCTGGGTTGCAGGGTAGGGCCGTCTGTGGTAGCCGCTGGCGTACGCAGAGGGGGCATGCGGTGGCCCGCGGCTGGTGTTACCTGTGGACGGACGGTGGCGTGGGGGGATGGGGGCTGGCGGCGTGCGCATGTTGGTGGGCGTGCGTGTGGTGCCTGTGGTGCCCGTATGTGCCGTGCCAGTGTTGTGCTCGGTGCATGGTGTGTAGGGGTGGTGGGGGTCCCGTGTTGGTGTGTCATGGGGTAGGTTCTCATGGTTTGTAGAACAGGAGTTTGAGGAGGTGGGCTTGGTCTGTTTGGGGTGGGGTTGCTTCATGCTGCAGGTACCTGTGGGTGCGGTATGTGAGATGTTCCGCTGTCTTGGTAATGGCCGTCCGTTGCATGTGCGCCACCGTGGCTTGGGGGTCCTCCGCGTGGGTGCTTAGCAAGGTGTAGACGGCTGTGGGGACGAGTCCCCTTCAGACCGCCTGGAGTACCTCCGTCTGCTTGAGGACGGTGGCGAGTTGCTGGGTTGCCGGGGACCGCGTCGGCCATCCGGCGTGCTGTGCGATGGTGTGCGTTGGGTTCCAGTCTGTGAGGGTGTCCAGACCTTTGTACAGGGGGCAACCCTTGAAGTGGTCCCAGGTTTCTTCTTCCGCGTGGCCACCGATGCATTTGGTGTATCTTGCGGGGACGTGGATCGAGCGGCGTGCGTACCATCGGTGGTATCGGGTGAGGAGGGGAAGCTGTTTGAGGGCAAGTTGGAGTCGGGGTTTTTGTAGGTGTGCTGGGAGGCTGTCCGGGCGTAGGGCGGAGTAGTAGAGGGGGCTGTGGATGGAGTCTTCGAGGCGTTGGACGAGTTCGGTGTTCGCCAGGTGGCCCAGTGTGGTGGCCAGCTGCTGGATTGGTGTGGGGTAGTGGTACTGCTTGTCTCGATCTGTGTACGGCGCGTCCTCGGGCATCCATTCGGGGGGTTGTGTGGTCGAGGGTATCAGGGGTAGGTGTTGCAGGTAGCTGTGGTGTGGGGTATCCAGTCGTACATGTTCGAGCCCTGGGGTGTGGCTGGTGCTCTGGTGTTTGGCATGCGTGTCTGCGCGTCCGTTGCCGTATGTGTAGCGGTGTGATTCCTGTTTGACGATGTGTAGGGCGTCCGGGGGGTGCATGCCCCTGAAGGCCATCCATAGTCCCAACGCCTGTGTGGTGAGGCCGGATTCGAGCGCCCTGTGGAGGGGCATGTCCGCGAGGCGCCTGGTGAGGTGGATGTCGACCGTGGCGTCCACGACTACCCAGACGTTGTGGGGCTGGATTGTTGCAGGTCGTGGTGTGGCGGTGACGGCGTCCGCCGGGGTGCGCAGTTCGCCGTGGGAGGACGCCCCAAAGATGGTGGCCCCGGTGTGGTGTTCCATGCGGACGCCTTCCGCCCGCCGGGTAATGCGTACGGAGGCGCAACCAACCGTGGGGGTGCGTTGCTGGGTGCCTGATGCGTCAGTGAAGTAGGTGATGTCGGTGTCGCTGGGTATGGGCAGGCGGGCAATTGCCATGGGGTGATAGACGTAGACGGGGTTCCCTTGGGCGGTTCTGGTGGTGATTTGCGTGGGTTGCAGTAGCGGCGCTGCATAGACGCCTATCCCCTGGCTGATGATGGCCTGGGCTCGCGGGGTGAGGCGGGGGAGGCCTCTGTCCAGGCGCCCCTGGGTGATATACGCGTACATCAGGTGGAAGAGGTATCCCGTATTGGGGTGGAACTTCTGGCACGTGATGGTCTGTCGCCGTTCCTTGTCGTCTTTGTCGCCGCGGAGGGTGGGGCATTTGTGCTGTATGGGGCGCATGGGTGCCTCCTGAGGTCCTGCGCGGCGTGGGTCGCAGCGGTCGTACTCCATGACCACGCTGTCTCGGTCTGCTCGCTCGTTGGTGAATGTCCACGTCGCCGTGGGCGTTTGAGTCCAGGCTACGTGTGCTGGGTGGTCTGGGGGTACCGTGTGAAACCAGAAGGAGAGCCATGCCTGCTGGCCGGCGGCGGCGGCGGCGGTGGGGGTGTGGTAGTGGGTGAAGATGAGGTGTAGCAGGGGCCACGGAGTGTCAAGGGCTGCCGGGCCGCAGTGCCAGCACGTGCGCGGTATGCCCTGGTCACTGTGTCTGACTGGTGGTACATCGGTCTCCGGGGCGTTGTGCTTTGGGATGGACCAGAAGGTATGGTGTCGCTGGACAGTGCGGGTAGCGTGTTTGTGGCCGTTTGGTGCCAGTAGCAGGATGGTGGGTGGTGTCCAGCCTTCGGCTGACGGGGTGGGCTCCTCCTGCGTCGTGTTGCCGTCGTTTGAGGCCTCGTGCTCGCTCCGGCGGGGTCGGGGGTGCTGGAGCTGCTGCTTGTACGCCGTGTCAATGTCCTTGGGCACCGGCATGTCGCACTCTGCCTTTGTAGCGCATGCGCGGAGGTACACCTGGAAGACGCGGCGTGCTGGCCATTGCGGGTCGGAAAAGGACGGGGCGTGGTGGGCGTTGCACTGGGCCATGATCTTCATCTGCGTTGGGGTGATGTAAACTATGGTGATGGTAGCTCCCCCGAAGCGCAGGGTGTCCACCTCGCCCGCCGGGTGTTGGTGGATGTCGGTGTGCGTGGCCACGAGTACGAGTGGCCCCTGCTGATCGCAGTGGTGGTTCGTCAGGATGGCGTGCGTGTGGTGCGGTAGGAGGAGCTGCAGCTGGGCCAAGATGCCGGTGCCCACGGAGGTTTGGACACCGTGTTGTGCCAGTATCCACCGGGGGCAGGTGTTGCGGGCCATTTGCGCTTCTTTTATGCGTATGGCTGCCGCTTCGCGAACCTCGGGTTGGTGGTTGTGTGTCACCCTGTGTAGGAGGTGGGCTGCGTGTTTGGCATAGGCCATGTCGACTAGGGCGCGTCTCCTGTCTCCGTAGCAGTGCCAGTGGGCCATCATGGCCTCCATGGGGAAAGACGTGGGCCAGCCTCCGTGTTGCGCCCATGCCTTCGTCACTTGCTGTCGAGCGTGGTGTAGGGCGTCCTGGGGGTGTGGGAGGCTTTGTACCCGATGGCTGCGTTGAGCACCGCTTCCATGAAATATGCCAGGCCCCGCGTGGACAGGAGGTCCCCCCCGGCAAGTTGGGGTAGCCGGGCGAGGCGCCCTTCCAGCTTGCTTGGGAGTGTGATGTGGTGGTGTCGCGTGGCCTGTGTGACTCCCAGGTGGACTGTAGTGTCCTCCAGGTGTAGGGGTTCACCTTTCCGGATGTGGGGGCTGGGAGTCCCGGTGTCGGCTAGCCCGACCGATTTGCGGGGCTGCACCAGGAGCTGGTGGGCGTCCAGGCAGGTTGTGGTGAGGTGCAGAATGGCGGACGCTTGCTCGGTGGTCGTGGGTAGCCCTGCGTTCTCAGGGTCGCGGTGGCGGGTGGCTGTAGTTAGGAGGTTGTTGTCCGCAAAATTGATGAGGGGGGACCGTAGTGGGTATGGGGCGTACCCCGGGTATACCCGTGCTAGCTCAAATGCCAGCGGTAGGGTGACGAGGAGGTAGAGGAAGGGGCCCTTGGCGCCACCTTGGGGGACCACGCTGTCTGTGCCGGTCCAGGGGGTGAGGCCTGCGCTGTGATGACGGCGTAGAGCCGGGTCTGGATGTACCCGTTCATGAAGGATAGGAATGGGAGGCCCATGGCATTCCATACCTCCATGAGGAGCCGGTGTGGGGCATGGGGGAACGCGCCTTGGACGTCGAGGGAGGCAACGATCATCTCGTAGGGGTTCACGTCCAGCGCGGTGTCCTGGAGGAAGATGGCCTCGTGGGGGAACCTGCCGGCCATGGTCCCTCACATGCTGGCGGGCACGTGGAGGAAGACCTCCGGTGCGATGTGGCCCAGGATGAGCGTCCACACCAGCTTGACCTCGGTGGTGGCGCAGACTATGGGCCGCCAGTTCCCTGGCTGCGCCCAGTCCCCCTTCTTGTAGAGGGGGTGGACCAGGTTGGCCCACTCAGGGGGGATGGGCGTGGTGCCCGTGACAATGTCCCACAGGCGGGCTGCCAGGCGGCGCTTGATGGGCAGGGTGAGGTGTTGGTACGCCTCGGCCGGTAAACCGTCGACCCCGGGCACAATCCCCTTTTTCAGGCGGTCCAGAGCGGGTTGCAGTTCTGAGACGCTGGAGGGGTCGTGTTTGATGGCGCGCTGCTGTTCCCGGTTGAAGACCCTGGGCACATGCTCCCGGATGGTGCTTCGGGTATGGGGGTCGAGGTCGGGGAGGGCGTCCCCGTGTTGTGCCTGGAAGCTGTCCAGGACTGCCTGGAGGACGGCGTCGGGGTTGTTGATGAGGCCCCCCTCGGGGGTGCGCACCGCGTGGATTGTACGTCGCCCCGTGTCTTCCGGGATGCGGCTGACGTACCGCAGGGACTTGTACGGCGTGTCGTTTCTGCCGTATCTTTCGCGTTCATGGGCTGAGGCCGCTATGCGGTGGGCGTGCCATTCCTGGAGCTGGTGGCGGCGGGTGGTGAGGAGCGCGCGGAGGTGGGTGTCTCGGTCTCGTGCCTCCGGTGTGCTGGGGCGCAGCAGGGTGGCGAGTTCCTCTTTCGTGGTCCAGATGTCATGGACGAGCTGTTGGAGGGTGAGGTCCGGTGGTGTTCCCGTGTGGCTGGTGTCGCGCTCCATGCCGCATGCTAGTGCCGCCTGGCGCATGGCGGTGGTGTGTGATGGTGAATCCGGGCGGCGCGGGATGGCGTGTAGGGCCCTGTTATACCTGTGCCAGTCGCCGTGGTCGTTCTCGGCTGGGAACTTTAGTGTTGGTGGGAGGGTGTCGTCTGGCAGGTTGGACGCGGGTGGGGGTAGGTTGGGGATGACGAGGTCGATGTAGAGGGCTCGGTGGCCAATGCCCGCGGGAGGTCCCCGTAGGTTGCCTCGTGGAAGCGTACTGTGGTTGGGTCCCCGTAGCACGTGTCGATGCGGGTGGGGTGGGTGCCAGCTTGGTGGGGGTAATGGGAGGGTGTGCCGGCGAGCCCTGCCGTGAGGTCGCTGAGGCCCAGTTGGTGCATGGCCTCCCGGACAGCTATGTTGGTTGCTGTGGGTGGGTCGGTGCGGTCGTTGTCGGTGGGGGCGGTGTTTAGGTCGCCTATGATGATCGCGGGTGCCAGGTGGGAGAGGCGGCGGTACGCCAGGCTCAGGGCGTTCAGGAAGTCCTTGGTCTCCTCACCGAATGGGACGTGCGTGAGTAGCACGTTTAGCTGCCTTCCGGGCCACACGCACTTGTACGCCCCGAGGCGACCGTCCACTCCGAGGTCGGGGGGGGCATGCACCGTGACCGACGTCTTGTGGTAGAGGGGCACCCCTCGTTGCCAGTGGGCGTGGTATTGGTTCCCCTCCGAGTCCAGGATCGGTGCCGGTTCGGGCTGGTCCGCTCTGCGGAGGGCTTGCTCCAGGAACCCCAGGAGGTCTGCGCTTTCGAGGTGTGGCCCTGGCATGGCTTGTAGTGTGGCGGTCTTGGTGGGGTCGTCCCTCACGCCCCAGATGCCCCTCACAACGGCGGACGGCACCCCCCCCCCGGGGACGCCCTACCGCCATCCCCACGGCGCGCAACGCCAGCCCGCAAGGGCGCGCGCCGTGGGGCCAGTGCTGGGTCCCCACGCCCGCACCTACCGCACCCGGGACACACGGGTCACCGAACCCTGGCCGCCCGCTCCAGAGGACGGGCGGCCGGAGGAGGGACAGCGCCTGACACCAGACGCCCCTCACAACGGTGGCAGGCCACCCCCCACCGGGGACGGCCCCCCGCGTTCCCCGCGGCACGCAGCCCCCACAGGGCATGCAGGCCAAGGGGACAGTGTTGGGCCCCCACACCCACACAAGCGCCCACAGCACGTGGTTGGCGGACCCGAACAGACCGCCCAGTGGGCGGGCAGTCGGGGGAGGGACAGCGCCTGACCTCAGACGCCCCTCACAATGGTGGAAGGCACCCGCCCCGGGGACGCCCTTCCGCCACCCCCACAGCGAGCAACGCCGGCCCGCAAGGGCGCACGCTGTGGGGCTGGTGCTGGGTCCCCACGCCCGCACCGACCGCACCGGGGAGCCACGGGTCGTGGAACTCTGGCTGCCCGCTGCAGAGGACGGGCGGCCGGGGGAGGGACAGCGCCTGACACCAGACGCCCCTAACAACGGTGGCAGGCCACTCCCCCCAAGGACGGCCCCCACCACCCCCGCGGGACGCAGCCCCCACAGGGCATGCAGGCCAAGGGGACAGTGCTGGGCCCCCACACCCACACACCCGCGCCCACAGCACGCCGGTGGCGGACCCCAACAGCCCGCCCAGTGGGCGGGCAGTCAGGGGAGGGACAGCACCTGACCTCAGACGCCCCTCACAATGGTGGAAGGCACCCCCCCAGGGGACGCCCTTCCGCCACCCCCACAGCGAGCAACGCCCGCCTGCAAGGGCGCACGCTGTGGGGCCGGTGCTGCGTCCCCACGCCCGCACCGACCCCACCCAGGAAAAATGGGTCGCGGAACCCTGGCTGCCCGCTCCAGAGGACGGGCGGCCGGGGGAGGGACAGCGCCTGACGCCAGACGCCCCTCACAACGGTGGCAGGCCACCCCCCCAGGGGACGGCCTCCCGCCACCCCCGCGGCATGCAGCCCCCACAGGGCATACGCCACGGACCCGCCCCACGGGGGGCGCACAGCCCCAAGCCAGGTAGGGGGGAACCGGGACCGGACCACCCCCCCCAAGCACACCAGAGGGAGTGAGGGACCGGGGCAGGACACACAGAGGGGCACAAACCACGTGGAACGGCCCTACCAGCGCCCAGTGCCGGGACCGCGCGAGGTGCGCACGCCAGACCACCCAGGGGGGCGGGGAGCGGACGCCGCGGGAGCGCGAGCGCACACACACGCAAAGGGCACGCGGGCACTACCAGAAGGGCAACTGGACCGGGCTGGCGGAACGCACAGACCGCGTGGAATGGCGTACCAGCGAGCGAGGATAAGGGACACCCGGACAGGACGGCCCGCCACACGGGAGAGACACAACACCAGGTACCGGCCCGAGCCCCCCGAACCGGCCGCGAGCGCCGCGCACACACGGACGGGGCACTGCACCTGCCAAGGCAGTAGTGGCGCACTGCGCCACGCCCAAACCTCTAGGCTAGGCAGCCTCTGCGCCAGCCCAAGGGGGTCCCACTGGCGACGAGCCAGTAGCACGGGCCCGGCGGCGCCGGTGCCCCGGGCGACCACACATTGGGGGGGCGACGCGGTGGGTAAGTGCCCGCAGCCACAGCTGCGAATTGATGCACTGACCGGGGAGTGGCGAAAACGGGGAAGCCGGGGAGGGACGGGGCTCCGAGCCCTGTGAACCCGGGGGACTCCACCACCAGGCAGGAGGTGCGTCTTGGAGGGCCCCCCACTAGGACCCGGGGACGATATCACTTGGCCCGACCAGGTGGCCCCCCGGGGCCGAAAGGCGTCTAGTACCCGCAAAATCAAACCTCAAACCTCAAACCTCAAACCTTGGACGGGTCGTAGGTGACCGCGGGCTCGTCGAGGACGGTGATGCGGGCGTGGGCTTCCATAGGCGCCGGTCTCTGGGGACCGGTAGTCGTTGGGGCGGGCTGTGTCCAGCCCGGGCCCCGTCAGGCACCGAGGAGGTCGATGGCGCCCTGAGCTGCGGGTGCCTTGCGGTTTCGCTTCTGGGGCTGGGCTAGGGGCCATGCATTGTGGACCTCGCCTGTGTACTCGGTGCCTGTGAGGTGCTCCGTGTCGGGGGTGCAGAGCTGCATGGGGACCATCTCACGACCGTTTCGGTCTCGCCAGAGTTCGATAGTGCGCCCCACCTGCTTGTCGTTGGGGGTGGCTGGGTCCCACTTTGCGTGGATCTTGAACCCCTGGTGGTCCCCGGTGACGCGGTACCGGTGCTTAACCTCACCTGCGGCCCATATCCACTTGGAGGGGCCCGCGGCGTGGCGTACTCGAAGGGCAGCTGCACCCAGGTGCCGATGGCGTACTCGGGATACAGGGCGGCGGCTACCTCTTCGGTCCAGCTCTTTTGCTTGGCTTTTGGCTTCGGCGCGGGTTTGGCCTGTGCGGGGGCCTTGCGCTTCTTCGCACCCGGGCGGCGCCGTGCGTTGGGCTGTCCCCGTTTGGGGGGGTGCGCCCTGGGGCTGCTGTACAGACGCGTGGCCCGGTGCAAACATGGGGTGCTCGCGGGTTGCTGGGACGTCGGGTTTGGACGTGTGGACGGCGTCCTTCAGCTGGAACACTTGCTTGGTCATGAGGCCAAGCACTTCCTCGGCCTCCCGTAGGGTGTCGGGCGGGTCCGTGGGCCAGGTGAGGAGCCGGTGCCCGGTGCCTGTCCCGTGGCGGCGCATGTGGGCCGTGTAGCGGTTGGCGTGGCGTGTCCACGCTGGGGTGCGTTCCGGGAGGAGAGGGCCCTCTGGCGCCCCCTGCGCCCAGTAGAGGGCGTAGTGCAGCGCTTCCCAGGCTGCTTCTGGGGTGTGGGGGACGCGGGCGGCGAGTTGCAAGCAGTCCCCTCCGCGTGGTGGGGGCGGGACCTCGTGGTCGGGGGTGTGTGCCGTTGCCCGTCTGACCTTGCCGTGGTCGTCCCCTTCCACTGTCCACCAGATGTCCCGGTGTTTGAGGATGTGGACCTCTGTGGTGGCCGGGGGGGCGTCCATGGCGTCGCAGCTGACGAGCTGGATGGGGTAGAGCTTGGGGTGGGTCTTTGGGGGCGCTCGGCTGCTGAGAATGCGCCGGACGTCCTCTGCGGTAGGGCCTGCGTCGGGGGCGTCCTGTGCTGCCTGGGCTAGAGGTGGGGAGGGGCGGTCCTCCCAGAGGCGGGAGGCTGACGCCGCGGCGTACATGGCTGCGATCAGGACGTGCTCCGTCAGCCCTTCGGCCATGAGGTCGTTTTCCCCCTCCAGGTCTCAGGGGATGGTGGCC
Source organism: Eutreptiella sp. 'Long Island Sound 2002' (assembly GCA_964036045.1). NCBI lineage: Eukaryota > Euglenozoa > Euglenophyceae > Eutreptiales > Eutreptiaceae > Eutreptiella > Eutreptiella sp. 'Long Island Sound 2002'. The sequence continues at coordinate 74,092,527 of OZ038385.1, forward strand.
TCCGCCTTTAGGGTGAGCAGTGCGATGGCGGTTCGGGTCCAGGCGTGGCATGCGTCGGCTCATCTGGCGGGCGTCCGTCGGATGGGGTGTGGGTGGGGCGTTTCTGGAAGGGGGATGGTCCCACCGCCAGGTGCTCGCCAAGGTGTAGCGATATGGCGTGGTGGCGGTCCGCCGCGGGCAGGAGGTAGGGGTGTGGGTCTCTGCGTATAGTGCCGAGGTATATGCTCCCCCTGTAGGTAGGGGTGGGCAGGGATTGTTGCAGAGCGCCCCCGCATGGTTGCGCGCACCGGGGGTTGCAGTGGGTGCACTGGACTGTTATGGGGTGCGGTACCGCGTACACGGTGAAGGGCCCCACCGCGCGCTGGATGTGGCGGGGGATAATGGTGCGGAGGTCCGCCAGTCGTGCCGTGCGACTTTCGCCATAGTATGCCCAGAGTGTGTCCTCCAGTGCCATTTTGGGGCGTAGCTTGCGGGCCAGTAGGTTCAAGGTGCTTTTGTGGGTGGCTTCGGTGACGGTGCCGGGTCCAGCGTTGATGCGTGATGGTGTGCCGCCACCCGTCTGCGGGCCGCGTCGAGGGCGGTGCTGTCAGCTGGAGGGGGTGCGTGGTGGGCGGGCCTTTTGCGCGGGGTCGGGGCAACGTGTAGTGGACGCTTCCACGCTGGACGCGGGTTGTGTCGCGGTGGCTGGAGGCCAGGGTAGGTGGTGAAGGTGTATATGGTGATGGGGGAGCGCTCATGCGTGGCGTGGAGGTAGTGGTGGTGGCGGCCCGTGTTGTGGGTGACGACGACGTTGGGCGTGGGTATGTCGTACTGGAGTGCGGTATTGGGGAGCTGTTTGGTGACGCGTGCCGTCGCGTCCCCCGTTTTGGGCGCTGTGTCGTGGGGCACGAGGATGTGGACGGCCCACGCATCGTGGGCAGGGAGGTCGAGGTCCGGTAAGGGGGGATGAATGGGGCGTCCCCGGAAGTGTGCGAAAGCTGGGTTGTGGCGTGCCGCCGCTTCTCTGATGACGGACGGTGCCCATTGGGCCGGCGCCCCACCCTGCTGGGCCATGGCGGCGACGGCCCGGGCGACCGCTGTGAGGTCCGGGCCGATGCCAGGCTGGTCTGCCGGTGGTTGTAGGCCCCCTTCTGGTGCGGGGTGGTGCCACCATAGGGTGTAGCCCTTCTGCGTGTTATCGTGGGGGGTGTGCACGAGGCCCTGGTGGTTGGAGATGGCGGTTTTGAGGCCTTTCGCTGCTGCGCCGTGGAGGGTGCGCGTGTAGGCCCAGACCCCGGTGAGGGGGGGCCGCCCCGGTGTGGGATTCGGCCGTGGTGGAGGCCGGCTCGAGGGTGTGACTGGTGAGGGAGGGCCTGTGCAGCCCATCGTGCAGGGAGGCGCACACGTGTGCCCACCTGTCCGCCCATCCCTGTTGGGCGTCGCCCGTGTCTGTCCCTGTGGGTAGGTGCACGATGATCACGTGCCAGGGGTGCGACCCTGGTACCATGGTGGGGGGTCTGGTGTATTCGTGGGCATGTAACCACACCGCGGTGTCTGCGTTCGCCCGTACGTAGTCCTCCCCTTCGGCTGTGTGGACGTTTTCGATGGCGGCCTCTCCTTCCAGGGTGAGGAGGAGGTGTGCGCCAGGGGCCTGTGTGTGCGCCTCCGTGTCCTGGAGCCACATGTACGTGAGCGGCACGGTGCCGGGGAGGATTTCCCCCCATGTGAAGGTGCCCTCGGGTGATGCCCACTGCAGGGGCAGTGTGCGGCGTCCCCGCGAGTTGCTGGTGGCATGGTAGTCGTGGGGGACCTGACGCTTGGTGAGCCGGTGTGGCATGTGTTCGGTGGTGGCTGTGGGGGGGTCCCAGTTACATTCCTCCGGGGGGGGGTGCGTCCGCGTCGTCCTGCTGGGGTTGGGCCAGCGGCAGCGCCTGTGCAGTGGGTGTGGTGTCGGGTAATCCGTTGTGTGTGAGGATGTAGAAGCCCCCGGGGGTGAGCTGGAGGACGATGTCCCACTTCGCCGTCCGTTCCGGGGACCACTGGTGGGGTCCGCTCTGCTACCATAAAGAAGGTCCCTACCAGGACCGGCCCCTGCTGTACCCCTTCCGGCATTTCCTGTCACTTCTATGGTCTTGCTTCTCACCAGGTTCTGCATGATATTGCCCTATCCTGCACAGTTTCCCACAAAAAATAGTAAAATATGGCTCCTTCACACAAATCCTGATCCCTTGCAATAACCCACTCCAAAATACAATAGTTCCAATCCAAATAATCCACACTGAGGGCTTCCAAAGGTTTTTGAGGTCCCGCGTTGACACTCAACAACTCCTCTCAACACGCCGGTCGTCTCACGGTGCACGAGACAGGGGCGTTGGGCATGTACATAGAATTGCACCAATGGAATAATGGAAAAAGAAGCCCTGAAATTGGCATATGAACACAAATCAATCAACACTGGGGAAAGATGGAAACATACACAATCACAGCCATAGACCCCTGGATCCCTGGGCTCAGGACCTTCCCTTGACTCGCCAACATGATGCCCTGAACCAAGTCAAATAAGATGGCTAAATGCCATGTGTCAAAAGTCACTACACAAACCCCAAAAATGTGTTCACTCCCAAGCCTCTAAATCCTAGCTCAATAGGGGAGGTGGCGTGTCATGGCCTAGAGTGGCACTCAGGACCATGCCCTACCCTGACATAAGCTTGGTTGGACTTGGAGTCGATTGGGCTTGGAAGATTGCCCCATGAAGATGACCTCACAACATAGCAAAATTAGGCAAATCACACCATAGTGCCCAAAATTCAATTATATACTCAAAAATGCATACGGCGAATGTTCAAATGCTCCATGCGTGTGTCAAACCGGAATGTAATCTACAAGGGTGATATAGACCAAGGATCAACCAAAGACCAAAGAATATCGCAACATTGCCTCCCAAACCCCTCCGGGTATACACATGCCATGCATTACAAGTCAACTCACGAATTTGAGACCTAATTTTGTGAGGCCTCCTGTGCCACGCCAAAGTTACCCCGTGATCCGGCATATGGTGAGGTACAAGACCGAAGCATATGCAAACATATAAGCAACATACCATAGTTCACAGATCTCTGGGCACTTTACTGTTAGCCGACCAGTTAAGCACATAAAATACAAAAATGAGCATAAAATGAGGTCAAAAGCATGCAAATAATGCGAAATTCAACATAACTACAATAGTATATAACTTCGCTCACCCGTGGTATTAACATATGGTTCAAAACACACTTGCTTGAAATCATTTGCGAACAATCCCCCCACTTGGATCCCCACATGGAAGCATAAGGAAACCTTCGAACCTCCTCCCGACACGCACCATGAAAATGGGAAAATTGATAGTGGCGCTTGTGGGACGCTCCGTAAGCCTTCCCACATGCACCTTATGTGCGGTAGACTTAGTGTAGCGCTATGGAGCACACTATGAGGACATCGGCAAAGCCCTTGCCACGTATGACTCCACATATCTTCCCACAAACGGAGATATATAACATGTCCGTGAGCATAGCGAAGCACATACCATGCATATAACACATACCCCTAAACGTGGCTCCCACCATGGTATGTCATGCCCCTCCATGGACATAACGTCACGTTTAAAATACGTAGGAACCCAAGGAAAGTTTCTATGCAACACCAACACTCATGCGGTACACTCAAAAGTCGCATTCAAATATTCTGTTCCATGGTCCAAGAGTTATATATCACTTTCTACCCTCTTGACTATTATCCCTTGCTACACCGGGCATCAAAGGCGTTTGACGCTTCCTAAATTAAGTTGAGACCAAGACTATTCCAGCCCATATCTCAAAATTGTAACTCCTCGCAGTGAGCCGGAGATATGACCTTTCAAAAGGGCCTCACGAATCATTTTTGTTTCGCCTATATCTCCTAGAAAAATGAAGGAGACAACAAAACGAAGGTTGATTCGTGATCGCGGAAAGATGTAGGACCACCCGAAATTCATCATATCAAGTATGGCGACCTTGAAATCAAAAATATCCGATTCTGAATGTCTGAAAAATCGGATTAATTTTGCGAGTGTTTAACATGAAAATTGCGGAAGCAACGAACCCTTTTCTGATGAAATTTAACCCTTCATCGGGGTTTCCGCTAAAATATCTGCAAATAACAGTTAACCACTCGGTTAACGCAAAATTGCGAGCCAACTAACAGTCGCCGATACATTGACAATCAGAACGGATAGCTGAAAAATTACGGAAACATTATGATAAAAAAACCCTGTTGATTCCTGATATTTTGATATATAAATCTCAGCTGGCGGCGCCTCGGTATTGAATATGGCCGCTCATAGCTGGAATGGCCAAGCCTATCACACTATCACATCAGGTTAGGTCAGGTGGATGGGAGAGTATGATATCAGCCAATGGCGGCTTGCCGGCACATAGATACACACCCCAGGTGACCCAAAGATGGCAACGGGGGTCCGAACCGGCTTCACTCCCCTTCTCAGAGCGTTGTATACGCTCGGAAGCCATTGAAGAGAGGACGGGAGGACCCCAATGGCCTCCAACCCCCCCCCCTCCATGTCCGAAGGACACATGGAGGCCCCACCTATGGCGTAGGTGTCCCCCATGCCCCAAGGGAGGTCCGAGGACACTCATAATCGGTGCCCTCCGCCATATCCGGTCTCCTCTTCATCAACAACATGGACCAAGGGGACCAAAGATAGAGAAACGTCGTCGACCGATCTAAATACGTATACCACAATGAAATATATATGTGGAGACCGAGTGAAGGGGGTATATGGCCAATCGGGGCCCAAAAATCCCCAGATGAACGCCCTCACCCGTCTCCCAAGCACAAAAACAAACAAAAATACCAAAGTGGATCCATCACGGTGCTACTGCAGCCACCAAATGGACCAACACGTCCTTGACATCCAAAGAGATGTTTTTCCTCCTTAGATACTCCATCCAGACCGTGGTATACCTCGGCACAAAACTGCTCGGAGGCTCCCACGAATCCCTGGATGCGGCGAATCCCTTCCAACGGGCTTTATATAGCCTCCCCCCAGGCGTATCGGGTCCGGCTTGTCCATCGGGATCCTCTCCGTGGTGAAGTCGTCGTCCTCACCCTCGTCATCTGAGTCCACATCGCCGGCTGTGAACTGGAAGGTGACGGGACGTCCGCTGGGGTCTGGTGCTCGGGGACGAAGCTGGGTATGGTTGCGGTCCAGGATCTTGTTATCCCCCACACGAACCGCATACACATCCTGCCCGACCTTCCGAACGATTACCCCCGGCACATACCAAGACGCCTGCCGATGCCTGGACAGGACATCCTTGTTGTGCCGCTCCACCCATACGGTGTCTCTGAGAGCATATTTCCGGACTTTTCCCTGCTTGAAGTACTTGGTTCTCTTCTCATGCTCGTCCTGAAGTGCTTTGCACACCTTGGCCGCCGTGTATTCCGCCTCACTCATCAAAGAACTCGCATCTCAAGCCACTTTGCCATGGTTCAACCACGGGAGAGTGCGTGACACTCGATCCCGTAGGAACAGGATACGATGGGGCGACAGTCCAGTGGGCGCGCGCCGTGGGGCCAGTGCTGGGTCCCCACGCCCGCACCGACCGCACCCGGGACACACGGGTCACGGAACCCCGGCTGCCCGCTCCAGAGGACGGGCGGTCGGGGGAGGGACAGCGCCTGACACCAGACGCCCCTCACAACGGTGGCAGGCCACCCCCCCCGGGGACGCCCCCCCGCCACTCCCGCGGCACGCAGCCCCCACAGGGCATGCAGGCCAAGGGGACAGTGGTGGGCCCCCACACCCACACACCCGCGCCCACAGCACGTGGGTGGCGGACCCCAACAGCCCCCCCAGTGGGCGGGCAGTCGGGGGAGGGACAGCGCCTGACCTCAGACGCCCCTCACAATGGTGGAAGGCACCCGCCCCGGGGACGCCCTTCCGCCACCCCCACAGCGAGCAACGCCGGCCCGCAAGGGCGCACGCTGTGGGGCTGGTGCTGGGTCCCCACGCCCGCACCGACCGCACCGGGGAGCCACCGGTCGTGGAACTCTGGCTGCCTGCTCCAGAGGACGGGCGGCCAGGGGAGGGACAGCGCCTGACACCAGACGCCCCTCACAACGGTGGCAGGCCGGCCCCCCCGGGGACGGCTCCCCACCACCCCCGCGACACGCAGTCCCCACAGGGCATGCAGGCCAAGGGGACAGTGATGGGCCCCCGCACCCACACACCCGCGCCCACAGCACGCGGGTGGCGGACCCCAGCAGCCCGCCCAGTGGGCGGGCAGTCGGGGGAGGGACAGCACCTGACCTCAGACGCCCCTCACAATGGCGGAAGGCACCCCCCCGGGGGAGCCCTTCCGCCCCCCCCACAGCGCGCAACGCCGGCCCGCAAGGGCGCACGCTGTGGGGCCGGTGCTGCGTCCCCACGCCCGCACCGACCGCACCCGGGACACACGGGTCACGGAACCCCGGTTGCCCGCTCCAGAGGACGGGCGGCCGGGGGAGGGACAGCGCCTGACACCAGACGCCCCTCACAACGGTGGCAGGCCACCCCCCCCGGGGACGGCCCCCCGCCACCCCCGCGGCACGCAGCCCCCACAGGGCATGCAGGCCAAGGGGACAGTGGTGGGCCCCCACACCCACACACCCGCGCCCACAGTACGTGGGTGGCGGACCCCAACAGCCCGCCCAGTGGACGGGCAGTCGGGGGAGAGACAGCGCCTGACCTCAGACGCCCCTCACAATGGTGGAAGGCACCCCCCCCGGGGACGCCCTTCCGCCACCCCCACAGCAAGCAACGCCGGCCCGCAAGGGCGCACGCTGTGAGGCCGGTGCTGGGTCCCCACGCCGGCACCGACCGCACCCAAACACACGGGTCGCGGAACCCTGGCTGCCCGCTCCAGAGGACGGACGGCCGGGGGAGGGACAGCGCGTGACACCAGACGCCCCCAACAACGGTGGCAGGCCACTCCCCCCGGGGACGGCCCACCACCACCCCCGCGGGACGCAGCCCCCACAGGGCATGCAGGCCAAGGGGACAGTGTTGGGCCCCCACACCCACACAACCGCGCCCACAGCACGCGGGTGGCGGACCCAAGCAGCCCGCCCAGTGGGCGGGCAGTCGGGGGAGGGACAGCACCTGACCTCAGACGCCCCTCACAATGGCGGAAGGCACCCCCCCCGGGGGAGCCCTTCCGCCCCCCTGACAGCGCGCAACGCCGGCCCGCAAGGGCGCACGCTGTGGGGCCGGTGCTGCGTATCCGCGCCCGCACCGACCGCACCCGGGACACATGGGTCGCGGAACCCTGGCTGCCCGCTCCAGAGGACTGGCGGCCGGGGGAGGGACAGCGCCTGACACCAGACACCCCTCACAACGGTGGCAGGCCACCCCCCCCGGGGACGGCCCCCCGCCACCCCCGCGGCATGCAGCCCCCACAGAGCATACGCCACGGACCCGCCCCACGGGGGGCGCACAGCCTCAAGCCAGGTAGGGGGGAACCGGGACCGGACCGCCCCCCCAAAGCACACCAGACGGAGTAAGGGACCGGGGCAGGACACACAGAGGGGCACGGACCACTAGGAACGGCTCTACCAGCGCCCAGTGCCGGGACCGCGCGAGGTGCGCACGCCAGACCACCCAGGGGGGGGGGGGGCGGACGCCGCGGGAGCGGGAGCGCACACACACGCAAAGGGCACGCGGACACTACCAGAAGGGCAACCGGACCGAGCTCGCGGAACGCACAGACCGCGTGGAATGGCGTACCAGCGAGCGAGGATAAGGGACAGCCGGACAGGACGGCCCGCCACACGCAGCGCGGGACACGCGGGGCGGGAAGGGGGAAACGGTAGAGACACAACACCAGGTACCGGCCCAAGCCCCCCGAACCGGCCGCGAGCGCCGCGCACACACGGACGGGGCACTGCACCCGCCAAGGCAGTAGTGGCGCACTGCGCCACGCCCCAACCCCTAGGCTAGGCAGCCTCCGCGCCAGCCCAAGGGGGTCCCACTGGCGACAAGCCAGTAGCACGGGCCCGGCAGCGCCGGCGCCCCGGGCGACCACGCATTAGGGGGGCGACGCGGTGGGTAAGTGCCCGCAGCCACAGCTGCGAATGGATGCACTGACCGGGGAGTGGCGAAACGGGGAAGCCAGGGGGGGACGGGGCTCCGAGCCCCGTGAACCTGGGGGACTCCGCCACCAGGCAGGAGGTGCGTCCTGGAGGGCCCCCCACTAGGACCCGGGGACGATATCACTTGGCCCGACCAGGTGGCCCCCCGGGGCCCAAAAGGCGTCTAGTACCCGCAAAATCAAACCTCAAACCTCAAACCTCAAACCTTGGTGGGGTCGTAGGTGACCGCGGGCTCGTTGAGGACGGTGATGCGGGCGTGGGCTTCCATAGGCGCCGGTCTCTCGGAACCGGTAGTCGTTGGGGCGGGCCGTGTCCAGCCCGGGCCCCGTCAGGCGTCGAAGAGGTCGATGACGCCCTGAGCTGCGGGTGCCTTGCGGTTTCGCTTCTGGGGCTGGGCTAGGGGCCATGCATTGTGGACCTCGCCTGTGTACTCGGTGCCTGTGAGGTGCTCCGTGTCGGGGTCGCAGAGCTGCAATGGGACCATCTCACGACCGTTTCCGTCTCGCCAGAGTTCGATAGTGCGCCCCACCTGCTTGTCGTTGGGGGTGGCTGGGTCCCACTTTACGTGGATCTCGAACCCCTGGTGGTCCCCGCTGACGCGGTACCGGTGCTTGACCTCACCTGCGGCCCATATCCACTTGGAGGGGCCCGCGGCGTGGCGTACTCGAAGGGCAGCTGCACCCAGGTGCCGATGGCGTACTCGGGATACAGGGCGGCGGCTACCTCTTCGGTAAAGCTCTTTGGCTTGGCTTTTGGCTTCGGCGCGGGTTTGGCCTGTGCGGGGGCCTTGCGCTTCCTCGCACCCGGGCGGCGCCGTGCGTTGGGCTGTCCCCGTTTCGGGGGGTGCGCCCTGGGGCTGCTGTACAGGCGCGTGGCCCGGTGCAAACATGGGGTGCTCGCGGGTGGCTGGGACGTCGGGTTTGGACGTGGGGACGGCGTCCTTCAGCTGGAACACTTGCTTGGTCATGAGGCCAAGCACTTTATCGGCCTACCGTAGGGTGTCGGGCGGGTCCGTGGGCCGGGTGAGGAGCCGGTGCCCGGTGCCTGTCCAGTGGCGGCGCATGTGGGCCGTGTAGCGGTTGGTGTGGCGTGTCCACGCTGGGGTGGGTTCCGGGGGGAGGGGGCCCTCTGGCGCCCCCTGCGCCAAGTAGAGGGCGTAGTGCAGCGCTTCCCAGGCTGCTTCTGGGGTGTGGGGACGCGGGCGGCGAGTTGCAAGCAGTCCCCTCCGCGTGGTGGGGGCAGGACCCCGTGGTCAGGGGTGTTTGCCGTTGCCCGTCTGACCTTGCCGTGGTCGTCCCCTTCCACTGTCCACCAGATGTTCCGGTGTTTGAGGATGTGGACCTCTGTGCTGGCCGGGGGGGCGTCCATGGCGTCCCAGCTGACGAGCTGGATGGGGCGGAGCTTGGCGTGGGTCTTCGGGGGCGCTCGGCTGCTGAGGATGCGCCAGACGTCCTCTGCGGTAGGGCCTGCGTCGGGGGCGTCCTGTGCTGCCTGGGCTAGAGGTGGGGAGGGGCGGTCCTCCCAGAGGCGGGAGGCTGACGCCGCGGCGTACATGGCTGCGATCGGGACGTGCTCCGTCAGCCCTTCCACCATGAGGTCTTTTTCCCCCTCCAGGTCTCAGGGGATGGTGGCCTCCGCCTTTAGGGTGAGCAGTGCGATGGCGCGTTTGGGTCCAGGCGTGGCATGCGTCGGCTCATCTGGCGGGCGTCCGTCGGATGGGTTGTGGCGGGGGCGTTTCTGGAAGGGGGATGGTCCCACCGCCAGGTGCTCGACAAGGTGTAGCGGTATGGCGTGGTGGCGGTCCGCCGCGGGCAGGAGGTAGGGGTGTGGGTCTCCACGTGTAGTGCCGAGGTATATGCTCCCCCTGTAGGTAGGGGTGGGCAGGGGTTGTTGCAGAGCGCCCGCGCATGGTTGCGCGCACCGGGGGTTGCAGTGGGTGCACTGGACTGTTATGGGGTGCGGTACCGCGTACACGGTGAAGGGCCCCACCGCGCGCTGGATGTGGCGGGGGATGATGGTGCGGAGGTCCGCCAGTCGTGCCGTGCGGCTTTCGCCATAGTATACCCAGAGTGTGTCCTCCAGTGCCATTTTGGGGCGTAGTTTGCGGGCCGTAGGTTCAAGGTGCTTTTGTGGGTGGCTTCGGTGACCGTGCCGGGTCCAGCGTTGATGCGTGATGGTGTGCCGCCGCCCGTCTGCGGGCCGCGTCGAGGGCGGTGCTGTCAGCTGGAGGGGGTGCGTGGTGGGCGGGCCTTTTGCGCGGGGTCGGGGCAACGTGTAGTGGACGCTTCCACGCTGGACGCGGGTGGTGTCGCGGTGGCTGGAGGCCAGGGTAGGTGGTGAAGGTGTATATGGTGATGGGGGAGCGCTCATGCGTGGCGTGGAGGTAGTGGAGTGCGGTATGTCGTAGTGGAGTGCGGTATTGGGGAGCTGTTTGGTGACGCGTGCCGTCGCGTCCCCCGTTTTGGGCGCGGTGTCGTGGGGCACGAGGATGTGGACGGCCGACGCATCGTGGGCAGGGAGGTCGAGGTCCGGTAGAGGGGGAGAAATGGGGCGTTCCCGGAAGTGTGCGAAAGCTGGGGTGTGGCGTACCACCGCTTCTCTGATGACGGACGGTGCCCATTGGGGTGGCGCCCCACCCTGCTGGGCCATGGCGGCGACGGCCCGGGCGACCGCTGTGAGGTCCGGGCCGATGCCAGGCTGGTCTGCCGGTGGTTGTAGGCCCCCTTCTGGTGCGGGGTGGTGCCACCATAGGGTCCAGCCCTTCTGCGTGTTATCGTGGGGGGTGTGCACGAGGCCCTGGTGGTTGGAGATGGCGGTTTTGAGGGCTTTCGCTGCTCCGCGGTGGAGGGTGCGCGTGTAGGCCCAGACCCTGGTGGGGGGGGCCGCCCCGGTGTAAGATTCGGCCGTGGTGGAGGCCGGCTCGAGGGTGTGACTGGTGAGGGAGGGCCTGTGCAGCCCATCGTGCAGGGAGGCGCACACGTGTGCCCACCTGTACTCCCATCCCTGCTGTACGTCGCCCGTGTCTGTCCCTGTGGGTAGGTGCACGATGATCACGTGCCAGGAGTGGGACCCTGGTACCATGGTGGGGGATCTGGTGTGTTCGTGGGTGTGTAACCACACCGCGGTGTCTGCGTTCGCCAGTACGTAGTCCTCCCCTTCCGCTGTGTGGATGTTTTTGATGGCGGCCTCTCCTTCCAGGGTGAGGAGGAGGTGTGCGCCAGGGGCCTGTGTGTGCGCCTCCGTGTCCCGGAGCCACATGTACGTGAGCGCCACGGCGCCGGGGAGGATTTCCCCCCATGTGAAGGTGCCCTCGGGTGATGCCCACTGCATGGGCAGTGTGCGGCGTCCCCGCGAGTCGCTGGTGGCATGGTAGTCGTGGGGGAGGTGACGCTTGGTGAGCCGGTGTGGCATGTGTTCGGTGGTGGCTGTCGGGGGGTCCCAGTTACATTCCTCCGGGGGGGGTGCGCCCGCGTCGTCCTGCTGGGGTTGGGCCAGCGGGGGCGCCTGTGCAGTGGGTGTCGTGTTGGGTAATCCGCTGTGTGTGAGGATGTAGAAGCCCTCGGGGGTGAGCTGGAGGACGATGTCCCACTTCGCCGTCCGTTCCGGGGACCACTGGTGGGGTCCGCTCTGCTACCATAAAGAAGGTCCCTACCAGGACCGGCCCCTGCTGTAACCCTTCTGGCATTTCCTGTCACTTCTATGGTCTTGCTTCTCACCAGATTCTGCATGATATTGCCCTATCCTGCACAATTTCCCACAAAAAATAGTAAAATATGGCTTCTTCACACAAATCCTGATCCCTTGCAATAACCAACTCCCAAGTACAATAGTTCCAATTCAAATATTTCCACACTGAGGGCTTCCGAGGGCTTTTGAGGTCCCGCGTTGACACTCAACAACTCCTTTCCACACGCCGGTCGTCTCACGGTGCACGAGACACGGGCGTTGGGCATGTACATAGAATTGCACCAATGGAATAATGGAAAAAGAAGCCCTGAAATTGGCATATGAACACAAATCAATCAACATTGGGGAAAGATGGAAACATACACAATCACAGCCATAGGCCCCTCATTCCCTGGGCTCAGGACCTTCCCTTGACTCGCCAACATGATGCCCTGAACCAAGTCAAATAAGATGGCTAAATGCCATGTGTCAAAAGTCACCACACAAACCCCAAAAATGTGTTCACCCCCAAGCCTCTAAATCCTAGCCCAATGCTGGAGGTGGCGTGTCATGGCATTACAAGTCAACTCACGAATTTGAGACCTAATTTTGTGAGGCCTCCTGTGCCACGCCAAAGTTACCCCGTGATCCGGCATATGGTGAGGTACAAGACCGAGGCGAATGCCAACATATAAGCAACATACCATAGTTCACAGATCTCTAGGCACTTTACTGTTAGCCGACCAGTTAAGCACATAAAATACAAAAATGAGCATAAAATGAGGTCAAAAACATGCAAATAATGCGAAATTCAAGATAATTACAATAGTATATAACTTCGCTCACCCGTGGTATTAACATATGGTTCAAAACACAATTGCTTGAATCCATTTGCGAACAATCCCCCCACTTGGATCCCCACATGGACGCATAGGGACACCTTCGAACCTCCTCCCAACACGCACCATGAAAATGGGAAAATTGATAGTGGCGCTTGTGGGACGCTCCGTAAGCCTTCCCACATGCACTTTATGTGCGGTAGACTTAGTGTAGCGCTATGGAGCACACTATGAGGACATGGGCAAGGCCCTTGCCACGTATGACTCAACATATCTTCCCACAAACGGAGATATATAACATGTGCGTGAGCATAGCGAAGCACATACCATGCATATAACACATACCCCTAAACGTGGCTCTCACCATGGTATGTCATGCCCCTCCATGGACATAACTTCACGTTGAAAATATGTAGGAACCCAAGGAAAGTTTCTATGCAACACCAACACTCATGCGGTACACTCGAAAGTCGCATTCAAATATTCCGTTCCATGGTCCAAGAGTTGTATATCACTTTTTTCCCTTCTGGACTATTATCCCTTGCTACATTGGGCATCAAAGGCGTTTGACGCTTTGTAAATTAAGTTGAGACCAAGGCAATTCTAGCCCATATCTCAAAATTGTAACTCCTCGCAGTGAGCCGGAGATATGACCTTTCAAAAGGGCCTCACGAATCAATTTTGTTTCGCCTATATCTCCAAGAAAAATGAAGGAGACAACAAAAGGAAGGTTGATTCGTGATCGGGGAAAAATGTAGGACCACCCGAAATTCATCATATCAAGTGCGGCGACCTCAAAATCTAAAATCCGATTCTGAATGTCTGAAAAAATCGGATTAATTTTGCGAGTGTATAACATGAAAATTGCGGAAGCAACGAACCCTTTTCTGATGAAATTTAACCCTTCATCGGGGTTTCCGCTAAAATATCTGCAAATAACAGTTAACCACTCGGTTAACGCAAAATTGTGAGCCAACTGACAGTCGCCGATACATTGACAATCAGAACGGATAGCTGAAAAATTACGAAAACTTTATGATAAAAAAACCCTGTTGATTCTTGATATTTTGATATATAAATCTCAGCTGGCGGCGCCTCGGTATTGAATATGGCCGCTCATAGCTGGAATGGCACAGCCTATCACACTATCACATCAGGTTAGGTCAGGTGGATGGGAGAGTATGATATCAGCCCCCCTTCTCAGAGCGTTGTATCCGCTCGGAAGCCATTGAATAGAGGACGGGAGGACCCCAATGGGCTCCAACCCCCCCCCCCCCCCAAGTCCCAAGGACACATGGAGGCCCCACATATGGCGTAGGTGTCCCCCATACCCCAAGGGAGGTCCGAGAACACTCATAATCGGTGCTCTCCGCCATATCAGGTCTCCTCTTCATCTACAACATGGACCGAGGGGATCAAAGATAGAGAAACGTCGTCGACCGATCTAAATACGTATACCACAATGAAATGTATATGTGGAGACCGAGTGAAGGGGGTATATGGCCAATCAAGGCCCAAAAATCCCCAGGTGAACGCCCTCACCCGTCCCCCAAGCACAAAAACAAACAAAAATGCCAAGGTGGATCCATCACGGTGCTACTGCAGCCACCAAATGGACCAACACGTCCTTGACATCCAAAGAGATGTTTTTCCTCCTTAGATACTCCATCCAGACCGTGGTATACCTCGGCACAAAACTGCTCGGAGGCTCCCACGAATCCCTGGATGCGGTGAATCCCTTCCAACGGACTTTATATAGCCTCCCCCCAGGCGTCCCCGGGTCCGGGTTGTCCATCAGGATCCTCTCGGCGGTGAAGTCGTCATCCTCACCCTCGTCATCCGAGTCCACATCGCCGGCTGTGAACTGGAAGGTGACGGGACGTCCGCTGGGGTCTGGTGCTCGGGGACGAAGCTGGGTATGGTTGCGGTCCAGGATCTTGTTATCCCCCACACGAACCACATACACATCCTGCCCGACCTTCCGAACGATTACCCCCAGCACATACCAAGACGCCTGCCGATGCCTGGACAGGACATCCTTGTTGTGCCGCTCCACCCATACGGTGTCTCTGAGAGCATATTTCTGGACTTTTCCCTGCTTGAAGTACTTGGCCCTCTTCTCATGCTCGTCCTGAAGTGCTTTGCACACCTTGGCCGCCGTGTCTTCCGCCTCACTCATCAAAGCACTCGCATCTTGAGCCACTTTGCCATGGTTCAACCACGGGAGAGTGCGTGACACTCGATCCCGTAGGAACAGGATACAATTGGGCGACAGTCCAGTGGGCCCCGGAAGGTCGCGGTACACCTGGACCACTCTCCACAGCAAATTATACCAATTCCGGCCCGGTTCGTCAATGTGCAGCTGGCGGAACTTTTCGAACATCTGCCGCCTGGCCACTTCAGCCCGGCCATTCGACCGGCTGTGGTACGCCACAGTCTTGGCGTGCCGAATCCCCATATGCTTGCACATCGTCTTGAACCACGTCCCTACAAATTGACTGACCCGATCGCTGCAGATGACAGCTGGAACATCAAAAATCGTCAGCAAATTGCCTGAACATGGCATTAGCGACGGTCTTGGCCTGCAGACCCACTCCATGCTTGTCCTTCTTGTCCTTCTTCTTGGACTTCTTGCCAGTGACCGCCAAAATATACCCGCTGTGCCTATCCACCGCCAGGATGACACAGTCGTAGGTCTCTTCTTCCACGGTGACCTCAGGCATGGCGAATACATCCATGGCCACGGACCGCATAGAGGCCTCCGGTATAGCCGTATACACCGGGTTGCCCGCTGTGGAATGGTTGAGGCTTTTTGTGGCACGACACACGGCGCAGTCGCTGCAGTACTTGTCCAGGATGGCCTAGTACCCCAGTGGGAACTTGAAGCGCCACTCCAGGTCCTGCTGCATCTTGTCCCGACCAGGATGCATGAGCTGGGCGTTATGCCAGTGGTCAATGAGCTCCTCCATTCGGTTCTCAGGGACCAATAGCTTGTCCTTGAGGAATAATTTATCCCCATCCTCGGTCAAGCCCTCAGGCCCTTCGTCGTCCGACGGGGCGCTCACGGCATTCCAGTACCGGCTCCAGTGCTTGGATGCCGCATAGTCATCCAACCAGTCCTCTGTGAGCACCGACCTGACTAGCTCTCCGGGGGCAACCATCCATCGCTGGAGGGTCTCCTCTCGAATAGCTTGGACTCGGGCGCCCCGGAACTTGGCCAGGTCTGTACGGTTTGCCATCACCACAAAGCACTTGACCCCCTCTTGCTCCATGGCCTTCTCCATCTCGATGATGCGCTTGCCCCCCTCGGTCTCCTCGGCGTCCCCATGGCTGGATATGTCCATCCATGCCTTGCCCGCGGGGTAGGCCAATCGACTGAGGCAATCCGCCACAGTGTTGCCCTTCCCCGGGACATATACGACGCTGAGGTCGAACGTGGCGAACGTCTCATGCCATCAAGCCCTCCTTGCCGCCGGTCCCGAGGGGCCGTCGACGTGCTCCTTGTGCCAGCTCTGCAAGGACTGATGGTCCGTACAAACCACCACCGGTTGCAATCCGATGTGGCCAGACCACTTCCTGAGCGCACAAACAATGGGCTACGTCTCATTCTCCCTCCCGGTCCAGGTTCGGCGTTGGCCCTCGGCCAGGATCCGGCTCCGAAACGCCACGGGTACGTGCGACCCGTCGTCCCTGACCTGCTCGAGGACTGCCCCTACAGCATAGTCCGAGGCGTCTGTCCGTAGCACGAATCCCTTGTCCGGGTCCACCAGGAATTGCCCCAGCTGCCCCAGGAGTCGCTCCTTCAGGCGGCTGAACGCATCTTCGGCCTCAGGGGTCCATACAAGCTTCTTCTTGCTCCCCTTCCGGCCATCGAACTTGCCCACCTGCAGCATCCTGTGCAGCGGCCCCGACAGTTCCGCATACATCCGGACATAGCCCGAATAGTAATTGCAGAACCGCATGAAGGATCGGAGTTCGCTGATGGTGTGGGGCTTCTCCCAGTGGTGCAGGGACGCCAGCTTCCCAGGCATGGGACCGCGTTGCCGGTGACCAACCACGTGACGCGCAAACTCCACTTCCTTCACGAAGAGCGAGGCTTTGGTGGGCTTGCACACCATGTTGTGCCTGTCCAGCTCGCTGAGCACTCAGCGCAGATCCTTCTCATGCGCTTCGATGAGCTCGTCCTCAGTCATGTCCTCCGTGCCGGACCCGATGATGATGTCATCCACAAAGGGGTCAGCACAGTGCCGGACTGGACCGAGTAGGTCCTCCATCATGCGCTGGAAAGCGGCGTTGCCATTCGTGGCGCCCATAGGCACCACTTTCCACTGCATGGGCCCCAGCGGCGTCGACATCGCTGTACAGGGCCTGGAGTCTGGGTGTAGCGGCATCTGGTGATAGCCGTGTTTCAGGTCTAACACCGTGAAGATCCGCTTCTTTTGTTGTTTTTGGAGTGTGGTGTCGATGAGGGGAAGCGAGTACGAGTCGTGCTCCGTTTGCTCGTTCAAACTTCTGTAATCAACCACCAACCTCCACTCGCCCTTCTCCTTCTTGGGCACGATAAAGGCTTGGCTGGCCGACTCACTGTCGGAGGGTTCGATCCAGCCCCGCTCAATAAACTCGGCCAACAGCCTCTTCATGGCCTCGGCTCGATCGCCCTGAAGTTGGTACTCCCGATGACGATAGATCTTGGGGTTCGGCTTCAGCTTGATCCTTGATGTGCCAAACCTCCCACGATCTGGAGGGTTCTTGTCGGCGACGCCACTGATTAGCCGCGGATAGGCATTTATCAGCCTCTCCTTCAGCTCGGTGACCTTCGGGTTCTCCTGGGCCTCTTCAGCCGCTTGCTTCGGTATCGATACAACTGACCGTACTGCGGTATAGGCCTCTTCCTGGTCCGAGTCCGACTTCTCCTCGTCCGATATGCCGTCTTCATCATCCTGGGGCGCGCTCCCAGCGATAATGATCCGCATGCATAGTCCGTGGACAGCCATGTAAGGCATTCATTATCCTCCCGGACCAGCGTTGCACAATGGGGAAGGGCTCCAATGGCGTTTCCCACCATGAAGTCATACCCCATGATCATATCCCAATCTGTAATGTCGGCCACATAGAAGTTCCCGGATAGAGTGCTTCTCTTCGCCAAATCAGGGCGGTTCGAGCGCTCATGTTCCCTGAATTCCATACTGATAGTGGCCTCATGGGTGCCACCACCCATAATGTCTCCATTGGCCACCTTCAGGCGTACCGGTCTACGGCTGGGATGCAGGGATTCCTACTTGAACAACTCTCTCTGGACCAGGCTCACCTGGGCACCCGTATCCACCAACACATCCACCACCAACTCCTCTTGTCCGCACCGTAAACGCACCTTCAAGTGCAACTGCCGCTAGTCACCGTGCGGTGTATGGACGACTCCCACAGCATGCAACTCTAGCACATCCGGGTGCATCAGGACTTCGAGGGTATGGTCACGGATGGTTTAGATCTTGGGCTGGTCCTGCCCGTCCACGGGGCTCTCCGTGGTCGCTCCTTCTATCTTGCCACGTCCCTTGCCCACATACACTTCCCTTGGCAGGGCGCTCCAGGGGTTGGGAGTGGCAAAACTCAGTGGTTTTGGCTCTTCTGGAGCCTTCTTCAGCACCCGATGTGCCTTCGCTTTCTCTGGGATTCCACTGATTTTCGGAGGACAGACCTCCGAGGTCCCAGTCCCGTGGAGGCTTCTCTAGACGTGGCCTGCCGCAGCTCCCTCCTGCTGCGATCTGCCCAGACTTTGTCCACCACGTTGTTCTCGAACGTCCTCAACATGTCCTCAGCAACCTCCTCGATCGACCCCACGCGTCAGTCCGGGCACCATAGCCTTTTCCTCCGCCTTTCCTTGGCCTTTTCCACCGTCTCCGCCCTTTGCCTTCCCATCGGCAATTCGTTGCTCTTTGGGCTTCTTGTCGGGATGGGCGGCGAAGTAGGTCTTCTTGTCCTCCTAATATACCTTGCAATGCCCGTAGTCGTGTGCATGGTTGTTCCCCTTGCCGTAGCAGACCCAGCAACCGTCGTGTTGCGATCTGTACTCGCCGAACGAGAGCGGTGGGTTCCCGATCCTCCGCGGTTCCTTGCGGTTATGGTTGACCCTTGGGCCCAGGCGGTTCCACCTGGACCTGTCCTGCCCATGCTCCTTCATATTGTGCGCTACGAACGCGAAGAAGTGGGCTTCTTCATGATCCTCTCGGGTGGTCGCGGTCCAGAGATCTTGGCCGCTTCCACTCCCTTCCTCCGCGGTGCCGACCGTATCACCCTTGACCTCCCGGTGTTGGCGATCTTCCCGATGACCTCGATGTCCATGGCCCTGTCGATCCTGCACGTGGGCCTCGTTCTTGGCGTTGAGCTTCAGCTCCACCCTGATGTACTTCACGATCTCGTCCAGGCTCATGCGGGCGAAGATGACTGGCATCCTCAGCGGCTCTCCGCGCCTCCACTCCGCGTTGTTGAGGCGCATTAGCCTTTGCCCCATGGTATCGCCAAATACCTCCAAGTAGACGGCGTTCTTCAACCCCAACATTCGGCTGGGATCGCCGAGGTTTCGCCGGAAAAACTCCATTATTCTGGCGTGGGTGTCCTCCGATGCCATGATCCGTACGGCCACGCGCTTCTTTGCTCTCTTCTTCTCCTCATCCTCCACCTTTCTCTTCCAGTGGCCGGGGAGGACGTCCTTCAGCAGGTGTCGGATCTTGCTGGCCTCATTCCAGTCCTCCACCAGCTTGAGGCTTCTTCGGTACTTGCGGATGTACCGATTCCATTCCCGGACTCTCAATTCCCCACGCTCCAGCAGCAGCGGAATGGACCACAAATCCTCCAACTTCGGGTTGGGGGCGTCCACTCGCTCCTCGTCCTCCAGCCACTGGAGGCAGGCCTGCTCCGTCTGGATCAATCCCTCCCGGATCTGATCCCTGAGCTCCTCCTTCAGGTCCTGTGCCAGCCTGTGTGGGAATGTCCGACATACCCACTTGTCCCTTGGCGCTCCCTTCATCTCGCCGACGACCTCCTCGGCGAAGTCCTCCCAATCCAGGATGAAGTCATCCAGGTTGGAGGGGTTGCCATCGTAGTAGGGGATTTTGTTTCCCCTGAGGTCGTCAGTCCTGATGGCATCTCCGACGTCCGCAGCCAGCACTCCACCGAGACGGATACCACCTGTGGCCGGGGGCTGTGAGTACACTCCCCGTACATCCCTCTCCTCCATCGAGTGCGGTCCAGTTCGGCCTCAATCCGTGGAGTTTGGGATGCGGGAAGGACTTGCTCCATCAGCTGTCCATATCCCCGTAGTGGGGTCCTTCACCCACAGGTTTCAGCCTGGATGGCCTCGACCATGTCCATCAGCCCTTCCCATGGTTCGCCCCTGCATGGTTCGGGTCTGAATCTCCTCTTCCGCATGAACTGCATGGGCAGTCATAGCGGTCGGTGGATCCTGGGCGGCATGGGACATTTGTACCGTCAGGCTCCTCAGGTCCGTGGTTGCGTGCTCTTCCCGCATGGATCCAGCCGGTGCCGTATGCTCCCCGAGCATTATGGATCCGCTGAACATGGGAACAAACAGCAGCGCACCCGGGTCAACACGCGGAGGCGCGTAAGGTGCCTCTGCAGGGCCGCCCATGGGTTTCTCCATGGTGCTCTTGAGGGTCTTAACCCGCTCCACCAGCTCTGCCGTTGCCGGCCTTGCCGGGAGCTCCGGACCCGAGGCGACGGGTTGTAACTCCTCTAGCCTTTTCAGGCGTCCCGACATGTCCTCCACCAGGTGGAGGATGCTGTCCACCACTTGCTGCTGCTTCTGCAGGGCCATCTCCAGCTTCTCCCGGTACCGGTCCTGCTCCTCTCGCAGCTCCGCCATGTCTCTCTCTGCTTCTGACTGGTCATCCAGGATCCCTGCGATGTCCTCCTCTAGGCCGTCCCTCTGGTTGTCCAGGCGGTCGAGGTGCTGCACGATGGCGTCAATCCCCATCCTTGGGTACTTGCCGATGAGGAAGGATACGTGCTCGCAGTGGCACTCAACGTGCTGTCCACCAGATTCGGCGCATCCCACGGTTCCCGGCGCCTCGGACTCCTCCGCCATGGGTGTGTCGGCCATGTTATCCCGCTTTGGCTCCGTGTGCCGGGCCACAGGCGCCGTTCTGGCTCTGGTAGGCCTCTCCAACGCCTCGGCGTCATGCTCCAGGCTGGGTTCGGGGGCCGTGTGCGCCCTTGTGGGCGGTATGGCCATCTCCTCCGACTCCGAAGGGAAAGCGGTCCGATAGCCTTCGGAATGCCCCTCAGAATCTGACCGGGCTGGGATCCGTCTCCATTGCCCCGGCTTCCGCCGCAGGTCTTCGGGACCCGCGCTTCCGGTAAAGCCGGGCCCTGCCGTTGCTGCCAGTCTCCTCCAACTCCTCCGCAGCGGAGCGGAGATTGCAAGCCTTGCGGCATTGCCTTTCACACATGGAGGCCAGGTCCTCCATGTCTAGCCCATATCCTACAAGGGCTCTCCGTCCTGAGCATCTTCGCTCTTCTCGGGCTTCCAAGTCCAGCGTCGACTCCACGGACTCCACGATCTGCACCCGGGGCGTCCTTGGGCAGGGCTCATGAGGGCCCAAGTCCCCGGTGCGGCAGTAGGGGGCAGGTAATCCTCTGCTACCATAAAGGAGGTCCCTACCAGGTTCGGCTCCTGCTGTACCGCTTCAACCATTTCCTGTCACTGCTATGGTCTTGCTTCTCACCAGGTTCTGCATGATCTTGCCCTATCCTGCACAATTTCCCACAAAAAAAAGTAAAATATGGCTCCTTCACGCAAATCCTGATCCCTTGCAATAACCAACTTCCAAGTACAATAGTTCCAATCCAAATAATCCACACTGAGGGCTTCCAAAGGGTTTTGAGGTCCCGCGTTGACACTCAACAACTCCTTTCAACACGCCGGTCGTCTCACGGTGCACACGGAGAAACGGGCGTTGGGCATGTACATAGATTTGCACCAATGGAATAATGGAAAATTAAGCCCTGAAATTGGCATATGAACACAAATCAATCAACATCGGGGAAAGATGGAAACGTACACAATCACAGCCATAGACCCCTCATTCCCTGGACTCAGGACCTTCCCATAACTCGCCAACATGATGCCCTGAACCAAGTCAAATAAGATGGCTAAATGCCATGTGTCAAAAGTCACTACACAAACCCCGAAAATGTGTTCACTCCCGAGCCTCTAAATCCTAGCTCAAAAGGGGAGGTCGAGTCTCATGGCCTAGAGTGGCACCCAGGACCATGCTCTACCCTGACATAACCTTGGTTGGACTTGGAGTCGATTGGGCTTGGAGAATTGCCCCATGAAGATGACCTCACAACATAGCAAAATTAGGCAATTCACACCATAGTGCCCAAAATTCAATTATATACTCAAAAATTCATACGGCAAATGTTCAAATGCTTCATGCATGTGTCAAACCGGAATGTAATATACAGAGGTGATATAGACCAAAGATCGATGCCCAGTAATAAAACAACATTGGCTCCCAAACCCCTCCGGATATACACATGCCATGCTTCACAAGTCAACTCACGAATTTGAGACCTAATTTTGTGAGGCCTCCTGTGCCACGCCAAAGTGACCCCGTGATCCGGCATATCATGAGGTACAACAGCGAAGCATATGCCATCATATAAGCAAGATACCATAGTTCACAGATCTCTAGGCACTTTACTGTTAGCCGACCAGTTAAGCACATAAAATACAAAAATGAGCATAAAATGAGGTCAAAAACATGTAAATAATGCCTAATTCAAGATAATCACAATAGTATATAACTTCGCTCACCCGTGGTATTAACATGTGGTTCAAAACACAATTGCTTGGGACCATTTGCGAACAATCCCCCCACTTGGATCCCCACATGGACGCATAGGAACACCTTCGAACCTCCTCCCGACACGCACCATGAAAATGGGAAAATTGATAGTGGCGCTTGTGGGACGCTCTGTAAGCCTTCCCACATGCACTATATGAGCGGTAGACCTAGTCTAGCGCTATGGAGCACACTTTTAGGACATGGGCGAAGCCCTTGCCACATATGACTCCACATATCTTCCTACAAACGGAGATATATAACATGGGCGTGAGCATAGCGAAGCACATACCATGCATATAACACATACCCTTAAACGTGGCTCCCACCATGGTATGTCATGCCCCTCCATGGACATAACTTCACGTCAAAAATACGTAGGAACCCAATAAGGATTTCTATGCAAGACCAACACTCATGCGGTACACTCGAAAGTCGCATTCAAATATTCCGTTCGATGGTCCAAGAGTTATATATCACTTTCTACCCTCTTGATCATTATCCCTTGCTACACCGGGCATGTGTACACATCAAAAGCGTTTGACTCTTCCTGAATTAGGTTGAGACCGAGGCAATTCTAGCCCATATCTCAAAGTTGTAGCTCCTCGCAGTGAGCCGGAGATATGACCTTTCAGAAGGGCCTCACGAATCAATTTTGTTTCGCCTATATCTCCAAGAAAAATGAAGGAGACAACAAAAGGAAGGTTGATTCGTGATCGGGAAAAAATGTAAGACGACCCGAAATTCATTATATCAAGTGCAGCGACCTCGAAATCGAAAATCCGATTCTGAATGTCTGAAAAAATCGGATTAATTTTGCGAGTGTATAACATTAAATTGCGGAAGCAACGAACCCTTTTCTGATGAAATTTAACCCTTCATCGGGGTTTCCGCTAAAACTTCTGCAAATAACAGTTAATCACTCGGTTAACGCAAAATTGCGAGCCAAC
The DNA here is from genome assembly GCA_964036045.1 of Eutreptiella sp. 'Long Island Sound 2002'. NCBI lineage: Eukaryota > Euglenozoa > Euglenophyceae > Eutreptiales > Eutreptiaceae > Eutreptiella > Eutreptiella sp. 'Long Island Sound 2002'. The sequence goes on from OZ038385.1 coordinate 74,115,990, forward strand.
TGACAGTCGCCGATACATTGACAATCAGAACGGATAGCTGAAAAATTACGGAAACCTTATGATAAGAAAACCCTGTTGATTCCTGATATTTTGATATATAAATCTCAGCCGGCGGCGCCTCGGTATTGAATATGGCCGCTCATAGCTGGAATGGCCAACCCTATCACACTATCACATCAGGTTAGGTCAGGTTGATGGGAGAGTATGATATCAGCCAATGGCGGCTTGCCGGCACATAGATACACACCCCAAGTGACCCAAAGATGGCCACGGGGGTCCGAACCGGCTTCAGAGGGTGACTTGATGGCCCCATCTCCAGCTGTGGTAGGCGAGCAGCCTGAGGATGGTGTCTTGCTCCGGGTCCTCCACGCTCTCAACGTACGCCGTCATGTCAGTGATGTCGATGGCGTACCCTTCCTCCCATTCTTTAGTGGGGGCGCACGGAGATGGGGGGGTGGTGGTGTACCCGTGGTGCCCCGGCCCCGTGACGTCAGGCAGGTCGCGCTCCAGGGACGCCCGGTACTCGGCGGGGCCCTTGCTGGCTTCGTGGGTGGGGTGGTGGCGCCGCGGGGCGTTAGACAGGTGTGTCCAGGGCGCCCGCTCGCAGGCTGGGGGTCGTGGGGGGGCATTTTGCGGGCCGGGGTGGCCGGGGTCGGCGGGGTTGCTTGTTGCTGGCTCGGGCTCCGGTGGGGTTAGGTCCATATGCTGTTCCGTGTCCTCCGTGTGTTGGAGCTCCACCTCTAGCAGGCTGTCAACGTCCAGGGCCAAGGGGTCATCGTGGGCGTGCTGGGGTGCTGCTTCGTGGTTCGGCGGGTGTGTTATGTTGGTTCTCGGGGTATGTGCGGCCGCCGGTGCGGGGCCGTGCGCCGGTGCCCGGGGAAGTGCATGGTTTGGCGTGGTTGTGGTGTGCGCCTGCTCGTTGGTGGCTGTCCCAGCCGGCGGTGTGGCCCCTGGGCCCTGGTTCGGGTTGTGGCTGGTGGTGGGTGTCGAGCTGGCGTGTGGTGTGTGGGGTTTCCAGGGGAGGTGCTGGTTGCGGGGGGGGGGGGTGCGGAGCCGGCGTGGCGTGGCGTCGTTCCTGTGTTGGTTGGCTGTGGTGTTTCATGTCCTCGGGTGGGGGAGGCGGGTGCGGTGCGGCATGGTGGTGCTGGGCTGCGTGGTGGCCTTCCTGGTGGGGAGGGGGGGGCGTGTCCAGGTCTGGTGGGGTGGGTGGTCGCTCGTGGCTGGTCCTCGGGCGGTGTGGGGCGGCCCTGTGCGGTCTCCTGGTTGTCCCTCTGGTGTGTTTCAGTACGTGGGCCGTGTCGGTTCGTTGTGGTGTGGGGCTTGGGGTCCCCTCGGGCGGGGTGTGTGGGATTGGAGTGTCGCACCAGGGGGTTGTGGCCGCGTGGTGCTTGGGTGCGTGGTGCTGTGTATGGGCCACACGCGGGCTGCCACGTTTGCGGGGTCTGCGGGTCGGTATGTGGCGGCGTCGTGGGCGTGTTGCGGCCCCGGTGCAGCCTCCGTGGGTGGGGAGTGGTGGTGCGTGGCCGGGGTGTACCGTCTCCATGGCGGGGGGGGGGCTGTGGGCTTGGGTGTGGGGTGGGTCCGTGGTAGGCTACCGGCTGGCAGCGGGTGCCGGGGCCTCACTGTGGGTGGGTCTTCCGCGGTGTCTCCTTGGTGCGTCCTGTGGTGGCCCCTGGTCGGCTGGCTGAGGGGGGTTCTTGGTGTGTACCGCATCCATGGGGGCACCACTGTGCGTTGGTGTGCCGTAGTGGGTTGTGGGGTTGGGGCGTGTGTCGGTGTCGTCTGTGTGGTCGGCGGCGGTGTGTCGTGTGTCGTCCTCGGCTGCTCCTCTTGGTGGTCCGTTGTGGCAGTGCGTGGAGGGTGGTCTTGGGCTTGGCGGTTCCTGGGCGGGCACAGGACATGCGTGGTCGGGACGGTTTGGGGGGGGCGCGTGTGCGTGTGGGTTCGTGTGTTCGCCCTCTGCTCCCTCTGCGGTTTCTTCCTTAGCTTGTCCCTTGCGCTGCCTCTCTTTGTGCGTGTTGGTGTTTTTTTTTTGGGGGGGGAGGGTGCGTGTGGTTGCGCGTTTTCGGCGCTGAGCGTGGGCGTGGGTGTGTGCCGGTGCCGGTGTTGGTGTGGGTGTGGGTGTCGTGAGGGATGGGTGGCTGATGCGCTCTAGGTCCCTCGTGTGTGTGTCGGCCCTCAGGCATCTGGTGGCTTCCGGTCTCCGGGGCGCCGGTCTGGGGGGCGCCGGCGGCCGGTGACTGGCGGCAGTGGTGGTGGAAATACAGCGCTCAACGTTGCACTGCGGTTTCTGAAATTGTTTCCTATTCTGGGCAAAGACCCGTATCTACAGGAGTGGATCCTGCAACTCAACACCACACCTTACACACGCGGCTACACTATGAAAGTGGAGCAAGGTAGGCCTCGTTTGAAGGCTGAGGAGATCTACGCCCTTGCTAATAAAAGCGTATCGGAGAGGGAAGCTCTTGAACGCCTTAATAAGGGAGACAAGACGACGGTGATGTACACTCATCGCCCTTCTCACAATAAAACTGCGGTGAATGTGGTTAATGCGGATGCTACGGCAGACCCTAACACCCCCGAACCCGCTGACACCTCTGTCAGCGCTGTGGGTCACCCTACACCTCCGGCGGAGAAAGACGCCGACCCCGGGGCTAAACCGCCACCTACTTTTTGGGTTCCGTGTTCCAAACATTGGAAGACACGTAAACAAACGGAGATGGACATGTCTTGGATTGATTGGGGTGCCACCAATAGCACCCTTTGGACGTGTAAGCCTAATTCTCCATGCAATGACACTCATCTCAGCGTTGCAGGTAAGTCTAAGGGTGGTAAGCCTAAGGGTGGCAATAGGGATGGCGGTGGTGATAAGGCTGGCGGTGGTAATAAGGGTGGCGGCGGCAAGGGCGATAAAGGAGGAAAGGGAGTGCCGTACGGGCGCGGACATTGGTAGGAGTGCCCAGAGGCGCCCCCTTCGAAAGAAGAAACCCTCGGGCACCCCTGTGACACTACAGTGGCTCTCGTTCCATCGAGAGTCATGGAGGGGCATATAGTGACTAGTGAGATTCAAACCGAACTTTCCGTTCAGGTTGTTTTGCCTAATGGAGAATTCAAGGCCCTCGGGGTTTTGGTGGATTTTGGGTGCCAATGGTCGCTTTGGCCAACGCCAATGATTTTGGAGACCAAATCTCCAAAAAATATGAATCCCCCCAAAAAAGGCGCCTACTCCAAGCCGATAATGAGACGCCTTTGCCAAGGGGGGACGAGCAAATAGACGCCAACTTTCAATTTACGGGGGTTGTGGATGGTAGTGTTTCATTTCCTCGTGTTGCCCAATATGGCGTGTCCCCGTACCTTGTCCTGAATTTACCTTGGGATATGGTTTTCGGGCACCCATAGGGTTACGAACATTGTGTGAGCCATTTTGCCCGTTTCAAATGTTTGTACTCTCAACATCCAGTGCAACCCCGTTTTTGGATTGAGGACTTCCGTGAAGCTCCACGAACCGGCAAGCCATTTTTAGTTAAACCCATTCATGGTAAAGTGTCAGGTCAGTCCGTGTGGGACATAACCGTTCCAATCGTTGGGGCGGTCACTCCTATGCACCCGGCCCCGGCAATTGTGCTTACGCCCCCTGGTGGCGAACCGCTTAACCTTGTTGAGGCCGAGTAACACATATCCTAATCCTTGACCGCTTCCTCCGTGGCCCCCGTACAGGATCGGGCTTGTGCGTTGGAGCTCGTTGAATTTCCTCCCGAAACCCTTGCCCGTGATGTTCTACCCACACGGCGTGATGGGTCCGTGTCGACTCAGTCTGACTATGGCCTCACGCCATATTGGGCCGGACGCGTCAAAAAACAATTTGGCAAAACCTCCGACGTAGACGCTTTGAATAGGGTCCCGGGTATGGCTCGGGCTACCGGTCGGGTTCCGCCGCTTGAAGATTTCTTTTCCACTCCCGCGGACCCCTCCAAACTGTATTGGATGTGCCCTCCCTATCATCGGTTTTCCAAGTGTGTCCAGAAAATTCGGCAAGGAAAACTACGAGCCATCGTCGTAGGGCCGAAGTCGACAAATAGGGAGTGGTGGAAACCCCTTATGGAAATTACTTTGGAAGAGTACCACCTTCCTGGGCCGGAGACTAAAGCCCGTCTCTATCAAAATAACCACCTCACACCCCTTCCTCAACAGGGATGGTCCACGGTGGCGCTATACGTGGACGGTGGTATTGCGGAGGAAGATTTGGCGGCCACTAAATGTCATGTGGCCTCCGTTTCGGCGCCGGCCGTCCCTAACCCCAATACAGATGACGAGCCGGGCATGACCTCGGAGGAAGAGTCGGAGGATGAAAGGGTGCCTAACCATTTGGTTTTCTGGACGCACCCACACATATCAGGCGACCCATAAGAAAATCCTCGCTCCAGTTACTCTTCACCCTGTCCCCGAAGATTTGGAGGCGCAAGAATGCGTGCGTTCACGCATTGCGAAAATTGAAAAAAAGTTATTGGGTGGAAGGACCACTACCGTCAAGCGCTACCGAAAAACTAATGGCGCCACACGATTGTTGGCGGCTTGGGGTGGCATTGTCACCATCCAAGAACCTATTGTGTCTCCGGAGGTGGAGCTCATGAGGAACCGCATCCTCGCGGACTATGAGCGGGATGTTTTTAGCGGGGAGGTTCGTCTCCGTCCGGGCCAGGAACACCCTAAGGTCCGTGGTACGGAGCGGTTGGTATTTGCTAAGCTTGACCTATACCCAAACGCTGAACCCGAGTCCATGAAACCTATACAGTTGGTGGGGGAGCGTGCCGCGGCGGAGCAAGAAATAGTGGAAGACGTTTTGGCTCGTGCCTGGATTGAGCCGTGTCCTGCCTCCGAATGGGCCTCCAACAGTTTTGTTGTGCCCAGGAAGTGTAATAGGACACAGAGTAAAGATCGCTAGTGCGATCGCGTGTGTCGCGCATGCGTAGCATAGGCCAGATCAGAATAAAGTAGGCATATCAGAAAGCATAATTTAGGTATGTATTTTACATTCAAAATGTTTGTACAGATTGACGGGATGATATTAAGTTTTGGTTATTGTTCTTGAGTGCTTCGCAGACGTTAGAAGGAGATAGATCAAAATGAAGGACCTCTTTGGGCAGAACCCGCTGTAGGGTACTGCTCGCGGCGACCGCGCCCTTCCCCCATGTGGGGTAGCCGCTTTGTGGGGGCACGTGCAGAAGGGCCGTGGGTGGGTGAGCAAAAGCCCCTTGGTAAGTCCCCCCTGCGGGGCAACCCCAGTCCAGAGTCGACCTACCTACCTACCTATTGTTCTTGAGTGCTTCGCAGACGTTAGAAGGAGATAGATCAAAATGAAGGATTTCGACAAGGATGATCAAAATCAAACCAAGGACAAGACCATTACAATCCCGTCGATCGAAAAAGAGGTCTTGCTTATGCTGTGCGTGCTTGCTGCGACGTTGGACGAGTACGGCGCCAAGGATCCACGTCGGCGCCAAGGGCAATTGCACAGCGCCTACAGCGCTGCGAGCGGCTGCGCTGTACAAGCAGCCATGAGCAGAACCAGGACGGCGCTGATGGGAGCGCTGCCAGAAGGAGTGAGGTGCTGACAGCGCCTTCATCAGCGACTGTTCCGTGCAGACCGCCACGAGCAGAAGTAGGGCGCTGATAGGAGCGCCGCCAGAAGGAGTTGACGGCTCCTTCATCAATAACGGCACTTTGTTGGGCGCCGGGAGGGCGAAACAGCGCAATGGTCACCGCCATCAGCAGGAATGGGGCGCCAACAGCGCGTTGGTCACCGCCGTCAGCAGGAATGGGGCGCCTACAGCGCCTTGGCTAGCGCCAGGTCTGCCCCTTCACAGCGCAGTCGTAAGGAGTGGGGCGCCCACGTTGCTTTGGACCGCGGTGGCACCGGTGGCACTATCTGAGAAGGCGCCTGATGACTTTGACAAGGGACGGCAGAGAGTGACAGTAGGTAAATCTTGGTGTTGGCTGCTTTCCAGCCCTTTAATTTGCGTCGTGTTGCATTTTGTGTCGTTTGCTTCGTTCGCTTCAGCGACCCTTGTCTCTGTATTATTCAATTTTGACACTGCTTTGCGTTTTGTGTGCCACTCCTGCTTTGCAGGTGCAGAGCATCGCAAGCGTGTCACGGGAGCGGCAGCACGAGAGCAGTGGGATGCGAGTATGGTGAGCAACAACGCACACATTTCAGGTGTGGCGACTGTTGCATGCCTGTTTTGTCTTCACCGTGTTTCGCTTCTTCGTCACGGGCTTATTTTTTGGTACTGCTCTGTGATTCTGTGTGTGTGTGTTTGTGCAGAGGTGGAACAAGAGCAACACACGGCAACACGAAAGGTGAGCACACGCGGACACGTCCTGTTTACAGGTGTGTTGTGTGTTGCATGCCTGCTGTGTGTTCGCTTCGTTTGTTTGTGTCTCTGTCGCCATGGCTTTTGTGCTCCTGCCTTTGCAGGTTGAACAGGCCAAGAATCCAGGATTCAAATGAGTTGAATGTACATTTTGGGTATGTGTTCTGTGTGCAGTGAGTGAGTTTTTCACCTTTCAGTGTGTTTGTATATGCATACGCATAGACAGGCTTGCCTTCCTTTTCCTGTTTTGGCAGTTTTTGCCAATCTTTCTCATCTCAGTGTTTTGCTGTCTTTTTGGGCATCTTCGAGTTGTTTGTTGGGTTGCAGTTGTGTCCCTTCGCCCTTGGCGAACACGCACGACCCAGTTTGGGTGCTTCTGCTTCCTCTTTGTTTCTTACATTTTCTGTTAGTGTTGTTGGTGGTCGTTACTTCTACTTTTTCTCTTTTTAGCCGGTGAGTGGCAGTTTGTTGTTTGGTTGGTCCTGTGCTTAGCGAGCACTCGTTTAGGTAAGACAGTAATCCCCACTGCAGGCAGGGATTGTCCTCCCGTCAAGGCGCCTTTCAAGCCTTTAGGTCTTGGGTGCCTTCTAAAGCCCTTCATTTTTCCTGACAGTCTTTGTCTTGGGTTGGTAAGGCAGGACACCCAACCCTGAGTTGAAGGGCGATTCTTTTTCTGGGGGTAGCGCCTAGTCGGGTCGGGCGGGTGATTCGCCACGGCCTCTGTTTGCCTGCGGGGGCGTAGGTAGACAGGAGTGTTACCGCTGCCTCGGGCAGCTTGACAGTTTTATTTTTCTGTGTAGGCTCTCTGAATATTTTTTTCACATAACCCGTGATTGGAGTGTATGTATTTCAATTCCTCTTGTTCAGTTTTTGTGTGTTGCCGAGTCTTTTTTCTTCCAGTCTGTTTCTTAGTTTGGATTTTTTTCTGTGATGTATTTTTGTGTTGTGTTTGAAGTGTTTTTTTTTCATTCTTTTCGAGTATGGTTGGTGTGAGCATCTGTGCGTGCGTGCGGGGTGTCAATGCGCTGACGCAATTTGCTTGAATTCAGCCTGTTTAGTTTTCTTATCTATTACAGAAATACAGTTACGCGTTACAGAACAGGATATAATTTTTCAGGTTGAATGTCAGTGGTTTCGTTTGCGTTTTTATACATCGTGCGCATTAGCATAGTTGTCGTTTGCGTGTTTGTAGTTTCTAACCTCTTGGTGTCTGTTGTGCAGGTCAGGAGGTGAGCAGTGCAAAGGAAGTGGGTATCAGCAGTGTTGGATAAAGATTGTTTTCAGGTATGACTGACGATTGACGGGTCGTCTTTTTTTTTATATGATATGCATGTTCAGTTCCTCTATGTCTTTGCAGCACCAGCAAGTGGATATCAATGAAGGGTCCTGAATTCAGGGTAGGACCGAAGCCTAATCAGGTGCAGGTTAATGGGTTTTGTAGAGTATTTCAGGTTTTTCTTTTTGCACTGCACGACTGAGATCAACAACGGAACCACCAGTCCACTTGCTGTGTATGCTGCAGGGCAGGCAGAGATTTTGTACATTAGCTAACCTTTTCAGGCAGGCAGAACATTGTTACAGATTTTCTGACAGCCCCTGCTTTTTTTTTCAGAGGGCCTTTGGGGCTGCATTGCCTGCTTAGCCATTGCTGCAGGCAGTTTCTGTTTGTAGGCAGGTTAGTATTGTAGATTGCAGTGTAGTCCAGGCCCCCAGTTCCACCCCCACCTCCACTCTAACTAGTATGTAGGGCTGCAGTGTACTTCAGTCCTGCAGCACGCCACAGTAAAAATTTTTTTGGGTGTGTGTTTGACTTTTTTGTTTGACACCCTGCTCTGGGCTGTCTACAGCAGCTCAGCCCCCCCCCCCCCCCACACTAGTGTAAAGATCTGAGTGTCTCTTTTCCTTAGTCAGCCATTTGCTGAGGTAGACCCCAGCAAATAGCTTGGGAAGGGAGTGTAATAGGACACAGAGTAAAGATCGCTAGTGCGATCGCGTGTGTCGCGCATGCGTAGCATAGGCCAGATCAGAATAAAGTAGGCATATCAGAAAGCATAATTTAGGTATGTATTTTACATTCAAAATGTTTGTACAGATTGACGGGATGATATTAAGTTTTGGTTATTGTTCTTGAGTGCTTCGCAGACGTTAGAAGGAGATAGATCAAAATGAAGGATTTCGACACGGATGATCAAAATCAAACCGAGGACAAGACCATTACAGAAGGAGAAGGGAAAATGGCGCCTCGTCGTGGACTATCGCCAACTTAATGAGGCTACCTTGGCCCGACGCACACATCCTCCCCCTCATTGAAAACATATTGGAAAATCAATCCAAACACAAGTTTTTCACTATTGTGGACTTGAGTAAAGGATTCCATCAAATCCCCCTTCACCCTGAGTCCGAGGCTAAGACCGCCATGAATTTGCCGGGTAAAAGATACCAATGGCGTGTTATGCCTATGGCTATCAAGAATGGGCCCGCTATTTTTCAACGGGTCATGGACCACATTTTGAAGGGTTTGTATTGTGCAGACGTATATATTGGTGATATTATTGTTGGTTCCTCCGGTGAGACGGAGGACGAGCTATTGGCTAACCACGACCGCGACGTGCGTGTTCTGTTGGATAGGCTAGGGAAGAAGGAGTTGGTTGCTTCGATGAGCAGAACTGATTTCTTTGTTCGTTCGGTTGAGTTTCGTCGCCATGTGTTGGAAAATGGCACACGCCGGCCGGCGCCAGGGAAAATGTTGGCGCTTGAACGTTGGCAAAAGCCAGATGATGATCGGGAGCTCCGGGGGCTCTTGCGGCTCGCCAACTACTACTCGGGCTATGTCCAAAACTACGCCTTCATAGCTACCCCTTTGATTGAGATGTTGAAGAATTTGCCTAAGCATAGGAATGGGAAAAAGATAGGCCTAACATAAAATGCTTCGGCTAATGAGGCCTTTTTGAAGCTCAAGCGTGCTATTACGGATATTGTTCCCCTCCAACTGGGCGATTGGGATAAGGACTTTGTCCTCACCCCGGACGCTAGTAATTGGGCGGTGGGGGCGGCCCTACAACACGAAGGTCCCGATAGTGCTCTACGCCCCCTTGCCTTTTTCTCCCATAAATTGTCAGGCAGCCAATTGAATTGGAGCTCGCAGATGAAGGAATGCTACGGCATAGTGGCGGCACTTCTAAAATGGCATGGTTGGGTGAGGAACAAGCGAGTGGAGGTCCATAGGGACCGCCGTAGCCTTGAAAATTGGGCTACGGAGGACCTCAAAACCGTGGGGGGTCCCTCTCCACGCCAAGCGCGTTGGCATGAGTTGTTCTCTAAATTCGACCTACATGTGGTTTACACCCCGGGGCCCGTGAACCCCGTGGGTGATTCCTTGTCCCGTTGGGCATACCCTGCTAACCTGGCATTCGGCGGTGTGTCCATACATGGGAAGGCCCAAGGGGCCCGGGATGTGCGGGACACAATGGCGGCCGAGAAGGAGGAACTTCTCGCCCACCCCCTTGTATTCGGGGCGGTTGTGGCGCCCGTTATTACTAGGTGTAAGGCGGCGCCTCAGGCTCAAGGGGCGCCCGCGTGTGATCCACTCCCTCTGGCTCCGGCTCCAGTGGGGGGGGGGGACGAAGCAAAAGAAAAAACTTCGAGCCTGGAGCGAATTGCCAAGATAAAAAATCTTGGAAGTCCCACAAGAAGGCAACTCCTAAACATGGGGAGGACGCTCCCAATGTTTTTGAGATAAATTGGGCTAGACACTACCCACATTGTGAATGCTACAAGAAAATGTGGCAAGATGCCTTGAATGGGAGCTTCCAAGATGGGGTGAGGTTGGTGGATAACAAGCTGATCGGTAATGGACGGTAGTGTGCTCCTACGTCTCTAGTGCATCGTTTGGTGGCCGAATACCACGATGCACTTCACTTGACTACCTCCAGTGTGGAAAAACACTGGAAGGAGATTAACGGTGGCGTGGAAGGTGAGGGGTTGTACAAAGCAGTGGAACTACAATGCCAAACGTGTCCCTCATGTGCCATTCACGCGCATGACACCAAGCGCAAGCAAGGGTACATGACCCCTATGCCTATTCCTGTGGAGCCCATGGACTCCATAGCGCTTGATGTGTTTCACTACCCTTCCACCTCCCATGATGGAGAGGTGTATGACCGAATGCTCCTATGTGTTTGCCGGCTTTCCGGCTAGCTCATCGTGATCCCTATTCCTAAACCCCGTCATGAAAACAAGAATCAAGGGCTAACGGGGAAAAGAGCGGCCCATTTGGTGATGGAACCCTTGTAACTGAATAGGACTGTCGCAGAGATCGCGAGCATTGTGAGCGACGGCGACTGTGCGAAAAAAAATTAGAAATCAATAACACTGATTTTGTTGGCCCTGATTGCAGTATTGCTGCACTGTTCCGCAGGGCCTTGTTCTTACATGATTTGGGCGGATTGATCGATCATCATCTGGTGTGCACCGCCTTGTTGTTCTGCTGGTTTCTAGTATAGTCTAAAACATCAAAGGGGAATGGATTTGGATACAACTAGAGATCTATTACATGGTAGTATGCTTGTTAATCATCATGTGGGTGGTGTTCCTTTGAATGACATGGATGATATGCTCGATGAGAATGACGAGGTTGACTTGAATGACATGAACGAGCCTCTCAAACAATTTGTCTCCACAATGCCACAATATGGGACGCCGTTGAAATCTCGTCGCTTGAGTTTTGGTCCCACAAAAACGTCACTCATGAGTCCACCTTCTTCCTCGCCGGCTCCATCGTGGCAAAAATCTATTTTACAATTGGAGCATCGTGTTGATGTTCAATTTCAGCAAGTTGTTGCCATAAATGGACAAATGAACAATGATATTCGAAGTGAATTTGGTCAAGCCCACAAACAGCTTCGGACCAGAAATAGTGAACGATATCGGCGTGTCACTTCAAGCCTTGGGAAATTCTGAACTGACTTGAAATTGTTGAACGCGTTGCTCCACATGTCACAACGATAGAAGAGCGGGTTGAACAACTCATTGTTTGCATGGGCGACATTTCTCATGGTGTTCGAATTGCAAATAAGACTTCCGACAAAGGTTTGGGTTTCACCAAATTGTTCTCAACTCTAGTGACACGTGGTGAGTTCGACTATGCCAAGGCGACATTTGTGGAAGCGGAACAAGTCGTGACCGAGTTGGCGAATCAAGCGCATATGCGCCGATGGGAAAACGACGAACGCTTCTCTCGGTATGATTATGAATTTTGGAACCTTCCTAATGTTTTTTTGTCTCAATCCACATGGATGGAATCCTTGGGAGTCATTCACGATGATTGGGAGAACCTTCGTACCAAAATTGACTCCGTTCCTGGTTCGGTTCATAGGGAAATACAAGTCCATTTTGTTAGCCCACGCAAACTGCGGTCCCCTTTTTTTCACGTAAGCACCTAGAATTTGTCACCAAAAAAAATAGCTTTTTTTGCCATCTTGAAAATACTGTTTTTCAAACCCTCCGAGAATAAGGATTTTCTATCAGTTTTGCCCGTTTTTTGCTGTTTTTAGGGGGGTCAAATAACCATTCTTTCGTCCCAAAACAGAGGGTTCACCGGTCATTTTCCCCGAAAAAGCATTTTGTTGGCTAATTTGAAGAATACCAAATTTTGGATCGTCTGGAAAACTCTTAAAGATGAGCGCTCTTCACACATCCTGTACATGTTCAGATGAAAGAATATATATTATGGGAGGCTGAGTGCTCGATGCCTTGCGCACTCAGCCAGCTGGAGTGAGATTTTCAGCCTTTTTTGAGAACATTTTTTGACATCGGAAGTGGCATGAAGCAAGGATGGAGCAAAAGCAAAACTGCAAGTCTCAATATGGGTTAAAGACTTTCACAGCGGAACACTCAGTGCGCGAGGGCTCGCGCACTCAACATGCTAGAAGCATGGGTTTTTGAATACCGCTGACTACTTGCATTCTGCCGGTAGCCTCCAAAAGGCTTTTTGAGATTCCTCCCTTTTAGAATCCTGTGAAAACAGTGAGCTCAAGAGCAGCGATTAGACTATCCTCCTCTAGACCACTTGCTTCATACGTCCTGTGACCTAGCGCTTCTGACAAACTGTTGTACAGCCCGCAAAGATGGGAGGCTGGGCACCTCATTTGTAGGTAAACTAACTGAAAGTCGTGTGTTTAGCAAGGACTGAGGGCAACCCGCCTTTTTAGATCTATTACACCTTACATAGTGCATGGCGTGTACAAAACGTCCATTGATTGACCACTCTTGCTGCTGACATGACCCGAACGGTACACCATGAGGCACCCATGAAGACATCGGAGCCTCATTTGGCATTGAATACTGTTTATTCAGGACCATTGGGAAATACACATTCTGCATAATTGAGTGCACAAGGCCTCGTGCACTCAACATGTCAAAAAAACTTTTTTTCATACCTCTGACTACTTGCATTCTGCTGATAGCCTAAAAAAATATATTTGAGATTCTTCCTTTTTTCAATCTCAGTCTGAACTGACTTGAAATTGTTGAACGCGTTGCTCCACATGTCACAACGATAGAAGAGCGGGTTGAACAACTCATTGTTTGCATGGGCGACATTTCTCATGGTGTTCGAATTGCAAATAAGACTTCCGACAAAGGTTTGGGTTTTACCAAATTGTTCTCAACTCTAGTGACACGTGGTGAGTTCGACTATGCCAAGGCGACATTTGTGGAAGCGGAACAAGTCGTGACCGAGTTGGCGAATCAAGCGCATATGCGCCGATGGGAAGACGACGAACGCTTCTCTCGGTATGATTATGAATTTTGGAACCTTCCTAATTTTTTTTGTCTCAATCCACATGGATGGAATCCTTGGGAGTCATTCACGATGATTGGGAGAACCTTCGTACCAAAATTGACTCCGTTCCTGGTTCGGTTCATAGGGAAATACAAGTCCATTTTGTTAGCCCACGCAAACTGCGGTCCCCTTTTTTTCACGTAAGCACCTAGAATTTGTCACTAAAAAAAATAGCTTTTTTTGCCATCTTGAAAATACTGTTTTTCAAACCCTCCGAGAATAAGGATTTTCTATCAGTTTTGCCCGTTTTTTGCTGTTTTTAGGGGGGTCAAATAACCATTCTTTCGTCCCAAAACAGAGGGTTCACCGGTCATTTTCCCCGAAAAAGCATTTTGTTGGCTAATTTGAAGAATACCAATTTTTGGATCGTCTGGAAAACTCTTAAAGATGAGCGCTCTTCACACATCCTGTACATGTTCAGATGAAAGAATATATATTATGGGAGGCTGAGTGCTCGATGCCTTGCGCACTCAGCCAGCTGGAGTGAGATTTTCAGCCTTTTTTGAGAACATTTTTTGACATCGGAAGTGGCATGAAGCAAGGATGGAGCAAAAGCAAAACTGCAAGTCTCAATATGGGTTAAAGACTTTCACAGCGGAACACTCAGTGCGCGAGGGCTCGCGCACTCAACATGCTAGAAGCATGGGTTTTTGAATACCGCTGACTACTTGCATTCTGCCGGTAGCCTCCAAAAGGCTTTTTGAGATTCCTCCCTTTTAGAATCCTGTGAAAACAGTGAGCTCAAGAGCAGCGATTAGACTATCCTCCTCTAGACCACTTGCTTCATACGTCCTGTGACCTAGCGCTTCTGACAAACTGTTGTACAGCCCCAAAAGATGGGAGGCTGGGCACCTCATTTGTAGGTAAACTAACTGAAAGTCGTGTGTTTAGCAAGGACTGAGGGCAACCCGCCTTTTTAGATCTATTACACCTTACATAGTGCATGGCGTGTACAAAACGTCCATTGATTGACCACTCTTGCTGCTGACATGACCCGAACGGTACACCATGAGGCACCCATGAAGACATCGGAGCCTCATTTGGCATTGAATACTGTTTATTCAGGACCATTGGGAAATACACATTCTGCATAATTGAGTGCACAAGGCCTCGTGCACTCAACATGTCAAAAAAACGTTTTTTTCATACCTCTGACTACTTGCATTCCGCTGAGAGCCTAAAAAAATATATTTGAGATTCCTCCATTTTTTAAATCTCAGTTTTCAGGCCGAAACACGCGGAAACTGTGCGTCTTTCTTTTGCACACAAATGCCGCCCTTGAGGTGAAAGACAGGGTGCAGTTTGCGTGGGCTAGGATTTTAATGACATAAGGGAAGAGATGCGATCTATTCGTGTTGAAGTGCTGCAAGGAACCATAGATACAATCGAAAACCATTATGCTCCGAAAATGCAACAAGAGGTTGTATCTTATGTGAACGAAAGTACAAGCGCAATTCAAGCTAAGTTCAATCATTATGATGCACACGTTGCACGCTTTGATATTGGCCTTGATTATTGTCGTGACAAAGTTGGCGAAGTGCTTTGCATGTCTTCCACTTTGGTTCACTTGGAACAATTTGAAAAGGTCGTTAGGCAAAAAAATTCCGTAGAGTCACGTCTTCGAGAGCCTTTTGTCACGGTGAAGGCGTTTCAACATTGCCGTGAGCGTACCACACTCGATTTTGGTGGCATGCAACTTCGGTTGAGTGAATTGCAATGAAGGTTCGTACATTGATTGCTTCACCACAATTCGGCGGCGATCTGCCCCATGATGATTCTCGCGTTGCTCATTATGAGAGTCAAGTTTCTTTTTTTTTGCAACGACTTGATGCAATGTCTCACGATCTACCCTCGTGTAAGGCTCGTTTGGATGCACGTGAAAAAAAATACACCTATCTCGAAACTCAAATGGGACAATTTGAGAGCTCTTATTCTCCTCCTGCACGGGTAATCCCCGCGTTACAGAGTGCGATTTCCAATTCCATCAAGGTGCAAGGTGAGTTAGATGCGCGGGTGCAGAAAATGGAGAGTGGTGTTCCCTCTCATCACACGGGAAATATTGATGGTTTGATTTCCAAAGTAGACAAGATGCATTTGCGGTGTGAGGACCTTGATAATGGTCTTAACGGCATTCATGATGTCATTGATGGGCTTAAGACTTCTCAGGATGCGGGCATGGTTGCACTTGAAACCAATGTTGCACCATCTCTTCGTGACAACACTGCCAATGTCACACGTGCATATGAGAACACCATTGGTGATTTGCGTTTGCAAATGGAGACCAAATATGAGGTTCTCTCTTCTCGGTTTGCCACATTGGAAGCCGGTGACAACACTCGCCGTGTGGATGCGATTGACAAAAGATTGGAAGATGTGGAGAAAAAAATATCTTTGCATGTTGGTATTTTGCACGAGGCTTCTTCAAGTGCATCACCGCCCAATCCGCCACCGAACCCGCCACCGCATTCATTTGATGTGCCTATGTTTGCAACAAAAATTAAAACGCTTGATGACCGCATGCATCAATTGGAGTTAGCCGGCCAAATTGAACAAGGTCCGGTACCGGTTGACGTGTCGAGTGCAGTGCGCGAGCTCGAGGATAAATGCGGTTGCATCATAGAAAGATTTCAAGTGCAAGCTCTTGAGCGTGAGAAAACATTGGAATTTAGATTGCCAGACGCCTGTGACGCTCGTGAGTCCAAGTTCCTTGCTAAGATTGAGGAACTGCAAGCTCAGATATCTTTGCGCGGTGTAGGCAATTCGACTACGCAAGGCAATAGTGATGGTGACCATCGCAACAACAATGGCGCTCCAAGTCAAGAGCGAACACAGGTACCTATTTGGTGTGCACCAAGTGCCCACGTGCCGTTTGGGCATACCCCGTATGCCACAAATTCACATAACAATGAAGCTTCAAATACGTCGTCCACGCCACACCCATTCCCACCACCACCAGCACCATCCCCGCCTCCTCCCTCGCCACCAACTCCCCAACAACCTCCTTCGCAAACAGCATGGCTATTGGATGAAGAAGGTAAAATCATTCCTTCTCGGGCACTAACAAACACGGAGAAACGGGACATAATTCCGAGCGGTGTGCCCGATGGTGATTTGGCTTTCCCCGAGGTTCGTCAGGTTAGTGTGGGGTTCACTCCTCAGAGTGTGCCCGAGGGACAACAGTATCAAGTTGATGGAAATCATGGTGTTTTTAGTTCGAAACCTGACAGCTGGATTGACCCGGCTGACATCCCTACCCTGCAAAAGCAATATCGCAATCCCTTGTATGACCCCGAGAAACAACCACTTTCCGACTGGTTGGTGTTGTACCGTGACTGGTACGATATTTGCGGGTTCAGGTTTAGTGCAGACATGCAAAAACGCATTTTGGTGTCTACACAACCAGCGGATCAACAGGAGCTTTTGGGCGAGCAATTGCTTCGGGAAAAGCTCACCTTTCAACAGTTGTGGCACATTGTGTCTGCCTTTGGGATGCGTGTCTCCAACCCCTATGTTGCTAAGCGTGTTTGGGAGGCGCTGCCCTTGGAAGGGGATGTGGGACCTGAAGAGTGGTATAAACTTTTTACACGCTTTACTGGACATGGACGTCAGGTGCGGGGTGGCGTGACACAATGGGATGCCCATTCTCACATCACCCGCATCATATGTGAGTCCTGCAAGGGAATTGCACATGTCCATGGGGAAAAGCACCATCCGGGTTGAATCAAGAACGAGCTTTTCAAGCATATGGCAGTGTATGGCAAGGAATTTACATACATTGAAGTGTATGCATTTGTTATGCCCTCTCTCCTTGCCCATCGACAGAGCACCTGGGCAGAACGGTATTTGTTACACTCAAGTTCTGCTGGTATTCATGAGGTTTCGGGACGTGAGCACGAGCGTAGTTATAGTAGGGGCCGGGGTGAACACAAGGGTGACTGAGGTCGTAGCCGGGAGCGCTGATACTCCCGTGATGGCGACCGCGATCGACATCGTAGTCGTAGTGATAGGGATCGCACATATGGCTCGCGGGACCTGAGGCGCAGCTATTCGCGTGATCGTAGCTCATCTCGGGATCGCTATGGTGAATCGCCTCGGGACCGTGATAGAAGCCGGAGTCGAGATCGGGACCGAAGCCGTGATCGAGAACGGGATCGTGGCTGTTCTCGCGATCGGGACCGTAGCTATAGTCGCGATTGTGATCGTAGTTATAGCAGGGACCGTGATCGTAATCGCAGCAGGGACCGTGACCGTAGTCGCAGCAGGGACCGTGACAGTAGTCGCAGCAGGGACCGGGATCGTAACCGTGATCGTGGTCGGGAACGTGATTGTGATGGTCATTGTGATAGGAGTAGGAGTGGTAGTAGGAGTGATGGCCAATCCGGGCGCCGTGGGAGTGAGCGCAACAGATCTCGTGCTGACTCTCCGCGCCAATATAATGAAAACCCTCACCGCTGACGTCATCTGCTATAAGTGTCAGGGGCGCGGGCACATGGCCTCTGGGTGCCCCACCTCGAGGTCCTTGACCAAGGACATTGAGAAGATTACAGGGAAATGGTATGTGAATAAGCCTATGGCGCCTAAGACGATTCGTGAGGTTGAAGAAATCAAAATACAGGTGCCACAGGAGGATTCTGAGTAGGACGGGGGGGGGGCGGTAAACGGATCTCAGGGATCCGGTGAAGCCCTGTTGGCCAAGCCCTTCCCCCAGCCAGCCAGCCAAGCCACAAAGTGGGTTTATTTGCGGTCTGTACGTGCAGACCTGAGAGTTCCCATTTTTTCTGTTAAACAGTCTGCAAAGTCTTCAGCCAGTGCATTGCCGACCAGGGATACATATCCCATTAAGCCTTTGAGTGTGAAGAGACCCAATGACAAATGGGAATTATTGGTGGATGCTACAATACATTTTGGGAAATCTTTTTCTCTCCCCCCTTTGCAGGTCACCACTTTGAGTGATATTGGTTGTCAAATTATGGCGGCTGGCGTCAGACAGTTGTTTCCCCAGAGTGTGGTTGAAAAAGCACCACGTGCAGTGGGGCTGGTGGGTGCAGGGTGTACCCCCATTCCCGGTGGTGACAAGGGAGTCACAGTCACCATGGACATTCCTATTATGGGTAAACGCGGTCCAGTTTTGTTCCGCTGTCACAATGTTTTTATTCATTTGGCGGATATTGGCAATTGCGTTCTTTTGAGATTCCCATTCTTTTCACAATACGCCCTGGCTTTTATACCATCTGTCGAACTGTTAGTACCAGTCGAAGATCGTTGGTGTTTCCGAGGGGGTCACAAGACATGCTGTGTCAAATGTCAATTTATTGAGGCACATTGTGTATGTGCTATTGTCCAGAAGGCCACATTGCAGCAAGTGATCCTGGGATTTCCTACGTCGCCCATATTGCGACGCTCTGGTCACCCTCCCAAGCAACATTCAGTGCATTTCAGGAATCCTGTCGTTTCTGCAGCTTGGTGTTTGCTGTGTATTCCTCTCCTTCCCCCTGCTTCAGGCCAATCCTGTCACCACGTGACTGCCATCTCAGGTTTCAACAATGAATCAGAATCCAAGGGTGACAGAACATCGGAGATCAGGTTGACAGATCGAATTTGTCCTGTGTTATGGTATGACCCTAACCCCTTGAATTCTAGGCATCTACCCAAAGAGACGCCT